>CM028134.1:399590000-400840000 GCA_016271365.2 Neoceratodus forsteri | reverse complement strand
CAGACAACTGTGGAAAGGAAGAAGAGCCAACCCCAAACCAGGACCTGCAACAGGTACTGTGCAGAAGAAGAAATAACACCCCACAATCTGTCACTTGGTATCCTTGCAGGGGGTTCTGGAAGGTACTCTTGTTTTGGGCCCAAGTATAAAATTAAGGTTCCATGGCAGAAACGGTTTATGAATCGGGGATGTATGTGCATAATACCCTGCAAGACATTCCATCAAAAGGGGCATAGGAAGTTGAAACGGCAGTCAGGTGCATCTTAATAGGAGAGTACTAAAAAGACAGTCTGCAAACAGACAGGAGGCAGACAAGTACAGTATTAACAGTACACTTAAAAGGGTGCACAGAGCTGGAAGCACATCAAACAGCAAAACACTTCCAATTCAGCAAATAGGCATGTCTAGTGGAAGGCTTCATAGCCGCCAGTAAGACAGTCACTTGGGATGAAACCACAAAACGTGCAAGGGCTACATCCTCAGGAGACAAGCATGCAGGTGGAGGAACCTCAATTCTGAGTGACAAGGGACCACCTGTCCTGGGGCAGTAGACCCCAACACAGGGCAAATGAGCCAGAGATTCCACTACTAGATGCTGCAGAACTGCAAACCACATCTGTGGATGCCAGAAAGGGCAATCAGTATCAGGGTGTCTCCCTCTGCACGCAACTTTAGAAGCACCCTCCGAATGAAAGGGATCAGAGGGAATGCATAAAGGACCTCACCCATCCCCGAGAGGGGCAATACATCTTACCAAAAAAACTCAAGGCCCAGCAATGAGCAAACAGAAATGTGACAGTTTTGCACTGAGTGGGAAAGGAAGAAGATCCAACTCTGGATGACCCCATCTTGCAAAGAAGTTGTTTACTTCAGAGGTCAGCTGTTCCCACTCGTGTACCCGAGGCTGGGACTGACTTAGCCTGTCTGCTGAGATGTTCTGGACACCTAGGAGAAAAATGCCGACAAATGCAGGCCATGACAGAGTGCCCACTGCCATACTGTTATCGCTTCCCTGCACAGAGGGAATGACTGCTCCCTTGCTTGTTGATATAGTACATCACACTGATGTTGTCTGTTCGTATCAGAAGGGGACCTGGAGAGAGATGCCCTTCAAATGCCTGGAGTCCAAGAAGAACAGCCCTCCTCTCCAGAACACTGATGTGGAGAGCCAAATTTGGTCTCTCTATGGCTCCTGGGTCTGGGAAAGGCCCAGGTGGACATCCCATCATGTCCGGGAAATATCTGTCGTAAGGATGTGCTCCGGAGTTGGGGAAAAGAATGGAGCACCCTGCAGCAAGTGCAGAGATTCCATCCACCACAGTAGAGACTTTCTTAGAGCAGACAAGACTAAGATCATTCGTTCCAACTCATCCATCATTTGGTCCCACTGCACGAAGAATCCACTGCAAGAGTCTCATATGGAGGCGACTGAATGGGACAGTTATAATGGCAGCTGCCATAAAGCCCGAGAGCACAGTCCTGGTAGACACACAGTAATTCCTATGACCGAGACGAGCCTGAGCAATCGGGGTCTCTGCTCTGTCTTGGAGAAGGAAATAAAAATTACCAACTCACTGTAGTTCTTGATTCTCCAGAATATCTTTACCAATCATCACCGGTGGGTCTAAGCAAGAGGCACTAAGATCCAGCAGGAGTATATGCCTTCAAAGCTTTGGAGGTAGGGGACCGATGTCAGAGGAGGCACAACCCACTAGGCAAACATATGATGTGGCATTCGAGGGCTGGCCAGTAACCGATGCCAGCCCCCCTGTCTCCTCAGTTGTGTTCACCTAGGAGAGGAAAGAGGGTAAGAGAAAAAAAATTACGGTTGGGGCAACGGAGTGCAAGAGATAGACAAAAGGATATAGGATATAAAAAGAACAAATGAATACAAACAGACCATAGAGAAGAAGGCAGGTTTGGTAGGATGGTCTTTATAGTGGCCAAAGGATGACCAGAATAACTGGGCAGGAGAGAAAGAGAGCAAGAGAGCACAAGAGTGCAGCGGGGACCACAAACTCTCAGCAGGAAAGCAAAGGTGTCAGATAAGTTGGTTTACTCTCAACCGTGGAAGAGCAGAGCTTATGCTCCCTAACGGCTAGTTGACCCTCAAGCAAAGAACATGGTCCATGACAATGTCAGAGGACCAGCTTAGAAAGGCAGATTGCAAAGAAAAGGGTACTTCCCTGAAGACTCAGAAACAGGGGTAGAGTTTTGAGCCCTGGAAAAAGCACTGCCCAGCCAGGTTGGCCTGCCGCTCCTGACGCCAATGATCCAGGTCTGGAAGTAAGTCTGGACATCTGAGGGCCAGCTGGCCGGGGTTGGGATTGAACATACCATGGACTGCTCTCCCTGGGAGGACTGAGCATCCCATGGATGGCCTTCCTCCTCTGGGGGGGGAGGGGCAAGTCCGGTTCTCGTTTGACCCCTGGTGGAAGGCAGGGGGTCTAACAGCCCAGTATTCGTACTTGCTGGAGCTGAGGCAGACATTGGCATATGCACCCCTGATGTCACTGCACATCCCGCCTCCTGGGGCAGAAAAGTGGAAAAACTGAGCCATGCAGGATGCCTCACGCCACAGGTCCCATGCCACCGCTGGAGGCATATCCCATCCTCCAATGGAAGGATAAGCACCCTCCTGACGGCCCTGCCCTGAGAGGCAATCCAGGGCATAACAGGATGGAAGCATCCCAGGATCGTACAGAGTTGTCTGACAGGAGGGCCGGCTCTCTCCCGTGGCCCCGCTCAGGGAGTAAGTCAGAGCATACTTCCAGTTCAGGTAAGTCCCAGGAGGTGGATGACAGGGCTGGCGCTGGGCAGGGCCAATGGGAGCTGGTCCTAGAGGAAGAAGTGAAAAGTAGAGCAAATTTAAAAACAAAAAATAGCCAGCCATAAGTTGTAGTTTTTGTACCGTCATGTGGACAAGAGGCTAGAGTTTAGGAGTCCCATATGACCAAAACATAATATGGGAGAAATACAGAGCCTCCAATCTCGAAGGCCTGAGAATAATCGAGCCAGGACTGAAGCAGTACACCAATAGGCCCCATTTCCAAGTCAAACAGAGATATCTAGGAGCTCAGGAGATAGGCGTGCAACCACCAAGAGTGGAAAAATAACAGAAAAAAAGGGTGCCCTGCCAAAGGACAACTGCCAGGTACAGGAATCCAAAAAAAGGAAGGACTTCCATCTTCCAGACTCCCTGGCTCTGACTGAAAACATCCCGAAAATAGAAGATTGTTTTTGTATTACATTTTGCGCACGCATGCCAGATGGCCCATATTCAGGAGGGCACCCCAGCCCCATCACCCCCCCCCCCCGACATCCATCGGGAGTCTCCACCAGCCTTTTTGCCCTCCCTGGTGGGGTCAGCAGAGGGAGGCTCTCAACCCCCACTGTGCACAGGATCTGGTTCGGGCTGGCAAGCCTGGCTGGTCGGGGCCTACAAGCGCCCTCCTTCATCCAACCACCGCCATTTTCCTCGGAGTTTTCTTTCTCCCACAGAGGGGGGGTGTGTGCAAGGATGCTAATGGCAGTACTGCATACGCTGCCGTATGTGGCATGCCATGTGTCTTCCCCGCCTCTGCCCCTCCGTTGTACAACGTCGGTCTGCCAGAATCTAGCCTCCACTAAGGGCCAGGCTAACACCAACCACTGCTCCACACCCTCCCTGGAGAGTGTCCTAGGGATGCTCGATCCTCCTCCTAACCCAGCCGACCCACTCGCACTGCGAACACAGGTCGTCAGCATGGCAGGAGGCAAGGAACTGATGCCTCAGCCCTCCACACCACTGGGCCAGCCCCAGAAATAGGGGATTAACAGAGAGAGAGAGAGATGTAACAGGCCACAAAGCAAATGCAGGAGGTAAACTGCAAGGGAAAAGAAAACAAATAGTAAGTGAACTTGGACTACAATTTCCAAAATATTTCCTGTTCCTCTGCAAGGTCTCGTTTCCAAGAAGTGATGAGAAATGCTTATCCAAAAGCAAACTATAGATCACCTCTGCCCGAAAGGTTGGGGGGGAGATAAGAAACAAGGGCTTCTACAGCCCATCACTACTCTAAAGCGTTACCTCTTTTTTTTTGTTTAGATTGAAGGAGAAAAGGGAAACAAGGACCCAAAAATCAGCTTTTCCAGATTTTTTTTTTGTTAGACATCAAAGGAAAGGCTAGGGGAAGGATTATGGGGTAAGAATTGCCCCCATTTATTTTTTTTTTGGGGTGGGTTCCACACAGAGACTTGTGGAGGGAACAAAAGAAGACATTACTTACCATAGTAATCTTGTTTCTTCTAAGAGAATTTTACTATATTCTGACAAATGCAGTATGGTCTCACCATAGGACTGCCCCGGAGCCGAAACAGTTAACTCATTCACACCACAAGAGCTCTTTGAGACTTCTACCACTTGTGCCCTGTTTACTCTTAGCACCGCATCCTGGACCTTTCTTAGCAAAATCAAGCCATAATCAGCAAGCCACAAACAAACGTGACTACCTCTTGAACCGTAAGTGCTATACACAAAGTATGAGTGGCAAAGTTGTTCGGCACAACATTACCTTTCCAATGGTGCTATGCAATCAGTTGTAATCCATTTAGTTTTTATTTTATACTAGCTGAAATACCAAACAACTGTTTTTTTTTGTTTGTTTTTTTCAGATTTATTCAAGGTGCTTAGGTGAGGCTTGAGAGACAAATGTTAGCCATGCACACCATACCTTAAACAAATATGAATAACTCCTAAAGTATACATGATAGACACAAAGTATCTGCAGCAACATTTTTCAGAACAAAATTACCTTTATAACGGTGCTATGCATTCAGTTCTAAGCAATTCGGTTTGTTTAATAGTTAGGTAAAAACTGCTGACTTCCTTAGATGTTTCTAGGCCTGAGTGAAAGTTAGTTGAGTACGTCTATAGGCATTATTGTCCTGAGTGGCTATGCTTTCAGACGTCGCCTACAGACGTCTCTTGGCCTGAATGAGTTAATAGAACCTATGCTAACAGTGGAATGTTAGGCTTGAGCTCGGTTTTCAAATCACTATCCCTGGTTACACTTCCTGCAACCGTCAGATTCTTATGAAGCCATGCAGAAGCTAAATACTAACTATCCAAAATAAGTTTACTACCTCTAAATACCCCTATTAGGGAAACAGAAACTCCAAACAATAGGAGGCAGCGCTAAGACTTGAGTCAACAGATGCCCAAAAAACTAATGGGTACCCACAGGTTTCCAACATCAGTGATACAGGAGTGAGCAGAGCCCTGTAGGTCCTAGCAGGGAAGGAAAGGTGGGAGCTCAGAATACAGTAAGATTCCCTTAGAAGAAACAAGATTACTATGGTAAGTAATGTTTTCTTCAAACCCCAGGAAATCTTACTGTATTCTGACAAATGCAGACTACCCAAGAAGTGCTTTTGGAGGCGGGCAGGGGACCTTTTTAGGAAACAGGCTCTGCAGAACTGTGCCAAACCTGGCATCACTCCTGGCCTGGGTGTCCAGGCAGTAGTGCTTGGTAAATGTGTGAACTGTTTTCCAGGTAGCTGCCTTACAGATTTCCAGAAGACGAATGTCTTTGGAAGCTGCTACAGATGCAGCAGTCCCTCTAGTAGAATGGGCCCTAAGCCCTTGTGGCGGCTGCTTACCCACCTTGTCATAACAGAATTGGTTACATGAGATAATCCATCTCACTACGGATCTCTTTGTGGCAGGTTTACCCTTGTCAACCTCTTCATAGGTCAGAAAGAGCTGGGGTTCTATCCCCTCTGTGACCTGTAACCTTTTGTGTGATCTAAGTAGTAACTAATAGCCCGCTTGACATCCAAGCTATGTAGTCTACGCTTCACCTGAGGAAGAACGATCAGTAAAAAAGAAAGGCAGGGTGATGGACTGATTAATGTGAAAGTCAGATACCACCTTAGGGAGAAATGTATTTGTTCTGAGTACCACCTTATCCCTATGGAAGGCCACATAATTGGGCTCCATGGACAAAGCCTGAATCTCACTAATCCTTCTGGCAGAAGTAATGGGCACTAAAAACACAGCCTTCCAAGTCACATATTTAAGGTCAGCTGATGACATGGGCTCGAAAGGAGGATGCATAAGCTGTGCTATGCAAATGTTTAAGTCCCACAGGGGTAGGGACTCTATGAGGAGGGTGCAAATGCAGTAGCCCCTTAAACTTTTGGAACACTGTATTAGAGGCCAAAGAGGATGGCTTACCTGCTGACAGATAGACACTGCAGCCAAATGCACCTTCAAAGTAGAGGTCCTGAGGCCTAGGAATGAAGATGGGTGAGATAGTCAAGAAAGTACAGTTATGTAAGAACTTACCGTAACAGTAGATCTTCAACAGAGGGTCTTGCAGTAGGTAATTACATATAGGACTGACCCAGCAGGCATCAGGATCCCACAGAAAAAATTCTAGCTAGCAGTCTCTGGCAGGGGACCGCCCCTACATCAGATGACTGACGTCGGTATAAAGGGGCGTTCCCCCACGCCCGCCTTCCAGTTCTTTCCCGCCAAAGGCCCAAAAAGGTAAGACAAGAGAGAAGCAGATATTTCCCTTCCTGGAAACGGAGTTGAAAAGCTAAGGGGGATGGAGGGCGGGAAGGCATTACTTACTGCAAGAGCCTCTCTCGAAGATCTATTGTTACAGTAAGTTCTTACGTAACTGTACTATCTTACTTCTAGAGGGCTCTTGCATTAGGTAATTACATATAGAACTGAATCCCAAGCAGTCTGGAAAAAGTAAAAGCACTCGGGAGGAGGAAAACTATCCAACCAATGTAACCACCAGCTGAACGGGATTTATGAAAGACGACCTTGGAGTACAGCCAACCCGAAGCCTGCTCTATGGCAAGAGGCAATATCCAAACTGTAATGTTTCGTAAAGGTATGGACAGTCCAAGTCATAGCTGCGCAGATGTCTGCCGCTGACACATTCTTGAAACAAGCCGCAGAGGCGGCTACTCCTCTTGTGGAGTGACCTCTGACTTGATCCAGCAGGGTCTTGTGATACTTGTAACAGAAGGTGATACAATGAGCCAACCATTTAGAAAGGCATTGCTTGGAAACTGCATTGCCCTCTCTTTTGTGAGCAAAAGAGATGAAAAGCTGATCCGATTTCCTGAGATCCGTAGTCCTAAGTAGTATAGTATCTCAGTATTCTGTGAACATCTAAAGTATTCAAGAGGTACTCCCCTTGTTTGGAGTGTTGCGTAAAGAAAGCGGGTAGCTCAATGGATTGGTTCAGCGTAGATTACGCTACCACCTTAGGGAGAAACTTAGGGTTGGTACACAGAGCCACACATTCCTTGTGAAAAATCAAATAAGGGATTTTGCACATCAGTGCCTGAAGCTCAGAAATATGTCGAGCTGAAGTAATGGCCACTAGGAAGAGAGTCTTCCAAGAGAGGAACTTCAAGTCTGCTGAAGCTGCTGGTTCGAAAGGAGGCAGAGTAAGCTTCGAGAACAAAGTTCAGATCCCAAGGAGAAGCAGGAATGCATATGGGGGTCTCAAATGGAGAATCCCTCTGAGGAACGTCTTAGAGACTTCCAACTGAGCAAAAGTTCTGTTTCCAAAAGGGACGTGGTATGCCAAAATCACTGCCATGTGGACTTTCAAAGAGGAATGGCTGAGACCCAGGTCAAAGAGATGACACATGTAGTCCAGGACTCTTTCAGCTGGGCTAGAGAAAGGCTCAAAGTCCTTTGATGAGACCCAAATCGAAAAGAGTTTCCACTTCATAGCACAGGTTGATCTAGTGGAAGGCTTTCTGGCCTCCACCAGAATATCTGCTATGAGCAGAGAAACCCCGAACCGGGGCTTGAGCCATGTCTGCAGGAGCCATGCGTGCAACTGAAGGGATCAGAGACCCGGATGAACAAGGGTCCCCTGATCCTGGGTCAGCAAGTGCTGTGACAGAGGAAGAGGAAGCAGATGCTCCTCTGAAAAGTGTTGCAGAAGAGAGAACCAAACTTGCCTGGACCAGAATGGAGCGATGAGGATCATCCGGGTTCCTCCTGTCCCGAGTTTGTGTAAGACCCTCAGAATTAAGGGAACTGGAGAGAAGGCATAGACAAATCTGTCCTTCCAATCGAGTGACAGTGTCTCCCACCAGAAAGTGCCTCGCCCTGGAGCGAGCGAGCAGAAGGCGGGAAGTTTTGCATTTTGAGGAGACGTGAACAGGTCTACCTGAGGGGTTCCCCAGTGCAGGAAGATGTCGTCAACTACTTCTTGATCCAGTTCCCATTCGTGGGCTCTGGCTGAAGACCAATTGAGGTGGTCTGCCAGACTGTTTTCTACTCCTGGAACGTTAACTGCCATCAGGTGAAGGTTGTGCTGAACGGCCCAACTCCAAACTCTCATTGCTTCCCTGCACTGAGGGTAGGAACAAGTTCCTCCCTGCTTGTTGATGTACCAGATTACACACATGTTGTCCGTCTGGATTGTTAGGTGACCGGGAAGAATGAAGGAGTGCAGAGCCTCGAAAGCATACAAGACGGCTCTGAGTTCGAGCACATTTATGTGTAAAGTCTGCTCAACTCTGGACCAGGTGCCCAGAGTCCTGTGAGACCCTAGATGGGCTCCCCAGCCCTTGCCTGAGGCATCTGTTGTCAATGTCTGGGAGGGGAGTTTGATACTGAAGTGAACTTCCCAGCAAAGGTTCTCTTGCACCATCCACCATTGCAAGTCCCTGACCCTGGGATCGGAGACTAGAACCTCCTGGTCTAGGTCATCCATTATTTGGTCCCATTGAGACCGAAGCATTAATTGAGAGATCCTCATATGCAGCCGAGAGCGAGGGACTGTCAGGATAGCAGCCGCCATGAGCCAGAGAAGGCAAAGGACTGACCTGGCACTGACCCTTCTGCAACTGGACAATGGACGTGCTTGAGTCTGGAGGGTGTCCATCCTGTCCGGAGGCAAAAAGTCCTTGCCGATGGTCGTGTCCAGGATCGCCCCAATAAACTGGAGTCTCTGGCAAGGGACCAAATGGGACTTGGCCTGGTTGATGGTGATACAGGCTGGTGAAAACCTGCAGGCTAAAGGAAAGAGCGTATAAGTTCCTCCCTGAACGGGGCCGCCAAGAGCCAGTCGTCCAGGTACGGGAATATCTGCACTCCCTGGGTGCGCAGGTGGGCCGCTACCACAGATAGGCATTCAGTAAACACTCAGGGGGCCGAGGAAAGACCAAATGGGAGGGCCTTGAATTGATTGTGGTCCCCCTGAAAATTAAACTGGAGGAATTTTTGGTGGGAAGGGCAAATAGGGATGTGCAGGTAGGCATCCTGCATATCCAAAGTGCACAGCCACCATCCCTGCCGAAGAAGCGGCAGAAGGCTCTACACGGAGAGCATTCTGAAGTGTCTGTGCTCCACGAACATGTTCAGGGAACAGAGGTCTAAAACAGGCCTCATGTCTCCAGTCTTCTTTAGAACTAGGAAGAAACAGGAGTAGTAACCTGTCCCCCAAAGGTGGGTAGGGACAGGCTCTATTGCTGCCTTCGCAAGAAGGGAGGAAATTTCTTCCAGGACCAGAGGAAGATGTTCCAGGAGTAAAACGACTTTGGGCGGGGGTTCTGAAGAAACTTGATTTAGTGTCCTGCTATCAGTTGGAGCACCCAAGCATCTGATGTAATCCTCTCCCAATCCGGTAGATGGAAGGAGAAACTCCCTCCTACTGGTTCCTCTGGAGAGTCCAGAGGCCGTGGGAGAGGGGAGGAGTCAGGAGGTGTGGGGCAGAAAAGCGGCCGATGCTCCCGCAGCTTTTTTTGGGTGTGGGAGTCTTGGTTGCTGGAGGGGCCCCGGCACTTGTTGGCCCGCTTGCCCTGTAGTTTTGCTTTTGGTCGAGAACGTCAACGAAAAGGGCGATGCAGTCCCTGAGGGGCCTGTACAGAGAGTGCACTGACTTGAGTGCAGTACCCTTCTCCTACAGGTCGCCGATAATGTCCTTGACATCACTGCCTAACAGCACCGAACCCCTGAAGGGCGCATCCTGAATGGCGGATTGCACTTCAGGGACCAATCCTGACACTCGGAGCCAGGCATGACGCCGAAGACCTACACCGAAAGCTGAGCTGCGTCCACTGTATCGCAGGTGGCACGAGGCATGTGCCGACTGGCCGAACGAGCAGAGCAGACAAGGTCAGTCACTTTCTGCTTGGTCTGAGACTCAGGAAGAGAGTCCAATTTTGATCCCACCTGGGTCAGGATAGTCTTCTTTTAGTCCCCCATATAATATAAGCAACATAGTTCAGGGCCCTAATACCCAGGGTAGAAAAAGTGTACACCTTCTTTCCATACTAGTCCAGAAGCAGACACTCCTTGTTAGGTGGAAACGAGCAGAGATGTTTGGGATTGGCAGAACAGCAATGAGCAGCACTAATCATGACAGAGTCTGCCTTGGGGTGTACATTCAAAGAATCTACTCCCTCAGGAGCCTGATATAGCCAATCTGCCTTCCGCGGAAGGGAGGCTAACGCGGACGGTTGCTTCCAAATAGTGGAAACAAGGTCTGCGTGAGGCTCAATCCAGGGTGGAATCAATGTCGGAGCGGTCTCAGGGAGATCCAAGTGGGCAGCGAGCTGCTTATGCTGTGGATCTGGCTCCAGAGACTGCCACTGATTAACTTCCTGGATCTTTCTCAGTAACTCCGAAAAAGGATCCTCCGGAGGAGACTTCAGAGGAGTACTAGGTCTGGGATCATCTGGAGTACGAGGCTCGTCATCAGGATCGGAGCACCCCCGAGTCTGAGTCAGAGGTCTCTGACGTAGAGGAGGAAAACTCCTCCCGACGCGTGGGAAGAACGTCACTTGGGAAGCCCTCTGGGAGCATATCTCCCCACCTTTGGCGCCCAAGGGTTCACCCTCTGGTGTCAGGTAAGGGGAGGGAGTTCCATGCTCCGCAAAGGGATCCTGTGCAGGTCCGCACTGGGAGAGCTTCTACCTCCCCGTGAGCTGAGCTGAGCTTGGCCCCAGCCCACCAGGCAGCCAGAGTTTTCTCAAGTCCACCGGCGGCTGTGGTGAGGGCAGTGGAGGAGGAGGGGGATACGGATACTGAGGGTATCTGTAAGGAGAGTATCCGTAACCCGATGGCGGAAAGCCGGCATCGGGTATTGAGGTGCTGTGTACTGTGGTGTCTGATAAAGTGGCGCCAGGTACTGCGTCGTTGGATACTGCGGTACCAGGTAGGGCAGCACCGGATTAGATGGTGATGGATACCCAGGAGCCAGGTGCTCTGGCGGGGCACAAGGCCCTGGAAAAGGCCCAGCAGGCGGGCCAGGTAAAGGTAGTCCCGCGGCATCCAGCAAAGGGACGTCGGGTAGGCCAGTGTCAGAGCCAGCATCCGAGGACCCGGTGTCAGGGGGTCTGGCCCTATAGGAGGGAGCCCCGATGGCAGCGTATCCAGCTCCTCCATGTCGCCCGGGGATGGAAGATTAAAATCCCCAGGGTCCAACAGAGGAGATGCGCGAGCCTTGGGAGGCAACGGCATGCACTGCGGTGAGCCTGGGACACTGGACTAGTCCAAGGTAGCTCGAGGCCAACGTCCAACTTAGCAGGATCCGGGCCGGCGTTGGAGGAGCCAGCGTCTGACTTATCGGAACTTTGGCCCGACGTGGGTCGCGCTGGGGATGCGATTTTGACGGGCATGCAAGAGACCGTGCACCCTCCCGAAGGAGCCGGCGTCTTATCGATCCGTCCAGGCGGATGTCAGTGGCACCGGCATCCAATTTAGCGGACCCACTCGACCCAGAGGGCCGCGTGGCAGTGGCCTTCCCAAGGGCAGAAGCCTACTTTGCCCCGGAGACACCCGAAGAGCCTGAGCATGACGGGAGAGGCAACACCATCTTGGGTGCCGCCAAGACAGTCATCGATGAACGGTTCCCCGGAGGGGAACGTTACCTTAAGCACCGTGACTCCAGCCAGAGTCGCAGAGGCCGTGGATGTAGAGTCCCAGTCCCGGTGCATGTCCTTCAGGGGAAGTGGATGCCTGCCTTAACTTCTTCAGCTCCTTCTCCATGGAAGCCTTTTTCTTGAGAATATGGGCCTCCAGGGACTGCTGCCTCCGTTTGCTGGTAGCTGGATTGAACTGTTGGCAGTGCTGGCACTTCTCCACAGGGTGGTCTGGGCCTAAGCAGAAGAGGCACAGGGAGTGTCCATCCTTATGCAGCAGTTGGGAAACACACGAGTCACACTTATTTTTATGCAATTCGGAAGGCATCGGGGACAACATACACGGACATCTGAAGCAAAAAACGGTTGAAAAGTTTGGTAAAACAGACCGACTAAAGACTGACAAGCAATGGAACTCTACCACGAGGAACTTTCACAAGTCGACAGCGGGAAAGAACTGAAAGGCAGGCGTGGGGGACAGCCCCTTTATACTGACGTCGGTCACCTGACGTGTGGGGGCGGTCCCCCGCCCAAGACTGCTCGCTAGAAATTTTTCCGCGGGGTCCTGACACCTGCAGGGGTCAGTCCTATATGTAATTACCTACTGCAAGAGTCCTCTCAAAGTAAGCTCTACTGATAAGCCAGCCTGGGTATGGTCTAAGGTTTTGTCCCTGCACCAGAAAGAAAATCTTTTCCACTTAGAAGCATAGATTTTTCTGGTAGCAGGTTTTCTGGATACGCGAAGGACCTCCATTACCCTTCTGAGAGATTCAAATTTGCATACTCTAGGTCCTCAAGAACCAGGCTTTGAGTCTGAGGGATCGAGTCTAGGGGTAGAGGATCCTGCCCTGGGAGGAGGTCTGCAAATTGTGCCTCCTGGGTAGGCTGATTGGCTTGGCTACCGAGAGGGAGAGAACTCGAGAATACCATGGCTGTCTGGCCCAGTCCGGGGCAATGAGGATCATTGTGGCTGGCTGGGACCTGAGCTTGTTCAGGACTCTCAGCAACAATGGAAAGAGAGGGAAGGCATACAGGAGCTTCCCTGTCCAATCCAGGGTCAATGCGTCCAGTGGTACTTGGCCCTTCAGTGGGGGTCTGCAACAGTACAGAGGGAGCTGGTAGTTGTCTGGGGAAGCAAAGAGGTCTACCCCTGGAGTGCCCCACCTTCTGAACACCAACTGCAGTACTTACTTGTTTAAGGACCATTCATGATGGTTCTGATTTATTCTGCTCAGTGCATCTGCCAGCACACTGTCCTTCCCTTGAAGGTGGACTGCTGACAGCAACATGTTCGGGCAGTAGGCCAGGGTCCATATTTTCATAGTTCTGTGCACAGGGGTGTGGACCTTGTGCCTCCCTGTTTAGTGATATAATACATAGTTGCCGTGTTGTCTGTCCTGACCTGGACCACCTTTCCTTGCGGCATGTTGGCGAATGCCTGAAGTGCTAGGAACACTGCCCTGAGCTCCAACAGGTTGATGTGCAGCAACGACTCCTGTTTGAGCCAAGTACCTTGGACAGTATGCTCCTCTAGGTGTGCTCCCCACCCTAGTAGGGAAGCATCTGTAGTACGCACCAGAGATGGTTGCTCTTGGAGGAATGGGACCCTTTGTCTGAGGCTTTCCAGATCCTGCCATCACTGGAGGGCCTGCACGAATGTTTCCGTGACTGGGACCAGCTTTGATAACCTGTCTCTTCTGATGCCAGTAATGCTTGAGGTGATATTGAATATCCCTCATCTGAAATCTTGTTCCTGGCACTCTGGCAGCTGAGGCTGCCATGTGGCCTAAAAAGTGGAGAAAGTGCCTGGCCGGCCTGAGGCTGTGAGGCTTGAAGGAGCCTACCAGCTGCCTGAGAGTGTCTGCCCTCAGCTGAGTAAGAAAAGCCCTTCCTCTGACTGAATCCAATTCTGCTCCTATAAACTCCAGGAGCTGTACTGGCTGCAGCACTGACTTCTGCTGGTTTATCAAGAAACCCAGGGACTGTAACAGTTCCTGAGTAAGGTCAGAGACTGCTCGACCTGCTGAGGAGACTGCCCCATTAAAAGCCAGTCGTCCAGGTATGGAAAAACTGCCACTCCCTGCATACGCAGGTGTGCCACAACCAGCCAAGCATTTTGTGAATATCCTTGGAGCAGAAGTAAGGCCGAAAGGCATTGCTCTGAACTGGTAGTGGCCTGATGGAAGTCTGAACCTGAGGAATTTTCTGTGAGACTGCCTTATTAAGATATGGAAGTAGGCATCTTTTCAATCCAGAGATATCAGCCAGTCTCCTTGCCTTAAAGTTGGCAGAATCGTTTTTAAGATGACCATTTTGAATTTTGGTTTCAGTAAATGTTCAAGTGTGAGATCCAATATGGGTAGCCACTCCCGTTTTATTGGTTGTAAGGAAATATCTTGAGTAAAGGCCTTTTCCTTTCTGTAAGAGAGGAACTGGCTCCACTGCTCCTAATGAAAGCAGGTTTAACACCTCCTTTTCCAGTAACAGTGTCTCTGAGGGGAAGGAAGGAAGGTTGAAAAACTCTTGCCCTCAGTCTTGGTCTGAGTATGAAACTGAGTGCAAGGCCCTGACCCACTACCTCCAGGACCCACCGATCCGTGGTCATGGATTGCCATTCCTGGAGATAGTGGATCAGCCTGCCCCTACTGGACCTGAGGAGGTGACCCAAGCAGATCCCTCAGGGTGTCTGCTCATTCTGAGGTGCTGACTGGGTGCTGGGGCTAGTTCGGTTGGTGCCTCTCCTGCCCCTGCCTCTGAAATAGCCTCTCTGCTGCTGATATTGTGGACAGGCTTGAGGCTGGAAGAATGGCCTGTAAGGTCTGCCTCATGACCCCTGGCGTGCTGCTTTTGGGGAGTAGGAGCCATATTCGTAGCAGCAGCACTTTGGTATGCTGCTTTGTATTCATCCATCTTCCTCATGTAAGCCTCAGTCTACTGTCCGAACAGAGATGAAGGCTCACATGGGAAGTCCATGGCTTTGGACTGGGTATCTTGTGTAAGACTGGTAGTCCGTAGCCAAGCAAATCTCCTGAGACACACTGAGGAAGCCATCTGCCTGGCTGCAGTGTCACTGCTATCCACTGCCATTCTGAATTGGACCTTGGAGGCCTCTACCCCTCTCTTGGCAGATTCCTCCAGGTCTGCGGCCACTGGTGCTGGCACAGATTTTGTAATCTTCAGCACAGTGTCTCAGAGTGTCCTTTAGTACCTGGCAACATAGGCCATGTATGAAGCCTGCCTAATTGCCAGTGAGGAACCCAAGTATTGCTTCTTTGCAACAGAATCCAACTTTCTGGAATCTTTGTCAGGAGGGTGTGATGCTATGGGAATGCCTGCTTTATCACAGGCTGCTGCCTGTACCACACCCTCATGGCTAGGGTGACCGAACAAGAACTCTGCCCCACTATTAGCCATCCAATATTTTTTATCCACCTTTCTATCAACTGGTGGAATAGAGGTTGGGGTATGCAGGATTTTCATAACCTGCTTCTTCAGGGACTTGTGGATGGGCAGTGAAACTCTTGTTGGAGCCTGAACATCATTCATATTTCTATAGTCCTGTTCCTCCTCCTCATCAGTTGATTACTGTGTGGGGAAGTCCAGGGACTGAGCCACCTGTTTAACAAATTTAAAATGAGAGGTAATGTCCTCAGTTCCCTTGTCAGGGGAGTCAGGACGATGAGATCAGGTGAAATATCCGAATCAATGGGTTCACCATAGTACTCATCAGCATCATTATCATAATCCTCAGCAAAAGTATCCAGCTCAGGTTCCAAGGAACCAGAGTGGAACTTGAGGTATCCAAACGTGGCCACTTCGGAACCTGAACCGGGGTTACCGGTTGAAGCGACTGAATTATTCTAATGGCTCTTGCTATTTCCTTAGCGGTTGGAACTGGGGTACTTGGTTGCGGTTCAACCGCTGAATGTTTCTGTCTTTTCTTTTTCTCTTTCTTGCGGCTGCCGAGTTAGCGGCAGGGTCAGCAGGTCTTTTTTTGGCCGAAGAACCGTCACCCTTGTCAGAGGGCTGATCCACCGGTTCTTGTTGGCCCGAAATTGGTTTGTCTGCAGCCGGTTCAGCAGCCTTCTCAGACATCTTCTCCTGCAGTAGTTTTAAGCGCCTCTCAAGCGTGGACTGAGGGAAGTTTTTATAGATATCACAATCCCCTTTGAGGTGGTCAAACCCCAAGCAAAACACACAAACAAGATGAGGAACTGCTTTTATGAATGGTTCCCCACACAATGTTGGAAACCTGTGGGGCCCGTTCGCTTCTTGGTCTGCGATATTGATCGGTTGTAAAAAACCAAACTAAACCGAGAATTACCCCAGTAAATTTAAACTATGAAAGAACACCTTATCGGACAGTAACCAGTAAATTTAACTTAAATAAAGACACAAAATAATATTGGTTCCTTCCCAGTGGAAAGAACAGAGGAGGAACCGAAAAGACTTACCAAAACTACACTAATCTAATTCATTCTACCTGTGAACCAAGGACAGTGCTTCAAAAATCGAAATAAAGTAAACGGACTTTAAAATAAACCGAGAAAATAATCTTCAGTCAGAGTGAAGGAGAGCTCTCCGGAGACATCTTACTGAGGCAAGTGGAGCAAAGAATCTGACGGTTGCAGGAAGTGCAACCAGGGACAGTGATTTGAAAACCAAGCTTGAGCCTAACATTCCACTATTAGCATAGGTTCTATTAACCATTTCGGCTCCGGGTGCAGTCCTATGGTGAGATCATACTGCATTTGTCAGAATACAGTAAGATTTCCTGGGGTTTGAAGGAGGTTTGTCCCTTTAACCCCGTTGTTGTTTTGAAAACGAGAAGGGGGCAAGGCTGCCAAGGAAAGGAAGAAGTGAGAGAGCGCCCAGAAGCCTGGCCATTGTGGGGGATGGTGGGCAGGTTGCAGTGATGAATGAAGATATTCTGGAAGATCAAGAATTACAGTGAGTACATAATTTTCATGTCTTCCAAGAATCAATCTTCACCATTTATCACTGGTGGGTCTGAGTGTCAAGCTTACCTCCAAGGGTGGTGCTGGCAAACCCTGTGGGAAATGGTTGTTCCCTCAGCCTCCTGGGTGGGACAGACAGAGAGAGAGGTGGGGGGCCCCTCACGCGGGCCTGGCGAGGCCCGAAACTAGTCAGGCAGAGGCTCCCATGGCCTGCGAGCAGGAACGTGCACCACAAGCTCACAACTGGCCCTACGCGAGAAGAAATGGGCCCCCTGGAAATGTGAGGCAATCACCCAACGCCGGGCCACGGGTGACAATCGGAAAAGATGCAGCCACACCACCCACCTAATGCAGATTGTAGTTTCCACTAGTCTGGAAGCTACCTCACTGGCATTGTAGGATGCCCTCACCTGGTGTCTCACCAGCTCCAGACACTGTGCAGAATGGCATATGACCTGTCTGGTTACCTCACAATCTGGCAGAGATGCTAGGAGCTCACCCAACATCGCCCACAGGTGCGTGCCATAGAACGCCTGGTGTGCAGTAATGCGCAACATAGTGCACGTAAACCGAGAAGACTCCACGACTCCAGATGTCAAACTTGACTGAGTCAGACTCCAGGGAAGGGTCGTGCACTGGGCACCTATGCCACAGGGGGGTGTGGCACGGCTCCTGGAGATTCCAGGGGTGTGCAATACCTGCACTGGGCATCCTTCCGGGTTGGAGAGGGGGCAAAGGGACAGAGCCAGATGCCTCCCGACGCCTCTGCAAATGGCCTTGCCCATGGAGGTATGACTATGGACTCATGACTGTACTCCTCAAGGAAGGACTGCGTCAGGTGTGCAGGATTGCGGCCAGAAAAATTTGACAGTCGCAGTTCCCTCATCATCTCTGAAAAACTGCTGGTAACAGGTGTAACTAAGCATCTGAGAAGTGAACGGAGGAGTCCTCTTCCTTGGTGGAGAAAGACAAAGATGACTAGGAGCTGGACTCAGGGGGCAGCAGTGCCAGGGTTTCAAGCTGAAAGACAGACTGGTCCATTGCCATCAGGTAGGTGGGGAAGGCACTCGCCGAAGCCCTGAACTGCTCCCAGGTCTAGGGTTCCGCAGGACCAAAAATGTCTTTTGGGGGGGGGGGGGAGACAGGCAGAGAAGCAGAAGGTGGGTCTTGATGGACCAGACAAGGTCCTCTGACAGGGCTACGAGAGGGAACAGGGGACCTCACCCAAAGGAAGGGGTTGAGCATCTCTCGTCCACCGACGAATGCCCAACCATAGATGGGTGATCCCGATGGTGCCTTTGGGAGGAAAACACCCAGTTGGGAAGATCAGAGCCGTAGTGGTCCTACAGGGTGGCCCCTATCCCTACATATCGCAAGCCCACAGGTGTCTGTTGGGGGGGGTCCAGAGAACCCTAGTCAACACTCAAGACTCCTGCCAGAGCCACCAGCCACTCTAGGCATGGAGTGTGGCACTGACTGGAATCTACCCGTCCCCATCTCACCAGAATGGGCTCTGCCCCCTTGAATAGGCCTACGAACATATGCAGCAGCATGACCTGGGCGCAAGGGGGAGCCGGCACCCCAGATAGCGACAGAAACCCCTCCTCCCAAGGCACCACCTGCAACACCAGAATCAGATTCGGTGCCGGAACCCAACCCGGTAGCATACACAGCTTCACCCTCCCCCTCCAGAACCAGAATCTGCGCCGTAAGCGGCACCGCGAGACACAAGGGAGGCAGTGCCACAGCAGGCACCAAGCAGAGAAGAACCCCTAGATGACTGGGATGCTAAAGGCCTAGGGCTAGGCCTAGAAAGGTCTCCTTCCTCACAGGGCCAAAAGCCAGTTGGGATCATCCCGGTCCACACCCTCCAGATCATCCTATCACTCAGACGATGAGATCCAGAATATCTCCAATGGGCGACTGGCTCCAGAGACCTTCCCTCTCCCAGAGCCGTGAACAGCAGCAGGAGGGGGCCCAGATGCGTAGGCAGCACTGCCCCACTCACCGGCACAGACCTTGGTGCCAGGAGCCGGACCAGAGTCCCATGGGATCCAGCAGCACAGGCCCAGCATATAGCTGCGACTCCGCCAACAGGGGCGTCCGTACCTATGAGAGGGTACCGGACTGGGAGGAGTGCGCAACCAGCCCGGGTGGAGGGGCTGGCTGTCCCACAGACCCCTCCCCCAGGCCTCCCATCATGGTGAGACAAGGACTAGTGGAGGCCTGGTCTCCCTCAGTACGTATAGTACCTGGGAGAGGCTCAGGGGAAGAGCCTAGGGGACCTTACCTTAGAGTCCAGAGTGCGATACCTGCCTCTGAAGGTTGGGGGGGTCCCCTACCCCACCGCCGCAGCATCTCCCAAGAGGCAAAAGTCCACTGAGAAGCAGACATCGCAGTGGTCCATATCATGGTCTGCTCTAAGGCAGGTCAAGCAACAATCATGTCTGTCCTGGACGGACATTTTTCTCCCACAGGGGAACCGATGCATGGGGGGAGATTCCGTCCTTGGTTGTTTTCTTCTGCCTTTTTTTTTTAATTTTATTTAGTATGCCTTTTTTTCCCCCTGCGGCTTGCCCTGAGCTCAGCCCGAACTCTCCCAGGCCCCCACCTTGCCTCCGGGACTTACCTCTGCTCGGCGACCCCTCTGGCTTGCCCCCCCACGGCGGGGTGCAGAGTCGGGTAGGGAATGACGGACCTGGAACTAGGTCTACCGGCAGGCAATTGGGGACAGAGATGCGGGGCATCACTGAGGTGGCCACAATTTTTGCTGGATCCCTGGGGGCAGGGACGTGCAATGATATCCAGTGTCCACCCCGCCCTCCAAGTGACGGCGCCGGCCGCAACATTACTTCCAGCCTCTGCTAGAGGTCCTGAAAGCGTCAGACACTCTTCCCACTCCCCCCAAAGGACAGCAGTCCCCAGGACGCTCGATCCTTCTCCCCTGGCCAGCCCTCCAATCCCTGAGCCTGTTCCCGAACCCGAGTTGTCTGCGTCGCAAGTGGAAATCCAACCGCTGTGACGGCAGGCTGGCATCTGCTTCTTAGGCCTCTGGGATCTGGACATGATTGGTTCTCGGAAAACAAGAAAAAATAGCAAAAAAAAAAAAAAAGTCTCAGCACCATAAAAAAGGGAACAGAAAAAAAAAAAAAAAAAGATTGCGATAGACAGCCGAAAAAGGCTATATGGCGTCAACGAACAGAACTTAGGCCATGTGACACAGCAAAAATGGCGAATGCTCCCACAGAGTGCTTTCCTCTACTGTGGGAAGAACAAACCTGAGGAGGCAGAAGAGGGGGGTGCGTGTCAGGAGGCAATGTGCTCATAACTCTAGGAGCCTTACAGTAATCATGCACAGCCATGAAAACAACAGCATTAGTTTCAGGTGGAGAAGCATAATAGGGCTTGACAGATGGAGCAGGATACTGTTTGGCAGCCTTTATGGGGGCTGATGGCAGAGTGCTAGGTCTGTGCCAGGCAGTAAAATGTAGCATCTTCTAATGCAGGGTAAACAGGTGGCACCACAACAGTGGGAGCAGATGCTACCTATAAGAACTCCATTGAGTTTATTTTACTGGAGTCATCATCTTCACCCTCAAATCCCATCATAACCTGTATCTGTTTAAACAAAGTCTGAAAATATATCCTCTGGTGGAGACCTGGGATTATATACCACAGAGTCCTCGCTGCATGATAAGGTTGAGGTAGAAGGTAAACCTTCATCATAGGATTGATTATCCCCACCTTCATCCTCCAAATCCTCCTCCATTTCTAGGAGACCAAGATTGCATTCCACCATATCACTGTCTCGGATGACAGCGGGGGCAATCAATGAAGCTGGTGGCTGTACCATCAGTGCAGCAGGTATGCTTTTCGGTCCCATCGACTACAACAGTGCCAACAGGGGAGGCCCTGTCCAGGAATAGATGCCGGCACTTGAAACGATGGAAATAAGCATTAACGTTTCTAAGTTCAATGCCAGCATAACCTGGGAGTCTATGACACCCAGTGAAGGAGTCAGGACTACTACTGTTGTCAAGATAGAACCCGTTAATGAAGGTGCATACCATCTTTAGAAGATATAGCAGTGCAAGAGTCAGGCCTCGACCTTCGTGTCTCAAAGACGGTCGGGGAGACTGTAGTCGCCTCCAGAGCAGACGAGGACTTACCGTCCTTCAACTGAGACCTCAACTTCACCAGGGAAGCATGTTTTATGCTTACTGTGGCTGGAAGAGGAGGAGAGTCCTGAGAATAATTTCTAATTTTCTTTGGATTTATGCATCGTTCTCACTGATCAAAGCAGCAATGCAGTCAATGACCGCCAGGGTGCCTCCCTTCCAGGGGTGGGCGATCGAGATGGAAAAGCCCATTTGGATCCTGCGGCATTTGCTTGAGCTTCCACAGCCTTCAGGGCAATGAAATTCTCTAATGTCTTCTTCTGGAGTCGCCTTGTAGCCTGGTTAAATCTCCGGCAGATATTGCAGGCTCTCACTGAGAACTGGCCAAAAGCAAACACACGGTGTGAGTGTTGTCCTTACAGATCTTGTAACAATCGGTACAAAATCTAAATAAGGTTCTTTCGATGGTAGCATACACGGACAATACCAATACAAAACTTATTTAAGTTAGAAAAAAACTAATGAAACAAACAGTGTTTCTCTGCACATCTGAAAAGCATGCTGGGGGCAAAAGAAAGAACTGAGAAGTGTGGGGGCCACCACGTGGTTTAGGTACCAACGTTGTACATCGTCACAACTGATCCTTGGCTAGGCAGAAGTTTCTAGAAGATCCCAACGCCGATGGCTTACATTTCCAAAGGTGTGACCCAATGGGAGGTGATATCCTCGATGAAGGTCTGCCTCTGCTGCTAGAAAAGTTGCTGCTGCCATTGAGGCTGGTAGCCACAGCCACAAAAGGAGATCTTTTTTCTTTGCCCTTGGAGGTTGGGTAGGCTGCTGGGATGAAGCCACCAAGTCCAGGGTGACAATAGGCATCTCAATACGTGTGTGATGGTCTGCAACCATAGGGCCGAAAAGGTCCATCTTCTAACTTACGCTGTGTCTCCAAGATCAATGTAGAGAAACACAGCCAGGCCATACAACATATGGACACTAACACAGCCATGGTGGAGGCACATGAGCCATCCATTTTCCAAGGAAGTCTGCAGATAGTGCTTAGATAGCAAATAGCCGAGGTCCTGAAAGCCCTGAGCCTAAGCAACAGGGACAGGGAAGAAGGTTGGTGATGAGGTCAAAGAGGGAAGGACAAGACTGGGCCATCAACATAACACAGCTAGTCTGTTAAAGGCCAGAGGTACCTCTGGCCACTTCCTGGGGGTCTGGACGACCCTAAAATCAGGGGTGAGTACCACAGAGGCACCTGGCCAACCGGTGCACCGACTGAGACTCCTTCATGGGTGGTCCCTTCCCGTGGCTGTGGAGGTGGGAGCTCCATAATGATCAGTCGAGTGGGAGGAACCACTGGCTGCGGGACCTCCAGCAGTGTGTCAAGAGGCATCGGCACCATAGAAGGAACAGAAGGGTCAGAAAGCATAAGCTGAAACCATTCTAGGCCAGTAAGTGTCCAGTAGTGCCACAGGAAGTCTTCTTACTTTCTCCTTCGTCAACGCCAGTCTTCTTCAGAGGATGACAAAGAGCTTGATGAGCACAGAGGTCAGCCTCAATCAAGGTGGAACAGAAATAGACAATGGGACCATGAGCAGTACCTCAGTCTAGACACTCGATCCCCTCAAGGTCAATAGGTGTCCACCACCTGGGCCAGGTAGACCACATGTTTAAGCAGCATTTCTAAGATGGGTCTCATAGGAGGTCCATGTGGAGGGACCAGTGGTGGAGGCTTCACCATGGGCAGCCCTACCGGGGCCACTGGCTGAGCCTTCTCCACACCAATCGGGGACAGAACCAGGGTCTACGAGATCAATAAGACCTCATCAACCTTGACCTATGACACCTGGTCAGCTGGTTCCATCAAATCTTAACTGAAATACAGCTTGACCGCTCTAGTGGGGGCTCCAGGGTAGCACAGACTGTCCCTTCAACCAGAGTTAACTCAACCAAGATCATCAAGGTTGGGAGAACCTAGAGGCCCAAAAGAGCAGGAACATTTGGTCGCCTACAAATCAACAGTAGCACTTCTCATGCTTCTTCCGTTACAGAAGGCCCTCACCAAAAGTCTGGAGTTCCATGTACATGTCACAGAATTCTAGGCAATCCCCAAATGGGAGTGCCCACAGCTGGTCCCATGGGGACCAAGGCCTAGGCTAACAAGGAGCCTGCTGCTACTGCCTACTCTCCTCCATGGCTGTTAGCTGGTGACATTACTGAGGCCTGGCAACATGAGCATCCATGATGGTTTGCCCCTAGGCAACACAGGCACATGACATGGTGGATCCATGGCAGACATTATCTACCAACTCCTAACGCACCACATAAAACCCTGGTTTTGTTTGTTTGGTCCTTTCTTGAATCGTCAACAGCGCAGTAACCAAAAAACAAAAGACATACAAGTCAAAGACTTTTATTAAAATGTTACAAATCGTCAAAGTGTTATGCTTGAAATCTCAAGACTCCTCTCATGCTACAGCAGCTGTGAAGGACACCTGTCCATCCAGGGAAAAATGAGATCTGACGTCAGACATGGCAGAGCCAAAGGATGACCCCACAGGTGGTGAGAGGAGTCTAGCCTGAAAACGACTGCTGGCTGAGCTACGCCTAGCATAATGCAAAAGTGAGAATAGTAAACAAAAATCCAGTTGGTAGAATTACGATTTCAACCTAGGGAAACGCACAAGGAGCAGACAATGTATGCGACATACAAAGATGCTGCTTTGACACAATTTTCCTCAGTAATAAATAACAAGAGGAGATAATAGCATACAATTAATGAAATATAAGCTAAATTGTGACTGAATATCATATTTTAAAAGTTTTTCAGGATACAGAAGAAGGGAGTCATTATTTCAAACACATTAACTTTTGATAGACATAATACAGAAACAGCCAAATGGGCACAGAAAATAGTTGGGAACATTCTTAGGAACATCAAAAGTAGGCAGGCAGAGGTCTTGGTGCCCCTGTACAGGTCTATGGTAAGGCCCGTAATGAAGTATGGGGCACCTTTTTGTGCACCACAAAGTGCTGCCAGTTGTAAAAAGATCGGAAAGAGTGCAGAGGAGACTAACCAAGAGTACAGAAGTTAAAAAATAAGCTGTATAATCTAAGGCTACAAGAGTTGGGAGTTTACTCAATGACATATCGCAAAGTCAGAGGTGACCTCTGTTTTACGTTCAAGGTATTGTCTGATGCAACATTATGGGAGTCAGCAGGATTGTGTAGAAAAGACGAACTGGAATGAGAATCTAGGGCTCACCCATTTCAGCTTAGAGGGGAACAATATAAAACAGAAAAGAGCAAGATGGTATAATCAAAGAGTAGTCAGAAAATGGAACTCGCTTCCAACAGCAGTAGTTACAATAAGTTATCTGCCTTTAAACGATTGCTGATCAGCATATGGGAAATAAAAACTGGGAAATTGTCCACTAAAGTGCTAAGTCCTTAAAGCAGCAGTACTACAAAATCAGGAAGTGAGCTATCAAAATTCTGTTTTTCTGCTGTAAGCATGCGGCCAAAGTTCCAGTTTCCATACCTGTAAATGTTTTTGTCCAGTCGTCTTTAGTTTTTTAGATATTTGCAATTTATTTGAAGTGTCGTAGCACTACAACAAATATGGCGGCTGACTAATTTCAGCTGCGCTTTTTCTACAGGTCACATCACGTCTTTTGACAACAGCAGAGGGACCCCTCTGCTGACCATTCCCGATGTCCCTGCAAGTCATTCACATGTGCAGTTGGCAGCAGAGGGGGTTCCAGTGCAACATGCTTAGTGGCAGAAACATAAACAAAATCAGAGAATAACTAAGCAAATTACTCAGCGATCACACAATGCCGGTGAGACAGAGTACCAGGTATATGATTAGCAGGGCACAGGGAATAAACCGTAAAAAAAAAAAAAAAAAGGCGCAATTTGTTTTTCAGTAGTACTGCTGCTTTAAATGGCATAAACTGCTTATGGACTTGTATCTGTACCTATGAACCTATAAGCAAGGTTCTAATGTAGAGGAAATACTAGAAAGAGGTTTGACACTCCTGTTACTTCCACAGCTGGCATTTAGATGCCATCACCAAAACTATAACTGTCCTCTGTGCAAGCAATTCTGGTGTGACACTCTTGTTACCTTAAAGGGGAACATATATTGTATGAACATTGCCTCTAGCAGTCTGAAAGCTCAAGAAAAGCTCTTTTATACGAGTCACTGGGTTAACATGTAGCTGGCAGAAGTCTGAAGATGCCCCTACATTGCCCCCATTTTTTAAACAAACCACACCGTAGCCATGGACAGATTCACCACGCGTGACATCTCAATGTTTAAAAAAATGGCATCAATGTATTATCAATATAGGGCAAATGCTGCTAGCTACAGGTAACTTCAAAACCTCATATGAAAGAACTTTTCATGGGCTTTCTAAGTATGAGACAACACTATAAATGTTTCTCTTTAAAATGAATTACCAGTTACTCATTCAATACTGACATTCAGTAATGTTCAATAATGTCGACAACCTTTGAATATCTAGGAATTTTTCCTGATTATTGCCTTAGCTTGAATCACTCTCAACATTACATATATTCTAAAGATATCGAATAAGAAGCTTGGTCAACTCTACCATTCAAAGGGTTTACTTTCATCCATAAGGAAAACAAATTGGTAAATCAAATTATATAACCTCTTCTTTACTATGGTGATATAACTCACAAATATGCAAGTAAAACAGATGTAAAATTACTCAATGGCTTTTTTAACAAGATGCAACACTTTTTGCTATTATGCTCTTACAATAATCATCATTCAGTGATATTTCAAAAACTTGGCTGGCTATGTCTTGAATCTAGAAGGCCCCATCACTGGCTTTGCTTTGTGTACAAATGGCCATAAAATTTTGTTCCATATTATTTATTGTACTATAATCCTTAATTATTTTATCTGCGTTCAGCCATAACAACTTGTTTATTCTTAAAGTCAAAGTGGAAGCTGGTAAACAATCGTATGTTCTCTGCACCGCCAAGAGTTCTTAGTAGGTGCCTCTGTTTGATAAATGTAAATGTTATCTTTGAACTTTTGCAATTAATTTGTTAAATACTAGAATTTATGTGCTAATTAGAGATGCTGAAAAGTTTTACTTCGCTGGCAAAGTTCTGGAGAAGCTGCAAAATTCGGCTTCGCGAATAACTTCGTGAATTGCCCACTTCACACTGTTTTCTCCTGGGGCAATGGCCCTTTTTCAGGTGAAGCTAGGCAAAGTTGCAATCTCGCCAGTGAGGTCACATAACTTCTCCAGAAAAAGTGCCACTTCACCTGCAAAAAACTTTGCTAAGCCGGCACTTCACACTTTGCAAATGTAGCAAACGTTGCAAATGATTTTCTGGAGTGAAGTCTGCCAACTTTGCACATCTCTAGTGCAAATGTAACCATCTATGCTGTTTCCTGGGGATCCCTTACATGCAGAATTTGCATCTTCAGGGTTGTCCTATCCCAGTGGGTGAAATTTAATAACTAACCAAACACAAAGTTTAAGAGGCCTAGCATATCTACATTATTTCAAGAGTTTGGTGCCACATGGATTCCAACTGAATCAAATGGTCAAGCACAACGCCACATAAAGACAATTTCAGTAAATAACAGCAAAGCATATAATTCATATTCACACTTATTTTTATTCAATGCCATACTGCCACTACATTACAAATCTTTAATACCCACATTATTGAGGACTGTAAGAAGTGCCTGCACTAGTCCACTGCTGCACATCTCATATGGTGAAATAGTATTTTCATCCTTCAACAGTACGATTAAGTTTTCCAAAGCAGTCTTCATTAAATCCCTCCAGGTGTTCTCTCCTTCAATGCACTACAACACAAAGAAATTAAATAAGCAATGTTATAGAGCAAATCTAAACCCAAATAGTAATTAATTAAATCTTTTTTTCTCTATTTATTTTACAACATCTGCTATACAAGCCAAAATACCAAATGTTTCAAAGTACTTTGCTGTGCACAACAATGATCAGCAGTACACAACCTGTGCAATAAACAATATTTAGCATAATAAAAAAAAGGCATCAGTGTCTCTCAGTTGATCACACATCTGCCTTTGGACCAGAAGTCATGGGTTCTAGTCTTAAATCGGGACTGGGCTCATACTATAAATGCTGGCTCCTGAGTGCAGCACTAAGAGGATACACTGTTGTCAGGGTGTACCATCCTTTGGATGAGATGTTAAACTGAGGTCCTATCTGCCTTTAGTGGTGGGTTGTTCAGCTGGACATTAAAGACCCCACAGGACTTCTCGAAAATCACAGAGGAATATCCCGGGTGTCTTGGCAAAATTCACCGCATTCACTAAAATACCACCAACAGCTTAATCTGATTCAGCTTCAGTTGATTTGCATTTATTTACTTACTTTATGTATTTGTTAACCGGGTAGGTGAGCTGATTCAGTGGACTATTTTCGGGCATGACCAAGGCCATAAAGATGGCACAAGTGTAAAAATGCAATTACAGAAACGCAAGATACAGTACAGGAATAATACATAAAAATGCAATACATTTCAATACAGTGCAGGGACTCTCCTGGGGCAGGAGTTACAACAAAATACAGTAAAGTACAAACAGTGGAATAAGTGATGTACAATAATATTTCACATGCAAAGACGAAGTTTCAGTAGTGGTAGCTGAACATAGTTACATGATAAGTAAAGACCAAGTACACACTACCACTAGGGACTCGGTGTTTCTAGGTGACATCAGCGAGTACATGCAGGGGAAAAACCCGCAGCTGGTTAGAGCTAATTGGGTGGCACTGGTGACGGTCATCCGGGTGGGGCTAGTGGAGGAACATTAAGATCTCCTTGTAGCGTGATTTAAATAAGCGATGAGAATCCAGAGAGCGAAGCGAGGAGGGCAGATTGTTCCATAGTTTAGGGGCAGCTGAGCTAAGTGCTTTATTGCCCAAGCAGGCGGAGATTTGAGGAGCATCCAACAGAAGGCTGCAGTAGTTATGGAGGCTGCGGAGGCAGTTTGTCGGTAAGAGCAGGGAGAAAAGGGGGAGTGGACCCAGTCTCTGATGGCCTTGTCTATGGCGCAGCCAAGAAAGAGGTCGGTGCGAGACTGGGGGGGGGGGACTTGAGGGACTGGTACAGGGAACAGTGATGGGTAACGCAGCATGCCAGGAGCGCAAATCTACAGATACTGTTACAGTGCCTTCAGAAAGTATTCACCCCCTTTGATTTTGTCACATTTTGTTGTGCTACTACCAGAATTTTTAATGCATTGAAATGATTTTTTTCCCCCTTGATTCACACAGCATACTCAACAATTTAAAGGGGCAAAAATATTTTTATTGTGCAACAAAAATTTATGAAAAATTAAAAACTGAAATCTCTTGTTTACTTAAGTATTCACCCCCGGTCAATACTTTGTAGAAGCGCCTTTGGCAGCAATTACAGCTTTGAGTCTTCTTGGGTATGTCTGTATCAGCTTTGCACATCTGGATTTGGGGATTTTCGCCCATTCTTCCTTGCAGATTTGCTCAAGCTCTGTCAAGTTGGATGGGGAGCGAGAACCCAATCTTTAAGTCTTTCCACAGATTCCCAATGGGATTCAAGTCTGGCTTTGGCTGGGCCACCAAGGACATTCACCTTCTGTTCTGAAGCCACCCAGTGTTGCTTTGGCTTATGCTTGGGGTTGTTATCCTGTTGGAACATAAATCTTTGCCCCAGTCCAAGGTCTATTGCATGTTCTCCTCAAGGATGTGCCTGTATTTGGCTCCATTCATTGTTCCCTCTATCCTGACAAGTGCCCCAGTCCCTGCCGCTGAAAAGCATCCCCATAACATGATGCTGCCACCACCATGCTTCACAGTAGGGATGGTGTTACACGGGTGATGAGCGGTGTTCGGTTTGCGCCAGGCATAGCGCTTTGCATTCAGGCCAAAGAGTTAAATTTTTGTTTCATAAGACCAGAGAATCGTTTGCCACATGGTCTCAGAGTCTACCACGTGCCTTCCTGCAAACTCCAGGCATGCTATTATGTGGCCTTTTCTCAAGAGTGGCTTCCGTCTAGCCACTCTCCCATAGAGGCTACACCTGTGAAGTGCTGCAGAGATTGTTGTCCTCTGGGCAAGTTCTCCCATCTTAGCCATCGAACTCTGTAGTTCTGTCAGGGTGGTCATTGGGTACTTGGTCACTTCCCTGACCACGGTCCTTCTTGCCCGGTTGCTCAGTTTGGGAGGATGGCCTGCTCTAGGAAGAGTCTGGGTGGTTTCGTAATCTTTCCATTTCCTAATGATGGACTTGACTGTGCTCCTGGGAACTTTCAACACCCTAGAAATGTTTTTATACCCCTCCCCAGATCTATGCCTCCTCACAATTCTATCCACGGAGTTCTACGGACAGCTCCTTGGTCTTCATGGTAGAGTTTCTGCTCTGACATGCACTGTCAACAGTGGTACCTTATATAGACAGGTGTATTTCCTCTGAAATCATGTCAACCATTTGAACTGACCACAGGTGGACTCCATTCAAGTTTTAGAGTGATCTCACAAGGAAATTGGATGCACCTGAGCTCAATTTGGAGCATCATAGCAAAGGGGTGAATACTTATCAAATCAAGACATTTCAGGTTTTTATTTTAAATCACATGTACAAAAAATTCCAGAAGTTTCATTCCACTTTGACATTATGGAGTAATTTGTGTAGATACGTGACAAAAAACAATCCCATATAAATGCATTTTGAGTTTGCAACATCACAAAATGTGACAAAATCCAAGGGGGGGTGAATACTTTATGAAGGCACTGTAAATGTAATATGCAACTTAGTTCCCAGGCCGACCTTTGTGTATAGATGGAGGAGCAGTGGTAGTGCTATGGTGCTTACGAAAGCCGTGTTGCTGAGGGCAGAGGAGGTAATATTTAGAGATGTACTCCAAGAGCTGATGATGAATGACTTTTTCGAGGAGTTTACTGAGATGCAGCAGGATAGAAATGGGTCAGTACTTATCTGTGTACTGTGGATCACCCGATTTGGAAATGGGGACTATGTTAGCTTTCTTCCAAATAGTAGGGACAGAGGATGTGGAGACAGAGAGGTTAAAGACTGGGGTCAGGGGCCTGTCTATGAGAGGGGCAATCATTTTCAGAAAGCCGGGGGAGGCTGCTCACCTGGGCTTCCTGATATAGGAGACTCATAAGTAGTTTAAGTTTCCCGGGGCCTTAAAATAGAAGGGTGGTAGGTTTCAGTTGGCAGTATGAGTGAAGTGGGGTTGGCTTTCTGGGTTAAGGTGGGAGGGCCAGTTTGGCGAGTGGAGTGGACAGATAAGTAAACTTGATATCAAGAGTGCTGGCTATGTCAGTGGGGACGGTTATGGGGCCCGCTGGCGTCGTTAAGTGTAAGGTGGTCTGCCAAGATCTCTGCATCTCTATCCAACCCCGCCCCTCACCCACACCCCCAGGACAAAGCTGAAAATGGGCAGTAATACCAAGCCTTTTGGTTCCTAGTCACAAACAAAAACTAAAGAAAGAAAGAAAATGGATACAAAAAATCCTTAAAGCTGATTGTCTGAAGCAATCTTTGATCCAACACGATATATCAGTATATTATCAGAAGTCAGAACTGAATGTCAGTAGCAGCCATATTCAGACACTCAGGGGCTATTTTGTAATTGCAATAATACACTCAGTGGTGCAGCATATCATGAGATATTGTCACTTCTTAGATAGCTGAAGACACTCTAAATTATCCCAGCACAACAGCACAGCTGAAAATACCTCCAGCCAGCAGGTACAAAGCACTTACATGAAATCCGTCTGCCTACTATGCTCGCTTAATGCCCTTATCGAAGCTGGGCTGTGCTGTGCCTAAAACCTTTCTGTGACACAAGGTCCTGACCAGCCTCTCGCCCAATAAAAGCACCAACAGTATCATAAACACAAATCACCCTGTTAACAACCCTCAATATCATCATTTATATCAGGACTTAGTGCATGAGTGATACATAAACTGAATGACAGGGTCAATATACAGTAGCTGCAATTAACTATGCGCACAGCATACATAAAAACAGTTACATTAATTAGTAAACACTGTTAGTCCAGTTTTCTTACAGCGCCAACCTGACTCACTAGAGCACAGCCCTCTCCCACCCCCACAATCCTTACGCTGCCATGTTCGCTACTGCTGCTGCGCTCAGCTGCTGAAACAGTCACCCAGTTATATGCTACTCTGCTAGACCCGCTGACATGGCATCCGCACCAAACTTCTGTAGAAACAGGCTGTCCATTCTCACGCTGCTCTGGTGATCCCATCGCCACACTTGCACTGTTCTTACTTCTTAGCATCACCGTTCCTTAAAGGGGAACAGCCAGTGCTAGAAGTCCCACACCCTTGTGTGGGGCTGGTCCCCATTTGCACTTTGTGTGCAAAAATACAGGTTACTCACCTGTAACAGGAGTTCTAGGGACATGGATATGTTGTTCATCCACACTCATTGGCAGTATCCTTGCCGCTTTAAATCTTGCCGGAAGGTCTTCAAGCTTGCTCCTCCCACCCACCCGGGTGGTATAACTCTCGGCTCCGGCCCATGACGCCAGATCTTCCTTACCGCTTGGAAGCTCAGGTTCCTCCTTAACGCTCCGCTTATGACTGGTTCCTATTTCTCCGCTTATGGATTTAAAATAAAAATTTGCAAAAGACTTCAGTCTTCGATCCCTCGCCGCGGCGGACAAATCGACTCCCGGATTGGAGATGCCCATGCGGGCAGAAGATGTCTCGGACGGATCCACACTCCACGTGTGTCTACTGCTTAGGCCTTGAGCACGACCGCGGGCTTGCGACCTGTGCTCATCTTTCACCAAACCCCTCGTCCTCGGGAACCGTGCTGCCCGATTGCAACTGGGCGTCCCGAGCGTTCCCTCCGGTGAAGTCCAAGGAGGCCCGGTCGGGGTGTCCGGCGCGGCCCGGGCTTGGATCAGCTCGAGCGGATGGTCGCCCTCGAAGAGGAGGCGGCGCGGGCCGTATCTTCCTCGGCCGCGGCATTTATCCCGCTCTCTCTGGGTTCTTCCTACACGGCTTCTTTTAAGGAGCTTTGTCTGTCCCTCTCCACTAAAGGAGAAGGGCCTGCGTCTGCTGGACCTTATTCTCGGTCCAAAAAGAGGGACAAGGGTAAGTCCCTCCGTCGACGCTCTTGGGAGCGGGAAAGGTCCCTCTCCCCGGGCCGTCGTCCGTCGGCTTCGGTCGACCGCTCTGCTTCGGCCACTGGCCTCACGGTGTCCCCGTCAGGTCAGTTGACCGAGACTCCCACTGATGAAGTCGAGATTTTTCTCGACCCATTGGACGGGCTGTCGCCTTTAGCAGCCGAGATTCCCCTCTCCCCGGTTCCCCCGGGAGGAGTTGAGGATCCCGTGGGCTCGTCTGTGCCTCCGGTTCCGGAGCCCTCGGATGGACCTTCCGAGCGAAGGGTGCGGTTCGACGAGCCTCCCCGCAGCCCCGGAAATTCCGGGACTCTCGGTCTCGGTCTCGGACCTCTTCGCGGTCCAGCCGTTCCCACCGTCATAGGCGGTCTCGGTCTCGGCACCGCGGTAAGCGGCGTCGCCGCTCGTCCTCGTCCTCCTCCTCGGATGAGGGGAGGCTTCGGCGTAAATTACGTCGACGGTACGAGGACCTTATGTTGCAACAGCTCCTCCTGGCCGGGAATAAGCCGACTCCGTCGCCTTCCCCGGCCATTAAGTGGCTGTCACCGGAACGGCCGACACAACCCCTCGACTTATCCGAGGAGCCTATACCCAGGCCGGTTGTTCGGCCAAAACCAGCTGCTCCACCGATTCCGGTGGAACCTCCGCCTCCACAGCCACCAATTGGGGCTCCGACCAAGGATTCTCGGTCGGCTAAGGGTCTACACCCCATCGGGTTGTCAGTTACCCTCACCCCGACGACCTCGGCAGGTGAAGGGTGGCTCAGGCCAGAGGCAGTTTCGAGGACTCTTCCGAACTGAAGATGATTCTCCTTTTTCTCCAAGCGACTGGACTTGGAGTCTTCAGGGTCAGTCAATGGGCGATGGCCCGTCGTCCTTCCTAGGACTGCCTGGCTCATCTCGAGTCTACCGGGATGGAGCTGAACCCGTTCCAAGCAGGCCAGGTATCCCCTCACGGAGATTCTGGACCGAGGGATTCTCCGGCGGAGGCCTTTCCGGTGGCCGAGGCCATAGTGGGTCGGCACTGGAGCTTTGGCAGCGCCCTGCTTCCTGCCCTGCGCCTTCGGCCAGGATGGCCAGGAAGTATGCGGTCCCTACCGGTTCCTTGTCCGGTTTTTCGGAACACCCCTCTGCTGAGGGGTTGGTTACCGACAGCGTTTTCCGGCGCGCCGGCAACGCCAGGGATGTGGACAAACCTCCTGACAAGAGTCAAAAGTGGACTATGTCGGGCGAAAAGTCTACGCTGCGTCCTCTCTCGGCCTTCGTCAGGCCAGTTGGCGATCCTCATGGCACATTTTCTCATGCCCTGTTGGGCTCCCTGGATGAGGTCATCCCTCATCTTCCCGTCGATCACAGACTCACGGTTAAGCAGGTGCGGACCAGAACAGGCAGTGGCCAAACAGCAGCTCCAGACTGCTTTGGATATAGGGGACTCATGTGCCAGATCGGTGGCGGCCGCAGTGGCTATGCGTCGGCGGGCTTGGCTGAGGATATCCACCTTTACTTCGGATACCCAGCACAAGTTGGCGGATGTTCCCTTTTTTGGGACTGACCTCTTCGGCCCTGGGGTGGAAGGTCACCTGCAGAGGATCGAGAAGTCCAATGCCACCTTGGACTCGGTCTCTTCCGCTCAGAAGGACAAAGGCCGCCAAACCCCAGCCTAAGCCCTCAGTCCTTCTGTGCCCCGAGCCGCCCGCCGCCCAGCAACGTCTAGGGCCAGCAGGCTCGCCTTGGCATCCCAAACCCAAGCCAGGACTTCCTCTAACAGGAGGCAGGGAGGAAAGGCCCAGGAGGTCCTCGGCAGTCCTCCTCCAAGCCTGCCCGATGACGGGCTGGGGGTGTCGCCCCATCCCGTACCTTACCCTGGGGTCCCCGTGGGGAAATCGGCACTTCGTTCCACTTGGTCGCTGTTACCACGGACGAGGTGGGTCTTGGAGAGTGGTGGGAAGGGAGCCTGCCTCTGGAATTCGAGGCAGGCACCACCCTTCAGAGCCGGGCCCTCGAGAGCAGGGATCCCAGCCTCACTGTGGCGCTCGTCGAGGCCGACATCGCTCTCCTCCTCAGAAGGAGGTGGTAAGAAGGTGGTGGACCCTCCTTCAGACCCAGGGTTTGTGTCAGGTACTTCCTGGTTCGAAAGCGGACGGGGGCTGGCGCCCCATTCTCGACCTACGACCTAAACAAGTCCCTGAGTCTTAGACGCTTCAGGATGGTCCTCTGGCTCAGAATAATACCATCCTTGGGCAGCGACGTGTGGTTCTGCTCTCTGGACTTGCAGGGCCCAGCGTTTTTCACGTCCCTATCCGTCCGTCTCACCAGAGATTCCTTACGCTTCCGGCGGAAGGATCTCTCTTGATTCAAGCCATGCCCTTGACTTGTCTCCAGCTCAGGGTCTTCACCAAATGCATGGCAGTGGTGAGCAGCATTCCTGTGCCGAGGGGTCGGGTGTACCCTTACCTGGGCGACCAGCTGATAGCAGCTCCTCCAGGAAGGAGGCGGGTGGTCGAGATCTCAGCCCTCCAGGTCACTCCTCAACTGGGCCTCATCAACGATGCAGAGTGAACTGGTGAAGCAGGTGATTCTATTCATCGAAAGGCTGAGACTCTCTTCCGAGCCAGAAGCGCGGCTCAGCCGGTTGGGGAGGTTCTTTCCTCCTTTGCCCGATCATTTCTGGTTGGGCAGTGCGCTTCACCCGGGACATCTCTCGCCTCCTGGGTCTCATGGCGGCCTGTACCAGCGTGGTCCGTTGGGCCCGCTGGAACATCGTCCCTTCAGTGGGGACTGGCCAGCCAGTGGTCTGGCAGCTGCGATCCCTTGGACCAGCTTGTAGTCGGTGACACGGGGATATGGAAAGCTCTCCAGTGGTGGACCCGTTCAGATCATTTTGCAGGAGGGCATCCGTTAGTCCCCGAGCAGGCGGTCTCTCTGTCGACCGATGCCTCTCTGATGGGTTGGGGGTGCCCATCTGGGGAACACGGGCTCATGGCCTCTGGTCCCGCGGGAGTCCCGATGCCACATCAACCTGCTGGAGCTCGGCGAGTCCGCCTAGCTCTCCCGCCTTTGCTCCGTTCCTCCGGGGTCAAGTGGTCAGTCCAGAGCGGACAATACCACGACCATGTACTACTCTAAACCGCCAGAGGCGGGACCGCTCCATGCTTCTATGCAAGAGCTCTCCGCATTTGGTCACTTTCGTCGCAGCCTGGAAGCGGATCTCCTAGCCATTCACGTTGGCAGGGCCTCCAACACCCTGGCCGATGCCCTGGGCGGATGAGGGGCTGCATCCACCAGTGGTCTCTCCTAAATACCCGGACACAAACCCTGGGTCTGGTGGAGGATCCGCCACCTCCTGATCATCTCCTTCTGGAGGGCAGAGGGGCAATGTCGCTTTCGGCACGAGCCGACAGAGACCACGGACCTCGAAGCCCCTACGATGAGAACAGCAGCCGAAAGGGCAGGGCCTCGCTCAATTCCAGAGGCAGACCCTTTCCTACCTCTTCCAACACCCAGCGGTCTGTGGTGATAGTGGACCAGGCGGAAAGGAAGTGGCGGAGCCGTCCCCCCATAGGCGGAACCCAGGGGGAAGTGACGAGGCTGGGGGCGACACCCATCAACCAGTCACTGGGAGGCTTGAAGGACGGACTGGCTGAGGGACCTCCTTCCCCCCTCCCCGCTGGAGGAAGCTGCAGGCTTGGCTTTGGGGTGCCAAGTGTGAGCCCGCTGGCCCTGATGCTGGTGTTGCTGGGCCGGACGTGCCGCAGGGGCAGAAGGCCAAAAGAGCTTACGCTGCTGCTGGCGGCCTTTGTCCTTCTGGGCAGACGTGACAGAGTCCAAGGTGGCACTGGACTTCTCGATCCTCTGCAAACGACCCTCCACCCCGGGACCGAACAAGTCGGTACCCAGGAAGGGGACGTCTGCCAGCTTGTGCTGGGTATCCGTCGTGAAGGTGGAGATCCGCAGCCAAGCTCTGCAGTGCATGGCCGCTACTGACTGGGCACAAGAGTCTCCAATGTCAAGAGCAGTTTGGAGCTGCTGTTTCACCATCCCACTTCCCTGATCCCGCACCTGCTTGACCGTAGTCTGGAGGTCAGCCGGGAGATGAGGAATCACCTCATCCAAGGAGCCCATAAGGGGTGGGGAAAATGTGCCATCAGTACGGCCGAACGGGCCTGAAAAAGGCCTAAGGAGGACGCAGCGCAGACTTTACGCTTGGCGTAGTCCAGTTTCTTGGACTCTTTAATCGGAAGACTAGTCCACGTCCCTAGCATTTCCGGAATGCCGTAAAACACTGTTGGTCACAAGCCCCTCCGCAGAGGGGTGCTCCGATAAAATCCGGAGAGTGAGCTGGTGGGGACCGCATACTTCCAGACCATCCTGGCCGAAGGAGCAGGACAAGAAGCCGGCTGCTGCCATAACTCCAGAGCTGGGCCAACAATGGCTTCAGCCACTGGAAAGGCCTCCGTTGGAGAATCCCCTCAGTCCAGTATTTCCATGAGGGGATACTTGGCCCACTTTGACACGGGTTCGAGCTTCATCCCAGTAGATTCTGAGATGAGCCGAAGCATTCCCACAAACGAGGATGGGCTCTCGTCCACTGACTGTCCCCCAGCGGACTCCAGGTTGAGGGGCTTGGAGAACAGGGAAGAGTCATCATCAGACTCCGAGGAGTCTGCAAACAGCTGCCGAGGTCCTGAGCCACCATCTACCTGCCAAGGTCGATCGGGAGTGAGGGTGACCGACAACCGATGGGGCAACCCCTGACCCGACTGAGAATCCTTGGTTGGAGCCCCAGTTTTAGGTTGTGGAGGCGGGGGTTCCGCCACAATGGGTGGTGCAGCTGGTTTCGGCCGAACAACCGGCACCAGCCTCGGCTCCTCAATGACCACGAGGGGTTGTTTCGGCCGCTCAGGTGACAGCCACTTAATGGCCGGGGAAGGCGACAGGGTCAGCTTGTTCCCGGTCAGAAGGAGCTGCTGCCACATCAAGTCCTCATAGCGTCAACGCAATTTGCGCCGGAGTCTATCCTCCGAGGAGGACGAAGTCGAGGATGAGTGGCGCCGCCGCTTCCCTCAGTGCCGAGACCACCGATGTCAGCGGGAACAGCTGGACCAAGAGGAGGTCTGAGACTGAGACCGAGACCTTCGGTGCTTCCACGGGTGGGTCTGGGAGGGAGCGGGGGAAACCCGTTCCTCCCTCGGTTTGGGAACCTTAACCGGGGACTCCGGCACAGGCAAGTCCTCAGTTTCCACCAGGGGGACCAGTGAAGAAGGCTTGTCGGCTTCTCCAGTCGACAGCCCGTCCGACGGGTAGAGAAAAGTCTCTACTGCGTCGACAGGTGTCTCGGCCACCTGACCTGACGGGGACACCGTGAAGCCAACGGTCTTAGCCGCAACCTCGACCGAAGTCGAGTGTCGACTATCCGGGGAAGGGGACCTCTCCCGCTCCCACGAACGTCGACGGTGGGACTTACCCTTGGAGTCCTTCTTCTTGGACCGAGAGGAATGTCCCGAAGGGCCCTCTCCCTTGGTGGAGAGGGACTGACAAAGCTCCTTGAACGAAGCCGTATAGGAGGAGCCCAAAGAGAGTGGGATAAATGCCGCAACCGAGGATGAAGATGATGCGGCCTGGGCCGCCTCCACCTTGAGGGCGATCATCTGTTCCAGCTGTTCAGCCAAACCCGCTGCCGGACACCGCCCAACGGGCCTCCTTCGACTTTACCGGAGGATAACGTTTCTCTGGGCGCCCAAGTTGCAATCTGGCAGCGTGATCCTCAAGCACCATGGCCGAGAAGGACTTGCACAAGTTGCAGGCCTGCGAATCGCACTCGAGCCCAAGGCAGTAAACGCACATGGAGTGTGGATCGGTCCGGGACATCTTCTGCCCACAGGGGCACCGCCAAAATCCAGGAGTCGACTTGTCCATCGCAGCTGCGAAGGAAGAAAAAGACTGAAGTCTTGTAAATTTCAAGACAAGTTTCGGGTTAACCGAAGAGTTTGGATCCAGACCTAAAACGCAGAGCGCAAAGGAGGGAACCTGAGCTTCCAAGCAGTAAGGAAGATCTGGCGTCATGGAGTGGAGCCGAGAGTTTTATCAGCCGGGTGGGTGGGAGGAGCCAGCTTGAAGACCTTCCGGCAAGATTTAAAGCAGCAAGGAACCTGCCAATAAGTGTGGATTGAACAACATATCCATGTCCCTAGAAACTGGCAGTTTGGCGCTGCATAACGACGCAAAAAGCGGTCCAGCTCTGGATGACCCACTTGTCGAAGAGCTGGTCTGCTATGGACTGTAGCAGCTCCCACTCATGCACTCTGGAACGAGACCTGCTTAAGCTGTCGGCCAGATTATTCAGGATGCCTGGAACGTGCACTGCGGACAGCAGAATGTGCCGCTCCAGCGCCCAGTGCCAGACTCTCATCTCCTCCATGCAAAAAGGATACGAATGAGTACCCCCTTGCTTGTTAATGTAGAAGACGACCGCCATATTGTCTGTTTGAATTAGAAGAGAGCCCGGCACCAGGTCCTCTTGAAAGGGCTGTAAGGCATACAGAACCGCTCGCATCTCCAATACACTGATATGGAGAGATCGCTCCTCGGGTGTCCAAACCCCTTGGGTTTGATGAGCACCCAGGTGCGCGCCCCATCCCAGATCCGATGCATCTGTCGTAAGAGTCTGACCTGGTGGCTCCGGACGAAACCTGACCCCTTTCTCCAAATTCCGGGGGTCCATCCCCGAAAGTAAAGTTCTCCTGAATGGCTCGGTGATCCTGACCAGAAAGTCTATATCGTCGTAGCCCTGGTCCCACTCTACCCTGAGCATCCACTGTGGGACCCGCATGTGGAGGCAGGCCAGAGGAGTGACTGAAATGGCCACCGCCATGTGCCCCAGTAGCCTGAGGAAGTTCCATGCTGTAACTTGAGGAGTTACTGATATCCATTCAGCAATCTCTCACAGGCGATCGCCCCTGTCTGGGGGTAGGAAAGCCATGCCCTGGATAGAATCCAGGGCCGCTCCAATGAAGACGAGTCTTTGACTGGGCTCAGGGGACGATTTCTGAAGGGTAAGGGTGATCCCCAACTCTCGGAACAGAGTAAGGTGTCTCCGAGGCGTGAAGTAGGCTTGACCTGGACGGGGCTGTAAGCAGCCAATCGTCGAGGTAAGGGAAAACGAAGTGCCCCATGCGCCTTAGAGCCGCAGCCACCACTGCCAAGCATTTTGTAAAGACTCGTGGACTGGAGGAGAGGCCGAACGGAAGAACTCGGAATTGGTAGTGCTCCCCTTAGAAGTGGAACCTCAGAAACTTCCGGTGGGAAGGGAAGACCCCGATATGCATATAAGCATCTTGCATGTCTAGGGAGCAGAGCCAATCTCCTTGGTGCAGCAGGGGAGTAGCCCTGGAAGGGTCACCATCCTGAACCTTTTGTACTCTATAAAGAGACAGAGAGCTGAGGTCCAGAATGGGACAAAGATCCTGCGTCTTTTTTGGGACCAGAAGAAATGGGAATAAAACCCCTTTACCCGCTGATTCAAGGGGACTCGCTCTATTGCCTTTTTTTGCAAGAGGGTCCGAATTTCTCGTTCTATCAGTGGGATGTGAGAAGGAGGATATCAGGAGTACTTTGGTGGAGTATTTGGAGGGAACTCCGTGAACTCTAGCGTGTGCCCTCTCCTGATAAAGTCCAGGACCCACTGATCCACAGTTATCGACCTCCACCCTTTGAGATGAAGGGAGAAGCGGCCCCCATCTCCCCGGAGTCTTCCTTTGGAAGAGGGGGGGCAGAAGGGAGTCATTGGGCTGAGCCAGGCGTAGGTAGAGAGGCCTGGGAGGACTTGGGCCAAAGGTTAGGAGCGCCTCCAGGTTGCTGGTTACTGGCTCTCCTACAAAAGCTGCCTCTCTGACCCTGCTGATTACCACAGGCTTGTCCACCTTGACCACCTGAGGGCTTGCGAAATGGCCGTTTCCATTGCTGTCGCTGGTCGCCGCGGTACATTTGGCGGACCAACCAGATGGACTTGTCCGACTCCTGGAGACGAGAAAGCAAAGCTTCCGTCTCTTGCCCAAACACCACGGTACCCTGGAATGGCAAATTCCTGATACCGGACAGCAGATCCTGGTGAAAACCCAAAACTCTTAACCAGACGTGGCGACGAAGGCAAACTCTGGAAGTGGCTGCCCTGGCTGCCGTACCTGCAGTGTCGTACGAGGCTCTCAGGACATGAGAACTTACGTCAGAGCCTGATTTAACAATGTCCAGAAGTTCCATCTTCTGCTCGGACTCTGGCATGACTCTCAGTAGCTCTCATTCCCACTCCCACAGCGCATTCTGGTACTGGACCATATGCGTCAGGAAGTTAAGGGACCAGATGGAGCAGGTGGAGGCAGAATAAACTTTCTTGCCCACCTGGTCCGAATACCGAGACTACGGATCGGGAGGCTGTGAGCTAAGGTGCTTCGGCTGCCTGGACTTGTCATGGGCAGCCGTGATGACCGGAGAGTTCGCCTGAGGGTTCTCTGCTAAAAAGGCTTCTGCCCTCAGGGCCTTATATAGCCTGCCCGATTTTTTGGGAACAGCCGGGATGGAAGCTGGACGCTTCCAGGTAGTCCGAGTCAGGTCCTGGAAAGTGTCCACTAAAGGTATTTGGCCAACCTTCGGCGTTCCAGATCCAGGTCCTCCGTTTCCCCCTCATTGGAGGCCTGGATGTCCCTCATGATGTCCATAAAGGTCGGATCGTCTGGAGGCGAGCGAGGCTGGTCCTTCTCTCCCGGGGACCGTTCCAAGTCGAGAGAGGAAGAAGATGTCGACGAATAAGAGGGAGATAGACTACTTGGTCTGGAATAGTCAGATCTCTCCTTATGACCAGACTCCCTCTGTCGTCGGTAGCTGGGGGACCGACGTCGGTCCGAAGACCGATTCCAGAGCAATGACCGACGTCTGTCAGGAGGACTAACATCAGGAGCGCTCTCGTCTAGGAGATAGAGAAGGGCTGCGAGTGTGAGACCTGGACCGGCGACGATCTCCAGAGTCTTTGGAGCGTCAGCGGTGGTCTTTGGACCGGGTGCGGGAATGAGCCCTGGATGGAGATGTAGGCAGCCACTCTGGGGATTTCCTCGGGGAAGGCTCACCTTCAGGCTGTGGTTTGCCTGCCGGGTCTGGTACCGGTGTCTGGGCCAGTGACGGTGGGGGGGTCTGCTCCTGGACCTGTCCCCAACAAAAGGAGAACTCCTCCTGCAGCTCGTCCTTCGAGAAAACTTCAGCAGCGTGACCTGAAAGGGAGTATCCGGGACATCGGCCCGCGAAGGAGAGCCCTCTTGGGAGCCCGGGGGGGGGGGTGGAGGACTTGGGAGACGGGGACGTCGGCTCTTCCGTGGCCACGCCCGCACCTTTCACCCCTTCAACCGGCGTCAGTGGTGGGAATGACGATGGGGTGCCGCCGGAGAGTCCTTCGGCTCCGGAGGAGCACCTTTAGCAGGCGGCGCCGGTACCTTAGGAGGTGGGCCCGAAGCTTTCACCTCCAAGTTCCTGGTGGTAACCCTTACCGGGGTTACCTAAGGCTTGGCCGGCTTCTCCCCTGATGGGCCGGCCTTGGCCTTAGAAGATTTCGGATGCTCGCCTGAGCCCAGAGAAACACGGCCTTCTTAGGAGAGGGCCGTGAGTGAGAACGGGACCGCGACTGGTGCCGGGACCGACTGCGGTCTTTCCCATGGCGCTTGATCTCCTTGCACTTCATCTCCGAGGAGTGCAGATCCATCTTCTTTTCCAAAAGGAATGCCTTCAGGGCCTTGAGACAACGGATCCGGGTCCAGCTGGTGAACGCCTGGCAGGCTGAGCAGGCCGCGGTGTTGTGGTCCAGCCTGAGGCAAAAGACACAGCGCTTGTACCCGTCCTTAGCAGGGATCTGCCTCCCGCAGTCGCAGTTGTTTTGGTGCGGCTCTGGAGAGACAGACGACGGTGAAGACATCCATCGAGAACTTTAGAAAAAACGTAGAAAACTGTACAAAAAGGGGTTCAAAAAATAGCTACTTTGCTGTTTCTGGCAGGCTGAAACGAAGACTTCTCACGTGCGCGGGACGTGACGGGAAAAGAACTGAGGTGGAGTTGGGTCCGCCCCCTTTTATACCAGGGTTGACGTCGGGGCAGTCCCTGCTGTATACTGCTGGCTGAAAAGTTTTCCAGAGGGTCCTAGTGCCTGCAGCATAGTCCTAACTGTTATAGACTGCTGCAAGAGCTCCCACTCGAAGTAAGATCTTATGCTGCATATCCGCCTCGAAGGAGGACAGCCTCAGCGAAGCCCTGCGGCGAGAGGAAACTGCGGTGGCCATCGAGCAGGCACAAGAATCCCTGATGTCCAGAGCTGTCTGGAGCTGCTGTTTGGGAAAGTACAGTTACGCAAGAACTTAGCATAACAGTAGATCTTCGAGAACAGCTCTTGCAGCAGGTTACACCATTAAGACTAAAGCCAGCAGGCACCAGGACCCCACGGAAATTTTCTAGCTCAAAGTATCCAGCGAGGACCGCCTCCTCCCCCCCCCCGACGTCGGCCCCGCCATCAGGCATCATACAAAAGGGGGCGGTCATCCAGAATCCCCCGTTATCCCGCCAGAGACTCCCGGCGACTAGATGACATCAGAAGTGGAGACTGAGGATCCGCCTTCAAGAAGGTATTCAGAGCAGTGTTACAAACACCTAATCCTTGGTAGTGAGATAACGGAACAACTCTACCTCCAGAGGAGATGGTGGGAGAGAAACAACCTGCTGCAAGAGCTTCGTTTCTTTCTGCTCGGGGAGAGGGCAGCTCGTGTGCCCTCACGACCATCAGCGTGGCTACCACCAGGGAGCTTCATTTTTCGGCTCGGGGGTGGGGAGGGCCACACACATTCATTCACATGTATGCAGACGATAAAGTACTGTATACCTCAGACCCCCTGGAAGTAGCGCCCAGACTCCAACAAGATTTCAATGATGTTCAGCTCTGGTTTTGCTCAAATCAACTTATTCTCAATGCCAAGAAAATGGTCTCCTTAACCTTCGGCACAAGGCAGAGACTCTCCAGACTCCCTGCCTCCCCCACTTTCAAAACCCTAGATGGGACCTCATTAAAAGTTTGTACCTCCTTCAGATAGCTAGGGGTCTTGCTGGACCAGCACCTCGACTTTTCTACACATATCGAAGCAACCCACAAAAAACTGCCCCCCATCTGGGCGCATTATACCCGAACTGTAGCTGCATTCCTCTATCAGCCCGCAAAGAAATACTGCAGAAAATGATCCTCCCTATTTTTGACTACGGGGACGTAGTCTACAGTGCCGCCCCTAAGTCCACCCTGGCTAGACTGGATCCTCTTTTCAACTCCTCCTGTCGTTTCGCACTGGGATGTTCAACCTCCACCCACCACTGCGACCTCTACCGGTCCCTTAACCTCCCCTCGCTTTTTGACAGGTGCCAGTCCCACTGTAACAGACTCTCAGCCAAATTCTGGGCCCAGTTATTGCCCTCCTACCTCGCCCCACCCTAACTGCTCAAACACCACCTACATACTCACTCCGGAATTTCTACTCCCGGCTCCTTCAAGTCCCATACATGGCGACCTCTGCCGGTCAGTCGGCTTTTAGAGCCCGACTACCAAAACTATGGAACTCCCTGCCAGTGGATATTCGGCATGCCCCCCCTCCTCTCGGCAACTAATTTTCCTCCTTAAAGGGCAAGTCTCCACTAACTGTTCATGCTGCCTAGACTCACACTAGGAATGGGCTAGCTCTCCAGCTTGCTCCAACTGTGATTTACTCAAAATGTTTAGCCCTGACCCAGTTAGTTGTCATTGCACTTTCTACCAATTGGTGCCTTATCTACTCAGATTTTTCTGTTGCTTGCTGTGTACATACTGTTTATATTCTTGTATATTTCTTTTGTACACAATCTATGAAATTTCGATCTTCTGTATTTTCTATTTCTGTGTTTGATATGTATCATCCCGTCCACAACAACCCCCAGGATACATCTGGAATCGAGCAGTAGTCTGCTCAGTATGCCTTTCCTGATAAAAACTTTTAAATAAATAAATAAATCCCTTAGTAGGAGGAAGAGCCTTCCTCCATCCCTGTGCCAGTGGATGACATCATCCCCAGGATGAGAGTGGAGCCCAGTGACATCGGAGTCCGCGAAGCCGGGATACAGTGGCCTGCCACCTAAATCACCCTCGACTCGCTGGGGGCAGTCCAGGATGACTGTGACTGACAAATGTCGGGGGAGTCTGGTATCCTGTAGGTAATCTTTCGAAGGAGCCTCTCCCACAGGCTGCTTAAGCGGCGGTTCCACCAGAATCGGTGGAGACACCGGAATAGGCCGTCCCCATGGGCGGAGGAAAGTACAGTTACGTAAGAAATTACCGTAATAGTACATCTTCGAGAACAGCTCTTGCAGCAGGTTACACCATTAGGACTGTAGCCGGCAGGCGTCAGGACCCCACGGAAAAATTCTAGCTAGCTATCTTTAGCGGGACGCCGACGCCGGTCCCGCCCGCTAGGCCATGTGGTACATAAGGGGCGGTCCCGCCAGATTCCCCAGTTCTCCCGCCGGAGACTCCCGGCCACAGGATGACATCAGAATGGGAGACCAGGGATCCATCGTCAGAAGATAAGGGAAGAAAATCCCTAAAAGAAAAGGCAAAGCCATGCCTCCTCCAAGGGGGAAGGAGGACGGGAAGGTACCTGCTGCAAGAGCTGTTCTCGAAGATCTACTGTTACGGTAAGTTCTTACGTCACTGTACTATCTTACTTCGAGACACAGCTCTTGCAGCAGGTTACACCATTAGGACTGATTCCCAAGCAGTAACGCTGCCAGAAATTCCGGAAGGAGGAAAATAGGAAGTACCTTCCAGGTCCTGAACCTAGGACAGGAGACCCTGTAGCACCGCCAGGCCAAAACCGGCTCTTCGCCGAGAGGCGATGTTCAGGCTATAATGCCTGATAAAGGTATGCACAGAGCTCCAAGTGGCTGCAGCACATATAGCAGAGGTGGAGACATTTCTGAGTGCTGCAAAGGAGGTGGCCACACCCCTAGTAGAATGACCCCGGACTGTTCCCGGGAGGGGCTTTTGTTTGATATCATAACAGTATGAAATACACTGGACAAGCCAGCAAGATAGGGACTGTTTGGATACAGATTGGCCCATCATCCTCTCAGAGAAGGAAACGAAAAGTTGCTCAGAACTACGAAAAGGTTTAGTTCTGTTGAGGTAATACCTCAGGCTGCGGTGAACATCCAGGGTGTGGAGCAGAGCCTCTCCTCTATTCGAGTAACTCGGGAAGTAGACTGGTAGGTCAATGTCCTGATTTAGAGTGAGTGAAGAGACCACCGTAGGCAAAAATTTAGGGTTCGTCCTCAGGGATACTCTGTCCCGGTGGAAAACTAAATAAGGCTCTCTGCACATGAGAGCGTGAAGCTCAGAAATTCTTCTCGCTGAAGTAACAGCAACCATAAATAACGTTTTCCATGACAGAAGACGTAGCTCTCAATCCGCGGCAGGTTCAAAGGGGGGGAGCGTGAGCTGTTCCAGGACAAAGAGCAAATCCCATGGAGGCACAGGGTCCCTAATTGGAGGCCTAAGGTGTAACACCCCTCTCAGAAATTCCGGAGAAGCGTCTAATTGAGCCACCGGAAGGTGGTAGGCAGAAATGGCACAAAGGTGCACCTTGATAGAGGAGTAGGCTAGACCCGAATGAAAGAGGGAGAGCAGGTAGTCCAACACCACTCCCACTGGACAACCTAAAGGGGAAAAATCGCGTCCTCACGACCATAAACAAAAACTGCGCCATTTCATGGCGTACGTCGCATGCGTTGCCGGCTTTCTGGCTGCAGAAAGAACTTCTGCAACCTCTGCGAGACCCCGCGGATTAAGATGGCTATGTCTCTAGGAGCCATGCATGCAGGTTCAGTGAGCGTAAGTCCGGTGGACTAGTGAACCTTTCTCCTGAGACAGGAGAAGGGAGCTGAACGGCAACGGGAGCGGGGGTTCCCGGGATAGCTGCATCAGCAAAGGGAACCAGATCTGTCTGGGCCAGAACGGGGCCACCAGGATCAAGACTGCGTGCTCCCTGCGCAGTTTAAGAAGAACTCTCTGGATCAACAGGAAAGGAGGGAAAGCGTAGAGGAATCTGTCCGCCCAGGAGAGGGACAACGCGTCTCACCAGAAAACACCAGGCCCTGGATCTAGCGAGCAAAAATTGGGCAGTTTTGCGTTGGATGGGGATGCGAACAAGTCTTGTTCTGGAGTTCCCCATCGAAGAAACAGATCCTCTGCTACCTCTTGAAGAAGTTCCCACTTGTGGACTCTGGCCTGGGAGTGACTCAGACCGTCTGCAATCGTGTTGTCCACCCCGGGAACATGCACAGTAATCAGATTCGCGCCGTGTCCAATTACCCAATCCCACACCCTCATGGCCTCCCTGCAAAGGGGGTAAGAGTGTGCGCCTCCTTGTTTGTTGAGGTAATACATCACTGCCGTGTTGTCTGTCTGAAGCAGAAGAGTACACGGTGGGATTACTGACTGAAAGGCCTACAGGGCACAGAGAACCACCCTCATCTCTAGAACGTTGATATGGAGATGAGCGTCCATCGGGGTCCACGTATCCTGGGACTTTACCCCGTCCAGGTGTGCCCCCCACCCTAGACCTGAGGCGTCTGTGGTGAGGGTTACCTCTGGGGACGGCGCTACGAACGGGGCCGCCCATGGAGAATGACCCTGGGACTAGCCACCACTGCCAGTCTCGAATCACGGTGTTCGTGATCCTGACCGGATGCTGCAAGTGGTCTTGCCTTTGGTCCCATTGCACTTTGACCATCCACTGAGTTACCCGCACGTGGAGCCTTACGAAAGGGACGGTAGGAATGGCCGCAGCCATGTGTCCGAGCCAGCGAAGGACCGACCTGGCAGACACAGTCTTGTTCGACGATAACTCCCTGATGCGGGATCTGATGCGCTCCGCTCTGTCGTCTGGAAGAAAAGCTCTTCCCTGAACAGTGTCCAGTACTGCACCTATAAACTGCAGTTTCTGCGACGGTACCAGGAGAGACTTCTCGTAGTTTATTAGGATGCCCAGAGATCGGAACAGGTCCTGGGTGCTCTGGACCGCAAGTAACAACGCCTCTCTGGAGGTGGCCATGAGAAGCCAATCATCCAGGTACGGGAATACATAATGGCCCTGTCTCCTCAGAGATGCTGCCACGACTGCCATGCACTTGGTAAAGACCCTTGGTGCGGATGACAGTCCGAATGGAAGGGCTCGGAATTGAAGGTGGTGGTCGAGGAACTCGAAGCACAGGAACCTCTTGTGCGACTGAGCTATAGGGATATGCAGGTATGCGTCCTGCATGTCTAGAGACGCTAAAAAGGCGTCTTGCTTCAGCATGGGAATAAGGCCCAGAAGAGTCACCATGCGGGATCTCTTGTAGGCGACCGATACGTTGAGGTCGCTGAGGTCCAGAATCGGACGGAGGACCCCTGTTTTCTTTGGAACCAGGAAGAAGTGGGAATAATATCCTTGTCCTCTCTGGTTCTCCGGGACGTACTCTATCGCTCCCTTTTGCAGGAGCGCAAGTACTTCTTGCCAGATCAGAGATTTGTGCTGACCCGGATACTGGGAGAGCAAAGGAGGCCTCGAGGGTGGCTTTTCTGCGAATTCTATATAGTGGCCTCGTCTGACCAACTGAAGAACCCACCTGTCGGTGGTTATAGCCTGCCATCCCGGCAGGAAGTTCGCAATGCGACCCCCGACCATGATTTCCCATTGATCCTGAGGGGCGGGGGCCGGAAAGGAGTCAGGCTGTGGCGGCAGATGGGCCCGTTGGCTGGGCCGGCTTAGGAGTATGCTGGTTTGGGCTGGTGGGCTGTTTCCCCTGGGCTCTACGGAAGCCGGAGTCCCTCTGATGTGTAGCGGAGCGGGACTGCTGCCTCTGCATCCGCCCACGAAATCGGCTTTGGTTCCTACGAAAGGAACTAAGCCTGGGTCGGTACATGGCCTGAACCGACCGTCACCGCCTTTCTCGCCTCTTGAAGTCTGGTAATAATCTTCCGAAGGATTACCAAACAAGACTTCTCCCTCGAATGGAGCGTCCATGATATTCTTCTGGACGTCCGGGGTAAAACCGGAGACGCGTAACCAAGAGTGCCTCTGGAGGCATACGCCAGAAGCTGCTGCTCGGGCCGATGAGTCCGCGGAGTCGTACGCGCTCAGAGCACTGGTTCCACTGCCTGAACCTGTACGGAGTAGCTGAAGCATCTCCTCCTTCTGCTCACCTTTCGCAGTTTTTCAGCCGCCTAGACCCTGTTCCCACAAAGCGTTCTGGAACTGAACCATGTGGGTCAAATAGTTCAAGGATCTGATGGTGCAGGTAGCGGAAGCATACGTGCGCCTACCCAACGCGTCCAACTGCTTGGACTCTGGGTCCAGTGGCAGGGTGCTCAGATGTTACGGCCTCTGTGACCGGTCATGTGAGGCTGTGATGACCAGAGAGTCGGCCTGAGGCTGCTGAGTCAAGTACTGGTCTTCTTTAGGAGCCTTGTACAAGCGATCAGCTTTCTTCGGCATTGCTGGGAGCGAATGTGGACGCTTCCACGCTGCCTTGGTGACGTCCACGAAAGTGTCAACCAAGGGTGGCACCACCACAGGCTTGGGGTCTTTCTGCCGAAGATATTTGGCGAGGCGTATCCTTTCGGGGTCTAGCTCTTCTGCATCCCATCCCATGTTCTCTTGGATGTGTCTCAATATCCAAGAACGAAGGGTCGTCCGGAGGAGATTTCGGCATCTCAAGTGGGTCCGGAGAAGAGATGGAGAGGGGAGATGGGGATCTAGAAGAAGAGTACTCTGATCCCGTGTTCTCCGTCAAAGGCGATCGTCGGTGTCTCCTGGGTCTCTTGGGGCTGGGTGACCTAGAAGAGGATTTAGACGGAGGTCTCTGTTTTTCTGGTCTCCCCCTGGCAGGGGATCTGGACTCCCGGGGAGGAGGTAGGCGGCCTGCCGACCCCGATGGCGAGGGGGGTGCAGGAACCGGAGGAGGAAGAGTGGGAACCATGTCCTTCTTTATGGTGTCCCACCAGTAAGTGAAGAGGTCCTTCACATCCACTAAGGAGAGGCCAGACGATGGTCCGGGCGCCGGGGGATGGCTGTCGGGTCCCGGCGTCGGCTCCACAGGGGGCTCGGGTAACAGCGAGGGTTCCCTGGGAGTCTCGACGAGACCGGGGTCGCCCGTCTGGTCCTCGGGCTGCGTTAGATCCTCCTCGGTCAAGGTCTCCTGACCGACGTCGGTCCGAGGCGTCAGGGCCCTCTTCTCAGGGGGAGCAGGCGCGGTCCCCTACGGCGTCCGCTGAGGCTGGCTAGCGGGCGACAAAGCCGCCCGTCAGACGGCGGCTCCAGGGATGGACGCGAAGGCAGCAGACGGCCGCACCGGCGCGGTCCAAGGCGTCTCTTTAAGGGAGTGAGCTCCAACGTCTTGCGAGGAGGCAAAGAAGACGACCTGACGTCGGGTATCGAAAGGCGGGAACCCGACTTATGATGGTGATGGTGGCGACCCCCGGACTTCGCCAAGGCCCTGGAGGACAAAGACGAGGATGGCCTGGCGGACTTGGCCTGAGAAGGCGGCTTCCTTACCGCAGCCGGGGGAGGCTGAGAGCTGGCCCTGGAGGGAGAGCGGTCGGACCTGGAACCGGAGCTGCGCGAGTCCGAAGCCCTGGAGGGGGACCTGGAAGGGGCCTTCTCCCTTCGTTTCTCCGCGTGCTTGTGGGTCTTTTGAGAAGATACCCCCTTGGAAGACATGGTCTTCAGCTTCTCTTCCAATAAAAACGCCTGAAGGGCCTTCTGACGTCGGATCCGGGTAAGACTATTGAACCCCTGGCAGAAGGAGCAAGCCCGGGTATGGTGGTCTGGGCCCAGGCACCGAACGCAGGGCGTATGGGGGTCCTTGAAGGGGATCTGTTTCCCGCAAGCACACTTGGAGGAGTGACCGGAGGTCGGAGAGGACATCAGCAAAAGTCTTGTTAGAAGAAATCCAAATTTCCCGAAGGAAAGCACTTAACCACGCGTCGCGTGCTAGACTATAACCGAAGGGTCGAGACATGCAAGTCGATGGCGGGAAAGAACTGGGGAATCTGGGACCGCCTTTATGTACCACGCCTGACGGGGCGGACCGACGCCTGGGTCGGTCCCCGCTGAAGATAGCTAGCTAGAATTTTTCCGTGGGGTCCCGACGCCTGCCGACTACAGTCCTAATGGTGTAACCTGCTGCAAGAGCTGTCTCTCTAAGTAAGATCCAAAGGTTTTGGTTCCAAGGGGGTCGCTTCGGCCTGGAAGGCAAGAGCCAAGTAATAGCCAGGGTGGGTGGCGGAGTTGGCTTCTGCCCCGTCAAAATCAGCTGTTGCCACAAAAGGTCCTCGTAGCGCCGGAGTTTCTGATGGAGCCTCTCCTCATCCTAGGAGGATGAGGATGACCTGTGGCGTCACCTCTTCTTACAGCACTTATGGTTCTTCCTCAGTCATTCGGCCGAGGGGGTTCTGGACCTCGTCCGAGATCAGGGAGGCCAACTCGGTCGATCGGGGGACACCGGGGGAAATCGGTGAAACCAGAGGGTCCAGAACCGGGTCCTTAATGGGGACACCAGCAGGCTGGGTCTCCTCATAAGGGAACACAAGGACCGCAGTCCTTTCCAAAGAGTAGTCGACCACGGCCGGCTACAGACGGTCAATCGGGTCAAGAATAATCTCGACCTCATCGGCCACTTCCTCGGTCGTCTGGCCAGATGGAAGATCCATGAAGCCTGCGACCGAGGAAGCGATCTCAACCGAGGTCGAGACCACATGCTCCTGGGACTGAGACCTCTCTGTCCCAAGAGCGCCTTCGCTTATATGAAGAAGAACTGGGTTCTTTGTCCCTCTTCCGAGAGCAGGAGGAGTGCGAGCCCGTGGGCGCCTCACCCTGGGTGGGGAGAGACTGGCACAACTTCTTGAAAGAACCTGTAAAGATGGAGCCTAGGTAGAGTGGAATGAAGAAGCTTCGATTCACCGGGCGCCATGCGTTTTTATTTGAACGCCTGCATGTTGCCCAGCTGTTGAAGGAGCCACACTGCGGAAAGCCGCCTCACCTAGCCTCCTTAGACTTCACCGGGGACTCCTTTTCTCCAGTTTCGCCAACTTCAATCATGCCAGGTGGTCATCCAGAACACTGGGATGGAAGGCCAACCAAAAACTGCAGGACGAGGTGTCATGGCAGACACCTAGGCAGTAGATGCACGTGAGATAGGGATCAGTGCGCGACATCTTCTGGCCGCAAGAACACCAGCGAAATCCCGGAGAAGATTTCTCTTCCATGACTGAAGACGCAAAGGCGCGATCGCTAACTCGAACGAGTTTTAATTTCAGTAAAACTGAAGTTTTGAAAGCCAGGGCCTACGAAATGCGAGAATACGGGAGGCAACCTGTGTCTTCCAGCAGAAAGGAAGATCTGGCGTCATGGGGCTGACTGAAGCATATACCACCTGGGTGGGTGGGTGGGAGGAGCCAGCTTGAAGACTTCCGGCAGATTTAAAGGGGAAAGAGACATGCCAAAGAATGTGGACGAACAACATAGCCACGCTCCTAGAAGAGTGGCTTCCATCTTGCATCCAACCAGGTCAGGCAGGATTTGTCACGGGAAGGCAGGACAAGCACAATATCAAACATGGGCATAACTTACTCTTAGCTATGCTACCTATAATCAGGCTTGACGACACATCCGTAAAATAGTTCAACAGCTGCCCTGTTGGCAGACAAGTAAAATCTCAAGGCACCACCTCCCCTCCAAAAATCCTGCAAAGAGAAGTCCCTCAAGGCTTGATACTGGGGCCACTACTATTCACCATTTACATTAATGATATTAACTCTAGACTCAACACAGCCAGTGTCCACCTCTTCGAGGATGATACCATGCTCTATGTTGTCAGACATTCCTTCAGACTTGCGTGTATGGACTTCCAACATGATTTCAACATTCTTCAACACAACCTCCTTTATTTGAAACTGCTCCTTAACAGAAAAAAGACCAAAGCTATGCTCCTCTCCCCTCATGCCCAATCAGCAAATACTACCACTACCACCACCACCACCCCGCCCCCTGTACACAAACTCCAGATCCGGACCCTGCTGGGGGAACCACTTGAAATAGTGGACAAGTTCAAATATCTGGGCTTCTGGCTTGATTTTAAGTTCTTCTTCTCTGCTCATACGAACATACGAAATTTGCCAGCACATAAAGGCCTAGAGGTCTATCAAGTCTGCTCGAATGTGCAGCTAGCACCCCTTATTCTACAGCTGCCCCTCCCATCCACCCTTCCCCTTGTCCTGTCCCATCCCCTTTTGAAGCAGTCCACTGTTCTACTGGATACCACTTCTGCAGGGAACGCATTCCACCCAGCCACCACCCTCTCTGTAAAAAAGTGTCTCCTCATCTCCCTCCTGAACCTTCCTCCCTCCAGTCTCATATCATGGCCCCTGGTGACCCTCCCCTCCCTTACTTTGAACAGCCCCTCTGTACCAGTCTTGTTTATCCCTTTCATGTATTTAAAGGTTTCAATCATGTCACCCCTGTCCCTCCTCCAGTGAGTACATGTTCAACTCCTTTAACCTCCTCTCGTATGATAAGTCCCCCAGCCCCTTGATCATCTTTGTCGCCCTGCGCTGCACCCCCTCCAGTAACTTAATGTCCCTCTTCAGATACGGGTGCCAGTACTGCACACAGTACTCCAAGTGTGGTCTAACTAATGACCTATACAGTGGCAGAATCATCTCCTCCCTCCTCGAGGATATACCCCTTGCAATACAACCCAGCATTTTGTTGGCCTTTGCAGCTGCCTTCCTACATTGAGCCAAGTTGTTCATTGACCCTGTAATGAGCACACCCAGATCCTTCTCCTCCTCTGTCTGGGCTAGCTGCACTCCCCCCAGCTGGTAAATCCTCCTAGGGTTCTTCATCCCAAAATGCAGCACCTTGCACTTTTTGGCATTAAACCCCAGTTGCCAGGTGTCTGGCCAAGTTTCAAGCTTTGCCAGATCATCCTGCAACCCCTGCCAGCCACCTAGGTTATCCACCACCGTGCCTACCTTGGTATCATCAGCAAACAGACTGATCTTGCTCTTGATGTCCCATGATATGTCTGCAATGAATATCCCAAACAACACTGGTCCCAACACCGAGCCCTGTGGAACACCGCTCGTCACTGCCCTTGGGTGTGAGAGCTTCCCACCCATCACCACCCTCTGTTGACTTCCCTGAAGCCAGTTTCCTACCCATCTCACTAGCTTTGCACCCGCCCCTGTGCCTACTAACTTCCTTCCCAGACTTCCATGCAGCAGAGTCGAATGCCTTACTGAAGTCCAGATACAGGACATCCACTGCATGGCCCCTGTCCAGTTGCCTAGTTACCCAGTCATAGAAGTCCACCAGGTTGGTTTGGCAGGATCTGCCACGTATGAAGCCATGCTGTCTGCTGTCCTGTAGTCCTTTGGCCTCTAGGAGGGCCACCAGCCTCTCCTTCAGGATAGTCTCCATCAGCTTACCCACGATGGATGTGAGGCTCACTGGTATGTAGTTTCCCGGTTCATCCTTGGGGCCACTCTTGTGGAGGGGCACCGCATGAGCCATCCTCCAGTCCTGAGGTACACACCTCGAATGTAGTGAGGCATTAAATAGGTCTGCCAAAGGTCCTGAAAGGACCTCTGCCAGCTCCTTCAGTACCCTGGGGTGGATGCCCCTCTCGAACTCTGCCCTCCATGATTTCCCCATCTGTCACCCCCCCATTTCTGCCATTTCTCGCACCTTGGGTGTCACCCCCCTCTTCTCTTTAGTAAATACTGAGCAGAAGTACTCATTTAGTGCTTCTGCCTTATTGCACCCTGCTTCCACCCAACCCCCCTCCTTCCTAATCCTTACTATGTGGTCCTTACAGCTTTTCTCCCTGATGTACTTAAAGAAGTCCTTATCCCCCTTCTTAATGCCTTGTGCCAGCCTGAGTTCCGTAGATGCTTTGGTTCCCCTTACTGCCCTTGTCACCTCCTTCGATTCTGTCAAGTACTCCTCCCAGTCCTCACCCTCTCTGTTTTCTTGTACTTCCTAAAGGCAGATCTTTTCTTCCTTACCTTTTCCATGACCTCCTTGCTCAACCAGCTCGGTTTCTTAGCCCTAGCCTTCTTGCTCTGGGCTTTGCAGCAGGTTTTGGTTGCCTCCACTATCCCCATACTCATCTAGAAGTGTGTCAGTGTCAGTGGCTCAGTAGGTAGCACACTCGCCTCTGAGGCCGGGAGATCAGAGGGCTGTGGGTTCAGTTCCCACATCTGGCAACTGGCTAAAATCCCAGTACTGACACTGTAGTGCAGCATGAGAGGGGTGCTGCACTTCTGAGGTGCCGCCTTTCGGATGAGACGTTAAACCGAGGTCCCATCTACCGGGATTCGTGGTAGTTCAGGTGGATGTTAAAGATCCCATGGCACTTATCGAAAAAAGAGTAGGGGAATTTCCCCGGTGTCCTGGCGAAACTTCCCTCATTCACTTAAAATACCACCAACAGCTTAATCTGGTTCAAGGTCAGTTGGCATTCATCTGTATCCCCCTTCCCCAGGTCGTGCCTGAAAATAGTCAGGATTTGTCTAGTGCACTTACCCGGTCAACAAAAACTAAATAAATAAATAAACTGTCCAAAAAAACTTAAAAATAAGGCTAGGCATCTTCTATCGAATCAAACACCTCCCAAATCGTGATGCTAAAGTAAGATTTGTGCAGACTACTTTCCTACCACTGAAAGATTATGCGGCCCTCATATATGGTCATTGCCTACTGACTTCCCTAGCCAAGCTGGGCTATCCGATTCATCGCCAACACCCCCTATAATATGCATCACTGGGCCCTCTATGATCAAATTGGGTGGCAGTCACTGAAAACTAGGAGACTAAAAAATGCCGCTCTCTGGATATTTAGAGCCCTTACAAACAAGCTTCCCAAATACGTCTCAGATCTCTCTACTATCTCTGAGGGGACCTTATTCGCTCCAAAGATACTCATACCTCCTGCTTGACATCCCCAGAATCAGAACTCGACATGGCTAATCCTCCATAAGCCATGCCCTTCCTACCCTTTGGAACACCATCCAAAGTACCCTAAAAATGAAAATTACGTACCTACCGTAATTCTTGATCTTCTTGGACGAGTCTCCACCACTCATTCACACTATTGGGATCTGCGCCGGAAGCACTAGGACCCATCGGGAGCAAACTTTTTGCTGGAGGGTCGGCGCCAGAGATGGAGCCACGAGGGACGGCACCGTGAAGCCTCAGCTCGCGCGGTAATGACTATCTCAAGGCCGACCCTCCAACCTGCCTCAGTACCTTTTACCAAGGAGGTGCAGCGTAACTAACCCAGAAGGATAGCCTAACCTAAAAAAACGGACATAAGATAGTCCGGGCGACCCGTATAAGAAGGGTCAACAAAGAAGTCTTCACAGCCTAAAGATCTGAGGGAGTGAAGACCAACAACAGAGGTGAGCTTGGGGGACGGAGGGTGGGCATGTGAATGAGTGGTGGAGACTCGTCCAAGAAGATCAAGAATTACGGTAGGTATGTAATTTTCATATCTTCCTGGACAAAAGTCTCCACCACTCATTCACACTATTGGGAGAGTACCGAGCTAATAATACCCCGAGAGGGCGGTAGGAGAGACCAAGAGCTGGTGTTTCTAGGACAGAAGTCCATTAAGGATGGCTCTGCCAAAGGAAGAATGTCGTCTGGCATGGACATCCAGTGCATAATGTTTAACGAAAGTATGCACTGAGCTCCAGGTGGCCGCGTTGCAAATATCTGCAATGGGCACGTTGCGAATTTCCGCTAGAGATGCCGCGACCGCTCTAGTAGAGTGAGCATAAACCCTACCCTTCAACTTAACCTGTGCCATGGAATAGCAATGGAGAAGGCATGCCACTAACCATGCTGAGATACATCTGATAGTGACAAGTTGACCCAGCCGGGTCTCGCTGAAGGAGACAAACAGTTGCTGGGCTTTGCGAAAATCCTTGGTTCTATCTAGATAGAAAAGCAAAGCTCTCTTGACATCCAAAGAATGAAGAGATCGTTCTCCTTCATTTTGGAAGTCCGCAAAGTAAGAGGGAAGGACCAAAGGTTGGTTTAGATGAAATTCTGACACAACCTTAGGAAGAAATTTAGGATGAGTCCGGAGGACTACTTTGTCCTTATGGAACAAAGTATACAGAGGACCTATGACCAGGGTATGTATCTCAGAGACCCTGCGAGCTGAGGTAATGGCCACTAGGAAGGCAGTCTTCCAGGTGAGAAATTTTAGCTCACAGGTAGCCAGAGGTTCGAAAGGTTTCCGAGTGAGCATGTCTAGCACAAGATTAATGTCCCAGGCTGCAACTGGACATCTTGTAGGAGGTCTGGTATGCAGAATTCCTTTAAGAAATCTCTTAACCACAGGTAATTGAGCCAGTGTTAAGCAAAAAACCGGCTCATGATACGCTGAAATGGTACTAAGGTGAACTTTGACTGTAGAGTATTGCAGACCTGAATTTGAGAGGTCCAAGAGGTACTCCAGAACCTTATCTGGTGGGCAGGAAAAGGGATTCAAAGAGGACTTTGCACACCACAGCGAAAAACGCTTCCACTTAGCTGTGTAAGTTTTCCGAGTGGCTGGCTTACGTGCAGCCAGAAGAATATCCGAAACCCCACGAGAGACATTGAACCAGTTTACTTCTACCTCTTCAGGAGCCAAGCGTGAAGGTGAAGTGATCTCAGCTGGGATGGACCACGGCCCTGAGTCAAGCGGTTCATCTGCAGGAAGTGGTCTCGGAGGAACTGCCAACATATTGTTGAGTAGTGGAAACCACAGCTGCCAAGGCCAAAAGGGAGCAATGAGAATCATCTTGTCCCCCTGGGATTCGAACTCGAGGAGTACCCTCTGAATTAGAGGAAGAGGTGGAAAGGCGTAAAGAAAGCGTTTTGTCCATCGCAGCCTGAACGCATCCTGACAGAACATGCCAGGCCCTGGATTTCTGGAGCAGAAGAGAGGCAGTTTTGCGTTAAGTGGGGATGCAAAAAGCTCCAGGTCTGGAGTTCCCCACTCTTTGAATAGTGACTGTATTATGGTTGAGTCAAGAGACCACTCGTGAGGATCGGTCTCTGTTCTGCTGAGACGGTCTGCCAGTTCGTTCTGTATTCCTGGTAGGTAGACCGCTTGAATTAGAGCCTTGTGCTCCAAGCACCATTCCCATACCCTCATCGATTCCCTGCATAAGGGGTAAGAATGAGCACCGCCCTGCTTGTTGATGTAATACATCACTGCTTTATTGTCCATTTGAAGGAGAATGTTCTTGTGACACAGAATGTCCTTCAACGCTCAGACTGCATAAAGGACGGCTCTCATGTCTAGGACGTTTATGTGAAGCTGGGACTCGACTGGAGTCCACACACCTTGAGTGTGGAGAGCCTGACAGTGAGCTCCCCACCCTATTAGGGACGCGTCCGTGGTAATGGAGATTTGATGGTCCAGAGGAGCAAAGGGATATCCTTCCAGGAGATTGCTCTCTTGAGACCACCAGGTGAGTGACCTCTTTAAAGGTTCTGTCACCTTGATGAGACAGGACTGCGGGTGAGTGGTTGGGGACCACCGAGTACTGAGCATCCACTGAGTGGTTCTCATGTGCAGACATGCTAGGGGTACAGTGAACACTGAGGATGCCATGAGGCCTAGCATCCGTTGCATTGAGAGAGCTGTAACTGAGCTGTTTTCCCTGATGTGATGGGCCAGTTGAAGGATATCATTCCTTCTGTCTTCTGGAAGAAAAACCTTCGCACAGGAGGTGTCCAGAAGAGTCCCTATAAAAAGGAGCCTCTGGGAGGGCTGCAGTTGCGATTTCTTGAGGTTCAGCAGAACTCCCATGAACATAACGAAGCGAGAGGACGTCTCTACGGTGTCCAGAGTCCCATGCCTGGAAGGGCTTGCCAGAAGCCAATCGTCCAGATAAGGGAACACCTGTATTCCGACCTTTCTGAGGTGCGCTGCGAGAACTGCACAACACTTTGTAAAAACCCGCAGCGCCAAGGATAGCCCAAAGGGCAGGACTCTGAACTGATAATGTTGTCCCAGAGCCACAAACCTCAGGAATTTGTGATGCCTCGGGTGAATAGAAATGTGCTGGTAAGTATCCTGCATGTCTAGGGAGGCTAGTCAGTTGTGTTGATGAAGCAAAGGTAACAGGGTTCCCAGAGAAATCATTTTGAATTTCTCCTTGGGGAGAAATTTGTTCAGCTTTCTGAGATCTAGAATGGGGCGCATGCCCCCGGACGTCTTTGGAACCAGAAAGTAATGGGAGTAGAACCCCGTGTTCCGTTGATGCAGTGGTACTACTTCTACTGCCCTGTTGTTCAGAAGGCCCTGAATCTCGGCGGCAAGAAGGTCTGACTGAAGGGTTGACAGCCTGGGCTGTCGTTTGGGAGGACGATCCGGAGGGGTCTCCACAAGATTGAGTGAATACCCCTCGTGAATTATCCGAAGGACCCATTTGTCTGAGGTTATGGACTTCCATTGGTTGTAGAAGTGCATCAGACGACCTCCCACAGGAGAGAAAAAGTCCACCTCGGGCAGCTGAGATAGGACTTGGGCCAGCAACTCATAAGGTGGCGCTGGGCGCTTTGGGCCCTTGCGCCTTCTGTTGTGTCTTTTTTTGAGGTTGGGTTTTATGGAAACCTCCTCTGCCTCGAAAGGACTGACGGTTATGAAACTGACGTTTATTGACACTCCCTCGAGAGGGGACAGGAGGGAGTCTAGCCAATTTAATGGCTGACCTAGCCTTTTGTGTAGCTTCTAGAGCTTGTTCTACCTGAGGACCGAAAAGATATGCACCATGGAAGGGTAACGCCATTACCTGCTGCTGCTCGTCATTCGTGAAGCCCTAACTGCGCAGCCAGGAATGACGGTGGGTACAAATACCAGCAGCCGCCGAACGGGAAGCAGTGTCGAAAGCATCCATAGCTGCTTTAACCTGCTGGTTATTAGATTCAATACCTCTGGTAATGGTTTGAAGAAGCTCTGGCTTTGTATCCGATTCCAGTAGAGCTTCAACCATCTGCTTGATAGAGTGCCACAGGATATACTCATACTGTGAGAAATAGCCCTGGTAGCTGGCATTACGCATACTTAGGGTAGAAGCAGCAAAGACTCTCTTACCTAAGGTGTCTATCTTACGAGATTCTTTGTTAATAGGTTGAGCTGTAGTAGTCTGGGGAAGAACGACCGTATCATTCTCTGCCAGGACTACAATAGGATCCATAAAGGCTTGAGATGCCAAAATGGGATGATCCTTGGGGGCTGAATATTTCTATCTATGGATTTAGCCACCGAAGGGGTGAGAGCAGGATTATTCCATACCATTTGAGACAGCGTCTCAAAGGAAGGCTGAACCGGAGGAGTCAAATCCGTAGGGATCTCTGGGGCACGAAGGTATTGGAGTCTTAATTTCCCAGGATCGATGTCTGTAGTCTGGAGAGAAAGAGTGGAGATCAAATTTTTCAGCAGAGACTTAAAGGACAGGTCCTCGACCACAGGCTCTGTAGCAGTAATGGATCCTGCTTCCTCCACTTCATCACCAAGCCGAAGGTCTGGGTCAGGCTCAATGTCATCTCCTGACAGTCCAGGAGGGACTGCATGGACAGGAAAGGAATGAAAGTCAGAGGAAAGCGAAGAAGGAAAAGAGTGAAAAGAGGAGTCCTGAAAAGTGGAGGACGCCCCGAGAGCCCCTGGCGCCGCGGAGGCGCACAGCACCGAGAATGACGCCGAGGACCCACACGGCACTGAAAACAGCACCGAGGAGCCGCACGGCGCCGAGGACAGCGCTGAGAAGCCGCACGGCGCCAAGAGCGTGCCATCGATGCCGAGGGCACCGAAAACGCTCCAAGACTCGGAAAAACAGGCTTTGAAGGAAGAAGAGCAGGAGATAAGGGCATCGGTGTGGCCCCCTGCGCCGTAGCCATGTTGGGGGAGGGGGGACACCTAAGCGTGGAGTCGACACACCGAAGAAGGTGCCACGCGACCAGGGAAGTCCAACCGCCCTACCTGGTCTCCCAATAAGCCCGAAGGCCCACGAGTGACCGAGCCAGGTAGCTGAACCAACCTCCGAGCCTACTGCTCCATAAGAGCGGCCCACTGATGAAACTGCTCATCTGAAGACCTACCTGCGGGCGGGGTAGGGCTCAGATGTCGAAGCCGTTGGCTACCAGAAGCAGAGGTTGGCGACTCCGAAGGAGGAGACCGGGAACTAGCCCCGATAACCAAATGTCTACGTGCAGATGTATCAGAGGGCGACCTCGAGTGATGCCTTCTCTTTTTTGACCTGTGAGCCGAAGAAGAGCTTGAGGCCGAACGGTGCCGAGAATGCAACCGTTTATTTTTATGCTTCCGTGGTTCACCGCCCATCCCCCCGGGCATTGGACTGACCATTGTCAGACCCCCCTTCCGGAGAAGGCGGCGGACCGGACCCAGCCCGACTGACTGAACAGCTTTCATACAAAGTCTCGCTACCGTCACCTGACCTGCTCATGGTCGACTCCGTCAAAGTAGGCTAAGACTTCTTTTATTTTTAAAATAAACATAGACTTAAGCGATACTTATCGAGATATTACTACAAAATAAGAAAACTGAAAACTATGCTTTGAAGTTTGACTCCTGGCGGGCGAGCGACGTCGTCACTGAAGCGCACTTGACAGCGGGGAAAAAAGGAACTGAGGTGGTTGGAGGGTCGATGCCAAGAAAGTCGTTAACGCGCGAGCTGAGGCTCGCAGTGCCGTTCCTCGCGGCTCCATCTCTGGTGCCGACCCTCCAGCAAAAAGTTTGCTCCCGATGGGTCCTAGTGCCTCCAGCGCAGATCCCAATAGTGTGAATGAGTGGTGGAGACTTATGTCCAGGAAGATCTCTCAAATTTGGTTGGACTGTCCGCATTTAAGACACTGCTGAATTATTCCCTTAAGGATACCTGTGCCTGCTTCTCCTAACTTCGCCTTTTCCTGTGTTTTGCTCTGAATAACAAAGTACAGTTCCTGCGTCACCTACTGACAATCCTCGGTCACAAGACCCACCACAGCAAAATGTTCACCCACCTCTCATTTCTCCAAGCCTTCTCCCTCTCACCCCCCCCTTTCTCCAAGCCTTCACCCTCACCACCCCCGTCTCTCTACCTGTTGTCCCCTTCCACCTGCTCCTTCTATGCTTTCCTTCATCTGTTATTTGACTTGCGTCGCTACTAAATTGATCTGTTAGCCAATTACTGTGGTGTCATATCGCCTATTAGCACTGAACTAGTCAGCTATTTGTATTTTATGCAGTAGATGATTCATATTGTTCTTAACAATTGTGTTGCTATGTAACATCCTTGTACCTTCCCATTTTTGGGCCGGCCATTGTTGTTGTTGATATTGTCTGATCCCTTTGTATGTAATGATGTTTTCCTGTGTATCCGTGTACTCTAGGACCACCTTGTAAATGAATCCTCTCAATGGTGTTTTTCTCCTGGTAAAATAAAGACTGATTATCCAAAAATGGGCAAAAACATCAGATAAGCACAGCACAGCTGTCCTTGTCCTGGATGACAAAAAGGCTTTCATCCGGGTGGAGTCAAGTACATGCTCAAAACCTTTAGAAGATTTGGTGTGCAGGAGCAGATCATTAGGCTGGATTGGAACCCTCTACAGGGACCCACTATGCAAGAATACAAGTAAATGTAGCATCAACAGAGGTATACACCTAGTCCAAGGGTACCAGGCACAGATGTCCTCTATTCCCACAAGAGCCCTCTGCAGCTACAATCAGACACCATCAGGAAACAGAAGGCTGCACCTATGGAAGGAGTGTGCACAAGGCAGCCCTCTTCGCTGATGACTGGTTGCTGTACCTGCAAAGACCAGCAGATGGTCTTCCGATACTACACACAGTGCTCACCGAATATGGTGCATTCCATGGCCACAAAAATCACTGGACTAAAAGTGAAATCCTCCAAATCAGTAAGCAGCACAGACAAATTGTTGTGCACAACTCCATGCAGCTGCAACTGGTCTCAGCTATTAAATACCTAAGGGTAAAAAGCCCATCTCATCTGTCACAGCTACACAGACTAAATTCCACCCCTTTACTCACTGGTATAAAAGCTGAATGTGAGAGATGGGAGGCACTGCCACTCTGTCATAGGCAGGGTAAATGTTGTCAAAATGTGCACTCTGCCCAAGTGCCTTTACCGGTTTCAGTCTCTCCTTATACACAACCCACAGGGATTTTTTACTCAGTTGAACAGCGCAGTGCACAGGTTCTTGTGGTGTGGCAAATCTGCCAGGGTGAAAAGAACCATTTTGCAGTTCCCAACCCAGGAGGGAGGATGTGTCCTACCACATTTCAAAAATTGTCAGATCTTCAAGTTTAGCTATCTTCCCACTGGGGACGCCTCACACAAAAAAAATCAAACAAAAAAGAAAAAACAAGAGTATGGGTAACTGGATGAACATGATTTGAGAGTGAACCAGAGCAGAGGACTACTGTCAGCTGCCCTGAGGCACATGGTACTCTCCCAGATCACAAACCCCTTCACCATGGCCTTGTCAAGAGTACTAACTGCCACACCTAAGCTCCTGGCCTGGGCCCAGGGCACCTCGGCATAGACCTCATTAAGGGCGGCCCTGAAATGCATGCCTCTGTACAATGTTTTTATGCTCCAGGTGAGAGAAACTGGACCTCAACAATCTTCAACCAATTATTTGAAGGGGGGCGCCCTCCATGGCTCTGAAAGTATACAATGACAATTCAACCTTCCAACTGGTGGGTGGTCTCTTCGCATACCTGAGAGTAAGACATTTGCTAAGTGAGGAGTACCAAATGAGGAAGGAGAAAAATTGAGCCTTCTAGGCCCCATATCTCCCCTGGAGGAGGAATTTTACAAGCCTAAATCTCTTCTCAAACCCCCTTTAGTGTACTATGTCACACAGTGAGAGGGAGCACTCCTCACCTGCCTAGATCATTCGTATCCAATGGAAGGAGGACCTAGGCACTCCAATCTCAGACGAGATCTGGAGCACGATGACTGCTCACCTGGTGCCCTGTTCTAGGAAGTAATAAGCTCAGGCAGATAGTTAAATTATCTGTATCAGTCGTCGACCTGGTGAAGCTGAGGGCTGAGGCGCTGGACGCCTTACCTCGTGGCATGCCGGCGACCCAGGTTTGGGAACGAGTCTGGGCCGGAGGTCAGGTGGGGGAGGGCAGAGCTGGATGGAGCTGCCAACAGGCAAGCTCTCCTCTCCAGGGAGGTGCAAGGGGCTTCCTCCAGCTGATGGCTGCCACCTAGTGGAGGCTGGGGGGCAGCACAGGCCAGGAGAAGCCAGGCTTTAGGTCTGGGGTGGGAGTAAAGGGGCCGTTACTGGGGACGTTGATACTAATGCGTGCCTCCACACGCATGCGCACCCACTCCTGGGGCCCCTGGGGTAAAAACGGAGGAAAAAGCCAGCGGCAGGATGGCGACAGACTCCCCAAAGGCTCCACTCCTGGGCCGGGCGTAAGGTAAGCCCCGGTAATTCTGGGTGATGGGGCTGGGGGTGGGGTCGGTCAGATGGGGGCTGTGGGGGGGGACAGACAAAAATGTTAAATGGTTAAAAAACATATATATATATATATATAGATCGAGCTTATTTCACCCCTTTTCTAATTTGCAGAAAATGCCCAGAGAAGCCTTCCAAATGTCCTAAATGACAGGTGGAGGATAGCACATTCTTACATATGACTCTGACCTACCTCAAGACTACTCAATTTTGGTATGCAGTTCATAGAATAATGGTTCAACTCCCCAAATATCCCCTTGAATTTTTGCTGGGGGCTGACCAGGCTTGGTAGTGCTTCTATGTTGTGGTCCATTGCATTCAAATGCTCGAAAAACAACAGCCCAGCAATGGTCTGCCAGGTGTTCCTCCTTCCATAACGTAGTGACCCAGCAATGTGGGCAGCTGTCTAAAATTAGAGAGGGTTCAGCTCACTGCCAATGGACACAAAGAGCTCTTCCAAAAACTATGGGACCTTCTACTAACAGCAACTGAATCTGGCAACTGGCCTACCTAGTATACCCATATATTGTGCACCCCTGGTCAGTCGGTCACCTAGTGCCCACACTACAGATAAAAGCTCACACCAGACAGGGCAGATAGTGGCTGGGCGGTAATATGGCAAAGTGAATACTGTATACTAAGGAGAACTATGCTGTACCTTGTTATTATGGAATGCCTACACAACCAGGTGTTGAACAACTCTGTATAACAAACTATCTCCTGGTTTCTGTATGTCACTATTCTTAAAGTATGGATGTACCTCCGATACATCTACTACTGTATGCACAAGCAGATGTGCCCGCTGTTAATTTGTATGTTTACCTTACCCAATAAAATGTTTTAAAAAAAATTCTAAAAACTATTCTTTTCTCATGGATTAGACAAAACGAGAGGTAGCTGGCAACTGCCAGATTATAGGCATGCTACTTGTATTTACCAATAACTGATAAGGTATTACCTTAACACTTATATTTTTTCAAAGTGCAAAACAGGATATGTAAAGAACATATTGGGCTTCTACAAACCTTAAACTCGTTCCATAGTGTATTTCCTGGATCTCACTCCACTGGTGACTGTCACCACGTCATCCACCTGATGCATTTTACACTGTCGCTTTTTCAAAGGCTCACAGATCTCATGGATCCATTTCACAATCGCAACAAGGCACTCCAGGGTGTATACTGTGTTAACAGCACTTCTTGGGTGGTAAAAGCACTATGCCTACAGCCTTGTACTTTAACCCACTCAAGGCGTGCCATTATCCCACCATAACACACCGTCGGTGCATATTACTTATTCAACAGTATAACAATACAGAATGCACAAAATAAGTTATTTTACGGGAAATTAAATGACAGCAGCCAAGAACTGACCAGCGCAAAAATAAGTGATCGAAGGGCTTGAAAATCCTAGGAAACAGAAAACAAAACAGTAACATACTCACATTTTAAAAATAGGGGCCTGACACCTATTTGAGGTAAACAAAAGCACTGTGAACCAAGAAGGAAAAACAGGTTACTCACTTGTAACAGTAGTTTTAGAAGTGGTATATGATGTTCATCCACATTTTCTGGCAGTTACCTTTCCCTTTAATTCTGGCCGGAATGTCTTCAAGCTGGCTCCTCCCACCCACCCAGGTGGCAACTCCCTCGGCTCCACCTCATGATGCCGGATCTTGCCCACTGGCAGCAGCTGTGTGCGCCACTGCCAGGGGAGGTCGGGTGGGCCTGTGTGGATGAACATCATATACCACTCCTATAACTACTGTTACAGGTGAGTAAATACAGGTTACTCACCTGTAACAGGAGTCTAGGAATGGTATATGTTGTTCATCCACACTTATTGGCAGGTCCCTTGCCGCTTTAAGTCTTGCCGGAAGGTCTTCAAGCTGGCTCCTCCCACCCACCCGGGTGGTAAAACTCTCGGCTCCGCCCCATGACGCCAGATCTAGCCCGCTGGAAGCCAGGTGGTGCGTCGAAGCCGGGGAGGTCAGTGGGTCGTGTGGATGAACATATACCATTCCTAGAACTCCTGTTACAGGTGAGTAACCTGTATTTCTAGGGACATGGATATGTTGTTCATCCACACTTATTGGCAGACTCCTAGCAGTTCTCCGGGAGGAGGGAGGCAAGGCGCACACCCCTACTTAGGTAGAAAAGACTGGAGAACCGAGGCCCCGACCAGCAACCCGGCGCAACCCAAGGTCGATGTGGAAGGGGAACGGTAAAGCTTGCTTCTGGGCAGAAGCCCTGCGGATATCCTGGACCGGAGGGTCCTTGGAAGCAGCCACCGATGCAGCAGAAGGACGGGTTAAAAATACAGGTTACTCACCTGTAACAGGAGTTCTAGGAATGGTATATGTTGTTCATCCACACTCATTGGCAGTATCCTTGCCGCTTTAAATCTTGCCGGAAGGTCTTCAAGCTTGCTCCTCCCACCCACCCGGGTGGTATAACTCTCGGCTCGGCCCCATGACGCCAGATCTGGCCGCTGGAAGCTCAGGGTTGTGCGTCAAGCCGGGAGGTCGGGTGGAATCGTGTGGATGAACAACATATACCATTCCTAGAACTCCTGTTACAGGTGAGTAACCTGTATTTCTAGGGACATGGATATGTTGTTCATCCACACTCATTGGCAGACTCCTAGCAGTTCTCCGGGAGGAGGAGGCAAGACGCACACCCAATACTTACTTGGGAAAGAGAGACTGGAGAACTGAGGCCCCAAAACCAGCATCCCGCGTGACTCAAGGTCGATGTGGTAATGGGTAATGAAGGTGTTTGCTGACTTCCAGGTAGCAGCCCTGCAGATTTCCTGGATAGGGACGTCCCTGGAAGCAGCCACCGATGCAGCAGTATGGCGGGTAGAATGAGCTCTTATCCCTCTGGGAGGCTCCATGCCCGCCAACTTATAGCAGAGATCTATGCAGGAGGTTACCCACCTGCTTATCGTCCGCTTGGCTGCAGGTCTGCCAGATGCGGCTTCAGCGTAGGTGACAAACAGCTGGTTAACCTCTCCCCGAATTTCAGCCGTGCGCTCCTTATAATAAGCGAGCCCCTTCTAGGGTCCAGAGTATGGAGCCTATATTCGGCCTCCGAGGTGTGATTGGGGTAGAACACCGCAGAGTCAACACCTGGTTAAGGTGAAACTCCGACACCACCTTCGGAAGGAATTTCGGTGGGGCGAGGACAACCTTGTCCCTGTGGAAGACCAGGTAAGGAGACTCGATGGAAAGCGCCTGGAGCTCTCCCATCCTTCTGGCTGACGTGATAGCCACCAAGAAGGCGGTCTTCCACGACAGGTGAGAGAGAGCACACCTGTGCATAGGTTCGAATGGCTTGCCCATGAGCTTTGCCAGTACCAGCAGTAGATCCCACGGAGGTGGGGTTCCCGGACTGAGGGAAATGTGATCAAGGCCTTGAAAAGCGCCAGACCACCTCTCCTGCGCATCCGACTGCTTCCCGCCCGCCCGCAAGCAGAGATGGCTGCCAGGTGCACCCTTAGGGTCGCCGACCTAAGCCCTTGACTAGAAAGGGACCATAAATCAGTCCAAGATGCTTGCCAAGGAACAGGAGGAAGGGTCCAAGCCCTTGCTCTGACACCAAATGGAAAACCTTTTCCATTTGAAGGCATAGCATTTTCTGGTCGACTCTTACGGGACGCCTCAACTACATTGAGGACCTCGTCGGAAAGACCCAAGGCCTGGAACTCTAGCCGCCAGGAACCAGGCCGTCAGGTGCAGGGATTGAAGGTCCGGATGGAACACCTTCCCTGATTGACTGAGAGCAGGTCCGGGCGAGCTGGAAGCTGCCATGGAGTCCTGGAGCTGAGACTGAGGAGATCTGGTACCAGAACTGGCGAGGCCAGTCTGGGGCTATCAGAATCACCTGCGCCTTGTCCCTCCTGGCCTTGAGAAGCACCTTGTGGATCAAGGGAATGGGGAAAGGCGAAAGAGGCCCGGGGTCCATTGCCTCGAGAAGGCATCCCTGCAGCGAGCCCTGCTGAGGGGGCATGGAACAGACTCAACCTCGCGTTCTCCATGGAGGCAAACAGGTCCACCTGAGGTGTGCCCCAAAGGGAGAACAGATGCTGTACTACCTCCGGGGAGAGACCACTGGGATGCAGCCCCTATCCGCCTAGGGCATCGGCCAGGGTGTTGGAGGCCCTGCCACGGAATGGCTAGGAGATCCGCCTCCAGGCTGCGCACGAGTGACCAAATGCGGAGAGCTTCCTTGCATAGAAGCATGGAGCGCGTCCCGCCCTGGCGGTTCAGATAGTACATGGTCGTGGTATTGTCCGTCTGGACTCGGACCACTTGACCCCGGAGGAACGGAGCAAAGGCGGTGAGAGCTAGGCGGACCGCTCGGAGCTCCAGCAGGTTGATGTGGCATCGGGACTCCCGGGGGGACCAGAGGCCATGAGCCCGGTGTTCCCCCAGATGAGCACCCCAACCCATCAGAGAGGCATCGGTCGATAGAGAGACCGTCGGCTCGGGGCGGACGAACGGGATGCCCTCCTGCAAATGATCTGGAACGGTCCACCACTGGAGAGCGTTCCACATCCCCTGTGTCACCGACACAAGCTGGTCCAAGGGATCTGGCGTTGTGACCACTGGCTGGCCAGTCCCCACTGAAGGACGATGTTCCAGCGGGCCCAACGGACCACGCTGGTGCAGGCCGCCATGAGACCCAGGAGGCGAGGAAGTCCCGGCAGCGCAATTGCCCAACCAGAAATGATCGGGCAAAGGAGGAAAGAACCTCGCCCTGTCCCGGGAGCCGCCTGGCTCGAAGAGAGTCGAGCTGCGCCCGATGAATAGAATCACCTGCTTCGCTCGAGTTCCGACTTGGCCTCGTTGATAAGGAGGCCCAGTTGAGAGCAGACCTGAGGGCCAGATCTCTGACCACTCCGCCTCCTTCCTGGAGGGAGCTGCTATCAGCCAGTCGTCCAGGTAAGGGTACACACCGACCCTCGGCGCCCGCAGGAATGCTGTCACCACTGCCATGCATTTGGTGAAGACCCTGGGAGCTAGAGACAAGCCGAAGGGCATGGCTTGGAACTCGAAGAGGGATCCTTCCGCTCGGAAGTGAAGGAATCTCTGGTGAGACGGACGGATAGGGACGTGAAAAAACGCGTCCTGCAAGTCCAGAGAGCAGAACCACACCCGCTGTTCCAAGGATGGTATTATCTGAGCTAGAGTGACCATCCTGAAGGTTCAAGACCTTAGGAACTTGTTTAGGTCGTGTAGGTCGAGAATGGGCGCCAGCCCCGTCTGCTTCGAACCAGGAAGTACCTGGACACAAACCCTGGGTCTGAAGGAGGTCCACCACCTCCTTACCACCTCCTTCTGGAGGAGGAGGAGATGTCGGCTCGACGAGCCGCCAGTGAGGCTGGGATCCAGCCCGAGGGGCGACGGCTCCAAGGGTGGTGCCTGCTCAATTCCAGAGGCAGGCCTCTTCCCACCACCTCCAAGACCCACCTGTCCGTGGTAACAGCGGACCAGGCGGAACGGAAGTGCTGAGCCGCCTCTAACGGGGACCTAGGGTAAGGTGACGGGATGGGGCGACACCCCTCAGCCCGGTCACTGGGCAGGCTTGGAGGAGGGACCGCCGAGGGACCTCCTGGGCCCTCTTCCTCCTGCCTCCTGTTAGAGGAAGCCGCTTGGGTTTGGGATGCCAAGGCCGAGCCTGCTGGCCCTGACGTTGCTGGGCCGGGGCTGGGGCACAGAAGGACTAAAGGGCTTAGGCTGTGGTTTGGCGGCCTTGTCCTTCTGAGCGGAAGAGACCGAGTCCAAGGTGGCATTGGACTTCTCGATCCTCTGCAGGTGACCTTCCACCCCAGGGCAAGAGGTCAGTCCCCAAAAGGGAACATCCGCCAACTTGTGCTGGGTATCCGAGTAAAGGTGGATATCCTCAGCCAAGCCCGACGCATAGCCACGGCCGCCACCCATCTGGCACATGAGTCCCTATATCCAAAGCAGTCTGGAGCTGCTGTTTGGCCACTGCTCCCTGGTCCCGCACCTGCTTAACCGTAGTCTGCAGATCAGGCGGAAGATGAGGATGACCTCATCCAGGGAGCCCAACAGGGCATGAGAAAAATGTGCCATGAGGACGGCCGAACTGGCCTGACGGAGCCGAGAGAGGACGCAGCGAGACTTTTCGCCGACATAGTCCAATTTCTTGACTCTTGTCAGGAGGTTTGTCCACATCCCTGGCGCTAGCCGGGCGCGCCGGAAAACGCTAGTCGGTAACCAACCCCTCAGCAGAGGGGTGTTCCGAAAACCGGACAAGGAACCGGGGACCGTGATACTTCCTGGCCATCCTGGCCAAGGCGAGGGCAGGAAGCAGGGCGCTGCCAAAGTTCCAGTGCCGGACCCACTATGGCCTCGGCCACCGGAAAGGCCTCCGTCGAGAATCCCCTGGTCCAGAATCTCCGTGAGGGGATACCTGGCCTGCTTGGAACGGGTTCGAGCTCCATCCGGTAGACTCGAGATGAGCCGAAGCAGTCCTAGGAAGGACGACGGGCTATCGTCCATTGACTGACCTCCTGAAGACTCCAAGTCCAGTCGCTTGGAGAAAAAGGAGGAATCATCTTCGACCGGAAGAGTCCTCAAGAGCTCCTCTGGCCTGAGCCACCCTTCACCCTGCCGAGGTCGGTCGGAGTGAGGGTAACTGACAGCCGATGGGTAGACCCTTAGCCGACCGAGAATCCTTGGTCGGAGCCCCAATTGGTGGCTGTGGAGGCGGAGGTTCCACCGGAATCGGTGGAGCAGCTGGTTTTGGCCGAACAACCGGCCTGGGTATAGGCTCCTCGGATAAGTCGAGGGGTTGTGCCGGCGCCCGGTGACAGCCACTTAATGGCCGGGAAGCGACGGAGTCGGCTTATTCCCCGGCCAGGAGGAGCTGTTGCAACATAAGGTCTCGCACTGGCCGACGCACTTTACGCCGAAGCCTCCTCATCCGAGGAGGAGGACGAGGACGAGCGGCGACGCCGCTACCGCCTCGTGCCGAGACCGAGACCGCCTATGACGGTGGGATCGCTGGACCGCCGAAGAGGTCCGAGACCGAGACCGAGAGTCCCGGAATTTCCGGGTCGGTGCGGGGAGGTGTCGGCCGGAACCGGCACTCCCTTCGGCTCGGATGGTCCATCCGAGGGCTCCGGAACCGGAGGCACAGGCGAGCCCACGGGATCCTCAACTCCTCCCGGGGGAACCGGGGAGAGGGGAATCTCGGCTGCTAAAGGCGACAGCCCGTCCAATGGGTCGAGAAAAATCTCGACTTCATCAGTGGGAGTCTCGGTCAACTGACCTGAACGGGACACCGTGAGGCCAGTGGCCGAGCCGAGCAGTCGATCAAGCGACGCCCGGGAGAGGGACCTTCCTCGCCCCAAGAGCGCCGACGGAGGGATTTACCCTGTCCTCTTTTGGACCGAGAATAAGGTCCAGCAGACGCAGGCCCTTCTCCTTAGTGGAGAGGACAGACAAAGCTCCTAAAAGAAGCCGTGTGTAGGAAGAACCCAGAGAGGCGGGATAAATGCCGCGCCGAGAAGATACGTACCGCGCCGCCTCCTCTTCGAGGGCTTCCCATCCGCCGAAGCTGATCCGCTGAGCCCGCCCGCCGGACACCGCAACCGGGCCTCCTTGGACTTCACCGAGGGAACGCTCGGACGGCCCAGTTGCAATCGGCAGCACGGTCTTCGAGGACGAGGGGCCGAGAAAGATGAGCACAGGTCGCAAGCCCGCGGGTCGTGCTCAAGGCCTAACAAGTAGACACACGTGGAGTGTGGATCCGTCCGAGACATCTTCTGCCCGCATGGGCATCTCCAGAAACCGAGTCGATCGGTCCATCGCAAACCGCGGGGATAGAAGACTAGAAGTCTTTTGCAAATTTTATCTTTAAATCCGCAAACGGAGAAATAGGAACTAGTCACAAACGCAGAGCGTTAAGGAGGGAACCTGAGCTTCCAAGCGGTAAGGAAGATCTGGCGTCATGGGGGCGCAGGAGTTATACCACCCGGTGGGTGGGAGGAGCAAGCTTGAAGACCTTCGCAAGATTTAAAGCGGCAAGGATACTGCCAATGAGTGTGGATGAACAACATATCCATGTCCCTAGAAAGAGCGCTTATCCCTCTGGGAGGCTCCACGCCCGCCCGCCTAAAGTGGAGACCTTGCAGGGGTGACCCGCCCGCTCGTCTTCCACTGGGCTGCAATCTGCCAGATGCGGCTTCAGCGAAGGTGATGAACAGCTGGCGAACCTCTCCCGAACTTTAGCTCTACGCTCTCACAAGGTGAGCGTTAAAACTGTTCCCACGGAATCTGAATACGGCCTCCGAGGTGTGAATGGGGATAAACCCTGGCAGAGGCAATACCCCCGAAGGGAAGACTCCGCCACCGCCTCCGGAAGAACTTCGGGTGGGACGCAGGACAACCTAGTCCCTGTGGAAGACCGGACAGGGAGGTTAAAGGAGCGCCTGGAACTCTCCCAGCCTTCTGGATGGCGGAGTGGCCCCAAGAAAGTGTTCTTCCACAACAGGTGGGGGAAAATGCACCTGTGCAAAGGTTCGGATGGCTTGCTCATGAGCTAAGCCCATAACAGCAAGGATCCCGCAGAAACGGGGATACTCTCCCAAAAGGAGAGGCGTGATCGAGGCCTAGAAGTGCCAGACCACCTTCTCTGTACCACCAGCTACCCTCCTGCCCACGCCCGGAAGACAGTGGTGACTGCAGAAGCACCCAGAGGGTCATCGACCGAAGCCCTGGTCTAAGGATGGACCGCAAATGGTCCGGAATGCTATGCCCAGGGACGGGGAAGGGCACTGTCCTATCCCATCATCGGAAGAAGGAAAACTTCTCCCAAAGGACAAGCATCTTGGCCGACTTCTTAGCAGGACGCCTCGAAGGTCAAGGACCTTGCCGAAAGACCCTAGGCCTGGCCCCTAGCCGCGCAGGGGATGGCCAACAGGTGCAGGGATTGAAGGTCCAGATGGATAACCTTCCCCTGAAAAGAAAAGACAGGACCGGTGGACTAGAGACCGTCTCGGGAGCCTGGGGCTAAGACTGAGGAGAGCTGGATACCAGCACTGGGAATCCAGTCTGGGGCTACCAGCATCACCTGCGCCAAGTCCCTCCTCGCCTTGCCCATAGGTCAAGGGAAATGGGGGAGAGGCACGGAGGGGCCCGGGGTCCGAGGCCCCTATGGCATCCCCTGCAGCAGACCTTGCTGAGGGGCGGGCAAAAAAACAGTCTCGGCCTCATTCTCCCCGGAGGGAAGAGGGAGAAGATCCTGTGCTACCTCCAGCAGGGGAGACCACTCATGAGGCGCAGCCTATGCCCGGCTCAGGGCAGCAGCCAGGGAATTGGGCTCCTACCAAGAAATGGCTAGGAAGCCTCGACTGCGCAACCGCCCAATGCGGAGAACCTCCTTGCACTGAGACAAGGGGATAGACCAACCTGGCAGAGTGGGTAGTACATGGTCTTGAACTAGTCCAACTTGGACTTAGACCACTAGACCCCGTACAAGCGGAGCGAGCGGTGCCGGCTAATCGGACAGTCTGTCTCCAGCGAGCAGGAAGGACATCGGGACTTGCAAGAGGACCAGAGGCGATGCACTCTGTATTCCCCAAGATGGGCACCCCACCCATCCGAGAAGCATCGGTCGGAGAAGACCGGCAACTCAGGGCGAACAAGCAGGATAGTCTCCTGCCAAAGTTAGAACGGTCCAAAGGAGCGTTCACCTAACTCCTGGGCTGTAAGTCACAAACTGGTCCACGGGACACAGCGTTGTGACCTCTGGCTGGCCCCTCCCTAAGGGAAGGCCGCCCTGATGCCCAGGAGGAGCAGGAGGTCCTGGCAGGACGTAATTTCCCGCCAACCCGACCGGCAAAGGAGGAAGAACCTCGCCCTGTTCGCCCAGAGCTGAGCTCGGACTCAAAGTCGAGCATAGTCCCAAAGAAGCTTCACCGCTAAGATACGAGTTCTCACATGGCTCCCGAAAACGGGAGACCAGTTTGCCTTCCGCGTGGGGTGACATCCGGACCCTTCCATGCCGCAGAGACCGCTGAGCAAGGAAGTGCTAGGAACTCGTAAGCCGCTCCCCCGCAAGAAGGGGGGCCTCCCCAAAAACGGACGGAACGAGGAGTAGGTACATTCTGGAGACCAGGAAACAGCTACCCACCACATCCTGAGGATGGAATGTCTGCAGAAGAGAGGCCATCCAGGCGTGCAGGAGGATGGGCGCAAGCCCCCGTCCATAAGAGACCAGGAATACCTGGACGCGAACCCAGGGTTGAATGAGGGGGGTCCACGGCCTTCCTGATCATCTCTAACTAGAGAGCCAGGCATGTCGGACGACCGACACAGGGGCAGTGAACTCAAAATCCCCGTGGGGAAACAGCTCAAAGGGGATCCGCTCGCGAATTGCGACAGGATCCACCCTAAATACCTCCAGAACGAGGTGCGGAGCCGTCCCCCCACGGGAAAACCCGGGCTGGGACGACGGAGCCGGAGCAATGCCCCTTGGCCCGTCACTGAGCAGGCTTAGAGGGGGAAGGAGCTGAGGAGCCCCTCAGTTTCCTGCCTCTCCACTTCCTTTTGGAGGAGGACACTGGTTTGGCGACAGGCCGCCCAGCGCATGCCTGCTGGCCCTCATGCTGGGCCGGGGGGCCCCAGGGCTCAGGGGCAAGGGGCTTACACAAAGGCTGACGGCTGCCCTTGACCCCGTGGCGAGAGTGACCGAGTCCAGAGTGGCATCGGACTTCTCGGGCCCATGGATGTATCCCTCCACTCCAGGGCCGAAAAGGTCAGTCCCCAAGAAGGGGATGTCCGCCAACTCGTGCTGGGTTTCCAAGGAGAAGGAAGTTAACCTCAGCCACGCCCTGCGGTGCATGGCCACTGCGGCCGCCACCGATCTGGCACAGGAGTCGCCTAGATCCAGAGCCGTCTGGAGCTGCTGCTTCGCCACCGCCCTACCCTGGTCCCGCACCTGTCGAACCGTAGTCCGCAGGTCACCTGGGAGATGAAGAAGAACCTCGTCCAGGGAGCCCAAAAGGGTGTGGGAGAAATGTGCCATCAGTGCTACCGAGCTGGCCTGACTGAGGCCTAGGGAGGACGCAGCGTAAACCTTACGCCCGACATAGTCCATCCTTCTGGACTCCTTGTCGGGGGGTCTGTCCACATCCCCAGCGTTTCCAAGACACTGGAAAACGTCATCGGTAATTACCCCTTCAGCCGAGGGGTGCTCCGAGAAACCGGGCAGAGAACCGACCGGGATAGGACACTTCCGAGCTACCCTGGCCGAAGGCGCAGGGCAAGAAGTAGGCCACCGCCATAGCTCCAAGGCTGGGCCCACGATAGCCTCAGCCACTGGGAAGGCCTCCGTGGAAGAACCCCTTCGATCCAGAATCTCCAGAAGGGGGTAAGGAGCCCGATCGGAGACAGGCTTAAGCTGCATTCCAGTAAACTCTGAGATGAGCTGAAATAGACCCTTCGAAGACGATGGGCTGTCGTCTACTGGATGTTCCTGGGAAGACCCGGGGTCCTCCCTGTCAGGAAACAAGGCAGAGCCTGTTCCAGGCTCCGCAGGGTCTACAAAAAGCTGCCGCAGGCCCGAGGCACTCTTTGTCCGCCGAGGGCGGGCAGGAGTGAGGGGACCGAGTGACCTGAAGGACAGGCCACTGTCCAGCCTGAACTCCACCGAAGGCAGAGGGGCAGCAAAGGTTGAACGAGTAACCAGTCCGGGAGAAGGTTCCTCGACCGATCCAAGCGGCGGCTGCTTGCTATCCAGAGAATGAATCGGGGTCGATTTAAACCCAGACAACTGCTGTCGCCACATAAGTTCCTCGTAACACAGACGCCAACGGCATCGAAACCGCTCCTCATCCGAGGAGGGGGACGAGGAAGAATGGCAAAGCCACTCAACCCGGTGCCCCGACCAAGAACGCCGATATCGGCGTGAGCGGCTAGACTGAGAAGTAGACCGAGACCCAAATCCTCGGGGTAACCGAGGGCGGGCCTGGGAAGAAACGGGGAGCACCCGCTCCTCCCTCGGCTCGGAAGAACGGACCGAGGGCTGTCGACCCAAAGTGGAGGACAGAGCCTCGACTCCCGCTGAAGGAGGCGGGAAGACTGCCTCAGAGCCCCCGGAAGGCGGTTAGAGACTCGACAACGTCGATGGGGGTAACGACTGACCTGATGGGGGTACCGTGAGGCCAGAGGTCGGCCAAATCCTCGATCAAGTCAAGCATCGGCCGATGAGGGGGGGAATTTTCCCGCCTCGAAGAGACCCGCTGCCCTTTAGTCACAGGCGAGACCAGGCTCCTCTCCCTTGGAGGAGAGGAATGACAACTCCCGAACAAAGCTGAAAGAAAGGATTCCAAGGAGGCGGATAAGCTCCACGAACCAAAGGAGAGGAAGGAAACCCCGTCCCTTCCCCGGCAGGATCAGACTACAGAGAAACAGTCGTAGCGGGCACCCGCCAGTCCGATGGAATCTCCGGAGCGGAAGAAACTACCGGATGTCCGAGCCCCAAACGGGCCGCGCGGTCCTCTGGAGAGCTGACCGAAAGGGCAGAACAAAAGTTGCAAGCCCGAGGATCGTGATCCAAGTCCAGGCAAAAAGAGCATGTGGAGTGCGAGTCCCTCCTGGAGGAACTAACCGTACGTCTATCGGGGCCGTAAAAAGCCATCGCCGTAGCGAAAAAGAAAAGATCGAAGAATTCAAGGATACTTCAATAAATCTGAAGACCGAACTTTTCAGGAACCAGTCGAAAACGCAGAGTGCTAAGGAGGGAACCTGAGCTTCCAAGCGGTAAGGAAGATCTGGCGTCATGGGGCGGAGCCGAGAGTTTTACCACCCGGGTGGGAGGAGCCAGCTTGAAGACCTTCCGGCAAGATTTAAAGCGGCAAGGGACCTGCCAACAAGTGTGGATGAACAACATATCCATGTCCCTAGAACCTGCTTTTCTAGGGACGTGGATATGATGGTCTATCCACACTTTCTGGCAGGCTCCTAGCAGTTCTCCGGGAGGAGGGAGGAGAGGTGCACACCCCTACTTAGGGACAGAGATTGGAAAACTGAGGCCCCAAAACCGCCATCCCGGCGTGACTCAAGATCAATGTGGTAATGGGAAATGAAGGTGTGTGCTGACCTCCAGGTAGCAGCCCTGCAGATTTCCTGGATAGGGACATCCCTGGAAGCAGCCACCGAGGCAGCAGTATGATAGGTGGAATAAGCCCTTAGCCCTGTGGGAGGCTCCCTACCTGTCAACCTATAGCAGAGGTCAATGCAGAATACAATCCACCTGCCTATCGTCCGCTTGGCTGCCGGTCTGCCATTTGTGGCTTCAGCATAGGTGAATAATGGCTGGCGAACCTCTCCCTGAACTCCAGCCGTGCACTCTTTGTAATAAGCGAGCGCTCACCTCAAGTCCAAAGTATGAAGCCTATGCTCGGCCTCCGAGGTGTGACTGGTGAAATACACCAGGAGATTAATCACCTGGTTAAAGTGAAACTCTGACATAATCTTCGGGAGGAACTTCAGGTTGGGGTGAAGGACAACCTTGTCCCTGTGGAAGACCAGGTAAGGAGAATCTACCAAAAGCGCCTGGAGTTCACTGATCCTTCTGGCTGACATGATAGCCACCAGGAAGGCGGTCTTCCATGACAGATGAGACACGTCACACCTGTGCACAGGTTCAAATGACTTGCCCATGAGCTTTGCCAAAACCAACTGCAGATCCCAAGGTGGATGTGGCTCAAGCACTGTAGGGGAAATGTGGCAAAGGCCCTCTAAAAGCACTGAACCACCACCTCCTGCACCAACTGCTGACCGGCCCACGCCCAGTAAGCAGAGATGGCTGCTAGGTGCACCTTAAGGGTCGTAAACTGAAGGCCCGACTTGAGAGGGACCACAGGTAGTCAAGGATGCTAGCCACTGGACAGGACAAAGGGTCCAATCCCTTGCCCTGGCACCAAATGGAGAACCTCTTCCACTTGATGGCATAGCATTTCCTGGTCGACTCCTTCCGAGATGCCTCTACCACAGTGGGGACATCTTCAGAAAGACCCAAAGCCTGGAACTCTAGCCGCCCAGGAACCATGCAGTCAGCTGCAAGGATTGAAGGTCTGATGGAGTACCTTCCCCTGCAGAGCAGGTCCGGGCAGAGAGGAAGACACCTCGGGAGTCTGCTGCTGAAGCCGAGGAGATCGGGGTACCAAAACTGGTACAGTCAGTCCAAAGCCACCAGTATTACCTGTGCCTTGTCCCTCCTGGCCTTGAGAAGCACTTTGTGGATCAAGGGAAGTGGAGGGAAGGCATAGAAGAGGTCTGGGGTCCAGGGCCTCGAGAAGGCATCCCCCTGCAGTGTTCCCTGCTGAGGGGGGTGGGCACAAAACAGCCTCAGCTTTGTGTTCTTCCTGGAGGTGAATAGGTCCACCTGAGAGGTGCCCCACTGGGAGAACAGACTGTGTACTACCTCTGGGTGGAGAGACCACTCGTGAGACGCCTCGCCCACACGGCTGAGGGCATCCACCAGCTGGTTGGAGGCCCCTGCCACATGGATGGCTAGGAGATTGGCCTACACATGGAGAGCATCCGTGCACAGTAGCAGGGAGTGCGTCCTGCCCAGTTTGTTGAGTTACTACATGGTCGTGGTGCTGTCCCTCTGGACCTGGACCACCTGACCACGAATGTGAGGAGCAAAGGCAGTCAGCGCCAGTCAAACTATTTGGAGCTCTAGCAAGCTGATATGGCACTGGGACTCCTCAGGGGTCCAGAGCCCATGGACTCTCTGTTCCCCCCAGGTGGGCACCCCAGCCCATGAGAGGGGCTTCAGTTGTCAGGATGACTGCTGGCTCGGGGTGGACAAATGGGATCCCTTCCTGCAGATGCTCTGGGACCAGCCACCACTGGAGGGTGTCTCATCTGCTGGGTCACAGAGACCAGCTGGTCGAAGTGACCACTGTGCTGAAACCACTGGCTGGCCAGCTCTCACTGCAGGAAGCACATCCTCCAGTGGGCCCATCAGATCGCGCAGGAAGTCCTGGGCAGGACGCAACTGCCCAACCCGAAATGATCAGGCGAAGGAGGACAGAGCCTCTGTCCCAGTCCGCTGGGAGCCGTGCTGTGGCTTTGCAAGAGTCTAGCTCCGCCCCGATGAAGCTGATCACCTGCGAAAGCATGAGTTCCGACTTGGCCTTGCTGACTAGAAGACCAAGGGAGACAAACATCTGGAGGGCCAGGCCCCTGGATCACTCCACCTCCTGCCTGGGGGGGGGGGGGCCAGTGATCAGCCAGTTGTCCAGGTAGGGGTAAACCCGGACCCCTCAGCACCTCAGGTAAGCTGCCACCACTGCTATGCACTTGGTGAAGAGCCTGGGGCCGAGGACAAGCCGAATGGCATGGCCTGGAACTCGTAGAGGGCTCCCTCCACTCAGAAACGGAGGAACCTTCGGTGAGACAGATGGATCAGGATGTGACAGAATGCGTCCTGCAGATCCAGTGAGCAAAACCACATGTGTTGTTCCAGAGATGGCATGATCTGAGACAGAGTTACCATACTAAAAGTGCGCTACTTGAGAAACTTGTTCAGGTCATGCAGATCTAGAATGGGGTACCAGCCCCATCTGTTTTGGCATCAGAAGTACCTGGAGACAAACCCTGGGTGTTCCGGAGGATCCGCGACAGGAACCACGACCTCCTTGCGGAGGAGCTGGGCAATGTCATCCCAAAGAGCCAACAGGATGTCTGCGGATACCAAGTCCTCCAGTGGGGCACGGGCTCGGCAAGGAGGGTACTGCTCGAATTCCAGAAGCAGACCCTGACCCACCACCTTGAGGACCCACTTGTCTGTGTTGACAGCAGACCAGGCGGAAAGAAGTGGCGGAAATGGCACCCCGGGGAGGTGTGATGGGCATGAGGGAGGCATCCCTCATCCCATCACTGTGCAGGCTTGGAGGAGGAGGGTGGTCCAGCTGAGGAGCCACCAGAGCCTCTCTCCCCAGGCTTATGGACGACCAAGGCCACTGACTTTCACCAAGGTCACCAGGCCTGAGCCTGCTGACCAGCCTGGGACTGGGCTGGTTTGGCTGCAGGAATACAGGTGGACTGAAAGGGCTTCTTTTTCTGCTGCTGCTTAGAGAGCCCTTGAGGTCCTTTTGGGCAGACGTCATGGAATCCAAGGTGGCACTGGACTTCTCCATGCAGGTGAGGTGGCCCTCTACCCCGGGCCCTAACAAGTCGGTGCCCAAGAAAGGAACATATGCCAGCTTGTGCAGAGTGTCTGCCATGAAGGTCGAGATCCTCACCCAAGCCCTGAAGCCCATGGCCACTGCTGCCACCAGAGACCGGGTACAGGAGTCCCCAATGTCCATGGCTGTCTGGAGCTGTTGCTTAGCTACAGCCCGGCCCTGGTCCCAGACCTGTTTGACCATGGTCTGGAGGTTCGCTGGCAGATGAAGAAGCACCTCATCCAGGGTGCCCAGCAGGGCATGGGAGAAGTAGGCTATAAAGAGGGCCGAGCTCGACGGGCGAAGACCAAGCGAGGAGGAAGCATAGACCTTAGCCGCATGGTCCAACTTCTTGGACTCTGTCTGGCGGCTTGTCAACATCCACAGTGTTGCCAGAGCGCCTGAACACAGAATCAGCCACAAGTCCTTTGGCCAAGAGGTGTTCTGTGAATCCAGACAGGAAACTGGCAGGTACCACATACTTGTGGGCCATCCAGGCAGAGGGAGCAGGGCAGGAGGCAGGATGCTGCCAAAGCTCAAAGACAGGGCCACGGATGGCCTTTGTCACCGGGAAAGCCTCCCCAGGAGCATCTCCCCAGTCCAGGATCTCGGTCACAGGGTATCGAGCCCGTTTCTGGACAGGCTCCATTTTCATACCTATGGACTCCGAGATCAGGTGGAGAAGGCCCATAAAGGAGGTAGGGCCTTCGTCTGTTAGCAGGCTCCCAACTGACTCCACGTCGACCGGATGGGAGTGCAAGGAGGAACCCTCCAACACTGAGGAGTCGTTAAAGAGGTGTCGACTGCCAGAGTCCCTGCTGACCATCAGCAAACAGTCCGGGGTGACGGTGACCAACAGCCGATGGGGGAGCCCCTTGGCCAGCCGAGACTCCTCGGTCGGAGGGCCGGTTTTCGACTCGACAGGTGGCAGCACCACGGGAATCTGTGGAGATACCGGGAGCAGCCGAGCCAAGACCATTTTGGTAGGCTCCTTAGGCAGAGAAGGCATCGGCTATTGAGGTGACAGCCAAGTGATGGCCAGTGTAGGAGCCAGAGTCAGCGTCATACCAGAGAGCACCAGCTGTTGCCATATAAGATCTTCGTAGCATCGACACAACTTGCACTGAAGCCTCTCCTCACTCGAGGAGGGCAAGGATGAAGAGTAGCGGTGGCATCACTTCCAATGGTATCAAGAGCGGAACCGCTGACGTCGTCGGGAACTGCTCGACCCCCGGGAACAGGAGAGAGATCTTGACCGTCAAGGGGATCAATGGCAGGGCTCGGAGGGAGTCGGCACGCATCCAGGCTCCTCCAGGTCTTGGTTGGTGACCAGAGGCAGCGAGTCAGCAGATCGATCTATCCTGTCAACGTTCTGGGTCAGGACCAGAGTTCCTGGAGAGAGAAATGTCTGCCTCTTCAGTCGACAACTGGTTAACCGGCTCAAGAAAAATTTCAGCCGGAAGATCAACCAGCGTCTCAGCTGACTGGCCCAAAGGGGTTACTGTGGAGCCGATTCTACTGACATCGGATCAGGAGAAAGGCAGGAATCAGAAGCCCTCAACCAGAGAGTTCCCGATCCGACGACAGACGGCCTCTTTTTCAGACTTGGACTTGTGCCCCGAGGACAGGCCCTCACCACATGTCGGCAAGGACTGGCACAACTCCTTGAAAGATCCCGAGAAGGAGGCACCCAGCAAAACTGGAATGAAGGCTGAAACCGAGAAGGTATGCGCCGCGGCATGGATCACTGCCTCCTCAAACTCTGCAAGCTGGTCGGTAGGCCCCGCAGCCGCTGAGACCACCCGGTGGGCATCTTTAGATTTGACCAGCGGGTCCCATTTGTCCGGTCGGCCGAGAACAAGGTGGGCATAGTAGTCCTCGAGAACGGATGGAAGGAAGGAACATATGTCGCAGGCCCGAGGATCATGCTCGTGGCCTAAACAGTAGACGCACACATTGGGCGAATCCGTTCAAGACATCTTCTGCCCACAAAGGCACTGGCGGAACCATCTAACAGACTTGTCATTGCTCATGACGGTCACGATCGAAGATAGAACCTGAAGATAAAAGTTTTAAAGGTTTGGAAGCAAATCCGAAGATTTAGAGCTAAAGGGTCTATTCAACAAAGAGTGACAAGGACGGAATCTGCTTCTTCCAGCGGAAAGGAAGGTCTAGCATCATGGGGCGGAGCAGAGGGAACTACCACCCAGGTGGGTGGGAGGAGCCAGCTTGAAGATGTTCTGTCAGAATTAAAGGGAAAGGAAACTGCCAGAAAGTGTGGATAGATCATATCCATGTTCCTAGAAAGTACTGTTTCGTACTTGCCATAATGGTAGATCCTCGAGAAGATCTCTTGCAGTAGGTCTTACACTTGGGATGTCCACCAGAGGGCGCTCTTTCACAGTAGCTTTCACCAGCACTGTTGACTGGGGGCCACCCATGTCAGTCTATGCATATGTATAAATACGTGAGCAGCCCATAGCGGCCTCAGTTCCTGTCCAGCGACCAGCTCGTGGAGCAGGACACCGAGGGGAACTGGGGAGGCCCGAGGCACCACCCAGTAGGATGATGAGAACAGGAGTAGAAAATGGCCATCCTAGAGAAGGAGGGTGGGATCGTAACATGCTGCAAGAGATCCTCTCGATCTACCATTATGGTAAGCACGAAACTGTACTATTTTCTGAGGGAATCTCATGCAGCAGGTCTTACACTTGGGATGATTCCCAAGCAGCTGAGTAGGAAAGGCAGTTAGGATAGGAGGCCCTGAAGAACGGCGAAGCCAAAGGCAGCCCACCACTTGGAGGCCATGTCAATACCGTAGTGTCTAGTAAACATATGGACCGTAGACCATATGACAGCGTCACATATATCGGGTGTAGATATGCCCCGAAGCATGCTGCAGAGGTAGAGACTGCTCTGGTGGAGTGGGCGTGCACAGCACCAGGAAGAGTCTTGTGGTATTTGGTGTAGCAATAGGTGATACAGTGTGCTAACCAGTTAGACAAGTTTTGTTTCGTGACAGGGTTGCCTTCCTTTCCGGGAGCAAAAACAATCAAGAGTTGTTTGGATTTACGGGACGGCTTAGTGCGAATGATGAAATAACGCAGGATGCGGTGCACATCCAGAGTGTGGAAAAGGGTCTCTCCGGGGTTTGTATGATCAGGATAGAGAACAGGTAAATGTATGGGCTGGTTGAGAATAAATTCTGAAACCTCCTTTGGAAGGAATCTGGGATTGATGCCGAGTGATACTCTGTCGTTATGAAAGACAAGGTAAGGCTCATGACACGAGGGCCTGAAGTTCCACGACAAGTCTGGCTGAACTGACAGCCACCAGGAAAAGGGTTTTCCAAGCAAGGCAGCGCATCTCACAGGTAGCAGCTGGCTCAAAGGGAGCTAGGATTAGTTTTTCCAGAATAAAACTGAGGCCCCAGGGCAGAATTGGATTCCGGACATGAGGCCTGAGATGCAAAAGACCCCTGACAAACATCCTGGCAAGGTCCAGCTGTGCAACCTGCCTGTCGCCAGTTGGTGCATGGAAAGCAGAGACAGTAGCCAAATGCACTTTTGATAGAAAAGTAGCCTAAACCCAGACTGGACAAGGCAGAAAGGTAGTCCAAAATGTTAGTTAAAGGGCAGGAGGAAGGATTCAATCTCCGGTTGGCAGCCCACATGGCAAAGCATTTCCACTTGGCAGCATACATCTTTCTGGTAGACGGTTTCCAGGAGTCCAAATGAATCATGGCCACAAAGGAAGAAATGTGATGTCGAGCTATAAATATGTCCTCAGGAGCCAAGCATGCAGATGTAGGGATCTGAGACTGGGATGGAGGAATGTCCCGTGGTGCGGCATGAGCAGATCAGGAAGGAGGGGAAAGGGAAGGGGATCCACTACTGACAACTGCTGAAGAAGGGGCAACCAGATCCGACGTGGTCAGAATGGGGCGATCAGAATCAGGGAGGCTCTCTCCAGCTGGAGCTTGAGTAACACTTATTGAATGACTGGAACTGGCGGGAAGGCATATAAAAAGTGCCCGTGCCAGGAGAGGGACAGGGCATCCATGGAGTTGCCGTCCGAGTCCAGGATGATCAAGCAATACTGAGGTAGCTTGTGACTGTCTGGAGAGGTGAACAGACATGTCCAGAGTGCCACACAGCTGGAATAGGTCTTGGAGAACCTCCATGGACAATGTCCACTTGTGACCCTGTGCGCAACAGTTCATGCAGTCCACCACTATGCTCTGGGAACATCGACTGCTACTAGATGAAGGTGAAGGGACAGGGCCTGATGCCAAACCTTCAAGGCCTCTTGGCACAGAGCTTACGACTTCGTGCCCCCTTGTTTCCTGATGTAAAACACTACACAAGTGTTGTCCGATTGCATCAACAGGGGACCGTGGACAAGGAATGGCTGGAAAGCCTGAAGAGCCAGACAGACAGCCCGCATCTCTATAATGTTGATGTGGAGGGACGTTGTATCCGGTCCCCAACGGCCCTGTGTTTGTAGAGGACCAAGAAGGTGCCCCAACCCAGGTCAGAGGCATCCATTGATAGAGTTTGAGTGGGAGGTGGACTGGAAGAGACATCAATCCTGGGGCACAGGATCCAGCCACCAGGCAAGGGCCAGCCAGAGGCCCAGGGTGACTGGTAATGTAGTCTTCAAAGTCCCCCATCTTTTGGTGCCATTGGCAATGAAAGGCCCACTGAACCGGACGCATGTCTAAACAGGCATATGGTGTGGTGGAAATGGGTGCTGCCATGTGGCCCAGGAGCCATGAACTGGTGCAGTAATGTGGGGAGCCGCAAGACACCACTGTGTGAGGGAGAGTGGCTTTTGGGTTCTGTCCTGCAGAAGGAATGCCCTGTCTTGTGTAGTATCTAAGACTGCTCCTATGTATTGGAAGCATTGAGACGGTTCCATGTGGAACTTTGCCACATTTACTGTCAGGCCTTGTTCCTAGAAGAGCTCTAGGGTGCATGTGAGAGAGAGTGGAGCAAGGCATCCTGTGACGGGGCCTTTATGAGCCAGTCATCCAAATATGGGAATACATAGTGTCTCTGCAATGAAGGGCTGCGGCTACTATTGCCAGACACTTTGTGAAGACCCTGGGGGCTGAGGAAAGGCCGAAGGGCAAGGCACGGAATAGGTAATGGCATCCCAGGAGTTGGAATCGAAGGTGCTGCCGATGGGCCACATGTATTTTGATATGAAGATTTGCATCTTTCATGTCTAGGGTACACAGCCAGTCTCCTTGGTTTAAAAATAGCAAGATTGTTTGCAGAGTGACTATGTGAAATCTCTTGTACTGGATGAACCAGTTGAGATCTTGAAGATCCAGGACGAGGCTGAGGTCGCCCGTGCACTTGGGCACCAGAAAGAAATGTGAATCAAGGCCCTGGCCTAGCTCGGTTGGAGGCAGAGGTTGAATCGCCTGCTTTGGAATCAAAGAGTGGAGTTCACCCATCAGGACAGGAACATGGTCGGGTGGGTACAACAGTTGCCGAGGCAGGTGCAGAGGGGGAGTGGCTGTGAGCTCCAGAGTATGGCCCGTCAGAATAATCTGTAGTATCCATTCGTCCTTTGTAATCTGTTTCCAGGCATCTACATGGAGAGAGAAATGAACACCCACTGCCTCCAAGGCCTGCGGAGGATGGCAGAGGAGGCTGGCAGAGGACTCAAACGTAGTGGAGGCCGCAGCGGCCACAGCAGGGGTGGTTCTGCTGCCCTTGGTACCTGAGGCATGTGCACCACCAAAAGGCTGGACCAGTCGTTTTCTGGGTGGGTGGTTGGCGGGCCGAACCTTTTTGGTGAGAGGCGCGCCAAAACTGAAAGGAATGAAAGGGCTGCCTCTGAGAGGAAGACGGCTAAGCATGGTACATGGTGCGGACTGTATGGAGTACGGCCCAAGGCCTGTAAGTCGTTAAGGATGCCTTCTGTTTCTGTGCCAAAGAGCTTGTGGCCACTAAAGGGAGCATTTAAAATGGATTATTGCACATCAGGTATGAAACCAGAGACGTGGAGCCAGGTGTGGCGCCAGAGGGAAATGCCTGCTGCTGAAGCATGCTTGGAGGAATCTACGGCATTGTAGCCGGAACGAACATGATGCCGTGTGATGCTCACAACTGTCTTAAAGGTGGCCAGCAATTGGTCAATGTCTGTAGATTAGGGAAGTTTGGCTGCCACTTCAGAGGTGGCATCCCAAATCGTTTTCTGGTACTTGAGCATGTGGCACATGTAGTTCAGGACATGCACGACCAGGGTGGATGAGGCATGTACTCGTTTTCCCATCAGGTCCAATTTTCTGGACTCTCGGTCGGGAGGCAGAGTACTCAGGTGCTTGGGATGCTTGATCCTATCATGGGCTGCATTTATGGCCACCGAGTCCACCTGAGGAACTATGGCAAAAAAGGGGCGATGGGTAGGGGCCTGGTAAAGGCAAACCGCCTTCTCAGAAATAGGAGGGACCGTGTAAAGATGGTGCCATGCTGCAGAGATGGCATCCTGATAAGCCTGGATGAGTGCAGGGACCACAGTGGTCAGGTCTTCCGGCAAGTCCAAGTATTCAGCCAGGTTTCAGCGTTGCTGGTCTTGCTCGGAGGTGGTAAACCCCATGATCTGCTGTAGTTAGGCCATTATCTCTAAGGAACTGGGGTCATCCGGAGGGGAGCAGGAGGTATACAGCCTGGGATCTTCCCCCACCAAGGACAGTCGAGGAGCTAGAAGAGGTACGCACCCCATCAGTGCCAGCAAGGTCCTCTTCTTCTTCCTCCTCCATATAATCTACATCCAAATCCTCTTCCTCCATGGCCACAAAGAAGGGGAAGGTGCATGGCGAAACCTCTTACTGGGAGGAGGGGCGACAGAGATGGGGAGGAGTGGAGGCTGTTTGCATAGCCTGCATGACCAACACGGTCTTGACAACTGAGGCTTCATGAAGCAGAAGAAGCTGGAGGAGTAACCTTCATGGACCCCATGCAGGAGGGGGACACCACCGAGGGGATGGGCGTGGGCTGTGGATGGAGCCGAGAGCCCAAAGCCTGAGAAACAACACTCGAGGCCTAGATCAACGAGCCGCAGAAGGAAACAGGCTGTGACGGTGGTGGCAAGGATGGTAAATCCATCAAGGTGAAACCTTGACCCATGTGAGAGGACAGAGACGGGTCAGAAAATGGAGACGTCGCGAATACCGGAAGGCAGAGGTCATTGACGAAGGACCCAGTCCCATGCTGGAGGGACAGGTCATCCAAGAGGATCAGTGAGAACTCATCGATGGAGGGGCCTGCTCTGTATGCAGGACAGACAATGCCATGGAAGGTGCAGCGATGAGAGCACCAGTAAGGTGCTCGTCGATGGAGGAGGCTCTTGATCTTTCTGGGAGGCCTGAGAGCTCTGGGACAAGGCCACCAAGACCATCTGTGGTTTTTTGCACTGGAGTGGGAGAGGCCTGAGCCATCGCCGAGCACCCCAGGTAGAAGTCATCGACGGCCGCGGGTCCTTACCTTTGTCACTCAAAGCCTTCTTTGTCTCGGTGCCTGTGCTTGGATCAGGAACGGTACTTCGACTGGGACACCAGGGATCTTGTCAACGGGGACCGAGATGAAGAGGAGCGGGACTGCAATTCCTTTTCTAGAAGAGCCACCTTCTGCTTCATGATGTGCGATTCCAGTTCCTGCAGTCGTCAATGACATGTAGCCTGGTTGAATTCCTGGCAGTGAGAACAGGATTTAATATTGTGGGCAGCTCCCAGACACTAAACGCAGAGTGAGTGGCTGTCAAACCGGTAGATTTTTCTTCCACAACGGCACTTGCCAAAAAGGGAATCCGAACTGGACGTAAGGAAAAACAAAAAAAAAGGGAAATTCCCTCGTTGAAGTTTCCTCATCAGTGATAGCATCGACACACCTGCAGCGAAAGCCGCATGCGAAGCGAGTTGGAAGATGGCAGGAAAAGAACTGGGGCCACCCATGTATTTATACATATGCATGGACTGATATCATGAGCAGCCTCCAGTCAACACTGCTGGTGAAAGCTACCATGAAAGAGCGCCCTCTGGTGGACACCCCAAGAGTAAGACCTGTTGCAAGAGATTCCCTCAAAGGAGATCGCCGCTTCCCCTAAGACTGTCAGGTCAGGAAACGGATCTGGCACCTGCAAGACTGGAGTACCCCAATAAACAGAGATATGGCAGCATTATCCTTCTATGACCTCTCTTCTTCCTCCATATTCCCACTGAGGTCCTCATGCATCAAGCATGTCATCCTGCCTTCCCAGTGCTTCCAGCTGCCATCTGTGGTCACCCTAGTCGCAGTGTTTCAATAGGGAGTTACTGTCCACCCAGCTTAGAGCAAAACTGCATACTTTGGGTCATCCCATCCTCCTCCTATCAGTCTGCAGTTGCATTCAGGGCCTGGTATACAAACCTGGGCTGCATGTATAGCAAGCACTGCCACTGTGCCATCGAAGAGACTTTTACTTACATGTCTATTGGTATGAAGCTCCCAAGCAGACTCCAGCTGGGTTGCTATGTTCCTTAGCGTCACAACCACTCCACGAGGCATGCTTTCTACAGCCTTGAAATGATCATCATACAGATCTCTAGCCATCGTCCGTACCTAGAGTGAGAAAAATAAATTCCAAACCCTTTAATGCAGCAGTGGCTACACTCTACCATATACCGTAATAAAAAATATCTGCAGACACAAATTCCAAATACAAAGTTAGACATTTTTTTTTTTTTTAATCTGCTAAACGATGGTTCGACAAATTTTCAAACACCACTAGTTGCGGTCAACAAGCAGTAGTGATGTGAATAAATAAGGAGCCCCAATACGAACATACAAATAAGCCAACAAAGGAAGGCCATTTGGTCTATCAAGTCTGCTCGCATAGCAGGGTCCACAGCTTGAGCTAATGTCCCTGCCCTCCCTCCCCACTTCTCCCATCCTCCCTACCCAAGATCCTTACTCTCCCCCTATGCCCATCCCAGCCTCTTTTAAAGCTGCCTACGGTCTTCAACGAGATGACCTCTTCCGGCAGCGCACTCCGAGTTTCCAACACCCTCTCTGTGAAGAAGTGCTTCCTGACCTCCCTCCTAAACCTCCCACCCTCCAGCTTAAGACTGTGCCCCTAGTGTTATGGTTTCCACTCAGCTTAAAGAGATTCTCCTTATCAACCTTATCCCTTTCAAGTACCTGAAAGTCCCAATCATGTCTCTCCACCCCCCCCCCCCCGTCTTCCAGGGAGTACATGTTCAGTGCCCTCAACCTCTCCTCATATGCCCTACCCTGCTGACCCGCCTCCAGAAGGTTAATGTCCTTTTTGAGGTGTGGGCACCAGTACTGAACTCCATACTCTAGAAGCAGCCTTACCAGTGACCTGTACAAGGGCAATATAACCTCCTCTCTCCTACTACTGATCCTCCTAGATATGCATCCCAGTATCTTATTTGCCTTTGCTGATGCTTTCTCACACTGCATGGAGTGCTTCAGGTCACTGGTGATCATCACTTCCAGGTCCTTCTCTGATGCAGATACTCCGGACTCCACCCAGGTAGTACTCTGTCCTGGGATTCTTGGCATAGAATCCAAGCTGCCATGACATGACATGCAATAACAATGACAGTGGATAAGGAAAGACAAGCAAAAAATTGGCAATACATTACCAGGCTATATTTTTACAATATAAAGGCTGTTGCAACTAGGGGGACAAATATAAATCAGTGGTGTTTTTTTTTTCCTGTTAAATTGCCAATACATAATATGTCAGTCATCGTAATAAGACTTTAAACCATATGCAAAGAAAATAAATCACAAGTGGGCAATCCGTTAAGTGGGGCATACTGTAAGTCTTGAACAGATAATCATTTCAGAATAGTTACCTAATGGATGCATCATTATACTGCCGCACACTTTTGTGGGCAAGAAAGATTAGGGGTTACTGGAAGTTGGGGGGGGGGGCAACAATGTTTGTAACACATTTGAGGACTTAAGATGACTGAATACTGGGCTGCAAACTACACAGTTCCTAATTAAATAAGGTGCAATATTATCCAAATTCAGAAAGGTGGAAAAAAATACTGGCCAGGCTTGTGGCAAAGAGGGCTGAGTCGTCATGTAGGCACCTTAACTATTCCCACGTCAGCGACCCAAAGTTCAGTAACGAGCTCAGGCTGTTGTGGGGTTGGCCGGTGCAGGAGAGGATTTAACGTCAGACAGACCGCCCTCCACTCCAGGGAGAGGAGGCATGTCAGCCAGGCCGATGACTGCAACCAGGTGGAAGCCTGGTAGAAGTGCAGCACAAAGGGAGGGAGAGAAGGAACGTTCTGCGTCAGCACCGCCACATACATGCTGGATGTCCTACGGTAGGGATGGGGTGAAAAGTGGCAAAGAAGCTGGGGACTTAAAGAAGCCTTGCCCAATCTGCTTGGGTCCCAGTCATCACCTGGGACCAAGCCTCAGTCCTTTCTGGATGTGTTTATTTTTTTTTTTGGGGGGCACTCCTTGGCCATAACGAGGGGATATTCATGAAAGAAACTGATGTGTGGTACATCCCGGGTGAGGTGGTGTCCGGCTCAGGGGAATGGGGACAGGGCTGACCAGCTGTCCCCGCACTGGGTGTATAAAGAGCTGTTAAATGGAGGGGGGGAAAATATATATATGAAATAGCTACACACACACAGACAAACTGCGAAACAGTACTAAAAAAATAGTATTGGTACTGTGTGTTCGGCAACTGCCGACTGTGGTAACAAAAAAAATAAATGCATTAATACACTAAAGTGGCAGTTTCAAAAAAGCATTAATTTATATCACACTGGCATGGTAGTGCCAACATAATTAGGGTTTACTGACAGGTTACAAGTTAAACCCCTAACTTTGGGCTGGCCCGGTGGTGCTGAGGGCTGAGGCGCTGGACGCCTTACCTCGCACCACGCCGATGACCCGTGTTCAGGAGCGAGCGCAAGTCAACGGGGGTCGGCAAGGGTAGAGAAGGATGCAGTGTCCCCAGACAGTTCTCCTTCTCCAGGATGGGGGGTCCTTCAGTTGACAGTGTTTGCCTGGCCCCTAGCGGTAGCTGGGGGCTGGTACACCGTCCATGAAATTACATGGGAGGCAGAGGAGCAGCCATTGGATGTGCTGCAGGCAGACGCGCATGCATTACATCCCCTGACAGCATTGCATGCTCCACTGCCTGTAAGAGTAAAAACAGTGTAAAGAAGTCACCCTGATGGCTGCCCGCACGAACGCCGGCACAGACACTTCACCTGGACTGGATCCGTACAGGGTGGGGAGTTGGGGGCTCCCTGTCACGCCGCTGCGGGGGGGCAAGCTGCAGGTGTTTAAGGGTGAAGTCTGGAGTGTGGTAGAGACAGACGGTGGCTAGAGTCCCACAATGATGCCGTGACAAGGGAGCAGATCAGGTAGGGCCGAAGGGAGTAAAAAAAGTATAGCCAAAAAACAAATAAACCCCTAACTTTGTCCTTTAACAGCTTTGGCAGCGTTTGACCAAATTAGCCGAAATTTTACATGCACTGTCTAGTTGCAAGGTCTAAATATGGGGAAAGTTTCATGACAGCAGCTTGAGCAGTTTCTGAGATCTACATTTGTCATTTTTCTGTAGACATCTACTTTTTTCCTACACTTAACATGGGTTTTTGGTTTTGCTCTCAAATACAGCCTAGAGTTTTTGGTTTTGCTCTCACATACTGCCTACACGGAATGGAATTCTTCTCCAAAACCTTCAGGGCAGAAGTGTGCCATGCCAAGACAGTGCATTTGGAAGGTTTCCTGGAAAAATATTAACTGGTTCCAGAGTTATAAGGATTTAAATGTTTGGCATTTTTTTGTTTTTGCTGTTCTGAGAATGCTCTGTAAGGTTTTTGGGAAAATGTTCTGATACTCACTTGTTTCTCACAGCACCAGAAAATGTTTGTGTCATGACAGTCGCCACCTTGTCCACCCACCCCACCCATGGAAAGTACAGTTACGTAAGAACTTACCGTAACAGTAGATCTTCGAGAACAGCTCTTGCAGCAGGTTACACCACTAGGACTGAAGCCGGCAGGCGTCAGGACTACGGAGAAAAATTCTAGCTAGCTATCTTCAATGACCCCGGGACGCCGGTCCTGGCCCGACGTAGTACATAAGGGGCGGTCCCGCCCGATTCCCCAGTTCTCCCGCCGGAGACTTCCGGCCGCAGGCTGACATCGAAAATGGGAGACCGAGGATCCACCGTCAGAAGACAAACGGGAAAAATCCCTGTTAACAAAGGCTTAAGCCATGCCTCCTCCAAGGGGGAAGGTGGGCGGGAAGGTACCTGCTGCAAGAGCTGTTCTCGAAGATCTACTGTTACGGTAAGTTCTTACGTAACTGTACTATCTTACTTCAAGACACAGCTCTTGCAGCAGGTTACACCATTAGGGCTGATTCCCAAGCAGTAACGCTGCTAACATTCTGGGAGGAGGAAACTAGGAAATACTTTCCAGGTCCTGAATCTAGGACAGGAGACCCTGTAGCACCGCCAGGCCGAAGCTGGCTCTTCGCCGAGAGGCGATGTCCAGGCTATAATGCCTGATAAAGGTATGCACAGAGCTCCAAGTGGCTGCGGCACATATGGCAGAGGTGGAGACGTTTCGGAGTGCTGCAAAGGAGGTGGCCACACCCCTAGTAGAATGACCCCGGACTGTACCCGGGAGGGGCTTTTGTTTGATATCATAACAGTATGAAATACACTGGACAAGCCAGCAAGACAGGGACTGTTTGGCGCATCATCCTTTCAGAAAAGGAAACGAAAAGTTGCTCTGAACTACGAAGTTGTTTAGTTCTGTTGAGGTAATACCTCAAGCTGCGGTGAACATCCAGGGTGTGGAGCAGTGCCTCTCCTCTATTAGAGTAATTTGGGAAGTAGACCGGCAGGTCAATATCCTGATTGAGAGTGAGTGTAGAAACTACCTTAGGCAAAAATTTAGGATTCGTCCTCAGGGATACTCTGTCCCGGTGGAAAACTAAATAAGGCTCTTTGCACATGAGAGTGTGAAGCTCAGAAACTCTTCTCGCTGAAGTAACAGCAACCAAAAACAGCGTTTTCAACAACAGAAGACGCAGCTCGCAATCCACGGCAGGTTCGAAGGGGGTGTGAGTTGTTCGAGGACAAAGAGCAAATCCCATGGAGGCACAGGGTCCTTAATGGGTGGCCTAAGATGTAACGCCCCTCTCAAAAATTCCCAAGAGGCATCTAGTTGTGCTACTGTACGATGTCCCACCGGAAGGTGGTAGGCAGAGATGGCACAGAGGTGCACCTTGATAGAGGAGTAGGCTAGGCCCGAGCGGAAAAGGAGAGCAGGTGTCCAACACCACCCTCAGCGGGCAACCTAAAGGGAAAAAATGCGTGCCGCGACCATAAACAAAAACGGCGCCATTTCATGGCGTGACGAGTACGCGCTGCCGCTCTCAAGAGTCCCCTGAAGACATGGTCTTAAGCTTTTCTTCCAGTAAAAAGCCTGAAGGGCCTTCTGGCAACGGATCCGGGTTCTGCTATTAAACCCCTGGCAAAAGGAGCAGGCCCGGGTGTCGTGGTCTGGGCCTAGGCACCGGACGCAGGCCGCGTGAGGGTCCTTGAAGGGGATCTGTTTCCCACAAGCACACTTCGAGGAGTGACTGGAGGTCGGGGAGGACATCAGAGAAAAACTTGATAGAAGAAATTCGAATTTCCTGTAGGAAAGAACTTAACCACGCGTCGAGCGCTAGAGACTGAACCGAAGGGTTGAGACATGCAAGTCGACGGCGGGAAAGAACTGGGGAATAGGCCGGGACCGCCCCCTTATTTACTACGTCTGACGCCGGAGGCGGGACCCACGCCGGGGTAGTCCCTGCTGAAGATAGCTAGCTAGAATTTTTCCGTGGGGTCCTGACGCCTGCCGGCTTCAGTCCTAATGGTGTAACCTGCTGCAAGAGCTGTGTCTCGAAGTAAGATAAAAAAAAAACATGGAAAATACATAAAAATGGTGTAATTTAAAAAAAAAAAAAAAAAAAACATCTGAACCTAGCTAAACAGGACATTTATTACTGTTAAGAGAAACCTGTGAAGGGGCACAGGAAGGGGATTTAAAGGGCTTTGTACCATCTCTCCTGGACCAGGAGAGGGTATTATATAACTCATTCTCACTCATTTTTTGTAATGGAGAAATATGGGTTTCCAGAGAACTTCATAAAATGGATCACGGCATGTTACGTCAATGCGGTTGTCTGTCCTAATGCAAACGGCTGGAGGGGTGCTACTATCTTGGTTAAATGTGGGGTTCAATAAGGGTGGCCGCTAAGTCCCCTTTTGTATGTTTTGTGCACGGATCTACTGATACGGAAATTGGTTATTACAATTCAACCTTTAGGGGTTTTAGCTTTTAATACACATGTATTAGCCTATGCAAATTATCTCTATTATTACACGATGTTCAATAAGGAATACAAGCTGCAAGGGTTTTGAATGAGTTTTCAAAATCAGCTGGTACACAAATATGGAAAAAGTGATAGGTTGGCATTACAGAAAGAGTTGGTACATGCTTCAGTAGTGGGGATTCCTCTTGTTCAGGAATCACTGAATCCTGGGAATTAAGTTTGGGAACTTAGATATGGCCATGTACAACTGGAATTTTAAATCAGAGCAGGGGCAACAGAAAGTGGATAGGTGGAAAGAATGGCAGGCTTCTAAGAAAAAAAACTGTATATGTTTAAGACTTTTTTATTACTGTTTTTCTTCTTCTAAGCTATGTTCTTCCTCCCAGTGCAGCTAGTGAAACAAAACTGTACAGTTTGTTTTTTCAACTTTTTCTGAGGGAGTTGTCTAAACCCCATAAAATGGAATATTACGCATCTGGCTGGTAAAGAGGTAGGTACAAGCAGGATTAATCTGATGAGATTTTTTTTTTTTTTTTTTTTTTTTTAAATAGCATTATAGTAGTATACGTCCCTTTTTGCAAAGTACTGATCAACCATGGATATCATGGGACAAATGAATGGTTTCAGCCCATCAAAACCATGTAGGAAGTGGCAAAGCTTAAAGAGCCAGTATTACGAGTCTGTTTTAATATTTGTGACTGGACTGTGCTGGGATGCTTATTAAACATAACACATCATATTAAAACGCTTTTTCTATTGCCGTTCATCAACTACGGAGCGATCGTTTACTCCCCCATCCACCTCCCAAAAAGACATAAATAGGCTAAGGGCAACATGTGACGACACTGTCAGATTTGTAACTGGCCTCCCTAGAAGTACTCATTAAGGTCGGCCCGGTGGCGCTGAGGGTTGAGGCGCTGGACGCCACACCTCGCATCACGCCGGTGACCCGGGTTCTGGAGCGAGCTCGGGTTGTCGGGTCGGGCCAGGGAGGAAAGGATTGAGCGTCCCATGACAGCTCTCCTTTCCTTGGGGGCTCTGGTGCTAGTGATGACCCAGTGGAGGCTGGATGTACTGCAGCCTGGGACCACATCAAAGTTGGGGACAGGTGTCGGCAGACATTCTGCAGGCAGGCCCGCCTGCGCTGAACGTCACTGCACATCCGCACCTCAGGGAGGGGGTAACGCACATGAACAAGCAAAAACCCTGCACCGTCGAGTAGGTAACGGCACCTGGCCTCCATGCCCACCGCCGGATCCCGTCCACCTGGTCTCCTGATTCCTCTGCCCAAAGTCCTGCCTGCAGCCAAATCTAGACTTCAAGGAGCACCAAAGGAGGAGTGGTGGCCCCACCTTGAGGGGGGGTACAAGCCAGGGGTTTCTAGCTGCAAGGTAGGAGAGAGGGTCGGAGTACCACACGAGAGACTCGGGATCGGGTGGGATCTCAGGCGGGCAGGAACAAGCCAGGTTGCCTGAGAGGGTCTCGATGAAGCAGCGACCGGAGGGAAAAATAAGTTTGGGGGGGCGAATAGAAGTACTCATCTCTGCGACCCTTTATAAGACTGCTAACTGGTAATCATGTGAGGACAGACTTAACAGTAAAAAGCCAGACTTTTTTCTACAAAGTCCTCCATGGCCACCTTCCAAATAGTACCGTCTCCAATTTCTAGAGGCCAATTAACACCCGATCCACTAAACTCACCTCCGATCACACCTTCGTTGTCCCTTTCTACCACATCACCCAAGGCCAGCACTCCCTCTCCTTCAGGGGTGCAAAAGTTTTCAATAGCCTGCCTCGCCCTCTTGTCCAGTGTACCTCTCTTGGTCTATTCAAACATCAACTAAAGCAATAGTTTCTGGACAATTCTGATTGCCACTGCACTTAAAACAATGTTTTTACCCCAGCTCATAAAACAATGGTGTTTTTCCCTCTATGTTATCTTGTGTAATGGATCCAGTACAATCCTGCTTACCCCAAGTAATTAACCCCAAACTTCTTTATGTAATTTATGTATGCACTGATGTCTTGTCACTGGACGCTTGTAAAAATGGGCAGCATTGTTCATATGCCTTTCCAGTTTAAAAAATAAAAATAAAATGAAATGAAACATACTCCTTAGAAGAAAAAGAGTGCTCTGGTTCTGAAATACACAATTTGTGGAAGAATGTGTCTTGGATTTTCCAGAGGTAAGGGGTTTCTGTATCTTGATATTATTTGCTGTGTTTCTCTGACAGTGGTATGCATACAATTTCAGATGGTCCGATGTATTTATGTTTTGTTTTTGGTTTTTATTTTGTGTGATAATCTTTTTGATGATTACCATTTATTGGATGTGAATTTCATATTGTTGTTTTATTCAGTAAAATTCCCCTACTCTTTTTGACTAATGCCATGGCATCCTTTTTTTGTAAATATAATCTAACTTTTCAAAGTCTGCAACACCAAGGGAACAATACTGTAAGCTTTCATATACCATGGTGCAATTACATAATGTAAACAGTGATTCTGTACTGGCCAGGCCATGGGTCACAGTGCTATTACATCATCCCTCTCCTTAGTGACGGAGCAGAGGGGAAAGAGGGAAGTAGTATTATGCATAAGATACAATGAGAAACACAATGGACCAATCACTGACCAAGCAAACGTGAAGTCTGTTCATACTACTGCGAGGGGGGGACACCATGCTCGGTTTATGGCAATCCAATGAGTCGGAGGCTTAGCTAGCAATACTGGATTCGTGGTTAGAATTAATTCTCTGGTGGATTTTGATTTTTATATATTTTTTTTTATTTAAGTCTCGGATTACATATACCTTTGAGCTAAGAGCTCTTTTACAAAGGTTCCACATCGGTAGAAAGGACAACAGATTAAACAGGGCTGTAAAGTACGGTACAATAAAGTGTAAACAGGAGGTACAAAAATCATAATGGACACAAAATCATAATGGACAGTCAACATAAAACAACAGAAACACATTATGCTAATCAGTTTCAGGCACAGGAAAACAAACAGTACATTGATATCGGCCAGCAGGCTTTGTCAAGATAAACAGGGCACAGGGGGTAGGAAGGGATGTGGGAGGGTGGGCTGGGAAGAATAAGAGAGGGGGCAGGAGTATATATCTTTAAATAGTTATTCTGCACTGGGGTACACGATTGGCAATGTCCAGGATCTCATTTCCTTCAAGGGACAGTCTGGATACTTGAGCATCACATGTAGGATCTACCCATTATATCTGGATGAGCACAGTTCTGTTTTATCATTAAGTGTATGAGTTATTCTCTCCAGTTTATCTGATCGACTGTAGTCCTTCAGATAGTTAGGGTGGGGACCTGTGGTGTGAGCCAAATCCTGGTAATTGCTTTTTTTGGCAGCCAAAAGCAGTACACCAAGCAGGTATTGTGAGTTTAAATCACAAAAATCACATGGCATTATACAAAATAGAAACAGTTCTGTGGTTAATGGCACTGACTTACAAAATAACTCGTCAAGTTAAACCTGGAGAAACAGAAAGAAAGGGCACAACTTTGGGCAGGTCCAAAATATTTCAGCGTGCATGAACGACCACCAGGCATTAAACAGAACATTATAATCCACCAGCAGGGGTGGATTAAAAGAAGGCTAAGGATACTGAGGTGGAGGGTACGGCTACATCGGTGGAAGAGCCAGCATAGGGCAACCTGGCGAAGGCCCACCTGAAGCTGGCTGTGGGTCCCGAGGAGGACCAGTTGGCGTTGGCTGTGGTGCGAGTTGAGGCTGAGGCGTCATCTGTTGAGGCGTCGGCAGGGCCGGTGCCAGCCTAAGGGGTGAAGGCTAGCATCGGTCTGGGGAAGGAACCTACGCTGGTCCCAGTGGTGAGGATGATGCCTGCAGGGAAGAAGTCCCCCGAGGCGAGGGCAGAGGCATTGCCTGTGTGGATGAGGACATCAGCACTTGCTCTAGGTGATGCCCGGAAGAGCTGGTGGCAGCCCTGGAGTCTGGGACCGACCAAGGCAATGCCTTGGCCACGGGGCGACAGGCGAAAACCCGCCACCAGAGGTTCCATCCCTGACTGAGCTGCCTGGCTGACGACCTGTGGGAGCTAAGGGCCTGAGAGTCAGGGGTTGGGGGCAGAGGACTAAGTCCCCTGCCTCGAACAGCAACCGCCCAAAATGGAGATTAAAGCAGGCAGCTGCACCACCGGTAGCCCGGAGGGAGTGAGGGCCGACAAGGAAGGAGGGGCTGACCCCCCACGGGAGGAAGACCAAGAGGCGGTGGCCAGTCTGTGCGGTGACCGTGAGCTCAAGGCTGACTGAGGATGATCCCAGTGCTTGTCCCAGTGTTTATGCTTCCCACTCAACTTCTTCTGGGAAGAAGAAGAAGCCTCAGAAGACTGAGCCGGGGAAGTAGAAGAACTTTTGGCCTGAAGCTCCTTCTCCTTCATGGCCAACTTCTGCATGAGCAGCTAGCTTTCCAAGGTCTTCAAGTGGTGCCTCCGTGAGGCCTGGTTGAAGTCCTGGCAGTGCTGGCAGGCCTCAGTGTCATGGTTGGGGCCTAAACAGAGCAGGCAGGAAGAGTGACAGTCTTTGGCGGGTATCTGCTTGCCGCAGGCACACTTTGTTAGCCGTTCAGAGGACGAGGCTGGAGAAGAAGACAAACTTGATGGAAAAACACAGAAAAGTGTGATGTTAAACACACTAAAAAGAAAAAATTAAGTGTAGGTAAAACGCCCGAAAATGGCAGTTGACTGAAGCAGTCGTCTGTGAAGGTCCGATGTGCGCAGGTAGACAGCGGGGAAAAAACTGAGATAAGGTCTGGGGGACCACCCCCTTTATAGGATAGGCAGGCCACTGTGACAGACTGCTACCTAGAAGTTTTCCATGGGGTCCTGGCACCTAACAGCTTCAGTCCTACCGGTGTTGCCTGCAGCCCCCTCGAAGAAACATCCCTTGGTCTGCTGAGAGGGAGGACTTTATGGCACTTTTGCACAAGAGAGACGATCTCTTCAGCGGACACTCCTCCCCCGGAGAAGGAGAGCAGTCCCAGGACACTCAGTCTTTCTCCCTGGCTGGCCATCCGACTCCCAGGTCCGTTCCTGAACCAGGGTCAGCAGCGGCGCAAGCAGAAATCCAACTGCTACACCAGCACTCTCCAATCTTGTAGGTGGAGGAAGAAACGACCCCCAACCACCTCCCTGGGCTTGGAACCTGGAGAAACGGGGTCAGGGGAGGAGTCAGGCGGAGGCAGGCTGAGTGGCTGCTCCACTCTTGGAGGATTTTACAGTGCTGAGGATGGGCAAAGAATCATTGGCCTGACATTTGCCCTGGATCAGGACCCTTGCCCAGCCTTCTGAGTGACTTTCCGAAATGAAGCCTATGGACGGGTCCTGAGTTGGGTACGGTAAAGGAAGTGGACCGACTTGATAGCCCTTCCTGCCTGACAACCTAACTGTAGGGGAGAGTTATCTTAATTTATCCCACAGTTACGGACGCCTTGGTACAATTAGCATTAAAGGCATTACTGAGCTGCCTGACAGGAACATGAACCACAAGGGGTGTTAATATAGATCTTTTCAGCATCATTCACATGTACATATATAGATAAAGATATAGCTATACACACAAAAAATGATTCTGATGTGAGCTTGAAATGTGCACAACAATTTTAATTGGTGTATTGGTTAGTGTGAGGATGAATGGGTGTCTCCCCGACAGCTACTTTGTTATTGGGGTGCCTCTGTAAAGTAAAAAATCTTTTTAAGACGATTTTTACAATATGGAATAAAGGAATGATAACAGAGCTGCCAGGTACTGAACATGACCACACAAGTGTGATGCTAATAGAGTGGAATTTAATTTTGTGTTTTATTTCACAGAGGAGAAAATGATGTCAATTTTCAAACACAATACTGTTATTCAGAGTGGATCACTAATGCACTAAATACACCTGTCTAAAGGGTAATAAAATGATCACATATGGGATTGTAAGCCACATCCCCTGACAAAGAGGTACTGCACCTCAAACCGCTAGGGCTGGTTGTCTGGGTTCAGTGGCCTTGTCACACTACTTAAAAGTGATTTTCACTGATTTTTTGATAAATATATTAAAACAAGTTTTACAATATACTGATGTTTGGAGTGCTGGCTTTCTTTTGTAGTTCTTGGATTTCATTTGCCAAGCACCCAGTCTTTCACCATGAACACTGCCTTTCTTGTTTTGTCCAACTTGATGGCCCTCCCAGAGACCTGCAGCTCATTAAATATGTCTTGAGCATCTAGGCCGAAATAGTTGGTGCCCACAAAAGGGATATCCAAGACCTTCAGTTGCACATCAGCAGCAAATCCGATAACCCAGAGCCAGGAATGCATGCAGAGGCAAATGCCCAAGGCGGCTGAGCATGCTGTAGTATCAGACATGTCATACAGAGCCTTAGGGAGGTGCTTGCTAACATCCTCAGCCCATCTCCAGAACTCTGAGAAGCTCCAGCTTCTGTGCCCCATCTGGGAGGGCCTAGGCAGCTGCCTTGCCCTTTCTCCAAAGGGTATTCTGGTACTTGACCATGTGGGAAAGGTATCTGGAAATCCTAAGCCCTAGGGTGGCAGAGGCAAAGGTTCTCTTGCCTCTCAGATCCAACCTCCTGAATTGCAGTTTTTATGACCACCAAGTCCAACTCTGGCTGGGCAGAATAAAAGGGCTTGCCCAAGGGGGCATGATAGAGGCTATCGCTTTCCTGGGCATAGCTGGCACAGAGTGAGGTCTGCATCAGACTGCCTGGGCTGCATCCTTCAAGGCTGACAGCAAGGGAGGGATGATCTTAGGTGGGGAGTCAGGAATCTCAAGGAAGTCCACCATGTTTCACTTGATGGCATCATTCTCCTCAGTCTAGAACCCCATAGCAGCTTGGAGCCATTTCATGATGCCATAAAAACAGTATGCCACCCTTACGGTGACACCAACACAGCAAAATACATACCTGTCGGCAAAATCGACACTTTGCCGACAGGTCGCTGTGTTGGTGTGCCTGAGACAGGAGCATGCCGTTTCTCGGTCTTGCACCCCCGCCCCAAATCAACTCTGACTGGAGTTTAGAATCCAAAGAGGGGGGCAGAGCCCCCCTCATGGAGGGTTGAGGGGCCAAAGACCCCCAGTTAAAAAAAAAAAAAACAGGACCAGGAGACGCACAGAAATCATGTATACCGCAACTTGCAGTATACATTATTCTTGTCAGCAAAATGCCAGTCAACATAAAGAATGTCGAACTGGCATGGTAGAGCCTCATAAAAACTAGGGTCCGGGGGGGTGGGGGAGACTCGGGGGTAAGGCCCTCAGAGTCCCTACTTCTGGAGGAGGCCACAGACTTGTCAGAGGAACAGGCATCTTCCTCTAACACCTCCTCCTCCTCAGGAAGGAGAAGGTCAGGGTGATAACTCCTCCTCGACGTCGACCAGGTCTGAGCCATGGGCCAATGCAGCAGACGCCAATGACGCCCAAGAGGGCGCCAGGCTAACAGATCCCACAGTCGAAGATGGAGGCATCTATGGCCTGGCATGCACTGGGGTTAATTGCCGAACCACCGACATAGTAACTGAAGTAAGCAAGGAGTTCAGGTTGATGGCGTGCTGCTGGATGACCGTCTTGACCAGAAATCAGTAGCGGAGAGGAGCTGCCCGACAACCCACGAGGGCCTAAGGATGACGAAGCCGGGAGAGACCTGGCCATTAATGACCCCGTCGGAGCAGGTTATGACGAGCTTGCCAGAAGGCCAGCCGTCAACAACCCACTGCCCAAAACTGGGGCAGTGGATAACCCGCAGAGGGCCGGGACAGCCAGCGGGGCAAGAGCTGCCAACCCGGAAGTCTATGAGCGAGAGCCAGCCAGAGCAGAGGAAGAGACTGCCACCCGTAGTGGCCTAGGGGAACCCAAGTTCGGGGAGGCAGAGGGGATCACCCCCGCAGGGGTCGACGAGGAAGTCCCAGAGGACTTAGAAATAGCACCGAGGGAGCAGAACCAGTGACCCGAAGGGCAGTCCTTATGACAGATCTCCTTGTGCTTCTCCAAGGACTTGTCCTGGGCCTTTGATGCCTGCGACCCTGATGAGTGGGCTGGACAGGGGGATTTAGAGGACGGCCCCCCCCGTTCCAGAATGGCTAGCGTCTGGCTCCATAAAGAATACCTTGAGGGTGTGCTTGCGGCGTTGGGGAGTGGTAAAGTTGAATTTCTGGCAGAGGGTGAAGGCTTCAACAGAGTGTGAAGGCCACAGATAGCAAACACAAGACGTCGTGGTCGTCATCCCGGAAAATCTGGCTGCAGTGACAGAAAAGAGAGGACAACTCGATAGTTCTAGACATAAAAATAAAGAAAATAAAAAATAAAGTTAAAAATGGTGGTAGACCGAATGACGAAGTTTCTGCAAGAGACCATGTGAGTCAGATGACAGCGGGAAAGAACTGAGGGGGAAGCGGGGCCACCCACGCCTTTATATGGTGTGTGAGGTCAGCATACCGACATTGGCATGGGCAGCCCCTAGAAAACTGCTACAGAAAAAGGCTTCTGTGGGATCCTAGCGCCTGATGGCTAAGTCCCATAGGTATGACCTGCTTAAAGAGATATCCCAGATTAAGATCTACAATTTCAAACCCTGGTAAGGAAGTACTTCAATCCTCTTCAACCATCAAAACTGAAGGCTACCTTCAAAACCACAAACAGCTGAAATAGCTCTATCATCTATTTTTCAATGGTGTATACCACTTTCTTACATGTCTGCCCATATGCCTTCACCCTTAAATCTTTTCTGTATTTTTTTTTTTTTTGCTTTTTTCCAACTGTTTGTTTGAAACCTTGCACATTTTTTTTCTCATGCACCAAAAATAGTTGTTATTCCCACCACTGGCTGTTACTTTTGTTTACTTGTTCCTACCAGTGCAGCTTAATTTGGCTCAAGGTCAGTTGGCATTCATCTGTATCCCCTCCCCCGGGTCGTGCCTGAAAATAGGCAGGATTTGTCTAGTGCACTTACCTGGTCAACAAAAGCTAAATAAATAAAAATAAATAAATAAATTATTGTACTGTATTACTGCCTTGTCTTTTACCGGACGTTTGAATTTGGGCACTTTTTTCAACTGTTACAATCATTATATTCTTGTTATTACCTGCAATGTACTCTCCCCGGTTGTGCCTGAAAATAGGCATGTTTTTGTCTAGTGCACTTACCCGGTAAACAAAAGCTAAATAAATAAGTAAATAAATTTGAAATTCGATAACCCCTATCAATATTAAACTTTTTTGGGGGGAGGGTGATAAACCACCATGTATATCCTTGGTACAAAGAAGCTTCGTCATTACTTTTAAATATTAACATTTTGATTCAAAACTGTACATGATTACCATCTGTGTTCTGCTTTGTGATAGAAAACATACCTTTTGTTTAGTTTTTTCTAGTTTGGATTTTAACTTTCTTCCTCTTTTGCCGGTCCAGCCAGTCACAAACTCTGATCCTATGTAGAATGTAAGAAAAGAAAATTAAAGAACAATATGCAATACAAGCTGACCCCAAGCACATCCACCCTTACCTGGTGCATGCCTACATACTTACCAAGAGAGGTTTCAGCAGTAAATGAATGCTTGGTTCCTCTGTTGGACTCAAAGACAAAGCCAGGCAGATCTTCCTTTAGAATTGTTGCTTGCTGACCATCTGAGTTATGGATGGCGATTTCTCCCTCCTTTAAACACGTAAGTGACCAGTTCCCCACTGTAAGTTTAGTGGGCCCTGGTGTTGACAAAATGGGCTGACTCCCAGTGGATGGTTTTACCTGGCTTCGTGCTCTCTGCAACTTCTCCAAGAATTCACTCCTGCTTTCTGTGAACATTTTTGATAATATACATATTTAGAACACTTCTGACTTTCTTCCTGAATTTTATAGGTGGAATAATCTCCTCCCAAGTGCACGTCAACCCTGCAATAATGTAATATCCTAGGTAAGTGAAGACGGTCAGCTGCACCTCGTGCTTCACAACCCACCGAGGGGGTTCAGTTATTGCAATGCTGTCATACATTTGACTGGGGATTATTCCTTACATAATCATTGTTACATACACATTTGGACTGCAACTGATTTAGAAAGAAGCAATGTACTGTGGATTCTGCATGTATTTATGTAAACAGTAGATGCAAGAAATGTCATATAATTAATGGGTTTCGCTTTTTTACATTGACAAAACCATGTATTAAATACCGTAACACCTGAGTAGGTGTTACGGCATTCACGTGCCTGCTTCCAATTGAAATTGAAAGTACAATGCGGCTCGAGACGTTCAAAAACATTCTGCCTCTCAAAAAATACACTTAACGATAAACACTCACTTCATCAGCCACTATAAAACGAAAGCACATTTTCTTCTTTCCACTGACTACCTAGGTTTCTTCCAAATCTTTCACCTCTCCCCCTCCCTCTGAAGATCACAAGACTCCACTGCCAGGCAACACGTAGCAACAGCCGTAGCAGCGTAAAAAAAAAAAACAGCCAGGCGGAAGATTCAAACGGACGTTTTTTTCTTCTTTTTATTTGCAGTTAAAGCAAATGAAATTCCAGTTCTAACAGTTAATTTAATATTGCTATTCATTACAAAGTACTCTGCCTACCAAATAAAGAAAATCTATGACGCAAGGTACAACTGTCTGCATTTTATTTATATTCAGATCTCTTAATGAGAAGAAAAAGCAAAACCCCTTGAATTATATAAAACAAAATATGGGGTGTAGTGTGTTTAACTCGAATTTAACACACACCCTTGTTGTTGGATGGCTATCATAAACCCTAGAGACCCGCCCTCGGGGTTTATGTGCCATCAACGCTTCGAGTGTGTGTTAAATTCTCTGTAACACTACTTCTATCCTATATGTAATTCAACTCAGTTTAATAAGCACTGTTTTTTGTTGTTAATAGGAATCAACCACGGGCCGTCGGAATTAAAATGAATACATCTTTTCCAACCAGTCAACTTATCTTCACAATCCTATCACCAAATTATTTTTTCCAAAACTTTTACCATGAAAGAAATATTGAGATGGTAACAGCTCGTTTCAAGATGAATCGGGAGGGGGGGAGACACAATACATCAAGGAGCCTACAAATAACATTATTATGCCTGTTTTCCTCCTTCCATCCCTGGTCTTGGCAGCATCCCCTCAGCCCTGCTACCAACAAACAGGTCCTAAGTGGTGGACTGTGAGTCCTTAGAAGGGAGGTTAGTGCAAGGAGAAAGGGGCGGTCAATCCAAATGCTCAAAACTGAACAAAGCTCCACACTCAAGAACCTTACAGACCACACTTCACAAAAGTAATGTTTTAAAAGCTTTAATGCTGCAATAGTGAAGAGTGGGAACAGTCACCGCACACCACCAGATTGCCACTACGCTTCGAGTCATAACTCTTCGCCCACCCCTGACAAAGACTTACGGCTCAAAGCACGGGGCAGTCTGATGGTGTGCGGTGACTGTCTATATCCAGTTTTCACTACTGCAGCATTAAAGCTTTTGAAACGTTACTTTTGTGAAGTATAGTCTGTAAGGTTCTTCAGTGTGGGACTCTGTTCCAGTTCTGTCACCAACCCCTCTCATGGACTTGCATGTTAACTACCTTTTACCCAAAGCAACGTCTGGCAGGTGGCCGGCCATTGGTTTTTCTTCCTGGGGAGTTAGTGGCAATGCAACCAGCATGTGCACACTGGTGCATCTGTGTGTTGTGTCAGCAGACTCCCCCAACACACACGCATATATACATATATATATTTTTACTGCTCTTTCCAGCACTGCCAACCTGCCTCTGCTAGGTAGCAATCAAGTGGCAGAAGTCAGGACCCCCCCCCCAAAAAAAGGAGGCGAGCTCCCTTTGTGCTGCTTAATTCTTCCTCTCCTGGCCAACCCCGAATGACCCTGGTCTATTCCTGTACCCGGGGCACTGGCATGCCTGGAGGTAAGGCGTCCAGCACCTCAGCACTCAATGCCACCGGGCCAGCATACAAAATTAGTTACACAATAACTTACCATAACAGTAGATCTGACAGAATCTCATCAGGCCACAGCTATGGAACTACAGCCGCCAAGCACTAGGACCACATGGAAAGTTTTTTGCTAGCAGTCTACTAAGGGCCACCCATCTGGGAACAAGCGACCACCAAACAGTGTGGTTCACAATAAACTTAGCTGTAGAATTTGAAGATAGAGGGGGGGACGGCTCAGAGGTAATGTGAGGAAGTATTTCTTCACAGAGAGGGTGGTGGATACATGGAACAGCCTTCCTGAGTAGGTCATACAGTCAAAAACAGTGGGGGAATTCAAGAATGCATGGGACAGACATAAGGCAATTCTAGTTGGGGGGGTAGGAGGAAGTAGGCTGTTGGTTAACTAGGATCTGCAGCTTATCCATTAGGTAGGGAAATGGGCAGACTAGGTGGGCCAAGCGGTCCTTATCTGCCGTCAAATTCTATGTTTCACGATGACACTGGATGTCGATGTCCTTCACTATAGAAACATGGGCAGCCCCATGCTGCCCTCAGTTCCCCATTGGAGATCATACTCAGTGCACCTCCTTCTGGGAAACCGAAACAGAGCTGAAGGGTCCCGCTGCCAGGCAAGGTAGAAACAGCAGATAGACTATCCAGGAAAGAGAGACAGGAGCAAAGCAGCTCTAAGCACAAGGGGGACAGACGGTGGGACAGCATGGCCTGATGAAAGTGATTCTCCCAAAGATCTAGTGTTACAGTTAAGTTCTTATGTAACTGTACTACCTTCTTCGAGGATCTGTCTCATCAGGGCACACCTATGGAACGAGTCCCAAGCAGTATACTGAGAGAGAGAGAGAGAGAGACAGTGAGTTTGGGTGGCTGGAGTCGATCGGTCTAAGAAAGAAAGCCTTGAAGCACAGTCAGGCCAAAGCCTGCCCTTCTCCCAGAGGCAATCTCTAGATTGTAGTGTTTAGTGAAAGTATGGACAGTACTCCAAGTTATAGCAGCCCAAATGTCTGTAGCTGACACATTCCTGAAACAGGCAACAGAAGTGGCCATGCCTCTGGTTGAATGGCCACACACAACCCCAGAAGTTCCTTGCCATACTCCCTATAACAGAAAGTAATACAGTTGGTCAACCATTTGCTGAGGCACTGTTCAGAAACTGGTACACCCTCTTTCCCAGGGGCAAAGGAAACAAAAAGCTGTGAGGACTTCCCGCAATCCCTTGTACAATGAACATAATATCCAAGTATTCTATGTACACCTAATGCATGGAGCCAGGCTTCCCCTGGATTGACATGCTCTGGAAAATAAACAGGCAGGTGGATGGTCTGATTCATGGTAAACTCGGCCACCATCTTTGGTAAAAACTTGGGCTTGGTATGCAAAGACACCTTGTCTTTGGGGAAAATCAAATAAGGAGGCTCACACACAAGAGCCTGAAGACTGGAGATCCTTCGGACAGAAGTGATGGCAACTAAAAATAATGGTTTCCATGACAGAAAACAAAAGGAGCCAAAGAAAGTTTCTCTAGAACAAAGTTAAAGTCCCAAGCCAGGATTGAATTGCGAATGGGACACTTCAAGTGAGGAATACCTCTCAAGAACATATGGGACACCTCCAGCTGTGCCAACGTACGGCCATTAATAGGCACACGGAAATCTGAAATGGCAGCCAGGTGTTCCTTAATGGAAGAGTACTGCAGTCCAGCATCTGAAAGGGACAGCAAGTACTCCAGAATCTGATTCACAGAGCAAGTGAAGGGATCCCACTCACAGAGCACAGCACTGCCACTTCATGGAATAAGTGGCCCTGGTGGAGGGTTTTCTAGCAGCCACCAGGATTACAGCCACCTTTTGCGACACCCCAAATCTAGCCATGGCTATGTCATCAGAAGCCATGCATTTAGATGGGGGGGTGACTTGGGACCGGATGGACCAGCGTGCCCTGCTGCTATCACAGCAAGCCTCTGCACAGGGCAAGGGTACTGGAGGTTCCACTGCCAAGTGCTGCAGTAAGGGAAACAAGATCTGATGAGGCCAGAAGGAAGCAACGAGTATCAGAGTCGCTCCTTCCATCTGGAGCTTGATCAGTACCCTCTGAATTAGAGGGAAGGGAGAAGGCATAGAGGAAAGTACAGTTACGCAAGAACTTACCGTAACAGTAGATCTTCGAGAGGGGCTCTTGCAGTAGGTAATTACATATAGGACTGAAGCTGGCAGGCGTCAGGACCCCATGGAAAAATTTCTAGCTAGCAGTCTCTGGCGGAGGACCGCCCCCAAATCAGGTGACCGGCGTCAGTATAAAGGCGGTCCCCACGCCTGCCTTCCAGTTCTTTCCCGCCAAAGGCCAAAAAGCGAGACAGAGAGAAGTGGATATTTCCCTGGAAAAGGAGCTGAAAAGCTAAGGGGGATGGAGGGTATGAATAGACGTACTGCAAAAGCCTCTCTCGAAGATCTACTGTTACGGTAAGTTCTTACGTAACTGTACTATCTTACTTCAAGAGGGCTCTTGCAGTAGGTAATTACATATAGGACTGAGTAACAAGCAGTCTGAAACAAAGAGAAGCTCACGGGAGGAGGAAACTACTCATACACAGATCCTCTGGCTGTGAAGGTCTTAGGAAAGGAGACCCTGCAGAACAGCCAACCCGATGCCAGCTCTACAGCGAGAGGCAATGTCCAAACTGTAATGTTTCATGAAGGTATGGACAAAAGTCCAAGTTGTGGCTGCAAAAATGTCAGACGCCGACACATTCTTGAAACAAGCAGCAGAGGCAGCTACACCCCTAGTGGAGTGACTTCTGACCTGACCTGGCAAGGTCTTGTGATACTTGTCATAGCAGAAAGTGATACAATGAGCCAGCCATTTCGAAAGGCATTGCTTGGAGACAGCATCGCCCTCTCTTTTGCGAGCAAAACAGACAAACAGCTGATCAGTCTTTCTGAGATCCTTTGTCCTGTTGGTGTAGTATCTCAGAAATTCGGTGAACATCCAGAGTATGCAAGAGGTACTCCCCTTGACTGGAAAGTTGCGTAAAGAACGCAGGCAGTTCCATGGACTGATTCAGCGTAGAGTCCGCGACCACCTCAGGGAGAAACTTAGGGTTGGTATGCAAAGCCACACGTTCCTTGTGGAAAAATCAAGTACGGGATTTTGCACATTAAGGCCTGAAGCTCGGAAATTCGCCAAGCAGGGGTAATGGCCACCAGGAAGAGAGCCTTCCAGGAAAGGAACTTAAGGTCTGCAGATGCTGCCGGCTCAAAAGGAGGCAGGGTAAGCTTCTCGAGAATGAAATTCAAGTCCCGAGGTGGGGCAGGTACGTGAATGGGGGGGGGGTCTCAAGTGGAGAACCCCTCTAAGGGAAGTCTTAGCAAGTTCCAGCTGTGCAAAAGACCTGTCCCCAAAGGGAACACAGTAAGCAGAAATAGCCGCCATGTGAACCTTCAAGGAGGAGTCACTGAGACCCAGGTTGAAGAGGTGATGCATGTAATCCAGGAGCCTCCCAACACAGCAGGAGAATGGATCGAAAGCTCTAGAAGAGGTCCAAATAGAGAACCTTTTCCATTTCATGGCATAAGTGGAACGAGTCGAGGGCTTTCTGGCCTCCACTAGAATCTCTGCCACCTGCAACGAAACCCCGAACCAGGTTTGAATCACGTCTGCAGGAGCCACACATGCAGTTGAAGGGATTTGAGTTCTGGATGGACCAGGGTCCCCTGATCCTGGGTCAACAAGAGTTGCGACAGAGGAAGAGGAGGTTCCTCTGAGTACTGTTGCAGAAGAGAGAACCAAACTTGTCTGGGCTAGAACGATGCGATGAGAATCATGCGTGCTCCTTCTGAACAGAGTTTGTGTAGGACCCTCGGAATCAATGGGATCGGGAGGAAAGCACAGATGAATCTGCCCTTCCAATTTAGAGACAGAGCGTCTCTCCAAAAAACTCCGCACCCTGGAGCGAGCAAGCAGAAGACAGGAAGTTTTGCGTTGAGAGGAGAAGCAAACAGGTCTACCTGAGGGATTCCCCAGCATAGGAAGACGTCTTCTACTAACCCCTGATCCAGTTCCCATTTGTGTGCTTGGGCGGACGACCGGCTGAGGTGGTCTGCCAACGTGTTCTCAACCCCTGGAACATGAACCGCCATGAGGTGAAGGTTGTGAAGTATCGCCCAAACCCACATCGCTTCCCTGCAAAGAGGGTAGGAACGAGTTCCTCCGTTTGTTGATGTTCCAGACTACGCACATGTTGTCGGTCTGAATAGCCAGATGACCGGGAAGCAGATATAAGTGCAGAGCTTGTAAGGCGTACACAGGACGGCCCTCAGCTCGAGTACATTGATGTGAAAAGTCTTCTCGAGCCTGGACCAAAAGCCCTGGGTCCATTGAGATCCCAGGTGGGCTCCCCATCCCTCGCCCGAGGCATCTGTTAGGATTTGAGAGGGGGAGAAAGACAGAAGGGAACTCACTGGCAAAGGTTCTCCTGAACCATCCACCATTGCAAGTTCCGAACCATCGGAGAGGAGACAAGAATCTCACAATCCAAGTCATCCACCAATTGATCCCACTGAGACCGGAGCAACCACTGAGAGATTCTCATGTGGAGCCGAGCGCAAGGCACTGTTGGGATGGCAGCAGCCATGAACCCGAGGAGGCGAAGGACCAACCTGGCAATGGCCAGCCTGCAGCTGGACAAAAGGTGTGCCGGAGCCTGAAGGGTGGCCACCCTGTCCAGAGGCAGGAAGGCCATACTGGAAGTCATATCAGGACTGCCCCGATAAACTGGAGTCTTTGAGATGGGATCAAATGGGACTTGGCCTAGTTGATGGTAATACCCAAGTTGGTGAAAACCTGCAGGGTAAGGGAAAGGGAGCGCAGGAGTTCCTCCCTGCATGGGGCCGCCAGGAGCCAATCGTCCAGGTAAGGGAAAACCTGAACTCCCCGGGGAAACAGGTGGGCTGCCACCACAGCAAGGCACTTGATAAACACTCAGGGGGCCGAGTAGAGACCAAATGGGAGGGCCCTGAACTGATAGTTGTCCCCTGAAAAGAAAAATGGAGGTATTTGCGGTGGGACGGGCAGACAGGGATATGCAGGTAGGCATCCTGCATGTCCAGGGCGCACAGCCACTGTCCCGGCCAAAGGAGGGGCAGAAGGCTCTGCAGAGAGAGCATTCGGAACCTCTTGTACTCCACGCACAGGTTCAGGGAACTGAGATCCAGGATGGACCTCACGTTGCCGGACTTCCTCGGAACCAGGAAGAAATGAGAATAGTAACCCGCCCCCCGCTCTATCGCCGCCTTCCGAAGAAGGATAGAGATTTCTTCCCGAACCAGAAGAGGGTGTTCTGGGGAGTACAACGACCTTGGAGGGGGTTTTCTGGGAGGTTTCTGAAGAAACTCTAACAAGTGTCCTGCTGCTATCAGCTGGAGCACCCAAACGTCTGACATGATCCTCTCCAAACCCGGTAGATGCAGGGAGAACCTCCCCCCACCGGTTACTCTGGAAGGGCCAAAGGCTGTGGGAGAGGAAAGGAGTCAGGTGGCGTGAGGCAGCGCCGCGGCTGGAGCTCCCGCTGCTCGTTTGGGCGGAGGCTTTGCAGCCTGAGGGGCCCGGCGTTTATTGACCCGCTTCCCTTGTGGTTTCGCCTTGGCCCGTGCCCGCTTGCGAAAGGGATGGCGCTGCTGTTGAGGGGCTCTGTACAGGTGATCGACCTCCTTGAAAGCAGTGCCCTTCTCTTGCAGTCCAGTGATAATATCCTTGACTTCACCACCGAACAGCACCAAACCCCTGAAGGGCACGTCCTGGATAGCAGACTGCACTTCGGGGACCAAACCCAACACTCTGAGGCAGGCAAGTCGTCGCAAACCTACGGCGAACGCCGAGCTCCTACCAGTGGCGTCCACTGCATCGTATGAAGCACGAAGCATGTGCCTACTGGCCGAACGAGCAGATCGGACCAGGTCTGCCACTTCCTGTTTGGTCTGTGACTCAGGAAGGGAGTCCAATTTAGCTTCCACCTCGCTAAGGACAGCCTTCTGGTAATCCCCCATATGGGCAAAGTAGTTTAAGGCCTTAATACCCAGAGTGGAAGAAGCAAAGACTTTCTTCCCATACTGGTCCAGAAGGCGGGATTCCTTATCGGGGTGACGAGCTCAACTGCTTTGGGTTGGCTGTCAGGCCATGGGCGGCACTAATCGAGTCAGCCTTAGGGTGAGAGGTAAGAAACTCAACACTCTCAGGAGCCTGATATAGCCAGTCCGCCTTTCTCAGAAGAGGGGCTATCATGCAGGGTTGCTTACAGATAGTGGAAACAAGGTCCGCGTGAGGCTCGATCCAGGGTGGAACCAAGGTAGGAGCAACCTTGGGCAGATCCAAATGGGCAGCTAGCTTCTGCCACTGTGGATCTGGCTCCAAAGAGTGCCACTGATGGATAGTCTGGATTTTGCGCAGCAACTCCATAAAGGAAGGATCCTCCGGAGGAGACTTCGGAGGAGTCCTCAGCCTGGGCTTATCCGGACAGTGGGGCTCATCATCCAAGTCAGAGTGCCCATCAGAGTCATCCAAAGGCTCAGAGGAGGAAAACCCCACCTCCTGATGCGGGGGAGGAACAGACCCCGTGAGAAGCCCTCGGGGAAGTGTATCCAACCCTGCTTTGGAACCGGAGGGCTCACCTCTGGTATCCAGAGTAGGGTAGGGAGTTTCTCATCTCCGACGTAGGGGGTCCAGGACCGGCGTCAGAAAATGACTCTCCACCTTCCTAGTGAGCTGAGCCTTGGCCTCAGACCACCAGGAAGCCAGAGTCTCCTTCAAATCCACCGGTGGCTGAGGGGGCAGTGGAGGAGGAGGGGGATACGGATACTGAGTGTATCCGTAAGGAGCATATCCATAACCGGACGGTGGGTACCCCAGCATCGGGTAATAAGGCACCGTGTACTGCGGCATCGGATAGGCCAGCGTCGGGTACTGGGGCACTGGATACTGCGGACCCGGGTATGACAGCGGATACCCAGGAACCGGGGGGTCTGCCGGGTAGATGGCTCGCGGGCACCCAGCAGGCGGGCCTGGAACAGGAGGCCCGGCAGGCGGCGGGCCCTGCGTGAGTGCGGCATCAGGAAGGGGGAAGTCGCCCAGTGTAGGCAGGACCAGCATCTGGGCCGGCATCAGGTCATCCATCCCAGCAGGAGGGAGACCTGACAGGGGTGCTGAAAAATCCTACGCATCACCCGGGGATGGAGGGGGAAAAGCCCTGGGGTCAGGCTGAGGAGACCCATGGTCCCCGGCGGGCAGCGAAGGCTGCGGAGAGCTGGGAACGGCAGACGAAGTAAGGTCCGGCGTCAGCTCAACCGCCGCACGGTCGTCGGGCAGCCCGATGTCCGACATATCAGCAGGGTCCAGGCGGACGTTGGAAGAGTCGAAGTCCGACTTAGCAGACCCTTTACCGAGGCAGGCCCTTGGGAGGGCTGCAGTCTAGTCAGGGACAGGGGCCCAGCCGCCCGAGTGTCAGGCGACTTAGCGGCCGATTCGGGCAGGCATCAGAGGAGCTAACATCCCTTACCGAGCCACCACACCAGAGGCCGCGATCGGGCGCGGCCTTACTGGGAGTGGGGCTCCAAAAGCCCAGAGGCACCACGGGCCCAGCCGATGCCAAGATGGCAATCAGAGAGCAGTCCTCTTGGGGGCGGGAGATTACCTGTAACACTGAGACTCCAGCCGAAGGCACAGTGGAAGAGGAGCCCCGGTCCCGATGCTTCTCCTTGTTGTTCTTCTTACAATAGCCTTCGGAGGAAGTAGAAGCCTGACTGAGCTTTTTCAACTCCTTCTCTAAGGAGGTCATTTTCTTTTTTACGATGTGGGCCTCCAGGGACTGCTGCCTCCGTCTGCGGGTGGCAGCTTTGAATTTCAAGCAATGCTGGCACTTCACCTGATAATCCAGGCCCAGACAGAAGAGATACTGGGAATGGCCGTCCTTGTGCGGGAGTTGGGCGCCGCACAAGTCACCCTTATTTTTGTGCTCGGAGGGTTAGGGGACGACATACACCACCGAAAAAGTAGACTATTGAATAAATCGAGAAAAAAACGATGGTAGAACTACCAACGACAGGCTGACAAGCACTGAACTTTACTGCGAGGCGCTGACACGAGCTAATGCCAGGAAAGAACTGGAAGGCGGGCATGGGGGACTGCCCCTTTATACTGACATCAGTCACCTGATGTGGGGGCGGTTCTCCGCCAGAGACTGCTAGCTAGAAATATTTCCGTGGGGTTCCGACGCCTGCCGGCTTCAGTCCTATATGTAAGTACCTACTGCAAGAGCCCTCTCTAAGTAAGATCCTCCTTTTCCAAGGTAGGGACAATGTGTCTCGCCAGAAAGCTCCAGACCCTGGAGCGAGCCAGCACAAAAGTGGCGGTTTTAAGTTGAGTGGGGATGCAAAAAGGACCAACTCTGCATGATCCCACCTGTCGAACAGGTCTTCCACTACCAACGTCAGCAGCCGCCATGCATGCATTCTGGACTGCGACCTGCTTAGCCTGTGTGCCAAGAAGTTTTGGACACTGTGAACATGGACTGCCCACAGTTCTAGACGGTGTTCCAGAGCCCAGTACCAAACCCTCATCACTTCTCTGCACAGGAGGTATGAATGAGTCCCCCACTGCTTGTTTCCGTAGTGTACTACACTGATGCTATCAGTCTTCACCAACAGAAGCCCTGGGGACAGGTGATTCTGGGAGGCCTGCAGGCCACAGAGAATGGCCCTCATCTCTAGGACATTTATGTTGAGGGAACTCTCCACTGCGGTCCATGTACCTTGGGTCTGGTGAGGCCCCAGATGTGCGCCCCCGCCCGGCCATCTCCTAAGCGTCCGTGGTGAGGACCAGATAAGCGGAAGGGATTAGGAAAGGAACCCTTTGAGCAAATTGCTGGGTTCCATACACCACTGAAGCATCTTCTTTACAGGCGAGATTACTAGAACCTTCTGTTCTAGATTGTCGGTATGTTGGTCCCACTGGACTCTAATGTCCATTGGGGGATCCACATGTACAGTGTTGCCAGGGGAACCGTGACAATGGTGGCTGCCATCAGGCCCAGCAGTGTCAGGAATGTCCTGGCTGTGACAACTGTTGTAAAGCACCTGGGTCTGCACTATCAGGCACTCTGTGGCACATATACCCTGTCGAAACTGGTTCTCTTAATTGTGTTTTAGACCTGTTAAATTTTCTGTTTGAATGTAAACTTTCAGACTGCACTAGAGTTAAAAGTTTTTACAACTCCTTTTTAGTGGCCATACTTTTTTTATTTGAACTACTATATTCAGTCAGGGTTCATGACACGCACGATGGTTCAAACTTATTTTAAGTAAGACAGTAGGGAAATTTCAAAATGTTAATTGGCATCAATTTAGTTTAGGATACTGAGCTCTCTAAGATGTACTACCTATAACAGATATGCACATGACATGCTTTCTTTTTGCGAATAAGTATGGTGGACTTCTCCTGTCCTCCTTGAAGGAGGAAGAAAATTTGTATCTCTCTTAGAGACACTTTGGCTGAACTATACCACGCAGCTCTTGGACTCACCACACAGCTTTTCTGGACTTTTGACTACTGTGTTAATTAGCTAATAACTGTTTTCCTCCCCAGTGATCAACGTTAAAAGAACTACGCAATTTTTTTTTCAAACAACTGTTAGAAAATCTGACTTCATGGATAGTTAAAGGGAAGTCTGCTGTTTACATTGATGCTAAAAGATCTTAAGATAAAATACTTGTGATTTTAATGGTTTGTTTACTTAATAAGTCCTTCAGACCAGGATTACCCCCCTGAGATCTAATGATCTGTATTTCCTGACTATACCCAAGTGTTCCTCTAAAATGGGTGAGTAGGCGTCTGCCATCTTTGCTCCACTCCCCCTCCCTCTTTACATTCATGTCTCAGTCCCACCCTCATTTTTGAAAACTTCACAAATTATCAAGTTTCACTGAAAAATGTTTTTGTACTGGATACTAAGTTTCTGAGGCAGTATTCTTGCATTGTAATGATCCTGGCCTGTAATGCTTTGTTCATCTCTTGTCACATTATTTATCTTTAACCTTTTTGTGCCATTGTGTCTGGGCTGCAGTATGCATTTTGCACTATACTCATTGTTGCTTCCCCTGTGCTTGTTTGATCTTTACCTGCCCCCTCTGACACGGTTACTAGAACATATTTTGTGTCTCACTCTTCTTCTGCACTTTTTTGTTATACTGTTGCCTTCGCTGCTTTATGTAATTTCACTTATCTTTGTAGCCTCCCGGGGTCGTGTCTGAAAATAGGCATTTCTTGTCTAGTGCACCTACCTGGTTAATAAAAACTAAATAACTGGGGTGCAGTGAAAAGTGAGGTCCCACAGTGCTCAGTACTGGGTCTCTTCCTTTTCAGTTTATACATTAGGGATCACTGGCAAGCTGGATCACTAATTTTGTGGCTGAAACAAAGACAGAGTACTCTGTAGGAACAGCAGAGCATCAGATTCATACAAGATTTAGTCTCCTTGGCAACATAGGCTGAAAATTCAGAAACAAGATTCAATGCAGACAAGTGTGCAGTCATGCACCTAGGAAAAAACCCAGAAGCTGAATGCTTTACACAAAAGGTGGTTGAGACATGGAAAAAACTACCTAACACAGGGGTCCACAGTTCTAATTTTAAAACATTTAAAAATGAATTAGATACATGGGATCAAATACCATAAATGGATATAACCGTTGAGCAGTGGGAGGACAGTCTTGACGGGCCAACCAGCCTGCTTGCATTTCTTCCTTCATGCTCTAATCCTACACCCCGACCCCACCCCCCAAAAAAAGGACAGCCATGACAGTAAATTAAGAACTAAATTCCCTGTGCAGGGTCCATAATTCACCACTTTTCCCCACAACTGAAGCAGTAGAGAACACGTGAAACATTAGGATGTGTTGTAATTTTCACTCCCACTGCCTGTATACTAATAGTTACAAAGGGCTTAAAATTTAGTTTTGTTCCCAGGAAGAATCCCCGCAGGGTCTTCCAGCCAGGGGGATCACGAGGATCACGAGGATCACTAACATCTGATAGAAATTCCTAAAAACTTCTCCCTGGTAACCTGGCTACCATGGGGGGTGTTGTCTGCCAACTTCTCAATGTGCTTCCTTTGCTGTCCTTATGGTTTGGGAAGTGGAGTTTATGGGTTTTGGGGAGAATGGTGGGGTTGTAGGAGCTGAAACAATATCTGCCACATTAAGAATTCCTTTCTTAAAAACATAAGTACCAGCATGCAGTATAGTCCATTCACTGAATGCAGACCTAGCTCCCTCCCCTCCTTTACTGTGCTCCATGACTTGGCAAGCTCATATTTCAAACCCTCTTCCCCAACTACTGCCTGTTTACTTAACAGCCCCCATCTCCACCCCCCCCCCAAAAAAAAACTCTAGTCTCACTGTCTCTGGAACAGATCCAGAAGCAAATGGTTTGATACCTTTTATTGGACCAACACATATGTTACAAAAAGAAAACAATATCTAATCTTTCGGACCATCAAAGTCCTTCCTCTGAGACTTGTGACAATTATTCAGAGGAGATGGCATAATTATCCTACAGGGAGTTAGGACTCTTGGCTCACACACATAGTGAATATACACCACTTTTCTAGTTATCTTTTCCCTGAAGGGGAGTTTAATTCAATGGGGGTTATACAGATCTCAAAGACTGTTTCTGTTCATATAGTTAACTAATTATATACTGACTCATTATTGAACTTTGAACATTTTAAGATGCACAAACTCATTTTCTAGGTGGTTCTTGAGAGATTAATTTTTTGATTTTTTATTTGGCAATAATAACGGTTGCACAGGGCTAAGCACAAGGTATATCAGCTGGCAAAGGATTGTGGGGGTTCCCCAGACATACTGGTCCACCTGGGTACAAATGACATTGAGGGAAATAGCGAGCTAGAGATACAGGGAGCTCGCCAGGGTCTGTCATGACATAGGATGCACAGTTTCCTTCTCAGAAATCCTGCCGGTGCCAAGGGCTAGTGGGGAACACAAAAGGAAGATTAGGGAGATAAACCAGTGGCTCAGGGAGTGGTGTGAGGCCAGAGGGTATGGGTTGATGGGGATTGGGAGGAGACCTGGGAGGATAAGGAGCTGTATGCTAGAGATAGGCTCCATCTCAATTTGGAGGGGAGGGGAATCCTTAAGTTGAAAATAGAGGGGTTCATTGGTGAAAAGTGGGGTTTAAACTTGTGAAGGGGGCGGGATGGGAGAAAAGGCTGTCAAGGGGGTGCCGATAAAGGAGGGACTCTGTCTCCACCCCCCTGGGGACCAGGAGGATTGCAGGAAAAGGCCGACTGGCAAAGTGCAGACCAGGGGAAAACAGAATCCCCAGGGGAACACGAGCAGGGGAAATGGAACTATAGGGAAAGGGTGGAAGGTAGTCCTGCTAAATGCCAGGAGCTTGGGCAATAAAATGCCTGAGCTCCAGGCGATGCTAAAGTACAGTTATGCAAGAACTTATCGTAACAGTAGATCTTCGAGAACAGCTCTTGCAGCAGGTTACACCATTAGGACTGAAGCCAGCAGGCGTCAGGACCCCATGGAAAAATTCTAGCTAGCTATCTTCAGCGGGGACCGCCCCGGACGTCGGTCCGGCCCCCGACGTCAGGCGTGGTACATAAGGGGACGGTCCCGCCAGATTCCCCAGTTCTCCCACCGGAGACTCCCGGCCGCAGGATGGCATCACAGTGGGAGACCGAGGATCCACCATCAGAAGATAATAAGGGAGGAAATTCCCTATAAGAAAAGGCAAAGCCATGCCTCCTCCAAGGGGGAAGGTACCTGCTGCAAGAGCTGTTCTCGAAGATCTACTGTTACGGTAAGTTCTTATGTAACTGTACTATCTTACCTGAGACACAGCTCTTGCAGCAGGTTACACCATTAGACTGATTCCCAAGCAGTAACGCTGCCAGAAATTCCGGGAGGAGGAAAATAGGAAGTACATTCCAGGTCCTGAACCTAGGACAGGAGACCCTGTAGCACCGCCAGGCCGAAACTGGCTCTTCGTCAAGAGGCGATGTCCAGACTATAATGCCTGATAAAGGTATGCACAGAGCTCCAAGTGGCTGCAGCACATACAGCAGAGGTGAAGACGTTTCGGAGTGCTGCAAGAGAGGTGGTCACGCCCCTAGTAGAATGACCCCGGACTGTGCCCGGGAGGGGCTTTTGTTTGATATCATAACAGTATGAAATACACTGGACAAGCCAGCGAGACAGGGACTGTTTGGATACAGACTGGCCCATCATCCTCTCAGAGAAGGAAACGAAAAGTTGCTCAGAACTACGAAAAGGTTTAGTTCTGTTGAGGTAATACCTCAGGCTGCGGTGAACATCCAGGGTGTGGAGCAGAGCCTCTCCTCTATTCGAGTAGCTCGGGAAGTAGACTGGTAGGTCAATGTCCTGGTTTACAGTGAGTGAAGAGACCACCCTAGGCAAAAATTTAGGGTTCGTCCTCAGGGATACTCTGTCCCGGTGGAAAACTAAATAAGGCTCTTTGCACATGAGAGCGTGAAGCTCAGAAATTCTTCTCGCTGAAGTAACAGCAACTAAAAATAACGTTTTCCACGACAGAAAACGTAGCTCGCAATCCGCGGCAGGTTCGAAGGGGGGGGGGAGCGTGAGCTGTTCCAGGACAAAGAGCAAATCCCATGGAGGCACAGGGTCCCTACTTGGAGGCTTAAGGTGTAACACTCCTCTCAGAAATTCCCGAGGCGTGTCTAATTGAGCCACTGTACGATGTCCCACCGGAAGGTGGTAGGCAGAAATGGCACAGAGGTGCACCTTGATAGAGGAGTAGGCTAGACCCGAATGAAAGAGGGAGAGTAGATAGTCCAACACTACTCCCACAGGACAACCTAAAGGGGAAAAATCACGTGCTCGTGACCATAAACAAGAACGGCGTCATTTCATGGCGTACGTCGCATGCGTTGCCGGCTTTCTGGCTGCAGAAAGAACTTCTGCAACCTCCTGCGAGACCCCATGACGCAAGATGGCTATGTCTCTAGGAGCCAAGCATGCAGGTTCAGTGAACGCAAGTCCAGGTGGACTAGTGAGCCTTTCTCCTAAGACAGGAGATGGGAGCTGAGCGGCAACGGGAGCGGGGGTTCAAGGGATAGCTGCATCAGCAAACGGAACCAGATCTGTCTGGGCCAGAACGGGGCCACCAGGATCATAAGTGCGTGCTCCCTGCGCAGTTTGAGAAGAACTCTCTGGATCAACAGGAAAGGAGGGAAAGCTTAGAGGAATCTGTTCGCCCAGGAGAGGGATGACGCGTCTCGCCAGAAAACACCAGGCCCTGGATCTAGCGAGCAAAAACTGGGCAGTATTGCGTTGGATGGGGATGCAAACAAGTCTAGCTCTGAAATTCCCCATCGCAGAAACAGATCCTCTGCTACCTCTTGAAGAAGTTCCCACTCGTGGACTCTGGCCTGGGAGCGACTCGGGCCGTCTGCAATCGTGTTGTCCACCCTGGGAACATGCACAGTGATCAGATTCGCGCCGTGTCCGATTACCCAATCCCGCACCCTCATAGCCTCCCTGCAAAGAGGGTAAGAGTGTGCGCCTCATTTGTTGAGGTAATACATCACCGCCGTGTTGTCTGTCTGAAGCAGAAGAGTACACGGTGGGATTACTGACTGAAAGGCCTGCAGGGCATAGAGAACCGCCCTCATCTCTAGAACACTGATATGGAGATGAGCTTCCATCGGGTTCCACGTACCCTGGGACTTTACCCCGTCCAGGTGTGCCCCCCACCCTAGACCTGAGGCGTCTGTGATGAGGGTTACCTCCGGGGACGGCGCGAAAAACGAGACGCCCAAGGAGAGCGACCCTGGGACTAGCCACCACTGCCAGTCTCGAATCACGGTGTTCGTGATCCTGACCGGATGTTGAAAGTGGTCTTGCCTTTGGTCCCACTGCACCTTGAGCATCCACTGAGTTACCCGCATGTGGAGCCTTGCAAAAGGGACAGTAGGAATGGCCGCAGCCATGTGTCCGAGCAAGCGAAGGACCGACCTGGCAGAGACGGTCTTGTTCGACGATAAGTCCCTTATGAGGGATCTGATGCGCTCCGCTCTGTCGTCTGGAAGAAAAGCTCTTCCCTGAACAGTGTCCAGTACTGCACCTATAAACTGCAGTTTCTGCGACGGTACCAGGAGAGACTTCCCGTAGTTTATTAGGATGCCCAGTGATCGGAACAGGTCCTGGGTGCTCTGGACCGCAAGTAGCAACGCCTCTCTGGAGGCGGCCATGAGAAGCCAATCGTCCAGGTACGGGAACACATAATGGCCCTGTCTCCTCAGAGACGCTGCCACGCACTTGGTAAAGACCCTTGGTACAGATTACAGTCCGAAAGGAAGAACTCGGAACTGAAGGTGGTGGTCAAGGAACTCGAAGCGCAGGAACCTCTTGTGCGCCTGAGCTATAGGGATATGCAGCTATGCGTCCTGCATGTCTAGAGACGCTAAAAAGGCGTCCTGTTTCAGCATGGGAATAAGACCTAGAAGAGTCACCATGCGGACTCTCTTGTAGGCAACCGACACATTGAGGTCGCTGAGGTCCAGAATCGGACGGAGGTCCCTGTTTTCTTTGGAACCAGGAAGAAGTGGGAATAATATCCTTGTCCTCTCTGGTTCTCCGGGACGTATTTCATCGCTCCTTTGCAGGGGTGCAAGTATTTCTTGCCAGATCAGAGTTTTGTGCTGACCCGGATACCGGGAGAGCAAAGGAGGCCTCGAGGGTGGCTTTTCTGCGAATTCTATATAGTGGCCTCGACTGATCAACTGAAGAACCCACCTGTCGGTGGTTACAGCCTGCCATTCTGGCAGGAAGTTCTCAATGCGACCCCCGACCATGATTTCCCATTGATCCTGAGGGGCGGGGGCCGGAAAGGAGTCAGGCTGTGGCGGCAGATGGGCCCGCTGGCTGGGCCGGCTTAGGAGAATGCTGGCCTCGGCTGGCGGGCTGCTTCCCCTGGGCTCTACGGAAGCCGGAGCCCCTCTGATGTGTAGCGGAGCGGGACTGCTGCCTCTGCGTCCGCCTACGAAATCGGCTTTGGTTCCTACGAAAGGAACTAAGCCTGGGTCGGTACATAGTTTGAACTGACCTTACCGCCTTCCCGGCCTCTTGAAGTCTGGTAATAATCTTCTCCGAAGGATTACCAAACACGACTTTTCCCTCAAATGGAGCGTCCACAATATTCTTCTGGACGTCCGGGATAAAACCGGAGACGCGTAGCCAAGAGTGTCTCCGGAGGCATACGCCAGAAGCTGCTGCTCGGGCCAATGAGTCCGCGGAGTCGTACGCTGCTCGTAGCACTTGGGTTCCCACGTCTGAACCCGTACGGAGGAGCTGAAGCATCTCCTCCTCCTGCTCACCTTCCGCCAATTTTGCAGCCGTTTCCAGACCTTGTTCCCACAAAGCGGTCTGGAATTGAACCATGTGGGTTAAATAGTTCAAGCATCTGATGGCGCAGGTAGCGGAAGCATACGTGCGCCTACCCAATGCGTCCAACTGCTTGGACTCTGGGTCCGGTGGCAGGGTGCTCAGATGTTGCGGCCTCTGTGACTGATCATGTGAGGCTCTGATGACCAGAGAATCGGCCTGAGGCTGCTGCATCAAGTACTGGTCTTCCTTAGGAGCCTTGTACAAGCGATCAGCTTTCTTCGGCATCGCCGGGAGCGAATGTGGACGCTTCCACGCTGCCTTGATGACGTCCACGAAAGTGTCCACCAAGGGTGGTACCACCACAGGCTTGGGGTCCTTCTGCCGAAGATACTTGGCAAGGTGTATCGCTTCGGGTCTAGTTTCTGCATCCCATCCCATGTTCTCTTGGATGTGTCTCATAATATCCAGGAACGGACGGGTCGTCCGGAGGAGATTTCGGCATCTCATGTGGGTCCGGAGAAGGGATGGAGAGGGGAGATGGGGATCTAGAAGAAGAGTAGTCTGATCCCGTGTCCTCTGTCGAAGGCGATCGTCGGTGTCTCCTGGGTCTCTTGGGGCTGGGTGACCTAGAAGATGATTTTGACGGAGGTCTCCGCTTTTCTGGCCTCCCCCGGGAGGGGATCCGGACTCCCGGGGAGGAGGAGGTAAATGGCCTGCCGACCCCGATGGCGAGGGGGGTGCAGGAACCGGAGGAGGAGAAGGAAGAGTGGGAACCATGTCCTTCTTTATGGTGTCCCACCAGTAAGTGAAGAGGTCCTTCACTTCCGCTAAGAAAAGGCCGGCGACGGTCCGAGGCGCGGTGGATGGTCGTCAGGTCCCGTCGTCGGCTCCTCAGGGGGCTCGGGTAACGGCGAGGGTTCCCTGGGAGTCTCGATGAAACCGGGATCGCCCATCTGGTCCTCGGGCTGCGTTAGATCCTCCTCGGTCAAGGTCTCCTGACCGATGTCGGTCGGAGGCGTCAGGGCCCTCTTCTCAGGAGGAGCGGGCGCCGGTCCCCCTACCGGCGTCCGCTGAGGTGCTGGTTTAGCCGGCGACGGTCGGCTGGCCGACGACGGCTCCAGGGATGTATGACGCACGGCCGACAGCCGCACTAGCGTCGGGTCCACAGGTCTTTTTAAGGGAGTGAGCTCCAGCGTCTTGCGAGGAGGCAAAGAAGAAGACCTGACGTCGGGTACCGGAAGGCGGGAACCCGGCTTGTGATGGTGATGGTGGCGATCCCCGGACTTAGCCAAGGCCTTGGAGGATGAAGACGAGGACGGCCTGGCGGACTTAGCCTGAGAAGAAGGATTCCTTTCCGCAGCCGGGGGAGGCTGAGAGCTGGCCCTGAGGGAGAGCGGCGGTCGGACCTAGAACCGAGCTCGTGAATCTGGCCCTGGAAGGGCCTTTCCTTCGCTTCTATGTGTGCTTGTGGGATTTTGGAGAAGAAGATTCCCCCTTGGAAGACATGGTCTTCAGCTTTTCTTCCAACAAAAACGCCTGAAGGGCCTTCTGACGTCGGATCCGGGTATGACTACTGAACCCCTGGCAGAAAGAGCAGGCCAGGGTATCGTGGTCTGGGCCCAGGCACCGAACGCAGGCCGTGTGGGGGTCCTTGAAGGGGATCTGTTTCCCGCAAGCACACTTGGAGGAGTGACCGGAGGTCAGAGAGGACATCAGCAAAGGTCTTCCTTGAAGAAATCCGAATTTCCCGAAGGAAAGCACTTAACCACGCGTCGCGCGCTAGACTATAACCGAAGGGTCGAGACATGCAAGTTGACGGCGGGAAAGAACTGGGGAATCTGTCGGGACCGCCCCCTTATGTACCACGCCTGACGTCGGGGTGGGACCGACGCTGTGGGGTGTCCCCGCTGAAGACAGCTAGCTAGAATTTTTCCGTGGGGTCTTTGACGCCTGCCAAGCCTAGTCCTTATGGTAACCTTGCTGCAAGAGCTGTGTCTCGGTAAGATCTGAGGGAGCAGGATGGCAGCGGTCACTGAGACTTGGGCCACTGCAGGACATGACTGGGACCTGAACCTGGAGGGTTAACTATGTTCAGGAAGGAAGGAAGAGGGGTAGTAATAATAGTCAAAAACTGCATTGGCATAGGGGAGTAGAGGAGGCGAGGGAACAGTGGAGGCAATTTGGTCACCTTGATAAGAGGGGGCAAGAGAGTAAAAAAATGAGGTGTATGAGACCCCCAGCCCTGGCGGAGGAGCTGGAGGACAGTCTGGTGGCAGATGTTGGGAGACAGCAGACTGGGCAGAGGAATGGTGGTGGTGTTGGGGGACTTAAACATGCCAGGAACAGACTGGGAGACTATGACATCCTCTGTGACCAGGGAACAGAGGTTGTTGGATGTCTTTCAAGAGCTGCTCCTAACTCAGCAGGTGAGGGAACCGCACCAGGAGGCGTGGTGCTGATGTGGTCCTGGCAGACAGTGACCAGATTGGGGCCTGGAGGTAAGAGACCCATTGGCGGGAGTGACCATGCCACGGTCTGGTTCTGCCTGGACCTAGGAGGGGTAGAAGGCTGCACAAAGGCGGAGTAACCGACTTCAGGGGCGGTTTTAAGGAATGTGAAGGATCCTTAAGGAGCATTTGGATAGATTTGGTCAGACATGGACGCTGATAGTAGGTGGAAATTGTCAGGAGAGGTGCAGGATGCTACCAGCACCTGTGCAAGAGTAAGACTAAAATGGTGGGCCCAAAAACCTTGCTGGTGGACCAGGAGGTCCAGGAAGTGGTGCAGGGAAAGAAAGCAGCCTATAAGCAATTCAAGTGCTCAAGGTGAGACAGGGATCGAGGAGTGCGAGCTGATGGCTGGAAGGGCCACTAGAGTGGTGAGGGCGGCTAAGGCAAGGAAGGAGCAGAACCTGGCCAGGGAAATTGGAGAGGAAAAAGGGGTTCTTTAGATACATTGGGGAAAACGAAGGGTGAAGGGGCAGATTAGCAGGATTAATCAGGGGAGAGATGGGCACAAGACCCGGGAGCAGGCTGAGGTACTAAATGAGTACTTCACCTCAGTTTTCACCAAGGAAAATGGGGGTGCTGCATCACATGGGAGGAGACAGAGATACTGAGGGAGGGGGGACCCTCACCGATCGGCGGGTCTGGGGAGAGGGGAGGCATCAGTGGCAGGTGGGGGAGGGCTACAGGGAGAGAGGTACGGAAGTGGAAATCACAGCAGAGAGAGTGAGAAGCCCTCAGCTCCTTAAGATGGAGAAAGCACCGGGCGGATAAATTACATCCCAGAGTGCTGAAGGAACTATGCGGATGTCCTGGCGAAACCCTGGTGGAGCTTTCACCATCTCTCCGAGGACAGGGTGGGTGCCCCAAGACTGGAAGGTGGCGATAGGTGCCCATCCACAAGGGGGAATCAAGGAGGTGGTAGGGAACTACAGGCCTGTCAGCCTGACATCGGTGGTGGGCAAGGTGATGGAGGGCATTGTCAAGGAGAGGCTGGGGGACCTGGATAAGACAGGGTGCCTGGACGATAGACAGCATGGATTCATCCCAGGAAATTGTGTCAGACAAACCGAGGAGTTTCTATGACTGGGTGACAAGTGCCTTGGACCTGGGTAGACCAGTGGATGTCCTCTTTCTAGAATTCAGCAAGGCATTTGACTCTGTTCCTCACATGGGCCTGTTGGATAAGCTGGGAGAAATGGGGTGGGGAACCAGATGATCAGATGGATAGGCAATTGGCTCCAGGACCGGACCCAGAGGTCGTAGTTGGTGGGATAGTCTCATCCCCAAGGAGGGTCACTAGTGGGGTCCCACAGGGATCAGTCCTTGGGCCCCTTCGATTCAACGCCTACGTATCTGACATAAGGACAGGAATTAGGAGTGAGATGAGTCTCTTTGCACATGACTCGAAACTGGGGCCGGTGGTGGATGGGGAGGGTGGCCCTACAGGGGGACTGGAAAGATGGTCTAGAAAGTGGAAGCTGAGGTTCAATGCAGGGAAATGCAAGGTACTCCACCTGGGGGCCAGAAACCCAGGCCAAGTGTACACCCTGGGGGGCGGGAAATGCTACAAGTCTCGATGGCTGAGGGACCTGGGGGTGGTGGTGGATGTCAAGATGAACAACTCAGACTTGTAGAAGGGCAGCAGCCAAGGCCAACAGGATGCTGGGATGCATCACTAGGGGGATCACCTCCAGAAGGAGGGAAGTGATACTCCCTCTGTATAACTGCGTGCAGTTTTGGAGGCCACACTTAAAGAGGGACATTAACCTCCTGGAGAGGGTCCAGAGGAGGGCAAACCAGAATGATTTGGGGCTTGGGGACAGGACCTATGAGGAGAGGCTCAAGAGCTAAATATGTACACATTGGAAGAGAGAAGGGACCGGGGGCATGATAGAGGTCTTCAGGTACATGAAGAGGGTAAATAGGGAGGAACAGTCAGGTGCTTCAAGGAAGGAGGAGGGGCCACTAGAGGCATGGGTGGAAGCTGGAGGGGTAAGATTCAGGGGAGAAAGGAGGAGGTGCTACTCACTGAGAGGGTGGTGGAGCTATGGAATGCACTGCCTAGGGGGCTGGTGGAGGCAGAGACAGTGGAGGGTTCAAGAGGTGGTGGGACAGGTACAGGGAAGGGTTCGAAGCAAAATCCAATGCAGCAAGAATATCCGGAACTGGGAAGGGAGAAGCCAGAGAAGGCGAGGGGGACAGCAAGGTCAGCACCCAGGGTGGGGGCTGACCAAACGAGCAGACACGAAAGACCGTTAGGCCTATTCTGCTGGCATTTTAGTATGTTAGTATGCTAATAATACTGACAATTGGTATCTTGTAAAAAATACTGTTACAGCACTGAAGGTTTTAATGTTTATGGAGTGTGTTAACCGGTTGAGAGTATAGTTTAGAAAATATCTCCAGATAAGTTTAATTCTGTATAAATGTTTTAAACAGTTGTTCATACAAGGTACATTTTTCTTATTCCCCATTTCCATACATATATTTCTGTTGTAGTTTTTTCTCATGCAGTACTATCAAGTTTTAACTTGGACATTTGTGGTATTAAATCTAACGGTCTTGCTCTTAATTTTGAATGTATCCTCATAACACGCACATTCATTAATAATTTCAGTTACAGGCTTTGCCTGCTTGAGTGCTAAGCTTATCTAATGGATGTCATTTGACTTTGAAAAGATTCTCAGCAATAGCTAGCCAATGGGATGCTATTCATTCCATTTAAATGTATGATTTTTTGAAATAGGTATTTTTAACCAATGTGATTTTTTTTCTGGATTTTTTGTATGTATGACCTGGATAGTAATAGAATGTGGCTCTTAACAATTGTCATAAGTCTCAGAGGAAGGACTTGGTTGGTCCGAAAGCTTAGACATGGTTTTCCTTTTGTAACATCTGTGTTGGTCCAATAAAAGGTATCAATCTATTTGCTTCTGGATCTAGACCAATATGGCAACTAATCTATTTCTGTATATCTCTGGAACTTGAAATTCCTCTTCTCTCCATCAAACATATTTTACATACCTCACTCCCCCTTCCCATCTCCAGTTCTCATTGACACATCTGTGCCGATTTTGGCTCTGTGCACGTTACATTTTTCATGCCTCTTCTCAGCTTCTGCTTTTGCTGCTTCTTCTATTTTAGCTCTGTGCATCACTCACTGTGGAGCTCTAACACACCCATCCTCCCCACACTGCACGCACAGAGCTGCTTCAAGTGTTAATGACATGCTGTTTCTTAAGGCAGCAAGTGATAATTACCAAAATAAAAGCATGGGACTCTCCCGCCTGGGGTTACAAAATTTCTGAAGTCTTCAAAACTGTGCAAATCATCCCCCAAATTTAAGCCCTAGTTACACTTCAATAAATTTAACACTGCAAGAGCGTGCCATGGAGTGTGTTTTTCTAAGGATTTACCTTCTGGAACACGGATGCACTAGGGTGGGATAAATCAGGGAGCTAGGTGGCCAACAGCCACAAAGAGTTGGTCTGGATACCAGATTTTAAAAGCTAGTGGCCGAACTTACCACCAGCTCACAAACTGATGTATCACACCATGGGCTGTACCACTAACTCTCTGAGACACCCTGCAATTGTGTTTTTCCCTACCTTCTCCAATGAATGCCATAAATGTCTTGTTACTGTTCTTCAGGATTACAAATAGATTTAAGTGCTAAAAGCGTAATTATAGGAAATTGCCATATACTGATAAAAGAAAATGACAGACCTAAGTCCACAACATAATATGGAGATGGGTCAAGGGGTGGTTGACGGGAAGGACACAGAGAGTAAGAAGGAATAGGGGTTAGTTTTGTCAGAGGGTGGACTGGTGACCAGTGGGGTGCCACAGGGATCATAAAAACTGGCTTGCAAAATTAGCGGATGATTCTAAACGTGGAGCGGAGGTGGGAAATGACAATCAAGTGAATAACTTAAAAAAAGACTTGAAAATATTAGAAACCTGGGAGTCTAGTAATGGTATGTTTTTTAACACAAAAAAGTGTGTAGTTATGCACTTCGGTGCCAAAAACAACCTAAACAACTATACACTAAATGGAGTACAATTAAGGGCAGTGGAAAATGAAAGGGACTTTGGAATTCTGGTCAACAATAAATACAGGTTACTCACCTGTAATAGGAGTTCTAGGAATGGTATATGTTGCTCATCCACACTGTTGGGCAGGTATCCTTGCCGCTTTAAATCTTGCCGGAAGGTCTTCAAGCTGGCTCCTCCCACCCACCCGGGTGGTAAAACTCTCGGCTCCACCCCATGACGCCAGATCTGGCCCGCTGGAAGCTCAGGTTGTGTGTGTCGAGGTCAGGGTCAGGATGAATACAACCATTCCTAGAACTCCTGTTACAGGTGAGTAACCTGTATTTCGCAGGGACATGGATATGTTGTCTGCCCACACTTGGCTGGCAGACTCCTAGCAGTTCTCCCGGGAGGAGGGAAGCAAGGCGCACACCCCTACTTAGAGAATAGAGACTGGAGAATCGAGGCCCCAAAACCAGCATCCGGCGTGACTCAAGGTCGATGTGGTAGTGGGTGATGAAGGTGTGCTGACTTCCAGGTAGCAGCCCTGCAGATTTCCTGGATAGGGACGTCCCTGGAAGCAGCCACGATGCAGCAGTATGGCGGTAGAATGAGCTCTTATCCCTCTGGGAGGCTCCATGTCCGCCAACCTATAGCAGAGATCTATGCAGGAGGTGACCCACCTGCTTATCGCCTGCTTGGCTTGCAGGTCTGCCAGGTGCGGCTTCAGCAGAGGTGACAAACAGCTGGCGAACCTCTCCCCGATTCTCAGCCGTAAGGGCCCTTATAGTGTTTGTGCCCTTCTAGGGTCCAGATTATGGAGCTTATATTCGCCTCTGAGGTGTGACTGGGGTAGAACACCAGCAGAGTCAACACCTGGTTAAGGTGAAACTCCGACACCACCTTCGGAAGGAATTTCGGTTGGGGGCGCAGGACAACCTTGTCCCTGTGGAAGACCAGGTAAGGAGACTCAATGGAAAGCGCCTGGAGCTCTCCCATCCTTCTGGCTGACGTAACAGCCACCAAGAAGGCGGTCTTCCATGACAGGTGAGAGAGATCACACCTGTGCATTGGTTCGAATGGCTTGCCCATGAGCTTTGCCAATACCAGCAGTAAATCCCACGGAGGTGGAGGTTCTCACACCGGGGGGGAAATGTGATCAAGGCCTTTGAAAAAGTTCCCGACCACTTTTTCCTGCTCCACCGACTGCTTCCCGGCCCGCGTCCGGTAAGCAGAGATGGCTGCCAGGTGCACCTTAAGGGTCGTCGACCTAAGCCCTTGCTGAGAAAGGGACCATAGGTAGTCCAATATGCTCGCCAAGGAACAAGAGGAAGGGTCAAGGCCCTTGCCCTGACACCAAATGGAAAATCTCTTCCATTTGAAGGCGTAGCATTTTCTGGTCGACTCCTTATGGGACGCCTGAACTACATTGAGGACCTCGTCGGAAAGATCCAAGGCCTGGAACTCTAGCCGCTCAGGAACCAGGCCGTCAGGTGCAGGGATTGAAGGTCCGGATGGAACACCTTCCCCTGATTGAGAGCAGGTCTGGGCGAGCTGGAAGCTACCTCGGAAGCCTGGAGCTGAGGCTGACGAGATCTGGGTACCAGTACTGGCGGGGCCAGTCTGGGGCTATCAGAATCACCTGAGCCTTGTCCCTCCTTGCTTTGAGAAGCACCTTGTGAATCAAGGGGAATGGGGGAAAGGCATAGAAGAGGCCCGGGGTCCACGGCCTCGATAAGGCATCCCCCTGCAGCGAGCCCTGCTGAGGGGGTGGGCATGGAACAGCCTCAGCTTCGCGTTCTCCTGAGGCAAACAGGTCCACCTGAGGTGTACCCCAATGGGAGAACAGATCTTGTACTACCTCCGGCAGGAGAGACCACTCGTGGGACACAGCCCCTATCCGGCTTAGGGCATCGGCCAGGGTATTGGAGGCTCCTGCCACATGAATGGCTAGGAGATCCACCTCCAGGCTGCTCACGAGTGACCAAATGCAGAAAGCTTCCTTGCATAGAAGCATGGAGCACGTCCCGCCCTGGCGGTTTAGGTTGTACATGGTCGTGGTATTGTCCGTCTGGACCCGAACCACTTGACCCCGAAGAAATGGAGTGAAGGCGGTGAGAGCTAGGCGGACCACTCGGAGCTCCAGCAGGTTGATATGGCATTGGGACTCTCGCGGGGACCAGAGGCCGTGCGCTCGGCGTTCCCCTAGATGGGCACCTCAACCCATCAGAGAGGCATCGGTCGATAGACCGTCAGCTTGGGGCGGACAAATGGGATGCCCTCCTGCAGATAAGCTGGAACGATCCACCACTGAAGAGCGTTCCACATCCCCTGGGTCACCGTCACTAGCTGGTCCAATGGATCGCAGCGTTAAGACCACTGGCTGGCCAGTCCCCATTGAAGGGGGCACATGTTCCAGCAGGCCCAATGGACCACGCTGGTGCAGGCTGCCATGAGACCCAGGAGGTGCAGGAAGTCCCGGGCAGGGCGCGATTCCCCAACCAGAAATGATCAGGCAAAGGAGGAAGGAACCTCGGCCTTGTCCGCCGGGAGCCATGCTCTGGCTCGAAGAGAGTCAAGCTCTGCCCCGATGAAGAGAATCATCTGCTTCAGTTCGAGTTCCGACTTGGCCTCGTTGATGAGGAGGCCAACCTGAGAGCAAACCTGGAGGGCCAGATCCCTGGACCGCTCCACCTCCCATCTGGAGGGGACTGCTATCAGCCAATCACCCAGGTAAGGGTACATCCGGACCCCTCGGCACCGCAGGAATGCTGTCACCACTGCCATGCATTTGGTGAAGACCCTGGGAGCAGGAGACAAGCCGAACGGCATGGCTCGGAACTCGAAAAGGGATCCTTCCGCTCGAAAGCGAAGGAATCTCTGATGTGACAGATGGATAGGGACGTGAAAGAACACGTCCTGCAGGTCCAGAGAGCAGAACCACATGCCGCGTTCTAAGGATGGTATTATCTGAGCCAGAGTGACCATCCTGAAGGTCCGAGACCTTAGGAAATTGTTTAGGTCCTGCAGGTCGAGAATGGGGTGCCAGCCCCCTATCCGTTTCGGAACCAGGAAGTACCTGGACACAAACTCCGGGTCTGAGGGAGGATCCGCCACCTCTCTGATCACCTCCTTCTCAAAGAGGATAGCGATGTCAGCTCAGCGAGCAGACAGTGAGGCTGCGGACCCAGAGGCCCCCCCGAGGTGTGACGGCTCTGAAGGGCGGGACCTGCTCGAACTCCAGAGGCAGGCCCTTTCCCACCACTTCCAACACCCACCGGTCTGTGGTAATAATGGACCAGGCGGAAAGAAAGTGGCAGAGCCGCCCCCCCACGGGGGGGAACCTGGGGTGAGGTGACAAGGTTGGGGGCGACACCCCTCAACCCGTCACTGGGCAGGCTTGGCGGGGGACCGGCCGAGGGACCTCCTGGAGGAGGAAGCTGCGGGCTTGGGTTTGGGATGCCAAGCGCGAGCCTGCTGGCCCTGACGTTGCTGGGCTGGACGTGCCGCGGACGCAGACGGACGAAAGGGCTTAGACTGTGGTCTGCGGCCCTTGTCCCTCTGAGCGGATGAGACCGAGTCCAAGGTGGCATTGGACTTCTCGATCCTCTGGAGGTGACCTTCCACCCCAGGGCCGAAGAGTTCAGTCCCAGGAAGGGGACATCCGCCAACTTGTGCTGGGTATCCGATGTGAAAGTGGATATCCTCAGCCATGCCCAACGGCACATAGCCACTGCGGCCGCGACTGACCTGGCGCATGAGTCTCCAATGTCCAGAGCAGTCTGAAGTTGCTGCTTGGCCACTGCCCTGCCCTGGTCCCGCACCTGCCTAACCATGGTCTGCAGGTCAGCCGGGAGATGAGGGACTACCTCGTCCAGGGAGTCCAACAGGGCATGAGAGAAATGTGCCATAAGCACGGCCGAGCTGGCCTGGCAGATGTCAGGGAGGGCACAGCGTAGACTTTTAGCCCGGCATAGTCAATTTCTTGGACTCCTTGTCGGAGGTTTGTCCACGCCCTTAGCGCTTTCCGCACGCCGAAAACGCTGTCGGTAACTAACCCCTCGACTGAGGGATGTTCGAGAACCGACAGGGAACCGTAGGGACTGCGATACTTCCTGGCCAAGGCGCAGGGCAGGAAGCAGGGCGCTGCCCAGAGCTCCAAGGCCGGCCCACAGTGGCCTCGGCCACAGGAAAGGCCTCCGTGTGAGATTCCCCTCGGTCCAATATCTCCGTGAGAGGATACCTGGCCCGTTTGGATATGGGCTCGAGCTGCATCCCGGCGGACTCCGAGATGAGCCTAAGCAAACCCAGGAAGGACGAAGGGCTATCGTCCAGCGACTGACCTCCAGAGGACTCCAAGTCCACTCGCCTGGAGAAAAGGGAGGAATCGTCGTCGGACTCAGAAGTCTGCAAAGAGCTGCCTCAGGCCTGAGCCAGCCTCCACCTGCTGAGGGCAATCGGGAGTGAGAGTGACAGACAGCCTATGGGGCAGACCCTGGGCCGACCGAGAATTCTTGGTCGGAGCCCCAAACAATGGCTGTGGAGGCGGAGGTTCCACCAAAATCGGTGGAGCAGCTGGTTTTGGCTGAGCAACAGGCCTGGAAACAGGCGCCTCGGCTAAAGCGAGGGGTTGCTTCGGCCGCTCCGGTGACAGCCACTTAATGGCCAGGGAAGGCAACGATGTCGGCTTGTTCCCGGCCAGAAGAAGCTGCTGCCACATGAGGTCCTCATATCGTTGACGCAACTTGCGTCGAGGCCTCCCCTTGTCAGAGGAGGAGGACGAGCGGCGGCACCGCGAGACTGCCTATGGCACGGGATCGGCTGGACCGCGAAAAAGTCTGAGACCGAGACCATGAACCTTGGCTTTTCCGAGGAGGGTGCGGGGGAGGGGCGGGGGAATCCCGCTCTCCCCATGGCTCGGAGGGATCACCCGAGGGCTCCGGAACCCGAGGCACTGGCAAGCCCACAGGATCCTCAACCACCACCGGGGGAACCAGGGAGAGTATTTTCGGCCATGATCGACTAACCGTCCAACAGATTAGAAAGATCTCGACTGCATTGACGGGAGTCTCGGTCAACTGACCTGATGGGGACACCGTGAAGCCAGTGGCCGAAGCCGAAGGATCGACCAAAGCCGATGGTCAACCACTCGGGAAGGGGGACCTCTCCCGCTCCCAAGAGCATCGACGGAGGGACTTACCCTTGTCCTTCTTTTTGGACCGAGAGGAAGGTCCAGCAGATGTTGGTCCCTCTCCCTTAGTGGAGAGGGACAGAGAAAGCTCCTTAAAGGAAGCAGAATATGAGGATCCCAGGGAGAGCGGGATAAATGCCACGGCCGAGGAAGCTGCGGCCCGCGCCGCCTCCTCTTCAAGGGCGATCATCTGCTCTAGCTGTTCTGCCAAGCCCGCCGCCACGGAAACCGCCAACCGGGCCTCCTTCGACTTTACCGGAGGGTAGCGCTTTTCGGGTCACCCAAGTTGCAGACGGGCAGCACGGTCTTCCAGGACGTAGGCCGAGAAAGTAGAGCACAGGTCGCAAGCCTGCGGGTTGTGCTCAAGGCCCAAGCAGAAGACGCACGTGGAGTGCGGATCCGTCCGAGACATCTTCTGCCCGCATGGGCATCTCCGGAAATAAGGAGTCGATTTGTCCATCGCAGCCGCGAGGGAAATAGTTGACCGAAGTCTCTAAACCCTTAAACTTTAATTCCGGAAACCGAAGAGTTAGGAACCAGTCTTATACGTAGAGCGTTAAGGAGGGAACCTGAGCTTCCAAGTGGTAAGGAAGATCTGGCGTCATGGGGTGGAGCCGAGAGTTTTACCACCCGGGTGGGTGGGAGGAGCCAGCTTGAAGACCTTCTGGCAAGATTTAAAGCGGCAAGGATACCTGCCCGACAGTGTGGATGAATAACATATCCATGTCCCTAGAACCTTAATTTTAAAATGCACTGTAATGAGGTAATTAAGAAAGCAAATAAAATCACTGGGTGTATTAAAAGGGCTTTTATATCGAGAAATATAAGTTGCATAGTCCCGCTCTACAGAGTTTTTGTTAGACCACAATTGGACTACTGCACTCCTCTGTGGAGCCCCTGCTTAAGACGCGACATTAACAATCTGGAGTTGGTGCAGCAGAGAATGACATAGATCATTCATGGCCTGAGAGATGAGCCATATGAATCAAGATTACATCAGTTAGACCTGTACCCTCTTGGAGTTAAGGCGTATAAGGGGTGATTTACTGGAAATGCATAACATTTTTAAGGACAGACAGCTAATGGAGCCTTGGGCTTTGAACTTAGTGCTAGGACTATTAATTTAAGGAGCCTTGAGTACAAACTCAAACTAACATTCCCAAGAAAGAATGCGAGAAAGTACTTTTTTTATATACAGAGGGTTATACTGCTATGGAATAATTTACTAAGGGAGGTAGGGAATTCAGAGTATTTCTATACATTTTAAAACAGGATGGATAACCATTTACTATCTAGCAATGGCTCCACATGGCCTTGTTAACGTGGGAGACGGACACAATGGGCAACTGCCTTCTGCCTGTGTAACATACCAAGTATAATACAAGAGCTACTGTGCTGAATGTGTAAATGGAAGACAGGAGTAAGGAAATGTTTCAAAGACCCCCAAGGAACAAAACTGAATACCAAAATCAAGAGGTAAGATTTCGATACTCAGACAAGACAAGCAATTTTGTTTTTCTTAATTGCAACCCCTGCTATGTCTTCAACAATGACATGACATGGCATGGCTATGGCCCAAAATAAGTATTCCAACTGTGGTGAAGTCTGCAGCTGTCTTACTCTTGCTCCTCATATTCCTGCAGAAAACTGCCAATAAAAAGTAATGCCTTGATGAAGTAAGATTCTTTAAAATAGAAAAAACTACACATTTCCACCTATATACATTATTTTGGCATACCTCTCAAGTAAGAGCAACAGGAAAATGTATGTATGAATATGTAGTGATTTCGGGACACCATACCTGAACTGTCGGATCCTCCTTCAGGGCTGCCACTGGAATACATTGTGGCGAGTTTGCCATCTAAGATAAATCGAAACCATCCATTGCTGCCATTAGACAATTCCAAGGCAGCGGCATCACTCCAAATATATAAACAGTCCCTCCCCCTTATGATGGACCAGTCTCTCCAGTGGTACGGTTTCCCTTGCTGCAGTTCTTTGGCATCTTCTTGAGGTTCATCCTCCTTAAGAGTAAGAGACAATGCAGCCCGATTACTTAACTAGGCAGTATGGTTTCATGTGAATTTGAAAGAGCTTGTAACATCAGTGGAACAAGACTTTATTCTTGCAGGACAATGAGTACACTTAGTTTGATGCTGAAGCAAGCATTTGCTTAAACCAGAATTTTCCTATCAAGAAGCATGTAAACAGGCTTTAGGTCTAATCAAGTCAATGCGTGTTACTAAGAAAGGATGCTACTCTCTTTCATTCACCAGTGTTACCTGCTACTCTACCCTCCAATGTCACTGCTGCACTCTCCTCACTTCTCCCCACCCCCTTCCTTCTTCTCGGATTCTTCCCTCCTGCAACCCTCCCTCACTTCCCGCCCACCCCTTGTATCACCCCCAAAACAAAAACAAATTCCCTTTTCTCCAGCTCGTCCCTCCCCGGTTTGCTCACGCTTCCCCTCCCTCCAAACCCAGTTGTCCTATGCCTGACCTGACAGAGCTTTTCTCTGGCTGCTCCACTCTACCAAGCAAGCCCTCTCCCTTCCTACCATTGCTGTACTCTGCACTTACCTTGGTAAGGTCATACATTTCTATCTACTCCCGTTTTCTATACAACACTCTCCTTCTTGCACTGATGCCTATACCAGTCATGTGTCCTGAGTACCCAGTAATCTGACTGACTACTGCAACATATGTACTAATGTTGACAAATTGTATTCTGCAATGTATATTACCATGTAACCTGTGTAACCTAATATAACCTATGTGTGGTCTGTTTTGTCTTATGTACTTGTATGACTTGGAACCTTTGTAAACGAGTTCCTGACTCAAAGGTATCAATCCCAATCTGAAATACATAAATAAAAATGCTGCACATAAACCTTGATGTCCACCACCTTACTTTAACAATATGATCAGTAGCTGTTGATCAGGAAAAGAGGACTTAGAAATACTTCCGTTTTCAGCCTTGTTTTTTTTGGGGGTGGTATTAATTTTTTTCTTCTGTTCTTGATTTTATGTTTATGCTCCTTCCATTCACAGGCTCACCCCCAAGTGATCTCCCAACAATGTCGCCAGACCCACTTGCACTGAGCTTTACAACCCCAGTTTGCTCCCATGGGAGATCGCCAGGCTACCCAATAAAGACTGAATCCAGGTGCCACTTCCGTGTCAGACACAACTTTAAAAGTTAACCCCCAAAAAAAAAATAAAAAACAACGGGTGTCAGCAGTAAGAAAGCACATACAAAACCAGCAAATGACCTTCCCAACCCCTCCTCATGCACTGCCACCTGTGATCACCCAGGTGGAAGTCACTCAGCAGAATCAGAAGCTCTCTCTTTCTGGGGGAAAGCAGCCTCTGGGATGCCCAAACGTCCTCCCTTTGGCTGCTGTACCATCAGGCCAGCTTATCTGCTGTTTTTTTTATTGTATTTAATTTTTTTTTTAATTGTTAGATATCTTCTATCAAAAACATTCAATCAAGTTTATAATACAAAATGGAAAGTCTCACCTTTTCAGGTTTGGACTCCTCCTCATTTTCATCATCGGACGTAGGGCCTGCCAACGTGGACACTTTATTAATAACACCAAGTCTAGCAAGCTGGTCTAGGAACAAGTCACCTCCTTTATCTACAAGATCCCTTATGATTTGCAAGGCTAGCAAGTGCCCATCATCATCATCCTGTAAACAAAAACAAAAACAAAAATTACACTTCCTCCTTGTCATTTAGCTACAGTTTACACCACTGAATATTTCTGCCAAGAACCGGCCCACATTCTTTAAAGGAATTAATCATTTGTTCTCGTGTACCACCCTTGCAAACTGTAGTGCAGAACAGTAAAAAGAGTATTCTGTACAGAAGCTCAGGGCTCAATATTAATAGTATTCCAGCTTGTTTTGCAAACCAAATTTTAGGGTAGAAGTTCCATTATTGTAAAGCAAAAATACAATGCTAGATAAAATCATTCCTCTGTGCTGCCACTCAGTCATTTTATTATCAGTGTCACTTCTACAGGCCCGTGGGATATTCGGGCACATACAAATACAATACCAAATCTGAGATTTCAGCATTGTGTCCCTCACACTGAATTTTAAGGGGATATTTACCTATGATCAACTTTCTCAAATCTAAATGGCCCAAACATGATGAAGCTCTCTTATGCAAACTATGTTAGTCAGTCACTCTTTCCAGGCTATCGTTTTGCAGTTTTGTGAGAACTGCACCACCACAATACCTTAACATCATCTTATTTTTCCAGTTATATTTTATTAGTTTTAATAAAACAGAGAAAATCCTATACAGGAAACAGCACAGTCAATTAAAATGACCATGCACTATACAGTTCAAACAAGAAACAGGTAAGTGTCTCTCAAATCTTCATAACCTCACTAGAGGGGTATATTATATAGTGATGACAAAGTTACTCACTTATAATTACTATTTTACTACTGGTATTCTTTCTATAGTCAAATTTGTGAAGTGTATTCAGCATGTGTGAAGTCCTCGGAAAGCTTGTTAGCTAGAACTTAAACTCCTCCTTTATATCTTGCATCCTTATCAGCTTAAACTGCAGAAAATATAAGGCCATGCCAACAGATACTCTCATAACCTAAGGAGGCTGGGCGGATAAGTGTGACTGCAGAACACACACCACTAATACAAACAGTTACTTAAGAACTTACTGTAACAGTAGATCTTTGAGGGAATCTCTCATCAGGTCACACCTTTGGAACTACCACCGTAGGTGCCAGGATCACTTGGAAGTTTTTCCTGTAGCAGTCTACTAGGGGCCACCCACTCAGACATCATACGCCGACATCACCCTGCTATATAAACATGGGAGGCACCGCTCTCTCCTCAGTTCTTTCCCCGCCAGGGACCAAACAAGCAAGGCCTCCCAGAAGTGAACTGAGGGGAGAGAAAAGGTGCCCAGCTGCAGAGAGGGCTGGAGCAACCTGATAGCCAGTCTAGAGACAGAAGGGGGATACAGGGTGGAACGGCATGGCCTGATTAAAGAGATTCCCTCCAAGATCTACTGTTACAGCAAGTTCTTGCATAAGTGTTCTATCTTTGGGGATATCTTTTATCAGGTTACACCTGTGGAACAAGTCCCAAGCAATGCCGGCAAGCAAAACAGTCTGGGTGGCAAGAGGCCAAAGGCCTAAGAAAGAAGGCCCTGAAGCATAGCTAGGCCAAAGCCAGCTCTCCTTCTAGAGGCAATGCCCAGACTGCAGTGCCCTATGAAAGTGTGGACTGTACTCCAAGCAGCAGCAGTGCACTTCTCAGCTGCAGACACATTCCTGAAACAGGCAACCAGAATGGCCATGCCTCTGGTAGAATCGTCATGAACCACACCAGGAAGTTCCTTACCGTACTTACTATAACAAAAAGTAATACAGTTGGACGACTTTTTTTTTTTTAGTTGTTGTTTAACCAGGTATAGCACACTAAGCTGAAAGCTTTTTTTACAGGAGCGACCTTGGACATTTGGACAAACACTGTTTAGAAATCAGAGCACCCTCCTTCCCGGGGAAAAAGAAACAAACAGAGGACTTTCTGCAGTCCTTGGTACAGTGTGTACAGTACCTGAGGATTCTATACACATCCAAAGTATGGAGCAATGCTTCCTCTGGATTAGCATGCTCTGGGAAATAAACAGGCAGGTGGACTGACTGATTTAAAGTAAACTCAGATACCACCTTAGGGAGAAAATACAGGTTACTCACCTGTAACAGGAGTTCTAGGAATGGTATATGTTGTTCATCCACACTGTCGGGTAGGTATCCTTGCCACTTTAAATCTTGCCAGAAGGTCTTCAAGCTGGCTCCTCCCACCCACCCGGGTGGTAAAACTCTCAGCTCCGCCCCATGACGCCAGATCTGGCCCGCTGGAAGCTCAGGTTGTGTGTCGAGGTCGGGAGGGTCGTGTGGATGAACAACATATACCATTCCTAGAACTCCTGTTACAGGTGAGTAACCTGTATTTCTAGGGACATGGATATGTTGTTCATCCACACTGTCTGGCAGACTCCTAGCAGTTCTCCGGGAGGAGGGAGGCAAGGCGCACACCCCCTACTTAGGGAATAAAGACTGGAGAACCGAGGCACCAAAACCAGCATCCCGGCGTGACTCAAGGTCGATGTGGTAATGGGTGATGAAGGTGTGTGCTGACTTCCTGGTAGCAGCCCTGCAGATTTCCTGGATAGGGACGTCCCTGGAAGCAGCCACCGATGCAGCAGTATGGCGGGTAGAATGAGCTCTTATCCTCTGGGAGGCTCCATGCCCGCCAACTTATAGCAGAGATCTATGCAGGAGGTGACCCACCTGCTTATCGCCTGCTTGGCTGCAGGTCTGCCAGGTTGGCTTCAGCGTAGGTGACAAACAGCTGGCGTAACCTCTCCCGAATTTCAGCCGTGTGCTCTTATAATAGCGTAGCACCCTTCTAGGGTCCAAAGTATGGAGCCTGTATTCGCCTCCGAGGTGTGATTGGGGTAGAACACCGGCAGAGTCAACACCTGGTTAAGGTGAAACTCCGACACCACCTTCGGAAGGAATTTCGGGTGGGGGCGCAGGACAACCTTGTCCCTGTGGAAGACCAGGTAAGGAGACTCTATACATAGCGCCTGGAGCTCTCCCATCCTTCTGGCTGACGTGATAGCCACCAAGAAGGCAGTCTTCCACGACAAGTGAGAGAGTTCACACCTGTGCATTGGATCGAATGGCTTGCCCATGAGCTTTGCCAGTACCAGCAGTAAATCCCACGGAGGTGGAGGTTCTCACACCGAAGGGGAAATGTGATCAAGGCCTTTGAAAAAGCGCCAGACCACTTTCTCCTGCGCCACCAACTGCTCCCCGGCCTGCGCCCGGTAAGCAGAGATGGCGCCAGGTGCACCCTTAGGGTCGTCGACCTAAGCCCTTGGCGAGAAAGGGACCATAAATAGTCCAAGATGCTTGCCAAGGAACAGGAGGAAGGGTCCAAGTCCTTGCCCTGACACAAAATGGAAAACCTCTTCCATTTGAAGGCATAGCATTTCCTGGTCAACTCCTTACGGGACGCCTCGACTACATTGAGGACCTTGTCGGAAAGACCCAAGGCCTGGAACTCTAGCCGCTCAGGAACCAGGCCGTCAGGTGCAGGGATTGAAGGTCCGGATGGAACACCTTCCCCTGATTGACTGAGAGCAGGTCCGGGTGAGCTGGAAGCTGCCTCGGGAGCCTGGAGCTGAGGCTGACGAGATCTGGGTACCAGAACTGGCGGGGCCAGTGTGGGGCTATCAGAATCACCTGTGCCTTGTCCCTCCTTGCTTTGAGAAGCACCTTGTGTATCAAGGGAAATGGGGAAGGCGTAGAACAGGCCCGGGGTCCACGGCCTCAGAAGGCATCCCTGTAGCAGGCCCTGCTGAGGGGGTGGCATGGAACAGTCTCAGCTTCGCGTTCTCCTTGGAGGCAAACAGGTCCACCTGAGGTGTGCCCCAATGGGAAAACAGATCTTGTACTACCTCCGGCAGGAGAGACCACATGTGGGATGCAGCCCCTATCCGGCTTAGGGCATCGGCCAGGGTGTTGGAGGCTCCTGCCACATGAATGGCTAGGAGATCCACCTCCAGGCTGCACACGAGTGACCAAATGCGGAGAGCTTCCTTGCATAGAAGCATGGAGTGCATCCCGCCCTGGCGGTTTAGATAGTACATGGTCGTGGTATTGTCCGTCTGGACCCGGACCACTTGACCCCGAAGAAACGGAGCAAAGGCGGTGAGAGCTAGGCGGACCGCTCGGAGCTCCAGCAGGTTGATGCGGCATCGGGACTCCCGCGGGGACTAGAGGCCGTGCGCCTGGTGTTCCCCCAGATGGGCACCCCAACCCATCAGAGAGGCATCAGTTGATAGAGAGACCGTCGGCTCGGGGCGGACAAACGGGATGCCCTCCTGCAGATGAACTGGAACGGTCCACCACCGGAGAGCGTTCCACATCCCCTGGGTCACCGTCACTAGCTGGTCCAATGGATGCAGCTGCGAGACCACTGGCTGGCCAGACCCCACTGAAGAGGGGCATGCCAGCGCAGTGTTCAACAGACCGCGTGGTGCAGGCCGCCATGAGACCCAGGAGGCGAGGAAGTCCCGGCAGGGGTGCGACTGCCCAACCAGAAATGATTGGGCAAAGGAGGAAAGAACCTCAGCCCTGTCCGCCGGGAGCCCTGCTCTGGCTCGAAGAGAGTCGAGCTCTGCCCCGACGAAAAGAATCACCTGCTTCGGCTCGAGTTCCGACTTGGCCTCGTTGATGAGAAGGCCGATTTGAGAGCAAACCTGGAGGGCCAGATCTCTGGGCCGCTCCACCTCCTGTCTGGAGGGGGCTGCTATCAGCCAATCATCCAGGTAAGGGTACACCCGGACCCCTCAGCGCCGCAGAAAAGCTGTCACCACTGCTATGCATTTGGTGAAGACCCTGGGAGCTGGAGACAGGCCGAACAGCACGGCTCGGAACTCGAAAAGGGATCCCTCTGCTCGAAAGCGAAGGAACCTTTGATGTGACGGATGGATAGGGACGTGAAAACGCGGCCCTGCAGGTCCAGAGAGCAGAACCACACGCCGGGTTCCAGGGATGGTATTATCTGAGCCAGAGTGACCATCCTGAAGGTTCGAGACCTTAGGAACTTGTTTAGGTTGTGTAGGTCGAGAATGGGGCGTCAGCCCCCCGTCCGTTTCGGAACCAGGAAGTACCTGGACACAAACCCCGGGTCTGAGGGAGGGTCCGCCACCACCCTGATCACCTCCTTTTGGAGGAGGAGAGCGATGTCGGCACGGTGAGCCGACAGTGAGGCTGCGGATCCCGATGCCCCCCAAGGTGCGACGGCTCTGAAGGGCGGGGCCTGCTTGAATTCCAAGGGCAGGCCTTTTCCCACCACCTCCAACACCCACCTGTCCGTGGTAATAACGGACCAGGCGGAAAGGAAGTGACGGAGCCATCCCCCCACGGGGGGAACCTGGGGTGAGGTGACGGGGTTGGGGGCGACACCCCTCAACCCGTCACCGGGCAGGCTTGGAGGAGGGACCGGCTGAGGGACCTCCTGGGCCTTTACCTCCCTGTTTCCTGTTGGAGGAAGCCAACGGCTTGGGCTTGGGATGCTGTTGGTGGCTCGCTGGGCCCTGACGTTGAAGGCCAGACTGCAGCCGCGCGGGCGCAGAGGGACGCAACGGCTTAGCTGTGGTTTGCGGCCTTTGTCCTTCTGAGCGGATGAGACCGAGTCCAAGGTAGCATTGACTTCTCGATCCTCTGCAGGTGACCTTCCACCCCAGGGCCGAAGAGGTCGGTCCCCAAAAAGGGGACATCCGCCAACTTGTGCTGGGTATCCGAAGTGAAGGTGGATATCCTCAGCCAAGCCCGACGACGCATAGCCACTGCGGCCGCCACAGACCTGGCACATGAATCCCCAATGTCCAAAGCAGTCTGAAGCTGCTGTTTGGCCACTGCCCTGGTCCCGCACCTGCCTAACCGTGGTCTGCAGATCCGTGGGAAGAAGAGGGATGACCTCGTCCAGGGAGCCCAACAGGGCGTGAGAGAAATGTGCCATGAGGACGGCCAAACTGGCCTGGTGAAGGCCGAGGGAGGATGCAGCGTAGACTTTTCGCCCGGCATAGTCCAATTTCTTGGACTCCTTGTCGGGAGGTTTGTCCACATCCCTAGCGTTCCCGGCACACCGGAAAACACTGTCGGTAACTAAACCCTCGGCAGAGGGGTGTTCCGAAAAACCGGACAAGGAACTGGTAGGGACCGCATACTTCCTGGCCATCCTGGCCGAAGGAGCAGGGTAGGAAGCAGGGCGCTGCCAGAGCTCCAAGGCCGGGCCCACTATGGCCTCGGCCACCGGAAAGGCCTCCGTAGGGGAATCCCCTCGGTCCAGAATCTCCATGAGGGGATACCTGGCCCACTTAGAAACGGGTTCGAGCTTCATCCCAGTGGACTCAGAGATGAGCCAAAGCAATCCCAGGAAGGACGAAGGGCTATCGTCCACCGACTGTCCTCCTGAGGACTCCAAGTCCATTCGCTTGGAGAAAAGGGAGGAATCATCTTCGGACTCGGAAGAGTCCTCAAAGCGCTGCCTCGGGCCTGAGCCACCCTCCACCTGCCGAGGTCGATCAGGAGTGAGGGTGACAGACAGCCTATGGGGCAGTCCCTGAGCCGACCGAGAATTCTTGGTCGGAGCCCCAAATAACGGCTGTGGAGGCGGAGGTTCCACCGGAATCGGTGGGGCAGCTGGTTTTAGCCGAACAACCGGCCTGGGAACAGGCTCCTCAGATAAAACGAGGGGTTGTTTCGGCCGCTCCGGTGACAGCCACTTAATGGCCGGGGAAGGCGACGGCGTCGGCTTGTTCCCAGTCAGAAGGAGCTGTTCCACATGAGGTCCTCATATCGTCGACACAACTTACGTCGAAGCCTCCCCTCGTCCAAGGAGGAGGAAGAGGACGAGCGGCGGCGCCGCTTGCCGTGGTGCCGAGACCAAGACCGCCTATGACGGCAGGATCGGCTGGACCGCAAAGAAGTCAGAGACCGAGAACCTCGGCTTTCCCCGAGGACGGTGCGGGGAGGTGTCATGGGGAACCAGCACTCCCCTCGGTTCGGAGGGTTTAACCGAAGGCTCAGGAACCGGAGGCACAGACAAGCCAATGGGGTTCTCAACTCCCACCGGGGAAACCAGGGAGAGGGGATTCTCTGCTTCTCCTGCCGACAACCTGTCTAACGGGTCGAGATTTCGTCGATGGGAGTCTCGGTCAACTGGCCTGACAGGGACACCGTGAGACCAGTGGCCGAAGCCGAGCGCTCAACCGAAGTCGACGGCCGACAACTCGGGGAGAGGGATCTTTCCCGCTCCCAAGAGCGTCGACGGTGGGACTTACCCTTGTCTCTCTTTTTTGACCGAGAAAACGGTCCAACAGAAGTTGGTCCCTCACCTTTAGTAGAGAGGGCCAGACAAAGCTCCTTAAAAGAAGCTGAATAAGAGGCACCGAGAGAGAGCGGGACAAATGCAGCAGCCGAGGTAGAAGCGCCCGCGCCGCCTCCTCTTCGAGGGCGATCATCTGCTCGAGCTGATCCGCCGAGCCCGCCGCCGCGGAAACCACCGACCGGCCTCTTTGACTTCACCGAGGAAAACGCTCGACGCCCCAGTTGTAAACGGGCAGCACGGTTCTTCGAGGACGAGCCAAAAGGAAGAGCACAGGTCGCAGGCCTGCGGGTCGTGCTCCAGGCCTAGACAGTAGACGCACGTGGAGTGCGGATCCGTCGAGACATCTTCTGCCCGCAAGGGCATCTCCGGAAACCGGGAGTCGATTTGTCCATCGCAGCCGCGAGGGAGAGAAGACCGAAGTCTTTAAGCAAAAAACTTTTAAATTCGAAAAATCGAAGAATTAGGAACCAGTCTTATACGCAGAGCGTTAAGGAGGGAACCTGAGCTTCCAAGCGGTAAGGAAGATCTGGCGTCATGGGGCGGAGCCAAGAGTTTTACCACCCGGGTGGGTGGGAGGAGCCAGCTTGAAGACCTTCCGGCAAGATTTAAAGCGGCAAGAATACCTGCCAGACAGTGTGGATGAACAACATATCCATGTCCCTAGAACTTGGGGTTACTGTGCAAAGACACCCTTGTCTTTGTGAAAGATCAAATAAGACTGTCTCAAAAGGAGGCAGTGTCAGTTTTTCTAGGGCAAAATTCAGGCCCCAAGCTGGGACCAGGTTTCAAATAAGAGGCTTCAGATGAAGAATGCCTCACAAACAAGTATGGGACACATCTAGCTGGGGAAATGGGATCATGAAAGGCCGAAATGGCAGACAGATGCACTTTGATAGAGGAGTACTGGATACCTGCCTCTGATAGGGACAGGAGGTACTCCATGACCTGGTTAATGGAACAGGAAAAAGGGTCCAGATGACAGATGTAGCCCAGATAACAAATCTCTTCCAATTCATTGAGAAAGTGGCCCTGGTAGACTGTTTCCTAGCAGCCACCAGGACATCAGTCACCTTCTGGGAGACCACAAACTGGGCAATGGCTATGTCTTCAGAAGCCATGCACGGAACCAGGAGGACTTGAGGTCTGGATGGACCAGGGTTCCCTGCACCTGTGTCAATAGGTCCCAGGAAAGGAGCAAGGGAACTGGAGGTGCCACAGTCAATTGTTGCAGTAGTGAAAACCATATCTGACGTGGCCAGAACAGCGCCACCAGAATAACAGTGGCCTCTTCCATCTGGAGCTTGATGAGCACCCTCTGAATCAGAGGAAAAGGGGCGGCACTTTCCAGGAGAGGGACAGTGCTTCTCACCAGAAAACTCCAGGCCCTGGATCTAGCCAGCAGAAACACAGCAGTTGAGCGAGAATGCAAAAAGGTCCAACTCTGGATGACCCCATCTGCCCAACAGCTCTTCCACAACCGATGACAGCAGCTCCCACTTGTGTGATCTGGACTGCGATCGGATGAAGCTGTCCACCAAGGCATTTTCGTGGCTTGGAACATGGAAGACTGACAATTCCAGACTGTGATCTAGAGCACAGTACCAGACTCTCGTCTCCAGACATGGTGGGGTACGAAGGAGTCCCCCCCCCCCCCTTGTTTCTCGATGTAATAGACCATATTGAGGTTGTTCAATTGCACCAGCAGGGAACCCGGAAAGAGATGGTTCTGGAAGGCCTGAAGGGCATACAGGACCATCCACATCTCTAGAATGTTTATATGGAGTTGGGTCTCCGTCATGGACCAGGTCCTCTGGGTCTGAAAAGGACCCAGGTGCGCTCCCCAACTGAAGTCTGAGGCATCCATGGTAAGGATCTGCTGGGGAGACAATAAGAAAGGGAACCCCTTTTAAGAAGTTGATGGGTTGCCTCCACCACTGAAGCACCTTGCGCACCAGGGAAGAGACCAGGACTTGCTGATCCAGATAGTCTGTGCATTGGTCCCACTGGACCATCAATGTCCACTGGGGAACCCACATGCGCAGTCTAGCCGAAGGTACAGTCACAATGGTGGCTGCGATCAGGCCCAACAGTCTCAGAAACTCTCTGGCTATAACATACCGGTTCTGGGCAACGAATTGGGCCTAGGCCAATAAACATTCCGCCCTGTCCTGAAGCAGGATGGCCTTTCCCGGAGCAGAATCCAGAACCACCCCTACGTACTGCCATCGTTGGGACAGGCCCAGTACAGACTTGGGCAAGTGGACAGTTATCCTAAGGACCGAAACAATTGAAGGGTACACTCCACAGTCAGCAGTAGCATGTCTTGGGACTGAGCTTTCAGCAGCGTCATCCAGGTACGGAAAGATGTACTGCCCATTGCATCTGAAGGCTGCAGCTACTGCCACTTAGCATTTGATAAAGACCCGTGGTGCAGAGAATAAGCCAAAGGGAAAACTCTGACCTGGCAGTGTTCCCCCTGGAACAGGAACCATCGGTGTGCAGGGGTAGACCTTGACATGTATGTAGATAGGCAGGGAGCATAACCAATTGTCCTGTTTCAACAGATGAAGAAGGCCTGGAAGGGTGACCATTGAGAACTTTTTGTACTGGATGCAATAATTTCGCTCTTTGTGATCTAGAATAGTCCTTAAATCCCTATTGCACTTGGGAACCAGGAAAAACAGGAAATACTGTTTATATGTGTGTCTTTTGTAATACCAAGGTCACCACTGTAAGTGAGCTTTGCTTTCTGGTCTTAACCTTTTAATAAACAGAAACAACAAAAACTGGGAGTAAAACCCCTTGTTCCTCTGCCGCCTGGATTCTGGTTCTATAGCTCTTTTTCTCAGCAAGGAAGTGACCTCCGCCCACAGCACTGAAAGGAAATGTGGGGAAGGGGTGAAAGGAACAGGAGGAATGACCGGAGGCTGTTCCAGAAGTTCTAGAATGTGACCCTGTTATATGAACTGCAGGATCCAAGCATCTGTACTAATGGCCCTCCACCGACAGAAATGAATGGAAAAATGACTCCCGACCACCACCTCCTGGCTTGGAACAGAAGGAAGGGGGTCCGGTCAGAAGTCAGGTTGAAGCACAGCCTGGGGCAGGGGCCACATCTCCACCTCTGGGGCATTTGGCTAGGACACCAGTGGTGGTGGAGGAGGCAGTGGCGGTAAGCAAGGCAGAGCTGGCCCTGCGTTTGCCCTGTGGTCTGGTCCCTGATCCAGACTTGGGAAAGACCTTATGAAAAGAGGGTCTTGGCCAACTCCTGGGCAGAGTGATACAATGAGTAGACAGACCTAACGGCTCTACCTGAGGCCTGCAGTTCATTCATGATATCCTGCACATCAGGTCCAAAGAGCTTGGAGCCCACAAAAGGGGCATTCAGAACTTTCTGCTGGATATCAGCAGCAAAGCTGGAGACTCTCAGCCAGGAGTACCATCTAAGGCAAATGCCAGTGGAACCCCCTCCCAGTTTATATTGTCTGTACAGCTTAAATTGCTTGACTCACAATGTCTTACATTTAGGTTCTTATTCCCCATTGTTTTCAATGTTACATAAAAGGAAATCAGATAGGACCTTATGATCCAATAGATTACTCAAACTTCCCATCCCCAAGGTTACTACTAAGATGGCTTTGTAAGCCTTTTCTAACTTCGCTCCAATTCACTGGAATAATCTATCACCGATACTACACCAAACCTCTAGTCATGATACTTATAAAATGTTACTAAAAAGCATTATAAATTCTTTGAAATGTAATTGCTTATAATGTTTTAACGTATTCTTTATTTATGTACTGTTTGTTTTATTACAACATCTTGACTGTATTCTATGGTCCAAAGTCGCATTTGAAAAAGGGCCTTGGCTCATAATGCTTACCTGGCAAACAAAAGTTTAAATAAAATAAAAATCCACTCTGGCAGTGGCATCTGCCATGTCATAAATGGTCCTGAAGAGGTGTTTGCCGACATCCTCTGCGGCCTGGAGAGACTTGAGGAGCTCCTGTCTTTGGGGACCCTCTGGAAGGGGTTGTGCTGCAGAGCTCTGTCCTTCTTCCAGAGGGTATTTTGACACTAGACCATGTGGGACAGTTATCTGGCAATTCTAAGGCCCAGAGCGGCCAAGGCAAAGGCCCTCTTACCCCAAAGGTCAATCCTCCTGGATTCCCTTTCAGAGGGAGGGAACTGAGGTGCTTTGGCATCTGGGACCTGTAATGAGCCGCCTTTATGGCCACTGACTCAGTGTCTGGCTGGGCAGCATAGACGTGATGCCCCAAAGAGGCCTGATAAAGCTTGTCAGCCCTCATAAGCATGGCTGGAAACATGTTAGGCCTGTGCCAGGCTGCAGTGGCAGCATCCTGTAAGACTGGAAAAAGTGGAGGGAAGATTTTGGGTAGAAATTTGGTAATCTACAGAAGTTCACTAGGTTCTTCCTGATGATGTCCTCCTCCTCAGTCTGAAACCCCATTGTTGCATGGAGCTGCTTCATGATACCGAAGAAGGAGGGGTCCTCGGGGTGTATTTCATAGAGTCCTCGCTCCCTGAAGAGACAGTGGACCTGACTGAGGAAAGGGCCACCACATCAGGCTCTTCATCCTCCTGATCAGGAAGCATAAGTTCAGGGTGGTATTCCTCTTCCTCAATTTCCACCTGTTCTGGAACATGGACTGACAGTAAAGACTCAGACGATGCCCGGGACAGCATTGAGCGGGAGGGCAGAACTAGTGTTGACCTCGAGGCAGCAGCCGACAGCAGAGACAATGAAGGCCCTGGCCATGGAACAAGCTATGGAATAAGTGCCGTGGTAATGGAGGTTAGTACCACATTTATGTCAACAGGAGACACAGGAAGCTCAGTCATCACCAGCTGCAATGGCATGGCCATGAAGACCAGCATCGACTCAGTGACTGACATGGCAGAGCCGGAGGAGCCCAGCGCCTCAGGTCCTTGCTGTCCAGGTGGTCACTGCGGCAGGGCGGGTGCAGACAACTCGGGAGATGATGGCTCATTACCAACCATCTGTGGGCTAAAAGAACTCGCTGCCGGGGAAGGCCTGGGCAGCAGGAGAGGAGGTCGCCGAACCTGGTGACGGCATTAACCCAGATAAAGAGATGGAAGCCAGCGAAGACTGGGCACGCTACTGGGGGATGGGGGAGGAGTAATGGTCTTTAGAGACTTTTCTTGACCAGCTGAGAGGGTTTCCCTTAAGACTTGTCTTGGGTCTTGGTAGCATGAGAGCCCAAAGAAGCTGGCGACTGAGAAGGATGAGTCTCCAACGATCCCTACTCTGACCTGGCTGCTTGCTGCTCCATCAGGAAGATCTGCAGGGCTTCCTTTCAGTGTCGCTGGGCAGTAAGGTTGAATTTCAGGCAGAGCTCGCAGGCAAAGGTATAGTGGCCAGGCTCAAGGTGACAAACAAAGATCGTGGTAGTTTGTCAAAGCAATCTTCTTTACACAGCGGCAGCAATGGAAGAGGGCAGAAGAAACAGTAGTTCTTAACATACAAAAGGAAAGGGAATCACTTTTAAATAAAGTGATTTCATAGGCAAAGGAAAATAAAAGGCAAATAAACTTTTGGAGGACGACTAGACAACAAAGCTTCCGCAGAGTCTAGGTGTTAGGTCAAGGGGGGGAAAGAACTGAGGAGGGAGCGGAGTCGCCTACGTTTATATAGAAGCACGACATCGGCATAGGACATAGGAATGGGTGGCCCCAGCAGACTGCTAAAGAAAAAGCTTCTGTGTGATCCTGGCATCTACAGCAGCAGTTCCAAAGGTGTGACCTGATTAAAGAAATATCCCTGAAGAATATCAGTAGTTAAAGGTGAGTAATTTTGTCTTATAACCACTTTAATTCCTTCTACATGATCACACTTGTGCAGACTACTAGCAGTACCTGGACTGGAGGGGGCTGGGTCCTAAGCCGAAGAAAGGTAGCAAATCACTGCCACCACTGCAAGTCTGAAGGTCTAGGCTACAATGGGTCACAAAAATTTGTGCCAATGCCCAGGTGGAATCCCAGCAAACTTCACTGGCCGGGATGCCCCAGGAGGCAGCAGAAGTGGCCATATGCCAAGTAGAGTGGGCACAGATGCTCCCGAGTGGCAAATGCGAAGCCAAAACAAAGTTTAACACATGAAATACTCCACTAAGCAACAGTCTGCTTAGCAGCAGGACAGTCTTGAGACTCTGCAGAGTGGGTCACAAACTAAGTGCAGCCCCAGAATTCTTTTGTTTTCTGATGGCAGAACAGGAGGGCAAGCCCAACATCCCATTTATGTAGTTGTTTCTCAGCAGGTCTAACATGTGGCCTGCTGCAACTACACCAGCAGATCCAAAGACTGGATCAAATAAATGTCTGAAACCACTGTGGGCAGGAATTACTTATTGACAGTCCGTATAGAAAACCACACAGGCCGAGCTGACCTAGACGGCTTGCAGCATGCCAACCTGTGTGGCTAAATGACAGCAAGCAGGAAAGTCACTTTCCAGAACAACGAACCAAGGTCACACATTGACAGACGCACAAATGGTTCTGTCCTTGAACTTGGCCAAGATGGGTTTCAGATCTCCTACAATCGCAATCTGTTCCCAGAAATGGAAAAATACAAAATTAAAAAAATGACCAATGTCTGAATCAGAGCAAAGAACAAGTCCAAATTAGGACAGATTTAAATTTGTATTCTCAAAATGAAGGATTTATGCAGGGCAAAGTCTGGCTGTCAAGTCTTACTGCAGCTGAAAATGATAGCACAGTTAAGGCTCAAGGAGTTATGCAATCTGTGCCTGGACTGGTTCAAACAACTGGAAGTTCCAGGGCTGAGGGCATATGCAGGCTATCTGCTTAAAGTGGTAAGCAGATGAAAACACTGATGGTGTGAGAATGTCTCGTGTCTTGTACCAGCAATCTGCCAGCCCCATCACTACCATCTCTGGAACTTTCCTGATTGGCTCCTATGGATATCAGCTAACAGTGGTGGCCTTCAGGACAGCAGTCCCCACTGGAAACTGGATTCAGCTGCGTGAGTCCTATCACTGGTGTTGGACAGAAGATTAACAGCTCACACTGTCCTACGGTAGACTCCCATCGATGTTCTGGCTCCCTTCCCTCTGGGATAGATGTAATGGGCTCCATGGGTATCCACCCTCCCCAGCTGCTCTATTAACACCTCCACCTGTGGTACCCAGGTGGCACTTAAGCAGTGAAGTACATACAAAATGAACATACGAAGAGGCCAGCAGCAGAAGGCCATTTGGTCTATCTAGTCTGCTTGTATTGCAGGGTACACAGTTTGAACTACTGTCCCTGCCCCCCCCCTTACCACTCTTCCCATCCTCCCTACCCATGTTCCTTACCTTCCCCCCATGCCTATCCCAGCATCTCTTGAAGCTGACCAGTCTTCGATGAGACCACTTTTTCTGGCAGCACATTCCAAGTGTCCACTACCATTCTCTGTGAAGAAGTGCTTCCTGACCTCCCCCCTTCGGCTTAAGACTGTGCCCCCTCATGTTATGACTGCCACTCAGCTTAAAGAGACCCTCCTTATTCACCTTATTTATCCCAAGTACTTGAAGGTCCCAATAATGTCCCCCCTCTCGCTCTTTCCTCCAGGGAGTACATGTTCAGTGCCCTCAACCTCTCCTCGCATGCCTTACCCTGCTGACCTGCTATCATCTTTGTAGCCCTCCTCTGGACCGTCTCCAGAACGTTAATGTCCTTTTTGAGATGTGGGCACCAGTACTGAACTCCATACTCTAGGAGCAGCCTCACCAGTGACCTGCACAAGGGTAGTATAACCTCCTCTCTCCTACAACTGATCCTCCTAGTTATGCATCCCAGCATCTTGTTTGCCCTTGCTGCTACTTTCTTGTACTGCGCGGAGTGTTTCAGGTCACTAGTGATCATCACTCCCAGGTCCTTCTCCTCTGATGCAGATACCTGGACTCCACCAAGGTAGTACTCCATCCTGGGATTCTAGGCTCTAGTATGCATAACTCTGCATTTCTTGCCATTGAAGCCAAGCTGCCAGACCCTGGACCACCTCCCCAGCTTTTCCAGACCGTCCTGTAGGTCCTGTATCCCTTCAACTGTGTCCAGTCTCCCACAGAGCTTGGCACTGTCTGCGAATAGGCACATTTTGCCCTTAATGCCATCTGCAATGTCACTGATAAAGACACTGAACACCACTGGCCCCAGAACTGAGCCCTGCGGGACCCCACTGGTGACCTCTTTGGTGCCAGATAACACTTCCCCCAACAACCATCTGGGTTCTGTCTCAGGCAGTTTTCCACACATCTGAACACCTTATTCCCAACCTCGAGATCCGCCAACTTCCTGATCAACCTTTTGTGGGGGCAGAGTCACAGGCCTTGCCGAAATCCAGATAGATGATGTCTACTGCTTGGCCCCGGTCTACTGTCAGAGTGACCCAGTCAAAGAAGTCAGTCAGATTCGTTTGACACTATCCCCCCCCCAACCATGAACCCATTCTGCCTCGCATCCTGGAGACCATGTTCTTCCAGACATTCTACCAACCTTTTCTCAAGTATGGTCTCCATAAGCTTGCACATGATTGAGGTCAGATTGACTGGTCTGTAATTCCCTGGGTCATCCTTGGCATCGCTTTTGTGGAAGGGCAACATATGTGCTGTTCTCCAGTCCTGAGGTATCACACCTGACTCTAGTGAACTACTAAACAGGACTGCCAGTTCTTCAGCTAGTTTTCCTAGATGTGCTCTGTCCAGGCCTGGTGATTTGTCCACCTTCAATGCTGGCAGCCCCTCCCTCACTCTGTTCTCCTCTATCATTACATCTGTGTCTGTCCCTCCTTTCTCCCTCCTCCCTGGTGAAGACAGAAGTATTCATTTAGTATCTCTGCTTTCCCCCATTATCCTCCACCCACTCCTTCCCTTTCTTAAGTCTAACAATCCCATCGTCCTTGTCCCTTTTCTCACTTATACAGCAAAAGAAGGCCTTCTCCCCCTTTAATTCCTTCAGCTATCTGCAGCTCCTTCTGTGCCTTAGCTTGCTGGACTTCCTTACCTAGCCAACCTCAGATAATCTTCCCTATCCACCTTTCTCGGTCTTCCTAAATTTTCTATAGGCTAAACTCTTTTCCTTTCCTGTGTGGGCAACCCCGTAACTGAACCAGCTGGGCGCTCTGGCACTTGTGTTCTTCCCCCTGAGCCAAACACACTCATCTGTGGCAACCAGTATTTCTTCCTTAATGATGAACCACCTTTGGTCCACCCTCATATCTGCTCTGATGCCTGTCAGCCCGCTCCTTAGCACTTCTCCCATCTTCCTGAAGTCCGCCCTCGTAAAATCCAAGATTTTGGTCTTAGTCGGGATGCTTTCACTGCCCATATCCAACTGGAACAAAATTTCCCACCGCAGATGAGGTGAGCATCCTCTGGGAACCTCAAGCCTCCAATCATACTGAACTAGTTCCAGACCCCAGGTCACCAGCGTACTTACAATCATATTTAAAACTGAGCACAATGAGCACAAGCACCAACCACACAGCTAAACCAACAGAGAAAGAACAAAACATAGCTGTATTCACAGATGTTTTGCAGATGCTTTTACACTTGCTGCATAATAAGATTTACCTCCTGATCAAGAACAGTTGCAGTGATCTCTACTAGTATAGTAGGCAGATTGTGACCAGCTTCGGAATCACAGACCTCTTTAAGCAGTGCTTCTGAACAGTAATGTACCATTTTCCTAACGAGTGCAAGGCTTGCCTTCCTAATTAAAAAAAAAAAAAATACATTTCATTAGACACCATCAACTCACATACAGTGTATGACTGAAATAAAAACAAAAAATAAGGTTTCAACTTAACACAATGCAGACAATCAAGATTGAAACTACTTCTTGGTCACAAGACTTGCTTCAAGACTCAGAAAGTCAGTGTGGAATACTTAATTATGATCAAACTAATACACAGCTAACCAAACATAATATTACAAAGGTAAGAATTTTTACTTGTCAACGTCCTATCTAGAAGGACCTTACAGCAGTAAAATCATAAAAGGACTAAACAGAATTAAAAATAATATATACAATATAATTTCACTTAACTAAAATTCACTGAACGCAGCCAAGCTATTTTTTAGAACACTGAATAAAATTGTTGGGGGTGGAGACTTGGGGAGAGATGAAAGGGATAGAGGAAGTTAGGTGCCTACACAGCGTCACAGCTTGGAGGGACAGAAAGCACATACAGAGGATCTCTGGGGCAGCAGGATGAGAGGGAGAACTAGGCATTGTTCACCTGGGGACGAATGATCTCGCTAGTGATGAGGTTAGGGTAGTGCAGAAGGACTTCAGGAAGCAGAGGACAGGTCTTAGACAAGTGGCATGCATTATAACCTTTTCGGAAGTGCTGTCGGTCAATAACGAGGGGAAGGACAGGGCACAACACAAGATTCAATGCATGGCTGAAAGACTGGTGCAGAGCAGAGGGCTTCAACTTCAATGGGGACAGGGGTCCCACCTGGATAGATGCAGGCATATACAAGTGGGATGGACTGCATCTATCCAGTGGGGGAACCAAGATCCTCAGTGAGAGGTCTTGTAAAAAGAGATTCTAGCCATACTGGTCCTTAGAAAACAGGAGACGTTGGAAACTTGATACCTTTTATTGGACCAACAAGTGTCTTGTACAAAGATGGAATTATACATAAGCTTTCACAGATCCCTGCAGGTGAACAGCAAAACTGAGCAGCATAAGCAGTATTTAGCAGTGAGAGGTTTAAATGCTTCATTGGCAAGCATTTAAACTAGCCAAGGGAGAGGCTAAGGTAGGCAGGAACGAGCTAACTGCCCCCTGCCCCCACTACACACAGGATGAAGCAGTAAGCAGAGAGGACCCTAGGATAGGGAAATCAACACTAAAACCGAGATAGGTAGAACAGCAGAGATAAGAAAGAATGGGAGTAAAAAACAGAAGGGTAAGGAAGGGAAGACATGGGGATAAGGAGCTACTAGAAGGGGAAGTTACAAAACTTGGAAGGCCATATGCATGAATGCCTGCAGCCTGGGAACTGAAATCCCAGACCTAGTGGCCTTGATGGCAGAGACAGACCTGGAGATTGTCGCTGTTACCGAGACATGGTACACAGGTAGCCATGAATGGGATATAGCCATACCAGGCTACACTCTATTTACAAAAGACAGGGTGGGAGGAAAAAGGGTGGAGGGGTGGCCATCTATGCCAGGAAGGGAATTAAAGCAACTGAAGTTCAGGGAATGCAGGAGGGGCAGAAGCACTGTGGGACACCCCGGAGACAGGAAATGACACCGCCATTTGCACTGGCATGATCTACAGGCCTCCAGGCTCCAGCACAAGGGTAAGAGATGGACAGAGTACTAGTGGAAGCCATCCACAAAATGACAGCCAAAGGTGAAGTGTTGCTGGTGGGAGACTTCAATTTGCCTGATGTAGATTGCAGCACCCAGGCTGCAACCACACCCAGGAGCAGAGGCATTCTGGATGCCCTGCAGGGGCATGCCTCAAGCAGCTTGTGGCAGAACCCACCAGAGAAGGAGCAATATTGGACCCAGTACTCACCAATGGGGACAGAGTCACTGATGTAATTCTGGGTAGCCACCTGGGGTCCAGTGATCATCGTACGGTGTGATTCAATGTGAGAACAGTGGAGGAGTCAAACCACACGCAAGCAAGGGTCTTGGATTTCAGATGGGTCAACCTTACAAAAATGGGGGAATGTCTCAAGGAAGCCCTGGCAGGGGAAAGGGTGGGGTATAGTGAAACAATGGGCTAACCTTCAGGGAGCCACAGCAGGGGCAACAAGCCTTTGTTAGGCAACTAAGCAAAACACAGAGAAAGAAAAAAACACTATGGTTCTTAAAGGACATGGCTGGGAAGGTGTGAGGGAAAAGGCTAGCTTTTAGGAGATACAAGGAAACACGGGGGGAAGACAGGAAACTATCTGGAAAAGCAGATGGAGGTGGGGAAGGCAGTCAGGAGAACAAAGGCGCAAACAGAGGAAAAAAATAGCCCAGGCAATTAAGAAAGGAGACAAGACCTTTTTCAGGTATATTAATTGAAGAAAGATGACCAGGGGTGGGATTGTGAGGTTAAAAAGGAGTGGGGGAAGGGCTGCAGAGGGGGGACCTAGAAAAAGCAACAATCCTGAACAAATATTTTTGTTCAGTACTCACGAAAGGGGAAGGAGAAGGACCACTACTGGGCGATAGGAGCACCAATGGGAGAGAGGTAGACACCAACCTGTTTACGGAGGAGAGAATCCTAAAGGAACTCAAGAATCTGAAAGTGGACAAGGCTATGGGGCCAGATGGGATACATCCCAAAATATTAAAAGAACTTAGAGAGGTGCTGGCAGCACTACTAACAGCCCTATTCAACAAATCGGTAGAGAGAGGGGTGGTTCCAGAGCACTGGAGGGGAATGAATGTAATCCCTCTCCACAAAAGTGAAAACGGGGAGGAGGCTGGCAACTACAGGCCAGTCAGTCTGACCTCGGTGGTGGAGAAATTAATGGAGTTACAGCTAAAGGAAATTATTGTGATATCTCTTGAATTCAGCAGAGCACAGGATCCGAGGCAGCATGGATTCACAGCAGGAAGGTCTTGACAAGCAAATCTGATAGATTTCTTTGACTGGGTGACCAGGAAAGTAGAGCAGGGAGGGGTGGTGGATGTGGCCTACCTAGATTTCAGCAAGGCCTTCAACACCATATCACACAGGAGATTGGTAAATAATTTGGGCAGCCTGGGAGTGGGCCCCAAGGTGGTAAACTGGGTCAGAAACTGGATGAGTGACAGGACATAGTGGGTGGTGGTAAATGGCATTCAATCCGAGGAGAGGGGGTGCCACAGGGATCAGTGCTGGGGCCAGTCCTCTTTAATGTCTTCATAAGCAACAGTGCAGAGGGGCTGGAGGGGAAGGTACGCTTCTTTGCAGACAACACTAAGATCTGCAACAGGGCTGAAACTCTGGTGGGGGGTGTGTGTAGAAAAATGACAAAGGACCTAAAGATTCTTGAGGAGTGGTGTGGCAGCTACAGTTTAATGCAAAGAAGTGCAAAGAAGTGCAAAATCATGCATTGGGGCACTGAAATTCAAGGGAAGAGTACAAGATGGGGGAGAGGTACTAACGGACACCAAGCAAGAAAGGGACCTGGGGCAGGCGTATCTGATGATGTAAAGGTAACCAAACAATGTGAGAAGGCTGTGGGGAGACCCAGTGGGATGCTAGGGTGCGTAAGGAGAGATATCACCAGCAGAAATAGGAGGTGGTTATGCCACTGTACAAATCACTAGTGAACCCCCATCTGGAGTACTGTGTCCAGTTCTAGAGGCCACATCTCCGGAAAGACAGACATAATAGAGGCAGCCCAGACAGGGGCAACAAAACTGGTGCAAGGACTGCACCAAAAATCATATGAGGAAAGACTAGAGAAGAGATATTTGGGGGTATGACAGACATTCAAGTACTTGGGGTATAAACAAGGTACAGGAGGTTCCATCTTTCAGAAAAGAAGGTGTACAAGAACAACAGGGCATGATATGAGGCTAGAAGGGGGGTAGGTTCAGGGGCAACGTGAAGAAATACAGGTCACTCACCTGTAACAGGAGTTCTAGGAATGGTATATGTTGTTCATCCACACTTATTGGCAGGTTCCTTGCCGCTTTAAATCTTGCCGGAAGGTCTTCAAGCTGGCTCCTCCCACCCACCCGGGTGGTAAAACTCTCGGCTCTGCCCCATGACACCAGATCTAGCCCGCTGGAAGCCAGGTTGTGCGTCGAAGCCGGGGAGGTCGGGTGGGTCGTGTGGATGAACAACATATACCATTCCTAGAACTCCTGTTACAGGTGAGTAACCTGTATTTCTAGGGACATGGATATGTTGTTCATCCACACTGTCTGGCAGACTCCTAGCAGTTCTCCGGGAGGAGGGAGGTAAGGCGCACACCCCCAATACTTGGGCAAAAGACTGGAGAACCGAGGCCCCAAAACCAGCATCCCGGCGTGACTCAAGGTCGATATGGTAGTGGGTAATAAAGGTATGTGCCGACTTCCAGGTAGCAGCCCTGCAGATATCCTGAATAGGGACATCCCTGGAAGCAGCTACCGATGCAGCAGTATGGTGGGTAGAATGAGCTCTTATCTCTCTGGGAGGGTCCATGCCCGCCAACCTATAACAGAGCTCTATGCAGGAGGTGACACACCTGCTTATCGTCCGCTTGGCTGCAGGTCTGCCAGGTGCGGCTTCAGCGTAGGTGACAAACAGCTGGCGAACCTCTCCCCGAAATTCAGCCGTCCGCTCCTTATAATAAGCGAGTGCTCGTCTAAGGTCCAAAGTATGGAGCCTATATTCGGCCTCCGAGGTGTGACTGGGGTAGAACACCAGCAGAGTCAACACCTGATTAAGGTGAAACTCCGACACCTTCGGAAGGAATTTCGGGTGGTGCGCAGGACAACCTTGTCCCTGTGGAAGACCAGATAAGGAGACTTGATGGAAAGCGCCTGGAGCTCTCCCATCCTTCTGGCTGACGTGATAGCCACCAAGAAGGCGGTCTTCCACGACAGGTGTGAAATATCGCACCTGCACATCGGTTCAAATGGCCTGCCCATGAGCTTTGCCAATACCAGCAGTAGATCCCACGGAGGTGGAGATTCTCGCACCGGAGGGGAAATGTGGTCAAGGCCTTTGAAAAACCGCCCGACCACCTTCTCCTGCGCCACCAATTGCTTCCCGGCCCATGCCCGGTAAGCAGAGATGGCTGCCAGGTACACCTTAGGGGTTGTCAACCGAAGCCCTTGCTGAGAAAGGGACCACGGGTAGTCCAGAATGCTTGCCAAGGGACAGGCGGAAGGGTCCAAGCCCTTCCCCTGACACCAAATGGAGAATCTCTTCCATTTGAAGGCGTAGCATTCCCTGGTCGACTCCTTATGGGATGCCTCAACGACGTTGAGGACCTCGTCGGAAAGACCCAAGGCCTAGAACTCTAGCCGCTCAGGAAACAGGCTATCAGGGGCAGGGACTGAAGATCCGGATGGAATACCTTCCCCTGGCTGACTGAGATCAGGTCTGGGCGGGCTGGAAGCCGCCTCGGGAGCCTGGAGCTGAGACTGAGGAGATCTGGATACCAGAACTGGCGGGCCAGTCTGGGGCTATCAGAATCACCTGCGCCTTGTCCCTGCTCGCCTTGAGAAGCACCTTGTGGATCAAGGGAAATGGGGGAAAGGCGTAAAAGAGGCCCGGGGTCCACGGCCTCGAAGGCATCCCCTGCAGCGAGCCCCTGCCAAGGGGCGGGCACGAACAGACTCAGCCTGATTCTCCTGGAGGCAAACAAGTCCACCTGAGGCGTGCCCCAGTGGGAGAACAGGTCTTATACTACCTCCAGCAGGAGAGACCACTCGTGAGACGCAGCCCCTATCCAGCTCAGGGCATCGGCCAGGGTGTTGGAGGCTCCTGCCACGTGAATGGCTAGGAGATCCGCCTCCAGGCTGCGCACGAATGACCATATGCGGAGAGCTGCCTTGCATAACAGCATGGAGCGCGTCCTGCCCTGGCGGTTCAGATAGTACATGGTCGTAGTATTGTCCGTCTGGACCTGAACCACTTGACCCCGTAGAAACGGAGCGAAGGCGGTGAGAGCTAAACGGACCGCTCGGAGCTCCAGCAGGGTGATATGGCATCGGGACTCCCGAGGGGACCAGAGGCCATGCGCTCGGTATTCCCCCAGATGGGCATCCCAACCCATCAGAGATGCATCGGTCGAGAGAGAGAGACCGTCGGCTCGGAGCGGACGAACGGGATGCCCTCCTGCAGATGTGCCGGAATGATCCACCATTGGAGAGCATTCCACATCTCCTGGGTCACTGTCATGGGCTGGTGCAACGGATTGCAGCGTTGTGACCACTGGCTGGCCAATCCCCACTGAAGGGGACGCATGTACCAACGGGCTCAACGGACCATGCTGGTGCAGGCCGCCACGAGGCCCAGGAGGCGCAGGAAGTCCCGGGCAGGGCGCAATTGCCCAACCAGAAATGATTGGGGCAAAGGAGGAAAGAACCTCGGCCCTGTCCGCCGGGAGTCATGCTCTGGCTCGTAGAGAGTCGAGCTCTGCCCCGATGAATAGTATCACCTGCTTTGGCACGAGTTCCGACTTGGCCTCATTGATGAGGAGGCCAACCTGAGAGCAAACCTGGAGGGCCAGATCTCAAAACCACTCTGCCTCCGCTCTGGAGGGGGCTGCAATCAGCCAGTCGTCCAGGCAGGGGTACACCCGGACCCTTCGGTGCTGCAGGAACGCTGTCACCACTGCCATGCATTTGGTGAAGACCCTGGGAGCTAGGGAGAGGCCAAAGGGCATGGCCCGGAACTCGTAAAGGGATCCCTCCGCTCTGAAGTGGAGGAATCTCTGATGGGACGGACGGATTGGGACGTGAAAGAACGCATCCTGGAGGTCCAGGGAACAGAACCATACGTCTCGTTCCAAGGATGAGATTATCTGAGCCAGAGTGGCCATCCTCAAGGTCCGAGACCTTAGGAACTTGTTCAGGTCGTGCAGGTCAAAAATGGGGCGCCAGCCCCCCGTCCGTTTTGGGACCAGGAAGTACCTGGACACAAACCCATGGTCTGGTGGAGGATCCACCACCTTCCTGATCACCTCTTTTTCGAGGAGCAGGGCAATATCGGCTCGGCGGGCCAACAGCGAGGCTGCGGACCCCGTGGCCCCCCGAGGGGCGACGGCTCAAAAGGGTGGAGCCTGCTCGAACTCCAGAGGCAGGCCTTTTCCTACCACCTCCAACACCCAGCGGTCCGTGGTGACAGCGGACCAGGCAGAAAGGAAGTGGCGGAGCCGTCCCCCCACGGGGGAACCCAGGGGGAAGTGACGAGGCTGGGGGCCACACCCCTCAACCCATCACTGGGTAGGCTTGGAGGAAGAACCGGCTGAGGGAACCGCCTGGGCCTTTACTTCCTTGCTTCCTGTTGGAGGAAGCCACTGACTTGGGTTTGGGACGCCAAGTACGAGCCTGCTGGCCCTGTTGCTGGTGGGCCGGTCGAGATTCAGGGGCCGAAGGACAAAAGGACTTCTGCTGCTGATGGCGGCCTTTGTCCTTCTAGGTGGAGGTGACCGAGTCCAGGGTGGCATTGGACTTCTCGATCTGCTGGAGGTGTCCCTCCACTCCAGGGCCGAAGAGGTCAGTCCCCAAGAAGGGGACATCCGCCAACTTGTGCTGGGTATCTGCCGTGAAGGTGGATATCCTCAGCCACGCCCTGCGGCGCATGGCCACCACGGCCGCTACTGACCTGGCACAGGAATCACCTATGTCCAGAGCAGTCTGAAGCTGCTGCTTCGCCACCGCCCTACCCTGGTCCCGCACCTGGCGGACCGCGGTCTGCAGGTCAGTCGGGAGATGAGGAACAACCTCATCCAGGAAGCCCAAGAGAGCGTGGGAGAAGTGTGCCATCAGCACGGCCGAGCTGGCCTGTCGAAGGCCGAGGGAGGACGCAGCGTACACCTTGCGCCCGGCAAAGTCCAGCTTTTTGGACTCTGTCTGGGGGCTTATCCACATGCCGAGCGTAACTGGAACGCCGGAAAACGCTGTCGGTGACTAACCCCTCGACAGAGGGGAGCTCCGAGAAACCGGGCAAAGAGCCGTTAGGGACCGCATACTTCCTGGCCATCCTGGGCGAGGGCACAGGACAGGAAGCAGGCCGCTGCCAAAGCTCCAAGGCTGGGCCGACAATGGCCTCAGCCACCGGAAAGGCCTCCGTGGGGGCATCCCCTTGGTCCAGTATCTCCGTGAGGGGATACTTGGCCCGTTTGGACACGGGCTCGAGCTGCATCCTGGTGGACTCCGAGATGAGTCGAAGCAGACCCAAGAAGGACGATGGGCTATCGTCCAATGACTGGCCCCCGGAGGACTCCAGGTCGAACTGCCTGGAGAACAGGGAGGAGTCGTCGTCAGATTCCAAAGAGCTGCCTCGGCCCTGAGCCACCCTTCACCTGCCGAGGACGGTCGGGAGTGAGGGTGACCAACAACCTGTGGGGCAGGCCGTGACCCCACCGAGAATCCTTGGTCGGTGCCCCCGACTTCGGTTGTGGAGGCGGAGGTTCCACCACAATCGGTGGAACAACTGGTTTTGGCCGAGCAACCGGCCCTGAAGCAGGCAACTTGACTGGGGAGGCGAGTGCTTGATCGTTCAAGCGACAGCCGCTTCAGTGGCCAGGGCTGACCGGGTCGCTTAGGCCCGGACAACAGCAACTGCTGCCACATAAGCTCCTTGTAGCGCCGGGGTAATTTACGCGGAAGCCTCCCCTCATCCGAGGAAGAGGACGAGGAGGAACGGTGTCGCCACTTACCTTGGTATCGAGACCGAGACCACCGATGTCGGCGGGAACGACTAGACCGAGAAGAGGTCCAAGACCAAGACCGAGACCCTCGGGGGGACCGAGGTTGGGTATGGGAAGGGGTGGGGGACACCCGCTCTTCCCTCGGCTTGGGCACTTTAACTGGGGACTGCGGCCCAGAAGGCATAGGCAGATCCTCGGTATCCACCGGGGAGGACCGGTGAAGGAGGGTTGTCGGCTTCTCCAGTCGACAGCCCGTCTAACGGATCGAGAACAATCTCGACTTAGTCGATGGGAGTCTCGGCAGGCTGGCCTGACGGGGGTACCGTGAAGCCAGCGGCCTCAGCCGCAACCTCGACCGAAGTCAACAGTCAGCTGTCCAGGGATAGGGAACCTCTCCCGCTCCCACAAACGCAGATGGTGGAACTTACCTTTTGACTCCTTCTTCTTGGGCCGAGAAGAATGTCCCGATGGCCCCTCTCCCTTCGTGGAAAGGGACTGATAAAGCTCCTTGAACGAAGCCGTATACGAGGAACTCAGAGACACCGGGGTAAATGCCGCGGCCGAGGAGGAAGATGCGGCCTGGGCCGCCTCCTCCTCGAGGGCGATCATCTGCTCTAGCTGCTCAGCCGAGCCAGCCGCCGCAGACACCGCCCAATGAGCCTCTTTTGATTTTACCAGCGGAAACATTTCGCGCCAGCTCAATCGGGCAGCGAATCATCCAGGACGCTGGTTGAGAAAAGATGCACAACTCGCAGGCCTGGGCGGTCATGATCTAGGCCAAGGCAGTAGACTATCGTGAGTGCGGATCCGCCCCGACATTTTCTGCCCGCAAGGGCACCTCCGAAAGCCGGGAATAGATTCGTCCATCACAGCCACGAGGGAAGATGAAGACCGAAGTTTAGAAAACTTCAAAACCAATTTCGGACGAACCGAAGAGTTAGGATCCAGTCTAAAACGAAGAGCGCTAAGGAGGGAACCTGAGCTTCCAAGCGGTAAGGAAGATCTGACGTCATGGGCCGGAGCCGAGAGTTTTACCACCCGGATGGGTGGGAGGAGCCAGCTTGAAGACCTTCTGGCAAGATTTAAAGTGGCAAGGAACCTGCCAATAAGTGTGGATGAACAACATATCCATGTCTCTAGAAGTACTTTTTCACAGAAAGAGTAGTGGATGCTTGGAACAGCCTCCCTGCAAAGATGGTGGGGGCAAAAATGGTAGGGGAATTCAAGAATGCATGGGATTGACATAAGAGTACTCTTGCAACAGGGAAGAGAGGGTAAGCCGCAGATCAACTAGGGTCTGTGGTATTGCATTACTTAGGGAAAAGGGGCAGACTAGGTGGGCCACACAGTCCTTATCTGCCATCATCTTCTATGTTTATGTTTCTATGTTTCTACAACAAGACCCACAGAATACCTGTGGGAATACATATTTTTCAGAAACTAAACAGCATGACTGTCTTTACGTTTAAGGGTGAACTACCAGCAACACAGAAGCCCCAACCGCTGCACAAATCGGGGCTTCACCTGTCTGGTCCCCTCTGCAGGGAAAGAAAATCAATTTATCTCACTACTTTTAAAATATTCACAAACCCTCGGTGGCCCCAACATTTAAGTATGACATTCTGGAAAGTACAGTTATGCAAGGAGTTACCATAACAGTAGATCTTCGAGAAAAGCTCTTGCAGTAGGTACCACAATCAGGACTGACACCACCAGGCGGCGGTTCCCGGTATTTTTTTCTTCCAGCAGTACTGATATGGGAACGCCCCCCGCTGATGTCAGCTCCAGCCCCAGCGTCACCCTATATAAGGGAGGCGCTCCCCACGTGCTCCAGTTCCTGCATGCCCCCCATCAGGCAGAGAGATGGTAACAGGCAATAGCCAGAAGCATAAGCCAAAATTATTCCATCAAAAGAAGGGAAAACCAGCCTGGAAAAGGCCTGATCTCTGGGGGAAGGAGGGCGGTAAATACACCTGCTGCAAAAGCTTCTCTCGAAGACCTACTGTTACGGTAAGTTCTTACATAACTGTACTATCTTACTTCGAGAGGAAGCTCTTGCAGCAGGTACCACAATTAGGACCTATTCCCAAGCAGTATAAAACATATAATAACCCTGGGAGGGGGAACAGTATGGAAAGAAACAGCAGGAATAGGGAGGGGGTCCCAGAACTGACATTGGGAGGTGACGGGGTGGCCGGCATCAGAAGGACAGTGACTGGCATCGGGATGGCCTTTGTCAGACCAGTGGCCAAAGGGGCCACGGGCAGGCACTGGTCCGGAGTTCGCTTGTCCTTTCAGGCTGACTGATGTCCCTCAGAGGCGTGAGCCTTAGGACAGTCTGCCTTGTGTTTTGTGGACTTCTCAACCGAGCAGTCACTCACCGAAGGCGGGCGCCAGTCTGAGTCCAAAGATTTCGGAAGCAAGGAGGAGGCCCTGCTGCCTGAAGACCCGGAGGCCTTGCTCGACTCCCGGGAGTTGGCCTTGGAAGAAGAGGCCGAGCGGGAGTAGGTCTTGCCTGTGCCCGGCGAGAAAAGACTTTTCGGTGGGTGGATGCACCTTCAGAGGTTCAAGGGTGGTCCCTGAAAACTTGGCCGCAGAAGGTCCGGTGGATGATTTGAGGGTCGTGAGACGGAAATCATGTCCCGATGACCCAGACTTCAAGCCCGAGGACCTTGGCCTGGAGTGGGACCTCTCTTTCTCCTTGTGCTACCAGTGCTTGTGGGTGGGACGGTGATCGGATTTCCCTGAGGACGAGGCACGTTCCATCGTAGCCAATTTCTATTCTGCTAAAAAGGTGGAAAGGGATGTCTGATGCCTGATCCGCGTTCGGGAGTTGAAGACCTGACAATGGGGGCAGGTGTCGTGATCAGGCCCAAGGCAGAAGAGGCATGCCGAGTGGCCGTCCTTAGCGGGTATCTGTTGCTCACAGGAGCACTTGTTAACGTGCCCTTTGGAGAAAGAGGACATAGATGCAGCGAAAATTATTGAGAGAATGGTGGAAAAGGAAGGAGAGCGATCTGTACTGCAAGCGGTAACCGAGGTGTACGAATCCTGACCGTGCAGCGGGAAAGAACTGGAGCAAGTGGGGAACTCCTCCCTTATATAGTGTGATGCCGGGGGTGGAGCCAACGTCAGCAGGGGGCGTTCCCACGTCAGTACTGTTGAAAGAAAGAAAAAATGCCGGGAACTGCCGCAAGGTGGCATTAGTCCTAATTGTGGTACCTGCTGCCAGAACTTCCTCTCAAAGTAAGATCTACCGCAATCTCGCTGGAAATGTCACGAGATCATGACGTTTCATTCCCCCAGCCTTAATACTGTCCCTATCAGGGCTTGACAAATTTTAAAATTAGGTACTTGTCCACAGACAAGTGGCTTGTCCAAAAGTACTTGTTCCAGTGCTTGAGTTGGTAGTCCCGGTATAAAATGGCATATTTTTAATGGAAAATATCAAACTACAGAAAACTCAATGGATTTATTGTAGTTATTTAGTGTTGAAATAGACAATAAGAATAAATAATATGATTTTATTTTTGTCAGCAGCATGGCGAGGCTGCGAGCATAGACAGAATTAGCATTAGCAGCGAGGAACTGACAGCAAGTGTGGTTGCAGCAGCAGCACAGTGAGAACATCATTACAGCAGAGTAGCAGACAGTACAGCATCAGCATTGGGAAAAGTTACAGGAAGCCTGAGCTTGCTCCAGCCAGAGCATCATATTCAGTCATGTCGTCATCAAGACTAGTGACAGCCTCAGGGACATTTTCGGTGAATCAGCAGAACTAGTAGTTGAACTAGCATGACCATGATGACCATGAATGGCGTGTGCCAGGACCAGATAGTAGCCAGTGGTTGATAGTTTGATCCAGATCAAAGCTGTCTAATGCAAGACCTTCAACTGCTATATGCGAAGTGACTTGAGCGTGTCATCAATCAAACTTGTTCTTATTTTTGTTTTATGAGATTCTGAATGGAGAATACTCTCACATTTAGTAGTAGACACACTCATAGCCAGTAACATTTCTATTAAGTCAAGGATGTGAGCAAGCTGGGCAGGTTTCTCTCGTAGTAGTCGTGAATACACTTGTAGATATGGCTTGTCAACTGCAGACTTAAGCATTGCTTTTAATGCACAATACTCCCTTTTTATACTGGTTACATGATCTTCAGAAAAAAAGCTGTGAAAGTAGTCTAATAAATTACTTAAATCAGTTGTGCCAAATTGTGCAAGTTCTTCTCATGACAGATCAAAATTTTTGAAATCCAAGCAACTGAACCATTTTAGAGGTTCTTCCGAGAAATTCTGAAAACGCTGATCAATGTGAGATACTGCTGCATCTATTAAACTGTGCAGCTGTGTATCAGTCATAAAATTTACTTCTGGACAGTTCCCTTTGAAAGTAAAAGGAACAATCTTGTCCTCACTGCCACATTTTGAAATGAGGTAGTTCATGCATTTCTCTGCAGGATTACATTGGTTCAGAAATGATGTCATAAACTTTCCAGGTCTTGTTTTTAGCTGTCAACTGGAGTAAGCATGTCTCAATGAGTTGGGGGACTTCTAATATTAGTAGGTCATCCTTCTGAAATTCAAGTGATACATTTTTCAATATTGGCAGAAAATCTTGAAGAATAAACAGTGATTTTACAAACTGTACTGCGTGCACATCTCTTAGAAGTGCCTTTGCTTTGGCCCCATCATCACCAGCAGAGTTTGACACATGTTCAAGATGCTGAATTACTGTAGGCAGGTTGACTTGAACAGCATGAACTGAACACGTCTTACTTGCAAGCCAACGCACTTGCTTTATTGCACTGAAATGAGCCAACTCCGTGTGTATGACATCTGCTATTTCTTGCAGTTCCCAAAGTTTCTTGGGGCTATAGTGGTAAAATTTAAAAATTCCTTTCAAGGTGTTTTCTACTTTTTGAACAAAGGGATTTTTTTTCATGACGTCGAGAACTGCTAACTCCAGTTTGTGGGCTACGCAATGTATGGGTATTACAATGGGGACATGTTCTCGGATTTTGCTATGGTGCCAACTGTGGCCCCATCATCACACTGGCACCATCAAAGTTGGCACATCACAGAACTGGTCCAGGTCTGCTCACATCGTTAAGGTCCAAAGAAAGATCAACAGACTCAAGTGCAGAGGTTATTGCTTTAAAAACTCCATCTGCGTGAGAATGTTCAAGAGGTACAGCTTTAACACAGTTGTAACTTTTTTCTGCGCCATCAACAAAACGAAGGAAGACATTTTCCCACTCTACAATGTTTGCATCTGTACTGCCATCTGCAAGAACGGTAACAAATTTTGTATTTTTGATCGTCTGGATCTGTGTTGTAGACATGACAGCTGATATTGCATTACAGAAATCTCTGGCCCATTTACCATTTGCATAATTGCTGCAGAGTTTAACCCCATTTTTTTCTTGCAATGTGCAAAGCCACTCCATATCTGAGAAAGGACGTAAATTTTTAGCCAAGGAATATGCGGTGTTAAATAAATGCCTCATTTTATTTAAGGTGACTTCCTCCATCTGAGAAAATGCATGATATATTGCAGTTTCAGATATGTTAAAATTGACTGCATGTTGACCAGTTTCGTGACTATGTTGGTTTGCACAAATTATATGTGGATTTGATTTCTCATGGGCTCTCACGGACTCAATTCTGAAATTATTTGAACCAATGGCAAACATGTTAGGTTTTTGAATAAGCAGGAGTATAGCAAGGTGGGATATTTCTCACAGGCAGAGCAGTACATGGCGTATTTTAGTCATCATACCTTAACCAGGTAAACTGTTTAGCCAGTGATGCTGGGAATGTTCGAGCCCTTTTTCAACATCATATTTTTTTATCGTGGCTTCTTTTCTCAGTGTTTACTTCCTCGTGATCTAAAGTGAAGGTCGCTTTACCTGTACTGAACCAGAATGTGATGGCACTGAACTGCTGCTACTGTTATGCTCACTCGCTTCAGAAACTGGTACGGTCAAGTTAGACTGATCGCCTGTTATGTCTACAAACACAGACCCGAACCGAGAACCTTGGTCGTTTTTCCTGACTACTAGTGGGGCGGGGGCTGGTTGGGGCTGGCTTTCAGACTGTGAAGAAGGCTCAGGGTCAGGCTCTTTACTTTTTGTTTCGATGAAGAAGATTTTTCCCTGTCCAAAGGGAAAATAGAAGTGCTTGCTCTGGCTTATTTTGTTGCATTATTTTAACTGTCTTCTATGCTGCAATTGTGAAATAAACTAACAAAATTGTTGTATTATTGTACATAATATTGTACACAATAAAATTCTATTTTGTGTTATCTTTGTGTGTGTTGTGTTACTGTAATTTTTTTACCTTAAGCTGTTGTGCTTATGCAGCACTACAAGAGAGCAGGACAGAGTACTTGGGTGGGTAGGTGGGAGGGGGCTGGGCTGGGTCCAGAGCCGGACGGAGTACTAGCAGGAAACTGCTTTTTCCCTTCTCAGGCCAGGTTCGGTCTCACAGCCACACACACACACACACACACACACACACAAACAAACACTTCCACCAGTGTAGCTAGTACTGGTAGGTTTATTTTATTTTTTCGGTGTCCCCAAAAATGCCTTTTCCCTTCTCAGGTCAGGTTTGGCATCACAGTCGCACACACATACACCTCCACCAAAAGTACTAGCTAGGGTTTATTATTTTCTTCTGTGTAGTGTCACTGTCACTTTTCACACAAAAATGTTTTCCCTTTCCCTTCCTATAGTATATTTCTAAGAAAGAAGTCCAGTTGTTCCCAAGTTCCTGTACCCTCTCCTCTCAGGGCAGGTTAGGTCTCACTCACAGCCACTGCCACACACACCTCCACCAAGTACTTGGTAGGACAAACAAAGTACTAGCTAATAAGTTTATTTAAGGTAGCTATCTTTTTTTTTGGGGGGTATCAATCTCTTTTTATACTGCAACTGTTTACTTTATTAAGTATTCAGTTCTTTCCCTTCCACAATTTCCTCTACTCTACCCTTAGGCTCTCAGGGCAGGTTCGGTGGTCTCACACTGACAGCCCCTGCCACACACTGCACACACACCTTCTCCACCAATGTATGTAGCAGTAGCAGCTACTAGGTTAATTCAGGTTTTTCTGTAGCTCAGAAAAATGCTTTTAGTTTTTTCCCTTTAGTTTACCTTTTATTCCTATAATCTCAGTTGTTCAGGGACAGTGGGCTAGCTAGGAATAGGTGTGGTGTATATAAGGTTAGGTAAGGAGGGCTAAGGAGGTTTATAGTTTTCTTAGTTATTTAGTTCAGTTGTTGTGTACTTCACATCACACACGCTCTATCTAGTGGTCTTGCAGGAGGCACACATTATCAGCCAGGTCCAAGTCCCTGATCTCTGCTCTCTCATGGAAGGCAGGCTTGTCTCTCAAACACACACACCCCAACCCTATCACACGATCATTTAAATGTTTAGTAATTCCACAACTTAAATTCAACACACAATCACTTCCCCCACTTAAGAGTCTCATGTTTTTGGTTTTTTTTTTTATTTAAGAGCTGTGTATCCTTTTATTTTTCTTCACTTCACGAGTCCACACAAGTCCAAACACACACAGCTCCCTGAATTAAGTGTGCAGTGTTTTTGCTTAGTTCTCCCTTTTTTTTTTATATAATCAGCATTGTTTTATCAGACTTTCCACTCTAAGCAAACTCTCTCTCTCTCTCTCTCCTCTCACATCCCCTTCCCCCCAAACTCAGATTCTCCTGCTGCCTGGCTCAAAACTCCCAATATATATTTGTATTGTAATCTAACTTCTCTCTCCTATTACTGATTTGCTAGTGACTCATGACAATTGGCCCAAATACACTCTGACTGTGCTCCAAACAGAAATGATGTGCTCTCTGCCTCTCTCGAGCAGCGAAATGGCGCGTTTGCCAGCGTGCGCGGGCTAGTGCTACTGCCACTCTGAGAGCTCCAGTCCGCCCAATAGCGATCACCGTAGCCAGGACTGACAGGACTGTACCATCAGCTATAGGCTGCCTAGCCTGTCAGTCTGGCTATTTTGACCAGTTATGAACGCGTTTCTTCTTGGCGCCGCCCTCGTGCCTCCCCGAGTGTCTGCTGGTGCCCGATTTCCGTGCCTGACTCACTGCACAGTTAATTCGGGAGTCGGGACATGGGGCACAGTGGCACGCAGCTGTGGTGCAGTGGGTGCGCGCATTCAACAATGCGCACAAAGACTCTCCATCTAGTGGCCAGCAAGGGAAAAGCAGGTAAAAACCAGCAAATTTTAAACTGCAGCATGGTAGTCCGTGGGACAAGCAGAACTCTGGCATCTGCCTGTCCCCACATAAAAAATGGTAGTCCGGGACGTCGGGCTACAGGATTTGTCAAGCCCTGGTCCCCATGTATGAAAACATAACCGGGTCTGTATCTTCAGTGCCCGATGCTATTTTCACAGAATTTGACTAAATCCCATGGGTATGGCAGCATGATCTCACAATGTTTCCAGTGAGGCTGCGGTAGTTCCGGAGCACCCTACTTAAAAATGTAGGGGGCCACCGGGGGTTGTGAATATTTTACGAGCAGTGAGGCAAACAAACAACTGATTTTTTACGGTGCCTGCCAGGGGGACCAGAGATCTGTGCAGCAGTCGGGGCTTCTCTGTTGCCAGTAGAACTCCTTTAAATCTGATAAAACAATTTAAATCAGATTTTGAATACTTGTGTCTGAAGTCTACAATGAATATGGGGTGAATTTCTGCTTTTGTTTCCTCCTGACTTGATTTGCATTCTACACTACTTTGTATATCTAATGTCAACAATGTTTTTTGTGCATTCACGTTCTCTCTGGTGTAAATAAAATTCAAATATAGAACAAGCATTTGCCAATGCCGAATGTTCGCCATGTGCACTGGTGTCATGGGGGTGTGTGTGTGTGTGTGTTTGAAAATTGCTTCAGTGAAGGAATCATTTTAACATTTAAGAATGCAAAGTAGAAGTGATGATGTTGGGCAGTGTAACTGTCTTGTTTGTACAATATTTGTGTGCCAAATTTTCAACAAACCCTTCTTATGACCCCACCTCATAAGTGTAGAGAAAATGTTCAACTCCTGGCCGAAACACTATTTCACGCAGCGACTGCAGAATCACCTTTTGGGATGCAAAAAACATTTTGTCCAGGATCTGAAAAATGACAGCTATCACAATCATGAGGTGGTGTGAAGAAATTGCTATATTGAAAATTTGGGGCCAAAATATTGAAAATTATCAAAGTTACAAGCCTGTGTTCATAAATTTCAACGTAGGCTCATAACTTTGCCTGTTAATATTTTTGACCCAAATTTTCTACACAGCCTTCTTATAACCCCACCTCATGAATAAGTGCAGAGAAAAATGTCAGCTCCTGCCTGAAAGGGGATTTCGTGCAGCAACTGCGAAATCACCTTTCAGGATGCAAAAAAAAAAAACATTTTGGCCAGGATTTGAAAAATGACAGCTGTCACATTCATGAGGTGCTGGGAAGAAATGGCTATGCTGAAAATTTAGGGTAAAAATATTAACAATTGACAAACTTACGAGCCTGCGTTCACAAACTTCAACGCAGGCTCATAACTTTGTTGTTTAATATTTTTACAAAAGGTTTTCAACACACCCTTCTTATGACCCCACCTCATGAACAAAGACGGAGTAAATTGTCAACTCCTGCCCGAAAGGCGATTTTACACAGCAACTGCAAAATCACCTTTCAGGACAGAATTCTGTAATGTCACTTAATTGTTCATGAGGTGGGGTCCCCAAAAAGATGTGGAAAATATGGGGCAAAAATATTGAAAAACGGCTAAGTTATGGCACTAAATTGAAAACCCCATTGAAATACATTGAAGCGCTTACCTCAGTTTGTGGTTGGGCTTTGAAGAATGAAGTTGTATCTGCAGTCCAAGGAAGATTACGGCGACAGACCTCTGGTGGGTATGTACAGGGTAAGGGGTGTTTTGTGTGGTGGGTCCTGGTGGGAGGGTCAGGTGGTAGCAGGCGCAGAGCGCCGATGGACATTTTTCCAGGAAAAAAATGACGAGATAGTTTTCTTTATTTCAGGGAGTTTTCTACTAATGGAGGCACTGGGGATTGGGCACCTCACCGTTACCGGGAGGAACAGTATTTAAATCATTAAGGACACTGGGGGATTGGGCACCCCCAGTGTCACGGAGTTATGTTGGCGGGGGGGCAACAGACATTGATGGACGGTTCTCCTCTACACTGGGGAACTGAGCACCCCCAGTGTCACTACTGTTTGTGTGTGGTGGGGGGCGCAGACAGGGAGGGTCGGCTTGGTGGACAGTAAGGGCCGCCTGCATCAGACATCGATGGATGTTTTTTTTTTGTTGCAGGCAAGCATTCCAGGCTGACCATATTTTTTATATTTTTGACCATGACAGATCAGTCTGGCTTGCTGGGCGACATGGATCAAAGGGACAGCAGCTTCTTTTGAAGTTGGTGCCGTCCCCGCCCAGCAAGCCAGAAACTCTGTCACAGTCAGCCTGGGTGCCGATTAGTGAGACACTGTCGGGCCCCTGCAACACTACTCTGCACTGGGAGGACAGTGTCACACCCATCAAAGTCTCACTCTCATACCAGCGTGTTCACTGCACTTGCACACATAGTGAACACAAAAAGGCATCAAGCAAATCAAACCACACCACTAAAACACACCATTCTGCAATCATATACTGCAAACCCAAAATTCAAAAAAATACAAATGAACAGTCACTTACAAAAACAACTAGACTGACCCAACGCACAAACTCCAAAATTATGCATTTCAAACCCACACATCAAAAATCCTACTCAATGAACCAGTGCAGTACCCAACTAAAGAAACCTTAACTCGATCTGCCAAAACTTGAAGGAGAACTGTGGGTTCACCTTACAAGGCTTGCATTAAAAAGTCTAGAAGTAAAGGAAACAGTTTCCCTATCTGAATGACAAATCAAGCCCATATGTTTGAAAACCAAGCCCTTGCAATCAGCTGTGGTTCACATTTTCAAGACAGACTCTTTCTGCTCTGCCTCTGCCTGCCCCAGAGATTGTGCATGGCAAATTAATCCCACTGTACTACTGGGGCATTAGTGTATCATTGTCTTGCGAGATAACCATTCTCGTCAGCATAATCTTAGTGCAGGCACAGGCAGAGCATGAAATGTCTGCCTTGATAATGTGGATCTCAGCAAACAGTGAGAGCTCTATTTTCAAACGCATTTTAATATCTTTATAAGTGACATTGCACAGGGACTGGAAAGAAAAGTATGCCTCTCTGCAGATGACACAAAGATCTGCAACAGGGTTGATACACAAGGAGGTGTGGAAAGGATGAGAATGGACTTGGCAAGGTTGGAGGAATGGTCAGAAGTATGGCAACTTGGATTCAATGCAGAGAAGTGTAAAATATTGCACCTGGGAAACAAAAACCCAGGGGAAGATTACACAATGGGGGGGGGGTAGTAACAACAACAAAAATGGAACGGGACCTTAGGGTAATCATATCGGATGACCTTAAGGTTGGCAAGCAATGTGAGAAGGTGGCAGGGAGGGCTGGAGGGGATACTGGGATGTATAGGGAGAGGCATCACCAGCAGAAAACAGGAAGTTGTTATCCCTCTGTACAGACAGTTGGTGAGACCCCATCTGGAGTACTGTGTCCAGTTCTGGAGACCCAATCTCCACAAGGACATAGACAGAATGGAGGCAGATCAGAGGAGGGCAACTAAAATGGTACAGGGTCTGCAAGAGAAGCCACACTAGGAGAGACTAAAGGAGCTTAATGTGTATACCCTTGAGGAAAGGAGGGAGAGGGAGCACATGATAGAAATGTTTAAGTACCTCAGTGGAATCAACAAAGTCCAAGAGGGTAGCATCTTTCATAAAGAGAGATGTGCAAGAACAAGGGAACACAATTTGAAGATAGAGGGGGGGATGACTCAGGGGCAATGTGAATAAGTATTTTTTCAAAGAGAGGGTGGTGGATGCATGGAACAGCCTTCCTGAGGAAGTTTTGGGTTCAAACTGTGGGAGAATACAAGAATGCATGGGACAGACATAAGACAATTTTTGTGGGGGGTAGGAAGAAATAGGCTGTTTGTTAAATAGGGTCTGCAGCTTATCCTCTAGGTAGGGAAATGGGCAGACTAGGTGGACCAAGCGGTCCTTATCTGCCGTCAAAGTCTATGTTTCTATGGGCTTGATTTTTCACTCTGCACAAGCAAAGCAGTGTCCTATATGCCCAGTCTCTTCAATGTAGGCTTTGTAAGACACACCCGCAAGTCGCCTTTTAAAACACACTACTAGCTAAAAGCAAAATATCCAGTTGAGTCAGTGGTGCTCTCCAATCAAAACACAGAAAGAAAATGTAATGCAAAGTGCACACCAAATTAAAACATTCAAATATATAATGCCACAGAAGCGCAAACATACACAGAACCAGCAATTAATATAAATACAAACAAAATGCTGCATATAGTGTGCTAAAACGCAGTAAAATTGAGAAGTACTTGACAGAAACAGAAGCAGCTCCCAAAATCAACCTTTGTGAAAAAATGAGCAACTAGATACTCAAATCAAGAGGACTCTAAAAACCATATTCACTTGCAGCCTATCTCACAAATGAGAAAATCACCCCACACTTGACAGCACTGAACCCAATTCCAAGCAGGGACCTGACTCTAGGGTAATGAAACAAGGACTGCCCTTAGAAGACACAATGATTGACTGCTTAATAAAAAAAAAAATTAGAATTGGCTTAAGACAATCCAAACATTTCATAAGTGGAATACGTAAATAATAGGACACAAGAGTACAGACTGTGTTGATTATACTATATATAAGTACAAACTGGTGTATATTTTGCCTCTGGTTTCACCACCTGGTGCAACATGCGTATCTTTTTTCCACTTGTACTCTCCTTTCTGTGCACCAGTACTTCTGGGACTACAGATGGGCAGAAGCACTGTGGTTCACCCTGGACTCAGGGAATAGGAGCTACTATTTGCACCGGGGTGTGATTTATAAATCTCCAGCACAGGGGGAGGAGTTAGGTAAGGTACTAGTGGAAGCCATTGGCAAAATGGCAGAAAAGGGGGAGATGCTGCTGGTAGGGGACTTCAATTTGCCAGATGTAGATGAAGCCTCCAAGTTGCACGTTCAGCCAAAAGCAGGGATATCCTGGACTCCCTGCAGGAGGCATTCTTCAGGCAACTAGTCAGTGATTCCACTTGTGATGGGTCAATACTAGACCGGTTACTAACAGGGACAGTGTGCTAGATTTTCAAATGACGTGGGACCAAAGTCTCACGTCACAGCACAAGATTTCTGCACTTTCGGAATTTATTTTCAGCCAGAACAGCTGTGGGGGAAGTTATGCCTGGTTCAACCGGGGGCACAGTGGAGGCAACAAAGCTCTGCATCAAGCAAGTGAGCAAAACCAAGAGGGGAAAAAAGACTGCTTATGGCTCTTGATAAACATGGCAGGAAAGGGAAAGGCTAAAAGAGCTGCATTCAAAAGGTACAAAGACGCAGAGGGAGGAGGATAGGGAAAGTAGCAGAGTCTGTGAAAGCTCAACTTGGAAAGAGTATAGCCTAGGGGTAATAACGAAAGGTGACAAGACATTTTTTAGGTATGTAAGTGAAAAGAGGAAGTCCAAGGGAGGGACTGTAAGGTTAAAAAGGGAAGGGAGGGGACTGTGCAGAGGGGGACCAGGAAAGAACGGGTCACCTTGAACAAATACTTCTGCTCAATGTTCACAGAGGAAGGGGAAGGCTAAAGGACAGCAAAAAAGTAAAAAGGGGGGGCCACACTAGTCCTTTTCAGGGGACTCAAAATCAAATCAACTTTATTTGAAAATACTGTTCCAAAAAGACCACAGCGCTGTACAATAACCAAAAAAACACAGAAACAAAATAACAAATATTAACATCAGACAGTTAAAAGTACATCAAAGATAAAACAACATTAAACTGTTAGAATTAAAAGTATCGGAGATAAACTAATTAACTACTGTTAGAATCAGGTTATGCTAAACCAAACAGATGGGGTTTTTAAGGCAGTTTTAAAACTCTCGACAGTCAGGTACACTCCAACCTGGTGAGGGAGAGAATTCCACAGGGTAGGGGCCACAAGAAAAAATTACTCACCTTAGTAATGTTGTTTCTTCTAATGGAGTCTTGCTATATTATGACCATTGCAGTTTGTCCCACCATTAGAACTGCTCCAGAGGTGAAAGAGTTAACTCCATTCTAAGAATGGAACTTAGAACTCGAGCTCTATTAGAGAAGCTCTGTCTGGCTATTTCAAACCCAAACTGTCAGATCTTTATGAGCAAAAACTCACTAAGGTCTGTGTGGAAGCTGTAACTTACACCTAGCCAACTGGCTACCTAAATATTAACACCCAATGCTGGTCCCAACACAAAGACTCAAGTCAGGGGACCAAAAGTAATAGTATAATATAATAATATGAAAGTAATAAGATAAAATAAAAACACCACCCCAAAACCCCAGAAGGGTGGAAAATATATAATTAGCATAACTAGTGCCACACTAGGCTGCCACCCCACCCAAGTAGAAGTTCTGAGAGGGGCAGGCTGGGGAGATTATAATATAGCAAGACTCCATTAGAAGAAACAACATTACTAAGGTGAGTAATTTTTCTTCAAACAACATGAAGTCTTGCTATATTATGACAATTGCAGAATACACAGCAGTACCTCCATGGAGGAGGGACAGAACCTACTTAGGAATAGGCTCTGAAGCACAGCTGTGCCAAACCGAAGCATCTCCTGGCCTGGACATCCAGGGAGTAATGCTTGGTGAAAGTGTGTACCGTTTTCCAGGTAGCTGCTTGACATATTTCTAAAATAGGGATGTCTCTAGCAGCAGCTATAGATGCACTGTACCTCTGGTAGAGTGAGCCCTCAGGCCTGAAGGGGAACCTTCCCAGTTTTTGATAACAAATTGGATACAAGAGACAATCCACCTGGCAACTGATCTCTTAGTGGCAGGTCTCCTTTCTCGACCTCACCATAAGTGAGAAAAGTTGGAGGATTCAAACCTGTGACCCTTGGTACATTCTATATAGTAACTGGGCCCTCTTAACATCTAAACTGTGCAATCTCCTCTCGCCAGAGGAGGAATGTTCAGTGAAAAACACTGGAAGGAGATAGATTGATTAAGATGGAAATCTGAAACCACCTTAGGCAAAACTTCCTGTTAGTCCTGAGGACTACCTTATCCCCATGGAAAGAAATAGTCAGTTTCTACTGACAAGGCTTGCTAACTCACTTATGCGCCTGGCAGAAGTGATAGCCACTAACAAAACAGTTTTCCAAGTTAAGTACTTAAGCTCTGCAGAAGACAGAGGTTCAAAAGGGGTTGCATTAACTGAGCAATGCAAACATTAAGATCCAGGCAGGGCGGATCCTAAAAGGTGGATTAGTATGAAGTAATCCTTTAAAAAACTTGGAAAATACAGGGTGACGGGAAGAGAGGAGGGCTTTTCTGCTGAAACAAAAACAGAGACAGCTGCCAAATGTACTTTCAGGTAGCTGGTCTCAGGCCCAAGAATTAAGATAGACCATATAGTCCAAAACAATGGGCAAATCAGCAGATTCGGGAAATATGTTTCAGAACACCAGATGAAAATCTTTCCACTTAGAATTATAAGTAGCCCTAGTGGAAGGCTTCCTAGAAGCCTTTAAGATTTCAAGAACACCTTGAGAAAGGTGTAGGTCAGCAAATTCTAACTCCTCAAGAGCCGGGCCTTGAGGTTGAGGGATTTGAGGTTCGGATACCAAACTCTCCCCTGGGCACAGGTTAACAGGTTGTGATTCCTGGAGAGAGACAGGGGAAGATGGACTGCTAGGGACAGAAGGAGTGGGTACCAGGGCTGCTTGGCCCAATCCGGGGCAATCAGAATCACCCTGCAAGGCTGGGATCCGATTTTGACTAGCACCTTGAATAGGAAAGGGAAGGGGGAACAGGCGTAAAGAAACTTCCTTCCCAATCTAGGAGAAAGGCATCCAGGGACTAACCACTGGGGGCCTGCAACAGAACAGTGGAAGTCGGTGATTGTCTGGGGCTGCAAAAGATCTATCTGAGGGTGCCCCATCTGGCAAAAACTATCCCCAGTATTTGAGGATCCAGAGACCATCTGTGATGGCCCTGGGAAATCCTGCTGAGAGCATCTGCCAGGACATTGTCCTTTCCTGGAAGGTGAACTGCTATGAGGAGTGTTCGGGAATAGGCCAGAGACCACAACTTCATTACCTCGGTGCACAAGGCCGAGACGCGAGTGCCTGCTTGTTGATGTACCACATTGTTGTGGTGTTGTCTGTTCTGACTTGTACCACTTTGTTCTGAACAGACGCAGAAAACACTTGAAGTGCTAGAAAGACAGCTCTGAGCTCCAGCAAATTGATGTGGGGCAGAGATTCCTGGGGAACCACACTCCCTGAGTGGAGAGGTCGCCCATGTGGGCCCCCCACCCCAGGAGGGATGCATCTGTAGTGAGGGTCAGGAGTGAGACAGAGGAATGAAAGGGACCCCCAGTCTTAAATTGCTCTGATCCTGCCACCACTGGAGGGCCTGGATCAGGGTTCGAGTCACTGGGACCAACTTGGAAAGGGGGTCTCTTCTCTGAGACCAAAAGGCTCTCAAGTGAAACTGAATGTCCCTCATCTGAAATCTTGCTCCTTGCACTACAGCTGTGGACGCAGCCATGTGCCCCAGGAGCTGCAAGAAGTATCTTGCTGGTAGAGACCTGCAGAGTGAAGGAGGAGGCCAGAGCTCCTGTGTTCCTTACCCTCGAAGGTAGAAGGCTCTGGCCTGCTTTGTGTCCATTCTGCACCTATGAAGCTGAGCACCTGAACAGGTTCCAGAACTGACTTTGGAAGATTGAGCAAGAAGCCCAGAGAGGTGAGCAGCTGCTGGGTAACTTGCAGGTGAGATTGACCTGTTCTGGGGACTGGCCTACAATGAGCCAGCCGTCCAGGTAGGAAAGACAGCAATCCTTTGCCTTCTTAAATGAGCAACTGCTACTGCCAGACATTTGTGAATACCCTTGGGGCAGAGGTGAAGCCGAAAGGCATTGCTCTGAACTGGTAGTGACCTGAGGGCAGTTCGAATCTGAGGTACTGGTGGGCGCTCAGATTAGGACATGAAAATAGGCATCCTTGAGGTCCAGGGAGGCTAGCCAGTCCCCTGGCCTTAGAGAGGGTAAAATCATTGCCACAGTTACCATTTTGAACTTTGGTTTCAAAAGGTGCTTGTTCAGATATCTCAGGTCTAAAATGGGCCGCCATTCTCCTGTCTTTTTTGGGGTAAGGAAATATCTGGAGTACAGACCCTTGCCCTGATGTAGGGGAGAAACCCTTTCTACAGCTCTGAGAGCCAGGAGGGATGAGACTTCTGTTTCTAAAGAAAAGGTCTCTAAAGGGTTTGCAGGTGGGAAAGATCCGATTCTCATCCTTGGAAATTTTTTGAAGCTGAGAACCAGACCCTGACTTACTACTTCCAGGACTCACTTGTCTGAAGTTAGAGACTCCCAGTTCTGAACGAAGTAAGCCAACCTGCCCCCTACAGGTAAAGGAGAATCGGCCCTGGTCACCCCATCAGGGTGCCTGTTTGGCAGGTGCTTTAGGCTGAGGGGTGGGAGCAGGCCTGCTCACACCCAGTCTGCCTCTCCCTCTGAAGAACCCCCTCTGAACATAAGCAGAGGAGGCCTGGGTTTGGTAAAAAGGCCTGTGAAAAGGCCTACCCCTACCCCTGGGAGCCTGCCTCTGAGGAGTGGCTTGCCGCTCCTTGGACTGAGCACTCTTATACGTAGTCCTATATTCATCCATTTTCTTCATATAATTCTCTGTCTGCTCCCCAAACAGAGAATTCCCTACCACAGGAAAATCCATAGCCTTAGTCTGGGTATCCTTTGACAAGCTAGTACACCTGAGCCAGGCCAACCTACGAAAAGCTACAGATGTAGCCATGACTCTAGAGGATACATCATTAAAATCCACAGCAGCATGGAACTGCACCTTGGATGCCTCCATGCCATCAGCAGCCACCTGTTCCAGCTCCTTAGCAAGCTGGCCACAGGCCTGTTTGGCCAAAGCCATGACAGTGTCCCATCTAGATTTTTGATACCTTGCTACATAAGCCACGTAATTTGCTTGCCCGAGTCCCAAGGACGCTGCCATGTATTTTTTTTTTTTCTTTTTTTTCTTTTTAGCCATGGCATCAATCTTCCTGGAATCCTTGTCAGGAGCATGTGAAGCCAAGGGAATATTAGCTTTATCACAGGCTGCAGCCTGAAACATGACTGCATTGCTGTGAAAGGAATTCTGTATCAGGACCTGACAGAGTGTACCTCCTGTCCATCTTTTTGTCCACAGGAGGCACAGAATTAGGAGCTTTTAAAATTTTTATTGTTTGTTTCCTAAATGAATTATGCAAGGGAATACACAATCTCCTAGACTCTGGAATATCCATAATTTCTACAAAATCAGGTTCCTCTTTCTCATCCACAGCTTCCTCCAATGGGAGCTGGAGGGAAATCAGCAACCTTTTTATAAAACAGAAAATGAGAGGGGACTCAGAAAGCATAGGGGGAGATTCTAAGGGTCTGTCTGGGGAGATGTCCGGTTCAATGGGCACATCCAGACTCTCAAAGTCACATTCACACTGATCATAATCCTCCTCCCCCTCCTCTGGTTCATAAAAATCTCCAATAACATATTCTTGAACCGGTGGAACCGACCCAACCGACCTTTTACCAGACAGTGGTGGTTCGGACGGAACCGGAGAAAGTGACTGGACAATTTGTATAGCTTTTGCTATTTCTACAGTAGTTGGAGAAGGAATTTTGGACTCCATACCTGTTGATTTTTTAGTTTTCTTTGCTGGAACTGGCTCCTCAGAGCCAGCTTTTCGTTCGCCCGAGGAAGTCTAGCCCTGGTCAGAGGGCACTCCCTCCGGTTCGGTTGGCACCGAACCGGGCTGGCCATCCGGGTCAGCGGACTTTTTGGCCTCTTGTTCCCTGAGCCTGCCCACTCTCTTATCCAGGGTGGCTGCAGGGAAATTTTTACAAATCTGGCAGTCTGAATTGAGGTGGTCAACCCCAGAAATAAACACATGTATTGTGTGGGTCAGCCTTGGCAAAGGCTTCCCCACAGACACTACAGTGTTGAAACCCAGTGGGCCCGGTTTTTCTTTTTGGGTTTCTCAGACATGCCAGCCTAACCAAGAAACTTGCCCTTTTAACGGCAGTGCCAGGCAAGACACCCTTATCAGTTCCCAACCGTGTCACGGGTCGTGGAAAAAGCCGTAATGAAATCCATTTTTTTTAGAACCGATAAGAACCGGGAACCGCACTCTAAAAGCTTCAAAATGCTTACTCTTTAAAGTTTTAAACAACCTGATCGGTTCGAACCGAACTGATAAACATTTACAAGTTCCACACAGAAATAAAACCTGTCTATTACTTACAATACCACAGACAGAGCTTGAACCGATCGGTTTGCGGTTAAAATAATTATACTCGCGGTTGAATTTAACCGAGAAAATACTGTTTAAACCGAGAAATGAACCGAGCAGTAGGAGAAATCTCCGGAGCACTGTTCAGTGAGGCGGAGTAAAGAATCTGACAGTTTGGGTTTGAAATAACCCAGACAGAGCTTCTCTAATAGAGCTCGAGTTCTAAGTTCCATTCTTAGAATGGAGTTAACTCTTTCACCTCCGGAGCAGTTCTAATGGTGGGACAAACTGCAATGGTCATAATATAGCAAGACTTCATGTTGTTTGAAAAACAAAACAGCGGGCCCCAGAGGTCTTGAATCGAACCCTGGGAACCTTTAGCAATCCCTCGCCGGCGGAACAGAGTGAGTGGAGGGGGTGGTAGCAGCAAAGAAGATCTTGCAGGTAGCATGGACGCTGTCCATGTAGGGCTTTATAGGTCAGTAACTCAACCTTGAAGGTGATCTGCCAACGTACAGGCAGTCAATGCAGGCCGTGAAGCACAGAGCGAGAGATTCTTGAAAGGACTTGATAATCTGAAGGCAGACAAAACAATAGGGCCAGATGGAGTGCATCCAAGGGTGTTGAAGGAGCTCATGGAGGGACTGACTGCACTTCTGACAGCCTATTTAACAGCTCACTTGAAACCAGAGTGGTTCCAGTGGACTGGAGGAGGGCAGAGGTGTAGTCCCATTTCACGAAAGTGGTAGCAGGTAGGTATCTGGTCAAGACTGCATGGGAATAAAAGCGTGGTGAAATGCGCACTGAGAAAACAGCATGAATGACAACAGCTACATTGACATAATAGCGGGGATATTAAATAGCGCTGCACATGTAGCTGTTTTAACTCATGCTGAGTAGTATAAGTCCACGACTGTGTCCTGCCTAGCCGTGCTGGCAGCGTAGCATAGAGGTTAGAGTCGCAAGCTGTGAATGGGCTTGCTATATCCAGCTAACCTGGGTTAATTCTGAGATTTTATTTTTGCCATTGCCTGCCCCCACCCAGTTGTCCCCCACCGAGTTACAACAGTAACTACACACACACACACACACCTGAGTTGGCAATAGTATACCGGTCCCCTCCCCAGTTGCCATGCTGACACTACTTGCGATATACTTCATGGATCAGTGCTGGGACCAGTCCTTCTTAATATCTTTATAAGTGACACTGCAGAGGACCTGGAAGGGAAGGTCTGCCTCTTTGCGGATGACAAAATCTGCAACAGGGTGAGCACCAGGTTGGGGGAGATCAGGAGACAAAATGAGCAAAGACCTGATAAAACTTGGAGTAGTCAAAGGTATAGCAGTTGAGTTTCAATGCAAAAAAGTGCAGGCGAAGTGGTCTTGACCCTTGACTCGCATCTCGCTTTTAAGACACATTTTAAAAGCCTGGTTGTTGGCAAAAGCCTAATGTACATGTTAAGCCTGAAAACCCCTGGCAAAGAGCCCTTCCCTAACCATCCACAATGCCGTGTGCTTATTATTCCAGGTCTGGATGATCTGTCCTTCCCCTCATCCTGCACTTGCACCCAGCGTGTACAAACTGTATTTCAAGTTGTGTATTCTGTATCCAAATTGCACTGTTTCTGCATTTGTCTCTGTTATCCGAAGCATTCCTTGCATTTTCCTGTTTGCTTTTGTCTGTTACCACTTTCTAAATTAATGTAAATGTATTTGTACATTCTGTATATTTTCCAAGTTGATGCAACTGTATTCTACGTTCAATGTGCCATGTTTATGGCACCGGGTCGTGCCTGAAAACGGTCCACTAGATCAGTGCACTCACCCGGTAAACAAACAAATAAAAACTGATGACTACCAAGCATGAGAGACACCTGGGGTAATCATATTGGATGACCTAAAGGTGCTCAGGCAGTGTGACATGGTAGTTGGGAGGGCAAGTGGGATGCTGGGGTGCATAAGGAGGGATATCACCAACAAAGAGGGAGGCGGTGTTACCTCTGTATAGATCACTGATAAGACCCCACCTTGAGTACTGTAGCCATTTCTGGAGACCAAATCTCCAGAAGGACACAGACAGAGTTGAGGCAGTCCAGAGGAGGGCAACTAAAATGGTGCAGGGTGTGCATCAAAAGCCCTACTGAGAGTCAACAGAACCTCAATATGTACATTCTAGAAGAGAGGGAGGATATGATAGAAGCCTCTAAATACTTCATTGGGGTAAATAAGGTACAGGGGGAAGAGAGTATTTTTCAGAAAAAAAGCTCAAGAACAAGGGGATATGCTGCGAAGCTGGAAGGAGTAGATTCAGGAGAGATGGGAGGAAGTACTTAACAGGAAGAGTGGCGGATTCCTGGAACAGCCTTTCAGCTGAGCTAGTGGGAGCGAAGGTAGTAGGGGTGGTTTCAAGAATGCATGGGACAGGCTAAGGGTAATCTTAATAGAAATGAAGGGGGTAGGAAAAAGGAGTCAGACAGATTAGGGTCTGCAGCGATACTTACAGGGAAAAATGGGCAGACTAGGTGGACTAAGTGGTTCTTATCTGCTGTCAAATTCTACATTTCTATGTAAACAGAATGCAAACAATTTGGCTCCAACAATGCAGTCTGCTGATGTCCATGGGAAAGATAATTTGGCAATGGCAAATCTGAGTTACACTGCCCCTACTTCATCTCCTAAATTACATATTTTTCTCAAAAAAAACCTGCAGGACCTGCCTGCGAAGACACCTGAACATCAGGTGGGTCCCTCAAGCTCAGGGGGCATGCAATATTCACCTGTAGATGTACCAGAACAATATGCATCTTGACAGTATATTTTGTCTCTTGTTTAACTCTGTATAGCTTTTTTTTTTTTAAATTGCTACTGGATAGATGCCTTTTCTGGCTCTCCTTGTTATTGTACAACTATTTCTTGTACAGTAAGCTAGATGTCCCCTTTTGTATGATCTGATCCTTTCTCTAACTTGTTTCCCGTGATTTTCTGTTGTAATTTCCCAGGTCATACCTGACAATAACCAAGTAACTGTCTAGTGAAATTACGTGGTAAACAAAAACAAATCAAATAAATGATAAGGATGCTCTTTCAGATTTGCAAACAACTCTAGATTGTTTCAGGGCTCAGCCCTGATGATTTTCGGGTGATAAAACCATTTGCTACTCCAAGGGTTCTGCACGGGGAAGGGGAAGCAGTATCTAATAAGGAGGAAAGCGTATGGTCGGAGGCCTCATAGTCCCACTCAGTAACATTCTTTTATGTGATACACAGTTTTCTTCCTCCTTCCTGACTGAAGAAAGATGCAGAATTCTGCAGCTGGAAGAAGTTCTACCTGCCATAAGCCTGCCTACAGACCCAATCCTATTAAGCTCCAGAAACGTATACTATATATCTACAAGTTGTTCAGCATTCTGAACAAGAGGTCAGCCAGAAGGGTAAACCCTGACAGAAGAAACAAGTCTCAAAGAAACTGGCAACTATTTTAGTTATTATTACAACTGTACTTTGCGGCAAGGCACTGCCGACTAGAGGCCTATAGCGGTTTGTGAAGGATGTGATGGATAAGAAGGGTCAGCTGCTCATGTCAAGGGGTCAGCAGAACTCTAACTTCTCATCCATGGAGCCAGGTTCTGGCTGCCCTAGTTTCCCTAGAGGCAATTTTAATTTCCCTCAAGGGTATGGGAATCAGCCTAATGGAGGATCACACTGTGGTGTCTAGAATTCACAGAACAGAAGTTCTGTCTATCACAAAAGCCAAAAGGGCAGATTTTTGGCATAGAATTTGCAGGTCCACCTTGTTCTCCAGGTTCTGGGAGGACGTCTTCATAATTTTAATGGAAGATCGATCCAACCAGCGAAAGATTCCAGGGCTCTGGAAATCACTTCCCAAGGCTGTACAACAGAATTCTGGACTCTGCTTGCATGGTGTCAGTCTTTCAAGTCTCCCATATCAGGCAACCCCAAGAAAAGACAGACTTGCAGGTCAGACCCTGGCCCACAGTCCAACTTGGAGCGATAATACATATACCCTTTCAGGAGAGAGAAAGGGCAAGGGTTTCTACCTATTTTAATTTGTAGTCACCAATACCTCAGGGAATTTCAGAATAAGATTTGATAAGAGTGTTGATTATAACATTAATGTATAAATTGGTGGATTTTTTATCTCAGGCTTCAACCACCTGAATGACACTTACTGTATGTGTCATCACCACTCTGCGGTCTCATATATAGAAGATGCCGTGCCATTTAGAAAAACATGCTTACTATTTTACTAGGGTGAATTCCCTTCCCTCACTTCACAAGAGTTGGAGCAGTGTAGCCTCAAAGGATGCGACAGGGGAGGGGAAGCAAAGGAGAATATCTAGCGTATTTTTCTTAGAGATGAGGCATATTTGTTTCATGCAATACCTCTCTCTAATGTGGACAAGGGTTGTGTTTTTTTTTTTCCCCATCATGCTTCCAAATATTGTTAGGCTGGAAAGTCTGCATTAGGTTCCTCCCCAAAACACGTAGAATAAAATGCATATTACTGGTTAGGGCATCAAGTGTTCGATTTATTCAAAACCATTTTAAAGGCCTTACTTTTAAAATAGAGTTTTATATAAAGTTTCTAAGTATTTCTATTTGATCTCACTGCCTTCTCAGAATGGCAGACACAAACAGAAAGGCTGCATTTCCACAGAGGAGCTGGGATGACATCACGCATCAAGAGTGATACTGGAAAGGTTCCTAATGTCATCTCAGCCTCGAGATGGAAACCCATGCAGAACTGGGCAAATCTGCCCACATATACATATATATTTTTAATATAATATATGGTTTAAACTGTTCCACTGGTGTACATACCTGGGCATTTTCCCAAACAGTCCCCCACAGTACAATCTTGATGCTTTATTCAAATAAAAATACACCCAGCTCCTTAGTACCCAAGCACATGGTGCTAGAAATTCTCTCAGAATTTACCACCCCAAGATTAGCGGTGATCCACACTGTATAAGTACTTCTGTTTGAAGGCGCACAACAGTGATTGAAACAGAAGTACTTATTAAAGAGCAGCTTCCTACTGTTAATTGTGCTGCCCTCCCCCAGCCCATTCAATAACATACCCCCACAGACAGCTCCCAATGAAGTGTGGCATAAAAAGGCGTTCTGTATTATCTGCCTCACAAATTAAAATAGAACCCACCGCCAAAACAAGCACCGACTTCCCGGTCTGCAAACCACACCCCCGCGTCAGACTATGCAGCACTGTTTCGTGATGAGCGCGCCCTATTCACTCAAAATGGGGTTGATATTGTTAGATAGTTTTAATCTATTTACTGTTGGGATTTGCTTACATCAAAGTGATCGATCGACTAATAGGAAAATCAAAAAACAGGGCTGCGTGGGCCGACGTGGAGGAGTGGTTTGTAGACCGGGAAGTTGATGCCTTTTTTGCCTGTGGGCTCTATTTTAATTTTATGAGGCAGATAACTTGATACAGAATGCCTTTTTATGCCACACTTCATTGGGAGCTGTCTGTGGGGGTAAGTTATCGAATGGACTGGGGCAGGCAGCTACTAGGAAGCTGTTCTTTAAGTAATGCTCGCAGTCTGGCATGGGACATTATTAAAAGTAATTTCATTCACAGTTAAAAACAAATGATGAAACGTTACTTCTGGCACCTTTTTTTTTATTGTTGGGGGGGCAAATTTGTATGGAAGATCATCACTACTATGGTACATCAACATTCTGAAGTGTATGGATTTCCATGCACAAAAGACCATAACCCATATACAATGTATTTTCTATATCCCATTGTAAATTGCTGTCAGACAAGATATTAGAATTGCTGTCATCAGCCAAGATTACTTTTATCTCACCACTGCCACCCCTACTTCTGCTGTATAAAAATAGATATACTATATGTACTATAGATACATACATGCATGCACTCATATGAACAATAAAGATAGTAGCCAACCCTTAGCTAAATAACATTACTTGGAACAGATCTGATGTCTAAATCAATGAGTAATCCCTAGTAGGACCAGTGTTACCTTATCGAAGGAAGCATAGTTTGTTGAAAAGTCTGTGCAAACACTGGCAGCAATCGCTTCAAATAAATAGGTGCCATTTCGGGATCCCCTTTGGGTTCACTACTCTCCTCCTCCTCTTTGTTAGCATCTTTCTTTTTCTTGTCATCTCCTTTATTAACTGGGCACATCCAGTCACCTATAAATGAAAAAAAGAAGTGCATTATGTAATTAAAAAAGTGATGCAACTCAGAACTAGAAAACAAAATCTTTATTATATGTTTTCTCCTTCACACCCACATGCAGACTAGGGTCACACTCCCCTCTCCAACCCAGGCAATGAGCATTATTCTAAGGAAAAAAGGATTCCAATTACTGGCTCAAGATAGTAGAACTTTATGAGCACAATTTATTTAATATTTTATATCAACTTATTATGGAATCCTGGGGAAGAAGAAAAAATTACTCACTGTGGTAATGTTTTTTTTTCCCTCAGGGATCCATTAATGAAACATACAAATAGCATCAGTCCGCAGGGGTATGCTACACCGGATATGGAACTTAATGCAAATTTCGGAATTTAGAATACCAATTCAAACTGTGCACTGTGGTCACCTTCCCCTTGGTGTTCCAACGTCAGATTTAAGTCTATAGCCAGAGGAACACTAACCATTAAAACTATCTAAATGGCTATGAAAAATGTTCTAATTTTCCTAAAATTTGAAAACCCCAAATAAATTGTAGCAAACAGTTTTGAGATGATTACTATTTGAAAAGTGTAAAAAGTAATGCTCAAGCAACTATAAGATAAGAACTGATTCTTGTGTGACCCTATTTTCAGTTTTAAGAAGGGCAGACGGTCAGGGTTTGTAAGGCTCACTGATGAATCCCTGAGAAGAAACAACATTACTATGGTCAGTCATTTTTTCTTCAAACAACAGGAATCAATCAATGAGATGCCTTAAAAATAGACTTATGAGCAGTACCTCTGGAGCAGTGCTCCAGATAAGGTAAATACTGGCTTATTTTATTACCCACATTTTTAAGAAATGTTACTTGATAAGTACAGATACGCATCCCAACCCTTGGAAATGCTCCACAGATACTTCAGAGTTGCTGTTTTTCCAAGTTTAAAGCACTTTTGCTCATCAAGATTATATTTGCCTCACCTAATATCAAAAATGGTGAGTACATTACTCCTAAATGCCAAGGTTATCTAAAGCACTGCTTGGGAGGATGGGTGTAGAAATCTGTTTACGTAAAAGGTTCTGCAAGACAGCAGTTCCAAAACTGGCATTCCTCTGGATGGTTTGTCCAAACAGCAGTGCTTTGTGAAGGTGAGCACGGTTTTTCAGGTAACTGCTTTATAAATTTCTAGAAGGGGATACCCCTTATAGCTGCCACAGAGGCAGAAGTGCCCCTTGTGACATGTGCTAGCAGGCCTCTGGAGGTATCTCACCAGCTTTTCCATAGCATAACTGTATGAAGAAAGCTACTCAGCAAGAAACAGTCTTCCTAGCTGTTCGCTTCCTTTATCAACCTTTCCAAAGGTAACAAAAAGTTGTGTACTCCAGAAAGTACAGTTACGTAAGAACTTACCATAACAGTAGATCTTTGAGAGGATCTGTTGCAGCAGGTATTACCATTAGGACTGATGCCGCCAGGTGTTAGGACCCCACGGAAAATTCTTGTAGCTAGCAGTATGAGGAGGGGGAACGCCCCTGACATCGGCTCTACTCGACATCAGACATGGTATAAAGGGGGCAGTCCCCCGGCGCCATCTCAGTTCTCCCACCGGAGACCCGGCTGAAGTAAATGGAGAACCGAGCAGGATCTACCCTACCCTAAAGAAGGGCAATGGTAGTTCCTGGAGAATGGTGGGTGGGAAAGCCACCTGCTTCGAGGTGGAGTTCTTGCAGCAGGTATTACCATTAGGACAGAGTCCCAAGCAGTACCCCAAAATAGGCCCAGGTCTGACGGGAGGGGGAGAAGAAATAACAGCTGAACAGCTTCAAGAGAGTAGGCCCTGAAGGACGGCTAGTCCGAATCCTGCTCTCCTCCTAGAGGCAATGTCCAGGCTGTAATGCCTAATGAAGGTGTGGATTGTGCTCCAACTTGCGGCAGCGCAGAGATCTGCCGGGGAAACATTCCTCAAAGAGGCAAAAGAGGTAGTCACAGCCCTGGGGGAGTGACCCTTGACAGATTCCGGCAAGGGCTTACCATGATGCTGGTAACAAAAAGAAATGCAGTGTACTAACCAACGGGTTAGTGTCTGCTTGGTGACAGGAGACCTTGTCTTTCTGCGAGCAAAGGAGACGAACAACTGGTCCATCTTCCTTAAGGAACTGGTTCTGTGAAGATAACGCAAAGCTCTATTAACATCCAGAGTATGCAATAAAGCTTCTCCTTTACTGAAGAATTCTGTAAAATAAACCAGAAGTTGGATGTCCCTGTTCAGCGTCAATTCGGACACCACTTTTGGCAAAAAGTTGGGATTCATACGCAGGGCCACCCTGTCCCTATAAAAAACAAGATAAGGCTCTTTACACATAAGGGCCTGAAGCTCAGAAACCCTTTGAATGGAAGAAATAGCAACTAAAAATGACGCTATCCACAAAAAAAAGTGAAACTCGCAAGTCACGGCTGGTTTGAAGGGAGGCAGGGTGAGCTTCTCGAGAACAAAAAGTAAATCACAGGGAGGTACAAGGTCCCTCCTGGGGGATCTGATATGTAGAACACCTCTCAGAAAGGTCTTGCACACACTGAGCTCTGCCAGAGTCTTCTCCCCATATGGTGTATGATATGCTGATAAAGCACATAGGTGCACTTTGATGGACAAATAGCTTAAGCCCAGGTCCAAGAAGTGGAGAAGGTAGTCCAGCACATGCTTGACCGGATAATCCAGGGGATCTAAGGCATGAGCTATTGCCCAAAGGCAGAAACGCTTCCACTTCATGGCATAAATCACCCTAGTGGAGGGTTTCCTCGCTGCCACCAAAACTTCTGCCACCCTGCTTGACACTCCTAATCTCTCCTCTGCCAAGACTGAAGGAGCCAAGCATGCAAGTGGAGAGACCACAGAGCAGGATGGACTAGTGTCCCCTGTTACTGAGAGAGCAAGTAAGTGGAGAGTGGCAACTGCACAGGTGGTTCTGTGGCCAGCTGCTGCAGCAGCAGATACCAAATTTGTTGAGGCCAAAGAGGGAGCTGCCAGAATCATTCTGGCCTCCTCTGTCTGCAATTTGAGCAGAACTCTCTGAATGAGAGGGAAGGCGTACAGAAACCACCCTGTCCAGGAGAGAGACAATGCATCTCGCCAGAAAACATCATGCCCTGGACCTAGCGAGCAAAAATTTGGCAGTTTGGCGTTGCACAAGGACGCAAATAGGTCCAACTCTAGTCGGCCCCAACGACTGAAGAGGTCATCTGCAACTTCTTGGAGCAATTCCCATTTGTGACTCAGAGAATGAGAGCGGCTTAGACTGTTGGCGAGAATGTTCTGGCTTCTGGGTACGTGTACAGCTGTGAGATCCAGAAGGTACTCCACTGCCCAGTCCCAAACTTTCATGGCCTCCCTGCAAAGGGGATATGATTGAGTGCCTCCTTACTTGTTGATGTAGAAGACAACCGGAGTCTTGTCTAACTGCACCAAAAAGACGACCCTGAGAAACTTGGTCTTGGGCGTACAGAATGGCTCTCTTTTCTAGAATGTTGATGTGAAGAGATCACTCTGTGAGGGACCAAGCCCCCCCTGGTCCTGTGGTCCCCTAGATGAGCCCCACAACGTAGCTTTGAGGCATCCAACGTCAAGGTCTGTGATGGGCACAGTCTCTGAAAAGGGACCCCTCTCTCTAGATGTGGAAGGCAAAGCCATAACTCAAGAGAGAACGGATCATCGCCGAGATTCAAATCGGGTGATCCAAGTCATCCATCGCCTGGTCCCACTGGACCTTGAGGTGCCACTGCAGAACCCTCATGTTTAGCTTGGCAAGAGGGACCGTAGCAATGGCCGCAGCCATGTGGTCCAGAAGCTAAAGAATCACCCTCGCTGGGAGAGAGACTGCTGCTTGGACCCTCCATGCCAGATCCATCAGATGGTCTGCTCTGTCTGAAGGCAAAAAGGCTTTGCCCTGGATGGTGTCCAGAATGGGCCCTTTGTACTGCAACCGCTAAGAGGGCCAGGGTTTTGACTTCGGCCAATTTATGGTAATGCCAAGGGAGAGAGAAAGAGCTTTCGTTTCCTCTAGGGCCACATTCAACTGGCTTGCCGACTGAGCAGAAATAAACCAGTTGTCCAGGTAAGGATAAACGAATTGGCCTTTCCTCCTCAGGTCTGCTGCCACTACCTTCAGACACTTGGTAAAAACCTTGAGTGTCGATGAGAGACTGAAGGGTAGAACCCTGAACTGGCAATGCTAGTTCTGAAACTGGAAGCGTAGAAACTTCCTGTGGGAATGCAGGACTTTGCTATGCATGTAGGCATTCTGCATATCGAGGGAGCATAACCAGTCTCCCTGATGGAGGAGGGGTAGCAGGCTTGCCAACAAGACAGATTGAGCTGGCCGAGATCCAGAATAGGACGACGGCCTTCCGTTTTCTTCGGAACCAGGAAGAAACAGGAGTAGAAGCCTATGCCCTACTGCACCTGGGGAACTGGCTGAATGGCCTTCTTCTGGAGGAAGAACTGAATCTCGTCTGCCAGATGCTTGGCATGAGTGGGTGGACAATGAGAAGGGGGGGTGGATTGTCCAGGGGTATGCTGAGAAACACTATCGCATAACCTCTGCGAATGGTTTGCAGCACCCATTGGTCCAAGGTCATGCTGGACTATTCTGTGAGATAAAGGGAAAATCTCCCTCCTACCGTCTCGTTCTGCATAACCCGAAAAAGAAGAGGGGTTTGCAGCGAGTCAGGCTGTAGAGGAGGGATTTGGGCCTGGTGCTCTTGGGAGCCTTGGGCTGCTTGAGGCCTTGGGCACCTTGAGGGACAGGGTGGCCGCGCCTCTTGAACCCTTTTCCTTGAGGTTGCTTGCCCCCTTGTCCCTGACCTTTCCGAAAGGGACGATGACAGGGACCGTGAGGCTCCGACTTGTACTTCCTGTGGACGTCGGCAATGGCCTTGCCAGAGTCCTGCAGATTCTTCATCAGAGACTCCACCTCCTGGCCAAACAATACTGGACCCTGGAAGGGGGCATCCAGTATAGACTCTTGAAGGTCTGGGTGAAAACCCGACACCCTGAGCCAGGAATGCCACCTCAGACAAATTCCTGCAGCAGCCGCATGGGAAGCCATGTCCACCAAATCGTATGAGTAACGGAGGACATGCTTGTCCACGTCTATTCCGGACTGGACGTAAGCAAGAATCTCGTTTTTACTGTCAGAGTCTGGCAGGGTCTTGACCAACTCCATCATTTTCTCCCACAGAGACTGCTGGTACGAAACCATATGGGCAAGAAAATTCAGCAAACGGATGGAACCAGTAGCTGAAGAAAAGACTTCCCTGCCCAGTGATCCAATTTCTTGGACTCCAGATCAGGGGGCTGAGAGCTCAGGTGCTTGGACTGGTTAACACGACCATGCGTGGCTGTAAGCACCAATGAATCTGCCTTGGAATGTTCCCCCCAAAAGGGTTCAGTCTTGGGGGGAGGGGGGGGTTTACAGAGTGTTGTCCTTCCTGGGAATGGCCGAGTTGGACGATGGTTCTGCCACATAAGGCTGGCGACATCCTGGAATGGTTCCACCAGAGGCGGGATAACCAGAGGTTTTGGATCTTTGGATCCCAGAAACTTAGCCAGTCGCCTTCGCTCTGGGTCCAGCTCCTGTGTGTCCCATTCAGAAATAGATTGAATGTGGCGCATAATGTCCAGGAATGATGAGTCATCCGGGGGGGGGGGGTCGGACCTGGGTGAGTCCCTGGGACCTGGAGAAGGTGGAATAAAGTCTTCCTCATCTGAAGATTCTGAGGAGGAGGGGCTCGCAGCACCACCATCCAGAGAAGACAGTCATCCGCTGGAAGAGGGAACTGGGGAAGAGTACCTTCCCCTGCATTTGCCTTTTGGATCCAGATGTGGTTGGTCATCTCCAACTGGTCTGACAGGAGTTGAAGGGGGCCCCCATAGGAATTTCCCTAGGAGGTGGGTCAGAGGGTCTGTATAGTAGGCTCCCTTCGACTGTATTCCATCAAGTGGAAAAGAGCAAGCCAATGTCCGCCACAGGGACGACAGCTGGGGCAGGCAACAGGTTCGCCGGACCAGGCGTCTGCAGATCCTGTGGGTTTGGCGTCTGATGGGGGATCCCTCTATCTCTATCCGGCTGTTGCTCGATGTCCATATCCCTGGGGAACCCGGCGTCCGAACCTCATCAGGCATCTGGGCACAAGTCATCGGGGAGGGCAACCGGGTCGTGGGCACTGTCTGATGCCTATCAGAGTTGTCCGTACATTTTACTTTTGACGACCCCACCCCCCGGCTTACGGCTGGAATCCTTAGGCCTTCCTGAGTCAACCCGGTAGAAGCTTTATGGGGATGGTAGGCCAGAGAAGGATGAGCGGGCAAATGCCCAGAGGAAGACAGCTCCCTGTGTTTGCCCTGGAAAGAGGAGGGAGCCAACTTTGAAGGTGCCCTATTTACCTTAAGAGGGACAGAACCCGATCTCCCACCGGAGGGCGAAGAAGGCGCCCTGGAAGCTGACTTTCGGCGGGACTCAGACCTGGCCCTATCCTTCTCCCTCTAATGATGGTGCTTCTCTCCCGAAGCCTTCTCTCTGGGTGGGAAGTCGTTGGCAGGAGAAGAGGAGCTGCACTCCAAAGTCCGCTGCATAGCCGCCACCTTCTGTTCAAGGAGACAGGCCTTAAGGGCGTTGGCTCTCAGAGTCCTGGTCTTCTAGTTAAACTTCTGGCAATGCAGGCAGTTGGCGGGCTGATGGTTGGGGCCAAGACAGATGAGGCAGGCCATGTGGCCATCCTTAGCCAGTAACTGCTTCCCGCACACACAGACTTGCACCACAGTGGGGAGGGAGACAGCATGCAAGAAGATGAATCTTCAAATAAACTCAGAAATACTGAAAAATAGCAAAAAGCGCGGTCAACTGCGATGAAAAGATGTCCATGGAGCCGAACTAAGCGGGTCGACAGCGGGGAAAAAAAAACGAGATGGCGCCGGGGGACTGCCCCTTTATACCACGTCGGGTGGAGCCAACGTCAAGAGCAGTCCCCTGCCTCAGACTGCTAGCTACAAGATTTTTCCAAGGGGTCCTGATGCCTGGCAGCATTAGTCCTAATGGTAATACCTGCTGCAAGAGCTCCACCTCGAAGTCAGATCAAGACATTCTTTGTGCAGTCCAAGTAGCGACCTAGTGCTCTTTTTAGATCCAGACAGTGCAACTTTTGCTCACCTCTACTGGAATGTTCAGGGTACAGAACAGAAAATACAGGTTACTCACCTGTAACAGGAGTTCTAGGAATGGTATATGTTGTTCATCCACACTGTCTGGCAGGTTCCTTGCTGCTTTAAATCTTGCCAGAAGGTCTTCCAGCTGGCTCCTCCCACCCACCCGGGTGGTAAAACTCTCGGCTCCTCCCCATGACGCCAGATCTAGCCTGCTGGAAGCCAAGTTGTGCGTTGAAGCCAGGGAGGCGGGTGGGTCGTATGGATGAACAACATATACCATTCCTAGAACTCCTGTTACAGGTGAGTAAATACAGGTTACTCACCTGTAAAAGGAGTTCTAGGAATGGTATATTGTTCACCCACACTGTCTGGCAGGTTCCCTGCCGCTTTTAAATCTTGCCGAAGGTCTTCAAGCTGGCTCCTCCCACCCACCGGGTGGTAAACTCTTGGCTCCACCCATGGCGCCAGATCTAGCCCGTGAAGCCAGGTTGTGCGTCGAAGCCGGGAAGGCGGTGGGTAAATACGGATGAACTACGCCATACCATTCCTAGAACTCCTGTTACAAGTGAGTAACCTGTATTTCTATGGACATGGATCGTGCGTTCATCCACACTGTCTGGAACTCTAGCAGTTCTCCGGGAGGAGGAGGCAAGGCGCACACCCCCTACTTAGGAAACAGATTGGAGAACCGAGGCCCCAAAACCAGCATCCCGGCGTGACTCAAGGTCGATGTGGTAGTGGGTAATGAAGGTGTGTGCTGACTTCCAGGTAGCAGCCCTGCAGATTTCCTGGATAGGGACGTACCTGGAAGCAGCCACCGATGCAGTGGTATGACGGGTAGAATGAGCTCTTATTCCTCTGAGAGACTCCATGCCCGCCAACCTATGGCAGAGATCTATGCAAGAGGTGACCTATCTGCCCATTGTCCACTTGGCTGCAGGTCTGCCAGGTGCGGCTTCAGCGTAGGTGACAAACAGCTGGTAAACCTCTCCCTGAACTTCAGCCATCCGCTCCATGTAATAAGCGAGCACTCTTCTAGGGTCCAAAGTATGGAGCCCATATTCGGCCTCCGAGGTGTGACTGGGGTAGAACACCGGCAGAGTCAACACCTGGTTAAGGTGAAACTCCGACACCACCTTCGGAAGGAATTTCGGTTGGGGGCGCAGGACAACCTTGTCCCTGTGGAAGACCAGATAAGGACACTCGATGGAAAGTGCCTGGAGCTCTCCTATCCTTCTAGCTGACGTGACAGCCACCAAGAAGGCGGTCTTCCACGACAAATGAGAGATGTCACGCCTGTGCATCGTTTCGAATGGCTTGCCCATGAGCTTAGCCAATACCAGCAGTACATCCCACAGAGGTGGAGGTTCTCCACCAGAGGATATGTGATCAAGGCCTTTGAAAAAGCACCTGACCACCTTCTCCTGCGCCACCGACTGCCCCCGGCCCATGTCCGGTAAGCAGAGATGGTTGCCAGGTGCACCCTGAGGGTCATCGACCGAAGCCCTTGCTGAGAAAGGGACCACAGGTAGTCCAGAATGCTAGCCAAGGAACAGGAGGAAGGGTCCAGGCCCTTGCTCAGACACCAAATGGAGAATCTCTTCCATTTAAAGGTGTAGCATTTCCTGGTCGACTCCTTACAGGGCGCCTCAACAACGAAGAGGACCTCGTCGGAAAGACCCAAGGCCTGGAACTCTAGCCGCTCAGAAACCAGGCCGTCAGGTGCAGGGATTGAAGGTCCGGATGGAATACCTTCCCCAGACTGACTGAGATCAGGTCCGGGAGGACTGGAAGCCACCTCGGGAGCCTGGAGCTGAGATGGAGAAGATCTGGATACCAGAACTGGCGGGGCCAGTCTGGGGCTACCAGAATCACCTGCGCCTTGTCCCTCCTCACCTTGAGAAGCACCTTGTGGATCAAGGGAAATGGGAGAAAGGCGAGAAGGCATCCCCATGCAGCAAACCCTGCTGAAGGGGGCAGGCATGAAACAGTCTCAGCTTCGCATTCTCCTTGGAGACAAACAGCTCCACCTGAGGCATGCCCCAGTGGGAGAACAGATCTTGTACTACCTCCGGCAAGAGAGACCACTCGTGGGACGCAGTCCCTATTCGACCTAAGGTAACAGCGAGAATGCTGGAGGCTGCTGCCACAGGGATGGCAAGGAGATCCACCTCCAGGCTGCGCACAAGTGACCAAATGCGGAGAGCTTCCCTGCACAGAGGCATGAAGCACGTCCCGCCCTGGCGGTTTAGGTAGTACATGGTCGTGGTACTGTCCGTCTGGACCTGGACCACTTGACCCCGTAGAAACAGAGCGAAGGCGGTGAGGGCTAGACGAACCACTTGGAGCTCCAGCAGGTTGATGTAGCATGGGGACCAGAGGCCGTGCGCTCTGTGCTCCCCCAGATGGGCACCCCAACCCATCAGAGAGGCATCGGTCGATAGAGAGACCGTCAGCTCGGGGCGGACAAACAGATGAACGAACTGCCCTCCTGGAGATGTGCTAGAACGGTCCACCACTGGTGGGCATTTCACATCCCCTGGGTCACTGTCACTAGCTGATCCAAGGGATCGGAGTGCTGTGACCATTGGCTGGCCAGCCCCCATTGAAGAGGACGCATGTACCAACGGGCCCAACAGACCACGCTAGTGCAGGCTGCCAGGAGGCGTAGGAAGTCCTGGGCAGGGCGCAATTGCCCAACCTGAAATGACTGAGCAAAGGAGGAAAGAACCTCGGCCCTGTCGGCCGGGAGCCGTGCTCTGGCTCGTAGAGAGTCAAGCTCTGCCCCAATGAATTGTATCACCTGCTTTGGCACGAGTTCCGACTTGGCCTGTTGATGAGGCCAACCTGAGAGCAAACCTGGAGGCCAGATCTCGACCACTCCACCCATTCTGGAGGAGGAGCAGCCATCGCCCAGGCAGGGGTACAACCGACCCTTCGGGTGTCAAAGAGGAATGCTGTCACCACTGCCATGCATTTGGTGAAGACCCTGGGAGCTAGGGAAAGGCCGAAGGGCATGGCCCGGAACTCGTAAAGGGATCCCTCTGCCCTGAAGCACAGGAATCTCTGGTGGGAAGGATGGATTGGGACGTGAAAGAACGCGTCCTGGAGGTCCAGAGAACAGAACCACACGCCTCGTTCCAAGGATGGAATGATCTGAGCCAGAGTGACCATCCTGAAGGTTCGAGACCTTAGGAACCTGTTCAGGTCATGCAGGTCTAGAATGGGGCGTCAGCCCCCCATCCGTTTCGGGACCAGGAAGTACCTGGACACAAACCCAGGGTCTGGTGGAGGATCCGCCACCTTCCTGATCACCCCTTTTTCAAGGAGCAGGGCAATGTCGGCTCGGTGAGCCGACAGAGAGGCTGCGGATCCCGTAGCCCCCCCCCCCCGAAGGGCGATGGCTCGGAAGGGCGGGGCCTGCTAGAACTCCAGAGACAGGCCCTTTCCTACCACCTCCAACACCCAGCGGTCCGTGGTGATAGCGGACCAGGCGGAAAGGAAGTGGCGGAGCCGTCCCCCCATGTGGGCAACCCGGGGTGTCACGACGCTGGGGGCGACACCCCTCAACCAGTCACTGGGCAGGCTTGGAGAAGGGACCGGCCAAGGGACCTCCTGGGCCTTTTCCTCCCTGCTTCCTGTTAGAGGAAGCCGCAGGCTTGGCTTTGGGATGCCAAGGCCGAGCCTCCTGGCTCTGATGCTGGTGTTGTTGGGCTGGACGTGCCACAGGTGCAGAAGGGCGAAAGGACTTATGTTGTTGTCGATGGCCCCTGTCCTTCTGGGCGGAGATGACCGAGTCCATGGTAGCATTGGACTTTTCGATCCACTAGAGCTGACCTTCAACTGCAGGGCCAAACAGGTCAGTCCCCAAGAAGGGGACGTCCACCAATTTATGCTGGGTATCCGCCGTGAAGGTGGATATCCTCAGCCATGCTCTGCAGCGCATAGCCACTGCGGCCGCTACTAATCTGGCACAGGAGTCTCCAATGTCCAGAGCCGTTTGGATCTGCTGTTTCGCCACCGCCCTCCATGATCCGCACCTGCTTGACCGTGGTCTGCAGGTCGGCGGGAGATGAGGATCACCTCATCCAGGAGCCCATGAGGCGTGGGAGAAGTGTGCCATCAGCACGGCCAGGCTGGCCTGGCGGAGGCCTAGGGAGGACGCAGCGTACACCTTGCGCCCGGCATAGTCCAGCTTTTTGGACTCCTTGTCTGGGGGCTTATCCACATCCCTAGCGTCCCTGGAACGCCAGAAAACGCTATCTGTGACTAACCCCTCCGCAGAGGGGTGCTCCGAAAAACCGGACAAAGAGCCGGTAGGGACCGCACACTTCCTGGCCATCCTAGCCGAAGGCGCAGGGCAGGAAGCCTGGAACTGTAGCCGCTCAGGAACTCGTAAAGGGACCCCTCTGCTCTGAAGTAGAGGAATCGCTGGTGGGACGGACGGATTGGGATGTGAAAGAACGCGTCCTGGAGGTCCAGAGAACAGAACCACACGCCTCATTCAAAGGATGGAATGATCTGAACCAGAGTAACCATCCTAAAGGTTTGAGACCTTAGGAACCTGTTTAGGTCGTGCAGGTCTAGAATGGGGTGCCAGCCCCCCAGTCCGTTTCGGGACCCGGAAGTACCTGGACACAAACCCTGGGTCTGGTGGAGGATCCGCCACCTTCCTGATCACCTCCTTCTGGAGGAGCAGGGCAATGTCGGCTCAACGGGCAGACAGAGAGGCTGCGGACTCTGTAGCCCCTCGTGGGGCGACGGCTCGGAAGGGCGGGGCCTGCTCGAACTCCAGAGGCAGGCCCTTTCCTACCACTTCCAACACGCAGCAGTCCATGGTGATAGCGGACCAGGTGGAAAGAAAGTGGCGAACCGTCCCCCAACGGAGGGAACCCAGGGGGAAGCGACGCGGCTGGGGGCAACACCCCTCAACCCGTCACTGGGCAGGCTTGGAGGAAGGGCCAGCCGAGGGACCTCCTGGGCCTTTTCCTCCCGGCTTCCTGCTGGAAGAAGCTGCAGGCTTGGCTTTGGGGTGCAAAGTGCGAGCCTGCTGGCCCTGATGCTGGTGTAGCTGGGCCAGACGTGCCGCAGGGGCAGAAGGGCGAAAGGACTTACACTGCCGCCACCGGCCTTTGTCCTTCTGGGCAGACGTGACCAAGTCCAAGGTGGCACTGGACTTCTCAATTCTCTGGAAGTGGCCTGCCACCCCAGGCCTGAACAAGTCGGTACCCAGGAAGGGGACGTCTGCCAGCTCGTGCTGGGTATCCGCTGTGAAGGTGGAGATCTGCAGCCAAGCTCTGCGGCACATGGCCACTGCGGACGCTACTGACCAGGCACAGGAGTCTCCAATATCGAGTGCCATTTGGAGCTGCTGTTTCACCACTGCCCTTCCCTGATCCCACACCTGTTTGACCGTAGTCTGGAGGTCAGCCAGGAGATGAGGGATCACCTCATCCAGGGAGCCCATAAGGGCGTGGGAGAAGTGGGCCATCAGTTTGGCCGAACTGGCCTGACTGAGGCTGAGGGAGGACGCAGCATACACTTTACGCCCGGCATAGTCCAGCTTTTTGGACTCTGTCGGGGGGGCTTGTCCACGTCCCAGGTGTTCCCGGAACGCCGGAAAACACTATCGGTAACCTACCCCTCCGCAGAGAGGTGCTCTGAGAAACCGGATAGTGACCCGGTGGGGACCGCATACTTCCTGGCCATCCTGGCTGAAGGAGCACGACAAGAAGCCAGCCGCTGCCATAACTCGAAGGCTGGGCCAACAATGGCTTCAGCCACCAGAAGAGCCTCAGTGGGGGAATCCCCTCGGTCCAGTATCTTCGTAAGGGGATACTTGGCCCGCTTGGATACAGGTTCGAGCTGCATCCCAGTGGACTCAAGATGAGCTGAAGCAAACCCATGAACGAGGATGGGCTCTCGTCCATCGACTGTCCCCCGGAGGACTCCAGGTCAAGGGGCCTGGAGAACAGGGAAGAGTTGTCATCAGACTCCGAGGAGTCTGCGAATAGCTGCCTAGGGCCTGAGCCACCCTCCACCTGCCGAGGACGGTCGGGAGTGAGGGTGACCGACAACCAGTGGCGCAGTCCCTGACCCGACCGAGAATCCTTGGTCGGAGCCCCAGATTTAGGTTGTGGAGGCGGGGGTTCCACCACAATCGGTGGGGCAGCTGGTTTTGGCCGAAAAACCGGCACCGGTTTGGGCTCCTCTACCACCGCGAGGGGCTGTTTCGGCCTTTCAGCTGACAGCCACTTAATGGCCAAGGAAGGCGACGGCATTGGCTTGTTCCCCGTCAGAAGGAGCTGCTGCCACATTAAGTCCTCGTAGCATCGACGCAATCTGCGTCGAAGCCTTTCCTCCGAGAAGGAAGAAGACGAGGATGAGCGGTGCCGCCGCTTCCCTCGGTGCCAAGACTGAGACCGCCGGTGTCGGCGGGATCGGCTGGACCGACAAGAGGTCCGAGACCGAGACTGTCGGTGTTTCCGAGGGTGGGTCTAGGAGGGAGCGGGGGAAACCCGTTCCTCCCTCAGCTTGGGAGCCTTAACGGGGACTCCGCACAGGAGGTGCAGGCAAGTCCTCGGTTTCCACCGGGGGAACCGGTGAAGAAGGGTTGTCGGCTTCTCCAGTCGACAGCCCGTCCAAAGGGTCAAGAAAAATCTCGACCGTGTCGACGGGTGTCTCAGCCGGCTGACCTGACGGGGACATCATGAAGCCAGCGGCCTTAGCCGCAACCTCGACCAAAGTCGAAAGTCGACTGTCCAGGGAAGGGGACCTCTCCCGCTCCCATGAATCCCGATGGTGGGACTTATCCTTCGAGTCCTTCTTCTTGGACCGAGAGGAGTGTCCCGATGGACCCTCACCTTTCGTGGAGAGGGACTGGCAAAGCTCCTTAAAAGAAGCCGTATAGGAAGAGCCCAAGGAGAGTGGGATAAATGCCGTGACCGAGGAAGACGAAGATACGGCCTGGGCCGCCTCCTGAAGGGCGATCATCTGTTCAAGTTGCTCAGCCGGGCCAGCCGCTGCAGAAACCGCTCTACAGGCCTCCTTCGACGTCACCAGCTGTATAAGTCTCTCGGGGCACCCAAGTTGAAGCCTGGCAGCACAGTCTTCGAGGACATTTGCCAAGAAGGACTTGCACAAATCGCAGGCCTGCGGATTGTGATCCAAGCCCGAGGCAGCAGATGCACGTGGAGTGCAGATCGGTCCTAGATATCTTCTGCCCGCATGGGCACCGCCGAAAACCGGGAGTTGATTTGTCCATCGCAGCCGCGAAGGAAGAAACAGACCAAAGTCTAGTAAACTTTAAAATTAGTTTCGGGTAAACCGAAGAGTTTGGATCCAGTCTAAATGCAGAGCGCTAAGGAGGGAACCTGAGCTTCCAAGCGGTGAGGAAGATCTGGCGTCATGGGGCGGAGCCCAGAGTTTTACCACCCGGCTGGGTGGGAGGAGCCAGCTTGAAGACCTTCCGGCAAGATTTAAAGCGGCAAGGAACCTGCCAGACAGTGTGGATGAACAACATATCCATGTCCATAGAACGGTAATTTACTGGGAACTCGGACACCACTTTAAGAAGGAATTTCCTACCGATTCTTTCAATATCAATGTGAAATATTATACAGTTTGTATCTGTACAAAGAGCTTACAGTTCTCCTGACAGCAATCACGGCCATCAGGGAAACTGTTTTCCATGTAACATCCTTTAAGTCAGCTGTAACATAGGCTCAAATGGAGCCTCCATCAGCAACGCAAGACAGATGTCTAGGTCCCACTGGGGAACCGGTTTCCTTACAGAGGGATATAGATGGTTAAGTACCTTGATAAATCTTTTAAAAGCAGGTTCTGAAGCCAAGAACCTGTCCTTCCCTGCTGATGTGTTGGCTGACATAGCTGCCAGGTGTTCTTTCAGTGTTGAAGGTTTCAGACCTAAGCACAGCAGGAGTACCAGACAGTCCAGAACTGTTGACAGCCCTGCCTGCATTGGGATTATCTTTCTGTGGGTACACCAATATGAGAATCTCTTGCACTTTAGAGGAATACACTTTTCTTGTTGCTGGTTTCCTGGAAATCTTTAAAACCCTTTGCACTTCCTCTGACAGATTCAAACTAAAATATTCTAGCTCTTCAAGAATCATGACCTCAGACACTGTGCTCTGGTGTCTGGGAACATTATCCTGCCGTAAGACAGAGTAAGCAAGCTGTATCTCAGTGGCAGGCTGACTGGAATCCTGCTGGACAGGGTCAGAGGCAATGAGTACCAAGCCTGCCTGTCCTGTCTGGAGCTGTTAGGGGCACTGTTGCCGACTCTCTCCTGAGTTTTATGAGCACACGCTGTATGAGTGGGAATAGTGAGAAGGCATATAGAAACTTCCCTGTCCAGTCCATGGCCAGGGTGACCTCAGTCTGTGCCCTGTCTGGTGGCCTCCTGTTGGACAGGGTTGGCAGCAATGAGTACCAAGCCTGCCTGCCCCCGTCTGGAACTATTAGGGGCATTGCTGCAGACTCTCTCCTGAGCTTTATGAGCACACACTGTACAAGTGGGAATAGTGGGAAGGCATACAGGAACTTCCTTGTCCAATCCATGGCCAGGGTGCCCTCTGGGTCTGTGCCCCAGCTGGTGGCCTGAAACAAAACTTTCGGAGCTGGTTCTCCCAAAAGGTAAACAGGTCTAATTCTGTGGTACCCCATCTCCTGAAGAATGAAGCTAGCTCTTGCTGATTCAAGGTCCACTCCTGATTTCTCTGACTGATTCTGTTTATTGAGCCTGCCAGGCACATTCTCCTTGCCTGGAAAGTATACTGCAGGAATTGTTGTGACCAGGGAATATGCCAGACCCCAGATCCTCACAGCTGAGTAGTTTTGAGGAGCCTGTTCCTCCTTGGTTATGTAGTAAATTGTTGTGATGCTGTTTGTCCGAATTTGGACTGACTCCATAGCTGGTAGGACGAGGACTGCATTGCCAACAGAACTGCCCTGAGCCTGAGATTTATGTGCTCCTAAATCTCCTGAGGGCTCCACAGGCTACTTACTGTGAGATCCTCCAGGTGGGCACCCCATCCTAGGAGTGAAGCATCCACTGTGATGACACTGGCTGAAGAATTCTGGAGGAAGGGAATACCCTCTCTCAGGTTGCTTTACTGTTGCCACCAATCTACTGCTCGTACAAAGCTTCTTGTGACTGGCATTAGCTTGGACAGAAAGTCCAACATTTGGGACCAGAAACCCTGGTACTGAATATCCTTCATTTGAAATCTGACCTCGTGGCATCACAGCTAAGGTTGAAGCCATGTTGCAGAAAATCCCTTGCAGGCCTGGGATGGTCCGGTGCAAAAGATTCTGCACTGGCAATCAAATGTAATACCCTTTCCTGTGGAACAAAGGCTTTCCCCTGCAGGATAGCTAGCTCTGTTCCTATGAAATCCAGGACCTGTACTGGCTTTGTGTGGGACTTCTGCAGATTTATTAGAAATGAAAAAATTACTCACCTTAGTAATGTTGTTTCTTCTAATGGAGTCTTGCTGTATTCTGACTATTGCAGTGATCACCAACCTCTGAACTGCCCCGGAGAACAAAGAGTTAACTTTCCATGCAGGGCATGGAACACTGAGCTCGCACTCGGTTGAAGCCTCTGTCTGCTGTTGTTTAAACTCCAACCGTCAGATCTTTACGAGCTATACTCACTAGGCGTTCTGTGTGGAAACTGTAAAACTCACACTAGCCAACTGGCAACTAAATTTGTTAAAGTTTTTTTGGGGTTTCAAAGCAAAGACTCAAATCAGGAAACCCAAAAAACAAAACACAACACACACCCAAAATAAAGGAGGGTGAGAAAGGGGCACCTCTAGGTGACAACACTGCTCCTGCCCACCCACATCTCAAAAACCAGGTTCTGAGAGGGGAAGTGGCGGGGAGGTCAGAATACAGCAAGACTCCATTAGAAGAAACAACACTACTAAGGTGAGTAATTTTTTCTTCAAACAACATGAAGTCTTGCTGTGTTCTGACTACCAAGCAGTACCTCCACGGAGGAGGGACAGAACCTACTTTGGGAAAAGGTTCTGAAGTACTGCTGTGCCAAACCGAGCATCACTTCTAGCCTGGATATCCAAAGAGTAATGCTTGGTGAATGTATGGACTGTTTTCTAGGTGGTTGCTTGACAGATTTCTAAGATAGGAATATCCCTGGCAGCAGCCAGGGAAGCAGCTGTACCTCTAGTAGAGTGAGCCCTCAGGCCTGAGGGTGGGGTTCTACCCAATTTTTCATAGCAGAATTGTATACAAGAGACAATCCACCTGGCAATAGATCTTTTAGTGGCAGGTTTGCCTTACCGACCTCTCCATAAGTGAGGAACAACTGGAGGGACTCAAACCTGTGACCCCTGGTGCACTCTATGTAGTAACTAAGAGCCCTTTTTACGTCCAGGCTGTGCAACCTCCTCTCTCCAGAGGAGGAATGGTCAGTGAAGAAAACACCAAGAGACACAGACTGATTAAGGTGGAAATCTGAAACCACCTTAGGCAAAAACTTCCTGTTAGTTCATAGGACCACTTTATCTCTATGGAAAGAGATGAAATCAGGCTCCACTGACAGGGCTTGCAATTCACTGATGCGCCTGGCAGAGGTAATGGCTACCAAAAACACAGTTTTCCAAGTCAAGTACTTAAGCTCTGCAGAGGACAAAGGTTCAAAGGGTGGTTGCATAAGCTGAGCAATGCAAACATTAAGGTCCCAAGCAGGAGCAGGGTCCCTAAAGGGGGGATTGGTGTGCAGCAATCCCTTGAAGAATTTACAAAATACAGGATGGGCTGAAAGAGAAGAGGGCTTGCCTACTGACAAGAAGGCAGAAACAGCTGCCAGATGCACTTTAAGTGTAGCTGGTCTAAGTCCCAAGCCATTACGATGAACCATATAGTCCAGGACTGTAGGCAACCCAGCAGATTCTGGAGAAATATGATTATTAGAGCACCAAATAGTGAACCTTTTCCATTTGGAGTTCTAAGTCTTTCTGGTGGAAGGCTTTCAAGAAGCCTTAAGAATATCCAGAACACCTTGAGAGAGGTGCAGATCAGCAAACTAACTCTTCAAGAGCCAGGCCTTGAGATTTGAGATTCGGATACCAAATCCTTCCCTGAGAGGATGTCAACAGGGTAAAATTCCTGGGAAGAGACAGGGGAAGGTGGACTGCTAAGGACAGCAACAGTGGATACCAGGGCTGTCTGGTCCAGTCTGGAGCGATCAGAATCACTTTGCATGGTTGAGACCTGATCTTGACTAGCACCTCGAACAGGAGAGGTAAGGGGGGGAAGCATACAGGAACCTCCCTTCCCAATTCAGAACCAGAGCATCCAGGGGGACTGAGCCTAAGACTAGGGCTCTACAACAAAAGAGAGGAAGCTGGTGATTGGGGCTGCAAAAAGATCTATTTGTGGAGTGCCCCATCTGGAGAAAATCACTTTCAAAATTAGGGGATCTAGGGACCATTCGTGGTGGCCTTGGGATATCCTGCTGAGAGCATCTGCTAGGACATTGTCCTTCCCTGGGAGGTGAACTGCTATCAGAGAGGTTTGCAGGGAATAGGCCAGAGACCACAACTTCATTGCTTCTGTGCACAAGGTCGTGAGACCCAGTGCCTCCTTGCTTGTTGATGTACCACATTGTGGTGGTATTGTCTGTTCTGATCTGGACCACCTTGTTCTGTACAGATTTGGAAAAAGCTTGCAGTGCCAAAAACACTGCTCTGAGTTCCAAGAGACTGATGTGAAGCAGAGATTCTTGAGGTGACCACAGCCCTTGGGTGGTAAGATCCCCCAAATGGGCTCCCCAGCCCAAGAGGGAGGCGTCTGTGGTGAGGATTAGTGACTGAGACTGAGTGACAAAAGGAACTCCCTGTCTTAAATTGTCCTGATCCTGCCATCATTGCAAAGCCTGGATCAGGGTTAGAGTCACTGGGACTAGTTTGGTAAGGGAATCCTTTCTTTGGGACCAGAAGGCTTTTAAGTGGAACTGAATGTCCCTCATCTGGAAACTTGCCCCCTGGACCATTGCTGTAGAAGCCGCCATGTGGCCCAGGAGCTGCAAGAAGTGCCTTGCTGGTCGAGACACCTGAAGGGTGAAAGAAGAGGCCAGTTCTATAAGGGTCATTGCCCTGTCCAGGGGAAAGAAGGAAGGCTTTGGCTCTTATTGTATCCAGCTCTGCCCCTATAAAGGTGAGGAGCTGTACTGGCTCGAGAACTGACTTTGGAAGGTTTAGGAGGAATCCTAAGGAAGTGAGCAGTTGCTGAGTTATCTGAAGATATGACTTGACTTGGTCTGGAGACTGACCCACTATGAGCCAGTCATCCAGGTATGGAAAGATGGAGATCTTTTTTCTCCTTAGGAAGGCAACCACTACTGCCAGGCACTTTGTGAACACCCTTGGGGCTGATGTTAGACCGAAGGGAATTGCTCTGAATTGATAGTGGCCTGAGGGCAACTCGAACCTGAGGTACTTTCTGTGGGAGCACCTGCTGGGAATGTGAAAATAGGCATCTTTGAGGTCCAGGGAGGCTAGCCAGTCCCCTGGCCTTAGAGAGGGCAGAATTATTCCCAGAGTCACCATTTTGGTTTTAAAAGGTGCTTGTTTAGATATCTCGGATCCAGGATGGGCCACCATTCTCCTGTCTTTTTGGGGGTTAGGAAGTACCTGGAGTACAATCCTTTGCCCCTGTGTAGGGTAGAAACTCTTTCTATGGCTCTGAGAGCCAAGAGGGAAGAAACCTCTGCCTCTAGGGCAAAGGTCTCTGATGGATTTGCAGGTGGAAAGGATCTGGTTCTCATCTTGAGAAATTTTTTGAAGCTGAGAACCAGTCCCTGGCTTACTATTTCTAGGACCCAGTTGTCTGATGTTAAAGACTTCCAGTTCTGGACAAAGTAAGCCAGCCTGCCCTCTACACGTATTTGAGAATTGGCCCGGGCAGACCCATCAGGGTGTCTGCTTGGCAGGGGCTTTAGGCTGAGGGGTGGAAGCAGGCCTGCTCATACCCCGTCAGCCTCTCCCTCTAAAGAACCCCCTCTGAGCATAAGCAGAAGAGGAGGCCTGGGCTTGGTAAAGGGTCTTTGAAAGGGCCTGCCCCTGCCCCTGGAATGCTGCCTCTGAGGAGTGGCTTGCCTTTCTTTGGCCTGAGCACTCCTGTAGGTGGTCCTGTACTTGTCCATCTTCTTCATGTAGTTCTCTGTCTGCTCCCCAAACAGAGAATTACCAATGACAGGAAAATCCATGGCCTTAGCCTGGGTATCCTGTGATAGGCTAGTACATCTGAGCCAAGCCATCCTCCGAAGGGCCACAGATGTAGCCACGACTCTAGATGAAACATCACTGGAGTCCACAGCAGCATGAAATTGCACCTTGGATGCCTCAATCCCATCCGCAGCCACCTGCTCCAGCTCCTTGGCAAGCTGGTCAGAGGCCTGTTTAGCTAAATCCAGCAGTATCCCACCTGGACTTCTGGTGTCTAGCTGTGTAGGCCATATAGTTAGCCTGCCTGAGTCCCAAAGCTGCTGCCATGTACTGTTTCTTTGCCACGGCATCAGTCTTCCTGGAGTCCCAATCTGGGGGGTGTGAAGCCAAGGGAATATTTGCCTTATCACAGGCAGCAGCCTGCACTACCCCAACATGGCTGCATTGCTGGGAAAGGAACTCCGTGACCGAGCCTGAGAGGGTATACCTTTTGTCCATTCTTCTGTCCACAGGAGGTAAGGAATTAGGAGTTTTTAGAATTTTAAATGTCTGCTTCCCAAAAGATTTATGGAGGGGAACAGAATCTCCTGGACTCTGGGATGTCCATCATCTCAACAAAATCAGGCTCCTCCTGATCCTCTACTGCTTCTTCCATGGGAAACTGAGGCGGTCAGCCACTTTCTTGTAAAACATAAAGTGGCAAGGGGACTCAGAAAGCCTAGGAGGAGAAACACCTGAAGGTCTGTCTGGGGAGATGTCCGGGTCAATAGGCACATCCAGACTTTCATAATCACCATCATCATTATCCTCATACTCTCCCTCCTCCGGTTCATAAAATTCTTCTAAAGTATAATCCGGAACCGGGGGAACCAACCAAACCCTGCCCCTGACAGATGGTGCCGGTTCGGCCGGAACCGAAGTTAGCGATTGAACTATCCTTATCGCTTTGGCTATTTCATCAGCGGTCAGAGAAAGAACTTGTGGATCCGAACCGGATGATGTTTCCCTTTTCTTCCTTTTAACCAGAACAGATTCCTCAGAATCGGTTCTCCTTTGGCCCGAAGAAGTTTCACCCTGGTCAGAAGGCACTCCTCCTGGTTCGGTCGGAACCGAACCGGGCTGGCCATCCGGGTCAGCGGACTTCTCTGCCTCCCTTTCCCTCAGTCTACCTACTCTCTTATCCAGGGTAGCTTTGGGAAAACTTTTTCAAATCTGGCAGTCTGAATTGAGGTGGTCAAACCCCAGACAATAAACACAGGTGGTGTGGGGATCAGCCTTAGCAAAGACTTCCCCACACACACTACAGTGTTGAAACCCAGTGGGCCCGGTTTTTTTCTTGGGTTTCTCAGACATGGCCAATCCTAACCACAACTTACCCTTTTTTCGGCAATCCACCAGGCAAGACACCCCTATCGGTTCCTGACCGTGTTACGGGTCTTGGAAAAAAACGTAATCAAATCAGTTTTTTCAGAACCGATACGGACCGGTTACCACACTCTAATAAAGGCAGAAGTTTTTTTAACACAAACCTGATCAGTTCAAACCAAACCGATCCAATGTTTACAAGTTCTACACAGAAACTAATACAAAACCTAGTACCCATGGTACCACAGACAGAGACTTAAACCGACACGTTTAGTAGCAGAAATTCGGTCGAAACCGAGTGAAAAACAACACTTTAACCAACTTTTTTGAACCGAGCGAAGGAGAAATCTCAGGAGCGACTGTTCAGTGAGGCGGAGTAAAGAATCTGACGATTGGAGTTTAAACAACAACACACACAGGCTTCAACTGAGCTAGAGCTCAGCGTTCCATGCCCTGCCTGGAAAGTTAACTCTTTGTTCTCCGGGGCAGTTCAAAGGTTGGTAATCACTGCAATAGTCAGAATACAGCAAGACTTCATGTTGTTTGAAACTAGGTTTCCCAGCCTGAACCTGCCTGAGTATGACTGGAATGTGGAAGTAAGCATCGTTCAGATCCAGTGATCCCAACCAATCTCCTTACTGTATGGATGGTATCACTGTGCCCATCTTGAACTTTTCTTTCTTGATATGTTTGTTCAGATATAGTAAATCTAAAACTGGTCATCACTCCCCATTTTTCTTGTGGGTCAGGAAGTATCCTGAAAACAGTTCCTAGCCCCACTGTGAAGCAGGGACCTTTTCTACTGCATCTGCTTGCATCAGTCTCTCTACTTCCAGTTCCAGCAGAATTCCTTCTGTAGTGAGCGAGCTGGCAAGTTTTTTGGTCTCTGCAGTTTGGGAAACCTTTGGAAACTACAGAGGCAATCTGTAAACCACTACTTCCAGGACCCACTTGAAAATTACAGGGACAATCCCTGAACCACTACTTTCAAGACCCACTTGTCTGTGGTAATTTTTTCCCCTACTCAAGAGTGGTGGGTCAGCCCCCCAATAATGGCCTACTGCCAAACTGGACAAAATTGTCAGTTGGTTTGGTTTGGCTTAGGGGCTGGTGCTGCAGCGCACCAGGCGCTCCTCCTGCTTCTGAAGTAACCACTCTAAAGCTGGTACTCACAGACAGCATATAGTCTTGGATAGTAGCCCCTCCCCTTCCATAGGGCCTATAGGAAGTGGAGACCTTTTTTTTTTCCCCCTCAGTGGAGTTCTTAAAAGTGGTTTTGTATTCAGTGTACTTGAAGGGGGAGGGGGTCCTCAAGACCATGCTGTTTGATGCCTGATTCGACTGAAGACAACTGTCAAGATGTTTGTTGTTCTTTCTGCCTTTGTACAACCGACAAAGTTACGAACAACAAGATTCTGTACGGCACTGGGTAAAGATTATCAATAAAAATTATATTAAAAAAAGTGGTTTTGTATTCGGCCACTTTTTTGATGTACGCCTCAGTTTTGTCACAAAATACAGAATTTTCCTAAAAGGAGAAAGTAATAGCTTGTAGCTCTGAAATCCTCCAAGCGGAAGTAATGGCAAACTAAAAACAACACTTTCCAAGAGAGAGAGTGGAGCTTGCAACTTGAGGCTGGTTAAAAGGGAGGCAAAGTAAGTTTCTCTAAGAAAAAAAATATCCCAGGGAGGAACAGGGTCCCTCCTGGGGGGTTTGATGTGCAAGATACCCCCTTAAAAAGGTATTGCACAAGTCCAATTGCACCAGAGCTTTCCCATTCTGTGGTGCATGATAAGCTGAAAGTGCAAAGAGATGCACCTTAACGGATGAGGTAGCTGAAACCCATGTCAGACAGGGAAAGGAGATACTCTAGCGCAGATTCCACCAGACAGCAGAAAGGATCCACAGAACGGAGCGGGGGGGGGGTCCCACAAATAGAAGCACTTCCACTACATGGCATATACTGCCCTGGTAGATGGTTTTCTTGCTGCCATGAGAACCTCTGCCACTCTGGTGGATACCCCAAATCTGTCTCTAATTAGGTCTGCAGGAGCCACGCATGCAGATGTAGAGACCATAGATTGGGATGCACCGGTGTCCCTTGCTGCTGAGAGAGCAAGTAAGTGGACAGGGGTAAGGGGACCTGTGGCTCTGATGCCAACTGTTGTAGCAGTGGAAACCAGATTTGTCGAGGCCAGAAGGGTGCTATCAGAAGCATGCGAGCACCTTCTGCCTGCAGTTTGAGCAGTACCCTCTGCAGAAGTGGAAAGGAAGGGAAGGCATACAGAAACCTCCCTGTCCACGAGAGGGACAATGCGTCGCGCCAGAAAATTCCAGGCCCTCAACCTAGCAAGCAGAAATTGGGCTGCTTTGGCTGACCCCATCTTTCGAAGAGGTCATCTACAACTTCTTGTAGTAGCTCCCATTTGTGACTCTTGAGACCAAGAGTGGCTTCAGCTGTCTGGGAGGACGTTGTGAATCCCTGGTACATGTACCGCAGTAATTCCCAGGCTGTGATCCACTGCCCAATGCCAAACTCTCATGGCCTCTCTGCATAAGGTGTAAGAATGAGTGCCCCCTTGCTTTTTGAGACAGAAGACTACTGGATTGTTGTCCAACTGGACCAATAGTGGATTCAGCGAGAGCACCTCTTGAAAGGCGTATAGGACGGCTCTCATCTCCAGTATGTTGATATGGATAGTTAATTTCATGGAAGTCCTAGAGCCTCTCATCTGGTGGGAAGCCAGGTGTGCTCCCCAGCCCATCCCCGAGGCATCTGTGGTTAGAACCTGCTGGGGGCTGGAGCACTGAAATGGAACCCCGGTGTCTATCCAAGAGGAGGTGATCCACCATTCCAGAGACCGAAGAACTGCATTAGAGGATCGAATCAGATGATCGAGATCATCCGTGCTTTAATCCCACTGGACTCCGAGGTTCCAGTGCAAGACCCTCATATCCAGGCGTGCAAGGGGGACAATTGCAATGGCTGCGGCCATGTGACCTAAAAGTTGTACTCGTACCACTCTGGCCGCTACTAGATTGGTAGACACTCATCGAGCAACCGCCCTCAATCTGTCTGCTTGGTCTGCAGGGAGAAAGGCCTTTCCTTGGACGGTGTCCAATACTGCCACGTACTGCAGCCATTAGGTAGGCCAGGGGCACGACTTGGGGAGATTCAGGATGATGCCCAAGTCTTGAAATACGCCGAATGTCTCCCGTATAGACTGATGCAGCTAGTCCTCCGACAAGGCTGTAAGAAGCTAGTTGTCCGGGTAGGGGTATATATAATGGCCCCTTCACTTGATGGCTGCCGCCTCTACAGCCAGGCACTTGGTTAAAAAACACTCAGTGCTGACAAGAGGCTGAATGGCAGCGTCCTGAACTGAAAGTGCTCTTCTTGGAAAGTGAAGTGGAAGTACTTCCTGTGGGACGGCAGGATCTTTATGTGCATATAAGCGTCCTGTAAGTCCAGGGGAACAGAGACAATTCTCCTTGGTGGATCATGGGCAACAGGCCTGGCAGGGTCACCATCCTGAACTTTCTGTACTCAATGAAGGTATTCAGTTGGCTCAGATCGAGGATGGGGCAAAAGTCCCCATTCTTCTTCGGAACTAAGAAAAAGTGGGAATAGTATCCCCTGCCTCTCTGACTGGGGGATATCACCTGAATCACCCTTTCTCGTGCAGGGCCTGGATTTCTACCTTTATCATAGCTGTGTGGAATGGGGAGCAGTGGGAGGGAATGGGTAGGTTGTCTGGTGGAATGTGTGTGAACTCTAGCGCATACCCTCTTTTGATGACCTGGAGTACTCACTGATCGGTGGTAATGTTGGACCATCCGCTGAGGCAGAGGGAAAATCTCCTGCCTACCGCCTCCCCCTGAACCTCTGCCGGAGGAGGGGGGCTGGCAGGGAGTCATGCCGAGGTGGAGGATGCAGGCAAGAGAGGTCTGGCAGTTTGGGTGCTTTTTGGGCCCTGGGAGCCAAAACGCAGTGGAAGACCCCTTAGTTTGAAACCTTTTTGTGGTTGTCAACGCCTGCCTTGGTGACCTTGGTTCTTACGAAAAGGACAGCATCTACTGGTAGCCGGCTCAGACTTGTACATTCTATGGACGTAAGAGACCGCCTTTCCAGAGTCTTGAAGGCCTGCAATCAATTTTTCAGTGTCAGGGCCGAAGAGGACTGACCCTTCAAAGGGTGTGTCCAGGATGGCATCATGTATGTGTTGCCGGAACCCCGAGACCCGCAGCCAGGTGTGTCGTCTCATGCACACTCCTGTGGCAGCTGTGTCCACTGAATCACAGGAACTCCTTAAGACGTTCTGCCTACTTCAATGCCAGATTGTACCATAGCTATGAGTTCAGATTTGCTATCTGAGTCAGGTTGAGCCTTGATTAAATCTAAGGCCTTGCCCAACAAGGATTTTTGCTTCATAAACATGTGGGCCAAAAAATTTAGTGATCTGACTGTCCAGGTGGCCAATGAGCAAACTTTTCGGCCCAACTGATCCAGTTTTCTAGATTCTGGGTCTGGAGGTTGTGAACTTATGTGCTTCAGCTGTTGCGCCCTGCCATGTACTGCAGTGAGTACCATGGAGTCTGCCTTTGGTTGCTCACTGAGGTGGGGCTCCCCCTTAGGAGTTTTGTATAGGCGGGTTGCTTTCCTAGGGATGGCCAAAGTGGTGGAGGAATGTTTCCAGGCTAACTTGGTTACATCCTGAAAAAGTTCTACACGTGGAGGTATCAATGGTTTCAGGTCGCTTGCCCCAAGAAACTTGGCCAGCCAGTGACGTTCAGGGTCAAGCTCTGTGTCCCACTGGTTGAGGGCTTGGATGTGATGCATCACATCCAGGAAAGACGGGTCGTCCGGGGGCGACCTGGGAGATTCCTCCTTGTAGTCCAGTGGGGGCAAAGGCAACTCGTCCTAACAAGAACAGGAGGAGGAGTCCCCTGCATCTTCCCCAGAGGAAGATGGCAGACGTCCCTTAGAGGAGAGAACGGAGGACAGGCATCTCCTACGGTCACTGGGAGCAGGTGACGCCCAGTCATCATCCATGGACGCCAAGCACTTAGGCATCAGAGGGGGTCTTTTTGGTCCTTGAAGTGAGGGCTCCTTTGGAGGGGCCAGAGGCGGGAGTCCTCTAGGGGGCCGTGATGGTTCCTGTGGTCTTGGTAACAGATCCCTCTTAATTGTATTCCACCAGGAATTAAACAAAGCCCCTACCTCTGCCAGTGGAACGACTGGCTGTGCTGGCAGCGAGGTGGGGACGTTGGGGGTTCTGGCGACGGCTTTTGTGGATCACTTGGTGCTGTCACCTTATCCCCAGCTCCTTGCCCTCTGGTGTTGGATCTGACGGAACCTTCCCAGTCGATGCCCTGTCCTCCAGAAGACAGACATCTGGCATCTCGGGAGGAGGCGGAGGTGAAGGGCTCGACCCACAGTCGATAGGCCCTGGGATCCAGTCCTTAAGCATGTGACCAGTCGCTTGATCCAACGCACACTCTTTAGGAGCAGACAGACATTTGGGTGGGGGTGTCTGGTTCATCTCTGAGGCAGAATTGGAAGGTCCTGTGGTCTGACTACCTTCCGAGGCAGACGCCACCCCTTCCTCGGGTGGAAGAGGTTTTTGGGGACGCTCGGCATCCTGGCATCTGGAGGAGTCTCCCGACCCCGTGGACCTGTCAGACGACCCTGAGGTCTTATGGGTAGAAGAATCAGACTTCTGGGTCAAAGAAAACACCTGTCCACCTGGCTTACATTCAAGTGACTGCTTGTGGGTCCTTAGAGCCAGGTACACAGGGGCAGACGAATGCCCATGGCTGGAAGACTTTTCCCTGTGGATGGGAAGAGGCAGTGGTCTTCTTGGTGGTCACCCCGGGAAGGGTTAAAGAACCGGGGAGGACCAATTCCGACTTCCCGCTGGAGGTGAAGGATGAAGAGGTCTTGTGAGGGGACCTAGGAGGGGCTCGATCCCTGCCCTTATGGTGATGTTTCCCGCCCGATCTCTTCTCTCTGGGGGAGGAGTCCCTAGCTGAAGAAGGAGAGCTGTGTCCAGTCTGGGTCCTCTGCATAGCAGCCACTTGCTGTTCCAGGAGATAGGCCTTTAAGGATTTGAGGCAGCAAATGAGTGTCTTTTTGTTGAACTTCTGACAGTGTGGGCGGGCGGTCCAGCTTGTGGCCCAGGCAGATTAGGCAAGCCGAATGGCCGTCTCTCACCGGGATCTGCTTGCCACACGCACACGTAGACTTGCACCGCTGTGTGGATGGAAAAGACATACAATGAAATGTAGGTTAAACCGAGGAAAAAAATGAACGATAACTGCGTGGAGTGCAAAATGGCAGTTGACTCCGATAGAGGCATCCATGGAACAGATACCAGCAGGTCGACGGCGGGAAAAGAATGGAGGTGGTGCCGGGGGACCGCCCCCTTTACACCACAGGGGACATCGGGGCGGGGCCGACATCAGGGGGCAGTCCCCCACCTTGGACTGCTAGCTAGAAGTTTTCCATGGGGTCCTAGTGCCTGACGGCATAGTCCTTATGGTGTTACCTGCTGTAAGAGCTCCCTCTCGAATTAAGATCTTACAGTATATCCCATCACCAGTCACCCCAGGGGCACTATTTCCCTTCATTCAAAAATGTTTCCTTGTCACCAGACAGAGATTATATTAACATTACAAGTGCATTTACTTCAATAGTTTCCTCAGTTACAAAAGCCTTGAAGAGTTATTTAAAAAATATTTTACATTATTTTCACAAAAAGTCTTATTCCTGCTTTGATCAGGGCAGTGCTAACTGTCCTTGCTGCCACTCACTGCCCCACAAGCAGCTTAGAAATCCCACAGGTTGGCTAGGGAGGAGCCAGGGGGATAGGAAAAAAAGGCAGAAAGTCCCTGACGTTTAAATGACAGCACCTAGAGCCCAACCTGGGTATATCCCTGATTACAGAGTATATCCCTGGTCAAACGGCAGGGCAGAGAGAAAAAATGTAGACTGAAATGAAAAAAGAAATCCCACAGAGGACATGACAATAGAGCAGGCTTTAGAAAATAAAATCAAAATATATACTGCACAAGAAACAATTACTACAAAATAGTAATATTGTTTCTTCCAAGGGATCCCTCACTATGCTTAAACGCAGCTAGCCTGGAAGGTTCAGCTGCCCGGGAGAGTGTGGAATCTATGTAAATTATGGAACATAGAACGCACTCTCAAACTCTACCTCCACTGGCACTGCGCTCTGCAGCTTAACGTCAGATTTATTTCAAAGCCAAGTGGCCACGGACCTCACTGATCTATCCTAACTATACTAAAAAGAAACTTCCAAAGGACAATAAGATTGGCCTCCCTGCCAAGCTATGGCAGACTAAAATAAAAACCACAAAAAAAAAAACTCGATTGTTAATGAACAAATAATACTCAAGCAAGTGAAGACTGGACATGCACTGACTCTTGAACCTTTTCCAGGTTCTGGAAAGGGAAGTAGGGTGCGAGATTTAAGCAGTGAGGGATCCCTTGGAAGAAGCAATATTACTATGGTAAGTAATTTTTTCTTCAAACTTCAGGAATCCCTCACTATGCTTAACAAATGCAGACTACAAAGCAGTACCTTGGGAGGCTGGGTACAGAACCCATTTTGGTAAAATGTTCTGCAAGACAGCAGTGCCAGACCTGGCATCCCTTCTGGACTGCACATCCAGCCAACAGTGCTTTGCAAAGGTGTGATCAGTTTTCAAGGTAGCCGCTATACAAATCTCCAGCAAGGGAATATCCCTTGCAGCTGCCACAGAGGCTGCCACTGCCATGAGAGGAGCGTGCCTTGAGGCCTTGTGGTGGCTGCTTCCCAGATTTACTGTAGCAGAACTGGATGCAGGAGACTATCCAGTGTGCAATGGTCCTCTTAGAAGCTGGCCAGCCCTTGACCACTTCATATGCGAGGAACAGCTGTGAGTGGGAAGGTCTGAGGTCCTTACTGTGGTCCAGATAGTGACCTCTTGACATCCACACTGTGAGGCCTCTGCTCACCAGAGCTGGACTTGGCTATGAATAATTAGGGTTATTGCAGAGAGCCTGTAGCTCGCACACCCTCCTGGCAGAGGTTATGGCCACCAGGAAGACTACCTTCTAGGTGACATACTTAAAAGTCTGCAATAGCCATGGGCTTGAATGGAGGTTCCATGACCTTGGTTATGCACAGGTTCAAATCCCAGGGAGAGCATGGTTCTCTAAAATAGGGGGATACAAATGCAGCAGACCCTTAAAGAATTTATTGAAAATGGGATGCAAAGCCACCATTTTCCCATTACCTGCTGAAATACAGACAGAAAAGGCATCCAGGTGCACTGTAAGGGTTGAGAGACTGAGGGCCAGAGTCTGCAAATGAACCAAGTAATTAAGAACATGGGAAGGTCTACCTGCAAGGGATTGTTCTGCTTACGAGTACACCACACAGAAAACATTTTCCATTTGAAAGCAAAAGACTTTCTGGTAGCAGGCTTCCTGAAAACCCTGAGAACCGCCTCTGAAAAATGAAACCTAGAGTACTCGAACTCCTCAAGAACCAGGCTTTGACGCCCGGTGACTAGAAGTTCGAAAGATTACTCTGCCCGACGGCACGATCAGTAGATTGTGTCTCTGTGGGAGACAAAAGGGCTGTTTGGTGGAAAGGGCAGGAACAGGGAGTACCAGGGCTGTCTGGCCCAGTCTGGGCCACTAATAGTCGCAGGCTGATTCCTCAGTTTCAGGAGAACCTTTAGCAGCAGAGAGAATGGTGGGAAGGAATATAGGAACCTCCCCTACCAGTCCAGTGTCAAGGTGTCCATGGGGACTAAGCCCACTGCTGGTGGCCTGCAGCAAAATAGAGGGAGCTGATAATTCTCGTTGGAAGCAAACAAGTCAATTCTGGTGTGCCCCATCTCCTGAAGATTGTGGCCAGCACCTGCCTTTTTCAGAGACCATTCCTGATGCCCCTGGCCGATCCTGCTGAGGGACTCAGCTAGAACATTGTCTTTCCCTGGAAGATGAACTGCTGATAGCTGCACTTTCACGGAATAAGCTAGATTCCAAATTCTCATAGCTTCTGTGGATAGCTTTGAGGATCCTGTGCCTCCCTGTCTTTTGATGTAATACATTGTAGTGGTGATGTCCGTCCTGATTTGGACTGACTGGCCCTTTACCTGGGAAGTGAATGACTGAAGGGCAAGGAAAACTGCCCTTAGTTCCAGGAGGTTTATGTGCTCTCTGGATTCCCTGGGAGACCAAACTCTTTTTACTGTTTGGCCGCCCAGTGGGCTCCCCAGCCTAGGAGGGAGGCATCTGTCTTCAGGACCACTGTAGGGAACGGTTGCTGAAAGGGCATTCTCTCTAGGAGGTAGTCCCTTTCTTTCAACAGTCCAGGGCCTGTAATAGAGTCTTTGTCACAAGCACCAGCCTTGACAGGGGGTGTCACTTTTGGGACCAGTGGACCCCAATACTAGATGTCTCATTTGAAATTTGGCTCCTGGCACCACAACTGTGGTGGCCGTATGACTCAGAAGCTGAAGGAAATGCCTTGCTGGCCTGGGCTGGCCCAGGATGTAGTTGTTTGCTAGGTTAAGAAGGCTTTCGGTTCTCTCACAGAATCATAAAAACTTGATCGGCAGAAAAGGACCACACTGGCCCATCTAGTCTGCCCCCCACACACACACACACACCTCACCCTCCCTGCCAGTCCCAGCCTTCCCTCCCGATACTCAGCCCTATATGCTTGTCCCATGCCCTCTTGAATACTTCCACCAATTTAGCACTCACCACTCTGTCTGGTAGTTTGTTCCAGGGCTCCACCACCCTCTCCATGAAAAAACGCCCTCTCACACTGCCTCTATCTTTTTCCTTGCAGTCTGAAGTTGTGACCTCTAGTTCTGACCCCCTCCTTCCTCTTAAGTAAACCCTCTTCTCCCACTTTATTGAACCCCTTTACACATTTAAAAGTTTCAATCACGTCTCCCCTTTCCCTCGTCTCCAGTGAACACAGATCCAGTTCCTTACACCTCTGCTAGTATGACTTTCCCTGCATACCCTGCACCATCTTAGTTGCCCTTCTCTGAATCCTGTCCAACGCATCTATATCCTTGCGGAGATGTGGCCACCAGAACTGAACCCCATAATCCAGGTGCAGCCTCACCATGGCTTTTTAAAGGAGCATTATTACCTCTCTCTTTCTACTAGTAATGCCACTGCCTATGCATGCCAATATTCAACTGGCCTTTCCTGCCACCCTGCTACACTGGATTCCTACTTTAAGGTTCGAGGAGACTATGATCCCTCTCCTGTTCTGTTACTTTAATTTCCTCCTCATCTAGGGTGTACCCTGCTCTTCTGTTCCTACTCCCCAAGTGCATCACAGCGCGCTTCTTGCCATTAAATTTCAGCTGCCATGTCCCAGACCATTTTTCAAGCGTCTTTATGTCCTCCACCCCCTTGGGGTGTCCACCCTATTGCATATTTCTGTATCAGCAAATAGGCACACCTTCCCCCTCAAACCCTCAGCTATGTCACTGATGTAGATATTGAAGAGAAGCGGACCCAAAACTGATCCCTGTGGCACTCCATTCTTCACCCTCACTGTCCCGGAGTGCACCCCGTTTAACACCACCCTCTGAGTTCTTCCGGACAGCCAGGCCTCAACCCAGCATATTTTCCCACCCAACCCCAGGCTTTCCATCTTGCTCACCAGTCTCCTATGGGGGACGGTGTCAAAGGCCTTACCGTAGTCCAGATAGGCCACGTCCACCAGGCCCTTCCCCCGGTCAATCACCCAAGTCACCCAATCAAAGAACTGAATTAGATTTGTCTGGCAGGACTTCCCCTTCGTGAAGTCATGCTGTCTGCTGTCATGCAAGCCACTCCTCCAGGTAATCCACCACCCTCTCCTTGATTAATGCTTCCATTACCTTCCCCACCACTGACGTGAGGCTGATAGGTCAGTAGTTCCCCTTCGCCTCCTTACTACCTCCCTTGTGTAAAAGCCAATGGACTGCTCTCCTCTCTCGGGGGTGGGGGGGTGTCAGCGCTTGGCTGGCCTCTGGTGAAAGTCAGAGGTTCAGCAAGCATTGATTGACTTCTGAGGGGATGGGAGTGGCTACGTCGGCAACTGAAGCCGCGGCAGCTGGTCGGCGCCACTCCCGAACAGGAAAAACAGAGCACAGTCTCCTAGATGATGGAGCACTGTATGTGGAGACCCTGACTGCCCACGTGCCTGTCTGACTGCCCGAGGAGGTCCGACGAAATATTGAAGCATCGGGGTGTACTGCCCCATCCCGAACCCACCTGGGGGATATAGTCAAGGTTCCATGGAGACCAGTCAGGAGTTCAGGTAGGCCGTATGTGTGGGGGAAAAAAAATTGTTTTTATCCCTTTTTTGCTATTTTCACCTCAGTATCTGCTTTTGCCCTTCTGATCTTCTTCCCTGCCATACTCCTCTTTTCCTCATACTCTTCCTTGCTGAGTGTCCTCTTAAATTTTCCCGAAGCCCCCGAGTGCCCCCATAACCACCTTTGTAAACTAAAGTGGGTCTCCCCTTTGGCTCTTCCTAACCTCTTTATCCACATTTCCACAGCTTTCAGTACCCCTCCCTTGATAGCTCACCATAACTCCTCTACTGACCCTATATTCTCTGTACCTTCCATTGTCTCCTTACTATCCTTCTCATCTCGTCAAAGTCTGTGCGTCTGAAGTCCATGACTGTAGTATTGGTTTTACTCTTCTCCCTCCCTGCCCTGATCCTGAACATTACTGTGCTGTGGTCACTGTTGCCCAAGGCTTCTCCAACCTGCACCTCCTCCACTCTCTCCCCATTTGTCAGGACCACATCCAATAGGTTGTCGCCCCTTGTCGGCTCCCTGACTAGCTGCTGAAGGAATACCCCATGAAGTGCAGCTAGTATGTCCCTGTTCCTTGACGATGTTGCATCTAGGATTTCCCAGTCTACATCTGGAAGATTCAGGTCCCCTACCAGCAGTAGCTCTCCTTTTAGGGCCAGCCTTGTGACTGCTTGAATTAACTGTTGATCACCCTCCTCCTCTTGTGTAGGTGGCCTGTATACCACCCCTAGTCATAAGGCTTCTCCCGTCCTCCTGTCTAGCGCTATCCACAGTAGCCCAGTCTCCCTGTCCTCCTCTTGTCCTTCAGTTACACTTACACCTTTCCTGATGTGTAAAGCAACTCCTCCCCTCTTCTTACCCTCCCTATTCCTTCTGAACAGTCTGTAACCTGGGATAGTCATTTCCCAGGTGTGCAGCTCTGCACACCAGGTCTTGTTTATAGCTACTATATCTAGTCCTTCATCCCCCATGATGGTCTCCAAGTCCACCAGCTTATTTAAGCTGCTGGCGTTGGCTACTAGGTCCTTCCACCAGGTTCCCTCACTACCCCCCCCCCTTTTCTCTATCTCCCTCATGCCCAGTATTTAGCACTATCTTGGGGTTGGTAGCAGCCCCCCATTTCTCCTGCCTTGTGGTGCGGATTTTTCCACCCTGCCCCCAACCTAATGTGTAGGTTTCTTCTATGAACTCTCTTAATTTGCTTTTTAGCACTGCAGCACCCTCCCTATTCAGGTGCAGCCTGTCTGGAGCAAACAGACTCATCCCCCCAAGTGGATCCCAAGTGCCCTACTAACCCACACCCCACTTGCTTGCACCACCCCACCAGCCACTCACTGAACTCCTTAATCCTCAGCCTCCTATCAGTACTTGCCTTTGGTACTGGCAACTCCTCAGAGCAAGCCACTGATCTGAACCCCGACTGCTGCAGTATCTAGCAAGTGCTCTAAATCTTGACTGCACCTCCAACAGGCTTTTTCCCTGCCAGGTCATTTGTTCCCAGGTGAAACATCAGGTGCGTTTTCTCATCTTGCTGTTTCCCACTTGAGGGGATATAATGAAAGACCTTTGCCGCGTCATGCCTGGCAGACACTCAACCCATACTGCGCTACTCTTGCCCCCCCACCCCCATCTAATTCCTTTTATCATAGAGTCCCCAACAAGTAGGACCCTGTTCTCCATCACTTTGTCTGCATTTCCCTTCTATCCTTCTCCCAACCCCTTCCATTTCATTTCCCACCCTATTCTCACTATCCCCTTTACCTGTTTCATCTCCCGGTGTACTGTCTTCCCCCTGCACTCCCCTAGCTCCATGCTCCCAACGGGTGTTTACTACTAGGCTGACTGCCTCTGCCCCATCATCCATGAGCTCTTTCCTTCCCCTCTGACTTGCCCCAAGCCATGCCTTGCTTGAATTCCCCTGAGAACCTTCCCCTTTCCCAGTCCCATCTAGCCCTAGCCCTTCTGAACTCGAGCTCCCTGTCTCCTCCCCCTTTTGGGTTTGCCCTTTCTGGGGTGTGTTCACCCCTGTGCCCTTATCCTTATGTTTACTACCCTCCTTGTTCTTTCCCAAAAGGGCGTTCCTCTTTTCCAATTTTCTTTCATCTTCCTTCGTGCTTGTTTCTCCTATGTCCCCTGGATACTCAACTCCACTTTCCTGATTTTCTCCCCCATTTAGTGCCCCTAGTGGAGCATACCTGCTTTTCTGCTCCACGTCCACTACCTGTGTCCACCTGGCCGGGGCTCCACCCCTTGCTTCCTCCTCCCTTGCCCTCTGTGTGGGCTTTCGACCTTTATACTTAACCTCCCGCCATTCCCTCTGGTTTCCCTTGTGTCCCTTGCCGCCTCTATCTGGGATTCCTGTAGCCCCACTAGAGCCATCTTCTAGCTCTTCTACCCTGCTTCCATACTCCCTGGTTTTCCTCCATTCCCCATGACATCCTCCCCCTGCCTATTTCTGTATTTGCTCCTTGTCACCTTATAGTTCCTCTCTTTAACAGTTTCTTGACCCCACACAGCTCCCCTTCTAATCTCTATTGCTCCCTCAGTGGACTCCCTCCTGCCCTCCATTATACTCCCCTCCCTTTCCCAGTTTAGCGTCCATCTCCGCCATCTCACCTCCTCCCTGAGCTGTGCAAGCTGCCTACATACTATGCAACCCCCACTCTCTTGTGAAAGGAATGCCTTTGCTCTTGAGGGTATCTAGTTCTGCTCCTATGAATTCCAGCACCTGCACTGGCTCTGTCTAGGTCCTTTGGGCATTTATGAGAAAACCCAATGTCTCCAAGGTCCTCTGGGTTAGCTGAAGGGGGAGTCCTTGACTTGCTGATGTGACTTCACTGCAACTAGCCAGTCATCCAGGTAAGGGAAGACCATGACTTCTTGCCTCCTGAGGTGTGCTGCTACCACGGCTAAGCATTTTGTGAACACTCTGGGAGCAGACCAGAAACCGAAAGGAAGGGCTGTGAACTGGTAATGACCCGAATGTGACCTGAACCTAAGTATTTTCTGTGACTGGTCCTGACTGGAATGTGGGAATACACGTCTTTCAGGTTCAGGGATCCCATCCGGTCTCCCTGTTGAAGGGATGGCATTATTGTGGACAGGATGATCATTGTTAACTTGTCTTCCTTCAGGTGTTTGTTCCGAAACCTGAGGCCCAAGATGAATCACTATTCCCCATTTTTCTTGTGGGTGAGGAAGTACAGTACCTTGAATAAAGACCCTTTGCCCCCACTGAGAGTGGGGAACTCTTTCTGCTACAGTTGCCAGTAACAGCCACTAAACACTCAAAATTAGTCAAATTAAACTAAATAAGGAAAAAAAGGACTAAATATGTAATAAACAACGGTGGTTTAAAGGTACACTGTCAACCCCCTTAGGTCTCAAAGTGTCGCTAGATTAAAAAACACATTTTATTGATTGCCTTCATTCTGTAAAGATTGCTGATGTAGCTGGTAGCTTGATTCTGACTCTTGCTTTCAAAAAGTGAACACCAGACTGCCCACATTACTGGTGTTACCACACAAACACAGGTTTGTTTACACACCTTGATCAACTCCAACTGCATCCTTCCTGGACTTGGGAACAGCCACAACACAGGCTAGCCCCTCGTGATGTAGTGAAAGTTTAGGAGGCTACTGCCTCATGAATGACTGCACTGTTTGGGGGTGCGTCTAATGCTCAGGAAGTATATACAGCAAGAACAGATCCATGACTGTAAACAAAACAAGGTTGTTTATAAACATATATTTGCATGTATTTCAGTTCTACTAAACAAGGAAACAGACAAAACAAACCGCAACATCAATGAATGTTAGTGAAGGTGAGAAAAAATTGCTCACCTTAGTAAACTTGTTTCTTCTAAGGGAATCTTACTGTATTCTGACTTATGCAGTATGGTCTCATCGTAGGACTGCCCCAGAGCAGAAATGGTTAATAGAACCTATGCAAATTATGGAATGCTAGGCTCGAGCTCAGTTTTCAAATCATTGTCCCTGGTAAACAACTCTAAACCATCAAGATTCTTACGAAGCACTCACTAAGCACTTTCTGGACAATAATAAGGATAAGAACAACAATCCTCCCTAAATATTTAAAAGGAAAACATTTAAAGAATTTTCTTCCCTCCTAACAGTAGCCAAATGGCATCACTAAGACTCAAGTGACAGATGCCCAAAAACAAGAACATGTATACCCCCAGGTCTGCAACAACTGTAGCACAGCTGTAGTGCAGTGACCATAGGTTTCTTAGCAGGGGAGGAAGGGAGGGAGCTCAGAATACAGTCAGTCAGATTCCATTAGAAGAAACAAGATTACTAAGGTGAGTAATTTTTCCTTCAAAACCCAGGAAATCTTACTGTATTCTGACTTATGCAGATTACCAAGCAGTGCCTTTGGAGGTGGGCCTATAACCTATTTAGGCTCTTCAGGACTGCTGTGCCAAACCTGGCATCTCCTCTGGCCTGGATATCCAAACAGTAATGCTTGGTGAATGTGTGAACTGTCTTCCAAGTTGCAGCTTTGCAAATGTCCACTACAGGGATATCCCTAGCAGCTGCCACAGAAGCTGAAATACCTCTAACTGAATGGGCCCCGAGGCCTACCGGTGGTTACTTACCCATCTTGCTATAGCAAAATCGAATACAAGCCACAATTCATCTTGCAATAGATAGTTTTGTGGCAGGCTTCCCTTTTCCCACCTCTCCATAAGTAAGGAAGAGTTGGGTGTGATCCTGTCTGTGACCCTTTGTATGGTCCAGATAATAGGCGACTGCTCTTTTTACGTCTAGGCTATGCAGCCTGCGTTCACCTGAGGTGACATGGTCTGTAAAGAAGACTGGTAATGTAATAGGCTGGTTGAGGTGGAACTCTGATACCACCTTGGGCAGAAATTTTCTGTTAGTCCTAAGGACTATCTTGTCTCCATGGACAGCAATGTAACCAGGCTCTGTGGATAATGCCTGGAGCTCACTGATCCTTCTAGCAGATGTAATGGCTACTAGGAACACTGTTTTCCAAGTCACATATTTGAGGTCTGTTGTGGACATGGGCTCGGGGGGGGGCTGCATAAGCTGTGCAATACAAATATTTAGATCCCATAAGGGTGGGGGGCTCCTGTGGAGGTGCAAATGCAGTAACCCTTAAAGAATTTTTTGAACACTGGGTTTGAAGCCAAGGAAACTGTCTTACCTGCTGATAAATAAGCTGAGACAGCTGCCATGTATACTTTCAAGGTGGAAACAGTTAAGCCAGTGGAATGCAAATCGGCTATATAATCCAGGACTATAGAAAGAACAGCCTGGGTGTGGTCCAAGCCCTTGCCCTGGCACCAAAGAGAAAATATTTTCCATTTAGAGGCATAGGTTTGTTTGGTGGAAGGTTTTCTGGAGACTCTCAGTATATGCATGACTGCCTCTGAGAGATGCAAACTTGCATAACCCAAGTCCTCAAGAACCATGCTTTGAGTCTGAGGGACAACAGGTTGGGGTACACGATCCTGCCCTGAGAGGAAGACAGTAGGGTTGTACCTCCTGGGAAGACTGATTGGTTTGGTTACCGACAATGAAAGGAGCATGGGGTAACCAGGGTTGTCTGTCCCAATCCGGAGCAATGAGGATCACTGAAGCTGGTTGAAGCCCGAGCTTGACTAGTACTTTCAGTAACAGAGGGAAGGGAGGAAAAGCATACAGGAACTTTCCTGGCCAATCCAGCAAGAGGTCATCAAGACGGATTGTGCCCCTGAAAGGGGGTCTGCAGCAATACTGAGGTAGCTGATTGTCTGGGGCTGCAAACAGATCCACCTCTGGGGTTCCCCACCTCCTGAAAACGGTCTGTATGACCTGTTTGATCAATGACCACTCGTGATGATTCTGGTTTATTCTGCTGAGGGCATCCGCCAGGACATTGTCCTTGCCTAGCAGGTGAACAGCTGAGAGGGATACACCTAGTGAACATGCCAAGGTCCAAATTTCCATTGCCTCTGTGCAAAGAGGAGTTGACCTTGTGCCCCCCTTGTTTATGTAGTACATGGTGGTTGTGTTTTCGGTTCTGACTTGTACTACTTTCCCCTTGATCTGTATGCAGGGCCAAAAGAACTGCCCTGAGTTCCAGCAGGTTGATATGCAGAAGAGATTCCTGTTTTGTCCATAGGCCGTGAGCAGTTGTGGTCCCCCAGATGTGCTCCCCACCCCAGCAGGGATGCATGTGTGGTGAGCACCAGGGAAGGGACCTGTTACAGGAAGGGTACTCCTTGCCTGAGGTTGCTCCCTTCTTGCCACTACTGCAGGGCTTGAAGAACAGTGGCTGTCACTGGGATTAATTTTGAAAGAGTCTCTTTTGGGACAAGTGCTCCTTTAAGTGAAATTGGATGTCTCATCTGGAACCTTGAACCCAACACGGTAGCTGTGAAGGCTGCCATGTGGCCTGACAACTGTAGGAAGTGCCTTGCTGGCCTGGAGACATGAAGTGTGAAGGAACTGGCTACCTGAATAAGGTTGTCCACCCTGTCTTGAGAAAGGTAAGCCACTCCCTTTTTTGTGTCCAGTTCTGACCCTATGAATTTTGGAAGCTGAACTGGTTCCAATACACACCTTTTTGTGGTTCACTAAGAACCCGAGAGAGGAGAAGCTGTCTTGTGTTATCAACAGAGCCACTCTCACTTGCTGTACTGAATGGCCTATTATGAGCCAGTCATCTAGGTAGGGGAACACTGACACCCCCTTGACGCCTCAGATGTGCCACTACCACAGCCAGGCACTTTGTGAACACCCTTGGAGCAGATGTCAGCCCAAAAGACATTGCCCTGAATTGGTAATGACCCGATGGTAGCCTGAATCTGAGGTATTTTCTGTGTGACCCTCTGACTGGGATGTGAAAACAGGCATCTGAGATCTAAGGATGCTAACCAATTCCCCTGCCTTAGGGTAGGGAGTATGGCAGCCAGGGTGACTACTCTGAATTTTGGTTTTGTCAGGTGTTTGTTTAAATACCTGAGGTCCAGGATGGGTCACCACTCCCCCGTTTTCTTTGCTGTGAGGAAGTACCTGGAATACAGACCCTTCCCTCTTTGGGAAAGGGGGACCAGTTCCACTGCCTTTAATAGCAATAGACTTAAAACTTTTTTCTCCAGCAAAGCTGTTTCTGAGGGGGAGTAGGATTTGAAGGCTCCTGACCTCAGCTTTGGCAATGCCTTGAAGCTGAGAACAAGTCCCAGACCCACCACTTCCAGGACCCACTTGTCTGTGGTAATGTTTTGCCACTCCTGAAAGTAGTGGGCCAGCCTGCCCCCTACCGGAATTGGGGAGGCGACCCGGACAGGCTCAGGGAGTCTGCTTGGACTGAGCTACAGGCTGGACAGAGGGGCTAGTGAGGCCGCTACCCCACCTACCCCTGCCTCTGCAGTATCCCCTGGGCTGATACTAGGGAAAGACTTGAGACTGGAAAAAAGGCTTGTAAGGAGTTCTACCTCAGCCACCCCTTGCATGGTGCTTTTGTGGGTTGGCAGCCCTCTCCTTAGCTGCTGCATTTTTATATGAAGTCTTGTACTCGTCCATTTTTTTCATATGCTGTATGAATCTGTTTGTTCACCAAACAGACACACATGGTCACAAGGGAAGTCCATTGCCTTGTTCTGAGTATCTTGAGACAGATTTGTAGTCCTGAGCCAGGTAAACCTCCTCAAAGTTATAGAAGCATCATTAACATCTACTGCCATCTTGAATTGAGTTTTGGATGCTTCAATGACCCTTTTTGCAGCTTCCTCCAGGTCAGCAGCCATAGGAGGAGGGGCTGCCTTGGCAGTTTCCATAACTGTGGACCACATGTTCTTCTGATACCTGGCTATGTATGCCATATAGGTAGCCTGTCTTATAGCCAGGGAAGATCCTAAATAAATGTTCCTTGCAATGGAATCCACGCTCCTAGAATCTTTCTCTGGGGGGTGGGAAGCCAGAGGGATGCAAGCTTTGTCATAAGCTGCAGCCTGTACCACTCCTTCATTGCTGGGATGTCCAAAAAGAAAATCAGCCCCAGCCTTGGCCACCCAATACTTTCTGTCAGCCTTCCTGTCGGGTTTTGCAGCATCTTCATGGTCCGCTTTTTTAAACATTTGTGAAGAGGGAGGAGCAATCTCTTTGATGGTGGGACATCCATCATTTCTTTGTAATCCTCATCCTCAATATCTTCCTGGGATGGGAGGTCAAAGGACTGAGCCACTTGCTTCATAAAAGCAAAATAAGAAGTAAAGTCCTTAGTTCCCTTGTCAGGAGAATCTGGCCTATGAGGATATGGAGAAATGTCAGGATCAATAGGATCTTCTCCATCATCATCACCACCCCCCCTCACCAAAATCATCATCCCCAATAGGATCCCCACCTTGGTCGGTTAAACCATGGGCAAGCTGAGAACCGAGAGTTAGGGTGACCGGCTGCTCCCCAACCGGAACCGGAGACTGCAGCGATTTAATTATCCTAATCACGTTCGCGATCTCCTCAGCAGATGCGGTTCCTGGTGCTTTTCCTTTTTCTTTGCTGCAACGGCCGGTTCAGCAGCCTTCTCAGCGATATGCTTCTTTACAGAACTATCGCCCCTGTCACAGAACAGCTCCTCTGGTTCATCCGTTTGCATGGCGGCTTGGTTAGCAGCCTTTTCAGACATTCTTTTCCTCAGTCTCTTAAGTCTCCTATCAAGAGTAGACTGAGGAAAGTTAAAACAAATTTCACATTTTGTAAGTGGTCAGACCCCAGACAGAATAAACACAGCAAATGTGGGTCTCCTTTGGCAAACGGTTCCCGGCACTCTGCACAGTGCTGGAAACCAGTGGGTCCTGTTCTCTTTTTTAGCTTCTGTGACATAACCCGGTACAGAAGAAAATTCAAATAGTTGTATTTTTTTTTATATAAACAGGAGAAGGTCAGGAGTTACCCTGTGTTGAAAAAATATATATAAGATCAGGAATTACCCCGGTTGAAAATGACCCACTAAAACCGGGAGTTATCCCGATAAAATTTCACTATCTAACCAACTATACCGAGTCAGAAGGAATTTTACTAAATTTAGAAACAGATAAAATATAAAGGAGGAATGTTTTGTTTTTTCTTGCTTACCCCAAACTACTAAAAATCTAAACACTACCTGTAAAGCAAGGACAGTGAAACCAATACCAATAAAAATAAATTTACTAGAAAATTAACTGAGAAAATAACGTTTTTTTTCAAGCGATGAAGGAGAGCTCTCCAGAGACATCTTACTGAGGCAAGCGGAGTAAAGAATCTGACGGTTTAGAGTTGTTTACCAGGGACAGTGATTTGAAAACCTAGCTCGAGCCTAGCATTCCATAATTTGCATAGGTTCTATTAACCATTTCAGCTCCGGGGCAGTCCTATGGTGAAACCATACTACATAAGTCAGAATACAGTTAAGATTTCCTGGGGTTCGAAGCAATCATAAAATGTAGGTTTTTAACTAGAAATAAAACAGGATGACAGTGTCCCTTTAAGCAAAAACCAACAAGTGTAAAAGAGAAGATTATATGTTTCCTGGAACCACTGAGGAACCAAAGGAAAAAAAAAATCAGCAAAAGTGAAAATAAACAAACTGAGCTACTGCTAAAATGCAGAGCTATAAAAGAAATAATGAGTACTTAAAATGTGGAAATAAAATGGCAGAAGTGAATCTACTGAAGAGAGGTCTTTGGGGCAACTTGCTTTCACAGGCAGATTTGAAAATCTGACGTTGGGCTGCAGAACACACCACCAACACCACCACCACGAGGCAGTGTTTGAAAGTGCGTTCTGAGTTTCATTAATTTACACAGATTCCACACTCTCCGGGGCAGCTGAACCTTCAAGGCTAGCTGCATTTGTAAAGCATAGTGAGGGATTCCTGTGGTTTGAAAGAAAGCATTTATAAAACCAAATTCAACAGGAAACTACTACATTTTTTAAATTGGGGAACTGTGGGTAACATGATATGATATGGCACTGTTTTATGTTAATATTCAAATCAACTCTAATTAAAAAACTTTTGCTTTTTTTTTTTTTTAAAAGAAAACAAAAGGACAAACATCAGTAACTGCAGCATACCTCTCAACTGTCCCTGATTTTCAGGGACGTCCCTGATTTTGCCTCAAAATTTTACCTTGTCCCTCCTAAAAATTATGTTTCCGTGACCAAACAGTGGGGGTTGTAAGCAAAAAATAATGTTAGCCATTAAAGTTACAGACTTGTTCTTCCTTAGAAAATGTATTTTATACTGTGCCCCTTATTCTACCAGCTTTCTGAGTGGATATCACCAATTTTGAAGATGTGTCCCTGATTTTGGTCCTTTGTCCCTGATTTTTTTAAGCTTTGTCCCTGATTTATGAGGCAGGAGGTTGAGAGGTATGAACAGCAGCATATTTGAAACTAATGCTCACACTAGCAATCCCCACAAGCTCACTTTCTACATGTGGCGGCCAAATTACTTTCCTACTTTTACAAAGAAGCCCACACATTCCCTTTAATTGGCAATTCCTTTAGTAAATTATTTTAAAAACATCAAGTTGCATTGCTGTTTTAAGGGCCAGCTGTTAGATAAACCAAATGAGCAAAGTCAGAACTAGTAAAATGCCCGATTATTCTTGAGGATCAGTAGGGCTTGCTGACAGGTTTCAGTCACACAAAACTTGCTTCTCCCCACCCCCAAAAAAAAAGTTTTTATTTGATCCAGTGTATGATTTGGGGATTTGTCAGTGTGATGTGGTTTAATCTGGTACCAGATCAGCCCAAAGGAAAAAGAACAGTTACATACCTACCATTAACAGTTCATCTTCAAGAGAATCTATCAGGCCACACCTTTGGAACATAGCCACCAGGCACTAGGACCACATGGAAACTTCTGCAAGCAGTCAGACAGAGGCCACCCACGATGTCAGATATCAGCGTATACATAAACATGGATGACCCCTCCTCTTCAATTCAACACTGGAGATCATGTTTGGAGGACCTCCCTCTAGAGGACTGGGAGAAAACTCAGTACTCCACACGACAGCTGAGACAGAGGGCTGGAAAAGAGATAGCAGCACCTGAATCATCTGTTGTAGATCCAAAAAGGGGAAAGGGAGGTGGGATGGCATGGCCTGATGAATGAGATTCTCTCGAAGATGTACCGTTACACCAAGTACGTAACTGTTCGATCTTCAAGGAAACCTCTTTAATCAGGCCACACCTTTGGAATGAGAAACAAGCTGTACCAAAAGCGACAGTCTGGGCAGCTGAAGTCTACAGGCTTATGAAAGTATGCCCTGTAGTATAGCTAGGCCCAAGCCAGACCATCTATGACAAAATGTCCAGACTGCAATGTTTAGTGAAGGTGGGGACAGTACTCGAAGTAGCAGCTGTGCAGCTCTCAGCAGCTCAAACGTTCTGGAAACATGCAACAGAGATGGCCATTCCTCTGGTGGAATGACCTCGAACCACACCAGGAAGTGTCTTACCGCACTTCCTGTAACAAAACATAATACAGTTTGCTAGCCATTTGGACAAGCACCGTTTAGAAACTGGGGTGCCCTCCTTCCCAGGGGAGAATGAAACAGAAAGCTGCAAGGACCTTATGCAATCCTTCGTATAGTGTGTAAAGTACCAGAGTATTCTATGCACATCTAAGGTATGGAGCAATGCTTCCCCTGGATTGGCATACTCTGGATAGTAGACTGGTAGGTGGATTGTTTGAGCTAAAGTACACTCAGACACCACCTTTGGAAGAAACTTGGGATTAGTACGAAGACACCCTGTCTTTGGGAAAAATCAAACAAGGAGGCTCACACGTAAGAGTCTATGGCTCTGAAATCCTTCAAGCAAAAGTGATTGCAACCAAAAATAACACTTTCCAGGTAAGAAAGTGTAAGCTGCAAGTTGCGGCTGGCTCAAAAGGAGACAAAGTCAACTTCTCCAAAACTAAATTCAAATCCCAAGCCTGGACTGGGTTTCTGAATGGAGGCATTATGTGTAACATGCCTCTCAAGAACATATGGGCTACCTCTAGCTGAGCGACTGTACGACCATCTACAGGCATACAGAAAGCAGATATGGCAGCCAGGTGTACTCTGACTGAGGAATACTGCAGGCACAAGGAGCAAGTACAGCACTCAATCAATAACTTCAGTTCTCGATTCAGAAAATTAGTTTAAAATTTTATTTTGGCATATGAGAAACTGCAGACTAAAATCCTGTGCCCTGGCGCTTCAACCCAATCCAGGTCTTTGTCAAGGGGGTGGACTGAAGACCTGGACTGGGTTGAAGCACCGGAACACAGGATTTTAGTCAGCAGTTTCTCTCATTCCACAATAAAATTTCAAACTCATTTTCTGACTTGAGAACTGAAGTTATCGCTTGAGCGCCGTAACTGCTCCTTGTGTACTTTGCTGGCTGGCTGCCTTTTAACAGCACCACTCCCACTCCTTCAGTGCAACTTTTTTTCACCTTTTACAGTGAATCCTACAAGGACAGCAGATACTCTAGAACTGGACTAACTGGACAGGTAACAGATCCAGGCTATGTGAAGTGGCCCATAAAGCAAACAGTTTCCACTTTATGGAGTAAGTAGTTCTGGTGGACAGTTTTCTAGCAGCCACCACATCATCTGCCACTTTTTGGAAACCCTCAAAGCAGCCATGACTATGTCTTCAGCAGCCATGCATGTAGATGAAGAGACTTCAGGTCTGAATGGACCAGGGTACCCTGCTCCTGTGACAGTAGACCCTTTGCATAGGAACGGAGGAATGGAAGTTTCCACTGCCAGTTGTTACAGCAGGAGAACCAGATCTGTCAAGGTCATAGAGAAGCAATGAGTATCAGAGGTGCCCCTTCCATTTGCAAATTGAGCAGTACCCTCTGAATCAGCAGGAAGGGAAGGAAAGCATACAGAAACATCCCTTTCCAAGCAAGGGACAACGCATCTCACCAGAAAACTCCAGGCCCTGGAGTGAACAAGCAGAAAAGTGCCAGCTTTGCATTGTACAGGGATGCAAAAACGTCAATAATGGACAATCCCATCTTTTAAATAGGTTGTGTACCACCAAGGTCAACAGTTCCCACTCGTGTATCCTGAACTGTGACCTACTGAGCTTGTCTGCCAAGACGTTTCAGACACCTGGAACACAAACTGCTGATAGTTGCAGACCATGTTCCAAAACCCACCAAATCCTCATTGCTTCCCTGCCCAGCAGACAGAAATTACTTTCTCTTTGTTTGTTGATGTAATGCATCATGCTGAAATTGTCTGCCTGTATTAACAGAGGACCTAGAGATTTGCTGTTCAAGGCCCGGTGTCTGTACAGAACTAACAGCATTTCCAGAATATTTATATGCATAGTGCACTCCACCTGGGTCCACATGCCCTGTGTCTGATGAGGACCCATGCGAGCTCCCCATCCGAACCTCAAAACATCTGTGGTGAGTATCTGAAGAAAGGAGGGGATCAGGAATGGAACTCCCTTCAGCAGACTGCTGCCTTTCAGCCAACACTTGACCACTTTTCGCGCAGTGTACATGACTAGAACCATCTGTTCTAGATCGTCCGTGACCCAGTTCCACCAGTCTGTTAGGGTCAGTCCACTGGGAAATCCGAATGTGCAGCCTGTCCAGTGGTACAATGACCATGGCTGCAGTCAAGAGTCCCAGAAGGTGTAAAAATGTCCTTGCAAAGACATAATAGTTGTCATGCACTAATTGTGCTTGGGCAATCAGGAGGATACACTGCAGTCGTAGCAGGGTGTCAACACTGACTTTGGTATGTTGACTGTCACCCGCAGAGCATCGAACTGCTGTCTGGTTCAAACTAAGTTCATCAAGAGCTGGTCCCTGGAGTGGGCTTTCAATAGCCAATTGTCCAGGTAAGGAAAACATACAGGCGTTTCCTTCGAAGGGCTGCTACCACCACTGCCAATCATTTGATTAAGTCTCATGGTGCAGAAGACAAGCCAAAGAGCAACACACTGAACTGTTAATGCCCCCCCTGAAACAGGAACCTCAGGTATTTTCTCTGAGGCAGCCTGATATTGATATAAAGGTATGCATCCTTCGTATCAAGGGATCAAATCCAGTCCCCTTTTTGCAGTAATGGACAGAGACCCTACAAAGTGACCATTCTGAACTTCTTGTATTCTATGAAGTTTAGATCCAGAATAGGCCTCAGATCTGTTCTAGAGGGACAGGTTCTATGGCCTGCTTTTGCAGCAGTTATGACCTCCTCCTGCAATAGGGGAAGGTGCCCACAAGGGTATGCTGACTCATCTGGGGGATGATCTGGAGGATTTTCCGTAAGGTGCACAGCATGACCCTTTTCTATGATCTCCAAAAGCCATACATCTGTTGTCAACACCCCCACTGGGCTAAAAGAAGTGAGAGGTGACCTCCTACAACCACCCCTGGAGGTAAAGGCCATTTGGGGTGTATTAGGAGTCAGGTTGAGTTGGTGAGGGTGACTCCACCACCTCTGGGTGCTTCCGAATGGGCACCTGGGGTAGCGTTGGGGACTGGCAAGACCCCTGCTCCTCTGCCACTGCCCTGTTGTCTGGACTGGGCACTGTCCCAGAACACCAGCTGGGCAAAAGGCACCCCTGTTCCTGCCCCTGGGTTGGGTATGGTAGAGGGAGAACACTGATTTCACAGTCCTGCCTGAGACTTGAAGATCTTTGAGAATCTCTTGAACCTCATGACCACAGCCCTGGCAGAAGCATCAGAAATATTAGCGGCTGTGCGGAGAAAATGCTTGCCCACTTCAGCACCAGCAGTCAGGGTTTTCAGCAGCTCCTGTTTTGAGAAACTCTCAGGCAAGGCCTGTGCACCAATCTTGGCCATCGCTCCGAAGGTGTTCTGTGACTTCATCATGTGGGCCTGGTAGTTAGCAATACAAAGGTCCAATGAGGCAGACATATGTCAGCTTGTCTAGGACATCCAATCTCCTAGATTCCTTGTCATGAAGAAGGGAGGTCAGGTGTTTAGGTGCCCTGGATCTGTCATGGGCAACAATGATCACCACTAAGTCAGTCTCAGGTTGTGTGGCATAAAAAGGCTTCCCCGAATGGGCAGAACACATTTTTTGTCTGCCTTTCTGGGGACAGCTGGTATATTGTTTGTTCTGTACGAAGCTGCATAAGTGGCATAGTCTAAGGCTGGAAGCAGAAGAGGCACCACAATAGAGGGAGATTCTGGGAGCTCCAGGATTTCCAGCAGGTTGTTCTTAGTAGCATCCTGCTCTTCTAAGGCAAAGCTCATGGCAGCTTACATCTGCTGCATCATGGTGAAAAATGTGGAATCCTCTGGGGGGACCTTGGTGTATTCACTACAGAGTCCTCACTACAAGTAGAGACTGTAGAGCTGATGCCATGTTCATACTGGCTCTCTGCACAGTTGTCTTCTTATTACTCCTCTTCCTGCATCATCAGATCAGGACGTAGTAGTAGTAGTAGTTGTAAAAGCTTTATTTTTATACAGGAAAACAAATCTTTAGGCCAATAGGCCCAGTTTACAAGAATGTCCTGTTTATAACTTGTTGCCTATACATTTAAAATATACAACTATACAAATAGTTTTTACATACATGACAATGCTAAAACAATTAGTCACTCCATTCCTCCTATGTCACTCAACAGGACACACGCGATCCACTCATATCATAGCTTAATACACAAACAAGTAGCACCCCTCAGGATTCTCTCAATCCATACTTAGCATTATCCAAAGCACTGACAAGTAACATGACTTTAACATGATTATAACTCATATTCATCACTGACTGGGCAGACAGGAAGAAAAAATTACTCACCATAGTAATGTTTCTTCTAGTGGAGTCTTGCTGTATTCTGACTATATGCAGTTAGCCCCAGCACTTGAACTGCTACAGAGAGGGAAACAGTTAACTCTATGCAGAAGCATAGAACGTTGAGCTCGAGCTCGGTTTTCAAACCTCTGTCTCTGGTACTCTGCAGTGTAACTGTCAGATTCTTACAAGCACTAAACTAACTAACTCAATAAGTAGAAATTGTTTTTTTTTTTAATTTTGTGCCAAATGGCAATAACAGATTTTTAGGGTCAAAAGACAAGTCGAGAACCCCAAAAAGAATATAAGCAGGAAGTGAAACAACCAACATTCATAATAAAAAAAAAGAAAAAACCTTTAAAAAGATAAGGGCATGCCAGATGCACCTCTGGGGTGTAGAACTGTGCCTGCCAAACCATATCCCAAAACTACTAGGTTCCAGGAGGGGAGGCAGAGAGGGAGGGAGGTCAGTCAGAATACAGCAAGACTATATTAGAAGAAACAACATTACTATGGTGAGTAATTTTTTCTTCAAACATGAAGTCTTGTTGTATTCTGACTATATGCAGACTACCAAGCAGTACCCCCTTGGAGGAGGGAGTCACAGAAACTATTCTGGGAACAGGCTCTGCAGCACAGCCGTGCCCAAACCTAGCATCACTTCAAGACTGAATATCCAAAGAATAATGCTTGGTAAATGTGTGAACAGATTTCCAGGTGGGTGCTTTACTGATGTCCACTAAAGGTATATGTCTAGCTGCTGCAACCAAAGCAGCTGTACCTCTGGTAGAATGAGCCCTCAGGCCTGAAGGAGGCTCTTTCCCAAGTTTTGAATGGCAGAACTGGATACAGGAGACAATCTACTTGGCAATTTTTCTCTTGGTAGCAGGTTTACCCATTCCCACTTCTTCGTGAGTGAGAAATAACTGAGAACAGTAATTCCTAGGGGCCTTAGTATGCTCCACATAGTAACTAAGAACCCTCTTTACATCAAGACTGCGTAATCTTCTCTCTCCACAGGAAGAATGATCAGTGAAAAATACAGGCAATGACAGACTGATTCAAATGAAAGTTTGACACCACCTTAGGGAGAAATTGTCTGTTGAGGCAAAGGATCACCTTAACCCTGTGGAATGAAATGAAATTAGGTTCTACTGATACAGCCTGTAACTCACTGATTCTCCTGGCAGAGGTAATGGCTTCCAGGAATACAGTTTTCCAAGTCAAGTATTTCAGCTCAGCTGATGATAAATGCTCAAAAGGGGGTTGCATAAGCTGTGCTATATAGATATTCAGATCCCAAGAGGGGTAGGCTCCCTAAAGGGAGGGTTAAACATGTACTAAACCCCTGAAGAATTTCTTGAAAACTGGATGAGAAGCTAGGGAAGAGATCTTACCAGCAGAAAGGAAGGAAGGCAGACAGAGCTGCCACATGTACCTTAAGAGTAATAGGCCGGAGGCATAAGCTATTAAGATGCACCAGATAGTCCAGTACAGTAGCAATATCAGACAACTCTGGATGAACAGGTTTCCGGGAACACCAAAAATCTAATCTTTTCCATTTGGAGTTGTAAGTCTTTCTGGTAGCAGGTTTCTTGCTAACCTTTAGAATGTCCAAAACTGAATGAGAAGGGTTTAGACTCGCATATTCTAGCTCTTCAAGAGCAAGGCCTTGAGCCTGAGAGTAGAAGATTAGGGTAAAGGATCCTCCCTTGTGAGGATGTAAGAAGACTGAACTGTCTGGGAAGACAGAGAGGTATTGTTACTGACCGTGACAAGAGAAGAGGGTACCAAGGCTGTCTGGCCCAGTCTGGAGCCACTAGAATCACCCTGCAGGGCTAAGACCTGATCTTGATCAGGACCCTGAATATCAGAGGAAAGGGAGAGAATGCATACAGAAATCTGCGTGTCCAATTCAACGAGAAAGCATCCTGATGGACAGAGCCCAGAAGAGGCGGTCTGCAACAAGAGAGAGGAAGTTGGTGATTGTCTGGGGTTGCAAAGAGATCTATCTCTGGAGTGCCCCACCTCTTGAAAATGACCTGAAGAATTAAAGGATTCAGGGTCTATTCGTGATGACCATGTGAAATCCTGCTCAGAGCATCTGCTAAAATGTCCTTCCCTGGGAGATGCACAGCCATCAGGGAAGCCTCAAGGGAATAAACCAGAGACCATATCTTCATGGCCTCTGTGCACAAGGCCGAGGACAGAGTGCCTCTCTGCTTGTTGATGTACCACATGGTTGTGGTATTGTCTGTGCTGATCTGCACCACTTTCCCTTGAACCACAGTTGAGAATGTCTGAAGTGCTAGAAAGACAGCTCTCAATTCGAGAAGGTTTATGTGTAGAAGGGACTCCTGGTGTGACCAGGTTCCTTGAGCTGTAAGCTGATCTAGGTGAGCCCCCCAACCTAGTAGAGGCGCATCTGTGGTGAGAATCACTGACGGGGCCTGACTGACAAATAGGACACCTTGTCGAAGACTGTCCACCTCCAGCCACCACTGAAGGGCCTGGACTAGAGTTTGAGACACTGGAACCAGTTTGGAGAGAGGGTCTCTTTCTGAGACCAATAAAATCTGACATGAAACTGAATATCTCATCTGAAACCTTGCTCCCTGGACCACAGCTGTGGATGCTGCCATGTGGCCCAGCAACTGTAGGAAATGTCTGGCTGGATGAGAAAAAAGAGAACGAAGAGAGGAAGCCAGAGTGACCAGGGACTGAACCCTTAAGAGAGGGAGAAATGTCTTTGCCTGAATAGTGTCTATTTCCACCCCTATGAAGGTAAGAAGCTGGGCTGGTTCCAGAACAGACTTTTCTAGGTTCAGAATGAAGCCCAAGGATTCTAGAAGTCTTTGAATGACCTCTAAGGCTAACTTGACTTGGTCTGAGGACTGGTCCACTAGGAGCCAATCATCCAGGTATGGGAACAGAAGGATACTCTGTCTCCTGAGGAATGCCACCACTACTGCAAGACACTTAGTAAACACCCTTGGAGTAGATGTTAGACCGAAAGGCATAGCTCTGAACTGGTAATGGCCTGAGGGCAACTCCAACCGAGGTACTTTCTGTGGTAATGTCTGATAGGTATGTGGAAGTAGGCATCCTTGAGATCCAGAGAAGCTAGCCAGTCTCCTGGTCTCAGAGAGGGAAGAATTACTCCCAGAGTCACCATCTTGAATTTTGGTTTTGTCAGATGGTTGTTCAGGTACCTTAAATCTAGGATGGGTCGCCACTCCCCTGTCCTTTTTGGGGTTAGGACATATCTGGAATACAATCCTTTTTCACAAGTAACAAAGAGGTACCTTCTTTACTGCTTGCAGAAGCAAAAGAGAGAAGACTTCTGCCTCTAAGGCCTTTGTCTCCAAGGGAGAGGGAGAACTGAAGGACCTTGCTCTCATTTTTGGGAACCTTTTGAAACCGAGAACGAGTCCCTGGCTCACTACTTCCAGGACCCATTTGTCTGAAGTAACAGACTCCCAAGCCTGGGAGTAGTGAGCCATCCTGCCCATACTGAAAATGGGGAGGCGACCCTGACTGACACCTCAGGGTGTCTGCTTGGCAGGGGGCTTAGACTGCGTGGATGATGAGGTCCTAGTCATCCCACGCCTGCCTCTTCCCCTAAAGAACCCCCTCTGTTGGAAAGGAGAGGAGAAGGAGGAGGCCTGAGCTTGGTAGAAAGGCCTATGAAAAATTTATTTATTGAAATAGTTTCATCAGGAAAGGCACACTGAGCAACAAGATGTTCATCTCCCAGTGCGGCCTGCCCCTGCCCCTAAATTGCTGCCTCTGAGGAGTGGTCTGCTTCTCTTTAGCTGCAGCACTCCTGTAGGTGGTCCTATATTCATCCATTTTCTTCATGTAGTTCTCTGTTTGCTCACCAAACAGAGAATTACCACTTACAGGAAAATCAATGGCCTTAGTCTGGGTATCCTGGGAAAGGTTGGTACATCTAAGCCAAACCAACCTACTCATGGAGACAGGTGTAGCCATGACTCTAGAATGGACATCGTTCGAGTCCACAGCAGCATGAAACTAAACTTTGGATGCCTCTATACCATTTACAGCCACCTGTTCCAGCTCCTTGGCTAGCTGGGGAGGGGCATTCCTAGCCAACTCTAGAACCGTATCCCACATCGAGATCTGGTACCTGGCTATATATGCCATGTAATTTGACTGCCTGAGCCACAAAGAGGATGCCAAGTACTGTTTCTTGGCCATGGCATCCACTTTCCTGGAATCCTCATCAGGTTGCAGCTTGCACTACCCCAACATGGCTGCAATGTGCTGTAAGGAATTCCGTACCAGGACCTGATAGGGCATACCTCGTGTCCATTGTTTTATCCGCAGGAGGAATGGAAGTAGGAAATTGCATTATTTTCTGTATCTGTTTCCCCAGGGATTTATGCAAAGGGACAGACAATCTCTTTGACTCTTTACACTCTGTACAGTGCTGAAACCCAGTGGGACCGGTTTTCTTTTTGGGTTTCTCAGACATGCCTCATATTACCAAAAAGTCACCCTATACAGCGTTAAGCTAGGCAACTGAAAAACTTATAGGTTCTAACCGTGTCACGGGTCGCCTAAAAAATCCCACAAACCAGATTTTAGGAACCAATAAGTACTGGAAACCACAAGATAAACACAAATAAATACAAATTACAATTGATTTCGGTTCTAAACCGGACCGACTGGAAAAGAATCAAAAACAAAAACAATTTCTAGTCAAATTAACACAAAAATTCACACTATCTACTACTACCACTTACTGTTACCGAGACAGAGGTAAGAATACCGACAGGATGAGGACTGCGTTTGGAAAAAAAAAAAGACTATTCAAACCAACTGAACTGAAGCACAGGACAGATCTCCAGAGCGACTTCACAGTTAGGCAAAGTAAGAAATCTGACGGTTACACTGCAGAGTACCAGAGACAGAGGTTTAAAAACCGAGCTTGAGTGCAACATTCTATGCTTCTGCATACAGTTAACATTTTCCTCTCCGGAGCAGTGCAAGTGCTGGGGCTAACTGCATATAGTCAGAATACAGCAAGACGTCATGTTTGAATGAGAGACCGCACCACCAATGCCGACAGTGGCATAGGGAGATTCTGTGGCAAGGGATTACCTTGCGTGGTCGAGAGGTTAGGTATGGAAGACCCTGTCAGTGGGCTCCCAGGAAAAGGGAGACCAGACAGTAGGCACCTTATGTCCGCAAAGAAGAGAAGGACTGCCTGAGCATCAGCACCGCTTTGATTAGTGGGCACAACTAGAGAAGTCGTCGGGGGAGGCAGGGTCCCCGTAGTCAACAGTGACATACCAGCTGTAACAGGCCCAGAAGTGCCCAGAATCGGCTCTCCTTTTGCCCGAAGTACTGCCCTGGTCAGAGGGCACTCCTTTTGGTTTGGTTGGAACCAAACCGGGTTGGCCATCTGGGTCAGCGGACTTCTCGGCCTCCCTTTCCTTCAGTCTACCTAATCTCTTTTCCAGGGTAGATTTGGGAACATTTTTGCAAATTTGGCAGTCTGAATTGAGGTGGTCAAACCCCAGACAATAAACACAGGTGGTGTGGGGATCGGCCTTAGGAAAGACCTCCCCACATACACTGCAGTGTTGAAAGCCAGTGGGCTCGTTTTTTTTTCTTAGGTTTCTCAGACATGGCCAACCTAACCAAACTTATCCTTTTTCGGCAACCGCCAGGCAAGACTCCCCTATCAGTTCCTGACCATGTCATGGGTCTTGGAAAAAAAATGTTCTAAAACCCTTTTTTTTTTTTTTTTTTTTTTTAGAACAGATATGGACTGGTAACCACACACTAAAGTAAAGTACAAATTTTACCTGAAAATGATCGGTTCAGCCGAACCAATCCACACTTTTACAAGTTACGCACACAGAAAACAGAACAAAACCTATCTAGTACTCACAGTACCACAGAAAGAGACTTGAACCGACTATGCGGAAACAACAATTTCGGTAGAAAAACCGACAGAAAACCGACACTTCAACTGACTTTGAACCGAGCAGCAGGAAATCTCCGGAGCGACTGTTCAGTGAGGCGGAGTAAAGAATCTGATGGTTGCAGTTCGAATAACAACAGGCAGAGGCTTCAACCGAGCTCGAGATGAACATTCTATGCCATGCATAGAAAAGTTAACCCTTTGTTCTCCAGGGAAGTTTAAAGGCTGGGGCTAACTGCAATTGTCAGAATACAGCAAGACTTCATGTTGTTTGAAGAGGGAAATCGAGCAGCCACACCTCTGAACTGCTCCCAGGAGAGGCGGCGCTTGTACCAAGAATACCTGGGAGAGCAGGAGAAGGTGGCAGAGGAGAGGGGGCAGAGCCGACAACAGGAATCGGCTGTCTTCCACCTGGGCTAGAGAGCACACCTGGTGCCTCAAGGGAAGAGGGAGCTCCGGAAAACGCAACAGCTGGTCAACCATACTGGAACTGCCTAGGCTGTGCCCTGAAGAATCCCGTGAGGTGACCGGGGCCGTGAAAGTCCAAAAGGACGGTCCCCTACCTCCAAAGAATGGGGACCCCCTCAAGGAAACCGAAAGGGAAGGGCGGAGATCCGAACTACGACTCCTTCCAGAACCCAGATGGGTCCCAGAAAGGTCACGCGTCAAACCCCACCTCGACCCTTGAGGTCCGAACAGCCCTTCTCTTGAAAAAGCCAGCCTGGGCAGCTGGCAACCCTGGTCAGCCTCCAAAGGGTCTATCCAAGGAGCAGCACCTTCCCTTCCTGTGGGTGCTCCGATTGGCCCTAAAGTTGAGCTATCCAGGCACACCACCTAAGGGGGTACCACCACTGAGGGGTCAGAAAACCCTCCGAGGCCAGTCTGCAGAGCAATGGTGGCCTATACCATTGTCTGATGGTCAGCACCCCTGACCCTGGGAGCAACTGTCCGCCTCTCAGAGGGAAGCTGGCTCCGGTCTGTTAAGGACACTACCAAAGTGTCCACGTGAGCAGCCAACTCCAAACAGTCAGACTGACTATCTGACCCAGAGGCAGATTCCGCCTCCGAGAAGGCAGAGACCGAAGTCCTGTGCCACACCGTACGTGGATGCCCGCTGCCATCCCAACTGAATGGGGCACCCTATTGAGTTACTGCACCAATGGTGACGCCGTGGACCACACTGTGAATGTCGCGCAAAGAAGACACAGTGCCAAGGATGGCAGCAGTATTGGGGCCAGAGCCTGTCACGGCGCCATCCCGGCCCATGGTGCCAAGGCCAGAGACAGCGCCAACGGCTCCAACTGCGCAGAAATGGGAAACTCCGGGAGCAGCACCAAGAGCTGGACACGGTGCCATGCACAACCACGGCACCATGAACAGCACCGAGGGAAGAAACGTGAAGGACAGTGCCGTAGAGCCTCCCACAGCACCATCGGTGCCGACAGCAGAGATGGTGCCGAGCGACGGACCTGCGCTGACAATGGTGCCATCAAGGAACACGGCACCGCGGCCCAAAACTGCGCCGACTGACTGCATCGAGGACAGCGGCAACCTAGGCCTTCCGAGCCTAAGAAGCAACACTGGGGGAGCCATCACCCCCGAAGGGGAGATTGCCAAAACAGTGCCTCCCACCTGTCCCCCAAAGGGAATGGACTGGGCCTCCTGCACCATGGAAGGGGCTTCTGCAATGGTGAGGCTACTAGGAGCACCCGGTGGAAAGGCCGAGAGACCATGGCATGGCCAGGCAGAGTGCGCGCCCATCCCCCAAAAGTCAGCTGAGCTCGTCCAACTTTCCACGCACGTTGTTAGATGACAACGGTCCATGGAGAAGCAGGCGTTGCACGAATCGATGTCGTGTAGCGGGCCAAGGTATGCGAGGCAATGGTCATGCTGGTCAGTGACCGAGTACTTATGGCTACACAGGCATAGACGCAAAGGGGGCCGTCCCATCTTAGAAGTTTTCTTACCCCCCCCACTGAGACATGAGCTGGACAAAACAAGCAAAACAAGACTAGACGTCGCTAATAAAAGAAAAGGAACAGTCTTACCAGGTGGCATTGAGTGGTGGTGGATAGTGGAACCAGCAGGAAATATTTGATATATGGAGACAACGGACTCTGCGTTGAGAAAAAATGGACTTGGCGTCGAGAGATAATGGAGCCGAAGGCTTCGATGCAAAAGCAGGCCTCCTGCGAGTAGAGCTTCCATGAGGTGCAACCTCTACGTCGGGAGACGAAGAACTGGCGGGAGGGTGGGACTGACGACACCCAACGGCCAACCTGCGAGCGCCACGCAATGCATCAGCCTCGATGGCGGCGCCCATGTTGCATAGACTCCGCCCATCCAAAAAAAAAAAGAGCTCCCGTGGGGTCGTGACCTCCGGCACTATACCCAAAGGTGATAAACGTTGAAGACTGACACAGATAAGCTCTGCCGATGAGACATTCCTTAGTGAAGCGAAGGAAGTCGCCATCGCTCTGGTGGAATGACCCTTAACTGATCCCGGCAAGGGCTTGCCATGGTGTTGATAACAAAAAGTTATGCAGTGAACTAACCATCTGGTTAGTGTCTCCTTAGTGACAGGAGCCCCTGTCTTCCTGTGAGCGAACGAGATGAACAACTGGTCCGTCTTACAAACAGAACTGGTTCTACCAAGATACGAACGAAGAATTCTATGAATGTCCAGAGTATGCAACAAGGCCTCTCCCACGATGGAGAACTCTGGGTAGTAAACCGGAGGCTGGATGTCCTGGTTCAGCATCAATTTCAGACACCACCTTTGGGAGGAACTTAGGGTTTGTACGTAGTTGTATCCTGTCCCTGTGAAACACAAGGTAAAGCTCCTTGCACATAAGGGCCTGAAGCTCGGAAACCCTCAGAGCTGAAATAACTGCAACTAAAACCAACGCTTTCCACGAGAAGAAGTGTAGCTTGCATGTTGCTGCTGGTTCAAAAGAAGGCAAGGTAAGCTTTTCTAATTATGGATGAGTAACTAAGACCCAGATCCAAAAGGTAGGAGGCGGTACTCCAGCACGTGCCTGACCGGACAATCCAGTGCATCTAAGGAGCATGCTGCCACCCATAGGCATAAATGTTTCCACTTCATGGCAAAGGTTACTGTGGTGGAAGGTTTCCTCGCGGCCACTAAAATCTCTGCAACCCTGCATGACACCCCCCCGGTTCTCCTCTGCTAGGAATGGAGGAGTCAGGCATGCCAATGAAGAGACCACAGAGCAAAATGGACAAGTGTCCCCTGCTCCTGGGAGAGCAAGCAAGTGGAGAGGGGCAACCGCACAGGGGATTCCATGGCCAAGTTGCTGCAGCAGTGGGTACCACATTTGTCAAGGCCAGCGAGGAGCTACCAGGATCATCCTGGCCTCCTCTGTCTGCAGTCTGAGCAGAACTCTCTGAAGAAGAGAAAAGGGGAGGGAGGGAAGGCACAGAGGAACCTCCCTGTCCAGGAGAGGGACAATCCATCTAGCCAGAAAGCACCAGGCCCTGGATCTAGCCAGCAAAAATTTGGCAGTTTGGCACTGCACCGGGACGCAAAGAGGTCCAGCTCTTGACTACCCCACTATCGAAGAGGTGGTCTGCTACCTCCTTAAGTAATTCCCACTCGTGGTTCAGAGACTGAGAGCTACTTAGACTGTCGGTGAGAATGTTCTGGTTTCCTGGCACATGAACCGCCGTGATGTCCAGACCATGTTCTACTGCCCAGCCCAAAACTCTCATGGCCTCTCTGTAGAGGGGATAGGAATGAGTGCCCCCCTCCTTGCTTGTTCAGGTAAAAGACTACTGGGGTGTTGTCCGACTGTACCAAGAGTGGACCCTGGCAAATCTGATCCTGAAAGGTCTGAAGGGCATATAGAACGGCCCTCGTCTCCAGCACGTTGATGTGTAGAGACCATTCTATAGCAGACCAAGCTCCTCTGGTTTGGTGACCACCTAGATGGGTGCCCCAGCCTAGGCCCGACGCATCTGTCCTGAGGACTTGTGCCGGGCATTGCCTCTGGAAGGAACTCCCAGCTCGAGGTGACGCGGACATAACCACCACTGCAGTGAACGATGGACCACCTCAGAGATCCAGACAGGGTGGTCCAACTTATCAAAGCCCTGGTCCCATTGAACCTTGAGGTGCCTTTGTAGAGTCCTCATGTTCAATCTTTTGTCCCCCACCCACAAACTTTTTCTCCCGGGACCGGCATCCTTCAGAGTGTCTGCTCAGCTGTGACTCAGTCCCAGCCTGAAACCTCGCATCTGCCAGGCTCTCCCACGAACGACTGGTTAGGTCCAGCCCCCCAGATCGCCCTCCCTTGGCGGCACTTTCCGTAATTAGAGGTACCAACCAGTCATCGCGTGGCCCATGGAGAGTACTGGGTGCGTTGGACTGGCAATGGGATGGGGGCACGCTCCTGAGGCCTCCGTCATCTCACCGGCTCCAGAGGTTGTTTTTTTTTTCCCCTTATAGGTTACTATCCCCATGCAGAGTGTAGCCATCAAGGCATCACTGTGCTACAGCTCTGCCCCACTTACATACGTGGTGTCGCTACATCGTGCACCTCAGACCATCGCCAGAGGTCACTCTAAGAGCAATCGCTTCCCCTGAGCCCTCCCCAGTAAGAGAGAGCAGTCCCTCGTACGCTCAGTCTCTTCCCTCCCCTGCCGACACCCTATGACCAAGCTTGTTCCCGAACCCGGTCGCCAGCATGGTGCGAGGTGTGGCATCCAGTGCCTCAGTCCTCGGTGCCAACAGGCCGGGCCTCATGTTCAAAAAGCAGGACCGTGGCAATGACTGCTGCCATATGCCCTAGCAACTGCAGGACTACCCTCGCTGGCACTCAGGATGATGCCTGGACCTAGCAGACCAGATCCCTCAGCCGAGCTGCTCTGTCCAATGGTAGGAAGGCCCTGCTCTGACAGGTATCCAGGACTGCCCCAATATACTGAAGCCGTTGGGAGGGCCAGGGTTGCGACTTCAGCCAATTTATGGTGATGCCCAGAGACCGAAACAAATCCATTATTCCCTCAGGGCATCGGCGAGCAAGGCTTCAGACTGAGCACAAATGAGCCAGTCATCGAGGCAGGAGTAGACAAAGAGGCCTTTTCTCCTCAAGGCTGCAGCTACCACCACCAGACACTTGGTGATGACCCTGGGTGCCAACCCTGAACTGGTAGTGTTAGCCCTGAAAGAGGAAGTACAGAAACTTCCTGTGAAAGGGTAGAATCTTTACGTGTATGCATGCATCCTGCATGTCTAAGGAGCATAGCCAGTCTCCACGATGAATGAGGGGCTGAAGGCTTGCCAATGTCACCATTCTGAATTTCCTGTACTGGATGAATTGGTTGAGGTGACTGAGCTCCACTATAGGGCCAAGGTCTCCAGTTTTCTTGGGGACCAGAAAAAAATGGGAGTAGAAGCCTTTGCCTCATTGGGCACGAGGAACCAACTGGATAGCCTTCTTCTGGAGAAGGATCTGAATTTCCAGCTCCAGAAGAAGGGTGTGATTGGTCGAGCAGTGGGAGGGGACTGGTGAGTTGTCTAGGGGTACACTCAGAAATTCTATAGAGTACCCTCTCTGAATGGTTTACAGAATCCACTGATCTGATATAATACTGGTCCATTCTGGGAGATAGAAGGAGAACCTCCTTCCCACCTCTTCCCCCTGCAGGCACTGGTGGCGGGGAGAGGTGGCTGAAAATCATGCAGTACTTGGAGGGTTTGGCGCGGGGTGTCCTGGGTTGTTTTGGACCCCAGATACCAGAGTGGACAGAATGGCCACGCCTTTTGAAACCTATGCGCTGGGACTAGCGGTTCCCTTGTTGCCCCTGGTTCTTACGAAAGGGGTGACGCAAGGAAGCTTGCAGTTCTGACGTGTACATTTTGTGTACATTGGTGACCTCCTTTCCTGAATTTTGAAGATCCTTTATGACCTTTTCAACTTCTGGGCCGAAAAGGACTGGGCCATGAAATGGAGCATCCAAGATGGTATCTTGGGAGATCCTGGTGGAACCCAGACACCCTTAGCCAGGCGTGTCTTCTTAAGCAGACTCCTGAAGCCGCTGCCCTAGGTGCCATGTCGTCGGAATGATAAGAGCACCGGAGGACGTGCTTATCCACATCCATACAAGATTGAATATAGGCCAACAGTTTGTTCTTTCCGTCAGAATCTGGTTGGGCCTTAACTAGTTCCACTGTCTTTTCCCACAAGAATTTCTGATAAGTGACCATGTGGGCCAAAACGTTTAAAGAACGGATAGTTCCTGTGGTGGAAGAACAGACCTTTCTACCCCAGTGGTCCAGTTTCTTGGATTCCAGGTCTGGGGGTTGGGCGTTAAGGTGCTTTGGCTGGTTGACATGTCCATGGGCAGCAGCGAGCACCATCGAGTTAGCCTTGAGATGTTCCCCTAAGAACAGCTCCTCTTTAAGAGGCCTGTATAACCTGTCCACCTTTCTGGGCACTGCGATGTGGATGACTGTCTCTGCCATGTAAGCCTGGTAACATCCTTAAAGGGTATGACCAGGGGAAGGATTACCAGTGGCTTGGGGTCCTTGGAACCCAGAAATTTAGCTAGTCTTTTTCTTTCTGGGTCTAGCTCTTCCGTGTACCATTCATAAATTGTCTGGATAAGCCGCATTATGTCCAGGAAAGAGGGATCGTCTGGTGGGAATCTGGGGGAGTCCCTCGGGCCCAGAGATGGAGTAGGATAGACATCATCAACAGAAGACTCTTGAGGACGAATCCCCTGCATCCTCTCCTGAGGTCTAAGGCAGACAGGAACGGAAGATGGGTGGTGTTTCCCTTTTGCCTTTAGGACTGGGCAGTGGGTGGGAGCAGTCACCGGGCGTCCGGGGCTGAAGGAGGTGCCGCCGGAGGTTCCTTGGGAGGAGGATCCGGTGGCCTATACAGCAGGCGGCCCTTGACCATATTCCTCTATGAGGTGAGTAAGGCTCCAACATCCGCCAATGGGACGACCAGTGGAGCGAGCGGCGGGTTAGAGGGGCTGGGCGTCTGACCCTTTGGGACATCCAGGGTAGGCGACTGATTGGGGGAGGTCCCTTTTACTGTGTCGGGCTCTGTATCTGGCGAGGACCTGTCGTCCGACCCACCATCCGGCGTGGGCTGTTTGCCCTCAGGCAATCAATCCCTTGAAGGAGGGCCAGGCATCTGGTCATCAGCTGGCAACAGTTTCTTATCAAACGATGGGACCTGGCCTTCTGGTGAGGTCACCCGGCTTGGGGGGTGTTTTTCGCTGGCATGTGAACTCCCCTTAGACGGAGGAGGATGTGTCCGATGGCAGACTGTCTCCTGTCGCCTGGTGGAGTCATCCTATCTTCTGTGCCTGTCGGATGAGCCACTGGATTTATGGTCTGCTTCCTTAGGCCTACCTGACGGAGACTGTTCCTCCTGGGTCGACCCATGTGAGGACTTGTGGGGTCGGTGGGCCAAGGGGATCTGAGCGAGCGCCCAGATGAAGAAGACTGCTCTCTGGGTTTTCACTAGAGGAGGAGAGTGTCGTCTTAATGCTGGTCCCAGCAGAGGCCAGAGGGACCAACCCCGACTTCCGGCCGGAGGCCGAGGAAGTGGAAGCCTTGTGTGGAGACTTTGGGCAGGATTCTCACCTGGCCCTATCTTTTTCCTTGTGATGGTGGTGTTTCCATCTTGATGACTTCTCTCTCTGGACGGAGGCTCCTTGACGGGAGATGAAGAGCTGCGCCATCCGATGGGGATTTCTGCATGGCCGCTACTTTTTTCTCTAACAAGTAGGCCTTCAGCGCATTGGCTCTTCAGATCCTGGTTTTGTTGTTGAACATCTTGCAGTACGGACAATCGTCAGGCCAGTGGTCCAGGCCTAGGCAGATCAAGCAGGCAGCGTGGCCGTCCTTGGCTGGGATCTGCTTCCCGCATTGGCATTTTGACTTTCGCCACAGTGGGGAGGGCGAAGACATACAAAAAAACTCGACGGAAAAAGAAGAAAAGGGAGATTTACTTAAGGACAAAAGCACGGTCAAAAGTGAGGCGTCCGTGGAGCCGAACTAAGTAGGTCAACGGCAGGAAAAGAACTGAGATGGCGCTGGGGGAACGCCCCCTTTATGCCACGCCAGATGGGCAAAGCCGACAATGGGGGCGGTCCCATGTCACAGACTGCTGGCTAGAAGATTTTTCCGTGGGGTCCCAACGCCTGACAGCATCAGTCCTAAGTGTAATACCTGCTGCAAGAGCTCCACCTCAAAGTCAGATCTAGCTGTTTATAGCTCAGTACACATTTCCTAAACAAAAAACTTTTAAATAAACTTAAAACAATTGCATGCGACATAAGGGAGGGAGTTTGCAAAAAAAAAAATATATATATATAAATAAGGTGCCATAAAGGGTTCTTAAAACAGTATACTGGGAGAGAGAGAACAAATGCCAGAGTAAGTTTGGTTTGCACTTTAGTGCAGGCCACAATCATATCAATAACATCACATTTTGTTCAAAATCCTTAGCAAAACCAAGACTGCAGCCAAGACATTAAAATAAAAAGTTCAAATTTATTGCCATTTTTCTGCTTTTTAATTCTGCTTTACAGCAACTTTTACTAACCTGGAGATTGCAAGATTGCCACAACTTCACTATGTCCCCGCTCACGAGCTTTATCTAAAGGAGTTTTACCATCTTCATCTCGCAAGTCTGGGTTTGCACCATGTCGTAAGAGAGTCTAGAGATCAATAAACTTAATTAGAGAGTTGAAAAGTGCAAGACAAATTAATTCCTCCAACCCCACCCTATCCCCTTCCCCCCCAAAACATTAACACCAACTCCAGTGATGTACACGACCATTGAAATGGTGGACTAATTACAGTTGAATTTCTATTTCAGCACCATTTATCTCAGTAAATGGCTAGTGTGGCTGAAGGGGGACGTGAAAATAAAATATAAAACAATCTGAAGTTTTTAATTTGATTTAAATGCAAGATTTTTCAACTGGTGACCAAAGTTGCTACCTCTAAAGAGGCATGCTGCCTTACTTATGCTCCATCCACTATGATGCACAGTATAATTAGCATTTGTAAAGTTACAGAACCATGTTCCCATAACAGTGTGTGCCTGGGCATTTTAAAAATTGCTGAAGATTACATAACAGATGCACAAGAAAAACAACCACAGAATGTCTGCTCAGAATGTAATTTTTTTTAATGTAAACGTATTGCTGAAATCGGCTGTCTACTGTGTACTTTCTAATGATACGACAGGAAGGATGGCCAGGCACAGAGTTCAGTAAAAGCAAGATCTAAATAATCATCTTCATGTCAAGTGGACAGGTGACCAGTTAATCAAAATGTTTGGTGGTCAATGTTTCTGAAATAATGGCCATGCCATAATCGTACAAGACAGGCACCAAAATATAGAGGCCAAATGGCTATTTAAGCATTTTTACTGGCAACCTTGGAATTTATTTTGAAATGCCCATTGTCCACTGGTTTTGTTGCAGCCAGATAAAAGTAACAACTACCATAGGCAGCTGGAGTGATGCCACTCAGTGGGCAGTAGACAAAAACGTGTAAGAGTATTTATAATTTTAAAGCAGCAGAGCAAGACAGTGGTGAACACTCTAAGTTCAACAGCCCCTTGATTTCCTGACTTGTATGATACCCTTCTTTCTCAGACTAAGTCCACTTTGCCATTTTTTATTCACAGTTGCAATAATAAAAGGAGCGTTCTTTTCAATATGGCTCACACCAGGTTTTCACCACTATTCTCTGTTGCCTTTGTACACCCATTGTTTAAGATCACTTTTCTTGTGACTACAATGAAGTAAAAGAACAGACACTTATCCCTGATCTTATGGGACGAGTGCACAACAAGAACAGCTGAGAATTCTGATGAAAACCTGCATCCAGCCATATTAAAAGTAGCACTCCTTTTATTATTTCAAGTGAAAAAAAAGTGCTTATGCAGACTCGAAACGATAAAAGAAGGGTATCATGCAAGTCAGGAGATAACGGGACAATCTAAAACAGAAAAATATTGTACAGTATAGGTCAAAATTGTCTCTGTTATCATACACTGCTGCTTTAAAACATTCACTTGTAAGTTACAGATGGGAATGTCAAAAGAAATTCATACAAGTTGGCCAGTCCATCAGTACAGTGCTAACTCCACTGTTCAAAGTGGTGGCAAACCAAGTCGGGAGCAATCTCGAGTAGTCCGGGGTGTCTGGGCATTCCTAACACCTCTACTACCTCTGGGTGGGAGGGAGGAATGAGTGCCTCGCTGCATGCCTGACACCTAACAGACAGCATGTCAGTGTAGTCAAAAAAAAAAAAGATGGACAGGGCAATGACATGTGCTGGCATTCTGACCCACTGCATGTGTGTCTCACCACATATTGGGCATACCTCGGGACAGAAAATGGAGGGAAGGGGGGAAGCTGACTAAAGCCAGATCAGGACTGGCCCCCTGCAGGCCTTTCACCACCTATTGGGCAACCCCACATGCTGGATCTTGCTTCTGATGGGTCTGACCAGACCCGAAAGCTCCGCAATGAGGGCTAAGTCATGGAAGAGGAGTAGGGGATACACAGAAACATAGAATCTGATAGCAGATAAGGACTGCTTGGCCCACCCAGTCTGCCCATTTCCCTACCTAATGGATAAGCTGCAGATCCTAGTTAGTTAACCAACAGCCTGCTTCCTCCTACCCCGCACATTCTTGAATTTCCCCACTGTTTTTGACTCCACAACCTCCTCAGGAAGGCTGTTCCATGCATCCACAACCCTCTCTGTGAAAAAATACTTCCTCACATTACCTCTGAGCCGTCCCCCCCCCCATCTTCAAATTGTGCCCCCTTGGTCTTGCACATCTCTTTTTCTGAAAGATGCTACCCTCTTGGACTTTGTTGACTCCTTTGAGGTACTTGAAAGTTTCTATCATGTCCCCCCTCTCCCTCCTTTCCTCGAGGGTATATATATTAAGCTCTTTTAGTCTCTTCATATGTCTTCTAGTGCAGCGCCTGCACCATTTTGGTTGCCCTCCTCTGGACAGCCTGCACACTGTTTATGTCTTTGTGGAGATGGGGTCTCCAGAACTGCACGCAGTACTCCAGATAGGGTCTCACCAGCTGTCTGTACAGAGGGATAACAACTTCCCGTTTTCTACTGGTGATGCCTCTCCCTATGCATCCCAGTATTCCCCCAGCCTTCCTTACTGCCTTCTCACATTGCTTGCCCACTTTTAGGTCATCTGATGACTACCCCAGGTCCCTTTCCATTTTTGTTGTCAGTATCCCCAATTGTGTACTCTTCCCTGGGTTTTGTTTCACAGGTGCATTACTCTGCACTTCTTTGCACTGAATCTAAGCTGCCATACATTTGACCATTCCTCCAACCTTGCCAAGTCCCTTCTCATCCTTTCCATTCCACCTTGTGTACTAAGCCTGTAGCAGATCTTGGTGTCTGCAAAGAGACATACTTTTCCTTCCAGTCTCTCTGCAATGTCATTTATAAAGACATTAAAAAGGACCAGACCCAGTACTGAACCCTGCGGTACCCCACTATGGACTCAGTTTACTATCACCTTCTGCATCCTGTTGTCTAGCCAATGTTTTACCCAGGCTACCACCATGGGACCCACTCCCAGGCTGGCTAATTTATTAATCTTTTGTGCAGGACTGTATCAAATGCCTTGATAAAGTCTAGGCAGGCCATGTCCACAGCCCCTCCCCAGATGTGTGACAGGACTGGAGGTACCAGTCAGAAGGGGAACAGTTGGGTATCAGAGGCTAAAACCCTAACTGGAGAAAAAAAAAGATTTATACAAGTAAAGCAGGATGGCTTAAAAATGAAACATATTCTGCAAAAATCAGTAAGGAGCTACTGACACATCAAGGAACACTTCAGAAAATATTGTATCTCGATACAGTATAGTTTAGATAATCTCTTCCAGATTTATCTCTCCATTTTTATTTTAACAAAGTGAAATCATGAAGAATTAACATAGTCCAGTCACTATATTTCATATAGTCTTATTGCTTATCTACTCATAATGTTACAATTTTGACTTTACAATCTATTACTGTGGAAATAGATAAGACAGCATAAGCAGCAGGAGCAGATTAAGTCCAAGATAGAAATCATGTTTTCATTAACATTTCCAGAAAATGCTGCTCCTCTAGCTAGGGTTTTGACCCTCTCCCTATGCCAGGGTTTTGTCCCAGACGTCTGGAAGTTTGCTAGAATTACCTGTTTTTAAAAAGGGAGACTGCAAGGATCCAGCAAACTACAGACCCATAGCCATTTTGTCAGTTCTCAGCAAACTCCTCGAGAAGCCTGTAGCTACCCAAACTATTGAATTCCCTCCACAAGCATAGCCTTCTAACATCTGCACAGCATGGTTTCCGCAACAGTCACAGTACCACCACTGCCCTCCTCAAATTTACGTTGGATGCCCTAGCAGCCATGGACTCTGGTCATCTCACAGGAGCCATCTTTAGCGACATGACTAAGGCATTTGACCTAGTTGATCACCCAATCCTCTTAGCCACCCTCACATCTCTAGGCTTTTCGCCTAATGTAGTCAAAGTGGTTTCACAGCTACTTATCCGATAGGACTCAAATGGTTACATTTAATTCCACCCTCTCAAAAAAAATTACCATAAACATCGGTGTGCCACAAGGGTCTATTTTAGGACCGCTGCTTTTTACCATCTTTATCAACAGTATCACCTCTAACTTCCTGCAGACCACCTCCCCTGTTATATGTGGATGACATTGTCCTATACAGGAGTGCGAAAACTGTTGAAGAAATCAATCACAGTCACTCCCAAGATTTCCAACTAATACAACAATGGCTGTTGAGACACAAACTTGTCCTGAACGAATCTAAGATCCAAGCCATGCTATTTGGGTCCATTATGAAAGTCAAAAATTCCCAACCAAATTTCAGAGTCTCCTCCTCTAATGGAACATCAGTTGGGGTGGTAGACTCATTTAAATACCTAGGCATAACACTTGACCGGTTACTTAACTTCAATATCCATATGCAACAGACCTGCAAGCTGGTCAACATGAAACTCGGTATTGTTTACCAAACCAGATATGTCCTTACCCCCTCAGTAAGGCTTGCCATAGCACGAGGCATACTCCTACCAACCCTCACTTATGCTGTTGCAACAAATACCTCTGCGGGCAAATCATACCTTAAGAAATGGGATGCTACCTACAACAACGTCTGTCGTTATGCGTCCTCCTTTCACCGGCTGAAACATCACTGCCTCCTTTACTCTGATCTGGGATGGCTCCCACCATAAGCATCGTGGTACTATGCATATGGCACCATCATTGACATCAGATCACAGATACCCAAACTACTGGCAACTCTCTTCCGAAACAACACTTCCTGCTATGGCTTACGATCGATGGAAAATGCCCTTGTCCATATCCCTAAACACAGCACCCCCAAAGGTGCGAGTGGTTTTGCCTGTCACGCTCCCCCAGTACTGGAACTCCTTCCCTCTAAAATTACGCCAAGCTTCTTCCCATGTTACGTTCAAGAAGGAGCTACGTAATCATCTCACTACTTCCAACATGTGCTCCTGTTTCAAACCGCCTTAGCTTCGTAACTCTTCCTAACCTCCACCACCCAGGTCATTTCTGTTAGCCCCGCTTAACGCTCTGCACTTGCTCCTACCTTCTCTTACTGCCCTTACATCAACTAAATTCTCCCTCTTATCTTGCTCTAAGCCCTACCTATCCACCCTCTACCCTCCATGCCTCATATTTTCTCAGCTACACCTACCCGATATTGGCTATTTCATAGATTATAGCCATCATTGTATTTTCTTCCCCTATTTTCTGAAATAGTTATGATTTAATGTATAATTACCAGTATTCTTGCTGTACCTTCACACTGTTATGTATTTACCCTACTTTGTTGTTTACGCCTGCTGACACTGTTCATACGATATGCTATTGTCTACTATGTATTGCAATTTATATGTACTGTAATTGTTTTTCTGTTTGCTCTGTACCCTCCCGGGTCCTGCCTGAAAATAGTCATTGCTATGGCTAGTGCACCTACCCGGTAAACAAAACCGAAATAAAATAGTAAAAGATAAATGCGAAGAATGCACAATACAATTTTATTTTGTAGAACATCTTTCATGCAGAAACAATGCTCTAGTTCTAGGAAAAAAAACACAAACGGCAGAACCATGGATGGTACAATGCTGAAATGAGCAAATGTACTTGGGCTTAGGATTTAAAAAGCTCCTGATGCAGTTAGGATAACTTAGAAAAAGTTAAGCTCTAGACAGTTCAGTTTATATTTCATATTTTCTGCAAACCACTTCCCCTTGTATATTTGTTACTGAGCACTGTCACATAAAAACAGAATCACTGTCCCCTAGTCTAGTCTAGCAATTTGTCTACAGCTGACATCATAATCCCCCATTTAGGTGTCAGTGTGGCTCAGTTGATAGCACATCCGCCTCTGGATCAGAAGGTCATGGGTTCTCGTCCCACACCAGGATTGGACTTGCACCTAAAACACTGGCATACGAGTGCAGTTGATATCATCTCCAGCCAGGGGTAATGGTCAGATGTCTCCCAGGTACATCAGCACGAAGAGACACTGACCGCATTGCTAAAACTGTTCACAAAGTAGGAGAAAACATTGATGTCTTAGTACACATAGGGACTAATGATCTCGCCAGCCGGTCAGTTGTGGAGACCAAGGAACACCTGACAGGCTGGATGACAAACTATCATCTATTTCGCCCGGCATCTCCTTCTCTGAGATCCTGCCAGCCTGGGAGAGGGGAGCAGATGGACGGAAGGTCAGAGAAGGGGAGACAGGGGAGCTAAACACGTGGCTCAAGGGCTGGTGCCAGGAAAAAGGACACAGATTTGTAGGAACTGGCAACAGTTCTGAGAGCTGAAAGTTCTTTAAATTTGATGGACTGCATCTGACTAAGGAGGGAGTCAGTGCATTGGGGCAGAAGTTTGACATCTTTGCAGAATATTTAAACTAGCAAATGGGGAGAGGGGTGCAGCACCCCATACGAATGGGAAGAACACCCCTCCACCCTCAGCTAGTGGTCAAACAGGGATTCAGCATGTTTGCAGTTCATTTGCATCACCAGGTAAGAAAAAAGGTTTGTCTTCCCATACAACGCACAGGGGTAATGCCAAACCTCACCCAACAACTCACACACCAAAATCTGGCCAATGGAAAATCATGTACACAAATGCTCACAGCCTGGGAAATAAGATCCCAGACCTGCAGGCAATAATGTCAGAGGCTAAACTGGACATAGTAGCAATTAGTGAGACGTGGTTTACCAGTAACCACACTTGGGAGACTTCAGTACCTGGCTATGTATTGTTCAGACGAGACCAAGGTGCAAAAAGGGGGGGAGAGGAGGCCCTGTATGTCAATGAAAATATCAAAGCTACACAAATTCAGAATACACATAAGGAGCCAGAAGAACTGTGGGTCACCCTGGAAACAGGAAATGGGACAGCCATAAGAACTGGGGTTGTCTACAGGCCCCCAGACCTGGGGGAGGACACAGACACATTACTGTTAGAAGATATACAAAACATGACAGCTAAAGGAGAGGTTCTGATAATGGGAGACTTCAACATGCCGGATACAGATTGGTCAATACCAGAAGGAACATCTGCCAGAACTAGACACACAGTGGATTCCCTGCAGGGGGAGGGCCTCAAACAACTGGTACAGCAACCCACGAGAGACAGGGCTATCCTAGATCTAGTACTGACTAACAAGGAAGGGATCACAGATCTCCAGGTAGAAGGTCACCTGGGGGCCAGTGACCATCACATGGTATGGTTCAATTTGGCTACTACATCTAAATCATCCCATTCCAAGGCAAAAATATGGGACTTCAGAGGAGCTGACTTTGATAAGATGGCCAAAAGAGTTAAGCTGGCCCTGGCAAAAAGAAACACAGGTGAGGGGGTACAGGCAAAGTGGGCAAGCATTAAGGATGCAATACTTGAAGCAACATCCCATTGTGTTAGACAGAAAAGGAAGTGCAAAAGAAGAAGGAAACCACTTTGGTTCTCAAATACAGTAGCAGAAAAGGTCAGAGCCAAAAGGCTGGCCTTCAGGAAATATAAGGGAACACAGCGGGATGAAGATAGGGAGGCATACCAAACTGCCTTAGGGATGCAGGAAGGCAGTAAGGCAGGCAAAGTCCCAAACTGAGGAAAACTAGTACCTAACAGTAAAAGAAGGTGACAAGACTTTCTAAAGATACGTTAGTGAAAGGAGAAAAGCCAGAGGGGGTACTGCTAAGCTTAATGGAGAAAAGGAAGCATGTGAGGAGGAGGACCCTGTAAAGGCATCTGTCCTAAATAGATACTTTTGCTCAGTATTTACTGAAGAGAAGGTAGGGCAGGGCCCACAGCTCAGCATCATGGACATGGGGGAGGGAGGGAGCACTACTCCCTTCACAAAAGAAAGGGTCCTACAAGAGCTTGCTAAGCTCAGGGTGGATAAGGCAATGGGACCTGATGGCATACATCCCAGGGTACTTAAGGAGCTAAAGGTGGAACTAGCAGAGCCATTAGCAGAACTGTTTAGTGAGTCTCTGAGCACAGGAGAGGTCCCAGAAGACTGGAGAAGGGCTCATGTGATCCCGCCTCCACAAGAGTGGTAGCAGGGAGGAGGCGGGAACTACAGACCAGTCAGTCTTACCTCAGTAGTGGGCAAGATTATGGAGGCACTCCTTAAGGAAAGGATAGTGCAACACCTGGAATCCATAGGGGCACAGGATCCAAGACAGCATGGGTTTACAAAAGGAAGGTCCTGTCAAACTAATCTCATAGATTTCTTTGACTGGGTAACCAGAGTGGTGGACCAAGGGGGAGCAGTTGATGTCGCCTACCTTGACTTCAGCAAAGCTTTTGACACTGTTCCACATAGAAGATTGATAAATAAGCTGGGTAGACTCTGGGTGGGTCAGAAGTTGGTCAACTGGGTGGCAAACTGGTTGACGGGCAGAAAACAGAGAGTGGTAGTAAATGGTATACAGTCAGAAGAGATGCAAGTCACAAGTGGGGTACCTCAGGGATTAGTCCTGGGGCCAGTCCTCTTCAACATCTTCATTAGTGACCTTGCAGATGGACTAGAGGGTAAGGCTTGTCTGTTTGCAGATGATACCAAGATCTGCAACAGAGCAGATGATCCAGGTGGGTTGGGCAGAATGAGAAGAGATCTCGATAAACTAGCAAAGTGGTCAGAAGAGTGGCAACTGGGATTTAATGCAAAGAAGTGCAAAATCATGCACATAGGGAAGAGAAACCCTGAAGCCACCTATAGGCTGGGAGGGCAGTTGCTAGCAGTCACAAAGGAAGAAAGACTTGGGCATCATCATCACTGATGACCTGAAATCATCCAAGCAGACCTCTAAAGCAGTAGGTAAGGCTAGGGGGGTGTTAGGGTGTATTAGTAGGGGTATCACAAGTCATAAGAGGGAGGTAATAAATACAGGTTACTCACCTGTAACAGGAGTTCTAGGAATGGTATATGTTGTTCATCCACACTCATTGGCAGTATCCTTGCCGCTTTAAATCTTGCCGGAAGGTCTTCAAGCTTGCTCCTCCCACCCACCCGGTGGTATAACTCGTGCTCCGCCCCATGACGCCAGATCTGCCCGCTGGAAGCTCAGGTTGTGCGCGGCCGGGAGGTTGAGGTGGGTGGATGAACAACATACCATTCTAGAACTCCTGTTACAGGTGAGTAACCTGTATTTCTAGGGACATGGATATGTTGTTCATCCACACTCATTGGCAGACTCCTAGCAGTTCTCCGGGAGGAGGGAGGCAAGACGACACCCCATATACTTACTTGGGAAAGAGAGACTGAGAACTCGAGGCCCCAAACCAGCATCCCGGCGTGACTCAAGGTCGATGTGGTAGTGGGTAATGAAGGTGTTGCTGACTTCCAGGTAGCAGCCCTGCAGATTTCCTGGATAGGGACGTCCTGGAAGCAGCCACTGCAGCAGGTATGGCGGTAGAATGAGCTCTTATCCTCTGGGAGGCTCCATGCCCGCCAACTTATAGCAGAGATCTATGCAGGAGGTTACCCACCTGCTTATCAGTCTCGCTGGCTGCAGGTCTGCCAGATGCGGCTTCCAGCGTGAGGTGACAAACAGCTGGCGAACCTCTCCCGACTTTCAGCCGTGCGCCTCTATAATAAGCGAGCGCCCTTCTAGGGTCCAGAGTATGGAGCCTATTCGCCTCCGAGGTGTGATTGGGGTAGAACACCGCAGAGTCAACACCTGGTTAGTGAAACTCCACACCACCTTCGGAAGGAATTTCGGTGGGGCGCAGGACAACCTTGTCCCTGTGAAGACCAGGTAAGGAGACTCGATGAAAGCGCCTGGAGCTCTCCCATCCTTCTGGCTGACGTGATAGCCACCAAGAAGGCGGTCTTCCACGACAGGTGAGAGAGCACACCTGTGCATAGGTCTAATGGCTTGCCCATGAGCTTTGCCAGTACCAGCAGTAGATCCCACGGAGGTGGGGGTTCCCACTGGAGGAAAATGTGATCAAGGCCTTTGAAAAGCGCCAGACCACCTTCTCCTGCGCTTCACCGACTGCTTCCCGCCCGCCTGCAAGCAGAGATGGCTGCCAGGTGCACCCTTAGGGTCGCCGACCTAAGCCCTTGACTAGAAAGGACCATAAATAGTCCAAGATGCTTGCCAAGGAACAGGAGGAAGGGTCCAAGCTCTGTTCTGACACCAAATGGAAAACCTTTTCCATTTGAAGGCATAGCATTTTCTGGTCGACTCTCACGGGACGCCCAACTACATTGAGGACCCGCCGAAAGACCCAAAGCCTGGAACTCTAGCCAGGAACCAGGCCGCAGGGTGCGGATTGAAGGTCCGGATGGAACACCTTCCCTGATTGACTGAGAGCAGGTCCGGGCGAGCTGGAAGCTGCCGCGGAGTCCTGGAGCTGAGACTGAGGAGATCTGGGTACCAGAACTGGCGAGGCCAGTCTGGGGCTATCAGAATCACCTGCGCCTTGTCCCTCCTCGCCTTGAGAAGCACCTTGTGGATCAAGGGAAATGGGGGAAAGGCGTAAAAGAGGCCCGGGGTCCATTGCCTCGAGAAGGCATCCCCCTGCAGCGAGCCCTGCTGAGGGGGCGGGCATGAAACAGACTCAGCTTCGCTGCTCCATGGAGGCAAACAGGTCCACCTGAGGTGCCCCAAAGGAGAACAGATGCTGTACTACTCCCGCAGGAGAGACCACTGGGGATGCAGCCCTATCCGCTCAGGGCATCGGCCAGGGTGTTGGAGGCTCCTGCCACGTGAATGGCTAGGAGATCCGCCTCCAGGCTGCGCACGAGTGACCAAATGGAGAGCCCTTGCATAGAAGCATGGAGCGGCCCCGCCTGGCGGTTTAGATAGTACATGGTCGTGGTATTGTCCGCCTGACCTCGGACCACTTGACCCCGAGGAACGGAGCAAAGGCGGTGAGAGCTGGCGGACCGCTCGGAGCTCCAGCAGGTTGATGTGGCATCGGACTCCCGCTGGGACCAGAGGCCATGAGCCCGTGTTCCCAGATGGGCACCCCAACCCATCAGAGAGGCATCGGTCGACAGAGAGACCGCCGGCTCGGGCGGACGAACGGGATGCCCTCCTGCAAATGATCTGGAACGGTCCACCACTGGAGAGCTGCCCACATCCCCTGTGTCACCTGTGCAAGCTGGTCCAAGGGATCGCAGCGTCCAGACCACTGGCTGGCCAGTCCCCACTGAAGGGGCGCATGTTCCAGCTGGCCCAACGGACCACGCTGGTACAGGCCGCCATGAGACCCAGGAGGCGAGGGAAGTCCCGGCAGGGCGCACTGCCCAACCAGAAATGATCGGGCAAAGGAGGAAAGAACCTCGGCCCTGTCCGCGGGAGCCGCGGCTTGGCTCGAAGAGAGTCGAGCTGCGCCCGATGAATAGAATCACCTGCTTCGCCGAGTTCGAGTCTGGCCTCGCTTGATAAGAGGCCCAATTGAGAGCAGACCTGGAGGGCCAGATCTCTGACCACTCCGCCTCCTTCCTGGAGGGAGCTGCTATCAGCCAGTCGTCCAGGTAAGGGTACACCCGACCCCCGGCGCAAGAGGGATGCTGTCACCACTGCCATGCATTTGGTGAAGACCCTGGGAGCTGGAGACAAGCCGAAGGGCATGGCTTGGAACTCAGAGAGATCCTTCCACTGAAGCGAAGGAATCTCTGTGAGACGGACTTGATAGGGGACGTGGAAAAACGCTGGCCCCTGCAAGTCCAGAGAGCAGAACTAGCTGCTCCAAGGATGGTATTATCTGAGCCAGAGTGACCATCCTGAAGGTTCGAGACCTTAGGAACTTGTTTAGGTCTGTAGGTCGAGAATGGGGCGCCAGCCCCGTCTGCTTCGAACCAGGAAGTACCTGGACACAAACCCTGGGTCTGAAGGAGGGTCCACCACCTTCTACCTCCTTCTGGAGGAGGAGAGTGATGTCGGCTCGACGAGCCGCCAGTGAGGCTGGGATCCCTGCTCCCCGAGGGGCGAGCGGCTCTGAAGGGTGGTGCCTGCTCGATTCCAGAGGCAGGCCTCTTCCCACCACCTCAAGACCCACCTGTCCGTGGTAACAGCGGACCAGGTGGAACAGGAGTGCCGGGAGCCGCCCCCACGGGGGGACCAGGGTGCAGGACGGGATGGGGGAGACACCCCCAGCCCGTCACTGGGCAGGCTTGGAGGAGGGACCGCCGAGGACCTCCTGGGCCCTTCCTCCTGCCTCCTGTTAGAGGGAAGCCGGCCGTTTGGGTTTGGATGCCAAGGTCGAGCCTGCTGGCCCCTGACGCTGTTGGGTCAAGCACAAAGGCTGGTGAAGGATCGAAAGGGCTTAGGCTGTGGCTTCATGCCTTTGTCCTTCTGAGCGGAAGAGACCGAGTCCAAGGTGGCATTGGACTTCTCGATCCTCTGCAGGTGACCTTCCACCCCAGGGCTCAAGAGGTCAGTCCCCAAAGGGAACATCCGCCAACTTGTGCTGGGTATCCGGTGAAAGGTGGATATCCTCAGCCAAGCCCGCCGACGACAGCCACCGGGCCGCCACCGATCTGGCACATGAGTCCCCTATATCCAAAGCAGTCTGAGCTGCTGTTTGGCCACTGCCCTGCCTCGGTCCCGCACCTGCTTAACCGTAGTCTGCAGATCGGGCGGGAAGATGAGGATGACCTCATCCAGGGAGCCCAACAGGGCATGAGAAAATGTGCCATGAGGACGGGCCGAACTGGCCTGACGTAAGGCCGAGAGGACGAGCGTAGACTTTTCGCCCGACGTGAGTCCAATTTCTTGGACTCCTTGTCAGGAGGTTTGTCCACATCCCTGGCGCTGCCGGGCGCTCCGGAAAACGCTTGTCGTAACCAACCCCAGCAGAGGGTGTTCAAAACCGACAAGGAACTGGACCGCGATACTTTCTGGCCATCCTGGTCGGGGCGCAGGGCAGGAAGCAGGGCGCTGCCAAAGTTCCAGTGCCGACCCACTTGGCCTCGGCCACCGGAAAGGCCTCCGTCGAAGAATCCCTCGGTCCAGAATCTCCGTGAGGGGATACCTGGCCCGCTTTGGAACCGGGTTCGAGCTCCATCCCGGGACTCCGAGATGAGCCGAAGCAGTCCTAGGAAGGACGACGGGCTATCGCCCATTGACTGAGACTTCTGAAGACCCAAGTCCAGTCGCTTGGAGAAGAAGGAGGAATCATCTTCGGACTGAAGAGTCCTCGAGAGCTGCTCTGGCCTGAGCCACCTTCACCTGCCGAGGTCGGTCGGGAGTGAGGGTAACTGACAGTCGATGGGGTAAACCCTTAGCCGACCGAGAATCTTGGTCGGAGCCCCAATTGTGGCTGTGGAGGCGGAGGTTCCACCGAATCGTGGAGCAGCTGTTTTGGCCAACAACCGCCTGGGTATAGGCCTCGGACAAGTCGAGGGGTTGTGTCGGCTGCTCCGTGACAGATGACAATGGCCGGGAAGGCGCGCGAGTCGGCTTATTCCCGCCAGAGGAGCTGTTGCAACACAAGGTCTCGCATCGGGCCGACGTATCTACGCCAAGCCTCCCCTCATCCGGTGAGGAGGACGAGATCGAGCGGCGACGCCGCTTACTGCGCGGTAAGCCGAGACCGAGACCGCTTTATGATGGTGGGAACGGGTTGACCGCTGGCGAGGTCCAGACCGAGACCGAGAGTCCCGAATTTCCGGGTCGGGTGCGAGGTGTCGGCCGAACCGCACTCCCTTCTGCTCGGAAGGTCCATCCGAGGGCTCGGAACCGAGGCACAGACGAGCCCACGGGATCCTCAATCCTCCCTGGGAACCGGGAGAGGGAATCTCGCTGCTAAAGGGGACAGCCTGTTCAATGGGTCGAGAAAATTCTCGACTTCATCAGTGGGAGTCTCGGTCAACTGACCTGACGGGGACACCGTGAGGCCAGTGGCCGAAGCCGAGCGGTCGACCGAAGCCGACGGACGCAGCCCGGGAGAGGGACCTTTCCCGCCCCCAAGAGCGCTGACGGAGGGACTTACCTTGTCCCTCTTTTGGACTGGGAATAAGGTCCAGCAGACGCAGGCCCTTTCCTTTAGTGGAGAGAGACAGACAAAGCTCCTTAAAAGAAGCCGTGTAGGAAGAACCCAGAGAGAGCGGATGTCCTGTCGAGGAAGATACGGCCCGGGCCGCCTCCTCTTCGAGGACTACCTCATCCGCTGAGTTGATCCGGGCTGAAATACCCATGACATCGCCAACCGGCCTCCTGACTTCACCGGAGGAACGCTTCGGGACGGCCCAGTTGCAACGGGCAGCACGGTTCGAGGACGAGGGTCGAGAAAGATGAGCACAGGTCGCAAGCCCGCGGTCGTGCTCAAGGCCTAAGCAGTAGACACACGTGAGTGGATCCGTCCGAGACATCTTCTGGCCCGCATGGGCATCTCCGAACCGGGAGTCGATTGTCCATCGCAGTCGTGAGGGGGATCAAGACTGAAGTCTTTTGCAAATTTTATTTTAAACCGCAAACGGAGAAATAGGAACTAGTCGCAAACGCAGAGCCGTTAAGGAGGAAATCCTGAGCTCAAGCGGTAGAGATTCTGATCATGGCGATTAGACACTGGTAGAGCATGGATATTTTCCGCAGCTGAAGCGCAGCGATGACTGTTATCGAGTGGATGAACAACATATCCATGTCCCTAGAAATAGGGAGGTTACCACCTGTAACAGGAGTTCTAGGAATGGTATATGTTGTTCATCCACACTTATTGGCAGGCATCCTTGCCGCTTAAATCTTGCCGGAAGGTCTTAAGCTTGCTCCCCCACCCACCCGGGTGGTGGCGGCAACCTCGGCTCCCGCCCCCATGACGCCAGATCTGGCCCGGGCTGGAAGCCCAGGCCTGCGGCCGGCCGTGGAGGCAGAGTCGTAGGATGAACAACATATACCATTCCTAGAACCCTGTTACAGGTGAGTAACCTGTATTTAGGACATGGATATGTTGTTCATCCACACTTATTGGCAGACTCCTAGCAGTTCCTCCGGGAGGAGGGAGGCAAGACTACACCCCCAATACTTACTTGGGAAAGAGAGACTGGAGAACCGAGGCCCCAAAAACCAGCATCCCGGCGTGACTCAAGGTCGATGTGGTAATGGGTAATGAAGGTGTTTGCTGACTTCAGGTAGCAGCTCCTGCAGATTTCCCGGATAGGGACGCCCCTGGAAGCAGCCATCACAGGCAGCAGGCTGTATGGTAGAATGAGCCTTATCCCTCTGGGAGGCTCCATGCCCGCCAACTTATAGCAGAGATCTATGCAGGAGGTTACCACCTGCTTATCGTCCGCTTGGCTGCAGGTCCGCCAGATGCGGCTTCAGCTGCAGGTGACAAACAGCTGATGCAACTCCTCCCGACTTTCAGCCGTATGCCTTATAATAAGCGAGCCTTCTAGGGTCCAGAGTATGAGCCTATACCGGCCTCCCGAGGTGTGATTGGGGTAGAACACCGCAGAGTCAACACCTGGTTAAGGTGAAACTCCTCCACCACCTTCGGAAGGAATTTCTGGTGGGGCACAGGACAACCTTGTCCCTGTGGAAGACCAGGTAAGGAGACGGATGGAAAGCGCCTGGAGCTCTCCCATCCTTCTGGCTGACGGATAGCCACCAAGAAGGCGGTCTTCCACTACAGGTGAGAGAGAGCAAAACGTGCATAGGTCTCGAATGGCTTCTTGCCCATGAGCTTTGCCAGTGGGCTCAGCAGTAGATCCCACGGAGGTGGGGGTTCCTGATTGAGGGGAATGTGATCAGGCCTTGAAAGTTCCCAGACCATTCTCTCCTGAGCAGATCGACTGCTTCCCTGCCCGCTCCTGTAAGCAGAGATGGCTGCTGGTGCACCCTTAGGGTCGCGACCTAAGCCCTTTGACTGGAAAGGGACCATAAATAGTCCAAGATGCTTGCCAAGGAACAGGAGGAAGGGTCCAAGCCCTTGTTCTGACACCAAATGGAAAACCTTTTCCATTTGAAGGCATAGCATTTTCTGGTCGGATTTCACGGGACGCCCAACTACATTGAGGACCTCGTCGGAAAGACCCAAGGCCTGGAACTCTACGCTCAGGAACCAGGTCACAGGGTGCAGGGATTGAAGGTCCGGATGGAACACTTCCCTGATTGACTGAGAGCAGGTCCGAGCGAGCTGGAAGCTGCCCTGAGAATCCTGGAGCTGAGACTGAGGAGATCTGGTACCAGAACTGCGAGGCCAGTCTGGGGCTATCAGAATCACCTGCTCTTGTCCCTCCTCGCCTTTGAGAAGCACCTTGTGGATCAAGGAAATAGGGGAAAAGGCGTAAAGAGGCCCGGGGTCCACTGCCTCGAGAAGGCATCCCCTGCAGCGAGCCCTGCTGAGGGGGCGGGCATGGAACAGACTCAGTCATGCTCTCTCCCTGGAGGCAAACAGGTCCACCTGAGGTGTGCCCCAATGGGAGAACAGATGCTGTACTACCTCCGGCAGGAGAGACCACTGTGGGATGCAGCCCTATCCGCTCAGGGCATCGGCCAGGGTGTTGGAGGCTCCCGCCACGTGAATGGCCAGGAGATCCGCCTCCAGGCTGCGCACGAGTGACTAAATGCGGAGAGCTCTCACAGTAGCATGGAGCGCGTCCGCCCCTGGCGGGTTTAGATAGTACATGGTCGTGGTATTGTCCGCCTGACTCGGACCACTTGACCCCCGGAGGAACGCGGAGCAAAGGCGGAGAGCTAGGCGGACCGCCTGAGCTCCAGCAGGTTGATGTGGCATCGACTCTGCTGGGACCAGAGGCCATGAGCCCGGTGGTTCCCCAGATGGGCACCCCAACTCCATCAGAGAGGCATCGGTCGATCAGAGAGAATGGCCGGCTCGGGCGGATTTAACGGGATGCCCTCCTGCAAATGATCTGAACGGTCCACCACTGGAGAGCGCGCCCACATCCCCTGTGTCACCACACAAGCTGGTCCAAAGGATCGCAGCGCTAGACCACTGGCTGGCCAGTCCCCACTGAAGGGACGATGCTCCAGCGGGCCCAATGGACCACGCTGGTGCAGGCCGCCATGAGACCCAGGAGGCGCAGGAAGTCCCGGCAGGGCGCATTGCCCAACCAGAAATGATCGGGCAAAGGAGGAAAGAACCTCGGCCCTGTCCGCCGGGAGCCGCGGCCGGCTTGGTCAAGAGAGTCGAGCTACTCGGCGAATAGAATCACCTGCTTCGGCTCGAGTCTCGACTCTGGCCTCATGGATAAGGAGGCCCAGCTTGAGAGCAGACCTGAGGGCCAGATCTCTGGACCACTCCGCCTCCTTCCTGGAGGGAGCTGCTATCAGCCAGTCGCCCAGGTAAGGGTACACCGACCCCTTGCGCCGGAGGGAATGCTGTCACCACTGCCATGCATTTGGTGAAGACCCTGGGAGCTGGAGAGCAAGTCAAGGGCATGGCTTGAACTTAAGAGGGATCCTTCCGCTGGAAGTTGCGAGAATCTCTGTGAGACGGACGGATAGGGACGCGGAAAAACGTGTCCTGCAAGTCCAGAGAGCAGAACCACACGCCTGCTCCAAGGATGGTATTATCTGAGCCAGAGGACCATCCTGAAGGTTCGAGACCTAGGAACTTGTTTAGGGTCGTAGGTCGAGAATGGGGCGCCAGCCCCCGTCGGGTCGGAACCAGGGAAGTACCTGGACACAAACCCTGGGTCTGAAGGAGGGGTCCACCACCTCTCTTATCACCTCCTTCTGGAGGAGGAGAGCCGGTGTCGGCTCGACGAGCCGCCAGTGAGGCTGGGATCTCAAGTTTCCCGAGGGCCACGGCTCTGGGCTGGGTGGTGCCTGTCAATTCCAGAGGCAGGCCTCTTCCCACCACCTCTCTGACCCACCTGTCCGGGAAACAGCGGACCAGGCGGAACGGAAGTGCCGGAGCCGCCCCACGGGGGACCCAGGGCAGGTGCGGAATGGGGCGACACCCCTCAGCCCGGCCACTGGGCAGGCTTGGAGGAGGGACCGCCGAGGGACCTCCTGGCCTTTTCCTCCCTGCCTCCTGTTAGAGGAAGTCGGCGGTTTGGGTTTGGGATGCCAAGGCCGAGCCTGCTGGCCCTGACGTTGCTGTCGGGCGCCACTGGGGCACAGAAGGACGAAAGGGATTAGGCTGTGGTCACAGCCTTGTCCTTCTGAGCGGAAGAGACCGAGTCCAAGGTAGCATTGGACTTCTCGATCCTCTGCAGGTGACCCTTCCACCCCAGGGCCGAAGAGGTCAGTCCCTAAAGGGAACATCCGCCAACTTGTGCTGGGTATCCTGGCAAAGGTGGATATCCTCAGCCAAGCCTCGCCCGACGCTAGCCACCGCGTCGCCACCGATCTGGCACATGAGTCCTCATATCCAAAGCAGTCTGGAGCTGCTGTTTGGCCACTGCTCTGCTCTGGTCCCGCACCTGCTTAACCGTAGTCTGCAGATCGGCGGGAAGATGAGGGATGACCTCATCCAGGGAGCCCAACAGGGCATGAGAAAATAGTGCCATGAGGATGTCAACTGGCCTGACGTGGCCGAGAGGACGACGTAGAGACTTTCACCCGACATAGTCCAATTTCTTGACTCCTTGTCAGGAGGTTTGTCCACATCCCTGGCGTAAGCCGGGCCACGAAAACACTGTCGGTAACCAACCCCTCAGCAGAGGGTGTTCCAAAACTGACAAGGAACCGGTAGGGACCGTGATACCTCCTGGCCATCCTGGTCAAGGCGAGGGCAGGAAGCAGGCGCTGCCAAAGCTCCAGTGCCGACCCACTATGGCCTCGCCACCGAAAGGCCTCGGCCGAGAATCCCGGTCCAGAATCTCCGTGAGGGATACCGGGCCTGCTTGGAAACGGGTTCGAGCTCCATCCCGGTGGACTCCGAGATGAGCCAAGCAGTCCTAGGAAGGACGACGGCTATCGCCCATTGACTGACCTCCTGAAGACTCCAAGTCCAGTCGCTGGAGAAAAAGGAGGAATCATCTTCGACTCGAAGAGTCCTCGAAGAGCTGCTCTGGCCTGAGCCACCCTTCACCTGCCGAGGTGGGTCGGGAGTGAGGGTAACTGACAGCCGGCGGGTAGACCACCCAGCCGACCGAGAATCTTTGGTCGGAGCCCCAATTGGTGGCTGGAGGCGGGAGGTTCCACCGAATCGGTGGAGTAGCTGGTTTTGGCCAACAACCGCCTGGTATAGGCTCCTCGGATAAGTCGAGGGGTTGTGTCGGCCGCCCGGTGACAGTTAGACTTAATGGCCGGGAAGGCGACGGGGCCGCTTACCCCGGCCAGGAGGAGCTGTTGGCAACATAAGGTCCTCGCACTGGCCGAACACTATTACGCCGGAGCCTCCTCATCCGAGGAGGAGGACGAGGACGAGCGGCGACGCCGCTTACCGCGGTGCCGAGACCGAGACCGCCTATGACGGTGGGAACGGCTGGACCGCGAAGAGGTCCGAGACCGAGACCGAGAGTCCCGGAATTTCCGGGGTCGGTGCGGGGAGGTGTCGGCCGGAACCGGCACTCCCTTCGGCTCGGAAGGTCCATCCGAGGGCTCCGGAACCGGAGGCACAGGCGAGCCCACGGGATCCTCAACTCCTCCCGGGGGAACCGGGGAGAGGGAATTGCTGCTAAAGGCGACAGCCCGTCTAATGGGTCGAGAAAAATCTCGACTTCATCGGTGGGAGTCTCGGCCAACTGACCTGACGGGACACTGCGGAGACCAGTGGCCGGCCGAGCGGTCGACCAAGCCGACGGCCGACGGCTCGGGAGAGGGACCTTCTCCGTCCCAAGAGCGCCGACGGAGGGATTCTACCCTGTCCCTCTTTTGGACCGAGAATAAGGTCCAGCAGACGCAGGCCCTTCTCCCTTAGTGGAGAGGGACAGACAAAGCTCCTTAAAGAAGCCGTAGGAAGAACCCAGAGAGCGGATAAATGCCGCGGGCCGAGGAAGATACGCCTCACGCCGCCTTCGAGGGGCGACCATCCGCCGAAAGCTGATCTCACGAGCTCCGCGGCGGACACCGCCAACCGGCCTCCTTGGACTTCACCAGAGGGAAATGCTTCGGACGGCCCAGTTGCAATCGGGCAGCATGGTCTCGAGGACGAGGTTGAGAAAGATGAGCACAGGTCGCTAAGCCTGCGGGTCGTGCTCAAGGCCTACAGACACACGTGGAGTGTGGATCCGCTCCGAGACATCTTCTGCCCGCATGGGCATCTCCGAAACGGGAGTCGAGTGTTCCATCGCAGCCGCCAGGGATAGAAGACTGAAGTCTTTTCGCAAAATTTATTTTTAAATCCGCAAACGGAGAAATAGGAACTAGTCTCAAACGCAGGATGCTAAGGAGGAACCGAGCCCAAGCGGTAAGGAAGATCTGGCGCCATGGGCGGAGCCGAGTTATACCACCCGGGTGGGTGGGGGAGCAAGCTTGAAGACCTTCCGCAAGATTTAAAGCGGCAAGGATACCTGCCAATAAGTGTGGATGAACAACATATCCATGTCCCTAGAATCCCTCTTTACAAGACTCTGGTTAGGCCCCATCTGGAGTACTGCGTGCAGTACTGGAGGCCATACCTTCACAAGGACATTAACCAAATTGAGGCAGTCCAGAGAAAGGCAACCAAAATGGTACAGGGACTGCATCAGAAGACATATGAGGACAGATTAACGGAGCTCAATATGTATACCCTTGAGCCAAGGAGGGAGAGAGGTGATATGATCGAGGCATTCAAACACCTTAAGGGCATTAACAAGGTGAAAGAGTCTAACATGTTTAAATATAAGAAAAATAGCAGGACGAGAGGACACAGCATGAGATTTGGGGGGGGGGCAATTAAGGGGGAATGTGAGGAAATTATTTTTCACAGAAAAGGTGGTGGATGCATGGAATGGCTTACCACAAGAAGTGGTGGCTATGAATACAGTGCAGGGTTTCAAACAGGCATGGGATAGGCATAAAGGAGCAATACAAATGACTATGAATAGATAGGCCACCGACAGAGCAAAGGCCGATGGCACATTTATAAGGTAGAAAAAGAAATGGGCAGACTGGATGGGCCTTGCGGTCCTTATCTGCCGTCAACTTCAGGTCCATCTTGTAAATGAGCCTTGCTCAATGATGATCGCCTGAATAAATAAAGATTTGATTGATTGATTGATGTTTCTATATGACCCTGTAATTATCACCACAGCAACAAACTCTGATCTCATAAACAGAACTGATGTAATATGTAGACAGGCAACCAAAACAGAGATCCTGTTTTCATGCAAATGTCCTTGGTAATAAAAAAAAAATAAGGGTAAGAATTGCAGGAAAAATATGAAATACTGTATATGCTAAACTGCGTCTAAATATTACATTTTCCAAAGGTGTCCCATTAGGGTCAGGGGCTCTTTAAAGGGAAGTCAGACCAGATCTGAAAAGGTGATCCATGTGCATGACAGAGACCGCTGTTCCATACGAGGGGACAGCAGTGGAAAATCCTCTGCAGCCAACAGTGGACACAGAGGGACTCCACTTTCAAAGCCCTGAGATGCAGCCAAAGCCCTGGCACATCATTTGGCGACAGGGGCTTGTGGTAATTTCCAGCTGGCGATTGGGATTTTAAATGCTGAAAGTTAGACCAGCTTCTGCCTGGGTTTAACTTGATTTTATAAATATATATATATATATATATATATTAGCTTTACTGAAAGTTTTTACAAACCTCTAATAAGAACTTGTATCAGAAATCAACCACATAAAAATAACATGGAAAAATACACATGAACAAAGGATGGTTATGATTTGGGAGAAGAGTTAAGTACACTTCAATAACATCTACAGGTAAGAATTACACACACGGAACTTAATTTAACGGAAAAAAGTATAAATGCTATGCTAAATTTTAAAATGGAAAAATATATCTAAGCAAGCAAGGCATGGGGGATCAAAAAGAACTGTTATCCATTTTCAGAGAGTGCCTTATTTAGTATTATGAAATGACGAGTAAATGTAACGGATTTTCACTGGCTAGTAGCCGTGCGTTAGAAGTGTAACACACAGGAACAAGTCCAGCACTGTCCAGCTGGGCATTTATCTGGGTGACACGACAACCACCTCAGAACTTTCGCAATTCAAATGGCAGCCCTTTTTTTGTGTGCTAGCCACAAGCAGCCAAAATGAAAACGCCATGGAAGCAACCTCCGTTTTCACATAGGACACAGACAAACATCTCCTGTAATTCCTGCTGCACACGACAGAGAGACACACCAGCAAAACTGATGTATATCAAAATCTCTCCACCATCCACCCGCTCATTGTCAATGGCCGATCTGCCAGCCACTCACTAGTTCCTTTCTTTATCCTCACTTTTTACCCTCTCCCCTCATTTTCAGCACGCTCGCTGGTTCTCTTAAAGGACCGATCACTACTTTCCATCCCTTAGCTCTTTAGCTTTACACATTTTTAACTTTTTTCCCCCAAAACATGCTGCGGTGCCCACATTCTTATCCAACTGCTTTGTGACTCCCCATCATACTTCTGCATGTTTCCCCCATGTCACGGAAAGAGTACTGCATCTGGCTTTCCTCAATGGCCAATCACTACTTCCCTCCCTTAGTTTTCAGCTTTACTTTTTTTTTTTTTTTTTTATTTCAAACATGCTGCAGTGCCCACATTCTTACCCAACTGCTTTGCAACTCCCCGCCATACTTCTGAATGTTTCCCCAGTGTCACGAAAATAGTACTGGCATCTCCTCCCTGACGCTGCCTGCTGCCATAGAGCATAAAAAGAATAAAAAACGCAGCCACCATAAATATCAAAGTACACCAAATGGGACAGAAAAAAGCTTAGCGGTGTTGGAGGGGGGGGTTACTGCCATGGCAACAAGATGAAAAAACATACAACTACAGAAGCCTTGCCAGCACAAAAGTCCTCAACTGAAAAGAAAAAAAAAACAAAAAAAAAAAACAGTAAACTAAACACGGACGAACTATTTTATTTAAAATGAAGACAAAAATGTAACTTGCTTACTCCTCATTCCTAATCATTTTAATTCTGACATTCATCTAAAATTTAGATGGCCATTTCGTAAGTGCAATAAGCCACTCCGGAGTGTGCGTTACACAGCTCTAACACACGGCTAGGGGACTGGACGCACTCAGCCTGCAGCCTTGTGCCTCACTACACCCCCTAGCCATGTGTTAGAACTGTCTAATGCACACCCTGTTGTGTCTTGTTGCTTACATAATGTTGAATCTGATGTTCACACACAAAGTAAAAAGTAATTTATGGGACAAATAGTCCGTTTGTAATTTATAAAGCACCCAGCATCTTCAAGTCTCCTTGAATGTTGGCAATGCATTTCAAAAATAACAGATTTGTTTTTCTAATAGATAGATTTCATATATTAGGGCAAACCAATGAGTTAATTAAGGGATCTTGGGTTGAAGCCATAATTTAAAGGGCTGGTGACACGTTCAGAACTTTAACAAAACATAATATTTAGGCACTGTCCAGCTTGTAATTCCCATTAGTTCTGCATTCCTCCAACCCACTATTTAGTAGTGAGATCATTTGCATGAAAACAGGATCTTCGCTCCTGAAGAGTTAATCTATTCCTGCTGCTTTCTCCCTATCTGAAGTCAGAGTACTGCTAGTGACCTCACCTCTCATGGCAACAGATTGTGATGTCACAATGGAGGATTATGACTTGAAGTAAGGAGTAAGCAACAGAGGCAGATGAACTCAGAATGAACTGTAAGGGACAACAATTACAGTCGTACATTTCTTTCGTAATAAATTATGGAACGGAGAATATATCAAATATAAATGGAATTAAAGTAGAACTGTAGCTATTTTTTTTTTTTTTGTCAGTAACTCTTTAATAATCAATTTCTTGGGACACACAAGTAGGGTCAATAGAAGCTTACATTGCCGGCCTTGGACCATAAAGGAATCAGGTGTGATATAGAAAAGAACCAGGGCAGGGGAGAGAGATCAAACATTGGTTCTAAGACATCAGAAATGGCCATCCTGCTTGGCATGTTGGCGACCCGGGTTCCCACCCCGAGATAGGGCCATTAGAAGTGGCTGCGGGGGCGGCACGACTACTACTCAGAGCGTCCCTCTGAACGCTTCTCTCCTTGGGGGGAGGCTTAAGGTGCTTTGCCGCTCATCTAGCACTCCTGGTGGTGGCTCCAGGGTGATGTCCTAAGCAGTGTGGGTGACCACACACTACCAGATGTCCCCATCCAGGATGTATGTTGCGGTGCACCTACAGTTGGTGGGGGCCAGAAAATAGGTTAGCAGCCCGCTGGATGATGGTCACTCTTTCTTTCCACGCTGCAGACCCCAGAGCACACCTCCTCCATCCCAGCATCTCTCCTGGGAGAACCGCTCAATAATCTCCTCCCTTGGCCGCCGGAGGGGCCCTCTGAAGGGTTAGTGCCAGACCCCATGCGAGATTGAGGGACGTGACTGGAGGATGGCAGGCAGCGGGGGGGGGGTGACTGGCGGGTACAAGGGGAGCTATGCGATCCTGAAGGAGAGGCGAGCTGGGGCCAAGGGAGGAGGAGGGAAAAAAAAAGAAATGGCCATCCAGTAGGGGCGGAGAAGCGGGCACACACAAAAAATGTGGACATGAGCCACTCTTTGTTCACCACAAGCTCACCAGCAAATCCCTGCTGTATCACCGAAATAGTTCATCATAATCACTGGAGTCTTAAAAAAAAAAAAAACACATCCAACACTTCCAAGCAAATCTTTCAGATAGGGCGCCATCGAAAGTTCATATCCCTGGTCTAACTTGTGTCATTTGGGAACCCTTTTTATTGGGCATGCATCAAATCTTTGGCACAAGCTGAAGTAAAATGAAGAAAGTCTCACAACTGTGCCCAATGTACTAAAATCAGGTGCAGCTGCATCAAAGGAGTTTGATGCAGCTCTGCCAAAAAAAAGGTTTGACACAGGGTGTTACACAAGCCCTTTGAAAATCAAGCCCACGGTATTAAATGAGTCAAAAATACTGATTGGCAGTTTTGCATGGCTAATCAACTGTGAAAATACGTAGCACATGGTACAGCTCAATTAGTAAAATGAAAAATATTTAATTAGTAATGTGTACACCTAAATACAAAACATTACAAAGTGTTTAGCAGTATAGTGCTATGCAGTTCAGAAAATGGTTAATATTATGCTCTGAAATACATAGTATTTTACTATGTTATACCAGTTATTTAATGCCCTGGGATAGGTTATGGAAAGAAAGACAGGAAAGATGCAGAGGAGGAGAGAAGGCACTGAACAAAAGAGTAGCAGAAGGCAGCCAGAAAAATAAACAGGAGCACAACCAAGGAGGAGAATGCTGAAGTATATTCAAAAAGGGATAGAGAGGAAGGGGAATTCATGGAGAATATGTTATGATGTGAGTATGCTTCTTGGTGCATGTGACAGGAAGTAGTCGGCAGTGCTCTGTTGATTACAAATCTGAGATTTAGTTAGATCAAACAGAAGAGCAGCTGCAGTTACCCAGATGAGGAAACACAAAGCACGGATGAAGACCACAGCAGCAGAGGAATCAAGACTGTTACAGACAGGGGAGATGTTACTGAGGATCTGCAAACTCTAGAGATGTGTGAACAACAAAGGAAAATATACTCACAGTGGATACCAAGACTTTGAACACAGGAAGTATAGGTGACATCAGATATAACCGAAACGGAGCTTTTTTGACCAAAAAGAGGTCCATGCTCTTAAGACGCATACACTGAGCTGTAAAACAATTTAGCCCCAGTATCATTCTGGTCAAGGCAGGATGATTAAGGGGAGAAGGAAGGGGTCCAAGAAAGAGATGAAAGAAATTGACAGCAAGGAGTTATCCACAGAGAAATGATAGCTGAGGTTAAAGGGAAGGAGTGCCCCAAAGGAGTTGGATATTATAAAGGAGGACAAGAATAAAACCATAAGAAACATGTACAGAAGCCCTTGGGAAAAGGTGCATTCACTACCATAAGAAACGTGGGAGCAGTCAAATGACAGGCATGGAACAGACATTAAGTGATCAGATACCAGCACACAATAGTGTTTGAAGCAATCAAGGAGGACAGAGATATCAACAGTGGCAAAAGCCACACTAAGATCGAGAAGGACAGGGAGACTGTCAATGTCACATGAAAGGAGATTAAGAACAACATGGACGAGAACAGCTTCCATGCTGTGGCCAGGCTTAAGACCAGACTGAAAGAGATCAAGAACAGCACAGCGAGAGGTGGTCAGAAAGGAGAGAGAAGGCCATCACCTTGACAAATTTGCTGAAAGGGAAGTTAGAGAGAGAGAGAGAGAGAGAGAGAGACCAGACCAAGAGAGTAATGTGAAATATTTGTAATTCATAAATACAAAAAAAAAGTATTTTCCCAGAGCAGCCGGTAGTTCCTGGAGTCTCCAATGTTGTGGTAAGTATCAAAGGGTTTTTGTTAGGTGATGCACATACTGAACAAACACTAAAAGGAGTGTGAAAGCTAAAATGTCACTTTTTTCAAAGCTAGACTTACTGGGGCCATCTATGGAGCAGGCACAATCAGACAAAACTTTTGTCAATATACACCTGACTACACCTTTGTTAAATGTGGAATATTTATTACAAATCATGGAAATAACGTATACCCTTTTTTTTTATTTCTTTATTACATCTACGGCTGGCAGGGCTGTACCTATGGTTCCCCCCAATCCAGCTGTATCCTCGGCCCCCACCCCATCCAGAGCCCTATGTCTCCCCACCAAGCCGCATCGCGGTGGGTACTTACCCCGCACACCGTGGAAGGCCAGGAAGCAGACACCAGGGGAGCTAATGCAACACCGCCAGATCTGCCTTCACTATGCGCACGGAGGCTTTTTCTGTACATGGTCCCCCTCACGGCTCGGGCATGCAATGACACCAAGGGCACTGGCATGCACAGCATGTCTGACGGCCCACGCCAACCTTCGGCTAACCTTGGCATGCACCGACCCCCAGCCACCGCCAGGACCCAGTACATCCACAGTAGTCCCTTCCCACCCTCCCTCGGAGAGCAGTCCCTGGACGCATCGATCCCCCTCCCCCCAACCGACCCTCCAGCACCCGAGGTCGCTCCCACCCCTGGGTCACTGGCATGGCGCAAGGCGTGGCGTCCAGTGCCTCAACCCTCCGCTCCACCGGGCCAGCCTACATATACTTGTTTTTAACATCTATTAACGGGTTTGGTTTAGTCTACTACATGCACCTTTTAAGTAATAAAACTGGATGATTGACTAAAATGCTGCTCTTGGGAGAAAATATTTGCATTAGAGAGAGCTAACTGAAGGTCTGAAAGATTTGGTTAAGTACTCCAGTTCCTAGGAAAAGCAGACTGTCATGTGGAGGTTGTTTTATCACAAAATCTACCCTGCAACAGACCCCATCATCAATAAAAACTAGGAAAGGGTGTGTTTATTCTTAGATATAACAGCCACTAGTATCTTCTCATGATTTCCCAAAATAAATATAATATTTATAAAGCTTGAAACTATTTTGAAAGCTGTAACATCTAAACTGTTAATTTTTTTAAATGAAAGCTTAGAGTCAGCTAAACAGAGATACTGATAAGATGCTACTGCAGCAACCACATAGCAATATAAAAAAACCATTCATATCTATGATGAAAAAAGTACACTGAATTTTTAAAATCCTGTCATTTTTAACAAGAGAACTGTATGGTTAGGATCTATATATGCTGAATTGGCTCCAAGTTTTCATTTAAAAACACTTATGTCTCTATAATTAACTCTAATGCTAATGGTTCCAAACTTATCACATTTTAAATAAATTATCTTTTGAAAGGTCTAACTTTGGAACTGTTGGTCTACAAACGTACTTTTTTTTTGAAAGAGGAAAGTACAGCTACGTAAGAACTTAACGTAACAGTAGATATTCAAGAACAGCTCTTGCAGCACGTTACACCATTAGGACTAAAGCCAGCAGGCACCAGGACCCCATGGAAATTTTCTAGCTAGCAGTATCCAGCTGGGACCGCCCCCGATGTCGGCCCCGCCCCCGTCAGGCATCATACAAAAGGGGGCGGTCCCCCAGAATCCCCAGTTCTCCCTCCAGAGACTCCCGGCCGCTAGATGACATCAGAAGTGGAGACTGAGGATCTGCCATCAAAAGGTATTCAGAACGCTGTTAGAAACACCTAATCCTAGAAAAGAAATATCGGAACAACTCTACCTCCAGAGGGGATGGTGGGAGGGAAACTACCTGCTGCAAGAGCTGTTCTCAAGGATCTACTGTTACGGTAAGTTCTTACATAACTGTACTATCTTACTTTGAGAAACAGCTCTTGCAGCAGGTTACACCATTAGGACTGATTCCCAAGCAATACTGTAAATCCCTCGCAGGTGGGAGGAGGCTAGGTAGAGATCGCGAGTTGGACCAAAGCCTAGGATAGGAGTCCCTGAAGGACTGCTAGACCAAAACCAGCTCTTCACCGTGATGCAACATCCAGGCTATAATGCCTGATAAATGTGTGCACAGTGCTCCAAGTAGCTGCTATGCAAATGGCCGAAGTGGACACGTTCTTCATGGCCACAAAGGAGATAGCCACCCCCCTTGTGGAATGTCCCTTAACTGCGCCCGGTAAAGGTTTGTTACGTGTCTGGTAACAGAACGTGATACAATGGATGAGCCACTTGGACAGCGATTGTTTAGAAACCAGAGCTCCTATCATCCTATGGGTGAAGGAAACGAAAAGCTGATCAGATCTACGGTGGTGCCTGGTTCTGGTCAGGTACCATCTTAGACACCTATGCACATCTACAGTGTACAGCAGGGCCTCTCCTCTATTAGAGTATTTAGGAAAATACACTGGTAAGTCGATGTCCTGATTGAGGGTGAGAGCTGCGACCACCTTAGGTAGAAACTTTGGATTTGTCCTTAGGGACACCCTGTCCTGGTGAAAAACCAAATAAGGTTCTTTGCACATCAGTGCATGAAGTTCAGAAATCCTTCTGGCTAAAGTAACAGCAACTAAAAATAATGTCTTCCATGCCAGGAGAAGTAGCTCGCAATCCGCAGCTGGTTCAAAAGGTGGCAGCATGGGCTGCTCCAGGACAAAGGGTAAATCCCATGGAGGAATAGGATCCTTAATTGGAGGTCTAAGGTGGAGAACACCTCTCAGGAAGGCTCGTGTGGTGTCCAACTGAGTTATGGGACGTAGGCCTATAGGTTATGCTAGGCTGAGATGGCACAAAGGTGTACTTTAATGGAGGAGTAGGCCAACCCTGCCTGGAAGAAAGGCAGGAGGTAGTCCAGGACCGACCCTTCCGGACAATCCATCAGGGAAAGTTCTCGTGCTTGGGCCCAGAGGCAAAATCTGCACCATTTCATGGCGTATGTGGCATGAGTGACTGGTTTTCTAGCAGCCGCTAGAACATCTGCTACCTCTTGCGAGACCCCGTACCGCATGATAGCCATGTCTCTAGAAGCCAGGCGTGCAGGTTCAGAGAGCGAAGTTCCGGATGGACCAAAGAATCTGCCTCCTGGGACAATAAGTGAGAGCTGAATGACAGAGGCACCGGAGGTTCCTGGGACAGCTGGTGTAGCAGAGGGAACCAAATCTGTCTGGGCCAAAAAGGCGCGATAAATATCAGCATCGCCTGCTCTCTGCGGAGTTTCAAAAGGACCCTCCTAATAAACGGGAAAGGAGGAAACGCGTCGAGGAATCTGCCCGTCCAGGAGAGGGACAACGTGTCTCGCCAGAAAACACCAGGCCCTGGATCTAGTGAGCAGAAATTGGGCAGTTTTGCGCTGGATGGGGACGTGAAAAGGTCCAACTCTGGTGTGCCCCATCTGTGAAACAGATCCTCTACCACCTCCTATAGTAGTTCCCACTTGTGGACTCTGGCCCGAGAGTGACTCAAGACTGTCTGCGATGACACTGTCCACTCCTGGGACATGAACAGCAATGAGGTTTGCGCCGTGTTGTAGAACCCAATCCCACACCCTCATGGCCTCCCTGCAAAGCAGGTAGGAATGGGTGCCTCCTTGTTTGTTGAGGTAATACATCACCTCGGTATTGTCTGTTTGTAACAGCAGAGTACCCGATGGGATCTCCGACTGGAAGGCCTGCAGGGCATAAAAGAACGGCTCTCATTTCCAAAATATTTATGTGGAGATGAGCTTCCTGGGGCGTCCATGAGCCCTGAGACCTGACCCCGTCGAGGTGTGCTACCAAACCGAACCCTGAGGCGTCCGTAGAGCATCACAATCGGAGACAGCGCAATGAAGGGGACCCCCGCCGACAGGTTCTTTGAATCTAGCCACCACTGCCAATCCCAGATGACTGCATTCGTGATCCGAATTGGAAGCTGCAAATGGTCTTGCTTCTGATCCCATTGTACCCATAACATCCACTGGGTCACCCGCATATGGAAACGAGCTAGCGAGACTGTTGCAATGGCCGCAGCCATGTGTCTGAGCAGGCAAAGGACCAGTCTGGCTGTGACTGTCTTTGCCAAGATGTCCCTGATGAGGGATCTGATATGTTGCACTCAGTCCTGGGGCAGAAAAGCTCTCCCATGGACTGTGTCCAGAACTGCACCTAAGAACTGCAGATTCTGTGATGGAACCAGGTGTGACTTCTCCTGATTGACAATGATGTCCAACGCCCCGAACAGGAACTGAGTACAGTGGATTGCGGACATCAGAGCCTCCCGAGAGGATGCCATGAAGAACCAGTCGTCCAGGTAGGGGAACACGTAGTGGCCTTGTCTCCTCAGAACCGCCGCTACGACTGCCATACACTTCGTAAACACCCGAGGTGCCGATGACAGTCCGAAGGAGAGGGCTCGGAACTGATAATGGTGACCTAGAAATTCGAAGCACAAGAACTTCCTGTGCGCTCGAGCAATGGGTATGTGCAGGTAGGCATCCTGCATGTCCAAGGACCCTAGGAAGGCGCCCTGCTTGAGCATGGGTATCAAACTGGGCAGGGTCACAATGCGAAAGTGTTTGTAAAGGACCGAAGCGCTGAGATCCAGTATCGGACGGAGGTCCCCTGTCTTTTTGGGAACCAGAAAGAAGTGGGAATAGTAACCTGCACTTCTCTGGCTCCTTGGTACATGCTCTATAGCTTCCTTTCCCAGAAGCGCGAGCACCTCCTGCTGTATGAGCAGTGCATGCTGACCTGAACAGGAAAGCAGGAGAGGTCTTGATGGTGGGTGGTCGAGGAATTCTATAAAGTGACCTCTCTTGACCAGTTGAAGGACTCACCAGTCAGCGGTAATCGACTGCCATCCTGAAAAGTGGCGAGCGATGCGACCCCCGACCTTTTCTGCCTGTTGATCCACAGGAGGGGCAGAGGCCAGGAAGGAGTCATGCTGTGGCAGCATTACCCCCCGCAGGCTGGGCCAGTTTGGTATACCGCTGACCTCGGCCTGGGGAAGACTTAGGTTGGGCCTTACGGTGGAAAGTGCCCCTTTGCTACTGGCTGGAACGTGGCTGCTGTGGTTGTCTGCTGCGAGAACGGTTCTGGTTCCTACGAAAGGAACCAGATTTGGGTCTGTACATGGCCTGTACAGTCCTTACTGCCTTCCCGGCATCATGAAGCTTGGTGATAACCTTTTCAGAGGGTTCACCAAACAGGACCTCTCCATTATAAGGGACGTCCAGGATACTCTTCTGTACGTCCGGGTTAAAACCAGAGACACGGAGCCAGGAGCATCTCCGGAGACAGACACCTGAAGCTGCGCCCCTGACAGATGAGTCTGCAGAATCATATGCAGCTCTTAACACTGCGGTCCCCACGTCTGACCCTGTGTGGAGGAGGTTCAAGAGCTCTGCCTTCTGCTCGCCATCCAGTAGTTTGTCAACCAGGTCCTGACCCTGTTCCCACAGGGCATTCTGAAACTGAACCATATGAGTCAGATAGTTCAGTGACCTGATGGAGCATGTAGCAGCCGCATACATGCGCCTCCCCAGGGCATCCAGCTGCTTGGATTCCTGGTCTGGTGGCTGTGTACTCAGATGCTGTGGTCATTGAGACCTATCATGAGAGGCTGAATGACCAGGGAATCAGCCAGGGACTGTTGCACCAAATACGGTTCCTCTGCAGGGGCCCTGTACAGGCGGTCAGCTTTCTTTGGCACCGCAGGGGTGGAGTGCGGATGCTTCCAAGCAGCCTTGGTGACGTCCGCGAAGGTGTCCACCAAGGATGGCACCACCACAGGCTTAGGGTCCTTCTGCTGAAGATAACGAGCTAGGCGCTGTATCTCGGGGTCGAGATCTTCAGATTCCCATCCCATGTTCTCCTGGATGTGCCTCATGATTTCAGAAAAAGAGGGATCATCCGGAGGTGACCTAGGCAGGTCTCGTGGGTCAGATGATGGGATGCTGACTGGAGAAGGAGACCTGGAGGTATCTGAGGTGTCAGGTCTAGAATCATCCCCCTGCAAAGTGGACCGTCGTCGTCTGGGTTGCTCAGGACAGGGAGACCCTGAAGGAGATCTTGAAGGGGGCCTTCTCCTTTCTTTGGATCTTCCCCTAGGAGGTGGGGTAGGTTCCTTGGGGGTCGGTGGTCTTCCTGCTGGCCCCTACGGTGGGGGAGTAGGAGGTGAAGGAGTAGGAGGAGGAGGTTTTACTGGTATCACGTCCTTCTTTATTGTGTCCCACAAAAAGGTGAAGAGATCTTTGACCGCCTGAACATTCATACCAGATGACGGTCCTGGTGTCAGTGGTCTGTCGCCAGTATCAGGCATCAGGTCCAAGGGCGTTGCCAGGTTTGGCGAAGGCTCCTGTGGAAGCCTGGTGTCCTCATTGTCGCCTGCCTGGTCATCAGGTAACGTCAGATCCTCCTCTGTAGAGTCTCAGCGACCGATGTCCACCAGTGACGGGGAGGCAGTCTTCAGTTCTGGTGAACGTCTCACTGACGTCGGATGCTTAGCCGACGTCTGGTCAAATGGGCGCTTATCCAATGAAGGGTCAGTCATCCGTTTCAGGGACGTCAGGTCCTTAGTCTTCCTGGGAGGGGGATCCGGACCCCTAGAAGGCTGGGAGGCCGATCTGGGGTCGGAGTCCTGGCGTCTATCTGAGGAAACTTGAGGTAGTTTTTAAGAGGACTTGGACCGGTGACGGTCTGAAGACTTCGAGGAGGCCCAGGAGGGTGCTGAAGAAGCCGAAGCCCTGGAAGTCTTGATGGGATGCAGAGAAGCCGAAGCGCTGCCTGAAGACTTAAACCTTAATGGGAGGGGGCTGGGAGTGAGCCCTGGAGAGAAAGCGGTCTGAGCATGTGGAGCCTGAGCTGGTGCACGAGTCCGAGGCCCAGATAGAGGATCTGGACCTGGCCTTCTCCTAATGCTGGTCCCGGAGCTTATGGGACTTAGAGGCAGACTCACCTCTGGAGGCAGGGTCTTTGTCCATGCTTTTCAACTTTTCTTCCAAGAGGAAACCCTGAAGTGCCTTCTGGCGGCGGATCTGGGTGAGACTACTGAACCGCTGGCAAAAGGAGCAGGCCTTGGTGTCGTGTTCCGGGCCTAAGCACCGCAGATAGGATGAATGTAGATCCTTGAAAGGGATCTGTTTGCCGCAGGCACACTTGGAGGGACGTCCTTCTGAGGAAGCAGTTGGAGATGCAGACAGAGGTAAAACGCTGAAAGTTCTAGGCATCATTTGCTAGAGTGGGACTGTGAGGCCAATGCTGGTGAGTCAACGGCAGGAAAAGAACTGGGGTTTCTGGGGGACCGCCCCCTTTTGTATGATGCCTGACGTCGAGGGTGGGGCCGACGTCGGGGGCGGTCCCCGCTGGATACTGCTAGCTAGAAAATTTCTGTGGGGTCCTGGCGCCTGCCAGCTTTAGTCCTAATGGTGTAACCTGCTGCAAGAGCTGTTTCTCGAAGTAAGATCTGACAGCATTCCCCAGGCAAAAACACGGGACCTATAGGTCCGATTATGTATATCACATTGGCGGTAAATTTGTAAAATAAATTATAAACAACAGCTGTGTAAGTTATCCAATTGATCCTACGACCCTCCTGCCGCCATTACTGTTCTGGAGTCTCCCGCGACAAGCCCTTTGATGACGTGACTGACAGGCTCAGCCGCGGGGGACTCCTATGCGACAGTACAGGTATCAGAAAATAAAAGATATACAGCGCACGACTGCACTTCTAACTCCAGTACCGATCGACCAAGAAAAGCGCTTTCCTCAGTCGACAAGTGCCGGAGTTAGAAGTGCAGTCATGCGCTGTATATACGTCGTTATTTTCTGCTACCTGTATTGTCATATAGAAGTCCCCCGCAGCTAAGCCCGTCAGTTGTGTCATCAAAGGGCTTGCTGTGTGGGACTCGGGAATAGTAATGGCGGGTGTAGGGTCGCAGGATCAACCAGGTAAATTATAAGCAACAGCTGTGTAAGTTTTTTTATGAAATTACTGCCAGTGTGATTTACCTAATTGGGACCTATCGCTCCAGTATTTCTGCTGGGGGAATGCTGACAATTCCCCCTTGAATGAAAGCTTGGAGTCATCCAGTCATTAAGAATGAGCTCAGACTACACTGTTTTTATGTCACTACTATTCTATATACAATGATATTATTTGACCCTGCTTTTTTTAGTATATAGTCGATGCATATTTTTTTAGTTGGGGGACAGCCAAAAAATGGCAAATACTATTTTATAACAGACTGTATCGAGACTATTTTTTGCATCGATACAAAATATTTTTAACATTTTTCTTAATGGTATTACTACGCATTAATTACTGCCTCCTTCTCAACTTAATTTTCATTCATCTGAAGAAGTTAATCACATTGCAAACATTTCAGTCTCCTCCCAGCAATATCAAATCTTCCTTGCTTTGACAGGCTTTGCCTGTGAAGCATCCAAAGATGATAATCTAGGGAAATGTAAGCTGCTCCTTTATGAAACAACATAAATATCTTAGAAAATGTTAGCATTCCACTGAGCTTTCTATGAGCGCAATCTCCCCCCCCCCCCATGTGTGCCCTGAAACCCAATCACTAGATAACCAGTAAATGATGGCTCAGTGGAACCATTTCATGCTTCTGTACTGGTGACCTGGGTTCCAAAACGATCTCAGCTCTGCTCAGCGGCCAGGCTGGTGAGTGCTCCCAATGGGAGTACAAGCCAGCCAGGGAGGGAGACTGCCTAGCTCCAGTGCAGCAGTGGCCCCTTCGGTGAGCCAAGGAATTTGCTCCCTCGCGAGGAATGGTACATGCATACAGTGCGCTGCTGCACCAGCCAAAGGGAGAAAAAGCAGGAGGACAAAGTGGAGCCTGGGCTACATGAAGCCCTGCTCGCTTTCTGCAGACCTACAATGTCACTCCAGGATGCCTTGGCTGAAGTTGGATGTGTGTGGGGAGGCCTCCCACTCCACCCTGCCACAGGGGGATAATACGTGGGGACAATGGCCAGGACAAACACCAGGGGGAGACTGGTGCCAGTGGAGCAGAAGCAGCTGCCCAGCTGTCTCAAAGGAGGATAAATAAATGATGGAAAAAAGGAACTACATTCTAAATACTAAACATTTTTTTTTTCTAATTACATTTCTTCCACTTCAGCCTATTTAACTACATTCTGCAATATTATCAAATAATTTTTATATCATATCAGTTTAATCACACCTAACATTCTAACCTATTTTTTTCTTTGTCCTTAACCCAAAGTTTAAAACAGCACAATAACTCACCTCTGTTGCAGGTTATCTACGGAGGCAACATCACTCCCATTTTTTGCTATTTTCATGGACTGTACAGCTCATGAAAGGTGTTCAACCCATAAACTTAATTAATCCATATGACAAGTACAGCCCCAAGAAATACAGTGCAAACTTCCTTGCAATACCCTTTTGTACCTGCCCTGGAAGCACTGCCTGTAGCAAGTGAAAGGGTATCAAACTATGTGACCATTCACAGTCAATGGCTTCTAACACAACTAACCAGGAAAAGGTGTCAATCAGTGATGGCGGTTTTTGTGATATGGACACCTGGTTATTACAGTTACTGTACACTCAATCCAATACAACTCAATTCACTTTTGCTTCACTGAATAATTTAGATATGCAAGAAAATACATACAGCATCTGGCAGCTCTCCTCCCTATTGTTCTAACTAAAGTTCAACCCCAAAACTCAGTTTTTTCGACTGATTATGCTACCACTTAAAGTGGTGCTGCTGCCATCACCCAGCCACCTCCAAAACACTAATGTCTTTGCTACTTACTCCTCTCCATTCAACCCCATAAGCATACCCTACTTGGCAGGGTCCAGCTGAGCCAGACTTGCACCTCACCTCCTGGGGGAAGAAGGCAGGGCCCAAGCACCTCCAGAATCGTCCCACTCACTCAAAGGCAATTTCCGCTTGTTTCTGGTCCAATTCCCTCAGGACATCTGGCATGCTATGAGCTCAAACATGCCATGCAGAGCTCAACTAATGTCTTCCCTCCCCCTTATGTGTCCTGCGGTGATAGTGGAGAACACCGGACCACCACTACTTGCGTAGCATAAAGCGTTTGTGAATACAGCACGAGCTCGTGCATGTTAATTTTGTATTAGTTTGAGATGGAGGCGACACCTTTTTCTTTTTTAAAGAGGTGTGGGGGTGATGCCCCCCCAACTCCAATAAACTAAGACAAAAATAGCCGAAATGTAGTTTTGCATGACTAGCATAACTTAACTCTACACTAACAGTGTAGGTCCGGTGGTAATCCAGTGTTCTCCACTATCGCCTCCAGTGCTGCGCTACCACCTGTGGTCTCCCAGGTGGCAGTGTTGCAGCTGGTATCACTATTCTCCCTCCCAGAAGAAAAAGAAGTGCATCCTCTCTGGGATGCTAAATCCTCCTTTCTCCAGCCGACCTCCTGGCGACTGGAGTACTTTCTCAGACTCAGGTCACAGCCGTTGTTAGCAGTACAACTACTACTGCACTGATGAGCCAGCTTTAATTACTGTGTTACGCTATTCCAGGATCTTGAGAGAACTGTACACTGGCTTTACCCCCAATGGCCTTAAAGCAGCAGTGCAATGAAATAAAGTAATTCCAGAAAGCTAGTTTTCTGTTATGGTTATGAAAAATATTGGAAGAACTGCTGATCTGGGTTTTCTGGATGTTTCCTATACTGTACATCTGCATTTCTGTCTGGATTCTTACCCTCCTTGGGTCTTTAATATTCTTTCTAAGCAAAAATGAGGTGGCCATTTTTTTTCCTTGAGAAATAATTACTTTAAAACGTTCATAAAATTCTTAAATTATAATGGAAACTGAACATTTCACTACCAAAATAAACTGTAAGACATCTGGCATCGATTAGGCAGAAAAAAATGTGAGGTCAAATTTTAGCCCATTTTAGTTGCACTGCTGCTTTAATGCCCTAGAGACTGGGGTAGTGCCAGGAGACTGGGGAACAGTAGCTGTAGTGCCACTTCACAAGGATGGCGACAAGGAAGCTCCAATGAACTACAGATCTGTTAGCCCAACACCAATTATTGGCAAAGTCACAGAGATCATGAAAGGAGAAAACAGTAGAGTTCCTGAAAGCAAATGGGATGCAGGACAATTAACTACACGAGTCCAGGGTGGGAAGATCACACCAGATCAGCCTGGTATTTTCCTTTGATTGGATCCCTGGGCAGTAGACATGCTGTTGATATGCCATACCTGGATTTCATCAAAGCCTTTGATTCTGTACTATACTGTGACAGGACTGAATAAGACCCTGTCCTATATGTTATGCAGAAAGAGTTAAAATGCAAAGATCAGTTCTATCCTCTCCTTTTCTATTTCGTCTGTCTGACTGCGCAATCAAATTTTCTTATGAGACCTAAGAATTGATCACTCTGACGGTCTTGTGATTCTCCGCCTCCCACCATCTCCATGCCTTCACTTGCTGTTTCTATCTTTTCTTTCTCCTTGTGTATCTGCAGTTGTAAAATATATGTGAATTTTTATCTGTAACTGGGATCCCTTGGTTTGAAAATGTACATAGCTTTATTGTTGAAATGATTGCAAAACAGCTGTTTGGAACTCAGGGGGTTAACTCTGAGATGCAGTTTGACCTCCACAAATTCTTTTGTATAGTTGTCAACAGGAAATTAGTTTTAGGACACCATTTTCTAATTTGTTCACCTGCAGGAAAGAAACTCACAAGAACCCCGACACATTTTGTGACACAACAGATGTCTCTTAAGATCAGAATGCAGAAGTTAATTGGCAGGCAAAGACTTCTTATAAAAAGAGCAATCTTTTGTTAGGGAGAGACCAAAATTTAGAATTAGAGATGTCCTCAGAGAAAGAACTTTGTTCTGTTTGAACTGCCTATGTTTAAAAAAAATAAAAAAAATTATGCATATTTTTATTTTTTATTCTATTGTTATTGAGAATAATAAAACACCACTTGCAAATTTTATAACTGCTCCTGGTTTTCCTATGCTACCTGACCTATGCCTTGATGACAGAGGGTGTTGAGGTGGGATTTAAGCTGTGTATACTCTAAGCCAGCAGTTTTGTGTGTGGGTACTAGATCTGGTACCAGGGAAGCATAGAAGAAAGTACAGTTACATAAGAACTTACCGTAGCAGTAGATCTTCGAGAACAGCTCTTGCAGCAGGTTACGCCATTAGGACTGAAGCCGGCACGCGCCAGGACCCCACGGAAATTTTCTAGCTAGCAGTATCTGGCGGGGACCGCCCCGATGTCGGCCCCACCTCCGACGTCAGGCATCACATAAAAGGGGGCAGTCCCACAGAATCCCCAGTTCTCTCGCCGGAGACTCACGGCCGCTAGATGACATCTGAAGTGGAGACTGAGGATCCACCTTCAAAGAAGGTATGCAACTGGGAGGTGTTGTAAACACTGAAGCCTAGGTTAATAATACATGGAACAACTCTACCTCCAGAGGGGATGGTGGGAGGGAAACTACCTGCTGCAAAAGCTGTTCTCAAAGATCTACTGTTACAGTAAGTTCTTATGTAACTGTACTATCTTACTCCGAGAAACAGCTCTTGCAGCAGGTTACACCATTAGGATAGATTCCCAAGCAATTTTGGAAATCCCTCTCAAACGGGAGGAGGCTAGAGAGAGTTCATGAATTGAACCAGAGCCTAGGCCAGTAGTCCCTGAAGGACTGCTAGACCAAAACCAGCTCTTCACCTTGAGGCAATGTCCAGGCTATAATGGCTAATGAAGGTGTGCACAGTGCTCCATGTAGCTGCTGCACAGATGGCGGAAGTGGAAACGTTCTTCAAAGCAGCAAAGGAGGTAGCCACTCCCCTTGTGGAATGTCCCTTGACTGAGCCTGGCAGGCACTTGTTACACTTTTGGTAACAGAACGTAATGCAATATATGGGTCATCTGGAAAGAGATTACTTAGAGACCGGAGCACCCAGCATCCTATGGGCGAAGGAGACAAAGAGCTGATCAGATTTATGGTGTTGTCTGGTTCTGGTCAGATAGTATCTAAGACACCTATGCACATCGAGTGTGCGCAGCAGAGCCTCTCCTCTATTAGAGTACTTAGGGAAGTACACCGGGAGGTCAATATCCTGGTTAAGAGTAAGGGCTGAGACCACCTTGGGAAGAAATTCTAGATTTGTCCTTAAGGACACCCTGTCCTGGTGAAAAACCAAATAAGGTTCTTTGCACAAGTGCGTGGTGCTCAGAAATCCTTCTGGCAGAATTAACAGCAACTAAAAATAACGTCTTCCATGCGAGAAGACCTAGCTCACAACCCACGGCTGGTTCAAAAGGAGGCAGCATAAGCTGCTCAAGGACGAAGGGTAAGTCCCAAGGTGGAATGGGATCCTTAACTGGAGGCCTAAGGTGGAGAACGCCCTGCAAAAAAGCATGTGTTCCTACGGATTGGGATATGGACTGTAGGCCTATGGGAGCATGACAGGCTGAGATGGCACAGAGGTGTATCTTTATTGAGGAGTAGGCCAAGCCTGCCTGAAAGCGGGACAAGAGGTAGTCTAATACAGAACCCTCAGAACAGTCCAGTGGAGAAAGTCACCGTGCTTGAGCCCAGACACAGAATCTGTGCCATTTCATGGCGTACGTGGCATGAGTGGCCGGTTTTCGAGCAGCTGCTAAAACATCTGCTACCTCGTGCGAGACCCCGTATCGCATGACTGCTATGTCCTTAGGAGCCAGGCATGCAGACTCAGATAGCGTAGGTTTGGGTGAACCAAGAAGCCTGCCTCCTGGGACAGTAAGTGAGAGCCGAGTGGCAGAGGCATTGGCCGTTCCTGAGAAAGTTGGTACAGCAGAGAGAACCAAATCTGCCTGGGCCAAAAGAGTGCGATTAAGATCAGAGTAGCTCGCACTCTGCGGAGTTTCAGAAGAACCCTCTGGATCAATGGGAAGGGAGGGAAGGCGTAGAGGAATCTGCCTGCCCAAGAGAGGGACAACATGCCTCGTCAGAAAACACCAGGCCCTGGATCTAGCAAGCAGAAATTGGGCAGTTTTGTGCTGGATGGGGACGCAAAAAGGTCTAACTCTGGTGTCCCCATCTGCGAAACAAATTCTCTACAACCTCCTGGAGTAGTTCCCATTTGTGGACTCTGGCCTGAGAGCAGCTCAGACTGTCTGCGATAACGTTGTCCACTCTTGTGACATGGACAGCAATAAGATCTGTGATGTGTTGAAGTACCCAATCCCACACCCTCACGGCCTCCCTGCAAAGAGGGTAGGAATGAGTGCCTCCCTGTTTGTTGATGTAGAACATCACCTCGGTATTGTCTGTTTGCATCAGAAGAGTACCCGGTGGAATTTCCGATTGGAAGTCCTGCAAGGCATATAGGACCACTCTCAGCTCCAAAAGGTTTATGTGAAGGTGAGATTCCTGGGTCGTCCACGAGTCCTGAGACCTGACACCGTTGAGGTGTGCTCCCCAACCAGACCCCAAAGTTTCCATGGAGAGCATCACGAACGGAGACGGGGCAACGAAGGGGACTCCTGTTGAAAGGTGCTCTGGGATGAGCCACCATTGCCAATCCCTGATGACGGCCTTCGTGATCTGGATTGGATGCTGCAGATGGTCTTGCTTCTGATCCCACTGCACCCATAACATCCACTGGGTCACCCGTATGTGGAGATGGGCTAAAGGGACTGTTGCAATGGCCGCAGCTATGTGTTCGAGCAGGCAAAGGACCAATCTTGCCGGAACGGTTTTACTCGCCAAGATATCCCTTATAAGGGATCTGATGTGCTCTGCTCTGTCCTGGGGCAAAAACGCTTTCCCCTGAACGGTATCCAGGACTACGCCTATGAACTGCAGTCTCAGACGGAACCAGGCACGACTTCTCCCGATTGATGGTGATGCCCAACGATCCGAAGAGGGAATGAGTACAATGAATCGCAGACATCAGGGCCTCCCGAGAGGGGGCCACAAGGAGCCAGTCATCCAGGTAGGGGAACACATAGTGGCCTTGTCTACTGAGAGCTGCTGCCATGACTGCCATGCATTTCGTGAACACCCGAGGTGCAGAGGACAGTCTGAAAGGGAGGGCTCGGAATGGATAATGGCAACCCAGAAACTCGAAGTGCAAGAATTTTCTGTGCGCTCGAGCTATCTGAATATGCAGGCAGGCATCCTGCATGTCCAGTGATGCTAAGAAGGCGTCCTGCTTGAGCATGGAAATTTGTCCTGGAAGAGTCACCATGCAGAAGCGTTTGTATAGCACTGAAGCATTGAGGTCGCGGAGGTCCAGGATCGGACGGAGGACCCCTGTTTTTTTGGGAACCAGAAAGAAGTGGCAATAATATCCTGCACCTCTCTGGTTCCATAGTACGTGCTCGATGGCCTCTTTGTCGAAGCGCTAGCACCTCCTTTTGACCCGAATAACAAGAAAGCAGGGGAGGTCTTGAAGGTGGGTGGATGGTCGAGGAATTCTATAGCGTCTCCTCTCTCTACCAGTTGTAGAATCCAGCGGTCGGTGGCTATCGTCTGCCACCCTGCAAGGTGGCGGGAGATGCGACCCCCAACCTTTTCTTCCCAATGATCCAGAGGAGGGGTGGGGGCCGGGAAGGAGTCATGCTGTGGCGGCGTTGCTTCCCGCGGGCTGGGTCGGTTTGGTGCATCTCTGACCTTGGCCTGGGGAAGACAGACTGAGCCTTGCAGCTGAAGTTGCCCCTTTGCTGCTGGCTGGAACGTGGCTGTTGCCATTGTTGCCTGCCGCAAAAGCGATTCTGGGTCCTACGAAAGGAACCAGTCTTGGGCCTGTACATGGCCTGTACAGTCCTCACCACCTTCCCGACATCCTGTAAATACAGGTTACTCACCTATAACAGGAGTTCTAAGAATGGTATATGTTGTTCATCCACACTTTCTGGCAGGTTCCTTGCCGCTTTACATCTTGCCGGAAGGTCTTCAAGCTGGCTCCTCCCACCCACCCGGGTGGTAAAACTCTCGGCTCCTCCCCATGACGAAAGATCTAGCCCGCTGGAAGCCAGGTTGTGCGTCGAAACCGGGGAGGTCGGGTGGGTCGTGTGGATGAACAACATATACCATTCCTACAACTCCTGTTACAGGTGAGTAACCTGTATTTCTAGGGACATGAATATGTTGTTCATCCACACTTACTGGCAGACTCCTAGCAGTTCTCTGGGAGGAGGGAGGCAAGGCCCACACCCCCTACTTAGGTAGAAAGACTGGAGAACCGAGGCCCCGACCAACATCCCGGCGTGACCCAAGGTCAATGTGGAAGGGGGAAAACGGTAAGGCCTGCTTCCAGGTAGAAGCCCTGAGGATATCCTGGACCAGAGTATCCTCAGAAGCAGCCACTGATGCAGCGGAAGGGCGGGTGAAATGAGCACTTATGCCTCTGGGAGGCTCCAAGCCCGCCCATCTATAGCGGAGACCTATGCAGGAGGTGACCCACCTACTCGTCATCCGCTTGGCTGCAGGTCTGCCAGGTGCGGCTTCAGCGTAGATGATAAACAGCTGGAGAACCTCTCCCGAACTTCAGCCCTATGTTCCCTGGGTAGGCGAGCGTTAAAATAGGGTCCCAAAGGAACCTATATACAGCTTCCGAGGCGTGAATGGGGAAGACCCCGGCAGAGGCAATACCTGGATAGGGGGGAAAAAACTCCGCCACCGCCAACGGAAGGAACTTCGGGTGGGGCGCAGGACAACCTTGTCCCTGTGGAAGACCAGATAGGGAGATTCAAAGGAGCACCTGGAACTCTCCCCTCCTCCTGGATGGCAGAGTAGCCCCAAGAAGGTGTTCTTCCACAACAGGTGGCGAAACTCAGAAATAGGGACACTCTCCTCGAAGGGGAGGTGTGATCGAGGCCTAGAAAAGCGCCTGACCACCTTTTCTGCCCCACCGACTGCCTTCCGGCTCGCGCCTGGAAGACAGGGGTGACCAACAGAAGCACCCAGAGGGTCGTCGACCAAAGCCCTGGTTCAACAAGAACGGACCGTAGATGGTCCGGAATGCTCGCCGAGGGACGGGAGAGGGGCCCCGGCCCTGTCCCAACATCAAATGGAGAACTCTACCATTTGAAGGCGAGCATGTTTGGCCGACTCCCGGCAGGAGACGCCTCAAACGTCGAGGACCTTGCCGAAAGACCCCAGGCCTGGCCCCTAGCCACACAGGGACCAGGCCTTTAGGTGCAGGGATTGAAGGTCCAGATGGAAAACCTTCCCCTGAAAACAGAGATCAGGACCGGGTGGGCTGGAAGCCGCCTCGGGAGCCTGGGGCTGAGACTGACGAGAGCTATATACCAGAGCTGGCCAACCAGTCTGGGGCTACCAGCATCGCTTGCACCTAGTCCCTCCTCGCAGTGGGTCAAGGAAAATGGGGGAGAGGCGCAGAAGAGGCCCGGGGTCCGCAACCTCGACGGCAACCCCTACAGCAAACCTTGCTGAGGGGGCGGGCATGAGACAGTCTCGGCCTCGTATTCTCCCTGAAGGGAGGAGGGAGAAGATCCTGTGCTACCTCTGGCAGGGAAGACCACCCGTGAGGTGCAGCCTATGTCCGGCTTAGGGCATCAGCCAGGGTGCTGGAGGCTCCTGCCATCGAATGGCTAGGAAACCGCCTCCCAGCTGCGTGAAAGGCCCAATACGGAGAACCTCTTTATGAGATGCAAGAGGCTCGTCCGAACCTGGTGGAGTAGGTAGCACATGGTTGTGGTGTTGTCCGCCTGGACTTAAACCACTAGACCCCGCACAAACGGAGCGAGCAGTGCAAGCAAAGCGGACCGCCAGGAGCTCCAGCGGGTAGGAAAGACACCGGGACTCCCGAGAGGACCAGAGGCGGAGCACTCTGTATTCCCTTGATGGGCACCCCAACCCATCCGAGAAGCATCGGTCGAGAACAGACCATCGACTGGAGCGGATGAACAGGATGTTCTCCTGCAAGAGCTCAAGGCAGTCGAAGGAGGCGTTCCCCTAACTCTGGGCTGCTAGCCACCCGAACTGGTCCCCAGGAATGCAGCACTGTGACCGCTGGCTGGCCAGTCCCTACAAGGGAATGCATGAACCAGCGGGTCCAACAGACCACGCTGGAGCCGAGCCGCCTTGAGGCCAGGAGGAGCAGGAGGTCCTGGCAGGGCCCAATTGCCCAGTCAGACCTGACCAGGTAAGGGAGGAAGAACCTCAGCCCTGTCCGCCGGGAGCCGAGCTCGGACTCAAGAGTCAAGCCTGGTCCCGAAGAAAAATCACCCGCTAAGGCACGAGTTCCAACGTGGCTCCGATAACAGGAGACAAGCCTGAGATCCAGAACTCTGGATCGACCCCTTCCACCTGGAAGGGTTGTAGTCAGGCCACCATCCGGGTGGGGTTACGCCCCGGCCCCTCGATGCCACAGAAAGCTGCTGGGCAGAGACCGAAGGGCTTGGCCTGCAACTCGTAAGGAGATCCCCAGTTAGGAAAGGGAGGAGTCTCCCAGGAAACGGACGGAACGAGGAATAAGTACATCCTGGAGGCCCAGGAGCAAAGCCACACGCCCATTCTGAGGATGGGATATCTAAGTCAGAGAGACCATCCAGGAGTGCGGAAGAATGGGGCGCAAGCCCCCCATCCGTTTGAGACCAGGGATACCTGGACACGAACCCAGGGTCAGAAGGAGGATCCGCAACCTTCCTGATCACCTCTATTTAGAGGGCCAGGCAAGTCGGCTCAGCGGGCCATCGAAGAGGCTGTGGACCCCAAGATCCCCGTGGGGCAACGGCTCAAAAGGGTGGAACCTGCTCGCAAACCTGAGACAGGGCCTACCCTTAGCACCTCCGACCCCTAGAGGTCCAGGAAGGCGGACCAAGTGGAGGAGGTGCGGAGCCGTCCCCCCATGGGGGAAACCCGGGTAGGGGCAACGGGGCCAAGGACAGTGTCCCTTAGCCTGTCACTGGGCAGGCTTGGGGGAGGAAGAGGCCGAGGGAGCTCTCGGGCCTTTACCTCCCTGCTTCCTTTTGGAGGAAGACACTGGTTTGGAGTCAGGCCACCCAGCGCATGCCTGCCGGGACGGTCGAGCCACAGGGACCGGGGGGGCAAAGGGGCTTACGCAAAGGCTGCCGGCTGGCCTTGTCCCTCCAGGTGGGAGTGACCGAGTCCGGAGTGGCATAGGACTTCTCGGACCCCTGGAGGTGTCCCTCCACTCCAGGGCCGAAAAGGTCAGTCCCCAAGAAGGGGATGTCCACCAACTCGTGCTGGGTTTCCAAAGAGAAGGAGGATAACCTCAGCCAGCCCTGCGGCGCATGAGCCACCTTGACCGCCACCGATCTGGCACAAGAGTCACCTAAATCCAGAGCCGTCTGGAGTTGCTGCCATCCACCGCCCTACCCTGGTCCCGCACCTGCCGGACCATGGTCCACACGTCGGCCGGGAGATGAGGGAGCACCTCGTCCAGGGAGCCCAAAAGGGCGTGGGAGAAATGTGCCATCAGTGCAGCCGAGCTGGCCTGTCGGAGGCCTAGGGAGGACGCAGCGTAAACCTTACGCCCGACATAGTCCATCCTTTTGGACTCCTTGTCAGGGAGCCTATCCACAGCCCTAGCATTCCCAGAACACTGGAAAACATTGTCGGTAACTAACCCCTCAGCCGAGGGGTGCTCCGAGAAACCGGGCAAAGAACCGACAGGGACAGAGTACTTCCTGGCCATCCTGGCTGAGGGCGCAGGGCAGAAAGTAGGCCGCCGCCAGAGCTCCAGGGCCAGGTCAACAATTGCCTCAGCCACTGGGAAAGCCTCCGAGAGTGAACCCCCTCGGTCTAGAATCTCCGTAAGGGAGAAAGGGGCCCGTTTGGAAATGGGCTCGAGCTGCATCCCGGTGAATTCCAAGATGAGCTGAAACAGACCCATAAAGGACGATGGACTGTCGTCCACAGAACGTTCCAGAGAGGACCCTGGGTTTTCCCGACTACAGAACATAGAGGAGTCGACTTTGGACTCCGAGGGGTCTGCAAAAAGTTGCCTCAGGCCTGAGTCACTCTTCATCCGCCGAGGACGGGCGGGAGTGAGGGGGACAGATAACCTGCGAGACAGGTCATGACCCGGCCGGGGTTCCACCAAGGACGGTGGGGCAGCAGGGATCGGACGAGCAACCGGCCCCAGAGAAGGCCCCTCGACTGCGGCAAGCGGTTGAGTCGGCCAATCAGGCGGCAGCTGCTTGCTAGCCGGGGAATGAATCGGGGTCGATTGATTCCCGGACAACAACAACTGCTGCCACATGAACTCCTCGTAAAGTCGATGTCATCAGCATCGAAGCCACTCCTCATCTGAGGAGGGGGACGAGGAAGAATGGTAATGCCACTTAACTCGGTGACCCGACTGAGAATGCCGAGGTCGGCATGGAGCTGGACGAGACCGAGAGCAAGACCGAATCCTCAACTGGGAACCGAGGCGGTTTGGAAGGAGCGGGCGCCCGCCTCCTCCTCGGCTCGAAGAAAGTGCCGAGGTCTGTGGACCCAAAGGTGCAGGCAGAACCTCAGCCTCTGCCAGGGAACCCCGGCGAGGGTGGCAGAAGACAGCCCAAATGACGGGTCGAAGACTCGACAACGTTGACGGGAGTCCTGGCCGGCTGACCTGACGGGGACACCGTGAAGCCAGCGGCAAGAGCCGCACCCTCGACCGAAGTCGAACGTCGGCTGGCAGGGGAGGGGGAACTCTCCCGCTCCCTCCAGCGCTGGCAAAGGGACTTAGCCTGTGACTCCCTGGACTTGGGCCGGGAGGCAGGTCCTGAAGGTCCCTCTCCTCTGGAGGAAAGGGACTGGCGAAGCTCTTTGAGCAGGCTGCGTGGGAGAACTCTCAGGAGGCGGGATGGCGCGCGACCAAGGAAGGAGGGCGGCCGCCTCCCGGAGGAAGGAAGATCGAGCTGCTCAGCGAGACAGCCCGGCGCGGAACACTGTCCGACAAGTCTCGAGGAATTTTCAGAGCGGGAAAAATTTCCGGTCACCCGAACTGAACAGGCCGCAGGATCCTCAGAGGAGCTGGCCGAAGGGCACAGCAAAATGCCAAAGTTCAGGGATCATGGGATCAAGTCAAGGCAGTAGCACTAAGTGGGGCGCGGGTCTTTCCTGGGAGAATTAGCCGGGCGCCTCCGAGAGCCAGAAAACGAATGAGCCATCGCCGCAGCAAGAAGAAGAAGATCGAAGTTTCAGAAAAACTTCCAACTGATTTCGAAGACCGAAATTTCCAGGAACCAGTCAAAAACACAGAGCGCTAAGGAGGGAACCTGAGCTTCCAAGCGGTAAGGAAGATCTGGCGTCATGGGGCAGAGCTGAGAGTTTTACCACCTGGGTGCGTGGGAGGAGCCAGCTTGAAGACCTTCCGGCAAGATTTAAAGCGGCAAGGAACCTGCCAGTAAGTGTGGATGAACAACATATCCATGTCCCTAGAACTTGGCGATTACCTTTTTGGATTCTTCACCAAACAGGACATCTCCGTCGTAGGGGACATCCAGGATATTTTTCTGGGCGTCCAGAGTAAATCCTGAGATGCGAAGCCATGAGGGTCTCCAGAGACAGACGTCCGAGGCTGCTCCCCTGGCCGCAGAGTCTGCCGAATCATAGGTGGCTCTCAAAACTTGGGTCCCCACGTCTGACCCTGTGTGGAGAAAGTTCAAAAGTTCCTCCTTCTGCTCGCCATCCAGAAGGACTCTGACCAGGTCCTGGCCCTGTTCCCATAGGGCGTTCTGAAACTGAACCATGTGTGGTAGGTAGTTCAGTGACCTAATGGAGCATGCAGCAGCCGCATACTTGCAACTCCCCAGTGAATCCAATTGCTTGGATTCCAGGTCTGGTGGCTGGGTGCTCAGATGCTGCAGCCGTTGAGACCGGTCGTATGAGGCCGTGATGACCAGTGAATCAGCCAGGGGTTGGTGCGCCAAATATGGGTCCTCCAAAGGAGCCCTGTACAGGCGGTCAGCCTTCTTCGGCACAGTGGGGGTGGAATGCGGACATTTCCACACGTCCTTGGTGACGTCTGAAAAGGTATCCACCGAGCGTGGCACCACCACAGGCTTAGGGTCTTTCTGCCGAAGATATCGAGCTAGGCGCTGTTGTTCGGGGTCTAGATCTTCCGACTGCCATCCCATATTCTTCTGGATGTGCCGCATGATTTTAGCAAAGGAGGGACCATCTAGAGGTCACCTGGGGAGGTCTCGTGGGTCTGGTGATGAAAGACTGATGGGAGAAGGAGACCTGGAGGTATCCGATGAGTCCAGTCTTGAGTCGTCCCCCTGAGGAGTGGACCTTTTCCTCTGGGTCGCTTGGGGCCGGGGGACCCTGAGGAAAGGCATGAAGGGAGCCTTCTCCTTTCTCTGGATCTACCCGTATGAGGTGGTGTTGGCTCCTTGGGGGTCAGGGGTCTACTGTCTGGACTCTGGGGGGGGGGGGGACGGCTTTACAGGGCCCACATCCTTCTTGATAGTGTCCCACCAAAAAGTAAAGAGATCTTTAACTTCTTGTATGTTCATGCCGGACAACGGGCCAGGCATCGGGGTTGGCCTGTCGCCGGTGTCAGGTCCGAGGTTGTCACCGGTTTGGGCGAAGGCTCCCGAGGAAGCCCAGCGTCTTTAGTGTTACCTGCCTGGTTGTCAGGCAACGTCAAATTCTCCTCCGATAAACCCCGTCGACCGATGAAGGGAGGACAGCTGTCAGCTCCGAAGGTCGCCTGACCGACGTCGGGTATTTGAGGGACGTCTGGTCTGTCGAGCGTTTGGCCAGTGAAGGGTCAGCAGCCCATTTAGGCTCTGTCACCTGCTTGAGGGACGTCAGGTCCGTGGTCTTCCTGGGAGGGGGATCAGGTCCCCTGGGAAACCGATCTGGTGTTGGGTTCCCAGCATCTGTCTAAGGAAGTAGAAGCAGACTTCGAGGAGGACTTGGACCTATGACGGTCGGAAAATACAGGTTACTCACCTGTAACAGGAGTTCTAGGAATGGTATATGTTGTTCATCCACACTATCTGGCAGGTTCCTTGCTGCTTTAAATCTTGCCAGAAGGTCTTCAAGCTGGCTCCTCCCACCCAACCGAGTGGTAAAACTCTCTGCTCCGCCCCATGACGCCAGATCTAGCCCGCTGGAAGCCAGGTTGTGCGTCGAAGCCAGGGAGGTCAGGTGGGTCGTGTCGATGAACATATACCATTCCTAGAACTCCTGTTACAGGTGACTAACCTGTATTTCTAGGGACATGGATATGTTGTTCATCCACACTATTTGGCAGACTCCTAGCAGTTCTCCGGGAGGAGGGAGGCAAGGCGCACACCCCCTACTTAGGAAATAAAGAGTGGAGAACCGAGGCCCCCAACCAGCATCCCACAGTGACCCAAGGTTGATGTGGTAGGGATAAAACGGTATGTGCCGACTTCCAGGTAGGAGCCCTGCAGATATCCTGGGTAGGGACATCCCCGGAAGCAGCCACCGATGCAGTGGAAGGGCGGGTAAAATGAGCACTTATCCCTCTGGGAGGCTCCATGCCCGCCCACCTATAGCGGAGATATATGCAGGAGGTGACCCACCCGCTCATTGTCCGCTTGGCTGCAGGTCTGCCAGGTGCGGTTTCAGTGTAGATGACAAACAGCTGGCGAACCTCTCCTGAACTTCAGCCCTACGCTCCCTGAGAAGGCGAGCACTCAAGTAGGGTCCAAATGGAGCCTATATGCAGCCTCCGAGGTGTGAAAGGGATTGAACCCCAGCAGAGACAATACCCGGTTAGGGTAACGTTCCGACACCACCTACGGAAGGAACTTCGGGTGGGGCGCAGAACAACCTTGTCCCTGTGGAAGACCAGATAGGGAGACTCGAAGGAGGCGCCTGGAGCTCTCCCATCCTTCTGGTTGACGTGGTAGCCCCCGAGAAAGTGTTCTTCCACAACAGGTGGGAGAATCGCACCTGTGCATTGGTTCGAATGGCTTGCCCGTGAGCTAAGCCCATACCAGCATAAGAGGAGGTCAAGATTCTCTCCCCGGAGGGGAAGCGTGATCAAGGCCTTGGAAAAACGCCAGACCACCTTTCCTGTGCCGACTACCTTCCGGCCCACGCCCGGAGGACAGGGGTGGCTACCAGGAGCACCTTAAGGGTCGTCGACCGAAGCCCTTGCTAAAGAAGACGAAGGGACCACAGGTAGTCCGGAATGCTCACCGAGGAACAGGAGAGGGGACCAGGCCCTATCCTAACACCAAATGAAGAACTCTTCCATTTGAAGGCGTAGCATATCTGGTCGACTCCTGGCAGGACGCCTCAACAATGTCGAGGACCTCGCCGGAAGACCCAAGGCCTGGCCACTAGCCGCACAGGAACCAGGCCGTCAGGTGCAGGGATTGAAGGTCCAGATGGAATACCTTCCCCTGACAACAGAGATCAGGACCGGGCGGGCTGGAAGCCTCCTTGGGAGCCTGGGGCTGAGACCGAGGAGAGCTGGATACCAGAGCTGGCAGAACAAGTCTGGGGCTACCAGAATCACCTGCGCCTAGTCTCTCCTCGCCTTGCCTGTGGGTCAAGGGAAATGGGGGAGAGGTGCAGAAGAGGCCCGGGGTCCGCGGCCTCAAAGGCATCCCCTTACAGCAAGCCCTGCTGAGGGGGGCGGGCATGAGGCAGTCTCGGCTTCGCATTCTCCCTGGAGGGAAAAAGGTCCACCCGAGGCGTGACCCAGTGGGAGAAAGATCTTGTGCTATCTCCGGCAGGGAAGACCACTCGTGAGGCGCAGCCCTTATCCGGATTAGGGCATCAGCCAGGGTGCTGGAGGCTCCTGCCATCGAAATGGCTAGGAAAACCACCTCCAGGCTGCACACGAGACCAAATGCGGAGAACCTCCTTACGCAATGGCAAGGGGCGCGTCCGGCCCTGGCGGGTTAGGTAGCACATGGTCGTGGTATTGTCTGCCTGGACCTAAACCACTTGACCCCGCACAAACGGAGCAAAATCAGTGCAAGCTAAGCAGACCGCATGAAGCTCCAGCAGGTTGAAATGGCATTCGGAGTCCCGAGGGGACCAGAAGCAGTGCACTCTGCGCTCCCCTTGATGGGCACCCCAACCCATCAAGAGATGCATCGATGCTTGAAGACCCGCCGACCGGGCGGATGAGCAGGATGCCTCCTGTAGATGTGCTGGGCGAGTCCCGCCATAGGAGAGCGCCCCACATCCCCTGGTTACTGTCATGGCTGGTCCAAAGGATCGCAGCTGCCAGGACCGCTGGCTGGCCAGCCCCCATTAAGGGGACGCATGAACCAACGGGTCCAATCGGACCATGCTGGTGCAGGCCGCCACGAGGCCCAGGAGGTGCAGGAAGTCCCGAGCAGGGCGCGATTGCCCAATCAGACATGATTAGGTAAAGGAGGAAGAACCTCGGCCCTGTCCGCCAGGAGCCGAGCTCTGGCTTGAAGAGTCAAGCTCTGTCCCGATGAAAGGATCACCCGCTTTGACATGAGTTCCGACTTGGCTCTGTTAGAGAGGAGACCGGTCTGACAGCAACCTAGATGGCCAGAACTCTGGACCGCCCCACCTCCGCTCTGGAAGGGTTGCAGTCAGCCCACCATCCGGGTAGGGGTACACCCGGACCCTTCGGCGCTGCAGGAATGCTGCTGAAAAGAGGCCGAAGGGTATGGCCTGGAACTCGTAAAGACATCCCCCCGTTCTTGAAGCAGAGGAGTCTCCCAAGAAACGGACGGATCAAAGTGTGAAGAATACATCCTGGAGGTCCAGAAAATAGAGCCACACGCCTCGTTCCAAGGATGGGATATCCGAGTCAGAGTGACCATCCCAAAGGTCCGAGACCTTAAGAAGCTGTTCAGGTCGTGCGGGTCAAGGATGGGGCACAACCTCCCCCTCCATTTGGGGACCAGGAAAAAGAGGAGGATCCGCCACCCTCCTGATCACCTCTTTATCGAGGAGCAGGGCAATATCGGCTCAGCGGGCCGACAGCAAGGCTGCAGACTCCGTGGCCCCCTGAGGGGCGACGGCTCGAATGGGTGGGGCCTGCTCGAAATCCAGAGGCAGGCCCCTTCTCTAGCACCTCCAACACCCAGCGGTCCATAGTGATAGCGGACCAGGCGGAGGAAGGGCGGGGCCGTCTCCCCACGGGGGAACCCGGGTAGGGGTGACGAGGCCGGGGGCAGCGCCCCTCAGCCTGTCACTGAGCAGGCTTGGAGGAGGGACTGGCCGAGGGAGCTCCTGAGTCTTTACCTCCTTGCTTCCCCTTAGAGGAAGCCGCTGGCTTGGGGTCAGGATGCCAAGCGGAAGCCTGTTGGCCCTCATGCTGCTGTTGATGGGCCAGTCGTGCCGCAGGGGCTGAAGGACGAAGGGGCTTACACAAAGGTTGCCGGCGGCCCCTGTCCCTCTGGGCGGGGGTGACAGAGTCCAGAGTGGCATCAGACTTCTCTGTCCCCTGGAGGTGTCCCTCCACTCCAGGGCCGAAGAGGTCAGTCCCCAAGAAGGGGATGTCTGCCAACTTGCGCTGGGTGTCCGTCGAGAAGGTGGATATCCTCAGCCACGCCCTGCGGCACACGGCCACCGCGGCCGATACTGACCTGGTACAGGAATCTCCTATGTCCAAAGCAGTCTGAAGCTGCTGCTACGCCACCGCCCTACCCTGGTCCCACATCCGCCAGACTGTGGTCCGCAGGTCGGCCAGGAGATGAGGTAGCACCTCACAGGGAGCCCAAGAGGGCGTGGGAGAAATGTGCCATCAGTGTGGCCGAGCTGGCCTGTCGGAGGCCTAGGGAGGATGCGGCATAAACCTTGCGCCCGACGTCCATCCTTTTGAACTCTTTGTCGGGGGGGCCTAGCCACATCCCGAAGACATTATCGGTAACTAACCCCTCAGCGGAGGGGTACTCCGAAAAACCGGGCAAAGAACCGACAGGGACAGAATACTTCCTGGCCATCCTGGCCGAGGGTGCAGGACAGGAAGTAGGCCGCTGCCAAAGCTCCAAGGATGGGCCGACGATGGCCTCAGCCACTGGGAAGGCCTCCGAGGGTGAACCCCCTCGGTCTAGGATCTCCATCAGGGGATAAGAGGCCCGTTTGTACACGGGTTCGAGCTGCATCCCTGTGAACTCCGAGATGAGCCTAAGCAGCTCCAGGAAGGACGATGGGCTGTCATCCAAAAACCGGTCCAGGGAGGACTCCGGGCCCTCCCATCTGGGGAACACAGAGTCGTCGGACTCCGAAGGGTCTGCAAAGAGCTGCCTCAGGCCTGAGCCACTCTTCGCCCGCCGAGGGCGGGCGGGAGTAAGGGTGACCGACAACCTGCGGGACAGGTCGTGACCTAACCGAGGTTCCACCACGATCGATGGGGCAGCAAGATTTGGTCTAACAACCGGCCCAGAAGTGGGCACCTCAACTGCAGCGAGCGGTTGCGTTGGCCGTTCCGGTGGCAGCTGCTTGATAGACGGGGAATGAATCGGAGTCGGGTGGTTCCCGGACACAGCAACTGCTGCCACATGAACTCCTCGTAGCACGTCGACGCCATCTGCATAGAAGCCTCTCCTCATCCGAGGAGGGAGACGAGGAGGAATAGTGTTGCCACTTAACTCAGTGCCCCGACCGAGACCGGCGAAGTCGGTGGGAGCGGCTTGACCGAGAAGAAGACCGAGACCCAGATCCTCGGCGAAACCAAGGGTGGGTCCGGGAAGGAGCGGGGGACACCCGCTCTTCCCTCGGCTCAGACAGAATGACCTAGGACTGCCGCCCGGAAGGTGCAGGCAGAACCTCGGCCTCCACCAGGGAAACTGGCGAAGGGTTGACGGCTCTTGCAGTCGACCGCCCGGGTGACGGGTCGAGAGAAAACTTGACAACGTCGACGGGAGTCTTGGCCGGCTGGCCTGACGGGGACACCGTGAAGCCAACGACCTGAGCTGCAACCTCAACCGAAGTCGAAGGTCAGCAGACAGGGGAAGGGGACCTCTCCCACTCCCACAAACGCCGACGATGGGACTTACCCTGCGACTCCCTTGACCTGGGCCGAGAGGCAGGTCCCGATGGCCCCTCTCCCTTCGTGAAAAGGGACTGGCGAAGCTCCTTGAACGAAGCCGAATGAGAGGAACTCAAAGAGACCAGGATAAATGCCGCAACCGAGGAGGAGGGGGTGCAGCCTTGGCCGCCGCCTCCTCCAGGGAGTTAGAGAGATCGAGCTGTTCAGCCAACGTGGACACCGCCCAATGAGCCTCTAAAGATTTTACCAGTCGGAAAAAATCCTCAGAGCGCCTAAGCCAAAACAGGCATACGATCCCGCCAGGGCGTTGGTCGAAAGGCGCAGCACAATTAAACTTGCGGATCATGGTCCAAGTCGAGGCAGTAAACGACGTGGAGTGCGGATCAGTCCTGGAGATATTCCCGCCCGCCCGGCGCCCGAGAGCAGGAAACGACTGTCCATCAGCCGCGAGGAAGAAGACAAGTTTTAGAAAACTTCAAAACTAAATCGGAACCAGTCGAGAACGAAGCGTAAGGAGGAACCTGAGCTTCCAAGCGGTAAGGAAGATCTGGCGTCATGGGGCGGAGCCAGAGTTTTACCACCCGGGTGGGTGGGAGGAGCCAGCTTGAAGACCTTCAGGCAAGATTTAAAGCGGCAAGGAACCAGCCAGATAGTGTGGATGAACAACATATCCATGTCCCTAGAAACTTCGCTGAGGCCCGGGAGGGCATTGGAGAGGTATCCGAAGTCCTGGTAGTCTTCAGCGGGTGGAGAGAAGCCGAAGGACTGCCCAAGGATAGTACAGTTATGTAAGAACTTACCGTAACAGTAGATCTTCGATAACATCTCTTGCAGCAGGTTACACCATTAGGACTGAAGCCGTCAGGCGCCAGGACCCCACGGAAATTTTCTAGTTAGCAGTCTTCAGCGGGGACCGCCTCCAACGTCAGTCCCGCCCCGTTGTCAGGCGTAGTACATAAGGAGGCGGTCCCCCCACAATCCTCAGTTCTCCCGCCGGAGACTCCCAGCCGCTGGATGACATCAGAAGAGGAGACCGAGGATCCGCCACCAGATGGCCAAGACTATAAATCAGAACATCCCATCCCGTAAGATGGATGTTTGGCTACGACCTACCTCCAAAAGAAGGGGGATGGTGGGCGGGAAGGTACCTGCTGCAAGAGCTGTTCTCGAAGATCTACTGTTACGGTAAGTTCTTACGTAACTGTACTATCTTACTTCGAGATACAGCTCTTGCATAGGTTACCACCATGGGACAGTTTCAAGCAACAGTGGCAATCTCACTACAGGGAGGAGGAAGGTAGAAGTCTCAATACAACTCTGGCTTAGGACAGAAGTCCCTGAAGGACAGCTAGGCCAAAACCTGCTCTTCGCCTCGATGCAATGTCCAGACTGTAATGCCTGATCAAGGTATGCACAGAGCTCCAAGTAGCTGCAGCGCAGATAGCTGAGGTGGACACGCTCTTTAACGCCGCAAAGGAAGTGGCCACCCCTCTCGTGGAATGACCCTTGACCGCGCCCAGTAAGGGTTTATTGCTCTTGTCATAACAGAAAGTGATGCACTGGATGAGCCACTTCGAGAGAGACTGTTTAGAGACAGGAGCTCCTTTCATTCTGAAAGCAAAGGAGACAAAAAGTTGATCTGCCTTTCGAAACTGTTTGGTTCTGGTCAGATAATATCTGAGGCACCGATGCACAGTGAGGGTGTGCAGAAGGGCTTCTCCTCGATTAGTGTACCTTGAGAAATACACTGGTAAATCAATTTCCTGGTTAAGGGTGAGGGCTGAAACCACCTTAGGCAAAAACTTTGGGTTTGTCCTCGGGATACCCTGTCGGATGGAAAACCAAATAAGGCTCTTTGCACATTAAGCATGCAATTCGAGATCCTTCACTGATATAAACAACTTAAAATAACGTTTTCCACAATAGAAAATGTAGCTTATAATCATGGCTGGTTAAAAGGTGGCAGCGTAAGCTGCTCCAGGACGAAGGGTAAGTCCCAAGTTGGAATCGGATCCTTGATGGACGGCCTAAGGTGGAGGACTCCCCTTAAAAAGGCACGAGTAGTGTCCAACTGGGCCACCGTCCGATGGCCTACGGGGGCATAGTAAGCAGAAATTGCACAAAGGTGCACCTTAATTGAGGAGTAAGCCAGTCCGGAATGAAAAAGGGAAAGCAGGTAGTCCAGAACCAGCTTTTCGGGACATTCTAATTGCGAGAAACCACGCGCTTGAGCCCACAAACATAATCTACGCCATGGCGTACGTTGCGTGGGTTGCCGGTTTTCTGGTGGCAGAGAGCACATCTGCCACTTCTTGCGAGACCCCGTATCGCATCGTGGCTATGTCTCTAGGAGCCAAGCGTGCAGGTTCAATGAGCTCAAGTCTGGATGAACTAATGAACCCGCCTCCTAAGACAACAGATGGGAGCAGATTGGCAAAGGAACTGGAGGTTCCCAGGATAACTGATGCAGAAGAGGGAACCAGATTTGTCTGGGCCAGAAAGGCGCGATCAAAATGAACGTCACATAGTTTCAGAAGAACCCTCTGGATCAACGGGAAGGGAGGGAAGGCACAGAGGAATCTGCCTACCCAGGAGAGGGACAACACGTCTCGCCAGAAAACACCAGGCCCTGGACCTAGAGAGCAAAAATTGGGCAGTTTTGCGTTGGATGGGGACACAAAAAGGTCTAACTCTGGAGTGCCCCATCTGTGAAACAGATCCTCTGCCACCTCCTGTAGAAGTTCCCACTCATGGACTCTGGCCTGAGAGCGACTCAGACTGTCTGCGACGGTGCTGTCCACTCCCGGGACGTGTACTGCAATTAGGTTTGCGCCGTGTTGCAATACCCACTCCCACACTCATGGCCTCCTGCAAAGCGGGTAGGAGTGAGTGCCTCCTTGTTTGTTGAGGTAATACATCACACCGGTATTGTCTGTTTGTAACAGGAGTGTACCGGTGGAATCTCCAACTGGAAGGCCTGCAGAGCGTAAAGAATTGCCCTCATTTCCAAAATGTTGATGTGGAGATGAGATTCCTGGGCTGTCCAAAGGCCCTGAGACCACACGCTGTCTAGGTGTGCTCCCCACCCGAGCCCTGAGGCGTCTATGGAGAGAGTCACAGTTGGGGACGGCGCTGTGAAGGGAACCCCCGCAAAGAGGTTCCCCAGATCTAGCCACCACTGCCAATCCCGAATCGCGGTCTTCATGATTCGAATTGGCTGTGGCAGATGGTCTTGCCTTTGGTCCCATTGAACCCTTAACATCCACTGGGTTACCCGCATGTGGAGCCGTGCCATCGGGACTGTTGCAATGGCCGCAGTCATGTGTCCGAGCAGGCGAAGGACCAGTCTGGCCGGGACAGTCTTCTTCACCGACAGGTCCCTGATGAGGGATCTGATGTGTTCCGCTCTGTCTGAGGGAAGAAAAGCTTTCCCTCCGACGGTGTCCAGAACTGCTCCTATAAACTGCAGTTTCTGGGACGGCACCAGGAGTGACTTCTCGTAGTTGATGAGGATACCCAGTGATTGAAAAAAGGACTGGGTGTTGTGAATGGCCGTCATCAGTGCCTCCCTGGAGGGTGCCATGAGAAGCCAGTCGTCCAAGTATGGGAACACGTAGTGGCCTTGTTTCCTCAGAGATGCCGCTACGACCGCGATGCACTTCACAAAAATGTGAGGTGCCGATGACAGCCCGAAGGGAAGAGCTCGGAAGTGATAATGGCAGCTCTGAAACTCGAAGCGCAGGAACCTCCTTTGCGCTTGAGCAATTGGAATGTGCAGGTAGGCGTCCTGCATGTCCAGAGACGCCAGAAAGGCGTCTCGCTTCAACATGGTAATTAGGCCCGGAAGGGTCACCATGCGGAAGCGTTTGTAAACGACCGACAAGTTGAGGTCGTTGAGGTCCAGAATTGGACGGAGATCCCCTGTTCTCTTTGGAACCAGGAAGAAGTGAGAATAATACCCTAGTCCTCTCTGGTTCTCTGGAACGTGCTCTAAGGCTTCTTTCTCCAGAAGTGCGAGCACTTCCTGCTGTATGAGCAGGGCGTGCTGACCCGAGTAGCGGGAGAGCAGGGGAGGTCTTGTAGGTGGGCTGCCTACAAATTCTATATAATGGCCTTTTTTGACCAGTTGCAGCACCCACCTCTCGGTGGTGTGCGATGCGACCCCCGACCTTCATTTTCCGTTGATCCTGAGGAGGGGCAGAGGCCAGGAAAGAGTTATGTTGTGGCAGCATTCGATTCAACAGGCTGGGCCGACTTTGCAATTCGTTGGCCTCTGCCTGGGCTTTTCGGGTGAAAGTGCCCCTCTGCTGTTGGCCGGAACGTGGCTGTTGCCTTTGTATCTGGCCACGAAAGCGGCTCTGGTTCCTACAAAAGGAACTGGGCCGAGACCTGTACATGGCCTGAACAGATCTGACTGCCTTCCCTGCGTCCTGAAGTTTGGTGATCACCTTCTCAGAGGCTTCACCAAATAGGACCTCGCCGTTGTAAGGGACGTCTAAGATGTTCTTCTGGACGTCTGGGGTAAATTCGGAGACACAGAGCCAAGAGTGTCTCCGGAGACACACGCCTGAGGCTGCAGCTCTGGCCGAAGAGTCCGCAGAGTTGTATGCGGCTCTGAGCACCTGGGTCCCCACATCCGAACCTGTGCGGAGGAGGTTCAGAAGCTCCTCCTTTTGGTCGCCATCGGGCATCTTCTCAACCAGGTCCTGTCCCTGTTCCCACAGTGTGTTCTGAAATTGAACCATGTAGGTGAGGTAATTCAGTGACCTGATGGCGCAAGTCGCAGCCGCGTACGTGCACCTACCCAGGACATCCAATTGCTTGGATTCCGGGTCTGGTGGCTGTGTGCTCAAATGCTGAGGTCTCAGAGACCGGTCACGCGAGGCAGTGATGACCAGGGAGTCAACCAGAGGATGGTTCGCCAGATACTGGTCCTCCCTAGGGGCCTTGTGTAGACGGTCAGCCTTCTTCGGCACTGCCGGAGTAGAGAGCAGACGCTTCCACGCAGCCTTGGTGACGTCCGCAAAAGTGTCCACCAAGGGTGGCACTATCACAGGCTTTGGGTCTTTCTGCCGAAGGTAGCAGGCAAGGTGCTGTCTCTCAGGATCAAGCTCTTCAGCATCCCACCCCACCCCACATTCTCCTGGATGTGCCTCATGATCTCCGGGAAAGAGGGATCATCCAGAGGAGACCTAGGTAGATCGTGTGGGTCCGGAGAGGGAACACTGATGGGAGAAGGAGATCTGGAGCACCCTGAGGTGTCAGATCTAGAATCCTCCCCAGACGGGGTGTACCGGCGTCGTCTGGGTCTCTGAGGACTAGGTGACCCTGACGTGGATCTAGAGGGAGGTCTTCTATCTGAGGATCTGACCCTAGCAGGTGGTGTTCGCTTCTTGGGGGTTGGTGACTGTCCTACGGGCCCCTTGGGCGGAGAAGGGGACGTAGGCGGTGAAGGAGTGGGTAGAGGCGGGGCCGGAGTAGGAGGAGGGTGTGTAGCGACCACATCTTTTGATGGTGTCCACCAGAAGGTAAGCTCCTTTACTCTGCTGATTAAGCCCGACGGGCCGGGTGCCGTGACCCGTCGTCCGGGTCCCGGGGTCTCCCGCCCAGGGAAGGTTCCTGGAGCCCAATGTCTCGGTGTCGCCTGCCTGGTCCTCGGGCCAAGTGGTATCCACCTCCGATGAGTCCTTCCGACTGACGTTATCCGGCGACGGTGGTGCGGTCCTCTTCTCTGGGGTAGCCGACGCCGGTCCCCTGGCAGACGTCCTCGGAGGCGAACGCCTGGCCGGCAACAAGTTTTTCGCTGTCGCCAGCTCCTGGGAGCACCGGTGATGCCTGACCGACGTCGAGTGGGCCAACGTCTGGTCTGGCGTCTGTTTGAGGGACGTCAGGTCCTTGGTCTTACGAGGGACCGGGTCCGACCCACGCGGAGGCTAGGAAACCGACCTGGCGTCGGAGTCCCGATGGCGGGAGGAAGATTTGGGGCGCTCCCCAGACTTAGGCGAGGCCTTAGATGGAGTGGACGATGCAGACGGCCTGGAAGTCTTGAGGGGCTGCAGAGAGGAGGAGTCGCTGGAGGATCTGACCTGAACTGGGGGAGGCTGCGATTGAGCCCTGGAAGGAGAGCGGTCTGACCACGAGCCGGAGCTTCGGGAGTCAGAGGCCCTCACCAGGGACTTGGGCCTTTCCTTCTCCCGGTGTTTCTCCTGGTGTTTGTGGGTTTTCCCCGACGACTCCCCCCTGGAAGAAGGTTCCTTATTCATAGTCTTCAGTTTCTCTTCTAAGAGAAACGCTTGAAGGGCCTTCTGGTGGCGGATCCTGGTGCGACTACTGAAGCCATGGCAGAAGGAGCAGGCTTTGGTGTCGTGTTCCGTGCCCAGGCAGAGCACGCAGGCTGAGTGAGGATCCCTGAAGGGGATCTGTTTGCCGAAGGCACACTTTGATTGGTGACCTTCCAGAGAAGTGTTTGGAGAGGACATCAGATGAATCCAATTCTGTGAAGAAAGACGAGAACGTCGTAGCTCTAAGTTCGTCACACGCTAGAAAAGGGACCGAGAGGCCAATGCTTGAGATGTCGACGGCGGGAAAAGAACTGAGGATTGTGGGGGGACCGCCTCCTTATGTACTACGCCTGACGTCGGGGGTGGGACCGACGTCGGAGGTGGTCCCCGCTGAAGACTGCTAGCTAGAAAATTTCCGTGGGGTCCTGGCACCTGACGGCTTCAGTCCTAATGGTGTAACCTGCTGCAAGAGCTGTATCTTGAAGTAAGATCTGACCTTAACAGGTGGAGGCTGAGAGCGAGTCCTGGAGGGAGAGCAGTCTGAGCGCATGGAGCCGGAGCTGGTGCGCGAGTCCAAGGCCGGTTCGGGGATCTGGACCTGGCCTTCTCCCGGTGTTTCTCCCAGTGCTTATGGGTCTTGGAGCCTGACTCACCTCTGGAGGCAGGATCTTTTTCCATAGTTTTTAACTTTTCCTCTAACAGGAACCCCTGGAGTGCCTTCTGATGGCGCATCCTGGTGTGGCTGTTAAATTGCTAACATATGGAGCAGGCCTTGTTGTCGTGCTCCGGGCCTAAGCATTGCAGGAAGGCCATATGGAGATCCTTGAAAGGGATCTGTTTGCCGCAGGCACACTTGGAGGGGTGTCCTTCTATGGAAGGAGTAGGAGATGCAGACATTTAGTAAGCAAAAGTTTTGCTAAAGAAGTTCTAGTCGTCGTTCGCTAACACGTCTGTGAGACCGATGTGGACGAGTCAACGCCGGGAAAAGAACTGAGGATTCTGGGGGAATGTCCCCTTTTATATGATGCCTGATGTTGGAGGCGGGGCCGACGTCGGGGGCAGTCCCCGCTGGATACTGCTAGCTAGAAAATTTCTGTGGTGTCCTGGCACCTGCCGGCTTCAGTCCTAATGGTGTAACCTGCTGCAAGAGCTGTTTCTCGAAGTAAGATAGTATGGATTCTGCAGCAGCAAGTCCAGGAGTGATTACCAGAAAAATGGCAGCTAAACTAGAAGCAGAAACAAAAGTCCAAACTGAGACTGTACAGCCTGAACCAGTGGTGAAAGCAGGGATAAAACCTGAAAGCCTGTCTGCCTTCTTCAAATGGTGGATTATACAACAAAGGAAGACAAGAGAAGCAGAGTAGAGATGAGATGCAGTGACAGGAACAGAAGAGATGCAGTGATGGCTGGATGCCTTGCAAGCTAGCAAAAGTTTGTCTGGCACAGGTCCAGCAGAGCAACAAAACTCAAACAACTTAAAAGACATTAAACTTACAAAGCTGAATCCCTTGGATGGTATGAAGCATACCTGACAATTTTTAAAAGGGTCACCGGCCCGGTGGCACTGAGGGTTGAGGCGCTGGAAGTCACACCTTGCGCCATGCCAGCGACCAGAGTTTGGGAGCGAGCTCGGAGTCCTGGGGATGGCAAGGGCAGGAAAGGATTGAGTGCCCACAGGGCTGCTCTCCTTCCTGGGGAGTTGGGGATCGCTCAGCACTTCAGCGACTCCTGGTGGAGACCGGGACTGCTTTAGCTCCGCTGAGCAGCACATAGCTGGCGTGCCCGATGCAGGCAGGGGTTGCCATGCACTGTGCATCGGGATGTGCACACACATGGGAGGGAGGGGAAAACAGCTCACCAGAACAGGGAGAACCCCGGTCTGCAGAGTAGGCGATGGCACCTGCCTCCATACCCACAGCCGGGTCCTTCCCATCTGGCCTTCCAGGTTCCTCTGCCACATCGGAGCTGACTGTTGAGAGCGCTTATGAGGAGTGGTGGCCCCACCTTGGAGGGGTTAAGCTGGGGGTACCGATCGTGGCTAGAGGAGAGAGGAGGCGCAGGTAGGAGCTGGGGGTACCGATCGTGGCTAGAGGAAGGGGAGAGAGGAGGCGCAGGTAGGAGAACTTCAGGAGGGGTAGGAGTAGGCAGGATGCCTGAGAGAGGCCCCGCAGACTGTGACCAGAGGGGAAAGAGTCCACAAAAAAAAATATATAAAGTTTTAAAAGGGTTGCTGCAGCCTGCCAGTGCCCACAGCAGCAATGAGCAATCAGGCTGATACCTTACCTGACAGGTAAAGCCCACTTTGCCTGCAGCAACATGGACACTGCACAGTCAGAGAACTATGACGCTGTGAAAAGAGAAAGCCTGAAGAAAGACATCTCAGGAGAGACCTACAGGCAAAGCTTCCAGGCCCTGAAGTACCACTCAGTGAATAATTCTTGAAAAGCCTTCACCTGACTCAGAGAACTCCTTATTAAATAGCTCCAACCAGATGGCAAAACAGTCCCACAGATCAACAACATATTTGCAATGGATCAATTCATCAACATCCTTCCCACAGGCGTGCAGCTTTGAGTACAAACACTGACCAGAAAGTGGGGAAAAGGCCATTTCTTTGGCAGAGGACTACCAGCTGGCCAGACAGACCACACAGCAGCAAAGTAACAGCCCAGAACCAGTAAGACCCCTTTTTTCCCCCCAGTTTAACTCCAGGATAGATAAAAACTCTGGTGGGGTAAGAAATCTGTACACAAAGACTTATCTGCTATAACTGTAGTAAGTCAGGCCATATTTCAAGAAACTGTCATAAAAAAAACAAGGGGGGTAACAATGGAGCAGATTTGGCCTTAGCAAATTGGGGTTTGGGGTATTTAACAGATGTCAAGGAGGAAGATAAGACTGTGAAGGGACTTACTGATTCAGGAAGCAGACAGACCTTAGTGCATGCTGAAGTACTGGGAAAACACTGTGCAAAAAGGACCAGGTACTGATGTCACCTATATCCACAGGGGGACACAATACTATCCCACCACCCAAGTGACTGAATATTAATGGGGTGTTGTACCAAATAAAAGTGGGGGTGGTATCAAAGTTACCAGTGACTGTGACTGGAAATAACTTTCCAGGACTTACTGGGGCTGGGACTGGGAACCACACCTGGAACCCCTTCTGCCTCTGCTTCTGAAGTACCCTTGCTGGGGGTACAGCCATGGCCTGATAAAAAGGCCTGGAGTGAAACAGTCTGCCCCTGCCTCCTCTTCCATATGGTCATGTGGACGGAGAAGCCTTCTCTTTGGCTGAGTTACTTCTATAAGTGGCCTTGTACTCATCCACTTTCTTCATGCAGGCTTCTGTGTGATTCTGAAGAGGCAGTTACCCTCAACTGGGAAATCCAGAGATTTACTTTGAGTGTTTTGAGTAAGGTTTGTGGCTCTTAACCAGGCAAACTTTCTCTGGGCAACTGTATTGGCCATCCACCTGGCACAGTGTCATTGGTGTCTGCTGCCACCGGAAACAGATATTTGGCAGCTTCCAAGCCAAATCTGGCAGTCTCAGCAAGGTCTGCTGAAAGACTGGAAGGAGCCTTGTCTGCCATAGCCATGACAGACTGCCAGGGACTTCTGGTACTGGGCCACATAGACATGGAAATTAGCTTGCCTTATGGCTAAAGAAGCTGATAAATATCCCTTTTTGGTCATAGTGTCTTTCTTGAATCCTTCTCTGGAGGGTGAGAAGCAAGAGGTATTTTTGCCTTGTCACAGGCTGCAGCTTGTATCACCCCCTGGTAGTCAGGGTGGGAAACTAAAAATTCACCCCCTTCCCTGTCAAGCTGGTACTTTTTGTCTAGCCTTTTATCCAAAGGTGGGATAGACCCAGGTGTTTGGAGGAGTTTTGTTGTATCCCTTTTAAACTCATTCTATCCGATGATGCCATTTTGGGTCAGGTTAAGCAATGGATAGTTCTGATGCCATATGGTGCAAATGGGTATAATAGGTTAAAAACCTTTTTATTGGGAGCAATAACGTTTTGGTGGGTGTTAACCCCATCATTTCTAGGTACTCTGCCTCCTCCTCGTCCTCTATCACCTCAATGGTAGAGATATCCAGTGCATCTACCATTTTCCTAACAAAGGAAAAATGAGATGAATAGTCTTCTGATGACCTGGGAGAAAAGCCAAACCATTGCTCAGGAGAGACTTCAGGCTCTATAGGCTCTCCTTCATCCTCGTCTTCATATTCCCCATAATCTTCCCTTGCCTCATGCAGGGAGGACTGGGTAGACTCAGCAGGGGTCTGGATTGTAGACTGCTGCCCAGCAGGCAGCACACCCTGCAAGGCTTACAAGACCATAAATGCCTGTGCAATCTCCAGAGAAGTAGGTATGTTTACAGACACAGAAGTCCCCATAAACTGACCAGCAGGGGGGTTCAGTGTGTTTTGTCTTCTTGGTCGTTTTCATGGGAACCGGAGAGCTAGCCAGTTCAGCACGCCTTTTTGATGTGAAGGCCACTGTACCCGTATCAGGGGTAGAAACTGTGGCTTCTGTGGTTTCATCCACAGCCACTGAGGGTGTCGGCTGGTCAGAGCCAGAGGGACCCTTAGGTGGAGGCAACTTCTTTTTAAGCCTTTCCAAACTTTCATGCGTTTTTTCTGGAAAGGTTTTACAGATTTCACAATCTGTCTTTAAATGATCATAACCAAGGCATACAACACAGGAAGTGTGTATCTGCCCTGACAAATCAATCAATCACTTTATTTAACCAGGCATAACCATTGAGCAAGCTCATTTTCAAGGTGGTCCTGGGCATAAATACAATACAGTACACTTCATAAGATTACAATTACGGTGGACAACGGTGGAGGGAAAAAAAAAAAAACATTGTGAAGGTGCCGGTCAATATGGGCCTATACATACCGGTCAACATAAGTAACATGCAAAGGTACATAATGATAAGCTTTACTGAAATGAGAAGAGACAACAATCCCATATGGTCTCCGCTGAGTAAGAGCTCATACCTAAAATGATAAAAAATAAGGAGGTATTGAGGAATAGGGTAGAAATTGGGGTGAAAGAGTAGGGCAGCCAAAAGGGAGGCCAGAACAGGTAAAAGGTAGAGAATAGGCAGGGTCATCTTGAATTAAGGGAACTAGGCTTGTAGGTCCTAGGTTTCTGTTAGGAATGTGGGGTGGATAAGATACTTAGGCGTAGGATTTGAAAGTGGCACCCGAGGCTTAGGGGTCATCGGCATCTGAAACAGTTGCATGATTCCTTCAGATAATCCGTTAATAGAGCTTTGAATGTGAAAATGCTTGGAAGTGAGGATAATTTTAACGAGTCTTGCATAGTTTTCCAACGTGATGGAAGTGAGAAGCTGATTACTGCTGAGCCAAGTGTAGTTTTCACTCTAGGAATCTGGAAGCAGATTAAGGAGAAGCGTCTCGGGCCATAGGAACCTTTAGCCCGTTTGAAGATGTTCGAGATGTATGCAGGGAAGTTATCAGATAATGCTCTAAAAAACAGAGGAGAGCATTCCTTTTTCTTCTAGTTGAGAGTGAGGTCCATCACGAAACCTGGTATAGACAGTGATGTGTACGACGGGGCAGATTTAAGATAAATCTTAAAGCCCAGTGGTAAAGGGTGTCCAGTTCGTTTAGTATCGTTGATGGACAATTACTGTAAAGGAAGTCAGCGTAGTCCAGTATAGGTAGGAATGTAGTTTGTACTAGTCTCATTCTGGCTTCTAACGTGAGTAGATGTTTAATGCGATGGAATAAACCTAACCGTTCCCCAGGGATCCACTCTTGGACCTCTACTCTTCTCCCTCTTCCTAAATGATATTCCCACCATGTCCCAGCATAGCTGCACTCTTATGTACGCAGATGACCTTGTTCTCTACTCTGGGTCAAAATCGGTTGCTGCCATCAACTCCACTCTCACTAATGACTTCCAATTCCTGCAGACCTGGCTCTCTAGCAACCACCAAGTCCTGAACCTAGAAGAAACCTGTGCTATGCTGGATCCTCTAAGAAACTGTCTGCCCCTCGAACAGGCTCCAGGTTCAGTGCCTTGATGGCTCCTCATCTCAAACACTGAGTCCTTCAAGTACCTTGGGGTCACTTTGGATCCCACACTTGACCTGTCTCAACATGTCAATATGGTGTGCCATGCCGTCAATGCTAAAATTGGCGGAGCTTATCGCATGCGCCACTCCCTTACTCCTTCCGCTAGACTTTCTGTTGCGAGAGGTATTCTCTTACCCCAGCTCCAATATGCTCTGCCCCATCTCTTTGCTGCAAACTCTGCTACACTCCACAAATGGGACACTGTCTACAACATCTGTAGATTCGCCTTAACTGCCCCACGTCTTACCCATCATTGTCTCCTTACGCTGGCTTAAATTGGCTGTCACCCTAAGGATATTCGAGCCTACCCCTGGGCTGCTTTATCGACTCCCTGTCTAGACCTCCCTGCCCTGTCTATCTTGCCAACCTCCTGACTCCTGCCTCACACACCAGTACCCTCAGGTCTTCCTCTGTCCCCATGCTCTCCACTAGACCTTGCATGGCAAAAATGGGTGAACAGGCATTTGACCATTTTGCTCCCAAATTCTGGAACTCACTCCCCCTTATGGTGAGAACGTCATCCTCCCATCGAGAATTCAAAAACTCGCTGTTCACCCACCTCCTAGCCTCTGGCCAATGCAAATGCTCTTAATTTGCTTTGTCCCACTGCAGGATGTCGGGTCTGACCCCGAGTACTACACTAATGTTCTCCCATGCAATAGGTTTGTCTAGGTGGCTATGAACCTTGATGTCTTTACTGTCCTCAGCTGTCTTATGGTTACCCTAATTGCTTTATTTTACATCCTTATTATGATCTATGCCTAAAATGTACCCTTATGTAACTGTTACTGTGCTACCCAATGTATATCTTGTTTTGCTCCTGTACACCTATATTATGGCTGTGCATTTCTGCATATTGTAACCAATGTCCTGTGCTCTTCCGGGTCGTGCCTGAAAATAGGCAGGTCTGTTGCCTAGCGCACTTATCTGGTTACCAAAAGCTAATAAATAAATAAATAATCGCTGTCTTAGTTTCTTCAAGGTTTCATTTAAGTGACACAGAAAGTTGAGCTTGTTATCCAGCCAGAACCCTAGGTATTTAAAGGAATCAACTACTTCAAGGGCTTCATTTAAGAGTGTTCGGATCTGTGTGATGTGTGGACATCCGGAAGTAGACTTTGGTGAGAGAATCATTGCTTTAGTCTTTTTGGCATTGAGGAGGAGCTTATGAGTGAGAAGGTTGTATTGGAGGGTGACGAAGTCTTTCTGTAAGTACTCATGGGCCAGATCCAAGGATGAATTTGTGGTATAGAGTAGAGTATCATCTGCGAATAAGTACAGATTTGCTGTGCCCAGCTGTGAGTCCAGATTATTGATGTATATTGCAAAGAGGATAGGGCTCAGGATGGAGCCTTGTGGGACTCCTCGTAACAAGGATTTTTTTGTGGGGACAGATCTCCTAGGGCTTTGACTTGTTGTAACCTATTGGTTAGGTAGCTGGTGAACCATTTAATGGCAGAACTATCAAGTCCGATGTTACTCAGTGCAGTAAGCATGATGGTATGATCCACCGTATCGAAGGCCTTACTTGTGAAGAAATAGTAGATCAAGGAAGAGGGCAAATACATGCTTCTTACAGTCCAAGGCCATTTGCCAGTCTGTAGTTACTTTGGCAAGAGCCGATATTGAACTGTGTTTGGCTCTGAAGCCGGACTGAGCCAGGTTTAGCAAACTTTTGTAAATCCAAATGTTCTTTAAGTTGGAAGTTGACAATTTTTTTCAAGTAATTTAGAGAGGACGGATAGTATAGAAATAGGCCAGTAATTGTTCATATCACTCAGATCCCCAGTCCTGAATAATGGTAGGATGTGGGCAGTTTTCCACAAGACAGGTAGCTCACCTTGAATCAGAGAGGTGTTGAATAAGTGTGTAATGGGGGAGGTCAGATAGGTATGGCCAAGTTTTAAGAAGTAAGGTTCAATATTATCTGCACCCTCCACTTGCTTGAATGTAATTGTGAGGAAGCTGAAGGGGGTGGGATGCAGTTGGTTATGGTTGTGATTATCAGTGAAGCCAACAGTGTAGTCTGTTGCCGGCTAAGTTTGCTGATAGGCGAGTTGTCAAAGGCAAGCCCTGCACTGGCAAAGTGATCATTAAGCTTTTCTAGAATATCTGCTTTGTCTGTATAGGTGGTACCATCAGACACAATTTTGTTTGGAAGGGGTGTTGCAGTGGACTGGCCGACTTCTTTGAGGATGTTCCAAAATTTGGCAGCGTTGTTTTTATTGTCTTCTAGTTCTTTTTGGAAGTACCTAGCTTTTTCTGACCTAATTAGCTAATTAGCAAATACTTCTCCACTTTCTGTGCAATTTTTGAAACCGGGTTCACCGGTCTTTTTCTTAGGTTTTTCAGACATTTTAAACGAAAGAACCCAAAAATCGCAACTGCGATTAAATGTAACTTTTTTTTTTTTTAAACAAATCTATTGTTTGCGGCCGGTTCAGGAACCAATCTGAACCGGGAACCGAGACAAAAGGAACCGGGATTAACGGTTCAGTGACAGATATTAGCGGTTACCAAAAATAAGATTTCAATAAACAATCTGCCACAAATAAAGCAGTTTTAGTCAAGAAAAACTCTGCTAAGACTGAAAAACCTTGGTTCCCTACTGGTTATACCAAACCGTAAGAAATCAAGAAAAATAAACAATTTAACTAAAATAAAGCCAACAGTTTTCGACAAACAAAACACAAGGGCAGCAAATGAAAATAAAATACTTATATGTATTTTTTAAAGTTTCACAGCAAGATGATGAAGAGAATCTCAGAGTGTCTAATCTTGACAGGCAGAGAGAGAAATCTGAGAGTTAGAATGTAGGCAGTTGATAGGTCGCAGCATTTGAAAGTGGCACGAGCCAATGATTCTATCATTGGCATAACGTTCCATCTCCGGGTAGATCCGGCTTAAAGGCATACTGCGTAAGAGTTAGGAATATTGGAGTATTCCTTGGGTGAGAAAGCGCAATTTCATTCCGCCATTTCAGCAGCTGTTTGGGTTGTCTCTCCGGTGGTCCCGGTCTCAGGGCAAATCCAGGTAGGGACCAGGACTGTTAGCTGCACCGGAGAGACAGCAGGAGACGGAGGAAAGCAGGATTTTTGAGTGCCAATCATGCTCATAAATCAGAGCAGCCTCATTAATATTCATGAGGTGGCTCATAAATAAACATGAGTTCGAGCCTATCCAGTCCCTAGGGGCAATCTGTATTGGTGCTGGAGACAGAAAAGTAAAGGGGCTAAATAAAGGTATGGAGTGGAAGAGAGAAGGGGAAGCTGGCAGTCAGTGGGGGAATAAATCATAAATAAAAAAAGTCTACACGGAGGGCACAGAAAAAATGTAATAGGACTGTGTGTGCTGCCTAGGGGCTATACAAAATGGCAGTAGTGACTAGAAAAAATGGATAGATATGTTAAATTATGCAGTCGCTTACCAGGGCACAGGGGTGACTACCAGATGGTGGGCTAATAAATTAAAAGTAAATGGTTTGGCTGCACAAGGACACAAACTGGGAGATTGTAGAATTTGTGCGGGATTGCTTACTCCAGCCACCACGTTTAGCATCCATGTGACACCAGCCAGCCAACCACCAAACCAGGACCATGGGACTGTGTGAAGACTTTTTTTGGGGGAATACTGGGGAAAATCTAGGTGCCTTTTTCTGCACCAAGGAGACATCAAGGCAGCCTCATACATATTAATTTTCCTTAGGGACCGTGGCTCCAGCCAATGAGAAGCTGCCAAAAGCTCCCAAAAAGTACATAACTTTTGGAGTCTGGGTCAATCTGGGAAGAGCCAAGCCGGCCTGGTGGCACCGAGGGTTGTGGCGCTGGACGCCACCTTGTGACTATCCGGCCGACCGAGCAGACTTGAGTCGCGGGGTTGGCAGGGGAAGGTTGAGAACTGGCGCCAAGTGTGCCTCCCTTCCCAGATCAAGGGGATGGGACGACCAGCAGCCAGACACCCCCCCACTGGAGACCAGGGGTACTGTAGCAAGCCAGGTAGCACGTACTAGCGAGGCCAACGCAGGCAGGGTTGCCATGTGCCAGAAGCGTCAGGACGTGCCCATACACGGGGAAGGGACAGAAAAACGGAAAAACCCAATCCTAGTGGTAGGCAACGGCACCAACCCCCATGCCCACTGCCGGGTCCAAGCTAGCTGACATTTATAGATCCTCGGCCCGGGGCCCACGTCTGCAGCTGGAGTCTATGATTTGAAGGGCACCCAAGGTAGGAGGGGCAGCACCACCCCAGAGGGGTTAAGCTGGGGGTGCCAGCTGCGAGGCAGGGGTGAGGAAGGTACAGACGGGTGGACTTCAGGCAGGGCAGAACTCAAGTTGGATGCCTGAGAGAGGCTCCTAGGATCATGACTGGAGCGAAAGAAAGTTGAAAAAAAAAAAAATCTGGGGAGAATCCCTCCACAAGGAGGGCGTCTCTTGCCCCTGGGAGAAAAGGACTGCAATGCTGAAAATGGGCCTGCCAGCAATCTGCCCCCTAGGGCAGTGAGTGCCTTCCCCATCAGAGGAAGTAAAAGGAAAAGCAGGGAAGAAAAAAATGTGTTCAAGAGGCAGCTTTGACGAAAAAGAGAAAAGCTGCAAGTTTCTGGAATCTGCGATGTTGAGGAGAGAAAATGCACCACAGCGGTAAGATGATCAAGAGGAAGAAAAGGTGGTGTCCTGAGACTGGAAAAAGGACAAAGGTTGTGTCTTGAGCCAGTAAAAAGACAAAGGTTGTGTTCTAAGCCTGAGAAAAAGGGCAAAGGTTACGTCTGAGCCTGAGAAAAGACGAGTAATTTTGTCTGCACCTCATTGATGAAGGGGGGGGGGGAGAGAGACAACAGTGAAGAAAAAAGCCTTTTCAGACTGAGAAATTGTGCTGCACCTCCACAGTGAGAAGAGAGACTTTAAAACAGTTTACTGAGACAGAGTTCTGGAATTGTGTGAGCCAGAGTGAGAATGCAGCTGTGTTAAAGTTGAGAGACTATGAAAGCAGAAAAATGGACAAGTGCCTATTTGGGCAAGGTGCCTGTTGTCTGCTTCTGAGATACAGCAAAAAAAAGGATGCTGTGCTGAACCTGTAGCCCGGACATTTTACCCTGGGGTCTGGGAGACAGAAAAGGACAAAAACTGCTTTGGCTACACACCGTAGCTGGTAAGTGAGAGAGAAAAAATTGGAGTAAAAATGTGCCAAGTGATGACTAGGACACCTGGGCCAGGTGGGGAACTCTCTAACCCCAATCAAGTGAGGTTTGCTGCCTGCAGGGGACCACGGGGCTTGTCTCAGAGTGCACCCGCACTCTGATCCATGGGAGAAGCGTGACTGGTTAGCCACTCAGGGGTCTGGGTCTCTTGTAGGTGGCAGGCACTGCACATGTGCCTTGCGACAGGCCCATAACAGGTTCAAGGGGACAAGCTACAAGATCTACAAGCAAGCTAAAGATACAAGCTGCAGCCTCTGTGCCCCTTCTAGGTTCAAGCATCAACCCCGGTTCTAAATTGACTGTTTCCATCAAACCCAGGACTTCAGCAAACTGTGCCATCCAAGGACTGATCCTGCAGAACCGTAAGTAAACAGCAAAAACTGCCCTGCAACAACCTGGGGACTGTATACAGCTTCAAGTATGCCCAACCGGGCTAAAGGTAAAGTCAAGGCTTAGTGTAATGTCAAAAAAAAAATAAAATGTTTAAAAGCTGTTTAATATACAAGCAAAACGTGCCAATGCCAGCCAACCAGCTATACCTCAGGCCTACAACTATAGGATCTGGGTACCCAAGGACAAAATTAGGGGCATCATTCTAGAGTGGTACCAGTTGGGGGTCCTGGGTATGGTAACTCCTGCAGCAATTAGTGAGGCAGATAAATACTGGTGGCTGCACAGTTCTAAAATGAGGGTTTTAAACAAAAAATTGTTAAAAAAAAAAAAAAATGCAAATCCTTAAAATGTTTGCTTAACTTCTACTCCATCTACCTGTCCTAACCCTCCTCATGTAAATAAATTGTAATGTTACTGTTTTGCAAAAAAAAACTGAATCCATAGCCTAATTTTGGTGAGTAGGTTATTGTTTTAAAATGTAAAATGGTTCAAATCCTGATAAGTCCATGTCTGGGGTAACTGTTTTAAACAGGTGGGTTGGTATGATATCAGAGGGGTTGTACTGCAAGTAATCTGTACCCACTAAATATGGATTCTGGGCAGAGGCACCGCCATTTTATTTGCAGCTTAAAAAAAAAAAAAAAGTGTTACAGCTTATGGAAACCCGGGCCCCTTAACATATATCCTAGGTAGCAGGCAAGGGTAGTGGCCCTCTCTTGAACGGCGCCAGAGAGGGGCTACAATATGAAAATGCTGAAACTAAACTGATAACCGATTGTAAATTTGTTTCACAGCAAACTAACAATGTTTTTCTCCAAGGTTATTTTAAGCAGCTAGGGGTGAACCAATGTTTAAAAAAATGTAATGGGTTACTGTACATAGTTTGGGTTAAACCTCAGACACAAGAACAGATAGAACAATTCCTTATACCAAAGAAGTATAGAACTGAGTTGTTACAGACAGCACATGATGGTCTTATGGCTGGTCAGTCGTGAAGGGATCACACCCTTGCCATATTGCTGTACAGATTTTACTGACCTGGAATTCATGAAGATGTTGCTACCTATTGCAGTTCTTGTGCCGAATGTCAGAAAGCAGCCTCAGTGACTAAAAAAAGACAAGGCGCCCCTGGTGCCCCTACCCTTGATTGATGTGCCTTTTGAGAGAACTGCAATGGACGTGGTTGGCCCCTTCGACAAAAGTAAAAAGGTAAGCTATTCTAGTAGTATACTATGCTACTTGATACCTAGAGCAAATTCTAATGCATACTATCACAGCCCCAAAATTGGCAACAGAGTTAGCCAACATTTTCAGCATGGTGGGCATACCTAAAGAGATTATTGCTCATCATGGTAGTAATTTTGGTGCTGCATTGTTGAGGGAGCTGTAATGACTACTAGGTATCACTGCTATGAGAACCTCCCATTATCTCCCTGACAGACAGTCTTGTTCAGTGTTTTAATCAAACTCTAAGTCGCATGTTAAAAAGGTTTGTGAATGGGGAAGGGAAAGATTGGGACAAATACTTAAGTTACCTGCTTTTTGCTTACAGAGAAGTGCCACAAGCATCAATAGGTTTTTCAGCATTTGAAATGCTGTATGGTAGACAACCTAGAGGGCCACTAGATGTAATAAAAGAAATATGGGAAGATAACCCCACTCAGAAAAAGATCTATTACATCTTTAATGTGTGCCCTGAGAAAGAAGCTGGCAAAATATGTTGAAACTGCTCATAGTAATCAGGAAGAGGTCCCAAACCAACAAAAGGCGTATTACAATCATGGGGTAAAAGAAAGTTTTTGATCCAGGTGAAAAGGTCTTGCTACTGTTACCCACTACAGAAAATAAATGGCAAGGGCCTTATAAAGTGCTTGGACATACTGGCACAGTTAACTACGAGACTGAGACCCCTGACAGAAAAAAATCCTACTAAGATATACCATGCTAACCGCCTTAAGAAATAGGATGAAGAGACACCAAAGGTTACTTTGCTAGTTTTACCAGAAACTTCTACAGAAGATATTGATATAGCTTATGACAGACTGGAACAAACGGCTGATTCTGTAAAGGTGAATGTTTCCTTAACCTCCAAACAAACCGCAGAAATTCACAACTTGGTAAAGACATTTAACAGTACTTTTACCGCACTACCCAGGCTGAGCAAAAGGGGTCGAGCACGTAATACTGACAGGGAATGCTCACCCTATTAAATAAAAGACATACAGATTACCAGAGTGGTTAAGAGCAGATGTGGTTAAAGAAATACAAAACATGAAAGAGTTGGGTGTCACAGAAGAGATGAGAACTGCTTGGTCATCACAAATGGCAGGCAGCATAGCACAGTGGTTTAAGGCTCTGAGCTGCAAATCTGGTGACATCCAGCAGACCAGACCTGGGTTTGAATCCCACAGCTTCCACTTACATACTGTGTGACCCTGAGCAAGTTACTTAACTTCCCTGTGCTCCCAGGTCGCACCTGTAAAAAGCTTTCAGCTTAGTGTGCTACTCCTGGTTAAACAACTTAAAAAAAAAAATGGTGATTGTAAATAAAAAAAGGAGCAGGAGTAAGAATCTGCCTTGATTTTAGGAAACTTAATCAAGTGTCTGAATTTTACAGTTATTCTATGCCCAGGACAGATGATTTAATGGACAGTCTGGGAAGTGCCAAGTACATCAGTACCCACAATCTCATCAAGGGTTACTAGCAAATTCTCCCTAGCCAGAGACAAAACTGCATTTGCCACTCCTGTTGGATTCTATCAGATCACCACCATGCCGTTTAGTTTACATGGTGCACCCGCTACATTCCAGCAGTACATGGATGTAATTTTAGCTACTCACACTGGTTACTGTGCTGCTTACTTGGACAATGTTGTGGTGCACAGTCCAAACTGAACAGCCACCTGAAACATCTATAAGCAGTTATACAATCTATCAGGAAGGCAGGTCCGACAATCCTACCAAATGTTCATTGGGCATGCAAGAAACCAGTTATTTGGGATGTATTTTGGGAAATGGAAAAGTAAAGCCAAAGATTTCTAAGAACCTGTGGTGAACAGTTTAATCCCTAAAACAAAGAAACATGTCAGGTAATTTTTAGGGCTGGCTGGTTTCTATCAGTGATTCATTCCCAACTTTGCTCATTTAGTTACTGCCCTCAATGAACTCATGAAGAAACAGTACCCAAATAATGTAAAATTGACCAGAGTGTGATGAAGCTTTTCGGGCCATTAAGGCTGCATTACGTTCAGCCTGTTTTAAGAAACCAGACTTTGAGAAACAATTTTTGTTAGACAGATGCATCAGAGGCAGGCCTAGCTGCAGTCTTGAGTCAGAATATAGATGGGAAGGAACATCCCATGCTATGAATATAGGCAACATTGTTGTCTAGTGTACTTACCCGGTAAATAAAAACCAAATAAATAAATGTATCAGTAGAAAGTTGCATGACAGAGAGAAAAAGTACTGCACCATTGAAAAAGGAATGTCTTGTGGTAAAGTGGGCCATGGAGTTCCTTAAGTTTTATTTGCTAGGAGCAGACTCTGTACTTACAACAGATCACATTCCTCTCTGTTGGCTTAACCAAATGAAGGATAACAATTCTAGAATCACAATGTGGTACTTGGCACTACAGCCATTTAAATTCAACGTGATGTACAAATCAGGAAAACAGAATGTCAGTGCTGATTTTCTATCAAGATATGGATCAGGAACTGAGAATTCTGAAGGGTAAACAAAAATATATATTTAAACTTCACCGTTTGCTCTACTGGTTCCTAAGGAAAACCGGATACTGCATATTCACCGAACTAAAGGTTATAAGGTAATGTTAGAAGAGAATTAAAATAACGTTTTGGAAATCTGTTTTTAAAAACAGATTCTCTCAAAGAAGGGGGAATGTGACAGGGTTGAATAAGACCCTGTCCCATCTGTTATGTAGAAAGAGTTAAACGCAAGGATAGTACAGTTATGTATGAACTTACTCTAACAGTAGATCTTCGAGAGGAGCTCTTACAGCAGGTGACATGGGTAGGACTGAAGCTGGCAAGTGCCAGGACCAAAAGGCAAAACTTCTAGCTATCAGTATACAGCAGGGGACTGCCCCCGACGTCACATACTCAGAGGGGTTGGTCCCCCAGCATCACCTCAGTTCTCCCGCTAGAGACTCCAACACAGATGAAAAGTTGGATGGAGAGCAGAGGATGCTCCTCTCAAGGAGGAGGAGGAGGAGGTCAGAAGGTCAAGCTGAGAATAGAGAAGGAATCCCCAAAGGGGAAGGCACGTGGGAAGCAGCACCTGCTGCAAGAGCTCCTCTCGAAAATCTACTGTTACACTAAGTTCTTACGTAACTGTACTATCTTACTCCGAGAGTGAACTCTTGCAGCAGATGACACCGGTAGGGCTAAGTCACAAGCAGTACAGAGGCCCTCTGGCTAAGAGCGGAGTAGACAGAGGGAGAGAAGACTGAATCCTTCATGAGAGAAGTCCCTGCAGGACAGCGAGGTCAAAGCCTGTCCTGCGCCTGGAAGCAATGTCCAAGCTGTAATGCTTAATGAATGTGTGGACTCCAGGTGGCAGCTGCGCCGATATCTGCAGCAGACACATTCCTCAGAGAGGCGAAGGAAGAAGCAACTCCCCTAGTGGAGTGGCCTTTTACCAGGCTCAGTAAAGGCTTATCGTATTTCTGGTAACAGTAGACAATACAATTAACCAACCACTTGGAAAGGGTTTGTTTAGAAACAGGTGCCCCTAACATCTGAGGAGAAAAAGAAACAAACTGGTCGGATTGTCTGGAGCCCAGAGTTAGAGTCAAATAATAATGAAGAGCCCGGTGGACATCCAGAGTATGGAGAGCCTCCCCTCGGTTTGAGTGCTCTGGGTAGTAAACGGGTAGGTGAATGTCCTGATTAAGGGTAAATTCGGACACCACCTTTGGCAAGAACTTAGGGTTGGTCTGCAAGGAACCCGGTCCTTGTAGAAAACCAAGTAGGGCTCTTTACACGTCAGAGCCCAGATATCCTCCGAGCCAAGGTAACTGCAACTAAAAAGAACACTTTCCCAGGGAGAAAGCGTAGCTCGTAATCTGCGGCTGGCTCGAAGGGAGGCAAAGTAAGCTTCTCTAAAACTAAAAAGATCCCATGGAAGGATGGGGTCCCTAATGGGATGTTTCAGATGCAATATACCACGCAGGAAAGTGCGCAGCAAGTCCAGTTGTGTCAGGGTTTTCCCTGTACAGGTGTGTGATAGGCTGACACTGCAGATAAGTGCATCTTTATGGAAGAATAGCTCAGACCAGAGTCTGAGAATGAAAGGAGGTACTCAAGGACTGAGTCCTCCGGACAGGCAAATGGATCTAAGTGGCGGGTGACGACCCAGAGGCAGAACCACTTCCACTTCATGGCATAGGTGCCCTAGTAGAGAGTTTCCTAGTGGACACCAAAATGTCAGCCACGTTACTGGAGACTCCAAAGCAGGAAACAGTTCGGTCCATAAGAGCCACACATGCAGGTGCAGCGATCTCAGATCTGGATGGACTACGGTCCTGTTGTACTGCAAGAGCAAGCGTCAGCTCAAGGGGCAGAGATGGTTCAGTCACCAGCTGTTGAAGCAGAGGGAACCATATCTGCAGAGGCCAGAAGGGAGCCACTAGGATCATCTCTGCTCCTTCTGACTGCAGTTGAGGAGCACCCTCTGGATCAATGGAAAGGGAAGAAAGGTGTAGAGGAACCTTCCTATCCAGCAGAGGGACAACGTATCTCGCCAGAAAATACCAGGCCTGGGATCTAGCAAGCAAAAACTGGGCAGTCTTGTGTTGTGTGGGGATGCAAAAAGGTCCAAATCTGGTTGGCCCTACCTGTCGAAATGGCAGTCTATAACAGATTACTGGAGTGTCCACTCGTGTGCTATGGTCCTTGTTTTCTACACCTAGGACATGTACTGCCAAGATATCCAGGTGGTGATCTATGGCCCAGTTCCATACCCTCATGACCTTGCGACAAAGTCTGTATGAGTGGGTTCCTCCCTGCTTGTTGTAGAACACCACCGACATGTCCATCTGGATAAGGAGGCGTCCCGGTAGCAGATCGGTCTGCAGGGCTTGCAGAGCATAGAGAATGACCCTCATCTCCAACACACTGATGTGTAGGGACTCCTCTAGTGTAGACCATGTCCCCAGAGCCCTGCGGTCGTACAGACGGGCTTCCCAGTCCATGCTGGAGGCATCTGTGGTCAGGATCTATGTGAGAGGTTATCTTCTGGGAGGGCAATCCCGAAGAGAAGTGAGATGGTGTTAGCCACCATTGGAGGGTCTGGCGGACCAGGTCTGAGACGGAGACGGGTTGATCCACATCGTCCCAGCGCTGGTCCCACTGGACGCTCAGGGTCCACTGAATGGTCCTCATATGCAGCCTGGCCATGGGCACTGTAACAATGGCTACTGCCATGTGGCCTAGGAGTCTTGAGTATCATCCTGGCAGGGACCTGCCTGGTGGACGAGATGCGTCAGGCAAGATCCCAAAGGCAGTCTGCTCTGTCTTCCGGAAGGAAGGCCCTTCCTTGGACGGTGTCCAGAAGGGCTCCTATGAGCTGAAGTCTCTGGCTTTGGCCAGGGGGGATGACTTTGGCAGGTTTATGGTTATCCCCAACTCTCTGGAGAGAGAAAAGGTGTCTTCCATGGTGTGGAGCAGATCTACTCTGGATGGGGCTGTGAGAAGCCAGTCGTCCAGAAAGAGGAAGACAGTGGCCCATCCTTCGGACGGCTGCTGCCACAACTACCAGGCACTTGATAAAGACCAGGGGCGCCGATAACAGGCCGAAGGGCAGAGCCCTAAATTGGTAGTGATGTCCCCGGAATTCAAATCTCAGGAATCTTCAGTGTGGCTTGGCTATGAGGATGTGTAGGTAGGCATCCTGCATGTCCAGGGATGAGAAGCAGTCTCCCTGGTGGAGCATGGGTATTAGGCCCTGAAGGGTAAGCACCAGGAATCACCAGTATTCTATGAACCTGTTGCGGTCGCTGAAGTCTAGGATGGGCCGTAGGTCCCCTGATTTTTGGGTACCAAGAAAAAGTGGGAATAATACCCTTTCCCTTTCTGAGGCGCCGTCATGAGCTCTACTGCATGTCTGTGCAGAAGAGCCTGGATCTCATCATGGATAAGAGCTGCGTAAGATGGGGAATAGTGAGTGTGTAGTGTAGGCCTGTCCAGTGGTACCTCCATGAACTTTATCAAGTGCCGCCTTTGGATCATTTGCAGAACCCACTGGCTGGAGGCAATCTTCCTCCAACCCTCTAGATAGAGGGGAAAACGACCCCCGACCACCTCTCCTGCCAGTTCCACAGGAAGAGGAGGGTTCGGCAAGAAGTCAGGCATTGGTAGGGGTGGGCAGGACGGCCTAGGAGGGCTTGGCAGACGTAGATTTGGAGCCTCCAGAGTTTCTAGAGGAACCCTTAAAGCTGTAACCTCCTCTCTGTTGCTGATGTGGTTGGTTTCTGAGCTGTCAGCCTGATTTGCCTAGAAAATGCTGCCTACGAAAAGGCTTTTGGTTAGGCTTGTACATGGTTTGGACCAATGGAACGGCTTTGCAGAAGTCCTATATCCTCGTAATAATCTTTTCAGATTCGTCACCAAAGAGAACCGAGCCCTTAAATGGTGCATCTAAGATGCTGTCCTGGATGAAGTGAGAAATTCTAAGCCAGGAGTGTCACCCTCGACACACCCCAGTAGCATCCGCTCTGGCTGCCATGCCTGCTGAGTCATAGGCTGATCAGGAGGATGTGGGTGCCGATGTCCAAGCCTATTTTCATGAGTTTTTCCAGCTCTGCCTTCTGGGGGCAATCGGGAATGTCCTGAATTATGTCCATCCCTTGTTCCCACAGGGTATTCTGGAACTGCACCATATGCATGAGGAAACAGAGTGATCTGATGGTGCAGGTGTCTAAGGAATATACCTTCCTGCCCATGCTGTCCAGCTGCTTGGATTTCCTGTCAGGTGGCTGCATACTCACGTGCCATGGTCTCTGGAACCTGTCGTGGGCAGCAGTGATGACCACTGAGTTAGCTGTTGGTTGTTCACCCAGGAAGGACTCCTCTCTAGGTGTCCTATAGAGGCGATCTGACTTTTTGGGAATTGCCAAGGATGTGGACGGGTGCTTACATACCGCCTTTGTCACATCTTGGAAAGTGTCCACCAATGGTGGCACAACTGGTTTGGGGCCTTTCAGGTGTAAGTATTTGGCCAAACTATGCCTCACTGGGTCAAGGTCTTCTGCGTCCCAGCCCATCCTTTGGGGGGGGGGGGGTTCCCTCAGGGGTGGAGAATGGTCCCTAGGGGTAGGCTCCTCCACGTGGGTGGGCTCTGGTGGAAGGAAATCCCCCTTGATTGTATTCCACCAAGAGGAAAAGAGGTCTTTGACCTCCAATTACTGAAGCCTTGGTTCCTGGTCCAGCATCTGATGAGTCAACAGGCCCGGCGTCTGGTCCAGGGATGGCGTCAGTGCCTTGGCAGTAGCCTGGGGTCAGCAGCCGTAGTGTAGGTTAAGGCTGACGGTGGGGTACCTGATGTTGGTCTGTGCTCCGTACATTCATCAGCCAATGTCGGGGTGAGGCCAGTGATGCTGGAGTTGAGGTGACAGGTGCCAAGGCCGGGGGCACAGGCTTGGAGGCGGCCTGGGAGGGCTGGCGTTGGTGTGGATCCTCAGCCGACGACTGCTTATCTGATGTCCACTTCTCCTGTGTCGGCTTGTCCGACAGCCAGTCTTCTGGGGCTGAGAAGCAGATCTCCTGGAAGAGTGATCCGAGCCCCCACGCCTGTCCAGGGAGTCAGCGCCAGTAGGAATGGCCAACTTGGACAATGTGTTCGCCGGTCTAGCGGCAGAGGACCTGTCACCCAGGGATGAGTTGGCACTGCTGCCTGGGAGCCAGAATGTACCCTGAAAGGGTGGTTGGACTTGCACTGGCTGCAGGGCCGGGCCAGAGGCCCCGGATCCTTGCCTCCTGACCCCTGTACCAGGGCGGGTGGTCTTATTGCCGTGAGCTGGGTGGGAGAGTGCACTGCCAGGGATGCAGAGTTCAAACTCCCCCCAGGAGGCAGGCGGAGGACCTGGATTGCAATGAGGATTGGTCTTTTTCCCTCCCTCTCCTTTTTTCTTTGTGGTGGTGGTGCTTCCCTGATGACTTTTTGTGAGAGGGACCCTACTGGGAAGAAGAATCCTTCTGCATGGCAACGAGTTGTTGTTGGAGCGAGAAGGCCTGGAGGGCTTTTTAGCAGCAAATTCTCATCCTGCTTTTAAACTTCTGGCAGTGTTGGCAGGCTTTGGTGTCGTGGTCTGGCCTAGGTACAGTAGACAGGCAGAGTGTCCGTCCGTCAGACTATCGGTTTGCCGCAGGCACACCGACTGGTGCCGGTCGATGGACATCAGGGAAGATGACATACATATGGAGAACGGAAGGGACAAACATTTTCGGCAAAAAAAATGAAGCATTAAAAAAACGCAGTCAAAATGGCAGTAGATCTTGGCAGAAGGTGTCCGTGGAGCCGATGTGCACGTGTCAATGGCAAAAGAACTGAGGTGACACTTCTTGAGCAAGTGACGTCAGGGGTGGGCAGACACTGGTGGCGGTCCCCCCACTGTATACTGCTAGCTAAAAGTTTTCCATGGGGTCTTGGCACCTGTCTGCTTCAGCCCTACCTGTGTCACCTGCTGCAAGAGCTCACTCTCAAAGATAGATCTGTTCTATCCTCTCCTTTTCTCTCTCGTCCATCTGTGATTGCGCAGTCAGATTTTTATTTGAGACCTAGGAACTAATCACTCTAATGGTCTTGTCATTCTCTGCTTCCCGCCCTCTCCTGTAAATTTTTATGTGAAACTGTGATCCTTTTTTTGAAAATATATATGGTTATATTGTTGAAATGACTGCAAAAGCTATCTGGAACTCAGGGTTAACTGAAATGTAGTTTGACCTCCACAAACTCTTCTGCAGAGTTGTCAACAGGAAATTAGTTTTAGAACACTATTTTCTATTTTGTTCAGCTGCAGGAAAGAAACTTACAAGAACTCCGATACATTTTCTGTGATAAGATGTCTTTTAATGAGATCAAGATGCAGCAGGTCACTTTTTTTTTGGGGGGGGGGGCCGAACTGACAGGCAGCAACTTTCAGCAGCTCTGAAAAGAATAGAGTACGGTTCTCCAATCAAAAAACAAATACAACAGTTCGACAGAGGAACCCAGAAAACCTAAAATGGGCAAACCCAGAAAAGATAGAGCTGGAAATGCGAGCGCTAAATCGTCTGGAGTTTCTCAAGCGGCAAGAGTTGGAACCAAGGAACAGGCCATATCCCAGAGGGAGCCTGAGGAAACTATGTCCTCGATTGGCATCAAGCTCCAGAGGCTGATGACCTCAGTCGCCGACCTAAATTCTAAGCTGGACTCATTTGCTACCAGGGTCACAACTGTAGAGAAATCAGTGGAAGGGATCAAGCAGGAGATTGGAGATGCAAAAAGGCAAGCTGTATCAGCCACGGCTTCCTCGACTCTTCTTATGAAAGAGAACCACCACATGCGGGCTAGGCTTGAAACCCTAGAAAATCAAGCCAGATTAGCACATCTCAGAATCCTAGGGTTGCCCGAGGGAATCGAGGAGGATCACCCACTTATGTTCATTCAGGAGTGGCTTAACTCAAAATTGTTGCCGGAGGGCCAGAGTTTAAATATAAACTTTCAAAAAGCCTACCGAATTACTCCACAAGGCTATTGGGAGGATCTGGAGAAACCACGAACATTTCTTCTGATCACAGATGGTACTGCGTCCAAGGACAGAGTTCTTCAATTGGCCAGAAAAGCAGGACAAATAATGGAAGACGACCGGAGAATATACTTGTTTCCAGACCTGAGTTATGCGACTCGAATGAGAAGAAAAAAGTTTGACTGTGTAAGAAAACTGCTACGAGACGCCTCCATTATCCACACGATGGTATTTCCTGCAAGGCTGTGTATCGTACATGGAGGAAAAGTTTGGGCCTTCTCCGACCCCAGTGAAGCAGGGAAATGGGACTCTCGTTTTGTTGCCGACCGGAGGAAGAGATGAGAAGGAGAGGAATCGGAATCTGATACAGAACACTGACTTTTTTTTTTAGAAAATGTAATGTATAATCAGATTAGAGAGTAAAAGGATCCCCCCTCTTTTGTTAATTGGGTATTGCAGTTTTAAATGTAGTACATACTACAAGTTTTGGGTTGGATAATGATGCTCTCTTCTGTCTCTCCTGTGCTTTCATGTAGCTGAGGTTACACAACGATTAAAAATATACATGGGGACTAAGTTTTAATCTGAAATTTAAAGTGAATACTTGGATGGACCTAAAAATACAGGTTACTCACCTGTAACAGGAGCTCTAGGAATGGTATATGTTGTTCATCCACACTGTCTGGCAGGTTCCTTGCTGCTTTAAATCTTGCCGGAAGGTCTTCAAGCTGGCTCCTCCCACCCACCCGGGTGGTAAAACTCTCGGCTCCGCCCCATGACGCCAGATCTGGCCCGCTGGAAGCTCAGGTTGTGCTACAGTCGGGAGGTCAGGATGAACAACATATACCATTCCTAGAACTCCTGTTACAGGTGAGTAACCTGTATTTCTAGGGACATGGATATGTTGTGCATCACACTTTCTGGCAGACTCCTAGCAGTTCTCCGGGAGGAGGGAGGCAAGGCGCACACCCCCTACTTAGGGAATAGAGACTGGAGAACCGAGGCCCCAAAATCAGCATCCCGGCGTGACTCAAGGTCGATGAGGTAGTGGGTTATGAAGGTATGTGCCGACTTCCAGGTAGCAGCCCTGCAGATATCCTGGATAGGGACGTCCCTGGAAGCAGCTACTGATGCAGCGGTCTGGCGGGTAGAACGAGCTCTTATCCCTCTGGGAGGCTCCATGCCCGCCAACCTATAGCAGAGATCTATGCAGGAGGTGACCCACCTGCTTATCGTCCGCTTGGCTGCAGGTCTGCTAGGTGCGGCTTCAGTGTAGGTGACAAACAGCTGGCGAACCTCTCCCCAAACTTCAGCCGTGCGCTCCTGATAGTAAGCAAGCGCCCTTCTAGGGTCCAGAGTATGGAGTCTATATTCGGCCTCCGAGGTGTGATTGGGGTAGAACACCGGCAGAGTCAACACCTGGTTAAGGTCAAACTCCGACACCACCTTCAGAAGGAATTTCGGGTGGGGGCGCAGGACAACCTTGTCCCTGTGGAAGATCAGGTAAGGAGACTCTATGGAAAGCGCCGCCTGGAGCTCTCCAATCCTTCTGGCTGACGTGATAGCCACCAAGAAGGCGGTCTTCCACGACAGGTGAGAGATGTCACAGCTGTGCACTGGTTCGAATGGCTTGCCCATGAGCTTTGTCAATACCAGCAGTAGATCCCACAGAGGTGGAGGTTCTCGCACCGGAGGGGAAATGTGATAAAGGCCTTTGAAAAAGCGCCAGACCACCTTCTCCTGCGCCACCGACTGCTTCCCAGCCCGTGCCCAATAAGCAGAGATGGCTGCCAGGTGCACCTTAAGGGTCGTCGACCTAAGCCCTTGCTGAGAAAGAGACCATAGGTAGTCCAAGATGCTTGCCAAGGGACAGGAGGAAGGGTCCAGGCCCTTGCCCTGACACCAAATGGAGAATCTCTTCCATTTGAAGGCATAGCATTTTCAGGTCGACTCCTTACGGGACGCCTCAACTACGTTGAGGACCTCGTCGGAAAGACCCAAGGCCTGGAACTCTAGCCGCTCAGGAACCAGGCCGTCAGGTGCAGGGATTGAAGGTCCGGATGGAACACCTTCCCCTGATTGACTGATAACAGGTCCGGGCGAGCTGGGAGCTGCCTCGGGAGCCTGGAGCTGAGGCTGAAGTGATCTGGATACCAGCATTGGCGGGGCCAGTCTGGGGCTACCAGAATCACCTGCGCCTTGTCCCTCCTCGCCTTGAGAAGCACCTTGTGGATCAAGGGAAATGGGGGAAAGGCGCAGAAGAGGCCTGGGGTCCATGGCCTCGAGAAGGCATCCCCCTGCTGAGGGGGGGCGGGCATGAAACAGCCTCAGCTTCGTATTCTCCCTGGAGGCAAACAGGTCCACCTGAGGTGTGCCCCAGTGAGAGAACAGATCTTGTACTACCTCCATCAGGAGAGACCACTCGTGGGACACAGCCCCTATCCGGCTTAGGGCATCGGCCAGGGTGTTGGAGGCTCCTGCCACATGGATGGCTAGGAGATCCACCTCCAGGCTGCGCACGAGTGACCAAACGCGGAGATCTTCCTTGCACAGAGGCATGGAGCGCGTCCCGCCCTGGCAGTTTAGGTAGTACATGGTCGTGGTATTGTCCGTCTGGACCTGAACCACTTGACCCCATAGAAACGGAGCAAAGGTGGTGAGGGCTAGACGAACAGGCCGAAGCTCCAGCAAGTTGATATGGCATCGGGACTCCCACGGGGACCAGAGGCCGTGTGCTCTGTGCTCCCTCAGATGGGCACCCCAACCCATCAGAAAGGCATCGGTCGATAAGAGAGACCGTTGGCTCGGGGCGGACAAACGGGATGCCCTCCTGCAAATGAGTTGGAATGGTCCACCACTGGAGAGCGTTCCACATCCCCTGGGTCATCGTCACTATCTGGTCCAATGGATCGCAGCGTTGTGTCCACTGGCTGGCCAAACCCCACTGAAGGGGACGCATGTGCCAGCGGGCCCAACGGACCACGCTGGTGTAGGCCGCCAAGAGGCGCAGGAAGTCCCGGGCAGGGCGCGATTGCCCAACCAGAAATGATCGGGCAAAGGAGGAAAGAACCTCGGCCCTGTCCGCCGGGAGCCGTGCTCTGGCTCGAAGAGAGTCGAGCTCTGCCCCAATGAAAAGAATCACCTGCTTCGGTCAGAGTTCCGACTTGGCCTCGTTGATGAGAAGGCCGATCTGAGTGTAAACCTGGAGGGCCAGATCTCTGGACCGCTCCACCTCCTGTCTGGAGGGGGCTGCTATCAGCCAATTGTCCAGGTAAGGGTACACCCGGACCCCTCGGCGCTACAGGAATGCTGTCACCACTGCCATGCATTTGGTGAAGACCCTGGGAGCAAGAGAAAGGCCGAAGGGCATGGCTCGGAACTCGTAAAGGGATCCCTCCGCTTGAAAGAGAAGGAATCTCTGGTGAGATGGACAGATAGGGATGTGAAAGAACGCGTCCTGTAGGTCCAGAGAACAGAACCACATGCCTCGTTCCAGGGATGGTATTATCTGAGCCAGAGTGACCATTCTGAAGGTCCGAGACCTTAGGAACTTGTTTAGGTCGTGAAGGTCGAGAATGGGGCGCCAGCCCCCTGTCTGTTTTGGGACCAGGAAGTACCTGGACACAAACCCCAGGTCTGAGGGAGGGTCCGCCACCTCTCTGATCACCTCTTTCTCGAGGAGCAGAGCGATGTCGGCTCGGCGAGCCGACAGCGAGGCTGCGGACCCCGAGGCCCCGGGGCGACGGCTCGGAAGGGTGGAGCCTGCTCGAACTCCAGAAGCAGGCCCTTTCCTACCACTTCCAGCACCCACCGGTCTGTGGTGACAGCGGACCAGGCGGAAAGGAAGTGGTGGAGCCGTCCCCCCACGGGGGGAACCTGGGGTGGAGTGATGAGGTTGGGGGCGACACCCCTCAACCCGTCACTGGACAGGCTTGGAGGAGGGACAGGCCGAGGGACCTCCTGGGCCTTTACCTCCCTGCTTCCTGGAAGAGGAAGCCGCAGGCTTGGGTTTGGGATGCCAAGTGTGAGCCTGCTGGCCCTGATGCTGCTGGGCCGGACGTGCTGTGGGCGCAGACGGACGAAAGGACTTGGGTTGCAGTCTGCGACCCTTGTCCCTCTGGGCGGATGAGACTGAGTCCAGAGTGGCATTGGACTTTTCGATCTTCTGGAGGTGACCTTCCACTCCAGGGCCGAAGAGGTCAGTCCCCAAGAAGGGGACATCCGCCAACTTGTGCTGGGTATCCGCTGTGAAAGTGGATATCCTCAGCTATGCCCGCGACTGACCTGGCACGAGTCGCCGATGTCCAGAGCAGTCTGAAGTTGCTGCTTGGCCACTGCCCTACCCTGGTCCCGCACCTGCTTGACTGTGGTCTGCAGGTCAGCCAGGAGATGAGGGACTACCTCGTCCAGGGAGCCCAACAGGGCGTGAAAAAAGTGTGCCATCAGCACGGCCGAGCTGGCCTGACGAAGGCCAAGGGAGGACGCAGCGTAGACTTTGTGCCCAGCGTAGTCCAACTTCTTGGACTCCTTGTCGGGAGGCTTGTCCACGTCCCTGGCGCTTCCGGCACGCCAGAAGACACTGTCGGTAATCAACCCCTCGGCTGAGGGGTGTTCCGAAAACCCGGACAAGGAGCCGGTAGGGACAGCAAACTTCCTCGCCATTCTGGCCAAAGGCGCAGGGCAGGAAGCAGGACGCTGCCAGAGCTCCAAGGCCGGGCCGACAATGGCCTCGGCCACCGGAAAGGCCACCGTGGGAGAATCCCCTTGGTCCAATATCTCCGTTAGGGGATACTTGGCCCGCTTGGATACAGGCTCGAGCTGCATCCTAGTGGACTCCGAGATGAGCCTAAGCAAACCCATGAAGGACGATGGGCTATCGTCCAGCGACTGACCTCCGGAGGACTCCAAGTTGACCTGCCTGGAGAACAGGAAGGAATCGTCGTCGAACTCGGACGAGTATGCAAAGAGCTGCCTTGGGCCTGAGCCACCCTCCACCTGCCAAGGGCGGTCAGAAGTGAGGGTGACAGACAGCCTATGGGGCAGGCCCTGGGCCGACCGAGAATTCTTGGTCAGGGCCCCAGATTTCGGCTGTGGAGGCGGAGGTTCCACCAGAATCGGTGGGGCAGCCGGTTTCGGTTGAGCAACAGGCCATGGGGCAAGCGCCTCGGCTAGGGCGAGGGGTTGCCTCGGCCGCTCCGGTGACAGCCACTTGATGGCCGGGGAAGGCGACGACGTCGGTTTACTCCCAGACAGAAGGAGCTGTTGCCACATGAGGTCCTCGTAGCGTCGACGCAACCTGTGTCGAAGCCTCTCCTCGTCCGAAGAGGAAGACGAGGATGAGCGGCGACGCCGCTTACTACGGTATCGAGCCCGCCTATGTTGGCGGGATCGGCTGGACAGAGAAGATGTCTGAGACCGAGAACCTCGGCATTTCCGAGGAGGGTTCTGGGGCAGGGTGGGGGAAACCCGCTCTCCCCTCGTCTCGGAAGTTTCAACCGTGGACTCCGGAACCGGAGGCACAGGCAAGCCCACAATAACCTCTATCTCCGCCAGGGAAACCAGAGAGTGATGGTTTTCGGCTTCACCGGTCGACAACCCGTCAGACGGGTCGAGAAAAATCTCGACTGCATCAACGGGTGTCTCGGTCAACTGACCTGACGGGGACACCGTGAGGCCAGTGGCCGAAGCCGAAGGGTCGACCGAAGTCGACGGCCGACTACTCGGGAAGGGGGGACCTCTCCCGCTCCCAAGAGCTTCGACGGAGGGACTTACCTTTGGAGTCCTTCTTTTTGGACCGAGAGGAAAGTCCTGAAGTTGTTGGTCCCTCTCCCTTGGTGGAAAGGGACTGACAGAGTTCCTTAAAAGAAGCTGAATAGGAGGATCCCAAGGAGAGCGGGATAAAGGCCGCGGCCGAGGAAGACAAAGATGCGGCATGCGCCGCCTCCTCCTCGAGTGCGATCATCTGCTCGAGCTGTTCCGTCGAGCCAGCCGCCGCGGAAACTGCCAAATGGGCCTCCTTTGACTTTACCGGCGGTTAATGTTTCTCGGGGCGCCCAAGTTGTAAACAGGCGGTGTGGTCTTCCAGGACGTAGACAGAGAAGGAAGAGCACAGGTCGCAGGTCTGCGGGTTGTGCTCAAGGCCTAAGCAGTAGACGCACGTGGAATGCGGATCTGTCAGAGACATCTTCTGCCCGCATGGGCAACTCCGAAAACCGGGAGTCGATTTGTCCATCACAGCCGCGAGAGAAATAAATGACCGAAGTCTTGAAAACCTTAAAAGTTATTTCGGGTAAACCGAAGAAATAGGAACCAGTCTTATATGCAGAGCGTTAAGGAAGATCTGGCGTCATGGGGCGGAGCCGAGAGTTTTACCACCCGGGTGGGTGGGAGGAGCCAGCTTGAAGACCTTCCGGCAAGATTTAAAGCGGCAAGGATACCTGCCAGAAAGTGTGGATGAACAACATATCCATGTCCCTAGAAAGGTTATTTTTTGATTCTTTAAACACGTTTGCTTTATTTATGCTTGTAGTGAGAGATTGCTGTCCTGGGAACTAATCTGATATTTATTTTCAGACTTTTAGTCTTAAAGTATGACACCATGAGACCTCCTATAAGGTATGGACTATATGGGACTCTTTTTTTTGGGACTTGAGTATTGCTGGAAATGTCATACTGCTCTTGGGCCTAAATGTTACAGCTTAACATGCTGATATTGCTTAAGAAATTTTAAATATTTAGTATTCCCTCAATGTGATATCACTATATCGAGGATACATGCATTTCCTACATATTAAGGAGAAATGTTTCTCTCCAAAAAGATTTTTTTTTTTTTTTGAAACTCTGTTTATCATTTTCATATTGCAAAAGGACAAGACATACAAACTGCATTCAACCTTTCCGCATGTTAGTTACAAAGAATTTCCCATTGGCAGTTTCCTGTAAACAAAATATTCTATCATTGGCAACCACCAGTGTAATTAAACACCCCCACATTTCATCTGGCTGTCTACATGTACCGAGCACCTTTACCTTAAATGCTTATTGTTAAGCTCTCTGCGATGCGTTTGCTCGAATTCAGTAAAGACACTGTCAACTCAAGGGACAAAGTCAGGTCTTGCCTCTGCCATGTATAAAATCCATCGCCTCCATAAAATTCCAAACTGAGGTAATCTCTTATTCAGAGAGGCTGTCAATGCCTCCATCCTATATATATTTATCATATAATTTCCTGCCATTTATCTAAAGTGATAGGAATATGAGACAACCAGTTTTTAGTTATAACCTTTTGAGCTGCTATAAAAGCTATTTTCAGAAACTTAATTGTAAGGGGGGTCTCTGTATTCTTTCGGTAATTCCAAAGGTAAAAAGCCAGTAGGTGATGGAGTCAAATCTGGAATGATCATTATCCTCAGGGCCTGCTGCAAACCCGACAGGAAGGGGAACAGGACTGGGCAACTCCAAAACATATGTGAATATGTTGTCCTCACTTGGCCACAATTTCTCCAACAATCGGCTGGGCCGCCATTCAAAATTAATCCCATGATCTTAGGGGATCGAAGTACCTAATAAAGATTTTCCAGGAAAACTCCTGCCAACTAATAGCCGATAGACCCCAATGTATTTTAGTTTGTGCCCATGTCCACACCTCCTCCGAAATCTGATTTCCCAGACCTTTCTCCCATGCTTTTTTTATGGATCCTGTGTTGTCCCCTCTCCATGCCAGTAGGTCCCTATAAAGGTTGGAAATATGTGACCTAATAGGCGTCCCCTCGAATACCCTTTTGAGAGTGGAGGCAAGCTGAGGCGGAGATATGGTCCCCCACTTATACTTCGTGGCCAGGTCTCTCACATAATTCCTAATTTGAAAATATCTAAATCTATCCTGCCAAGGGATTTCATATCTATTAATTGTTTCAAAGAGAACACTCTCTCCCCCCTCTATGAAGTGCCATACCAAATGAAGTTCCCTAGCCTCCCACCTCCTAAATCCAGTGTCCCATCTACCAGGTACAAAGGAATCTAAATGTGGAATAGACAACAATAAAGATCTCCAATTATTAGCCTTCTTGTCTTTCAGGGTGTTATACCACGTTTCAAGTGTGTGCACTGTGAAGGGATTCCCCAGATGGTCTATATTGGGTCTTCTCTCCTGTTCACAAAGCATACTGTTTATGCTAGACCATGCCCCTTCTTTCAGTTCTAAGCCTTTCCATTTAGAGATGTATAGATTGTCTAACCAGTATATGATTGTCCTCAGCTGTGCCGCCTGGTAGTACAGCTTGAAGTTGGGTAGCGACAGGCCTCCTGTCTTTTTCGGAATTGAAGCACTGAGAGTCTAATCCTAGGCTTATTTGGTCCCCATAGAAAGCGTGAGATCACCCTGTTTAATGTATTAAAGTAAGAGTCTGGGATTCTAATAGGTAGAGTTTGCACTAGATATAATAATTTAGGGAGAATTATCATCTTTGTGGCCTCCATTCTCTGGGAAAAAGAAATGGGGGTATTTGTCCACTGCTCTAGTTCTGATTTAATAGATTCCAGGATTGGGGAGAAATTAAGTGGAAATAGACTATTTACCTGAAAGCTCAACTGAACCCCTAGATACTTAATATGAGATAGATCCCACCTGAAAGGGTACCTCTGCTTGATTTGCTCTCTTGGCTCATAATGTATTTTTAAGACCTCTGTCTTAGAAACATTCAATTTATATCCGGCCAGGGAGCTAAACTCTGACAGAGTATCCCACAGGCTTGCTAGGGAATGTTCTGGGTCCCATAAACAAACCAAAAGATCAGCAGCATACAGGGCAAGTTTATGGGTCTCTCCCCCTAATTCCCACCCCCGTATCCCCTCGTCTTGACGCAACGCCTGGGCTAACGGCTCCAGATACAGGGTGAAGAGCAGGGGAGAGAGAGGGCAACCCTGTCTTGTATCTCGCTGCAACTGTATCGGATGACAGACTGTACCATTTATCTTTACATAGGCCCTTGGGCGAGCATATATCTTATTTATAATCTTTATGAAGGCCTCAGAAAATCCAAACCTACCAAGAGTCAACTCCAGAAATTTCCATGCCACCCGGTCGAAGGCCTTCTCAGCGTCTAAACTCAGAATCAAACAAGGTACCCCCGACCGGTCGGCATGAAACATTACATGTAATGTTCTTTTGATATTGTCCTGGGTTTGTCTACCACGGATGAACCCTGTTTGATCATAGTTGATTAGTCTGGGCAGGATTTCCTCCAGTCGTTTCGCCAGAATTGAAGTGTAAAGCTTATAATCGATATTCAATACCGATACAGGTCGATATGACCCACATTGAGTCGAAGCTTCCCCCGGTTTGGGGATGCTCGATATGACTGCATAATTCCATGCATCTGGCATATCCTCTCCCAACTGTGCCAGTCTGCAGGCCCTCAGTAATGGGTTGTCTATCTCCTTTCTAAAGAATTTAAAAAATTCAGGTGTGTAACCATCTGGACCAGGAGACTTCCTGATTTTCAGTCTTTTAATTGCTGCTGCCAATTCTGTTGGGGATATAGGGGAGTCCAAGGATCCTCTAAGTTCCTGGGACAATTCTGGTAACATGAAACGGTTTAAGAAATTTTTGGTACGGTCACTATCCGGAGGGTGATCCGCCCCATAGAGGCTTGTGTAGAATTCCCTGAAGCCTGCAAGAATTTTTTCTGGAGACTTGACCAGGCCTCCTGTCTTGGGGTTCCTGATCTCTGTAATTGTATTTTCTGCAGACTGCCGCCTGAGCCTATGTGCCAGGAGATGGGCTACCCGGGGGCCTGACTCATAATACCTTTGTCTTAACCGTTGCAGCGCCTGCTCCGTTTTAATATCAATAATTCTCTGGATCTGTTGCTTAACTCTTAAAATTTCTGATTGTACCGAAGCCTTTCCTGCCGCATCTCGGTCCATCAGGACGCTCAGTGGCTCCTGAAGCTGCTCCATTTCTCTGTTTTGTTGTCGTTTAAACTGGGCTGCAAATTTAATACAATCCCCCCCCCAAACACCGTTTTTATGGTATCCAAAGCACAGTATCAGGAATCTCTCCTGACTCATTATCTAATTGAATTTGTGACAGTCTATTTTTAGCCATGTCCGTAAACTCCTTCAAGTTTAAGAGGTAATTGTTAAATCTAAAGAGATTGCCCTCTTTTAGCTTCCCAACTTAGGGTTACTGACACCTGGGCATGATCCGAAAGGACGGAGGGGACATGTCTACAATCTAAGACCTGGTGCTGATGTTCTCCTGATACTAATATGTAATCAATCCTGGCGTATGAACCATGTGGGTATACTCTCTTTTGTTCAAGTTCTGGTGTCTCCAGGCGTCTATCCAGAAGGTCCCCTTTAGGTGTCTCCTAATTAATCTGCCCACCGGTGTCTGCCAAAACGTTTTTTACCCTTGAGGTGTCTCTTTGGTCCCAAATCTGGTTTAAGTCTCCACCCACCACCAATGTTCCAACGTAGCTTGCTGCAATCTTATGCAGCAGGGAACTAACAACTTCCTTTGTGGAGCCCGGTGGAACATATAGGGAAGCCAGAGTAATAGGTATACCCTCCAGATTCCCCACAAGGATTGCCAAGCGTCCCTCCGGGTCCACATAGCCACCAGTCTTCTGAAATTGAGTCCTCTTGCCACCAAGACTGCCACCCCCCTTCTCTCCCCCCCCCATAGGAGGCCACCACAATAGTATCAAACCCAAATTTCCCCAGCTTCTGATGTTCGGACTTATTAAGGTGCATTTCTTGTACTAAAATAAAGGAAGGGTTCTCTCTTTTCAGGGTTGTCATGATTTTGTATCTCTTTATCTGGTTGTTTAGCCCATTAACATTGTGTGAGCTAATTTTGATTTTCTTACTATCTCCCATTGATATAGATAGGTATATGGTCCTGCATAATTGTTGGGGTTACCTCCCACAGTTCCCATGTGCTTCTTGACCTTCCCCAAGTTAATCCACCCCAGCCTGCCTCCTTGTTATTCCTCTCACCCCGTCAGTCTCAACAGGCCCTGTATCAGTTTCCGAAACAGAAAAAACAATTGCCTGTGTAACTGTATGCTTAACATAGGTACATGCAGTCTGGCAACAAAACGAACAAAACATTTAAATTCATGTAACTTGGGGGTACCTTAAACTGCGCAACTCGTACCCCCGATAACCTCTATATACAATGTAACTCCCAAGGTAGGGGAGCAGCGCATTCTGTTCCCTATTAGATCGAATGTGCCATACTCGATTGGGAGGAAAAGGAGCCACCCGCGTAGCTCAATCCTCCAGGACCCTTATGTAATTGAGTCCATGCCAGATGTCATGGCAAATCAACATCAGCAGCAATCCCCACAAGAGGCCTAGTGTGAACGAAATCATCCTGTGGTACCACCCACACATAGCCTCCCATCTGCTCATTTACTTACCCCCCAACCCCCGAGACCCAAATTTCATCTTTACAGTCGGACTATGGAGATCCCATTTGCCCAGGGCAGCTACTATTTGCTTATGAGCCCCAAAGCCTCTAATTTATTCCTGAGAGGCTTCTCTTAATCCCTGGGAGGAAGCTGCTAGGTCCTATCCCTTATAATTCATGGTGGGGCTATGACCATGCGAGTATAAACAACTTATCCCCTAGAACAAACCTTCCTGATCTATCCGGTCCCCCAACTGCTCCACTTGTATATTTGTTGAACTAATTTTGTCAGCTCACCCTTCATTTAACTACAAATTATGTCCCGGGTATCTTTGTCCCTATGTATCAGTCCCCATCTTGTCTATATGGCCAGCTACCTAGCTTCCCTCCCGCTCTAAATTACCCCTTTTCATCCCCCCAGAATTACCCTGTATGCTGGTAATAAGTATCTAGCACTGCCCCCCTCGCCTTATCGCAGCGGGGAATCTCCAGAGTACAGGATAAGTATTACTTCCGGTATTTAATCTGCTACCTACTATGTGTCGCTCTCCTTTCCAAGAACCCCCCAAATTAGTCACCTAGGCCTTCCCTCCTTTACCTCCTCAGTGACCTTGGCAGTTCCCACGTCTTAAAGTAAATCCAGATTGTCAGGACATATTAAGTCGACTGAGGCTTACCGCCTGACCCCAATTTACTTGAGCTTCCTGATAAGCGGTGATCTCCCCGACTACACCCCCGATGTTCCGGACTCCAGCTCAGCTGCCCATCCATTTCAGATCCATTCTTTGGAGCCGCCTTCCCATCGAGTTCCCCCCTGTATAATCCGTCTCACTGAACCAACCGCCATAGAACAGGGAAAATGAGTGAAAGCTCAGTGGCTTCAGCCCTACGAGATCCCGGTTAGGGAACTCCTCAGACGCCCCCCACCCCCACCCCCCAGAGACTTATACACGTTGTTTAACCTTCAAATTCACCACTGCAATGTTATTTTTTAAATCAGTTTTTAAAAGCATTGAAACAAGCAGTCAATAATATTCTGCAGTGTCTCTGTGGAGGAGGAGAAACCGGGAGATAGGCCTAAACAAAGAATACTGTGGCAAAGATCTCACCGGTGCAAGTGTTTCTTCATGTATTCTGTAGACTATTCGGCTGTGCGACCTCAGAGTTTTGGTTATGTGCTAAATGGAGTAGTATTTATTTTATGTCCTTCAGGGTAGTGCTCGCCGCTTTCCTTCCCTCTCGATTGCCACTACGTCAGGGGTTCTGCAGGATCGGGGGAAGATCTCCACACCTGGGGGCCAGTACTACCTCATGGCCTCGATCCCTAAATGCCTGAAGGGCCTCCTCGGCTGTGTGGTAAATTTCTGTTCCTGTATCCCAGTTTACTTGAAATCGCAATGGGTAGGGTGTCTGAAATTTCACCTTGATCTTCTTTAGCTTTCTTAAAAGAGGAGCGTACGCCTGTCTTTACAGTTGAATCAATTGTGGGTAATCCTGGTCGAACAAGAGTCGGCCCCATTGTAGTCCACCTGGCCTTGTTTCCATGCTGCCCTTAAGATCCTTTCCTTATCTCGGTAGCTGGAAAATTTGACAATGATCGAACGCGGTCTGGCTGCAGCTGGCTTAGGTACAAGTGCCCGGTGTGCTCTCTCAACCTTAAATGTGAAGGCCTGTGGTAAATCAAGGACATGACGCAGCAGATTTTCAATAAAGTCACTCATCTCCCCTACTTCAGCTGATTCAGGCAAGCCATATATCCTTATGTTATCTCGATGACAGCGCACCTCTAAGTTCAGACACTTAGCTGATATGTTTTCATTCTGTTGGATTAGAAATTCGATTGCCCTGGAAATCTGGCGCAAGTCATCCTCGGCTGTCGATACTCGATTCTTTGCTCCGGTGACCCTGGCTTCTAGTTTGGTCAGATCCGAATGTAGCTTGCTAACTCTAGTTTTATTTTGTTCCTGAATTATTTGATTTCTGCTAGTAGCGTCTCAAATCTGGTTCTGGAAAGAGTGTCCATTTCGGCTTCTGTGTCGCCTCCCACCATACTCACAGGAGACCCCTTCCCGCTCACCACTGAACTTGCGGGGCTCAATCCAGTGTAATCTTGCTTCACTTACGCACTCCTGGAGCAGGATCGCCTTCTAGATGTATTTCCACTAATTATTTTACGCATTTTGTCAGGATTAACCAAGTTCAGGCTGTGTGGAATTTAATTAGTAGGTCTCGAGGTGGAGAGCTCTCTGCGTAAGCTTCCATACTGCCGATGACGTCACCAGAAGTCCCCCCCCAAAAGGATTTTATCTGAATTGTGGTTGTCCTGGATATGCAAATTTATGTGTGTGTATGCATACAACATAAAATAAAAATGTAAAGTTTAAATTAAAAAAAGATGCAGAAGTTAACTGACAGGCAAAGACCTATAAAAAGAGAGCAATCTTCTGTTAGAGAAAGACTGAAATTTAGAATTGGAGATACCCTCAGAGAAATGATTTTTTTCTGTCTGAACTGGCTGTGTTAAAAAAAAAAAAATACATTTTTTTTTATTGTATTGTAATTGAGAATAAAATGTTACTTGCAAATTTTATTACTGATCCTGGTTGTCCTATGCTTCCTGATCTAAGCCTCGACAACACATATAGCAGAGACATAAAAAAAAAATCGTAGCTCTGGGACTGAAAGAAAGACAAACTAGGAGAATAGAAAACAATGAGTGGTGGTAAACAGGATGCAATCAGGAGCTGCGGGGTGGGTCACTAGTGGGGTGCCATAGGGGTCGGTCCTGTTCACAAGTGACATAGAAAAAGGTGTACAGAGCCAGAAGGATTCTATGTGCAGATGACACAAAGCTACATGGCAGGGTGGACAGTGGAGAAGGCATCAGGAGTATGATAAAGGACCAGGAAAAGCTGGAAAGGAGGTCGAAAATATGGCAGTTAAGGTTCAAGGCCAAGATGTGCACAGTAATCCTCAATAGCAGGTCTCCGTTCATCTGCCAGGCTGTTTTGGACTCCCGGCAGATAGACTGCTTGCAGCAGGGTCCCCTGCTCCAGGCACCATTCCCAGACACTCACTGCCTCCCTGCAGAGAGAGGAAGAGTTTGTTCCTCCTTGTCTGCTGACATTGTACATTACACACTTCGTTGTCCATCTGGAGGAGGACAGCCTTTTGGCTAAATCCACTAAGACTTTTAGACCGCAAAAAACTGCAGCATTTCCAGCACGTTTATGTGGAGATGTGTTTCTGACAAATCCCATACCCTTGTGCCTGGAGACCTTGGCAGTGGGCTCCCCACCCCAGTAAGGAGGCACCTGTGGTGAAAGTCACCTCTTGCTCCTGTGCAGAGAAGGAGAGGCCCTGGATGAGTAGGTTACACATCACATCTGTAACTGGAGTAGTATATGGTTCACATCCACAAACTGGCAGCTCCACAGGAAAGACGTTACTGGCTGGAACATCTTTAAGTCAAGCTTCTCCCACCACTTTAGCAGTATATCCCCCAACTCTTCCCCATGACGTCAGATGTCGCACATTGGAAGCATGATCAGGTGTCACATGCCAGAGGAGGCCAAGTGGGTTGTGCGGATGTGAACCATATTCCACTCCTAGAACTACAGTTACAGGTGAGTAACCTATTTTTCTAGGGGTTTGGATATGGCTCACTTATCCACACTGTGACAGACTCCTAATAGATCTCCAGGAGGAGCGGTCAATCGAGCAACACTACTTGGCAAACAGATTGGAGAACCAGGGTCTCAAAACCAGCAAACCTAGCATGATTTAAGGTCAGTGTGGTATTGGGAAATGAAAGTGTGTGCTGACTTCCAGGTAGCAGTTCTACTGATCTCCTGTACACTGGCATCCCTGGAAGCAGCCACAGACACAGTGGAATGTCTGGTGGAATGAGCCTTGTTCCCTACAGGAGACTCCCAGCTAACCAACCTATAGCAGAGGTTGATGCAAGACGTGATCCATCTTGCAACAGTCTGCATTCCCGCCAGTCTGCCAGGCATGACTTCAGCGTAGGTGACAAACAGTTGGCAACCCTGTCCTCAAATTCCAGCCATACTCTCAATATACTAAGATCATTCTTCACAGGTCCAGGATATTGAGCCTGCAGTCGACCTCTGAAAATGGGTTGGTGACACACACTGGTAAGCTGATCACCTGGGTAAGGTAAGACTCCCGGTATCACCTACAGGAGGAACTTCGGGTTGGAGTGAAAGACGACTTTGTGCCTGTAAAAGACCAGATAGGGAGAGTCAACCGAGACTGCCTGCAGCTTCCCACTCCTTGCAGATGATACTGCCACCAGGAAGGCCACCTTATATAACAGGTGTGACAACTTACATCTGGGCATCGGCTCGAAAGGCTTGCACATAAGCATAGTCAACAGTAACAATAAGTCCCTTGGTGGAAGTGGTTCACACATCAGAGGGGACCAGTAGTCAGGGGGGACAAATAGTCCAGTACCCAATCACCTTTACCTGGGCCACTGCTGGCATACTGGCCCATGCCTAGTAAGCAGAGATGGCCACCAGGTGCACCTTAAGGGTTGTCGCTCGCAGCCCCAGTTGAGAAAGGGACTAAAGGTAGTCCAGGATGCTAGCCAAAAGGGAGGTGAAGAGATCAAGCTCCTCACCCTGTCACCAAATGGACAGTCTCTTCCATTTAAAGTTATAGCACCTACGAGTCCAATCTTTTCCTGGAAGCCTCCACCACATGGAGGGTATCCTCAGAGAGCCCCAAGGCCTGGAAATCTAGCCATTCAAGAACCAGGCCGTGAGGTGCAGGTGCTGAAGGTCTGGGTGCAAGACAATCAGCAGGTCTGAGAGGAGAGGCAGTCGCCACAGAGACCTCATGCTAAAGTTGAAGAGATCCAGGTACCAGAACTGCCAAGGCCAGTCTGGAGTCATCAGGATCATCCACACCTTGTCCTTCCTGACCTTGACCAGTACTCTGTGAATCAGGGGGATGGGAGGAAAGATGTGCCAGAGGCCTGGGGTCCAGGGCCTCGCAAAGGCATCCGCCACCAGTGTCCTGGACCGTTGGAGGTGGGCACAAAACAGCCTCAGTTTAGTATCTTCCCAGGAGGCAAACCTGTCCACTGAGGGTGAGCCCCCACAAGGCGAACAAATGGTTCACCACCTCCTCATTCTGAGACTACTCGTAAAACGTCTCTCCTATCCGGATGACACTGTCTGCTAGCTGACTGTTCTCCCCCTTGACATGAATTGCCAGGTGATCAGTGCCTGGGCTGCACACGAAGGTCCAGGTGCGGAGTGCCTCCTGAGACAGGGAAAGGAACTGTGTACCATGCTACCAGTTCACAAAAGACATGGTCAAGGTGTTGTCTGTCTTGACCCCTGACAAGCAGAGCAAGGTCCATCAAAGCCAACAGCACAGCATGGAGCTTAGTTAAGCAGGTCTATGTGGGAACAGGAATCCATGGGCAACCAGAATCTATGGGCTGTGTGGTCTCCCAGGTGTGCTCCCCACCCTATCAGAGACTTGTCCATAATCAGCATGACGGTCGGCTCTAGGTGGACAAAGAGGATCCCTTCCCCCAGATGGATGGTGTCCTACATCTGCTGGGACGCTGGGACCACTGATGGCCCAGCTCCCACTAAAGGTAACGCATCTGCCAGGAAGTCCAGTGGATTATGCTGGTGTAGAATGCCATGCACCCCAGCAGCCATGGAAAATCCTGTGCAGGGTGCAAGAGTCCAACCTGAAATGATCAGGAAAACGAGGTAAGATCCTGTGCCCGGTCTGCCAGGAGGTGAGCCTTGGCCTACAGAGAGTCCAATTCTGCCCTGATGAACTTGATCACCTGCTTTGGTACCACTTTGGATTTGTCCGGGATGACCAACAACCCCAAGTCTTGGAAGGTCTGAAGAGCCAGGTCCGTGGATCTCTCCGCAGCCTTGCTGGACAGACCGGCTATCAGTCACTTGTCCAGGCAGGGGTACACTGACCCCAAGGCACCACAGGTGGGCCGCCATCAATGCCATCCATTTGGTAAAGACCATGGTTGCAGAGGAGAGGTTGAAGGGCATGACCTGGGACTGGTACAGAACCCCTTCCGCATAGAAAAGGAGGTACCGGCGATGAGACCCACAGACGGGAATATGGAAGAATGCATCCTGGAGGTCCAGAGAGCAAAACTACATGTTTTGCTCCACAGATGGTATAATCTGGTTCAGAGTGACTAACTGGGAAGTACAGTTATGCAAGAAACTTATCGTAACAGTAAATCTTTGAGAGGAGCTCTTGCAGCAGGTAACACCATAAGAAATATGCCGCCAGGCACTAGGACCCCATGGAAAACTTCTAGCTAGCAGTCCAAGGCGGGGGACTGCCCCTGACATAAGCCCTGCCCTGACGTCCCCTCTGGTATAAAGTGGGTGGTCCCCGACACCACCTCAGTTCTCCCGCCAGAGACCTGGCTGATATACTGGATGGGGAACCAAGGAGGATCTTCCATCACCCAGAGAGTAGTAGTTACATAAACCCGGGGGCAGGTGGGTGGGAAAACCACCTGCTGCACAAGCTCCTCTCGAAGATCTACTGCTACAGTAAGTTCTTACATAACTGTACTATCTTACTTTGAGGGGGAGCTCTTGCAGCAGGTAACACCATAAGGACAGAGTACCTAGCAGTACAAAGAGAGACCCAGGTCAGAAGGGTGGAGGACTAATAGCAACACAGAGTCCTTGGCACTCCTTAGGAGAGAAGTCCCTGGAGGACTGCAAGGCCAAAACCTGCTCTCCTTCTGCAAGTAATGTCCAGTCTGTAGTGTCAAATGAAGGTATGGACCGAATACCAAGTAGCAACTGCACAAAGATCTGCTGGCAACACATTTTTGAGGGGACACACACAAGGTTGCGACCCCTCTAGTGGAATGACCCTTGACTGGTCCTGGCAAGGGTTTGTCGTACCTTTGGTAACAGAAAGATGCAGCTGACCAACCATTTGGCCAATGTCTGCTTGGTCACTGAAGTCCCTAACATCCTTTGGGCAAAGGAGGCAAACAACTGGTCTGTCTTTCTCGAATTGGTCCATTCTATATAGTAACGGAGGATTCTATGTACATCCAGAGTATGTAACAAGGCCTCCCTTCGGTTTAAGTACTCTGGGTAGTAAACTGGTAGTTGAATGTCCTGATTTAAGGTGAATTCGGACACTAACTTTGGAAGGAACTTAGGATTTGTACAGAGGGCAACACTATTCCTGTGAAAAACAAGATAAGGATCTTTACATATCAGAGCCTATAGCACGGAAATTTTCTGGTAATGCCAACTAAAATTAATGCTTTCCAAGAGAAAAAGCAGGGCTCGCACCTTGTGGCTGGTTAAAAGGGAGGCAAAGTAAGTTTCTCTAAGACAAAAAGAAGGTCCCCAGGAGGAACAGGGTCCCTCCTGGGGGATCTGATGTGCAAGATGCACCTTAAAAGGTCTTGCACAAATCTAGTTGTGTCAGAGCTTTCCCCTCCTGAGGTGCATGATAGGCTGAAAGCGCAGAGAGATACACCTTAAGGGATAAGTAGCTGAGACCCATATCGGATAGGGAAAGTAGGTACTCTATTAGACAGTGAAAAGGATCCAAGGAATGGGGGGAAGCCCACAAACAGCACTTCCAACTCGTGGCATATGTTGCCCTGGTAGAGGGTTTTCTCGCTGCCACGAGCACCTCTGCCACCCTAGGGAATACCCCAAATCTGTTTCTATCAGGTCTGCAGGAGCCATGCATGCAGATGCAGAGACCTCAGGTTGGGATGCAATAGTTCCCCTTGCTCCTGGGACAGCAAGTGAGTGGACAGAAGCAAGGGGACCTGTGGTTCCAACACTAGCTGTTGCAGCAGTGGGAACCAGATCCGCCTAGGCCAGAAGAGCGCTATTAGGATCATTCGAGCACCTTCTGCCTGCAGTTTAAGCAATACCCTCTGCAGAAGTGGAAAAGGCATACAGAAACCTCCCTGTACAAGAGAGGGACAATGTGTCGTGCCAGAAAACACCAGGCCCTGGATCTTGCCAACAGAAAGTGGACAGTTTGGCGTTGAGTGGGAACGCAAACAGGTCCAGTTCCTGCTGACCCCATCTTTCATAGAGGTCATCTACGACTTCCTGCAGTAGCTCCCCTTCGTGATTCTGAGACGGAGAGTGGCTTAGGCTGTCTGCGAGGACGTTGTGAATCCCTGGTACGTGGACCGCTGTGATTTCCAGGTTGTGATCCACTGCCCAATGCCAAACTCTCATGGCCTCTCTGCATAGGAGGTAAGAGTGAGTGCCCCCTTGTTTCTTGAGATAGAAGACTACTGGAGTGTTGTCGGACTTGACCAACAGTGGACCCAGCGAGAGCGTCCCTTTAAAGGCCTGCAAGGTTTTTAGGACTGCTCTCATCTCCAGTATGTTGATATGGAGAGCATATTCCGCCGAAGTCCAAGAGCCCCTCGTCTGGTGGGAGGCCAGGTGCATTCCCCAGCCCAGCCCTGAAGCATCTGTGGTTAGGATATGCTGAGGCACTGAAAAGGAATCCCCGTGTCCAGGTGAGAGGATGTGATCCACCATTCCAGAGACCAAATAACTACAGTGGAGTACTACATCAGACGATCTAGATCTTCCATGCTCTGATCCCACTGAACTCTGAGGTTCCACTGTAGTATCCTCATATTCAGGCATGCAAGGGGAACCGATGCAATGGCTGCGGCCATGTGGCCTAAAAGCTGAAGCACCACCCTGGCCGGTACTGCATTGGTAGTCATCATTCTTCGAGCAACTGCTCTCAACCTGTCTGCTTGGTCTTCTGGGAGAAAGGCCTTTCCTTGGACAGTGTCCAGGACTCCTCCTATGTACTGCAGCCGTTGGGTAGGCCAGGGGCACAACTTGGGGAGATGCAGGGTGATGCCCAAGTCTTGAAAAAGCTCGAAGGTCTCCCTTACTGACTGATGCAGCTGGTCCTCTGACAAGGCTGTGAGAAGCCAGTCATTCAGGTAGGGGTAAACATAGTGTCCCCGTCTCCTGAGGGTTGCTGCCACTATAGCCAGGAACTTGGTAAAGACTCTCAGTGCTGATGAGAAGCCGAATGGCAGTGCCCTGAACTGACAGTGTTCTCCCTGGAAGGTGAAGCGGAGGTACTTTCCGTGGGACGTCAGGATCTTTAATGCATGTAAGCATCCTGTATGTCCAGGGAGCAGAGTCAATCCTCTTGGTGGACCATGGGCAACAGACCAGGCAGTGTCACCATCCTGAACCTTCTGTACTCTATGAAAACATTCAGTTGGCTCAGATCTGTCTTCTTTGGAACCAAGACAAAATGGGAATAGTATCCCCTGCCACTGACTGTGAGGTACTACCTGAATCGCCCTTTTTTTGAGCAGGGCCTGGATTTCTCCCTTTATCAGAGCTGCGTGGGATGGGGAGCAGTGAGAGGGAATGGGTGGATTGTCCCGTGGAATCTGAGTGAACTCCTAAGCATATCCTCTTTCGATGATCTGAAGTACCCAGTGATCCAAAGTAATATTGGACCATCCTCGAAGGTAGAGGGAGAATCTCCTGCCTACTACCTCCCCTTGAGCCTCCGCTGGGGAAGGGGGGGGCTGGCAGGGAATTATGCCAAGGTGGAGGGTGCAGGCAAGGGAACTCTGGAAGTTTTTGCGTTTTTTGGGCCCTGAGAGACGGAAAGGCAGTGGAGGGCCCCTTAGCTTGAAATGTCCTTTTTGTGACTGTTGATGCTTTCCTTGGTTACCCTGGTGTTTACAAAAAGGACAGTGTCTTGTGGTAGGTGGCTCCAATTTGTACATCCTATGGACATCGGAGACAGTCTTCCCAGAGTCCTGAAGCCCTGTAATCAATTTTTCAGTGTCCTGACCAAAGAGGACTGGCCCTTCAAAGGGTGCGTCTAGAATGGCATCCTGCAGGTCTTGCCAGAACCCTGATACTCTCAGTCAGGCGCGTCGTCTCATGCTCACTCCTGTGGCCACTGCTCTGGCAGCTGTGTCGGCTGAGTCATAGGAGCTCCTCAAGACATGGCTGCCTATGTCCCTGCCAGATTGCACAACCGCCTGGAGTTCAGATTTGCTGTCTTTCAGCTTGTGCCTTGATTAGATCTAAGACCTTGCCCCACGAGGACTGCTGGTACATAACCATGTGAGCCAAAAACTTTAGTGATCTGACTGTACAGGTGGCCGATGAGTAAACTTTTCAGCCCATCTGATCCAGCTTCTTAGATTCCAGGTCTGGAGCCAGCTGATGGTGCTGAGGGTTGAGGCGGTGGACGCCACACCTCGCGCCACGCTGGCGACCCGAGTTTGGGAGTGAGCTCGGGTGCTGGGGGTCAGCAGGGAAGGTAGAGGATTGAGCACACGCTGGACTGCTCTTCTATTCTGGGGGGAAGGCTGGGTGTTGTCTGGCATTCCAGCGACCCCTGGTAGAGATCGGGGGTGCTGCAAAACCCGGACTGCACGTCTAGCAGCGTGGCTGACGCCGGCAGGGTTGCCATGCGCCATGGCGTCAGGGGTGCACCACGCAAGGAGGAAGGGAGCGAGGAATCACTATGAGGGGAAAAACCCTCCAGCTCGGACAGGCGACAGCCCCACAGTGTCCACCTGCCACATGCCCAATGTTGGACATCTACCTCCACCCCTTTGATCTCCTGATGGGGCTTTGGCCAAGAGGGCTTAGAAGGAGAGAGCAACTATTTTGAGGTAGGTGGAGGTCACAGCAGGCGGTACAGCAGGGGATGAGTCGAGGCCTGAGAAAGTTCTGGTGTCCAGAGGCGATAAATAGAGTGGTAAAAAAAAAAATATTCCAGGTCTGGGGGCTGAGAACTCGCGTGTTTCAACTGTTGCACCCTGCCATGTGCTGCAGCAAGTACCATGGAGTCAGCTTTTGGTTGCTAACTGAGATAAGACTCCCCCTTGGGTGTCCTGTATAGGTGGTTCGCTTTCCTAGGGACTGCCGAGGTGGTGGATGGAGGTTTCCAAGCTAACTTGGTAACATCCTGAACAGGCTCTACAAGAGGAGGGATGACCAAAGGTTTTGAATCACTTGAGCCAAGGAACCTGGCCAGCCGGCGTAATTAAGGGTCAAGCTCCTCTGTGTCCCACTGGCTGAGTGCCTGTATGTGATGCATTACGTCCAGGAGGGACGGGTCATCCGAGGACAACCTGGGGGAGTCTATTTTGTAGTCTGGTAGGGGTAAAGGCAACTCGTCCTCAGGAGAGTAATACGAGGAGTCGTCCCGAGTCTTCCCCAGAAGACAGCGGACGTCCTTTGGAGGAGGGAATGGATGGGTGTCACCTGCAGTCACTCGGGGCAGGTGACGCCTGGTCATCATCCCCAGGCACCAGTCTTTTTGGCCCCTGAGGAGAGGTCTCCTTAGGAAGGGCCGGAGTTGGGAGTCCTCTAGGGGGCGAGGACAGTTCCTGTGGTCTAGGTAAGAGATCCCACTTAATAGTATTCCACCAGGAATTAGACAATGCCCCAACTCCACCAGTGGAACAACTGGCTGTGCTGGCACCGGGGTGGGGATGTTGGAGGGTTCTGATGACTGCTTCTGAGGAGCAGTCGGTCCCGTAGCCTTATCCCAAGGATCTCTGCCTTCAGGTGCCAGGCCTGTAGGTGTCCTGTCCTCTGGGGGATGGACGTCTGTCATCTCAGAAGGAGGCAGAGCTGAAGGGCTCGACTCGCGGTCGACAGGCCCTGGCATCCGGTCCTTAGGCACATGACTGGTCACCTGATCCGCCGACCAGTCTTTGGGAGCAGATGGCTGCTTAGGTGGAGGCGCCTGGTCAGTTTCTGAAGCTGAATCAGGAGGTCTCGTGGTCAGACGACCTTCCGAGGCAGACGCTGCCCTTTCCTCGAGTGGCGGAGGTTTTTGTGGATGCTCGGCATCCTGGCGTCGCCGCCCGATCCTTTGTGCCTGTTGGATGACCCTGAAGTCTTACGGCTTAAGAATCCAACATCTGGCCCAAAGAGGACACCCATCCATCTGGCTTAGACCCAAGTGACTGCTTGTGGGGCCCTAGAGCCAGGGACACAGGGGCAGACAAATGCCCATGGCTGTAAGATTCTTTGCCCCGTGGATGGGAAGAGGCAATGGTCTTCTTGGTGGTCGCCCTGGGAAGGGTTCAGGAACCGGGGGGAACCAACTCCAACCTCCCGCCAGAGATGAAGGATGCAGAGGTCTTGTGAGGGGACCTAGGGCGGGACTCTGACCTGGCTCTATCCCAGTCCTTATGGTGGTGTTTCCCACTCGATCTCTTCTCTCTGGTGGAGGAGTCGTCTCTGGCTGAAGAAGAGCCGTGTCCAGACTGGGTCCTCTACATCGCAGCTACTTGCTGTTCCAGAAGATAAGCCTTTAATGATTTGAGGCAGCGAATGAGAATCTTTTTGTTAAACTGGCGGCAGTATGGGCAGTTGTCTGACTTCTGGTCTGGGCCTAGGCAGATTAAGCAGGCTGAACGGCCGTTTCGCGCCGGGCTCTGCTTGCCACATGCACACACAGACTTGCGCCGCTGTGAAGATGAAGAAGACATGCAATGAAATGTAGACTAAAGGCAAGGAAAATCAAACTAACAATAACTGTGCAGAGCACAAAACAGCAGCCACCTGCGATAGAGGCTTCCGTGGAGCAAATACTAGCGGGTCGACAGCGGGAAAGGAACTGAGGTGGTGCCGGGGAACCAGCCCCTTTTATACCAGAGGGGACGTCGCAGGGCCATCAGGGGGCAGTCCCCCGCCTTGGACTGTTAGCTAGAATTTTTCCGTGGGGTTCTGGTGCCTGGAGGCATAGTCCTTATAGTGTTACTACCTCTCAAAGTAAGATCTTGTATTTCTGCATGTACTGGTTGAGATCATGCAGATCCAGTAAGAACTGCCATTCCCCTGTCTGTTTCGGGACCAGGAAGTACATGGACACATAACTGACTGGCCAGGGTGTCCAGGACATGGGCTATTGCTCCTTTCACAAGAAGCCAAGTAATATCCTCAATGAGGGTGGAATGCATGTCTGAAGACACCCTGGACTCTCGAGGCACATGGCGGTGGTAAGGTGGAACAGCCTCAAAGTCTAGAAACAACACTCTGCTGACTACGTCCAACACCCACCAGTCCACTGTGATAGCAGACCAACATGGCAAGAAGTGACACAGCTGGCTTCCAACCAGGAGAGCAGTCAGGGGCACAACAAATGGAGGTATGACCCTTCCCCCAACCCATCATTGGATAGCTTTTGTTGGAGCACCAGCAGCTGATGCCAGAGGGGCATCAGTACCCCTGTCTCTCCCCCCCCCCCCACACACACACACAACCATGGGTCCCGAATTTCAGCTCGGAGTGCAAGGCCTGAAACTACCTCTGCTGGCGCTGCTACCAGGGAGGCTGTGATTTAAAGGACCAGTACTGAAAACCCTGCTTTTTAGGCTTTTTCTTCTGGTCCTTCTAGGACAAGGTCACAGAGTCAAGGGTGGCAATGGACTTCTCTATCTGGGTGAGGTGCCCTTCTATCCCAGGACCAAAGAGGTTGGTGCCCAGAAAATGGAAATCAGGCAACTTCTGTTGGGTGTTTGCTGTGAAGGTGGGCAAACGCAGCCATGCCTGGCAATGCATGGAGACTACAGCTGCCACTGCATGTGCGCAAGAACTGTTCATGTCCAAGGCTGTCTTGAGCATGTATTTAGCCACTGACTGACCCTGGTCTCCAAAAAGCTCTACCACCAGCCGCTGCTATGGACAGAAGTGGGGGAGGACAGCCTCAAAAATGTCCATTAGGTAATGAACACAGTTGCCCATCGTGACGGAACAATTAGACTGTTGGAAATCTAGAGTGGCCATAGAGTACACTTTTTTGGGTTTTTTTGCTACGCGGTCAATCTTACAGGACTCCTTGTCCAGAGGCTTGTCCATGTCCCCCTGCTGTGAGGACTTATGGAACAACGAATCCATGACCAGACTTTCAGCCAAACGATGGTCACAAAAACCCTGAAAGGGAGCCTGCAACCACATATTTGCGGACCATATGGGCCAAGGGCACCTGGGCTGAGGGTGGTGGGCAGGATGCTGCCAAAGCTCCAGAGCTATTCCCAAGATGTTGAGCCATGGGCAAGGCAACCCCCAGGGATTCAACCCAGCCCAAAATGTCCGAGAGAGGGTACTTAGTCCTCTTCTGGACTGGCTCAAGTGGGACAGACATGGACTCTGACAAGTTGAAGCAGCACACCAATGGAAACTGAGCCATGCTCAGTGAAAGGCTCCTTGACCAAGCTACGGTCGAAGAGCTGAGTCCCTGTGGAGGCCATGGATTCCTGAACTGAGCTGTCCGATGACTCCTCAGAAACAGCCCTCTGCCACTGTTCGCCAAGGACCACCTGGGCATCCTCACCTGGGATGATCCTAACAGACAACCGGCCTGGCAAGCCAGTGGCTGAATGGCCAGCCTCCACTGGCAGCTGTTGTGGTGGTGGCTCCACTCTAATTGGTGGAGAAGCAGGTGAGGGGAGCACCTGTGGAATGTGGACCAGCAGGGCAACCAATGGCATCTGCCAGGAGATAAAGTCCTCGGGGTAGAGCCGTGCCCTGCATCGTGATGGCCCACTGCTGCCAGAGGAATTCCTTGTAGCACCGGTGCATCTTTTGTCAGTGCCTCTCCTTACCCAATGACAGGAAAGTCGAGGAACGCAGATGGTGATGCCTCCTGATTGAGCAGGCTTGAGAGCGCGAGTGCCTCGACCGTGACCTCGAACCAGCCAGTCAATAGTGAGAAGGGTCATCCTGCAGTTGGCTGTAAATAATGCACCTACAGACACTGATCAACATAACTGTCAAAGACCTGACCCCAGGTGGAGGCTGGTCACTCAAAGGATCAACCGGAGGCACCGATCAGTCCATGTCCTCCCGAGTGAGGACCAGGAGCTCAGAGTTCTAAGAGACCAACGCCTCTGCCTCATCTGACAACTAGCTGATAAGTTCAAGAAATATTGACAGTCTGCTCGACCACAGCCAATGTCAACTGGCTCAACGGCGGAGCCGAAAAGCCCTAGACCTGCCCAACCTGCCCCTCGGCTAAGAGGCACTCGACAGCCATCGAGCAGTCGGGCGAGTCAAGGGTCCAGAAGGATCTCTGGTCACTCTCTGCTCAGCATGGGCAGCGTTTGGATTTTGAAACACGGAAGGTAGGGCTTTCCCCAAGGTCTGGAGGGACAGACACATGCCATAGAACTTGCCTGTAAAATACACTGACAAAAGACCCAGGGAACAGCGGTATGACCAAGGTGATGCCCGCCGCAGCAGCTGCCACTTCCATCTCAAGGGTGGTAAGCTGTTCCACAGAGCTCTCCATAGCAGAGGCTTTCTTGTGGCCCTTAAGGCAGTCCTTCAGATCCCCTTCCGAAGGCTGACCCAGTGAGAACTGGAACTTCCTGTCCTCGAGGGACTCAGGAAGCATGGATAAATGCAGGCAGTACCCAGTCACATTCATGTTGCCCACCCAGACAGTACATATATGTGTCATGCAAATCGGTGACTGACATCTTCTGCCAGCACCTACCACAGAATTTGAATCCTGGTTTCTTGTGTTCCATCATTGGTCTGGAGATTAAAGAACCGTGAAACTAAGCTGAAGAAATCAAAGTTTTTATCTAAAAGAAGGTTTGCCTATGGTACAGAAATCCTAAGCAGGAGAGCTAAAAAGGTGACCTGTGCACCTGCAGCCACAGTGCGAGCTGCTGTAAGGCATCCATAGAGGCTGCAAGCTGGTGGCTGCTAGATTAAATATCTTGTTTAAAAGCTAGCAGCATTTCTTGTTTCGATTCATCAGACAGAGCCTTTGCCAGAGACTTTAGCTTGCACCAGAGGGCACACTCATACTTAAAGAAGGTGCTCCTGGTAACTAGATACCCTCATGCTAAGGGTAGTCGAGGTACAGACCCGCATTCCCTTGGTGTCCACCTTGTATGACTCCTTAATAGTGGGGGCGTGCAGTTATCTCTTTCGGCACTGTGGCTTCAACATTCTCAGCCAAAATGACAATGGCATCCGCTATTGACTGACTGAAATATGTGGGCTTAGATTTAGGGTTTCACATATTTTCTGTCCGAATTGCTAGGGACAGCTGCCACTGTAGCAGGCCTCCTCCAAGCCACCTCAGAAGGGGTCTCTAGAGCGAGCTGGCTGGCTGGGAGGAACTAGGGAGACTGGGACATTAGGCACATTTATAAACTCCAGTTGGAGGCACCTAGCCTGGTTTATGGCTGCTGGCTCAAATTTAAGGCATTGTGCATGTTTTTATAGCAGAGACCTGCAAGGAGAGATCCTACTGAGGTATGGTGACTGAACCAGTTCCGGGTTCTCTGGACCTTAGCCCGAGTCCTCATCCTCCTCACTGGTGAAGATCAAGTCTGAATCGACTCATCTCCCTCAATCCCCAATCAGAAGTAGAGAGGAGGGGGACAAAAGGACAACAGTGTTTTTTTGTTTTGTTTTTTTATTTCAATTCTATTTCACTCCGGTCACGGCTCGTGGGACCTTCTCTTGGGCATCCAGTCCTTGGTCCTGCCCGCCTGTGGATTCCTCGGTCTGTGCCTCCTCTCTCCCCCCCTTTGCAGTCAGCACCCCCAGTTTCACCCACCCGAGGAGGGCAGCCCTCGCCTCTGTGGGCTCTCTTGTAAGTCAGACTCTGACTGCAGGTGGGCCCAGAGGGAGGAACTGGAAGGCCAGCCGAGAAGAAACCGGCGGAGGGCATGGGGGACTGGTGTAGTCACCTGTCCTTGTTCTACGCTGGTTCCCCACCCCTGCGTGAGCACACCACAACGCATGGCAACCCTGCCTGCGCTGGCCACGCTGATCTCATGCTGCCTGGATTGCTGCAACGACCCCTGGTCTCCATCAGGGGTCGCCAGCACTCCGAGATGACCCAGCCCATTCACCTAGGGAGGAGAGCACCACAAGGGCACTCTTTCCTCAACTTGCCCTTGCCGACCCACCAGCGCCTGAGCCAGTTCCTGACCTCGGGTTGCCAGCGCACCACAAGGTGTGGCATCCAGCGCTTCAACCCTCAGCGCCACCGGGCCGGCCTAAGGGCTACAGTGTTGACTGCAGCATTGGTAACACAGGTGACATTGGACTTGGTCATGGATAGGGTCTTAGGAGCTACATCAATAATGGCAACTAAGACGGCACTGGGATCATCCCCAAAGGGTCTGACCGCGACACCTAAGGCAGCACTGGCAGCACCGTGGTAAGCCCCAAAGGGCCTAACCTCGGTGATGGGCACGGTACGTACAAAGGTGTTGAGGGTCCCACTGTCCCCAAAGGAGCTGGCTGCGGCACTGTGGCTGCCCTGTCCCCATAGGGGACAGAGAAGCCATCACAAGTGGAGCACGTGTCAATGGCTCTGATAACTGCACCGGCAGAGAAGCAGAAGTCAAAATAAGTTGTACGCCAAAGTCCAACAGCACCAAAGATTGCACCCAGTTGGTCAGCACCAACAATGACAGCACCAAACTTATACGCTGCATCCACTGCTTTATACGAGCTACCCAATGGCCAAACTGCCCAAAGTCACCTCTATTGGACAGAGAGGGGTTTGCAGGATGGAGACCTCAACCCTGCAAGCCTAGGTGTCCCTGGAGTCTTCCCAGGCGATGGTGGGGTGCCCAGGTCCACAGAAGACACTCTCATGACCAAAGGACAACCCTGACCTACAGCTTTTCTTCCCCTTGTATTTTTTTTTTTTGCGGGAAGAAGTAAAGGCCGAATGGTTTATAGACCCAGTGCTTCTGCGGAATCAGGACCATTTCTTTTTGGAACTCCTAGAGGACTGTCCATCCTCCCAGACATTGGACCACCCACTACCAGAGCACCTGCCCAGAGAGGTGGCGGCTAGACACAGCTCTATTACTAGAGTAACTTGCCTTTCCAGGCTCCCTACCTTCTTCCACGGTTGACCATTTGCATGTGGTGGAGCTGAGGGAAAACTGTAGAGTTTTATGTGTAAATGAAACTAAACTAACAAAACCAGCAAACTCTTAACGTATTTTAAACCAAAGACCTGAACACTGTTTTTGTATAGACTGTGAAGATCTAGCCCAGATGAGGAGCGAGGCAATGCTGCTGTACACTAAATGGTAGGAAAAAAAACAACTGAGGCAGTAGGGGCTGGTGCCACTGTATAGCAGCGGGCATATGCGTTGTCACGTGCATGAGGCCTACTAGCATCAGCAGTACCCACCAGGAAAGTTCTGGCTCCAGCTGGGTCCTAGCGTCTCTGGCTCAGACACATTAGTGAGGATCTATGGAGAAGACTGATTCGTGGAAGATTCTAGGTTTTTTTTTTTTTTATTAACAAGGAGATCTGTGTCATAAGACTACCTGCTCCTTCTGATTTTCCCCTCCACCGAGCACACAATCCTGTTTATATTAAAATAATTTCCAGAGCATTAGATTATGTCACAAACATAGGATTATTACATCAGTGGGGGATGATATGAAGTCCTAGTTGACACACTGTCTTCATGCAAATCTCTGTGATAAAGGAGATCATTACAGAAAATCAATTAAATACATGCTGTGTCTGCATACTGTACTGTAAAAGGTTTCCCTGGATATTGGAAAACTGCCTTAAGTCAAACAGTTCAGAATTCCCTCAGTGGTTACCAGGGACAGAAGTACGGTATGGAAGATGAAAGGTTCATTACCAGTAACAGTGTATCTGCAAGAGAATCTGCTCCACAGAGCCAAACACACTGGAATGCAAGCCATCAGCATCAGGACCTCACAGGAGACTTTACAGCCAGGGATGCCCATATTGCCATACACCACTATGTAAGACATCGGACATCTCTGCATTGCCTATATAACACTGATGGCCACCAACCACTTTTTTAGATTATTCTTTGGTAAGATTTTATTTTTTTTTTATTGAACATTTTGGATTTACAACCTTTGAGTCAGACTTATTTCCAAAGGCTCCACATCAATATACAATTATACAGTAAGTAGGACAATTTAATTAGGCAGAAGAATTACAAGAGATAAACATAAGAATTCAGGTGCATACTTTACCTAGTTGAAGCCTGGTAGCATCAAGTATTACTAGCTGAAAGTGGGATAGATACTACAGTAGGAATTATAACAGAACTGGTGCCAGTGATGGGGAAGCAGGAGGATAATCTATTGTTGAGGTGAAAGAGATGGGTATGTATGCACTGAGGAAGCAGAATGACTTTCTCAGAGTCACACAGTATACAAGTGGAGGTTGTGGGAATCAAACCCAGGTCTACGGGATGCACCAAGCTCATTCACAGCTCACTGCTCTAACCTCTAGGCTACACTGCCGTTCCCACTATTGATAAACAAGAGTCCCAACATTTGACAGCTGATTGGAACAAAAAATTCATCTCTAGCCAACCATATGGGAGAGGCGAAGAATGCAGACGACTACAGACTGCCCAATAAAACATACCAGCAACTGAAAGGGAAGCCTGTACCTGAAACAGCCACCCTCCTCACCAGTGGACATATGGAAGAAGCTGCGTGGCTCTATGGAGGAGATTCTCTTGAAGATCTATTGTAATTGATAAATAATGGGCCAAACATCTTCAAGGATGTCTACTTCGCAGAGACACATACGTTAGATGAGTACAAGGCAGTACAGCACACTCATACAGGAAGTTAAAGGGAAACGTCCATGTGCTAAAGCCCTGCACCTCAGTGCTGTTTCGCATTATAAGTGTATTTTTACCTGCCTGGTTGCTGACTATTCTGTACTTTATCTGGTTGACCCTGCCATCCATACACCTACCCAAAGTCTTGAACAAAAATCTGAAGAGCATATGGAGGAAAAAAGGCTCTTCAAAATGTTGAACTTACAGTGTCAACCCTTTTTGCACCATATTATTTTTTAGCTGAAAACACATGATTGTTTACCATCTCTAAAACTCACTGAAGTTGATTAATCTCTTTCCTTACTTAGTAAAACTGAAAGCATGGTAATGGTGCAATTATACCCAACCTTGTTTTACTTCAAATCCTTGATCTACTCTTACTGCATACATCCTGAACATTAAGAACACCCAAACAGTTCAACGACTAATGATGCAGTAGTCTTCTCTCCTCTCTCACAATCGTGAGTGGCTAGATTATGTCAGGGGTGTTCCCAAGTCCAGGAAAGATACAGTGGAAGTTGATCAAAAAATGTAAACAAATACATTTTTGGGTGGTAACACCAGTATATTGGGCAGTCTCTGTTTCACTTCTAAAACGAAAAAAAAAAATTTACTAGAATCAAACTACCAGCTACATCAACAACCTCTACATTCTTTTTTAATCTAGGGACAATTTGAGGTTGAAGAGGGTCAACAGTGTCCCTTTAAAAGCTACATTAGAAACTGCTTCAGCCCTCTCTACATCTCTCATCAGAGATTCAGTTACAACAGCAAAGTATCTGGAAATGCTGAAAAATAATTGAAGGAAACAATTTACGCTTTGTGGGCAGGCCTGTTCGAGAGACAGGTTACACTTTTACAACGTGGGTATTACAAAACTGTTCTTCATCGAAGAGCTTTATCATACAGAATCCTATTTCCCAAAAATTACCAGAGTGCTCATGATTCCAACTTATAAAAACATTTTTAGAACATCAACGTATGCATCAGATTGTTGCCTCTGGGATCCTGTCTGTCAATGAGAAGCCATCCTAGGTCCATCTTCCAAAGAGTCCACAGCAATTAGAACCTGCAGCTGCCTGAAGCTACACCCTCTGAGCGCAGCTCAGCCAATCCAGAAGCCGCCCTCTGAAGTCCTGTTGTTCCTCCGGTTTTCCTCAAAAGGCCCTACACTCTAGTGGTCCTCCACACGGCAGTCCTGAGAGCTAAGGGCAAAGTGCAAAGGTCATCAATCAAGAGAAGCCTGCCTGGAGTCAGCCATCTGCCGCTCATGCTGCCCTCCCACTGAGATAACCAGTCGCCCTCCACAGTGCTCCCTTTGGGCTGTTTCTTCATCATTAAGACTTGTACTATTCTACTTGCTCCTACTCAATTATTTTCCCTTTGTGTGAACTTTGTTTGATACTGTGACTTACTGCCTCTCCCTGGACTGTTTCCATTTTAATCTGCATACTTGGTCAGTCTCCTAATCTAAGTTTAAAATGTTTAAAAGCTCCAGTGCCCTAGCTGTACCCTATATGGGTTTACCCTAGTTTCTAGTTTGCACTGCTTAATATTTAGTGACTGTCAGTCTTGGTCAATTGTTCAGCACAGGCCTGTCAACCAGTTGTATCTACTTAAGCTAAAGCATTCCTGCTTAACTGATGCACCCTATTTGGGTGTACCAAGTTTTTTAGTGGTTGAAGCCTGCATTTTGTAGTCAGATACTCCCATTAACTGCTGGGTTATTTAACTTTCCTGGTTAAATTTATTTCCTCTGTCCCAACATTCATGCACCCTGACCCCTTTTTCCTGCATTCTTCTTTCTCTTCTACCAGTGTCCCTACTCTGGCACCGGGGTGGGGACGTTGGAGGGTTCTGATGACTGCTTCTGAGGATCAGTCGGTCCCGTAACCTTATCCCCAGGCTCTTTGCCTTCGGGTGTCAGGCCTGTAGCTGTCCTGTCCTCTGGGGGACGGACGTCTGTCATCTCAGAAGGAGGCGGAGGTGAAGGGCTCGATAGGCCCCGGCATCCGGTCCTTAGGCGCATGACCGGTCGGTCACCTGATCCGCCGACCGGTCTTTGGGAGCAGAGGTTGCTTAGGTGGGGGCGCCTGGTCAGTTTCTGAAGCTGAATCAGGAGGTCTCGTGGTCAGACGACCTTCCGAGGCAGACGCTGCCCTTTCCTCGAGTGGCGGAGGTTTTTGTGGATGCTCGGCATCCTGGCGTCGCCGCCCGATCCTTTGTGCCTGTTGGATGACCCTGAAGTCTTACGGCTTAAGAATCCAACATCTGGCCCAAAGAGGACACCCATCCATCTGGCTTAGACCCAAGTGACTGCTTGTGGGGCCCTAGAGCCAGGGACACAGGGGCAGACAAATGCCCATGGCTGTAAGACTCTTTGCCCCATGGATGGGAAGAGGCAGTGGTCTTCTTGGTGGTCGCCCTGGGAAGGGTTAAGGAAACGGGGGGAACCGACTCCAACCTCCCGCCAGAGATGAAGGATGCAGAGGTCTTGTGAGGGGACCTAGGGCGGGACTCTGACCTGGCTCGATCCCAGTCCTTATGGTGGTGTTTCCCACTCGATCTCTTCTCTCTGGGGGAGGAGTCGTCTCTGGCTGAAGAAGAGCCGTGTCCAGACTGGGTCCTCTACATCGCGGCTACTTGCTGTTCCAGAAGATAAGCCTTTAATGATTTGAGGCAGCGAATGAGAATCTTTTTGTTAAACTGGCGGCAGTACGGGCAGTTGTCTGACTTCTGGTCTGGGCCTAGGCAGATTAAGCAGGCTGAATGGCAGTTTCGCGCCAGGCTCTGCTTGCCGCATGCACACATAGACTTGCGCCGCTGTGAAGATGAAGAAGACATGCAATGAAATGTAGACTAAAGGCAAGGAAAATCAAACTAGCAATAATTGTGCGGCACGCAAAACAGCAGTCAATTGCGATAGAGGCTTCCGTGGAGCAAATACTAGTGGGTCGACGGCGGGAAAGGAACTGAGGCAGTGCCGGGGGACTGCCCCCTTTATACCAGAGGGGACGTCGGGGCGGGGCCATCAGGGGGCAGTCCCCCGCCTTGGACTGTTAGCTAGAATTTTTCCGTGGGAGTCCTAGTGCCTGGAGGCATAGTCCTTATAGTGTTACTCCCTTTTGAAGTAAGATCTTGTATTTCTGCATGTACTGGTTGAGATCATGCAGATCCAGTAAAAACTGCCATTCCCCTGTCCGTTTTGGGACCAGGAAGTACATGGACACATAACTGACTGGCCAGGGTGTCCAGGACATGGGCTATTGCTCCTTTCACAAGCAGCCAAGTAATATCCTCAATGAGGGTGGAATGCATGTCTGAAGACACCCTGGACTCTCGAGGCACATGGCGGTGGTAAGGTGGAACAGCCTCAAAGTCTAGAGACAACCCTCTGCTGACTACGTCTAACACCCACCTGTCTACTGTGATAGCGGACCAACATGGCAAGAAGTGACACAGCTGGCTTCCAACCAGGAGAGCAGTCAGGGGCACAACAGATGGAGGGATGACCCCCCCCCCCAATCCATCACTGGATAGCTTTTGTTGGAGCACCAGCAGCTGATGCCAGAGGGGCATCAGTACCCCTGCCCCACACACACACGGGTCCTGGATTTCAGCTCGGCGTGCAAGGCCTGAAACTACCTCTGCTGGCGCTGCTACCAGGGAGGCTGTGATTTAAAAGACCAGTACTGAAAACCCTGCTTTTTAGGCTTTTTCTTCTGGTCCTTCTAGGACAAGGTCACAGAGTCAAGGGAGGCAATGGACTCCTCAATCTGGGTGAGATGCCCTTCCACCCCAGGACCAAAGAGGTTGGTGCCCAGAAAATGGAAATCAGTCAACTTCTGTTGGGTGTTTGCTGTGAAGGCGGCCAAATTCAGCCATGCCCTGCAATGCACGGAGACTACAGCTGCCACTGCATGTGCGTAAGAACTGTTAATGTCCAAGGCTGTCTTGAGCATGTATTTAGCCACTGACTGACCCTGGTCTCCAATAAGCTCTACCACCAGCCACTGCTATGGACAGAAGTTTGGGAGGACAGCCTCAAAAATGTCCATTAGGGAATGACCACAGTTACCTATCGTGACGGAATAGACAGACTGCTGGAAATCTAGAGTGGCCATAGAGTACACTTTTTTTTTTGCCTCGCCTTCAATCTTACAGGACTCCTTGTCCAGAGGCTTGTCCACGCCCCCCTGCTGTGAGGACTTATGAAACAACGAATCTATGACCAGACTTTCGGCCAAAGGATGGTCCCAAAAACCCTGAAAGGGAGCCTGCAACCACATATTTGCGGACCATATGGGCCAAGGGCACCTGGGCCGAGGGTACTGGGCAGGATGCTGCCAAAGCTCCAGAGCTATTCCCAAGATGTTGAGCCATGGGCAAGACAACCCCCAGGGATTCAACCCGGCCCAAAATGTCCGAGAGAGGGTACTTAGTCCTCTTCTGGACTGGCTCAAGTGGGACAGACATGGACTCGGACAAGTCAAAGCAGCACACTGATGGAAACTGGGCCATGATCAGTGAAAGGCTCCTTGACCAAGCTATGGTCAAAGAGCTGAGTCCCTTGTACAGGCAGTCAGCTTTCTTCGGCAGAGTGGGGGTTGTGTGTGGACGCTTCCATGCAGCCTTGGTGACATCCATGAAGGTGTCCACCAAGGGTGGCACTACCACAGGCTTTGGATCTTTCTGCCGAAGATAACGGGCAAGTCGCTGTCTCTCGGGGTCGAGGTCTTCAGCATCCCATCCCATGTTGTCCTGGATGTGCCTTATTATCTCAGAGAAGGAGGGATCATCCGGAGGTGACCTGGGTAGGTCTTGTGGGTCAGGTGACGGGATGCTGAGTGGAGAAGGAGATCTGGAGATGTCTGAGGTAGCCGATCTGGAGTCCTCCACTGACAGAGTGTACCGACGATGTCTGGGAGACCCTGATGGAGATCTTGAGGGAGGCCTTCTCCGATCCTTAGATCTACGCCTAGGAGGTGGAGTATGCTCCTTAGGGGTTGGTGGTCGTCCTGCTGGCCCCTGTGGTGGAGGAGGGGGCGTAGAAGGTGAAGGAGTAGGAAGAGGAGGAGGAGGAGGAGGAGGTTTTACAGGGATCACATCTTTCCGGATAGTATCCCACCAGAAAGTAAAGAGATCCTTGACCTCTTGAATGTTCATGCCCAACGACGGGCCCAGTGCCAGTGGTCTGTCGCCGGGGTCAGGCGTCAGGTCCGCAGGTGTCTCCGGGGTGGGCAAAGGTTCCCTCGGAAGCCCAGCGTCCTCTGTGTCACCCACCTGGTCTTCAGGCAATGTCGTGTCCTCCTCCGTGGAGTCCCTGCGACCGGTGTCCACCGGTGACTGGGGGGTGGTCTTCGGCTCCGGCAAGTTTGAGGCAGACGTCGGTTGTTTGGCCCCGACTTTGGGTCAACGACACTGCCAACCGCTCTGGTTTGTGGCTGATGTCCTCAGTCTGCTAACGCCTGGCCGACGTCGGGTCAGTCGTCCGCTTTAGGGACATCAGGTCTTTTGTCTTCCTGGGTGGTGGATCCGAACCCCTGGGAGGCTGGGAGACTGGTCTGGAGTCAGGGTCCTGACATCGGACAGAAGAGGAAGACTTGTGACGTTCAGAAGACTTGGAAGAGGCCCGGGAGGGAGTGGAAGAAGCTGAAGGCCTGGAAGTCTTAATGGGCTGAAGCGAAGCCGAAGAACCGCCTGTAGCCTTGACCTTAACTGGATGGGGCTGAGAACGAGCCCTGGAGGGAGAGCGATCAGATTGGGTGGAGCCAGAGCTACGCAAGTCCCAGGCCCGGTTTGAGGATCTGGACCTTGCCTTTTCCCGGTGTTTGTCCCCGTGTTTATTGGCCTTCGAGGAAGATTCACCTCTGGAGGAAGGTTCTTTATCAATCCTGCTAAGTTTTTCTTCTAAAAGGTGCGTCTGAAGTGCCTTCTGACGGGGATCTGTTTTCCGCAGTCACACCTGGAAGGGTGTCCCTCAGAAGGAGGAGCTGGAGAGGACATTAGTTTAGCAAAAGGACTCTGAGAAGTTCTTAATCGTCATGCGCTAGTTTGAGATTCTGGGGGACTGCCTCCTAATGTACTATGCTAGCTAGAAAATTTCCATGGGGTCCTGGCACCTGCCGGCTTCAGTCCTAATGGTGCAACCTTCTGCAAGAGCTGTTTCTCGAAGTAAGATCTGGACAGTCTCACATTGAGCGGGGACACAAAGAGGTCCAGCTCAGGATGCCCCCCCCCCTTTCGAAGAGATCCTCTGCCACAGACTGCAGAAGTTCCCATTAGTGGGCCCTTAACAGAGACCTGCCTAGGCTATCGACCAAGGTATTTTGGACACCTGGAACATTTACTGCAGTGAGTTCCAGGCTGTGCTCTACTGCCCAGAACCAGACTCTCCTGGCCTCCCTGCAGAGGAGATACATGCAAGTCCCTCCCTGCTTGTTGATATAGAAAACCACGAACACATCGTCTGTCTGGATTAGTAGAGAACCCAGGAGAAGATCCATCTGGAATGCCTGCGGAGTCTTAAAGAGGGAAAACTTTTGGATCGTACAATTAGGTGCCAACAGAAAACCAGGGTTAAACTTGGGTCTAGATACAAGACCCTATTTAAAAAGAAAATAAAAGGGACTATAACAGAACTTATTTATTGTTGACAGTGTTCCCCCCCCCCAAAAAAAAAGGGGTCACATCTCTTTTTTATATATGTGATAGTTTATTTGTACAGATGTTTTAATTTTTCTTTTCCTACACTTTTCTTCTTTTCACAATATCCCCCCCACCACCTTATCTTTCATTTAATTACAGTATTGGCCAAAATACTGGCCTTTGCACTTTTTCAAATAATTCACAATTTCCTCTAAAATAAGTTGAAATTAACAACAGTACAGTATTTGGTCTCCACAATTCTTTATTTCTCTGTTAATATTACAGAACCTTTGTTTTTGATTCAGAATTTAATATATCCTTTTAAATCAGAAAATGAAAAGAAATGGCACTGACAAAATTATTGACACCCTAGATTTAATATTTGGTAGCACAGCCTTTGGTCAAAATAACTGCAATCAACCGCTTCCTGCACACCTCTACTGGCAGTTTGGCCCACTCTTCTTGTGCAAACTGCTCCAGTTCTCCCAGATTTGAAGGGTGCCTTCTCCCAACTGCTGTTTTCAGATCTCTCCACAGGTTTTCAATGGGATTTAGATCTGGACTCATTGCTGGCCACTTCAGAACAGTCCAGCGTCTTGTCTTGAACCATTCCTGGGTACTTTTTGAAGTGTGTTTGGGGTCATTGTCCTGCTAGAAGACCCATGACCTTCGACGGAGACCCAGCTTTCTGACACTGGGTTCAACACTGCGCTCCAAAATGGCCTGGTAATCTCCAGATTTCATGATGCCATGCACATGTTCAAGGCACCCAGTGCCAAAGGCAGCACAGCAACCCCAAAACATCACTGAACCTCCACCATGTTTGACTGTAGGGAAGGTGTTCTTTTCTTTGAAGGCTTCATTTTGTTTTCTGTAAACATAGAGATGAGGTGTTTTGCCAAAAAGCTCTAATTTGGTCTCATCTGTCCACAGGACATTCTCCCAGAAGGATTTTGGCTTGTTCAGGTGTGTTTTGGCAAACCCCAGTCGGGCTTTCTTATGTCTCTCTCTCAGCAGCGGGGTCCTCCTGAGCCACCTACCATATAACCCCCTTTCATTGAGCTGGCGACTGATGGTGAGAGTTGAAACTGTTGTACCTTGTGTCTGAAGGTCAGCTTGAATCTGTTTGGCAGTTGCTCGAGGTGCTTTCTCCACCATTTGAACAATCCTGCGCTGCAATCTTCGATCAAGTTCTCTCTTGTGGCCACGTCCAGGGAGGTTGGCTACAGTGCCATGGGCCTTAAACATCCTGATAACATTACGTACGGTGGAAACAGGAACATCAAGGTCTCTGGAGATTGATTTGTAGTCTTGAGATTGTCCATGCTTGGCTACAATCTTCTGTTTGACCTCCTCAGACAATTCTCTGGCTGGCTGTCTTTTCTCCATGCTCACTGCGGTACACACAGTGACACAAAACAGGAGAATGAGTCATTTTCTCTATTCAAACTGGTTGAATGAGTGATTTTTATATTGCAGGTACCTGCAACTCACCACAGATGAATTCAATTCCAAAGTGAAGGAGAATCACCTGCTTGAAATCTACTTATTTCTAACTACTTCTAAAAGGTACCAATTATTTTGTCCGGGCCATTTAAGGACTTCTGTGTGGAACAAACCAAGACTTAGTAAATTTTTCTGCTTTTTGTGTTTTATTCCACTGCAAACCAAAGAAATACATATGTGGATACCAAAATATTTTTTAATTTCAACAATTTTCTGGAAGGAATGGTGCATTATTAAAAAAACTGCAAGGGCACCAATATTTTGGGCCATGACTGTAACTGTATGTTGCAGTACTTGGAATATAATGAAAATGTATTTATCAATCCGAGGATATATAAATGGGAGTCTATTGAGACATTAAACATTTTTATAGCCAAGTTGTCTTTGTATAAATAACAGGATTCTAATAATTCAGGTGTGCTGTGTATAATTAGTTTAGTGTATCACCGGACTGTGGATTTTTAACGTCATTATGACATCATGGAGATCTTTTAATATTTAAGTGGTGTGTGTAAATTAGCATTTTAGCCTTTGATAAAGGATCAGTAACGATCCAAAACACATCAGGTGCATTTTTTTTTATTAATAAATGTAACTATTTTGCACAAATCTCTGGTGTCCATGCAATTTGAGGTGGTGAGTGCTCAGCTTCTTTTGTTTTCAATGCCTGCAGATCGTAGAGGATCGTCCATCTTTTTTTTTTTTTTAACTTAATAAAAATGAATTTTTTCCTTTTTCAGGCAAAATGGAATTCATACAGAGGTACACATGTTCTTTTAGTTTCAACATATCATTTACATATATTGAGTTTATTAACTACAGTTATACAGTGCTTGTAACTTAAACAAATCCATTTTGTATCTTGCAGATAAAGTTAATTTCTTGGGTAACCTCCAGTCTGAACAGATTCGTCTTATGTGTCCTTCTTCCAAAATCTCCGGAAGGTTACCATGTCTGAGCAAACAGTCCATCACTTAGTCTGTCTTATCTTCAAGCTACACAACCTCAATGAAATAAAGCTATTTTCCAACAATCCATATGCCTAGTGTATTTCTTACATGCCCCCCCCTGAATTCTCATTTCCTTGTTTATTTTGGTACTTATTCTAATAATAAAAAAAGGGAAAGTAATCAAGAGTATAAATCTCCCACAAATTGGGATTAATGTCAAAAACTGGGTCTGCTAGGTCTAACTTTATATGACGTATAGGGAGGACGACTTCTTTCTATAAAGGATAGCAAGATTTCTTGGGATTATTTTAGCAACAATTGGTCTAAAATTGGGGTACCTCTTTTGCTTTCTACATATTCAAAGTCAGGGAGCCATCTTGAGTTAAATGCATCTGTCTGGAGTCTAAGTTGGGCTGTTACTGCCTCCATAACCTTAATGTTACTAACACTGGACCACCATATGGAGTAAGACAAATTATTTGGAGTAAGCCAGTGTTGTGTAATTGACTTTAAAGCTGCTGCTATCAAGATGAAAAACAGGTATTTCTGCGCCTTTGAGCCCACCCCTGGGGGACGGAGACTCAATATCATGAGAGGAAAGTCTGGTGGTCTTTCTAGTTGTAGAATTTCTTTGACCGCTATTGTGACTTCTGTCCAAAAACGTCTAATTCCACGGCAGCTCCAAAAAATATGAAAATGAGTACCTTTATCCTCACAACCCCTCCAGCACCTATCAGTATGGGAGGTTACATATTTGGATGAGATTTCCGGAGTAATAAAATATCTGGTTGAGATCTTCCACCTAAACTCTCTCCACACAGGGGAGTTAGTTGTTGTATGTATGCCCCCTCCATATTTGGCTCCAGGCGCTATCTGTTATTGGTGTCTCATATTCAGTTTGCCATTTATTTTCTATAGATTGAATAAATATGGATCCCATTCCCTCCTGTAGTGTTTGTTATTCATATGAAATAAATTTCTTGGTATCCGCCAAACGACTTTTCTGGTATATGTATGTCAGTGGAGGGGCAGGATTACCCTGTATGGCTCCAGTTCCAGCTGTACTAGTTATATAATGCCAGCACTGGAGATATCTAAAGAAATCCTTATGAGGCATTCCAAATTCATCTTGGAGCATTGAAAATGGTTTAATACCTACTTCACTGACCATCTGGCATAAGTTTTTGAGCCCTAGGTTTGCCCAACGACTCCAGCAGGGGTAATTTTGTATGGCTGGGAAATGTGGTAGAAATCTTAGTGGAATGTATTTCCACGTTGGGGAAAATATTTCCCACCACTGCCTGGTGGTGAGCCAGGTTTTAAGAGAGTGTTTCATCCATATGTTATTAATATCCCTTAGGTCTGAGGCCTTAAATACCTATGGCAGGAATTGCAGAGGTATCTGTGGGTGTGCCCACTCCTCTAGTTTGTACCAGCCTCCTCTATTTTCTGGCATCAAAATCTTTAATATTGGTACTGTCTGTGCTGCCAGATAATATTTCTGTGGGTCCGGTACTCCCAGTCTCCCTTTATCTTTAGTTTCAGTCAGAAGGCCCCATCTTTTGCGTGGGTGGCGGCCCACCCAAATAAAGTTAGACAGTCTCCTTCTCAGCTCCCTCCACTCCGCTTTGCTATCTGGAAGGGGAAGGGTTGAGAACAAAAACAAAAATCTGGGCAGAATATTTATCCTTGTTGTCTCCACTCTATTCACAAAGCTAAGGGGGGAGGTTATGCCATCTGTGCAGGTCCTTGTATACCTGCTCTTTTAATAGGTGGTAATTATAGTGGTAAAGTTTAGCCAAATCAGTAAGAATAGTCACCCCCCGATATTTAATCTATTCTTTAACCCACTTAAAAGGTATGAGGCTCTGCACTTCTCCTTGTGGAAGGCCTCTAAAGCTCATGACTTCTGTTTTTCCTATATTCACCTTGAAGTCCACAATCTCCCCAAAGTGATTTAGAAAAGTCTGATCACCTCTGGGATCGAAGTGTCAGGCTTGTCTAAATATATTACTGTGTCGTCTGCATAAAGAGAAATTTTATTCTGTTCCATTAATTTGATTCCACAAATACTGGAGTTCTCTCGAATAGCTTGGGCTAAGGGTTCTATAGTGAGTGCAAATAATAATGGGGATAGAGGGCACCCCTGTCTTGTTCCCCTTTCTATGTTGAAGGAGTCGGAGTTTGTACTATTAACTCTGATTCAGGCTATAGGCCTCTGTTTAGCACATGGATACCCACTTAAGGAAAGTGCCCCTCTACCCCCATCTTTGAGAGCACCTCCTTCATAAAGACCCAATTCGCATGATCGAATGCTTTTTCAGCATTGAGAAATATTGCCAAAGGGGTGGAGTCAGGAGGGTGTTTATGTGTAATTAATATTTAGCGGTTTCCTGATATTATCTTGCAATTGCCTATGCGGGATAAATCCAGTCTGATCTGGATGCACTAATAATTCGACATGCTGTAGTAATCTGGTAGCCAAGATGCGCATTAGGATTTTTAGGTCCTGGTTAAGGAGAGAGAGAGGTCTGTACGAGTTGCAGTTAGAATGGGGTTTTCCTAGTTTCGGGATTACTGTTATGAGGGCCTCTTGCCATGAATTCAGGAAGGCCCTTTCTTTCAAACTAGCATTATAGATGTGTACTAATCTGGGGGCCAATGTCTTGCTCAGCTTCTTATACCACTCAGCTGCCAGGCCGTCTGGGCCTGGTGTTTTGCCGGTTGGTAAACTTTGTATGGCCTCTAAAGTTTCCTGAGTGGAAATCGGGGCAGACAGGGCTTCTTGTGTCCTTAGAGGAAGGGTTGGGAGAGTTACAGAGTCCAGAAAGGCCACGGATCCCCCCAGGACCCTGTGTTCCACCTTGTCCTCTGTATACAGCTCTCTATAAAATGCTTTAAATTGTGAGACAGTATCTTTGGGTTTAGACCAGAGCTTATCTGGGTCTAGGATATCCCTCATCTTTGAGACATGTCTTTCGGCCTGCTTTTTCTGGAGACAGAAGCCTAGAAGTCTCAGCGCTCTCCCGCCCGTCTCATGATATTTCTGATTGGAGAACCTGAGGTATCCTTCAGCCCTTCTATTCTCCAACTCTTGTGGTTCTGTTCTGGTCTGCGTTGATTCTTTCAAAGTTTGTTTGGACTCTGTACTTTTTTTGTTTGGCTTTCAAATCTGCTACCTTCCCCTTTAGTTCCTTTTCTCTAACCCTTGCTTATTTTTTCTCGGCTGATGCATAGCTGATTATTTGGCCCCTAACAGCAGCCTTTAAAGTGTCCCACCAAATCAATGGAGAGCAGTCTCCCATGAGCAAATCGTGTTCAAGATTTTCTATCGTTTTAATCATAAGTTGCTTGAAAGGTTCCTCGTTCAATAATGAAACATTAAGTCTCCATATAGGAGATCCACTCTCCATTCCAAACATTAACCTGGTCGAAACTGGACTATAGTCTGATAGGGTGATTGGGTGTATTTTAGACTGTACAACATATGTAAAAAAAAGACTATTCGGGAGGAAGAGCTTTGTGCCTGAGAAAAAAGGAATAGTCCCTTTTTCCCATATGCTGAGATCTCCATATAGCTACCAGTCCGGCCTCTTCTATCAGTGCCCTAAGTTTTTTTTTTTTTTTTTACTAGCGGCTTTGTTTGTAAATTGGTTACCAGATGGACGATCCATTTGTGGGGAGACAACTGTATTAACCACACACACACACACACACACACACACAAACAGCTTGACTTGGGGCAAACTGATCAATTTGTAGAAGATTTCCCCTTGGAACTTTTCTGTGCCCACATTAGGAGCATAGATATTTATCATATGTATTCATTTGTTCTGCGCTGAACAAGTTACTCTGAGGAATCTGCCTTGGAACCCTTCCTCAGTGGAGTGGACCTTCAAGTGACCATTCCTTCTGATTAAAATCACTACCCCAGCTTTTTTGGCTGTAGGGTGGGAGGTTGCCAGAACCTGTCCAACCCTTCTTCTCCGTAGCTTGGCACGCTCTTGCTCTGAAAGGTGCGTTTCTTGTAAAAATGCCACGTCACATTTCAACATTTCAGATGCTACAGTTCTGTTAATAGTCGGGTCCTTTTGACTGGATAATTGATCCCCTTCACATTATATGAGATTATATTCAGATGTGACATAGCCAGTGTTAGGTAATTTCACATCTTGTCTCTATCCCAATCTCACATTCTCCCTTCCCTCTTCATCCAAACTGCAAGACCCATGAACAATAAATTTTAAAATTCAAAACTGTAAGATGAGAAACACTTTCTAGAAACATGGTACTAGTTCAACCAAAAACCTGAAAACTATATACATTACTATTTTGTACAACAGAGTAACCAAAGAGTGTATAGTGACTTCCATGTGAAAAACCGTGGTGGGGTCAACTTATTGACCCAAGAAGTGCCTGTCTAAATTAGGGGCGAGAGGTGTAAGTTGTCCCCCTAAGGGGATCCATACCCCCCACGTTACATCACCAAAGGATGACCTTAAGCTACGAGTGTTTTAATCAATTTACATATATTCCTCAGAGCTCCCCCCCTGCCCGAACGTTCAAATACACGTCTATTTCCCATGTTTTTAACCCCTCCTGTTTGTTCTTATGGCCCCCCTCCCAACTGGTATTCAGGCGTCAGGAATCTGAGATCTTTAATTGATGGATATGCCTCTGGTGATTGTCTTATACCAGCTAATAGCTAGTAGTCTCAGGTTCCTGTCTTTTACCCTTGTGCCAGGTTATATTTGCACCCCCCCACCCCGATACTTTCATTTTAGTAGCCTAACTCTATTTTCAACCCTCGCCACACGATCACAACGGGGGTCCCACAATGTTGTTTGCTGGGAGATAAGTTAAATGCCCCTTCTATCCTTCTAAATTACTCCAGCTCACTTCTCCCATGGATCGTAATAATCTGGTTACTTCCCCTCTGTATTTCTCTTTCAGTCTTCTACCGTTGGCTACTCTCCTTCAAATAATACAGGTACGCTGATGCGGCATTTTCTTTCCCTGAGCAATTAGTCTTAAACCTTCGCGGTGGGATGTTGTCATGCCTTTCCCCCTGAGACACCCTCTCTTGAAGATCTACTGTTATGGTAAGTTCCTACGTAACTGTACTATCTTACTTCAAGAGGGTTCCTTCAGTAGGTCATTACATGTAGGACTGAATCACAAGCAGTCCCTCAGAAGAAAGACTAAGAGAAACAAGGGAGGAGGAGAGAAAATCCAACAAAACTGGGGGCAAGAATGGACCCAGCCTAGGACAGAAGGCCCTGCAAAACAGCTAGGCCAAAACCTGCCATCTGCCTAGAAGCAATGTCCAGACTGTAGTGTTTGGTAAAGGGATGAACAGAACTCCAAGTTGCTGCAGTGCAGATATCAGCCTCAGAAATGTTCCACAAAAAGGCAGCGGAAGCAGCCATGCCCCTGGTAGAATGACCTCTGATGGGACCCGGCAGAGGTTTGTCGTACTTATGGTAACAGTAGCGAATACAGTTACCTAACCAATTGGAAATGCACTGCTTAGAAACAGCTTTGCTCGCGACCTGGGGGCAAAGGAAACAAAGAGCAGATCGCAGCTACGGATGTCTTTTGTTCGGTGTGTGTAACACCGAAGGATCCGATGGACGTCCATGATGTGCAGGAGTGCCTCACCTCTGTTCGCCAGGGATGGAAAGAAAACTGGAAGCTCCACTGATTGGTTCAGTATGACTTCCGACACCACCTTGGGAAAAAACTTAGGATTTATCCTGAGGACCGCCCGGTCCCTGTGGAAAATAAGATAAGGCTCTTTACATACTAGAGCCTGAAGCTCAGAAATCCTTCGAGCTGAAGTAATAGCAACCAAAAATAACGTCTTCCAAGAGAGGAAGCATAAATCACAGCTCATCGCTGGTTCAAATGGGGGGGACAATAAGTTTCTCCAATACAAAGTTCAAATCCTAAGAGGGTGTAGGGCTGCAGAGGGGCGGGTTTCAGATGGAGGATCCCTTTCAGAAGGGTTTTCAACACTTCCAACTGAGCCACGGGTTTACCATCCACCAGCTCGTGGTATGCCGAAATTGCCAAAAGGTGAACCTTCAAGGAAGAATACGACAGACCTGAATCTGAAAGATGGAGAAGATATTCCATGACTTGCAGGGCAGAACAAGAATATGGATTCCAATCCTTGGAAGTTGCCCAAATGGAAAAACGTTTCAACTTCATGGCATAAATGGAATGAGTAGAAGGTTTTTGAGCCTCTACTAGGTCTTAAGCGACTCGAGAGGAGACCCCAAAGCGGGTAACTTATGTCTGCAGGAGCCATGCATGAAAATGTAATGTCCTCCTGAGCCCCGAATAAACAAGACGACCTTGATCCTGGATCAAGAGATCATGAGTCACTGGAAGTGGAACCAGTGATTCCCTCGCTAGCTGCTGCAGCAATGGGAACCAAATCTGTCTCGGCCAGAGAGGGGCGATGAGAATCAGCCTCGCCTTCTCTGCCTAAAACTTGAGGAGAACACTCTGGAGAATGGCAAATGGAAAGAAGGCATACAAAAATGTCCCTGTCCAAGAGAGAGCGCACGTCATGTCAGAAAGCACCATGGCCTGGAACGACCAAGCAAAAACTGGGAAGTTTTGCGCTGAAGTGGGTGGCGAAGAGTTCGAGTTCCGGATGCCCCCACTTTAGGAAGAGAGACTGTCGCTTCCCAATTTAGTTCTCATTCGTGATTTAGGGTCAGAGACCTGCTGAGACTGTCCACCAGGACATTTTGAATGCCTGGAACTTGCACGGCCACTAGGGCCAGATTGTGCTGGACCATCCAGTTCCACACACGCATCGCCTCCCTGCAAGGGGGCTACGAGCGAGTTCCTCCTTGTTTGTTAAAGTACCAAACTACTGACATATTGTTCATCTGGATAAGCAGTGATCCCTTGGGAAGGAGGATCTGAAAGGCCTGTAAGGAGTACAAGACCGCCCTCATCTCTAGAACATTGATGTTTAACGATGTTTCCAAGCTGGATCACAGTCTTTGTGCTCCCCTAGGTGTGCTCCCCATCCCATGTTTGATGCATCCGTAGTCAGGGATGCAGAAGAGGCTGGGCTCCTAAAAGGAAGACCTAAGGAAAGGTAGCAGGGGTCCCTCCACCACAGCAATTCTTTCTGAACTGCTGACGACACCAGAACTGGATGGTCTAGGTCATCCAGGATTTGATCCCACACTGCACCCGCAAGTACCACTGAGTAAGTCTCATGTGTAGCCTCACAAGTGGAAATAGTGGTGATGGAGGCTGCCATCAGGCCAAGTAGTCGAAGGACCTCCCAGGCTGGGATGGTCCTGGATGAAGCCACTAAGGAAACCTGAAGGACCAGGGTCTCCACCCTGTCTGAAGGAAGAAAGACTCTGCATTGGACCGTAACCAGAACCACCCCAATGAACTGAAGTCTCAGGGACGGTATCATGATGATTTGGGAATAAGTAAGGTAACCCTGGAAGGTGCTGAAATCAGTCAATCGTCCAGGTACGGGAAAACCGCAATACCCTGGCAGCACAAAAAGGCCGCCACCACCACCAGGCACTTGGTAAACACCCGAGGTGCTGAGGACAGACCAAAGGGAAGTGCTCCCCCTGGAATAAGAATCGCAGGAATTGGCGGTGGCTGGGGAAGATCGGGATGTGCAGGTACGCATCCTGCATGTCCAGAGGAAGTGGGAGAAGACTCTGGAGCATTGCATCCGTAACTTTTTGTATTCAATGAACAGGTTGAAACTGCTCAAGACGAGGTTGGGTCTCAAGTCTCCCATCTCTTCTGGAACCAGGAGAAAGTGGGAGTAAAACCACCTTCCCCTTTGCCGGAGGGGAACGCACTCTACTGCTTTCTTGAGCACGAGACTTTGAATTTCTTCTCGAACGAGAAGAGCCTGATCCCCGGGAGTAGAAAGACCTTTTTGGTGGAGAGTCTGGTGGGATCTCCAGAAACTCTATAGTGTGTCCAACGGACACCAGTTGCAGGACCCATGCATCGGAGGTTACATCCTACCAGTCCTGCGCATGGCGGGCGAACCCCCCCCCCTCGGCTCCTCGCCATGAGGCTGAGGAGGTGGTGGGGATAGGGAGTCAGGAGGTGGCAGGGTGTTCAGGAGTAGGATCTCCTGAGCTTCTCTGGTTCTTGGAGGTGGGAGGAGTAGCGGAACCCATGGCCTTGTGTTTCCCCTGGCGTCAAGCTGGGGGCCTGCTTCCTGTGCCTCCAGGTCCTTTTCCGAAAGGGCTGCTGCTGTTGTTGAGTGCCCAATCGGTACATGGACCACACTGACCTCAGGGCGAGGCCTCTATCACCCTGGAGGTCAGTGATGATGTCTTTGGTATCACCACCAAAAAGCATCGAGCCTCGAGGGGAGCGTCATGGATCGCAGACTGCACCTCGTTGGCGAGGCTAGAAATGTGAAACCAGGCATGACGTTTTAAGGCGACAGGCTACAGAATCGACGGAGTCGTATGCAGCCCACAGAGCATGCCTACAGGAAACACGTGAGAGGCGGAGATCCTTGGTGAACTCCTCCTTGAGGCCCTCGGGGACCACAGCCTGGACTCGGGCCTCCAGCCTGGTCAAGGTAGCTTTCTGGTGACACACCATATGGGCCAGCCACATAATTAAGGGACTGAAGCACACATGTGGCCGAAGAATAAACCTTTCTACCAAACTGGTCCATCTGCCTCGACTCCTTATCTGGAGGAGAGGTGCTCATGTGCTTGGGTGCAGACGAGCGATCATGAGCAGCCGAAATAATGACAGAGTCTGCCTTTGGATGCGTTTTAAGAAAAGGAGCATCCTTAGGCACACGGTACACTCTGTCTGCCCTCTTGGGGACAGCAGGGATGGAATGAGGAATCTGCCAGACCGTAGAGGTGAGGTCCAATCCAAGGAGGAATCGTTACCGGGGACAGTGACTCTGAGTCCCGGTGTTCGGTGAGCCTCTGTCGCATAGGGTCCTGATCCTCTGACTACCAGTCACAAAAGTCTTTCATGGACCTCAAGAGGTCGGAAAAGGCAGGGTCCTCGGCGGGGGAGAGGAGAAGAGACTCGGGAGAAACCTTGACTTTCGGAACCTTGGGTTCACCCAAGGGCTCCTCTGCCGACTCATCAGCATCATCATCATCTGCTCCCTCATCCGGAAGGTCGCGAAGGTCCAGGAGAACAGTTTTGCAGACTGTTCCAGAGACGTGCACCGTGGATGGAGGAGAACTCCTCAGGGACGGAAATCTGGGAAAGCACGGGTGTGGGAGCCTGCTTTCCAGATCCGATACCAACTCCAAACGCACCCCCTGCCACCAAGACTGAATTAGGGTCTTGAAGTCCGGCATGGCCAAAGCAGGGGTAGGGAAGATTACCGGGGGAGGTGGGTAGTGATACCCCTGGAAATGGTAGCCCTGGTAAGGATTGTACCCAGGGTAGTACTGTCCTGAAGTACTCCAGTCAGGAGGACGACCAGCCGGGCAGTGGTCCCCAGGATACCCCGGTGGGTAATGAGGAACAGTCTGGGGTCTGTAATAAATCCCCAACGTCAGGGGGTCTGACGAAGGGAGGACCCGCTGTCGTATAAATCGGTGGCAGATCCGGCATCAGGATAGCCAACGTCTGAGGTAACGACGTCAGGACCGGCACCGATCAATCCGGAGCCAGAAAAGAATCCAGCATCGGAGGGGCTGTCATTGGGACAGGACGAAAAGGGGACCGGACGGAGGGACCGTGTCTGGCACTGGAGCCAAACACTGGGGCAAACGACCGGGCCCAGGCTCTAAAGCTGTCGGAGGTTTTGGCATCGGGTGAGGGTTTGCCAAATCCGATGGGATCGGGACTGGGTTAGTCGCCAGATCTGGAGGGATCCCACCCGATGGGAGAGGAGGGACATACACCGTTAGGCCAGATGGCTGAGGAGGGGCCTCCTTCCCAGTGACCTCATCAGGGGAGTGTGGAACTGACCCCGTGGAATGGTCTTCGACATCGAGGGGCTCCACACTGTCCTCGCATGAAGCACCCACCTGGGAAGGAGAGGGTACTGGCAGGGGAGGGGGTAGTCTCCCCCTGGTTCGTCCGGAGGTCGGGTGAGGCGCTGTTAGGCCACAACAGGTGAACCATGCCTGAGCGGCTGTCGAAGACGGGCATCTTACCAGACGGAGCTGGGTGGGCGAGGTACCCCTGGCCGACTTATCGGCTGAAGCCAGGTGGGTCGAAGAATGGGGAGCCGACTTACCGGCGGCTGGGCAGTCCCCAGAGAAGCCGGGGACGACTTTTAAGTCTTTGGTAACCAGGTAAGGCCCACTAGGCAAAAGTGCTTGTTTTCAGGGGCGACCTGGGAGCTCTGGGTGGTCAAGTGACTTGCTCAGAGTCACACAGTATGCAAGTGGAGGTTGTGAGAATCAGACTCAGGTCTGGTCTGCTAGATTTATCAAGCTCATTCACACCTCGTTCCTCTAACCTCTAGGCTATACTGCCAGCCCAAGCAGCAGTAGCAGTGCGGCTGGAGGGGCAGACAGTCAAGTTACCCGTGGAAGTTTTGTCCAACTTACCGTCAAAAGTCTTCACTTTAGGCGGCGGCTGAGAAGCAGCCTTGCTCGTAGAAGGCTGCGAGGCCTCTGGCTAGGTCTCTGCAGAGTGCTCCCACTCCTGAGATTTCTCCTTTCGGTGCTCTTTTTTTTAGGGAGAAGATTTCTCTTTTTTTTCTTTTTTTTTAAATATCATCTTTATTTAGATTTTGCAACATATATACAGACAAGTCACCCAGATCCAAGTGATAAACTTCAGTTACACAGATTTTACAATCTCAGCTTAGTTGTAATAAAATAAATCTCTATAAAGGAGGGCAGTATATCTATGATTAGTAGTGTCCACAGGGGTTAGGTAGTCTAGAGCGTTGTCCATCCTGGCTATGAGACAAAGAAACAGAGGAAGTTCTCCTAGACCCATGATCCATTTAGATTATTACGGAGGGAAAAGAAATCAGACAAATTCCAAGGTACCTTGCTTATTATGCTTCAGGCCTGTCTCTGCTGTAATTGTGGCCTATTTTAATAGGTAAAAATGTTTTGAGGGTATATTCTCGGAAAAGATTTCTCTGAAGAGGACTCGCAGATCCAGTCCATTTGCTTTTCTAACGAAGCAAGACGGACTTTTAAAAGGTGGGCCTTCAAAGCTTGCTGTCTCCACTTTCTGGTGGCCTTTGTTGAAAGGCTGGCACTCCGAGCAGGACGAGACAGGGTGGTCTGGGCCCAGGCAGATAACGCGCTTAAGATAGTGGTCCTTGTAGGGTATTTGCATGCCACAGGACAAGCACTTCTTAGGTGAAGACATAAGCAAGAAAAAATTTGAAGAAAATGGAAAAAAAGTGAGGGAAGAATACGACGCAAGAACTATTCACAGCAATCGCTAATGGAAGTCTGCAATGAGACTGACATGAGGCGACGGTGGGAAAGAACTTGAGGGCGGGCGTGGGGACTGCCCACTATATACGGTCTCGCTGATGTCACGTGATGTCGGATGGCTGGTCCCCCGTCAGGTATTGCTAGAAAAGTCTGCCGTGCGGCCCAGACACCAGGTGGTGCTAGTCCTATATGTAATGACCTACTGAAGGAACCCTCTCAAAGTAAGATCTGCCCATGTTCAAGGCCATCTGGAGCTGGTGCTTAGCCAGTGACTGACCTTGGTCCCAGACTAACTTCACCGGCAACTGCTGGTCAGCAGGGAGTTGAGGGAAAATCTCAGAGGACATGCAACAGTGAATGACCAAAGCTAGCTATCATGACAGTAACTCACCTGATGGAAACTAAGGGACACCACAGTGTACACCTTTTTTAGCGGCATGGTAAATCTTTTTGTATTTCTTGTCCGGAGGCTTGTACATGTCCCCTTGGCTCCCGGAGTTACAGAAGGCCAATTCATAGACAAGGCCCCCGGCCAAAGGGTGGCCCAAGAACCCTGAGAGGGAGCAGGTAAGGATCACATACTTGCAGACCACACGGGTGGATGGTGCCAGGCAGGATGCTGCTGCCAAAGCTCCAGGAATGGTCCCAATATGGCCTCAGCCATGGGAAAGGCAACCCCTCAGGGATTTGCCCCATTATTAAATGTCCGTAAAGGGGTACTTAGCCCTTTTCTGAACAGGCTCCAAAGGGACATTCACGGACTCCAATACGAGTCGGTTGTCAATTCAACTGAACCCCAGCTGAGGAAAAGACTCACTGAGTAAACGATGGACGACCCATCCGAGTCATCCAAGGACTACCTCAAAAACAGCCCTTGACAGTTTCTCACCATGGACCACCACAGAGTCCTTGGACTGGGTAATCAACAACTGGCCTGGCAAGCTGGTGGACAACCAGGCCTCCTTGATTGGAGCACATATCTGTGGCTGCAATGATGGTGGCTCTACCCTTAGGGATGGAGTAGCAGTTGTGAGTAGCTTCTGTGATGCGAGGAGTGGCAAGGGCATAACGGACAGCTGCCAGGTGACCGTAGGGCTATTCCCTGCCCTGCAATGGCCCACTGTTGCCAGAGGAGCTCCTTGTAACACCAGCGCACCCTTGGCCGGAGTCTCTCAGCACCTGAAGATGAGGAGGTCGAGAAGCGTCAACAGCAAAGCTTCCCAGTCGAGACAGATCAAAAACAGGACCAACTCGCTAGAGATCTTGACCTCGAATGTCGACCTGACAGTCACTGTCGAGGTGAGCCACAGCCTGGGTCCATCATCTTGAGTGAGGACTTGGAGAACTGAGGTCTGGGAGATACATTTCTCAAGCTCATCCGCTAGCCAGTTAACTCATTCATGCCACAAGAGCTCTTTGAGACTTCCACGACTTGTGCCCTGTATACTCTTAGCACTGCATCCAGGGCCTTTCTAAGCAAAATCAAGCCATTGTCAGCATGACAAAAACAAATGTGAATACCTTTTGACCCATAAGTGCTACACACCAGGTACAAGTGACAACGTTCTTCAGCACAACATTACCTTTCTAATGGTGCTATGCAATCAACTGTAATCCATTTCTTTTTTATTTTATAGTAACTGAAATACCAAACTGTTTTTTTTTCCAGATTTATTCAAGGTGCTTAGGTGAGTCTTGAGAGACAAATGTCAGCCATGCACACCATACCTTAAACAAATGTAAAAAAACTCCTAAAGTATACATGATAGACACCAAGTATCAGCAGCAAAATTGTTCAGCACAAAATTGCCTTTCTAACGGTGCTATGCAATCAATTCTAAGCAATATGGTTTGTTTAATATTTAGGTAAAAACTGCCGACTTCCTCAGACGTTTCTAAGCCTGAGTGAAAGTCAGCTGAGTACGTCTACAGGTGTTATTGTCCTGAGTGGCTATGCTTTCAGACGCCACCTACAGGCGTATCTAGGCCTGAATGAGTTAACAGAAGATCTCCACAGCACGCTCAACCATAGCCGAGCCTGCAAGCCTTACCAAGGAGCTCTGGACCAAGGGAGTAAGCCATAGGAGTAGTCGAGGGATCAGGAGGTCCTCAACCTCTCCCGGTCCCATTACCGGAGCCAGCCGCGCTTATGTTTCTTGCCGCAGTGGGGCAGGGCTCTCCATCTCACAGAACCACTCAGTGAATGACCCTCAGATTCTACACCAAGCCAAGAGAAGTGACAAGACAGAGGTGCCCACCACAGTGGCTGCTGCATCCTCCTCAAAGGCCACAAGCTGGACATTAACCAGGTAGCCACTGAGGCCTGCTTGTAGCCCATGGACTGAGTCTTCAGGTCTCATTCCAACAGTTGGCCAAGGGTGAGCTGGTGCTTCAGATCCTCAAGGGATTCCGGAAGCACTGAGAGACATAAGCCGCATCTGGCCAAATTATGCTGCCCACCCAGGCAATACAGGCATATATCGTGTGGGTCCATGACTGGCATCTTCTGTTGGCAAACACAAAATCTGAACCCTGGCTTTCGATGCTCCATCCATGCTGACACAGGGAGAAGAAACTGTAGAATCAACTTAAAAAAAAAAAAAAAAAAATAAAACTGATCACTAATGTTGCACTAAATCCTAAGCAAGAGCTGACAAGGAGGTGACTTGTTCTTTCAGCAGAAAGAAAGATTAGACTTCACATGGTGCATTCAGGGGATATACTCCAAGGTAGTGAGAAGAACTTAGCCTAAAGACGTCCAATGAAAAACCTGTTCCAGTGGAACTGCCAAAGCGTGGATAGCGCACTGCAACCAAGCCCCTAAAATCTGGAATTTGCCGCACCTGGAAAGTGAGAGACAGCCAAAACAGCAAAGATGAGAAAGTCAAGATGGTTTATCATGGTATATTGCACTGCATGATAACACCACAATACCGTTTTTGTTTCTTAGTGTTTAGTTTTTTTTTTTTTTTTTTACAATGTTAAATCATCAGTGGGAATTATATCATCGTATTGAGATATCTCTAAAAAATGCTATACATTGGGGCAAAAGAGCCAGGAATGTCTACACATACAGAGTCCAGCAAAAGCATTAGAGCTGTAGGCATAATGCAACAAATGCTTGCTGGCATCTAGGTCCATGGCTACATACTGTTAATTTTGGTCAAGCATTTCTGCAGATTAGCTACAATCTTACCAATGCATTTCCTTCCACACTGAAGCATTTTAGTTCTCAAGTATCCAGCTGTGCCTGCTGGTGTGCTTTTTGTTTGGTATTTAGGTATGCGTGGTAGTTGACAATTCTGAGATTAGGAGTGCCTGAAGCAAGTCTTCCCCCCCCCCACAATATACAGCTTTCTGGCCTCTTCTGGTCTACTGCTCTTGTGGTGAGGCATTCTGGACTTATCAAGAGAAACAGAAGATGACAACAGGAGGAAACCACAGGTCCAGCTAGTCTGCCCAATGGTTACCGAGGCCTTCTATGGGTCCTGAGACCTAGCCCCCCTACCCTCTACACCTTGCTGTCCCACTCTCTCTTGAAAGCCGCCACAGTTTTAGTGCCCACCGCCTCAGTGGACAGTCTATTCCATGGTTCAATGACTCTTTCTGTGAAGCAATACTTCCTTAGATCCCTTTTGAAGCTCCCACCCAGTAGCTTCCATTCATGTCCCCTGGTGGGTGAGCCTTCTATTCTGTTAAAAAAATTTCTGAGTAGGGTATTTTGGTAAATGCTGCCAGGATGGCCACTTGGTCCATTTCAGGTAGTGTAAAATAATGCTCTTAATCTCCATGAGCCAGATACTGCTCGTCTGCCTTCCAATGTATGACCAGAAAGGTTCTAGGACTATGCCATACAGCTGGTGGCATCTTCTAGCAATGGAAAATGGAAGGAAATAATCAATGAAGAGGCTGATGGGACCTTCAAATCACAATCTCCCCCCCCCCCCCAAGAGAAATCTTCTTCCTCCATGGTGAAATGCAAAGTCTCCTTGACCGAGCTGTGTACAATTTAAAAGGAAGAGTCCTCAGGACATTGGGGAGTACAACAGACCACGCCCACAGTTTCAGAGGACAATATGGACCATGAAGATGAACCTGACCCCCGGAAGTCCACCTCCATCAGGTCAGGACTGTACCTCTTCTTCAGTGAGAAGATGACGGCATTCTGAACCAAGAGCAGGGACCTTTATTGGGCAGGAGACTAAACAGGTCCTGCCAGCACCACAGGCAGAGATATTACAAGTAGGACTGGCAATGTCGCAGTAGACAGCAATGACTATAATTAAGGCAACTGTATATGCATTAGCTAAAAGAACTGGGCCCAAACAGTGACATCGCCCGGGTCAATGCCAACAGATGCAGCCATGGTGGTTGACACCAGAGTCAACATCTCTGAACCATTTTTCAGGGAGGGTTTTGCATTGTCATTAACCATAACCAGAGTCTCAGGAAATGGCATCGCTGCTTAGCAGACTGCAGATTATGACCACCGCCTAGACCCACACTGTTCAGACTTTGCCTCATTCTGGCAGCATGGTCTGTCGCAATTCAGTAAACAACGCAGACTGATGATTTTTTCAACAGCAACTTCTTTCTTACCTGAAGTTGGAGGATCAGGTGTTTAACATGTCACTACACAGTTCTCCCCCACAGTTCTCCTCCATACTCTTTTGGCGAAATTACTCTAGTGACACCCAACATCATCTCCTTGTTTGACTGAATTCCTGGCAAACTGGATGCGAAATGTCGTGGTTGGTACAAAAGCAGTTTACACAGTGGTCATGGCAGTCATAATTTGGGGGGGGGGGGGGAGCTATCTTATTTAGAAAATGTGGTGCCTTGTCCGAAGAAAGAAAACTCAATCGCATACATTGCAGGGAGGAACGGTCTAATGACAATCCTGGAAGACGCCATAACCAAAGTCAGGTAGAAATTAAATGAGTGAGAAAAAACTTCAACAGTGAACAAACAACAAGTACTAGTTATCACTAGTCCAGTGTTGCACTCGATGGTGGAGTAAAACAAGAAGAACCATCCTCATTATACGGGTGATGTTAAGGCATCAGACATCATACATGGGGATATATGTTGACATGGGCGGCCAAGCTATGGAAAGTCTCCTGCAAGATCCTGACACTGCAATCTTACAGTCCAAGGTGAATAGCTCCTATGTAGGAGGCATCTGGAAAATATTCAAGACACAAAATGTAACTCTTGTGAGTCAGCAGATCAGCAGCAGAAAAACTGCAGCATTTTCTACCAACAGTTTTTCTGCCACTCACTAGCAACTTTTAAAGAACTATTACATCTGCAACAGTTTGGGACACTTCAATGATTTTCATGGGCCAACTATGGGGGTGGGGGTGAATGGCAGACCTAAAAGAGGTGTAATATGTGGAAAGAACACACAAATTCTAAAATATCATTACTGCCACAAAATGAAAATGAACCAAAACGTTGTTTCAATTTTGCACCAGTACTAGGCATTTGTAATTCTGGCTCCATGTGTCCCAAGTCTTTAAAATTTGGGGGGCCAACAAAGTAACAAGGATTGCATGGCGCAACGTGGAGGGTCTCTGTCTTCACTCACATTTTATTTGTGTTTTTTCTTCTCAGTTTATTCTGTCTATCCCTCCTCTTCTCTTTCAGTCTATGACCTGATCTGTCACACAGATAATGAAGTTTGCCACTTTCCACAAGAAACCAGCAGTGGAATGACACTAAGAATGCGATTTTTAAAGCCCCTCTACTCATGGAAAGCAGATTTTGTCAGCCTGTTGCAATAATTGGGATCCATGACAAGGTGCGCTTCAGCAGAAACTAAACTCACTCACCCGTTCCAATGACAACTGGCTTTTCTTTTTAACTGTCCAGGGCACAGAAATGACTTGTCTGGTGCCACGGACAGGTTGGTTAGTTGAGCCCTGTAAGCCATAAGGAGTGGATTTAGATGCTTTTTTAAAAACATGGAACAAGGGCATAGCAGTAATCACTAGTAGCTCTGAACTGGGAGCATACTTATACAAGCTAAATAAATGAAAGATACAGTAACTGTGGCCTTAATACAAGTGGCACAGTACTTGATGGTCTTACAGCTCAGTTTTCTAATCACTTTTCAGTTATTTGGATAACACAGTAGTAGTGTCTGAAAAAGGAATAATTTAGGGACAAATCATATGCAGATATAGATTCAATCTCAACAGGAGTAGATGGTGCTGCACTAGATATACAACACTGTTTGAGGCTACTGTGACGCACTGAATTCACTGTACAAATGCTGAGGTTATGGATCAATTTGGTAATAAATACAACCGCAATTTTTTTTCTATTAACCAGCAACAGTTTCAAAGAATTTTCAGCAAGAGATGACTTATGGATGTGACTGAGTGTAGAAGAACTATACAGATGACATTATTGCCAATTTCTACTCCACCCCATGATGTTGAACAGCTTAAACCACATATGCTTGTGAAACATGGAGAAGAGGGGGAAAAAGGAAAAAATAAACCCTAAATGCTCATCTGTGCTTTAAATAATCCAATGAGATATTTAAAAATGGCTTCAAATCTTCAGGCACTATGTTTTACTGAAACATTTCTCCTAGCCCCATGATAACCAAATTGAGAAAGAAAAAAAAAAGCAAAGATGAAGCAAAATATCAATAAGGTCCACCTTATATAAACCTTTTTGGAGCAGGAGCAGTTTGTGAGGGACAACAGAGATGGCGGCCGTGATGATATTTCAGGCAATGACATGAACAGGGGGGTTGTGCCCCCCCACTACAAAGGTTTGTATAGTCTTGGGAGGCAAAGCTCCCTCAAGCCCCCTTGCTACCCAATTCCCCACCACTACTGTAGTACTACTACAATTACTAATAGTTTAACTGCTGATGAAATCAGAAGTCATCAGACAAGACTTCCTTATGATGCTGAAATCCCATCCGCCATTTTGAGTCCCTCAGAAAAACTGCTCCCTAGCAACCTTTTTACCAATATTGGATGGAATACAAGACACTAGCAATCCTACCTTTGCAACTTGGGGTCTCCCAAAACATGCTGCATAGTGCAAAGAGGACGACCTCTGACCTCTGTTAACATCAGCACCTCTTTCACAGAGGAACTCCACCTATAACAATAATGCAGTTAGTAGTCTAAAACCACTGTTGTGGAGAATCAATTGTAAATGGCAAGAATCACCCACTAAATTACCATCTCTTGAGTTCCAAAAGCTGAGGCCCAGTTCAGTAAGGTCTGTCCCACATCATCCATGAAATTTACTTCAAAGGCTGTAAAATATTTAAAAAGATGACATTTAGCTGATAAAGCGTGTTGGGCAAATAGATTGTACTGGTATTTTGTGCACCTCATTTCAGCTTTCATCCTTTTGTCTTAAATCCAGCACTAAAGTGATGGCTGAAAATATCTGATCTGCTTCGAACCTGATCCATTATTAAAGCAAACAAAGATCACCAAGTCTGAAGCTTTAAAACATTTATGTGCGATCTGTTGAGCTATTAAGAAAAGCAAACAATCCGGAAAATATTTCTCTCCTTGCATACTTTATGGATCCTACATACTGCCTCTCTGGTATGCTGCCTCTGAGTACGCTATATTGATCAGGGGGTTGATTTGGTTCTTGGCTGAGAGCAACTGCATGGAGTCCCCAACAACATAAAAATGTGACCACAGCTGAAAAGTGTGTGTGGGGTTGGGGGAGAGACAGACTACTCAGAAGGCAAATTTTGTTTTGGAGTACTCATCACCCTTCACCATGCAATGATTTGCATTATGCATGGTGTTTTCAGCTGGGTTTGTGGCTTAAAGGTGTATGCGTGTGGCTGAAAGAGAAAGAGTGTGTGTTATGCACGCACATACACAAACAATTAGGAAATTTGTTTTCCACATGCATCTTTTGTTGATCCTACATATTGATGCTTCAAAACTGCATCCTTGGTATGCTACCTCTAAGTGTTCTAAACCTCTGCAAATATATGACTCAAAGGACACAGTCAAAATCTAACATTTGTACATTCTAGTAATATCCACTGAAATGCTGAGGAGGCATTTTTTTTCTAACACACATATACATATACTAAATAAGTAACTATACTGCATATGCAAAAGTCTATCTGACACAGAATTCTGGTATGTATTTTGATTACATTTTCTATCACAAACAAAAAAGGGAAGTACATTATAACGGCGTTACTTCTTTACAAGGCTAAACAGCCGAGAGTCTATCCAGCATACAGTAAGAAAAAAATTAATCACCATACAGTAGCAATGTAGTTTCTTCTAATGGAGTCTTGCTGTATTCAGACATAATGCAGTTAGCCCCAGCACTTGAACTTACCCGGAGAGGAATGAGTTAACTCTATACAGAAGCATAGAAAGCTGAGCTCGAGCTCGGTTTTCAAACCTCTGTCTGTGGTACTTCCCAGTGTAACCCGTCAGATTCTTACGAGCACACTAACATACTATAGTATGGAAATTGTTCAACATATAGCCAAAAGGCAAGAGATTCTTTTTGGGCCCCAAAGACTCAGGTCGAGAACCCAAGAAGGAAAGGTAGTGACAATATTTAAGTATACACCACCAGAAACAATAACATCCACCCCACCCAAGAGGGAGGGTACAAGGTACACCCCTGAGGTGCAACAATGTACCTGCCAGCCCATTTCCCAAAAACCAGGTTCTGAGAGGGGAGGCGGGGGGGTCTGAATGCAGCAAGACTCCATTAGAAGAAACAACATTACTATGGTGAGTAATTTTTTCTTCAAACAACATGAAGTCTTGCTGTATTCAGACATAATGCAGACTACCAAGCAGTTCCCTATGGAGGAGGGAACGCAGAACCTACTTTGGGAAGAGGCTCTGCAGTACTGCTGTGCCAAACCAAGCATCACTCCTAGCCTGGATGTCCAGGGAGTAATGCTTGGTAAAAGTATGTACCGTTTTCCAGGTGGCTGCTTTACAGATCTCTAACAAAGGTATATCTCTGGCCGCAGCTAGAGAAGCAGCTGTACCCCTAGTCGAATGATCCCTCAGACCTGAAGGAGGCGTTCTACCCAACTTGTCATAACAGAATTGTATACAAGAAACAATCCACCTGGCAATAGTTCTTTTAGTGGCAGGCTTACCTTTCCCCACTTCACCATAAGTGAGAAACAATTGAAGACAGTAATTTCTATGTGCCTTAGTATGTTCAATGTAGTAGCTAAGGGCCCTCTTAACATCCAGACTGTGTAATCTTCTTTTACCTGAAGAAGAATGATCAGTGAAAAATACAGAGAGAGATATAGACTGGTTCAGATGAAAATCCGATACCACTTTGGGCAAGAACCTCCTATTGGTTCTTAGGACCACTTTGTCCCTATGGAAGGAGATGAAGCCAGGTTCAAACTGACAGAGCCTGTAACTCACTAATCTGCCTGGCAGAAGTAATAGTTACCAGGAACACAGTTTTCCAGGTCATGTACTTCAATTCGGCCAAAGCCAGAGGTTCAAAGGGTGGCTGCATAAGCTGAACTATGCAGACATTAAGATCCCAAGGCGGAGTGGGCTCCCTAAAGGAAGGGTTAATGTGAACCAGGCCCTTGAAAAACTTTCTGAAAACAGGATGAGATGCCAGGGAACAGCCCTTCCCTGCTGAGAGGAATGCAGAGACAGCTGCTAGATGAACCTTCAGAGTGGCAGGCCTAAGGCCTAGACCATTCAGATCAACTAGATAGTCCAAGGTTGTGGAAATGCCTGCAGAATCAGGCAGGATGCCTTTTCTGAGAGCACCAAATACTGAACCTTTTCCATTTTGAGTTATAAGTTTTTCTATTGGAAGGTTTCTTGGAGACCTTAAGAATATCTACAACTCCCTGAGAGAGATGTAGTGCTGCATATTCCAACTCTTCAAGAGCCAGGCCTTGAGATTGAGAGACTGGAGACTGGGGTACCAGATCCGCCCCTGGGAGGAGGATAGGAGATTGCATGTCCTGGGCAGAGACAAGGGACGTGACACTGACAAGGACAGCAGTAGAGGATACCAAGGCTATCTGGCCCAATCTGAAGCCACCAGTATCACTGTGCAGGGTTGAGTCCTGATCTTGATCAGAACTCTGAACAGCAGAAGGGAGGGAAGGCATAGAGAAACCTGCCCTTCCAGTCCAAAATGAGAGCATCCTGGAGAACTGCCCCCAGGACTGGAGGTCTGCAACAAAACACAGGAAGTTTATGATTATCCGGTGCTGCAAAGAGATCTATCTCTGGAGTGCCCTACCTGGAGAAGATGACCTTCAGGATGTGAGGATCCAGGGACCATTCGTGCTGTCCCTGTGAAATTCTGCTCAGAGCATCTGCTAGTACGTTGTCCTTCCCTGGAAGGTGAACTACTACCAGAGAAGTCTGAAGAGAATGGGCCAGAGACCACAGCTTCATGGCCTCTGTGCACAAGGCTGAGGACTGAGTGCCTCCCTGTTTGCTGATGTACCACATTGTGGTGGTGGTGTCTGTCCTGACTTGGACCACCTTGCCCTTGACTGAATCCGAGAAGCTCTGCAGGGTTAGGAAAACTGCCCTGAGTTCCAGGAGATTGATATGAAGGAGAGACTCTTGTGAAGACCAGACCCCTTGAGCTGTCAGGGCTCCCAGGTGGGCTCCCCACCCTAGGAGAGAAGCATTCGTAGTTAGAACTACTGATGGGACTTGAGGGAGAAATGGAACCCCTTGTCTGAGGTTGTCCTGGTCCAGCCACCAATGGAGAGCTTGAACCAGAGTCTGAGTCACTGGAATCAGTTTGGTAAGTGAATCCTTCTTTTGAGACCAAAAAGACCTTAGATGAAACTGAATATCCCTCATCTGGAACCTTGCTCCCTGCACCACTACTGTGGAAGCTGCCATGTGGCCCAGGAGCTGGAGGAACTGTCTTGCTGGGCAGCAGACCTGAGGTCGAAAGGAGGAAGCGAGATCCACCAGGGCCTTCACCCTTGCCAGGGGAAGGAAGGCTTTTGCTTGTACAGTGTCCAACTCTATGCCTATAAATGTGAGAAGTTGAACTGGTTCGAGGACAGACTTTGGAAGATTGAGAAGAAACCCCAGGGAGCTAAGTAGGTCCTGGGTAGTTTGAAGAGCTGACTTGACCTGTAAAGGTGACTGACACACTAAGAGCCAGTCGTCCAGATACGGGAAGATGGTGATACCCTGTCTTCTGAGGTAAGCCACCACTACTGCAAGGCACTTTGTGAACACCCTTGAAGCTGATGTTAGGCCAAATGGCATAGCTCTGAATTGGTAATGGCCTGAAGGCAACTCTAACCCGAGGTATTTTTTGTGGGAGCACCTGACAGGAATATGGAAGTGGGCATCCTTGAGGTCCAGAGATGCTAGCCAATTTGGGCTTTGAAATGTGTTTGTTCAAATACCATAGGTCTAGAATGGGTCACCACTCCCCTGTTTTCTTTGAGGTAAGGAAGTACCTGAAGTACAGACCTTTTCCCTTGTGCTGAGTAGGAACCTTCTCTATAACTCAGAGCTAGAAAAGAGGAAACTTCTGCCTCTAGGGCAATGGTTTCAGAGAGTGATGCAGGTGGAAAAGACTTGGCCCTCTTTTTTGGAAATTTTTTGAAGCTGAGGGCCAGTCCCTGGCTTACTACTTCCAGGACCCACTTGTCTGAGGACACAGACTTCCAGGCCTGGAAGCAGTAAGCCAGCCTGCCTGCCTCCTACAGGAAATGGGGAGTCGACCCGGGCTGACACATCAGGGTGTCTGCTTGGCACGAGCCTTAGACTGAGAGGAGGGGGGAGCAGCTCTGCTCATCCCCCTCCTGCCCCTCTCTCTGAAGAACCCCCTCTGTGGGAAGGGAGAGGAGGCCTGGGCTTGGTAAAAAGGCCTTTGAAAGGGCCTGCCCCTGCCCCTAGACTGCTGCTTTTGCAGAGTGCCTCGCCTTCCTTTGGCCTGTGCACTCCTGTACTCATCCATTTTCTTCACGTACGCCTCTGTCTGCTCCCCAGAGAGTTACCTACTAAAGGAAAATCCATAGCTTTAGTCTGGGTATCCTGTGAAAGGCTAGCACATCTGAGCCAAGCATGTCTTCTGAGAGACACAGATGTAGCCATGACTCTAGATGCCACATCACTGGAGTCCACAGCAGCATGAAATTGCATTTTGGATACCTCAATTCCATCAGCAGCCACCTCCTCCAGCTCCTTGGCTAGCTGGGGAGAGGCCTGTTTAGCCAGTTCCAGAACCGTATCCCATCTGGATTTCTGGTACCTGACTGTGTAGGCCATATAAGTAGCCTGCCTGAGTCCCAAAGAGGATGCCAAATACTGCTTTTTGGCCATGGCATCCACTTTCCTGGAGTCCTTAGCCGGGGTGTGTGAAGCTAAAGGAATGTTAGCCCTGTCACAGGCTGCAGCCTGCACTACCCCAATATGGCTGCAATGACTATAAAGGAACTCCGCAGCCGAGCCTGATAAATACCTCCTGTCCATTTTCTTATCCACAGGAGGTATTGAATTAGGGGTTTGTAAAATTTTGTGTCTCTGTTTCCCCAAGGATTTATGAAGAGCGATAGAGAGTCTTTTGGACTCTGGGATGTCCATCATTTCCACAAAATCAGGCTCTTCATCCCCCTCTGCAGCTTCAACCAAGGGAAGCTGCAGGGTTTCTGCCACCTTTTTGTAGAACAAAAAATGTGAAGGGGCTCAGAGAGCCTGGGAGGAGAGACACCCGAGGGCCTGTCTGGGGAGATGTCCGATTCAATGGACACATCCAGACCCCCCTGGTCGTCGCCATCACCATCACCACCACCACCACGAGCAGGATAGTCGTCTCCCTCCCACTCCTCATAATAAGCGTCTGGATCATAATCCAGAGGAGACGGATCCGACCGCCTACCCGGCGGTACCGGTTCGGACGGAACCGGTCTAAGCTATTGAACAATGCTAATCGCTTTGGCTATTTCGTCCGCGGTTGGAGAGTGCTATACCGGATCCGAACCGGCAGACTTGCGCTTCTTTTTTGATGGAACCGACCCCTTGGGGTCAGCCTCTCCCTCGCAGGAGTCGCCTAGGTCAGCAGGCACCTCCTCAGGTTCGCCAAGAATCAACCTGGCTGGCCATCCAGATTTACGGACTTCTCAGCCTCCCTTTCTTTCAGCCTACTCAGTCTTTTGTCTAGAGTGGATTTAGGAAAGTTTTTACAGATTTGGCAGTCTGACTTGAGGTGGTCAAACCCCAGACAAACATAGATGAGGTGGGGGTCAGCCTTAGCAAAGGCCTCCCCACACTCAGTACAGTGTTGAAACCCTAGTGGGACCGGTTTTCTTCTTGGGTTTCTCAGACATGGCCAACCTAACAAATTACCCTACTGCAGCTTTCAAGCCAGGTAACACAATAACCGATCGGTTACAAACCATGTCATGGGCTTTTTAAAAGAACCGCCAAAAGGTCCGGTTCTTTTGAAACCGATCAGTACCAGAACACCACTCTAATCCCAGAAATAAAATTAAACAGAATGGGTCGGTTCCAAACCGGACCGACCGGAAAGAAACCGAAGAAAAGAACAATTTCCAACTTTTTCACAGAACTAAAACACAATCACTATCTATCTACACACTACCTGTACCATAGACAGAGGCTAGAAATCCAAAAATAACAAAAAATATATGGTTTAAACCAAACGCTTTCACTTTTATCGAACCGAGCAGAGGAAATCTCTGCAGCGACTTCACTGTTAGACGGAGTAAAGAATCTGACAGTTACACTGGGAAGTACCACAGACAGAGGTTTGAAAACCGAGCTCGAGCTCAACATTCTATGCTTCTGCATAGAGTTAACTCTTTCCTCTCTGGGGCAGTTCAAGTGCTGGGGCTAACTGCATTATGTCTGAATACAGCAAGACTTCACGTTGTTTGAACAAAAGTTCTCCTGGAACTGGATATGGCAAAATTGATGCAGCAGAAAGCAGCAGAAAAGTCCCTGCCCCACAACCAGGAGAAGGTCTATTTGCACCTTGATTTTTTGAAAGGCGCAATAAAAATAAAGATGATTATTATTATTTTCAAATACTTCTTTCACCAAAAAGAAAATTGGGGAAAGTGACCAATTCTGGTCCTCAGATCCCAGAAGAGACATCTGAAAAACAATTCAGGATGGTGACATTGGGAACACTGATTCCATCCCTGCAATGGGAGAATGTTTTGGGTCTCTGAATCTGAAAGATGCCTACTTTCATATTCCAGTAACACACAGACAATATCTGAAGTTCTGGTCAGGAACTGCCCAGTATCTATTCTCAGCACTGCCATCTGGTCTAACCTCAGTACCAAAAGTGTTCACAAAGTGCTTGACCACAGTGGCAGCACCTCTGCCAAAGAAAAGTGTGGCGAACTTCCCTACTTGGACGACTGGCTAAAAATAAAACTTTTCGCTCAGGACCGGAACGTGACTTTAGGGTATCTGAACTCTTGAGCAGAGAAAAATCTGCCGTTAGAATGCTATAGGGAGCATGACTACAGCACAAGATGACTGAAGACTTGTTACAATGTTCCTTTTTTCAAATGTGCCTCACTCACATCCCTACATTGTCCCTCGAGCCTTGATCCTGCTCTCAAGAAACTTAAATGTGCAAAGATGAAATAAATACCAAATATTATGCAACGATGGTAACAGGGAGTCAGAGGATTTGCTTAGATTTGTGAGTCAATACCTTAACAAAATACAGTTACAAATAAGTAGAACCTTATTTCCATGGTGCTTTTTCTTTCAACGGCCACTGGTTTGCCACTTAATCCCAACAGCACCCCTCAGCCTGGTCACAAAATGTCTCGTGGCCTTAAAGGTTAATATCACTTACTCAGGACCACTGTGGGTGGCCTGCCATGTCAGTCATGTGATGGCCAGCAGGAGATGTCCGCATCAATTCTAGATGGACCAGGGCGTTTTCCCCCCAACATTTCCTCCTGAGCATGTCAGCATGCACGGACGAGCACATGTGCTGGCATACAGTGGCAGTCCCTTCCCGTGATGTGTGGCTGCTATACTTCCACCTGGCCTCCACCAGGTGTCAGTCTTATAATCTGGGACACACAATCATAACTGCTCCATGACCAGGTAGGAGAAGACGTACAAGTCCCTCTCTTCAGAGAGCTGCTGCAACCGCTGCTAAGCATTTGGTGAAGACACATGGCACTGAGGATAAGCCAAAGGGCAGCATCTTGAATTGGTAATGCTCGCCCTGAAAGGCGAAGCGAAGAAACCTCCTGTGAGGAGGGAAGACCACAATGTGCAGGTAAGCATCCTGCATGTCCTGTGAGCAGAGCCAGTCCCCAGTCTTGAGGAGGGGCAAGAGGCCTGGCAAAGTTACCATATGGAACTTTTTGTACTGGACAAAGATACTGAGGTTCTTGAGGTCCAAAAATGGGCCTCAGATCTCTGGTCTTTTTAGGGACCAGAAGAATCCGGAGTAAAACCCCCGATTTCTCAGATGCTTTGGCACCAACTCGATTGCCTGCTTCTGCAGCAAAGACTGCACTTACTCCCGGAGAACACAGAATTGGGATAGGTGGAGGGTGGGGAAAGGGTATCTGCAGGCTGTTGAATGAGCTCTAGGGTATGACTGCTCTCTATAATCTGTAGGATCTAGGTATCTGAAGTTATGATTCTCCACTGCTTCAGATGAAGGGAGAACTGACCTCCAACCACCACCTCCTGGGTCTGGGCCAGAGGAGGGGGGGGTCGGGCAAGGAGTCAAGCTGAGATGGGACCAGTTATGGAAGCTGGTCCGTCATTTCTGGGATGTTTGGCTCTGCTCCAGAGTTAACAGACATAGAAACATAGAAGGTGACGGCAGATAAGGACTGCAAGCCCCATCCAGTCTGCCCATTTCTTTTTCTACCTTATGAATGTGCCATCGGCCTTTGCTCTGTCAATGGCCTATCTATTCATACTCATCTGTATTGCTCCCTTATGCCTAGGCCATGCCTGTTTGAAGCCCTGCACTGTACTCATATCCACCACTTCTTGAGGCAGGCCGTTCCATGCACCCACCACCCTTTCTGTGAAAAAGAACTTCCTCACATTACCCCTTAATCGGCCTCACTCTAATCTCATGCTGTGTCCTCTTGTCCTGTTTTTCTTATATTGAAACATGTCAGACTTTCACCTTGTTAATGCCCTTAAGATGTTTGAATGTTTCGATCATATCACCTCTCTCCCTCCTTTGCTCTAGGGTATACATATTGAGCTCTGTAAATCTGTTCTCATATGTTTTCTGATGCAGTCTTTGCACCATTTTGGCAGTCTTTATCTGGACCGCCTTAATTTGGTTAATGTCCTTGTGAAGATGTAGCCTCCAGTACTGCACGTAGTACTCCAGATGGGGCCTAACCCGTGTCTTGTAAAAAGGGATTATTACCTCCCTCTTACGACTTGTAATACCCCTACTAATACACCCCAACATCCCCCTAGCCTTACCTACCGCTTTAGTGGTCTGCTTGGATGATTTCAGGTAATCTGTGATGATGATGCCCAAGTCTCCCTCTTCCCTTGTGACTGCCAGCAACTCCCCTCCCAGACTATAGGTGGCTTCAGGGTTTCTCTTCCCTATGAGCATGATCTTGCACTTCTTTGCATTAAACTACAGATGCCACTCTTCCAACCATTTTGCCAGTTTATCCAGATCTCTTCTCATTCTGCCCACCCCATCTGGATCATCTACTCTAATGCAGATCTTGGTGTCATCTGCAAACAGACAAACCTTACCCCCTCCAGTACATCTGCAATGTCACTGATGAAGATATTGAAGAGGACTGGCCCCAGGACTGATCCCTGAGGTACCCCATTTGTGACTTGCACCACTTCTGACTGCATACCATTTACCACCACTCTCCGTTTTCTGCCAGTAAACCAGTTTGCCACCCAGCTGACCAACTTCTGACCCACCCTGAGCCTACTCAGCTTATTAATCAATCTTCTATGTGGGATAGTATTGAAAGCTTTGCTGAAGTCAAGGTAGGCGACATCAACTGTTCCCCCTTAGTCCACCACTCTGGTTACCCAGTCAAAGAAATCTATGAGATTAGTTTGACAGGACCTTCCTGTTGTAAACCCATGCAGTCTGGGATCCTGTGCTCCTATGGATTCCAGGTGTTGCACTATCCTTTCCTTAAGGAGTGCCTCCATAATCTTGCCCACTACTGAGGTAAGGCTGACTGGTCTGTAGTCCCCTGCCTCCTCCCACAAGATGGTGGCCACGCTGGGCTGACCATCAGAAGCAGTATGAGCAGCATATTTTTTATCGTTTAAATTTCTTTTTTGCAATATTTCTGTGCTTTTTGTTGTAGCAGCACTAGTATTTTAGTTAGTGATTAGTTTAGGTTTAGTAAGGGACGGTGAGTGAGTAAGCTATTATAGTGCATTTCGGTTTAGTTAGCAGCATTCATATTTAATGTCTCCATAATTTTGGAGTTTTTTTTTTTTTTGGGTTATTCTATTTTTCCACCCCCGTGCTCTCTGCTCCCCCACTCCTTCGGGCTCTGCAAGTTCCCCCCGCCCCTTACCGAGCCCTCCTCTGGTTCCTCGTATTGCAGCCGATTCCCTGGATATCCCAGCATATCCCTTCACAAGGCGGGTCCCCCTCCTCTGAGGAGGAAGGCACCGAGGGGAGAGAGATGGCCCCAGCACATACTTCCGGGGATGCTGCCGAAGAGGAGGCGGCCCCGGGAAGGTGCTGGAAGCACTCAGAGAACAGAGAGCCGTCATCCAGGGCCAGCAAGTTTTTTTCCTGGTTTCCTTGAGGTGTGTGACGTCCGGACATCAAGGCAAGAGCCGACGTCTGCCATGCACCACCCAGCAATGACCCCGACATCTTGCCTTACCTCCACCAGTGGTCGCCCAACACCGGGTCGCAGCCCTCCCTCCCTGAAGACAATGAGCAGTCGTGGGACGCTCAAGTTGTCTCCCGCGGCCGGCCCTCCAGCGACCCGAGCTCGTTCCCGAACCCACGTCGCTGGCGTCGCAAGTGGAAATCCAACCGCTGCACTGACGGGCCTGCTGTTTTGGAGTTTGATCCAAAAGTTATTTTGGCCCAAACAAACTGAAGCGGGTGAAGTAGGAGTAAATAGACAAATGTTCTCTACCTTCTTGTCTACCTGGCTGTTTGGTCCAGTCGTTTGGAGGATTACGTTTTGGGATTCTGGTGAGGAGTCCGTTTCTGCATCAGAACTGGTGTCGGGGGGAGCAGCGCTGGATCGGTGTTGGAGTGTGTGCGGTCAGGACTGGGTTTACTGCTGGACCGCTTTGTTTGTCCCGGAACTGCTTCTGGGGGACTCCGGGGCTATTGTGAGATTAAAAGTCCTTTAAGTGGAGCTCGTTATCGTTCAGACTCTTTTTGGGAATTGTGGATTTGTGGCTGGTCCTAGTATTGGGGGGGCTTTTCCCTCTCCCTTGCTGGTGCACTCGTGGGGGTCAGGGTTTGCTGGAAGGTTGACCCTGAAACTATTACCCCTAAGCTCTCTGGGGATTCAGCCTGTGGGCTGTGTTTAAGGAGAGCTGAGGTGTCGAGCTACTGGTGATATGGGAGAGAGGAGGACCATCCTGGAGCATCGTGGGCTCAGCCTGTTGCAATCTGATTTGGAGGCCTAGAAGGCTGGAGTTTCTCATGCCTGAATCGATCTGGAGACCCTGGAGGCTTAATTTGAACTGATCTGGACGACTGGACTACAACCTGGCTTGACTTTCTTTTCATTTATTCACTGTTTTGGCCATATTATTACTATTGTTATGGGCAGTGAGAGCCTAAAAATACAGGTTACTCACCTGTAACAGGAGTTCTAGGAATGGTATATGTTGTTCATCCACACTGTCTGGCAGGTTCCTTGCCGCTTTAAATCTTACCGGAAGGTCTTCAAGCTGGCTCCTCCCAACCACCCAGGTGGTAAAACTCACGGCTCCGCCCCATGATCCAGATCTAGCCAGCTGGAAGCCAGGTTGCGCATCAAAGCTGAGGTCGGAGAAATGTGGTGATGAACAACATATACCATTCCTAGAACTCTGTTACAGGTGAGTAACCTGTACCTCTAGGGATATAGATAAGTTGTTCATCCACACTGTCTGGCAGACTCCTAGCAGTTCTCCAGGAGGAGGGAGGCAAGGCACACACCCCCTACTTGGGAAATAAAGACTGGAGAACCGAGGCCCCAAAACCAGCATCCCGACGTGACTCAAGGTCGATGTGGTAATGGGTGATGAAGGTGTGTGCTGACTTCCGGGTAGTGGCCCTGCAGATTTCCTGGATAGGGACATCCCTGGAAGCAGCCACCGATGCAGCAGTATGGCGGGTAGAATGAGCTCTTATCCCTCTGGGAGGCGCCATGCCCGCCAACCTATAGCAGAGATCTATGCAGGAGGTGACCCACCTGCCTATCGTCCGCTTGGCTGCAGGTCTGCCAGGTGCGGCTTCAGCGTAGATGACAAACAGCTGGCAAACCTCTCCCCGAACTTCAGCTGTCCGCTCCTTATAATAAGCGAGCGCTCTTCTAGGTTCCAAAGTATGAAGCCTATATTCAGCCTCCGAGGTGTGATTGGGGTAGAACACCAGCACAGTCAACACCTGGTAATAGTGAAACTCTGACACCACCTTCGGAAGGAATTTCGGGTGGGGGGCGCAGGACAACCTTGTCCCTGTGGAAGACCAGATAAGGAGACTCGATGGAAAGTGCCTGGAGCTCTCCCATCCTTCTGGCTGACGTGATAGCCACCAAGAAAGCAGTCTTCCACGACAGGTGAGATGTCACACCTGTGCATCGGTTCGAATGGCCTGCCCATGAGCTTAGGCAGTACTAGCAGTAGATCCCACGGAGGTGGAGGTTCTCGCACTGGAAGGGATATGTGATCAAGGCCTTGGAAAAAGCACCTGACCACCTTCTCCTGCGCCAACTGCTTCCTGGCCCGCGTCCAGTAAGCAGAGATGGCTGCCAGATGCACCTTAAGGTCGTCGACCGAAGCCATTGCTGAGAAAGGGACCACAGGTAGTCCAGAATGCTTGCCAAGGAACAGGAGGAAGGGTCCATGCCCTTGCCCTGACACCAAATGGAGAATCTCTTCCATTTGAAGGCGTAGCATTTTCTGGTCGACTCAACGACGTTGAGGACCTCGTCGGAAAGACCCAAGGCCTGGAACTCCAGCTGATCAGAAACCAGGCCGTCAGGAGCAGGGATTGAAGGTCCGGAAGGAATACCTTCCCCTGACTGAGATCAGATCCGGGCGGGCTGGAAGCGGCCTCGGGAGCCTGGATCTGAGACTGAGGAGATCTGGATACCAGAACTGGCGGGGTCAGTCTGTGGCTATCAGAATCACCTGTGCCTTGTCCCTCCTCGCCTCGAGAAGCACCTTGTGGATCAAGGGAAATGGGGGAAAGGCGTAGAAGAGGCCCAGGGTCCATGGCCTCGAAAAGGCATCCCCCTGCAGCGAGCCCTGCTGAGGGGGGTGGGCATGAAACAGTCTCAGCTTCGCATTCTCCCTGGAGGCAAACAGATCCACCTGAGGCATGCCCCAATGGGAGAACAGATCTTGTACTACCTCCAGCAGGAGAGAGCACTCTTGGAATGCAGCCCCTATCCAGCTTAGGGCATCGGCCAGGGTGTTGGAGGCTCCTGCCACGTGAATGGCAAGGAGATCTGCCTCCAGGCTGCGCACGAGTGACCAAATGCGGAGAGCTTCCCTGCACAGAGGCATGGAGCGCGTCCCACCCTGGCGGTTTAGGTAGTACATGGTCGTGGTATTGTCTGTCTGGACCTGAACCACTTGACCCCGCAGAAAGCGGGCCCGAGGCGGTGAGGGCTGAGCACGATCGCTCAAAGCTCCAGCAGGTTGATGTGATCGGCAGGACCAGAGGTCAGGCGCCTGTGCTCCCCCAGATGGGCACCCCAACCTGTCAGAGAGGTATCGGTCGATAGGGAGACTGTCGGCTGGGGGCGGACAAACAGGATGCCCTCCTGCAGATGTGCTGGAATGGTCCATCACTGGAGAGCATTCCACATCCCCATGGTCACTGTCATTAGCTGATCCAGAGGATCTAAGTGCTGTGATCATTGGCTGGCCAACCCCCATTGAAGGGGACGCATGTACCAGCGGGCCCAACGGACCACGCTGGTGCAGGCCGCCATGAGGCCCAGGAAGTCCCGGGCAGGGCGCGATTGCCCAACCTGAAATGACTGGGCAAAGGAGGAAAGAACCTCGGCCCTGTCCGCCGGGAGTCATGCTCTGGCTCGTGTAAATTAGAGCTCTGCCCCAATAGTTGTATTATTACCTGCTTTTGGCGGGGTTCGGCTTGGCCTGGGTTGATGAGAGCCCAACCTGAGCAAACCTGGAGGGCCAGATCTCTGGACCACCCACCTCCGCCTGGAGGCTGCAATCAGCCAGTCGCCAGGTAGGCACAACCCGACCCTCGGGCGCCGCAGGAATGCTGTCACCACTGCCATGCATTTGGTGAAGACCCTGGGAGCTAGGGAAAGGCCGTAAGAGGCATGGCCCAGAACTCGTGAGGGATCCCTCCGCCTGAAGCGGAGGAATCTCTGGTGGGACGGATGGATTGGGACGTGAAGAACGCGTCCTGAAGGTCCAGAGAACAGAACCACATGCCTCGTTCCAAGGATGGGATTATCTGAGCCAGAGTGACCATCCTGAAGGTCCAAGACCTTAGGAACCTGTTCAGGTCGTCGAAGTTGAGAAAGAGCGCCAGCCCCCGTCGTTTTGGGACCAGGAGTACCTGGACACAAACCCCAGGTCAGGAGGAGGATCCACCACCTTCTTGATCACCTCTTTTGAGGAGCAGAGCAATGCTCGGCTCGGTGGAGCCGACAAAGAGAGCTGCAGATCCCATGCCCCCCTCCCCGAGGGCAATGCTCGGAAGGGCAGGTCTGCTCAACTCCAGGGGCAGGCCTTCCTACCACCTCCAAAACCCAATGGTCCATGGTGATAACGGACCAAGAGGAAAGGAAGTGGTGGAGCCATCCCCCCATGGGGGAGTGACGAGACTGGGAGCGACACCCCTCAACCAGTCACTGGGCAGGCTTAGAGGAGGGAGCGGCCGAGGGACCTCCTGGGCCTTTACCTCCCTGCTTCCTGTTGGAGGAAGCCGCGGACTTGGGTTTGGGATGCCAAGCGCAAGCCTGCTGGCCCTGGTGCTGTTGGGCGGACGTGCATGCGCAGAAGGACAAAAGGACTTGTGCTGCTGCTGTCGGCGGCCTTTGCCATTCTGGGTGGAGGATGACAGAGTCCAGAGTGGCATTGGACTTTCGATCCACTGGAGGTGACCTTCCACTCCAGGGCCGAAGAGGTCGGTCCCCAGGAAGGGACATCCGCCAGTTTGTGCTGGGTATCCGCCGTGAAGGTGGATATCCTTAGCCATGCTCTATGGCGCATGGCCACCGCTGCTGCAACAGATCTGCACAGGAGTCTCCAATGTCCAGAGCCATCTGGAGCTGCTGTTTAGCCACTGCCTACCCTGGTCCTGTACCTGCTGGACCGTGGTCTGCAGGTCGGCCGGGAGATGAGGATCACTCATCCAGGGAGCCCATGAGGCGTGGGAGAAGTGTGCTATCCTTTTAGCCGACGGCTTGGCGAGGAGGCCAAGGAGGACGCAAGCATACACCTTCGCCAGCACAGTCCAGCTTTTGGTACCTTGTCGGGGCTTGTCCATATCTCTAGCATTCCCGAAGCCGAAAATGCTGTCGGTGACCAACCCTCGGCGGAGGGTATTCAAAACCGGACAAAGAGCCGGTAGGATTGCATACTTCTGGCCAAAGGCGAGGACAGGAAGCAGGCCACTGCCAGAGCTCCAAGGCTGGAGCCAACAATAGCTTCAGCCTCCCCTCAGTCCAGTATCTCAGTCAGGATACTTGGCCCGCTTGGATATGGGCTCGAGCTGCATCCCGGTGGACTCCGGATGAGTCGAAGCAAAACCCATGAAGGACGACGGCTTCTGTCCATCGGACTGGCCCCCGGAGGACTCCTGCGTCAATGGGCCTGGAGAACAGGGGAGCAGTCGGACTCAGAGGAGTCCGCGAAGAGCTACCTGGGCCTGAGCCACCCTCCACCTGCCGAGGACGGTCGGGAGTGAGGGTGACCAACAACCTGTGGGGCAGGCCCTGGACCCGACCGAGAATCCTTGGTCAGGCGCGATTTCGCTAGGAGGCGGAGGTCTCCAGCCAAATCGGTGTGGGCAGTTGGTTTCGGCTGAACAACCAGCCCAGGTTTTGGGCACCCTGCTACAGCGAGGGGTTGTTTCGGCTGCTCGGGTGACAGCCACCTGATGGCTGGGGAAGGAGATGGCATCAGCTTGTTCCCGGACAGAAGTAACTGCTGCCACATCAGGTCCTCATAGCGTCGACGCAACTTGCGTCGAAGCCTCTCCTCTTCCGAGGAGGAAGACGAGGCCGAGCGGTGGTGCGAGACCGAGACCACCGATGTCGGCGGGATCGTGGACCAGGCGATGTCCAAGACTGGAGACCGAGATCCTTGGACGTTCCGGGCGGGTCTGGAAAGAGGCAGAAGGAACACCAGCTCTTCCCTCACCTCAAGCCTTAACGGGGACTCTGTGGCACCGGAGGCGAGCAGGTCCTCGGCCCCACCGGGAACCGTGAAGAAGGGTTGTCTGCTTCACCAGTCGGCGCACCTGTCCGAAGCGGATCAAGAAAAATCTCGACCAGCGTCAACGGGTGTCTCGGCCGCTGACCTGACGGGACACCGTGAAGCCACTGGCCTAGCCGTAGCCTCAATCAAAGCCGAGTGCTCACTCGTCCGGGAAGGAGACCTCTCCGGCCCCATGAGCGCCCGACGGTGGGACTTACCTTTGAGTCTTCTTTCTGGACTGAGAGGAATGTCCGGTGGCCCCTCTCCTTGTGGAAAGGGATTGGCAAACTCCTTGAAAGAAGCTGAATAAATGCCCGCTGACATGGAAGAGGATGATGCGGCTCAAAGCCGCCTCGAGGGCAATCATCTGCTCGAGTTGCTCAGCTGAGCCAGCTGTCGCAGAGAAACCGCTTCAACGGGCCTCCTTCGACTTCACCGTGGGTAGCGCTTCAGGGCTGCCGCTTGTAACTGGGCAGTGTGGTCTTCCAGGGCGTTGGCAACCAACGGCATAACTTCCGCCAGGGCCTGCGCGGTCATGTTCTGGGCGAGGCAGTAGATGCCGCATTGATGCGGGTCCATCCTGGACATTTTCTGCCTGAGGCACTGTCAAAATCCGAGGTTGATCTGTCCGCCATCGGCAGCGAGGGAGAAACTCGACAAGTCTTGAAAATTTTAAAATAAAGTTTCGGGCTGAACCGAAATTAGATCCAGCCCACATGCTGAGCTATAAGGGAGAACCTTGAGCTCCAAGCTGCAAAGGAAGATCTAAGGCCAAGTGGGAGTTGAGAGTTTTACCACCTGGGTGGGTGGGAGGAGCCAGCTTGAAGACCTTCCGGCAAGATTTAAAGCGGCAAGGAACCTGCCAGACAGTGTGGATGAACAACATATCCATGTCCTAAAACTGGAACTTTGGACAGTGAGAGTGTCAAACACTTTATATCATTTAATGATTTTATCCTGACCATTGTGAGAGAGGCTGGATAAATTTATCTGCCTTTTTGGGGCGGGGACCCCTAGAAAAAGAAAAACTGCTTTTGGATCATTATATTTTTGCTGCTACCTGAAACCTTTGTGCTCTATTTATAGCTATTTTATTGTTTTGAGGTTATATTATTATTATTATGGTGTATTTGGAAGTTTATATATTATTAGATCTTGTTTCTATTGTTTTGGGGGTTGTATTTGTTATTTATTGTGGTGTGTTTGGAAGTTTATATATTATTTGGTCTGGGTATTTGTTTTAGAAATGTGCTGGCCAGGTATGTTGACTGTTAGGCATTATTCCCCTCAGGCTGAGGGATCTTCTGCACTCTGCACCCCCTCTATCCCGGATGTGTATAGAGAGTGTAGGGCACTGGGGATAGCAAGGAGGGTAAGACGGGAATCAGCCTGTTGGAAGAATGGAGAAGAGTGGGCAGATTGGGATCGTAGGGACAAGGAGACACCCTGGAGCAAAATGGGTCCAGGAAAGGGGTTCTCCCTATCTGGTTCCCATACTAAAGAGCTCTGCTTACTGCAGACAGGAAACTCTGTCTTCCTTGGCTACTCATCGGACTGGGGCGGTGCTATGCAATGCCAGGTCCATTAAAAACAAGACCGCCATAGTTGGGGATCTTGTTAATTCAACTGACCTGGCTTGCATCACTGAGACCTGGTTGGATGAAAATGCTGGTCTATGCAAAACTGCCTTGGTTCCACCCGGTACTCGGTGATACCTTCCCGAGGCCGATCGTGGGCGGGGGTGTGGCCCCTCTGTTTAAATCAGAACTGAACCTGATGGAAGTTCCAGTGGGAGCTACCAACTCCTTTGAATGTATCGTGGGCGAGGGTGTGGGGTGCAGGATTCTTCTCGTTTACCATCCACTAGAAGATGGGAATGTTTTCTTGCGGGAAGTCGCAGACTTCATTGTCGACCTGACATTGGGATCCCACAGATGGCTGATCCTGGGGATTTCAATGCCTGGGTCGACGGTGAACTCTCACAGTTTGGACAAGACTTCTTCCAGTTAATGAGCTCACTGGGCCTCACACAGGTTATTTCCTCCTTGACCCACATTGGTGGTAATTCACTGGACTTGGTGTTTCTCCTGGGGATGAAGATATCAGACATGGTGGTGGAACCAGTTGGGTGGTCTGACCATCATACCATCAGTTTCAGTTTTGAGGCCCCAAGAAGCCTGCCCTATGGAGATGATCAATACGCACTTTGAGGGTGTATCCCTGATGGTCTGATAAGATTGCTGGACCTATCGGGTATGACAAGTGAATGCTCCGGATCCAGGGGATCTTGTACTAGCTTATAACGAAAAGCAGTGACAGAGGCCTGGATTCCACTCTTCTGTTCGTGTTCATCCACTCTCCCTTCTCCTCAGGTCTGCATGGTTTGATGGGACTCTGAGGGAGTTCAGGAGAGTTGGACGAAGGCTAGAGACACGATGGCGGAAGTCTGGCCTGGTATGTGACGGGCTTAGTTTGATGGACCATTATGTGGTGTATCAATCAACAATTTCCCATAAGAAGGCAGAATTCCTGTCCAGGGAAATTGCTGCCACTCGGAATCTACCAGCTCAGCTTTTCCAGACCGTGGACAGACTGTGCAATCCACTCTGTCTTCAGCCCAGAAATGCTTTTTCTCAAGAGCGGTGTGAGGAGATTGCTCAATTCTTCGCGGATAAGGTTGCCACGATCAGGTCCAACATCCACCTGACTCTTTCTCAAGGGAGTAGCAGTGGTTGGCAGGAGATGTCGGACTCCCAGTTTGTGTGGTACGACTTTGGCCGCCCCACAATCAGTGATATTGTGATGGTTATCCAGTCATTACGTCCTACCAACTGTAGTTTAGATCCGGGCCCCAAGCACTTGCTTGTTGGCTGCATTGATGTCACTGGCCCGGTCCTTGCTGAGATAGTCTGGTTATCCTTGGAGAGGGGAATCTTTCCAGATTCCCTCAAGGAGGCCGTGATTCGGCCCCTTCTTAAGAAGTCCTCCTTGAATCCCGACTGTCTAGCAAACTACAGGCCAGTCTCTAACCTTTCCTTTTTGGGTAAGGTTATTGAGAAGGTGGTGGCATTACAGCTGGAGCACCATTTGACCAGCCACAATATCTATGAGACTCTCCAGTCCGGTTTCAGGAAAAGACACAGTACCGAGACGGCTCTTGTTCAGGTACTAAATGACCTCCTGACAGCAAGAGATTGAAGGACTCATTCCATCTTGGTCCTTCTTGACCTCTCTGCAGCATCTGATACTGTGGACCATGGTGTGCTGTTGCATCGCCTGCGGCTTATCTGTGGACTCTCGGGAGTTGTCCTCAGATGGTTTCGATCTTTCCTCATGGGTAGGAATCAGAGTGTGGTGTCTGGGGTTTGTACCTCAGCTCCATTCCCCCTATCCTGTGGGGTGCCACAGGGATCCATTTTAGCGCCCATGCTGTTTGCAGTGTATATGCTGCCGTTGGGAACGATTATTAGACGGTATGGCTGAAGTTTTCACTGCTATGCAGATGATACTCAGTTACAGTATACATGTCTTTTGTACCTGAACAAGACAATGCTGTCTCGGTGCTAAACAGCTGTCTGGCCGAAATTCAGGCCTGGATCAATGTGAGCTGGCTAAGGTTGAACGCTAAACAAAACTGAGGTGTTGGTAGTGGACCAGGGTCGTCGTGAGGCGGGTATGTTGGCAGGTTCTCCTTTGGGTCTATGGCTTGGAGGTATTCAGCTAACTACCTCAGACTGGGTGCGGAACTTAGGCGTTGTCTGATGACTGTTTGACCCTAAAGTTACAGGTGTCAGCAGTTGTTAAAACTTCTTTTTACCATCAGAGAAATATCGCCCGGGTGAAACACCTGGTTCCTCCCGATGATCTTCCATCGTTGGTTCACGCCTTCGTTACCTCCCACCTTGACTACTGCAATGCCCTTTATCCTAGGGCTATCAGGGGCTGATATCCACCGCTCACAGCTGGTGCACAACGCGGCAGCCAGGCTGTTGACCTGTACTTCAAGAACCAGTCACATAACGCCTGTGCTCCGCAGTCTGCACTGGCTGCCAATACAGCGGCGGATCACCTTCAAGGTTGCTTTGTTAACCTATAACGCCCTACACGACCAGGGACAGAGTTACCTGAAAGATCTACTTTGTCCCTGCTGTCCCCTCTGTCCTCTCCGATCCACCGAGGGATTACTAGAGATTCCCAGGGTTAGTTTGCAAACTTCTGGACAAGGGCATTTAGTTTTGCTGCCCCGTCCCTGTGGAATTCTCTATTTCATTGGGTACGAGATTGCCTAACTGTCCAGAGTTTTAAGAATGCCTTGAAAACTCATCTTTTTGGTCTGGCATTCGGGGATTAGTACTGCCGCTATTATGCTGCTATCATACTGCTTTCTGCTGTAACTTACAGGTTTTGTTTTATAATAATTTATTTTATTTTATATATTTTATTGTACAGGTGCCTTGGTTTTGAAAAGGTGCCTTTTTACAAATAAAGTTGATTTGACACTTGTGGAGCAGGATCACATGAGCCCTTCTCCAGTCTTCTGGGACCTCTCCTGTGCTCAGAGACTCACTAAACAGTTCTGATAATGGCTCTGCTAGTTCCACCCTTAGTTCCTTTAGTACCCTGGGATGCATGCCATCAGGTCGCATTGCCTTGTCCACCCTGAGCTTATCGGGCTCTTGTAGAACCCTTTCTTTTGTGAAGGGACTAATGCACACCTCCCTCCCCTGTGTTCATGGTGCTGAGCTGTGGGCCCTGCCCTACCTTCTCTTCAGTAAATACTAAGCAAAAGTATCTATTTAGGATAGATGCTGTTACATGGTCCTCCTCCTCACACGCCCCCTTATCCTCTTTGATCTTAGCAATACCCTATCTGGACTTTCTCCTTTCACTAATGTATCTATAGAAAGTCTTGTCACCTTCTTTTACTGTTCGTGCTAGTGTTTCCTCGGTTTGGGCCTTTGCCTGCCTTACTGCCTTCCCTGCTTCCCTTAGGGAAGTTTGGTATGCCTCCCTATCTTCATCCTGCCACGTTCCCTTATATTTCCTGAAGGCCAGCCTTTTGGCTCTGACCTTTTCTGCTACTGTTTTTGAGAACCAAAGTGGTTTCCTTCTTCTTTGGCACTTCCTCTTCTCTCTAACATAATGGGATGTTGCTTCAAGTACTGCATCCTTAATGCTTGCCCACTTTGCCTGTACCCCCTCACCTGTATTTCTTTTTGCCGGGGCTAGCTTAACTCTGTTGGCCATCTTATCAAAGTCAGCTCCTCTGAAGTCCCATATTTTTGCCTTGGAATGGGATGATTTAGTTCTAGTGGCCAAATTGAACCATACCATGTGATGGTCACTGGCCCCCAGGCGACCTACCTGGAGATATGTGATCCTTTCCCTGTTGGTCAGTACTAGATCTAGGATAGCCCTGTCTCTTGTGGGTTGTTGTACCAGTTGTTTGAGGCCCTCCCCCTGCAGGGAATCCACCATGTGTCTAGTTCTGGCAGATGTCCCTGCTGGTATTGACCAATCTGTATCTGGCATGTTGAAGTCTCCCATTATCAGAACCTCCCCTTTAGCTGTCATGTTTTGTACATCTTCTAACAGTAAAGTGTCTACGTCCTCCCCCGGTCTGGAGGCCTGTGCACAACCCCAGTTCATATGGCTGTCCCACAGTTCTTCTAGCTCCTCTCCTTATGTATATTCTGAATTTCTATAGCTTTGACAGTTTAATTGACATAAAGGCCACTCCACCCCCAAAATGGTTTACACCTCAGTCTCTTCTGACCAGTACATAGCCTGGTACTGAAGTCTCCCAAGTGTGGTTACTGGTAAACCATGTCTCACTAATGGCTACTATGTCCAGCTTAGCCTCCATCATTACTGCTTGCAGGTCTGGGATCTTGTTTCCCAGACTGCGAGCATTTGAGTACATGATTTTCCATTGGCCAGATTATGGTGCGTTAGTTGTTGGGCAAGGGCTGGTGTTTCCCCTGTGTGTCGTATGGGGAGCCGGACCTTTTTCCTTACCTGGTGATGCAAATGAATTGCAAACACGCTGAACTCCTGATTGACCACTAGCTGAGGGGGGAGGGGTGTTCTTACCATTAGACTTATGGGGTGCTGCACCCCTTCCCCATTTCCTAGTTTAAATATTCTGCAAAGACGTCAAACTTCTGCCCCAATGCACTGGCTCCCTCCTTAGTCAGATGCAGTCCATCAAATTTAAAGAACTTTCACTCCCAAAACTGTTGCCAGTTCCCAACAAATTTGTGTCCTTTTTCCTGGCACCAGCCCTGGAGCCACATGTTTAGCTCCCTTGTCTCCCCTTCTCTGACCTTCTGTCCATCTGCCCCTCTCCCAGACTGGCAGGATCTCAGAGAAGGAGATGCCATGAAATGGATGATAGTTTGTCACCCAGCCTGGTCAGGTGTTCCTTGGTCTCTGCAACTGACCGGCTGGCGAGACAGTTAGTCCCCATGTGTACCAGGACGACAATTTTAGCAATGCGTTCAGTGTCTCTCCACGCTGATGTACCTGGGAGACATCTGACCATTACCTGGCTGGAGATAGGTATCAACTCCCTGAATCATGGAGTCTCCTATGATAAGAAGTTTTTTGGATTTTCTTTTTGCTTTTTTTTCCTTGGTTCCTGTTCTAGGTGAGTTTTGTTGTGCTAGCTCCTGTGCTGCAGTGTCCTCCACCCCTTTCTTTGATTTTGGAGTTGGAGGCAAATACCAGTTTGTAGTTTTTATATGGTTTGTAGGGGGGCAAGGAAAACTGGGCCCTGTGCTTACCCTGGGTGCAGGGGCCAGAGCCCAGTCTATTGGTCTGTCCACAAAAAATAGAGCGTCCCCTACCACAGGGTTGAGTGTGGTAAAGAGTGGACTGACTTAGAGGCCTGCAGATCATTAATGAGGTCCTGGACATCAGGGCCAAAAAGTTTGGTGCCACTGAATGAGGCATTCTGCACCTTTGCACATCAGTTGCAAAGCCAAAGAACCTCAGCCAGGAATGCCTACAAAGGCAAATACCTGTGGCAGCAGCCCTGGCCACCATGTTAGCCAAATCATAGAGGGCCCGAAGAAGGTGTTTGCTGACATCCTCTGCAGTTTGCAGACATTGTAGCAGGTCCTGCTTCTGGATGTCATCAGGGAGGGCTTTAGCAGCCGCCTTCTCCTTCCTCCAGTTGGCATTTTGGAACTTGACCATATGAGAAAGATAGTTTACAATCCTCAGACCCAAGATAGGAGGCATTAATCCTTTTACCCCCAGAGGTCAATCCTGTGGATTCCTTGTCTGGGAGAAGGGAGCCACGATGCTTGTGCCCCTTAGACCTGTCATGCACCGCCTTAATAACAACTGAGTCAGTTTCAGCCTGGGCCGCAATGTAACGAAGGCCCTGGGTGTGGGCATTATGCAATCTGTCTGCCCTGTGTGCTATAACTGCCACGATGTCTGGCCTGTGCCAGGCTGCCATATTGGCATTTTTCAGGGCTGGCAGCATAGGAGGGATAATTTTAGGTGGAGAATCAGGGATCTCCAAGTAGTCAGCCAGGTCCTTCCTTTTTTTTTTTTTTTTATATACTTTAGATTTATTATTTACAATAGATATTCAGTAAGAATACTTCCTTAGACAGTGCACAAGGATTCAGACATAAAATAACCACGAGGGAGCCACCCCTCTTAATACATGCAAGATAAAACATACTTGAATCAATTAGATACATCTTTGAAAAGACAAAAAAAATGTTAAAATTCTCATTTGAATATCACTTTTGCTGTTATAATAAGCACATGAGCAGCATGAAATATACAGGTGGTGAACCTGCAGTAGTGGCGGGACCCCTTAGGGACAAGGATCCCTGCAGAGTCTAGGGGGGTGGTGGGCCAGCACCGTCAGAAGAGGGGCAGGCAGAAAGGAGGGGGCCAGGGAAGTTGAAATCCCGGTTGATAGAGTTAGGGAAGCCCTTAGGTCCCCAAGAATGGAGAAAGCTCCAGGGCTGGATGAAATACATCCCAAGGTGCTGAGGGAAATGGCTGATGTCCTGGCAGCCCCTCTGGTGGAGCTTTTCAACATCTCTCTGCAGACGGGATGGGTGCCCCATGACTGGTTGGTGGCCCATATCATTCCTATCCACAAGGGTGGATCAAGAGAGGAGCTTGGAAACTACAGGCCTGTTAGCCTGACGTTGGTGGTGGGCAAAGTGATGGAGGGTATTATCAAGGAGAGGCTGGGGTGGGTACTGGAGGAAATGGGCTACCTGGACGATAGACAGCATGGCTTCATCCCGGAAAGATGGTGTCAGACAAACCCTGTGGAGTTCTACGACTGGGTGATGAGGGCTCTGGACCAGGGAAGGCTGGTGGATGTCCTCTTTCTAGACTTCAGCAAGGCGTTTCATTCCATACCTCACAGTGGCCTGCTGACTAAGCTGGGGGAAATGGGGGTGGGGGTGGGGAAGCAGATGATCAAATGGATAGGAAATTGGCTATTGGAGCGTACTCAGAGGGTGGTGGTTGGAGGGTAGTCACTTCCTAGGAGAGTGATCAGTGGGGTCCCCAGGGGTCGGTCCTGGGGCCACTCCTGTTTAACACCTATGACTCTGACATAAGGAAAGTTATCAGGAGTGAAATGAGTCTCTCTGAGGATGACTCAAAGCTGGGAGCGGTGGTGGATAGGGAGAAGAGGGAGGTAGCCCTGCAGGAGGACCTGGAGGCTCTGGAGAAGTGGTCACGTAAGTGGAAACTGAAATTCAATACAGGGTTCTTCACCTGGAGGCCAGAAACCCAGGCCAAGTGTATACCCTGGGGGGAGACACACTACAAGTCTCGAAGGGGGAGAGGGACCTGGGGGGGTGGTGGTAGATGTCAAAATGAACAACTCTGACAATTGTAGCAAGGCAGCGGCCAAGGCCAATAGAATGCTGGGGTGCATCGCTAGGGGGATAACCTCCAGAAGGAGGGAAGTGATTCTCCCTCTGTATAACTGCCTGGTTAGGCCGTCCCTTGAGTACTGTGTGCAGTTCTGGAGGCCGTACTTAAAAAGGGACATAGCACTCCTGGAGAGGATTCAAAGGAGGGCAGTCAAGATGACTTGGGGCATGGGGAGAGGACCTACGAGGAGAGGCTTGAGGAGCTCAACATGTACCCTCTAGAGGAGAGGAGGAACAGGGGTGACATGATAGAGGTCTTCAAGTACGTAAAGGGGATAAATAAGGTAGGCTCAGACAGGGTGCCCGAAAGAAAGTGGGGGGCAACCAAAGGACAAAGGTGGAAGCTGGGTGGTGGGGGAGGGGAAGAGAGGAGGAGGAGTTACTTCACTGAGAGGGTGATGGAACCATGGAATGTACTGCCCAAGGGACTGGTGGAGTCGAATACTGTGGAGGGGTTCAAGAGGGAATGGGACAGGTATGGGGGAGGGTGAAGCTGAGTAAGCTCAATACAGGGGGAATATCTTGGACAGGGGCTAGGGAAACCCAAAAGGGTTGGGGGGGGGAGAGAGACAGCAAAATCAGCACCCATTATGGGTGCTATCGAGCAGAAACGAAAAACCATAAGGCCTACTTTGCTGGCATTTTAGAATGTTAGTATTAATTATACAAAATGATTCGGTTTTCAACTCTTTCCAGAAGGAGATGAATGGTCATGCATCAAGTTACAGCCCCCAATTAGGTAGCATCAGCAAACAACTGACTTCTGAAAAACGACATATGTCTAGACTCAACAGAAATTTTAAACTTAAACACTCCATAAAGATTTTAGTTATTTTTATGTAAACTTTTTGTTTTTTGGTAAGCATCATAGGAAGTCAAAGACCTCCTATAAAAGAGCAGCAAGTAATTCCCCATCATCATAATTTCCAGCAGTAATGAAACTTAGGAAAATCTAGGTATCAAATGTTCAAAACAAAACAGCACTGAGAAACCGTTCCATATTCAGTTATTGTTCTCTACAAGTATAACTATGGCCCGATGACTTGGGCCAAACTAAGATTTGTCCCTTAAGTCCTGAGGCAGCAATTACTGCTTTTAAGAGAACGTGTATAGACTATTAAAGTCAGTGGTAGAAAGGTATTTTAATTCCACCTTACAATTGTCAGGTCTCCTGTTCCTCGGCTTCATATAGATCAGACTCATCTGATGGATCTCTCCTTCTCTGCGGTGGGGCACAGCATTGAGCCTACTTCAGGGCTTCTGTTGGATCTGAGAAGATGTAAATCTTTCCTTCGTGGATGATCCTAAGTCGGGCAGGGAACAGCATGTTATGGGTGATCTGTGCTTCTCGAGGAAGGGCCCGGACCCCATCATACCTATTCTTACGTTGCTGGGTAGCATAGCTCAGGTCCGGATACATCTGAATTTGCTTCCCTTCATGTAACAGTATTTTGTTCTGGTGTGCCAGAGCCAGAATAAAGTCCCGGAGCCAATTCCATCTAGGATAGCAACAACTGCCCGGGGTGCCTCCGGATTGTTCGGCTGTCCCCTAGAGGAGACACAATAAGCCTTTTCTATCAACACATGTCTGTCCATAAAGGCATGCCCCAACTGTTCTATCATCCAGTCAGATAAACACAGAGCCAGATGATCCCCTTCGCTCCGTTCCAGCATCCCTATAATGCAGAGATTCGCTGCATGGGCCTGCTTCTCAAGAGTCTTGAGCCGGATTCTCAAGTGTGAATTCTCCTTCACTAAATCGGCTGTGGTGCCCAGAGCAGATTCTGCACATTTGTGGGATTCCAAAGATTCAGTTTTCAAATTACTTGGGTCCGATTCGATAGTGGTAACCAGAGTGGTCAAGGAATCAAACTTTTCAGCCAACCCAGACATTATGAGAATAAGTTTATTTATCTTTTGTCCCAGCATTTGCAAAGTTTCCTCCTCTTCTGGGTTTTCTTCCAACATGGTGCGGCCTTGTGAAGACCTCATGGCTGGGGGACCAGAGGTAAATTTACTTTTACTCCCATTCTGGTGCCCTTTATCTTTCTTTGGGCTGCCCATCTTTGTGCTGCTAGAATTCCGATTGCTCGAAAAGTAGCATCCGAATTCTAAATTCTCAAAAAAATCCCACTTTTATTTAATACTTCAATTTCTATTTACAGCGCAGTAGTTTCAGACGTCGGTCTCACTCGGACTCAGCAGAGCGCCCCCCCCTCCCCCCAGCCAGGTTCTTCCTAGTGACAGCCCTCCTCCTCAGTCAGAAGCCTATAGTGGCAGACAGCTGTTTCATGACATTATAGAAAGTACCATCTTCAGGAGGAGACATCAGAGTATCTTTAACTGAGTCCTCACTAACCGCAGAGGCAGTGGATTTGTCAGAAAGCAAGATTTTCTCCTCCTCCTCTTCATCCTCAATGTCATCAAGAAGGATGAAGTCAGGGTGGTATTCCTCCTCGATGTTGACCTCATCTGGGTCTGGCACGGGAACAATCGTTGGGAGTCCCGCGGGGAGGTTTCCTTGGACAAATGGGCATTGACAACTAATCCACCATCGACTGTGCCAGTGGCAACAGCCTATTGAAGGCATTAAACTCCTGGACCAGAACACTAGTAAATTTAACCAAAACCTCATTCAGGTTCATGGTCGTCATCGACAGTGGGGGGTTCGATGGCACAGATGCCAGCAACCCGCCAACCTGAGAGCCCATAGCCCTCAGAGAGGGAGAGGAAGGCGGCAGGCAATGACAGGGTGGCTGTCAACAATGTGCCCGTCTACGGAAGGGGGCCAACAACCCAGAGGTCGATTACCGGACGCCCTGAGATTCATGCGTAGAAGCTGTCAGTATGGGTCTGGTAGGAAGAGACACCAGAAAAACTGATCTCTTCGTCAGGCGGCTGCCTTCGACAGAAAGCCCCCACTCCAAAGGAGAGGCCAATGGGGAATGGGATGACCGCTGGGGAAGCTGTCACGATCCCGGTCTTTCCTGCACCCCCCCGAGAGGACTTGTCTTGGGCCTTGAGCTCAGGAACCAGTGGGCAACGAGGTGGCCGGGGACTCAGAGTACCCCTGCCCTGAGTTGCCTACCTGCTGCTACATCAGGAATTTGAGAGCCTTATTGCATTGCCTAACGGTTGTTTGAATTTCTGGCAGAGCTCACAGTCTGAGACTTCGTGGTTCGGCCCAAGACAGCAGACACAAACCGAGTGTTCGTCTGTGGAGGCAATCTTCTTCCCACAGCAGCAGCGCTGGAAAAGAGAAGACAACAACGGATGTGGATTCCCCATTTCCACTGGTAAAGATTCCTACAGTATAACCCAATGACTGAGATACCCCAAAGATCATAGAAACTGTTGGCAGATAAGGACCACTAGGCACATCCAGTCTGCCCATATGCCTATCCTTTATGGGCCTTTGACCCTATTTGGTCAATGGCTCTGTCCCCCCCCCCCAAAGGTTCCTTTATGCCTGTCCCATGCATGTTTGAATCCCCCACCAAACCGATCATACCGGCAGTGAGCCACTGACTGAGCCTGAGCTATGAGGCAGTCTACCCTGTCCTGTGGTAGGAAGGCCTTGCACTGAGTAGAGTCCAGAACTGCCCCATGTACTGCAACTACTGGGATGGGGTCAGCACAGACCTGGGCAAACTGACAGTGATGCCCAAGTACAGGAACAACTGCAGTGTGTGTTCCAGAGTCAGCAACAGACGTTCCCTAGACTGGGCTTTCAGTAACCAGTCATCCAAATATGGGAAAAAGTACAGTTACGCAAGAACTTACCGTAACAGTAGATCTTCGAGAATAGCTCTTGCAGCAGGTTACACCATTAGGACTGAAGCCTGCAGGCACCAAGACTCCACAGAAAAATTCTAGCTAGCAATATCGACGTCAGCCCCTCCCCGACGTCAGGCATGACATAAAAGGGGGCGGTCCCCCAGCATCCCCAGTTCTCCTGCCGGAGACTCCCGGCCCAAGAATGACATCTGAAGAGGAGACCGAGGATTCGCTTCCAAAGGAAGGTTTGTAGAAGGCGTCGTAAGACGCTGTAGCCTAGAAACTAGGTCAGAAGACTCAACCTCCAGAGGGGAAGGTGGGAGGGAAACTACCTGCTGCAAGAGCTGTTCTCGAAGATCTACTGTTACGGTAAGTTCTTACGTAACTGTACTATCTTACTTCAAGAAACAGCTCTTGCAGCAGGTTACACCATTAGGACTGATTCCCAAGCAGTAAGGGAACAATTTTTTATCAGGAGGAGGACAGGAGGAAAGCTCCAAGCTTCAGGACAAAAATCCCTGAAGGACCACCAAGCCGAAACCAGCTCTGCGCCTAGAGGCAATATCCAAACTGCAGTGCCTGATGAATGTGTGTGCAGTGCTCCAGGTCGCTGCTGCACAAATGGCTGAAGTGGACACTTTTTTAAGCGCAGTGAAGGAGGTAGCCACCCCCCTAGTAGAGTGACCCTTCACCGGTCCCGTTAAGGGTTTATTGCGCTTCTGATAACAAAACATTATGCACTTTACCAGCCATCTAGAAAGCGACTGTTTGGAAACAGAAGCACCGATCATCCTCTCTGCAAAGGAAACAAAGAGCTGGTCCAAAGTCCGATGGGCTTTGGTTCTGCTCAGATAATATCTGAGGCACCTATGCACATCCAAAGTGTGCAACAGGGCTTCCCCCGTTACCGTGATTCGGGTAATACACCGGTAGGTCGATATCCTGGTTGAGTGTGACAGCCGAAACCACCTTGGGAAGGAACTTAGGATTTGTTCTTAAGGACAGCCTGTCCTTGTGAAAAAACAAGTAAGGATCCTTGCACATAAGTGCATGAAGCTCAGAAACTCTTCTGGCAGAAGTAACAGCAACTAAAAGGAGCGTCTTCCAAGCATGGAGACACAGCTCACAATCCGTGGCTGGTTCAAAAGGGGGCAGTGTAAGATGCTCTAGAACAAAAGGAAGATCCCAAGGTGGAACTAGGTCTTTGACGGGAGGTCTCAAATGCAGGATACCGCGCAGAAAGGTGCGAGAAGCCTCTAGTTGAGCTAGAGACCTGTGACCTATCGGAGAATGGTATGCTGAAATAGTGCATAGATGGACCTTAATGGAGGAATAGGCAAGTCCTGCCTCATAGAGGGATAGGAAGTAGTCTAAAACAGACCTCACAGAACACTCCAATGGGGTCAATGCTCGGGCCTGAGCCCAAATACAAAATCTATTCCACTTCATGGCGTAAGTAGCGTGAGTAGAGGGTTTTCTGGCTGCCACCAGAACGTCTGCAACTTTCTGAGAGACCCCGTACCTCAGGACTGCTATGTCCTTAGGTGCCAGCCATGCAGGTTCAGAGACCGAAGATCCGGATGGACCAAGGAGCCCGTCTCCTGGGATAGAAGGTGACAGCAAAATGGCAGAGGCACCGGAGGTTCCTGGGCCAGCTGATGTGAGGGAGGGAACCAAATCTGCATGGGCCAAAAGGGTGCTACTAGAATAAGGCACGCTTGCTCTTGCCAGAGCTTCAATAGAACCCTCTGGATCAAAGGAAAGGGCGGGAAAGCGTAGAGAAACCTGCCTGTCCAAGAGAGGGACAACGCGTCTCACCAGAAAACACCAGGCCCTGGATCTAGTGAGCAGAAATTGGGCAGTTTTGCGTTGAATGGGGACACGAAGAGGTCTAATTCTGGTGTCCCCCATTGGTGGAACAGGTCCTCTGCTACTTCCTGAAGCAGTTCCCATTAGGGGACCCCGGCCTGTGATCGGCTTAGGCTGTCCACGTTAGTGTTGTCCACACCAGGAACATGTACTGCAATGATGTGTGCGCCGTGTTGCAATACCAAATTCCAAACCCTTTGAGCCTCCCTGCAAAGGGGGTAGGAATGAGTGCCTCCTTGTTTGTTGAGATAGTACATCACCTCGGTATTGTCTGTCTGTACCAGAAGAGTACCCGGTGGAATCTCCGTCTGGAATGCCTGTAGGGCATACACGACGGCTCTCATCTCCAGAATGTTTATGTAAAGTTGGGACTCTAGAGACGACCAGGAGCCTTGAGTCCTGACCCTGTTGAGGTGAGCTCCCCACCCGGACACCGAGGCGTCCGTGGAGAGAGTCGCTGAAGGAGATGGTGCAGTGAAGGAGACTCCCATCGAGAGGTGGTCTGGGACAAGCCACCAATGTCAGTCTCGGATGACAGCGTTTGTGATCCGGACTGGATGCTGCAGATGATCCTGCTTTTGGTCCCATTGTGCTCTAAGCATCCATTGGGTAATCTGCATATGGAGTCGAGCTAGGGGAACCGTCGCAATGGCAGCGGCCATATGACCGAACAGGCAAAGGACGGTGCGGGCTGGTACCGTCTTCTTTTCCTTTATGTCCCTTATGAGAGATCTGATGCATTCCGCCCTGTCCTGGGGAAGGAATGCCCTTCCTTGAATTGTGTCCAGAACCGCTCCTATAAAGTGCAAATTCTGAGATGAAACAAGGCACGACTTCTCCTGATTGATGGTGATGCCCAGCGATAGGAAGAGGGAACAGGTATCCTGTATTGTGGACATCAGGGCCTCCCGTGAGGATGCCATGAGGAGCCAGTCGTCTAGGTACAGGAACACATAGTGGCCTCTTCTCCTGAGAGCTGCTGCCACAACTGCCATACACTTTGTGAACACCTGAGGTGCCGAAGACAGTCCAAAGGGGAGGGTTAGGAACTGGTAGTGGCGTCCCAGAAACTCGAAGCGCAGAAATCTGAGGTGCGCCCGAGCAATCGGGAGGTGTAGATAAGCATCTTACATGTCCAGCGACGCTAACCATGCGCCCTCTTTGAGCATGGGAATGAGACGCGGCACGGTCACCATGCGGAAATGCTTGTACAGCACAAAGTTGTTGAGATCACTGAAATCCAAAATCGGGCACATTTCTTTGGAACCAGGAAGAAGTGGTAATAGTAACCATTTCCTCTCTGGTTCAGTGGAACATGTTCTATGGCCTCCTTGTGTAGGAGAGCCAAGATCTCTTGCTGAATAAGCAGAGCATGCTGACCCGAGTAATGGGAGAGCAGGGGAGGTCTGGATGGTGGGTGATTGAGGAACTCTACAGAGTGGCCTCGTTCGACCAACTGCAACACCCACCGGTCGGAGGTGATCCTCTGCCATCCTGAAAGGTGATGAGAGATGCAACCCCTGACCTTCTCAACCCTTTGATCCAGAGAAGGGGCAAGGGCCGGGAAGGAGTCATGCTGCGGTGGTGTTGGTCCCCGCGGGCTGGGCTGCTTTTGAATGCTTCGGGCCCTGGCCCGAGGGGAACCTGGCTTGATTCTTACTGCCGAAGTTGCCCCTGGGTTGCTGGCTGGAACGTGGCTGTTGCCTTTGTTGGCGGCCGCAAAAGCGATTCTAGTTCCTACGAAAGGAACCGGATTTAGGTCTATACATAGCTTGTACAGTCTTGACAGCCTTCCCAGTGTCCTGCAATTTGGTGATGACCTTCTCGGACTCTTCACCAAAGAGGACCGCTCCATTATAAGGGACGTCGAGGAGAGTCTTCTGGACATCCGGGCTAAATCCAGAGACCCTCAGCCATGAGTGTCTCCGGAGACAAACGCCTGTAGCTGCTCCCCTGGCTGCAGAGTCCGCTGAGTCGTAAGCGGCTCAGAGAACCTGGGTCCTCACATCTGACCCAGTTTGGAGGAGGTTTAACAGCTCCTCCTCCTTTCTGCCATCCGGAAGATCTTTAAGAAGGTCTTGGCCCTGATCCCAAAGGGCATTCTGAAACTGCACCATGTACATCAGATAATTCAAAGACCTAATAGAGCATGTAGCAGCCGCATACACATGTCTTCCCATGGAATCTAATTGCTTAGATTCCTGGTCCAGAGCCTGGGTGCTCAAATGTTGAGGCCACTGGGATCTGTCATGAGATGCAGTAATGACCAGCAAGTTGGCCATGGGTTGTTGCGCCAAATACTGGTCCTCCGTAGGAGCCCTGTAAAGGCAGTCAGCCTTCTTTGGAACAGCCGGTGTGGAATACGGACATTTCCAAGCTGCCTTGGTGACATCCATAAAGGTGTCCATCAAAGGTGGAACCACCACAGGCTTCGGGTCTTTCTGCCTGCGGTAACGGGCAAGGCATTGTCTATCGGGGTCTAGCTCTTCGGTCTCCCATCCTATATTGTCCTGGATGTGACTCATGATTTCTGAAAAGGAGGGATCTTCAGGGGCGACCTTGGGAGGTCCCGTGGGTCTGGTAATGGGGGAATGAAAGGAGATGGAGACATGGAAATGTCGGGACGTATCAGGTCTGAAGTCATCTCCCGATGACAGGCGTCCGCCCTGGGTCGCTTGGGCTGGGGGCGTGAAGGGTGCTTCCGTCTCTGGATCGGCCCCGCGAGGAGGTGGAGTAGGCTCCTTGGGGGTTGGGGGTCTGTCACCTGCAGCACCCCTTGGAGGAGGTGGAGATGGTGTAGGAGGCTGAGACTTAGGGGGAACCACGTCCTTCTTGATGGTTTCCCACCAGAAGGTGAACAAATCCTTCACCTCCTGGATGTTCATGCCTGACGCCGGTGTGCGCCAGTCATCGGGGTCGGGCACCGGTGTGGGCCTGTCGTCGGGCTCGGGTGTCTAGTCCCGGGAAAGCACTGGATCCGGCTCCCTGGGCAAGCTGGGGTCCTCTGTGTCGCCCATCTGGTCATCTGGCGGCATGGTAGCCTCTTCGCCTGAGGACCCTTGACGTCCGGTGTCCACCGGCGTCGTGTGGGATGGTCACCTTCGGAGTGTCAGGTCGGATGCCTTCTTGGCCTCCGTCGTCCGCTTAAGGGACGTCGGCTCGGAGGTCTTCTTGGGAGGTTGGGAGACGGACCTAAAGTCGTGTCCTGGCGTCAGTCAGATGCACTTCTAGATTTGGAGGAAGACTTCTTATGCCTGTCCAAAGGAGCAGGCTTAGAGGCATCCGTTGCCCTGGAGGTCTTGAGCGGGTGTAGGGAGGTGGAGGAGCCCCCTGAAGACCTTACCTGTACCGGGGTAGGCTGGGAGCGAGCCCAGGAAGGAGATCTGTCAGACCGGGCAGAGCTGGAGCTGGTCCTGGACTCTGAGGCCCTGCTTGGAGATTTTGCTCTGGCCGAGTCCCGATGCTTGTCCTGGTGCTTCTCAGACTTATGAGAAGGTTCCTCTCTGGAGGAAGGTCTTTTCTCCATCTTTTTGAGTTTCTCCTCGAGGAGGAATCCCTGAAGGGCCTTTTGGCGGCGGATCGAGGTCCTGCTATTGAACTGCTGGCAAACAGAGCAGGCCTGGGTGTCGTGCTCTGGGCAGAGGGGATCTGCTTGCCGCAGGCGCACTTAGAGGGCGTCCGTCAGGGGAAGAAGTGGAAGAAGCAGACGCCGATTAAAGTTTTTAAAAAGAAATTGAAGATTTCAAGTGCCTTAGGAGTAGAGCAGGCTTCCGTGAGGCCGATGCTGGCCGAAGTCGGCAATGAGGGGAAAAACTAGGGATGCTGGGGACGCCCCTTTTAAGTCATACCCTGACGGAGAGGGGCAGGCGTCGAGGCGGTCCCTCGCTAGATAGTGCTAGCTAGAATTTTTCCGTGAGGTCCTGGCGCCTGCTGGCTTCAGTACTAATGGTGTAACCTGCTACAAGAGCTGTTTCTCAAAGTAAGATCATAAAGGTCTTCGCGCCAGAGGGCTGTTGCTACAGCTGCTAAGCACTTGGTAAATGCACATGAAGCAGAGGATAAGCCATGTAAATACCCATGGCGCAGAGGATAAGCCAAAGGGCAACACCCTGAACTGGTAAATGCTCCCCTGGAAGAGGAAAATACAGTTACGCAAGAACTTACCGTAACAGTAGATATTTGAGGCGCGCTCTTGCAGCAGGTAACACCGTTAGGGCTAAAGCCAGAAGGTGCCAGGACCCCATGGAAAAAATTCTAGCTAGCAGTATACAGCAGGGGGCCAAGGCGGAGGTCGCCCCCTGATGTCGGCCTGCTCCAGACATCCACCTATGGCATTAAAAGGGCGGTCCCCCAGCCCAATCTCAGTTCTCCCACTGGAGACCCCAGCATATACAGAAACTGGAGAACCGAGGAGGTTCCTCTACATTGTGGGAAGAGAGGAAACAGAGATGGAGAAGCAGTCACCAGAGGGATGGAGGGAGGGGAAAGCAGCTCCTGCTGCAAGAGGTCCTTTGGAAAATCAACTGTTACGGTAAGTTCTTACTAACTCTACTGTCTCACTTCGAAGGGGCTCCAGTAGCAGGTAACACCACTAGGACTAAGTCCAAAGCAGTGAAAGGACTTATCCAGCAGTGAAAGGACTGACCCCAGTCAGCTGGGAGGAGACAGAAGTCAGCGTAAGGTCCTCAAGAAAGCAGGCCCTGTGGGAATGCCAGTCCAAAATCTACCCTGCGCCTAGATGCACTGTCCAGACTATAATGCTGGATGAAAATGTGGACAGAACTCCCAAGTGTCCGCTGCACAAATGTCAGTAATGGACACATTTCTGAAGGAAGCAAACAAAGCAGCTACGCTCTTGGTAGAATGGCCTTTAACTGCACCCAGTAAACGCTTCTCGTATTTGCAGTAGTAGTAAATAATGCAATTAGCTAACCATTTGGACAAACGTTGTTTTGAAACAGGAGTCCCCTCTTTCCTCGGGGCAAATGAAACAAGTAACTGATTGGTTTTTCTGATGGTTCGGGAGCAGTCCAAATAATAGTGAAGCCCCAGCTCCGTGGCATAAAGGGCCGAGGCGTCAGTCGCCTTACCTCTCGCCATGCCAGCGACCATGTTCGGGAACGAACATGGGCTGTTGGAGGTCGGTGCAGGGAGGAAGCAGTGCAGGACCAAGCTGCCGACAGGCAGCTCTCCTCTCCAGGGAGGGATCTGTACTCCTCCAGCTCTTGACTGCCTCACAGTGGAGCCAAGGGGCAATGCGAGCTGTGGGAGCCAGGGTGTTAGGCCAAAAGGGGTGGGAGGAAGGGGCCGTTACTAGAGCAAGAGGGCGCATGTGCGCCTCCACGTTCATGCGCCTCTATCTGGGGCCCCGGGTAACTGAGGAGAAAATGTGGAAAAAAAATAGGGGGCCGTGGTAGAATGAAGCCTCCAGGCCGGCTTCGCGGCACCGCCGGGACGCACATAGCGTATCAAGATCCCAAACGGCCCCCGAGTACGGTAGAGTTTACAGACTAGCAGCTGTGGCCCGCCAAAGGAGGAATAAACACCTATAAGGCAAAAAATAATAGCGAAGCACCCAGTGGACATCCACAGTATGCAGTAAGGTCTCCCCTTGATTCAAATACTTTGGGTAATACACAGGAAGACGGATGTCTCGATTCAGAGTAAACTCAGATACCACCTTAGGAAGAAACTTAGAACTGGTCCTCAGGGACACCCTGTCCTTGTGGAAAACTAAATAAGGCTCTTTACACATCAGAGTCTAAAGCTCGGAAATCCTTCGAGCAGAAGTAATAGCGAATAAAAATAACGCATTCCACAACAGAAAGCAAAGCTCGCAGCTTGCGGCAGGCTCAAAGGGAGGCAAAGTAAGCTTTTCTAAAATGAACAAAAGATCCCGGGGGGAACAGGATCCCTGATGGGGGGCTTCAGATGCAGTATGCCCCACAAAAAAAGAGCGGGAGAGGTCAAGCTGGGCAAGAATCTTGCCTGCTAAAGGTGCATGACACACAGAGATGGCGGTTAAGTGCACCTTAATCAACGAGTAACTCAAGTCGGAGTCTGATAAGGAAAGGAGGTACTTGAGAATGAGATTCTCCGGACAGATAAAGGGATCTAGGTGATGAACAGTGACCCATATGTAGAACTGCTTCCACTTCATAGCACAAGTGGCTCTAGTGGAAGGTTTCCTGGCTGCCACTAGAACGTCTGCCACCTGAGGAGACATCCCAAATCGGGCAACTGCTAAGTCTGCAGGAACCATGCATGAAGATGCAGTGACTTAAGGACCGGGTGGACCAGAGTGTCCTGGCTCCTGGGAGAGTAGATCGGAGCAGAAAGGCAAGGGGATCGGAGGTTCCACTGCTAGTTCCTGGAGGAGTGGGAACCATAACTGGTGTGACCAGTAAAGGGCTACTAGGATCATCTCTGCCCCCTCTGATTGCAATATGAGAAGTACCATATGCAGTAATGGAAAGGGAGCGAAGGCATACAGAAACCTCCCTGTCCAAGAGAGGGACAATGCGTCTCACCAGGAAACACCAGGCCCTGGATCTAGCGAGCAGAAACTGGGCAGTTTAGCGATGGATGGGGACACGAATAGGTCCAACTCTGGGCGGCCCCACCTGTAGAAGAGATCTTCTACCACTGAGGAAGAAGTTCCCACTTGTGTGCCTTAGACCAGGAATGGCCTAGGTTGTTGGCCAAGGTGTTCTGGATGCCTGGAACATGCACAGCAGTCAGGTCCAGGTGGTGCTCTATGGCCCAATACCAAACCTCATGGCCTCTCTCAGTAAGGACAAGGACCAGGACCAGGCTCCCGAGTCTGGCGGTCTGCCAATGGGCTCACCAGCCTTGGACCGGACGTGTCCGTGGTCAGGATCTGTCGAGGCAACACTGTTCGAAACTGGACTCCCTTGAAAAAATTGGAGGGGTTCAGCCACCACTTCAAAGTCTGTCGCACAGAGTTGGACACCGACACTGGTAGATCCAAATACTCTGTGCACTAATCTCACTGGACCCGAAGGTTCCACTGAGCTACCCTCATGTGCAGACGAGCCAGGGGAACCATTGCAATGGCTGCCACCATATGTCCCAGTAGTCTCAGAAGAGCTCTGGCTGGAACCTGGTGAGACAAGACCAGCTGAGCCTGAGAATGTGCCTGCAGGCATTCTGCCCTGTCTGGGGGAAAGAAAAGCTTTGCCTTGGGCAGTGTCCAAGATTACCCCAATGTACTGAAGTCTCTGACTTGGCCAAGGAGAGGATTTGAGGAGGCTGAGAGTTATCCCCAGATCATGAAACAGAGTGAAAGTGGCCTCCATAGTTCTGAGCAACTGCTCCTTGGTGGGAACTGTCAGAAGCCAGTCGTCTAGGTAAGGGAAGACATACTGACCTTCCATCAGTAAGGCCGCTGCCACCACTGCAAGGCACTTTGTAAAGACTCGTGGGGCCAAGGACAGGTCAAACGGAAGAGCCCGAAACTGGTAGTAATTTCCTTGGAAGAGGAAGCAACCTTCTGTGGGGTGGGAACACCGAGATGTGAAGATAAGTGTCCTGCATGTCCAGAGAATATAGCTAATCCCCCTCAGGAAGCAAGAGGAGCAAGCCGGGAAGACGGACCATCCTGAACCATTTGTATTCTATGAACTGGTTCAGGTGGCTGACGTCCAGGATGGGACGCAGATCTCCAGTTCTCTTTGGAACCAGAAAGAAATGTGAGTAGAATCCCTTCCCTCGCTGTGTTGGCAAGACGGGTTCTATGGCCTGTTTTTGCATGAGCGCTTGGATCTCTTCTTGGATAAGGGCGACATAGGTGTGAGGGTAATGGGAGGGAACAGGAGGATTGTCCAGAGGAATCGCCAAAGATTCTACAGAGTGTCCGTTCCACTAACTGTAGAACCCACTGATCCAGGTTATTCTGTGCCAATCCTCTCCACAGAGAGAGAACCAACCCCACACCGCCTCCCCCAGGAATTTGGATGGGGAGGGGGGTCAGGCAAGGAGTCAGGCAAAGGAGCCAGGTACAAGCAACATGGCCTGGTAAGTTCTGGAAGCTCTGAGGGCAGAGCCTCCCATGGCTTGAGAAGTAGCCTCTTTCTCGTAAAGGCACTTATGGGCTGTTGGTCTCTGGGTTGCTGCCTGGAGGTGCGACAAACGGACTGCCGCTGGGACAATTTAGGCTGAGATCGGTACAATGTTTAAACTGAACATAAAGCCTTGCCCAATTCTGGTAGGCGAGTGATTATATTTTGGGAATCCTCGCCAAACAAAATGGGGCCTCTGAAAAAGGCATCTAGAATCTTAGACTGCATAGCCAGAGCAAAACAGGAGACTCTAAGGCAGAAGTAGCGATGAAGAGAAACTCCTGAAGCCGCAGCTCTACCTGCGGAGTCCACTGAGTCATAAGAGGCTTGGAGAACATGAATCCCAACATCTGAGCCTGATCTGAGAAGGTGTAACAGCTTAGCCAGGAAGATCAGGCTGAGCCTGAGCCACCTCCAAAGCTTTCTCCCACAGGGCATTCTGACATTGGACCAAGTGGGCTAGAAAGTTTAGGGAACAGATAGTGCAGATGGCAGAAGAATAGACCTTCTTATCAAAATGGTCTATCTGCCTGGAGTCCTTGTCGGGAGGTTGAGTGCTCAGGTGCCGGGCCGCTTAGAGAGGTCATGGCCAGCATTAATTACTACCGAATCAGCCTCAGGATGCTCCCCATAAAAGGGTTTGTCCCTTGGGGCATTATACAGGCAATCTGCCTTGTTAGACATTGCTAGTGTAGTAGATGGATGTTTCCAAGCAGCCCTATTGACATCCTTGAAGGAGTCAATAAGGGGGAGGAACAACCAAGGGCATGGACTCCTTACGGAGGAAAGCAGCTAGCCAACATTGCTTGGGATCCACATCCTCCATGTCCCAACCCATAAGGGACTGGATGTGCCTCATCACATCCATAAAAGTAGGGTCATCTGGAGAAGACCACGGGCAGTCCTTGAGCTCTTCTGGTTCTGACGGCAGGTCGGAGTCCGCGGAATCATAAGAAGATGATGATGAGGACTATCCACCTGACTCGCCTGAGTCCGGAGCGGGAGAGGGTGAGCGATGATGTCTTCGTTGATGGGTCCTCAGACGACCGGCGCCAGTGTCTGGTTCTGGAGTAGGCGCCACTGGGACCTTCCTGGGGGGAACCTGTTCCCTTGTAGGACTGGGAGGAGGACCCCAAGGAGTCAGGGCTGGGGGCTCCTTCGGGGCCTCCTTATCTCTGAAGTATGCCCACCAAGCCGCAAAAAGGGCGTTAAGGTCCATGGGCAGGTTCTGAGGCATGACCGGGAGAGACTGCATCTGTGGGGTAAGCTAAGAGGGCCCTGGCGTTGGTTCCTTAAGCTGCAGTAACCCCGGCGTCAATTTCACTGGCGTCAGGTTAACTGGTGTCAGTCCTTAGGCCAAGGAACTATCCGGCGGTCTGACCCAAGTAGAGAGACCAGGCATCGGACCCTTGGGCATCGGCTGTGTGACAACAGGGCCAGACAGTCACTGTGGAGGGTTAGCAGATGACAGAGTGGCCGGCGTAGACTGGACAGGCATGGGCTGAGGCCAGTCTGGATATGCAGCTGACGCCAGCCTAGAAGGGGAAGTCTGTCCCAGGGAGCTACCTAGCTCCTGGGCAGGGAAGAGTTGTCACTCTCGCTGGGAAGGTAAGCGCATGCCCCTAGCATCACTTGTTTGGCGTCAGTCCCCATTGTCTGAATCGACTTGGCAGATGTCTTGACCAGGAGGGTGCTGGACAAAGACCCGCCGCCTGAGAAGGACCTGGTCAAGCCACCTGGCTGAGAACCCGCCTGCTGAATGGGTCGGTGCATCAGGGGTTGAGAGGCTGGGGACATGGTCCCGAGCCCCAAAGAACCACCACCCAAGATAGTAAGGAGAGCGGGTAGTTTGACCACTGGGAGCCCAGTGGGAGAGAGGGCTACCAGAGTGGAGGGGGCCGACCTCTCGTGGGAGGAAGACTCATGTTCGCTACCCGACTTGCGAGGGGACATGGAGTGGAAAGCTGAACGGGGTTTGTCCCTGTGCTTCTCCCAGTGTCTGTGCTTTCCCGAAGATGACTTCTCTTTGGAGGAGGATGATGATGTGGAAGCCCCGGAGGAAGAGGTACTTTTTTGGAGCTCCTTCTCCGTCGCTGCAAGTTTTTGCTGCAGCAGGAAGGCTTGCAGAGTCTTCTAGCAGCAGAACCAGGTGCGCTGGTTAAAATCCTGGCAGTGCTGGCAGGCTTCGGTGTCATGGTCCAGGCCTAGGCAAAGCAGACACCATGAATGGCAGTCCTTGTGGGGAAGCTGCTTTCCACAAGCACACTTCGTTCACGGCCGCTCCACAGAAGAGGATGGAGAAGACGACATGCACAAATTGCTGTCATTGGGGAGGAAAAAGGAAAATAAAGCACGGGTAACACGTAGAAAATGGTGGCTCGACTAAAGAAGACTGCATCATGAGGTCCTAGCTCTGCAGGGCCGACGGCGGAAAAGAATAGAGATTACTGGGGGACCGCCTTTACACCACATAGCCAGACGTTGGGGGGGCGTCCCCTGTTGTATATTGCTATCGAGAAGTGTTCCGTGGGGTCCTGATGCCTGCCAGCTTCAATCCTACCAGTGTTACCTGCTGCAAGGGCCCCCTAGAAGTGAGATCCACAGGTACCGCCTGTGATAAGAGGGGCAAATCATGATATGCACATAGGTATCCTGCATGTCTAGGGAGAAAAGCCAGGTGCCCTGCTTGAGCAGGGAAAGAAGGCCGTGTAGGATTACCATCCGGAACTTTCTGTCCTGGATGAAAAGATTCAGCTCCTTGAGGCCTAGAATGGGCCTCAAGTCCCCAGTTCGTTTGGGAACCAGGAAAAGCTGGGAGTAGAATCCTTTGTTCCCTTGTTGCCTGTGCACTGGTTTTATGGCCCTTTTGCAAAGCAAGGTGAGCACCTCCTCCCGGAGCACCACTGTGTTGTCCAGTGGGTAAGAGGAGGAAACCAGGGAAACATCTGGAGGCTGTTCAAGAAGTTCTAGAGCATGACCTTGTTCGATTATCTGCAGGAGCCAATGGTTCGCCACTGAGGCAGATGGAAGGAGAACCAACATCCACCCACTACCTCCTAGCTTGGAGCAAGAGGAAGGGGGTCTGGCAAGAAGTCAGGCTGAGGCGGAGCCAGCAGCTGGGGCCACCAAGCCTCCCCTGGAGTGCTTAGCAGAGAGACCAGTGGTGGAGGAAGGGGCAGGCAAGGCACAGCTGGCCTTGTATTTGCCCTGGAGTCCCGTTCCTGAGCCAGATTTCTGAGAGACCTTACGAATGGAGGGCCTCGGTTTGCTCTTGGGCTAGGTATGATAAAGGTTGGTGAAAGTGCCATTTGCCAGTGGTAGCTGCCCTGGCTGTAGTATCAGACATATCATAGGTGGCTCTGAGGAGATGCTTACTGACATCATCCGAGGCCTTAAGTATTCTGAGAAGCTCTCGTCTCTGGGAACCCTCAGGAAGGGCCTAAGCAGAAGCCTTGCCCTCTTCTAGAAGGTATTCCGATACTTAATCAAATGAGCTAAGTAGCTGGCAATTCTAGGGCCCAAAGTGGCAGAGGCAAAAGTCCTGCCCCAGAGGTCAAGCCTCCTGGATTCACGGTCGGCGGGAAGTACTCATGTGTTTGGGTGCCTTAGTCCTGTCATGAGTGACCTTCATTACCACCGAGTCAGCTTCCGACTGGGCTGCATAAAAAGGCAGCCCTTGAGGCACCTAATGAAGCTCATCGGCCTTTCTGGGCATAGCAGGTACCAGGTTGGGCCTGTACTAGGCAGCAGTGGCAGCATCATTCAGTGCTGGAAGCAGAGGAGGAATAAGCTTGGGTGGAGATTTTGGGATCTCCAAGAAATCCACCAGGTTCCTCCTTGTGACATCCTCTTCCTTAATCTGGAACCCCATAGTGGAGAAACATAGAAACATAGAATTTGACGGCAGATAAGGACCGCTTGGCCCACCTAGTCTGCCTATTTTCCTACATAACAGATAAGCTGCAGATCCTAGTTAACCAACAGCTTACTTCCTCCTACCCCCCACTAGGACTGCCGTCGAGGAGGGACGCAGCAGGACCAAGTTAGGGCTAACCCATTCGTTGAAAGTGACTGAATAGCGGCAGAAGTGACTCAGTGCAGTGAGGCACCACTCACTCCAGCCTCCCTGAAGGGGGTAGGAAAGGATTCTAGTTTGCTTGCTGATAAACAAACATCACAGCTCCATCATGCACTCGGAAAGGATAACTTAGTGAGTGACTGGCACAGAACCAGTGCGCAGAAAATGAAGGTGTGAATATTTGAGAAGCCATCTCAGAAAAAAGACCTACTTGACCAACGGTCAAGAAAAGAGCATGTCGTCTGTTAAGTTGAAGCAAGCAAGAAAGTAGGAACCTGAGTTCGATTCGCTGGAGAGTCACTTCTGTTGCTGCGAAGCTCTGATCAAGAGAAGGAAGCCTGATTAAAAAAGGGGGACCAACAGACTGGGCATTCGCCTAGGTCTAGGAAATATCTCTGAATAAGAAAAATCTCGCTTGGAGAAAGAGATGACCCATAACTCCGCTGGATCAGACTCCCTAGGATAGACAAAGTCAGGTACTCTTTACCGTAGTTTAGAGCGACTGCCTCAGTGGCTGAGGCGGAACCTGACCAGATCCAAAAGGGTGGTACTGGGTAATTTCAGCTAGGCCCTGTGCTGTGATTAATTTTTTTTTTTTACCATTAGTCCGAGCCTGAAAAGGCTTTCACAGGCTGCTATTTAGCAAGGATTGGCTGATACAAAAATGATGAAGATGTCATCTATCTGAGGGGCAGGAGGAGCCTGAGCATCCATAACTGAAATCTTGACCGGACCAATAATTACAGCTGAAGAGATGTTAACCACCTGTGCCGATGAAGCTACTGAAGCGGCAGTATCAGAAGGGGGCTATATACCCCTATCAAAGGAGCGGAAGAGCCTGTGCGGCTCCCGATCATTGAATTAGAATGTTCCACAGAGTGTGACTGTCTTGACGACTGAAAGAGTCTAGACGCAGAAGTGTATGGTCCATGGATGCAGTCTGAAATACTATAGTGGACCCTATCACTGAGGAACTACTGAAAAGATTTCCATCATGGACTCTGATAAATAAAATGAGTCATCCACTGTATCACTGACCAGAAGGACAGGGAGAGACTCCTCTAGATGCACTTCTACCCCAGAAGGACTCCGTAAGGGAGGTCTAGGTCAGAGTCACTAGAGACTCCACCACCAGGAAGAATGTCAAGGAGCTCTGCACCACATAGGGACCCGAGAAAGTGCTGAGCAGAATGACAGATTCCGCTGGCAGAACAGTACAGATGAGTTCCATCAACGGAAAACCGTTGGATGTCACAAGATCCCACGCAGACTGCCACTCACTAAGATGTGTGGAAAAATAATCCGCAGAACAGGACTTCGTTCTGTGGAAAACATCTTGCCACAAATTCCACAGAGGAGGAGGTCTGCAGAAGGAAAATCCGTCATTAGTTCTGCCGGACAGCACCAACTAGCACCCCACTGGCACCAGCATCACTTGTGGCAGACAAGGGCATCAAGCAGAGCCTATGCCAACCTGGGCGACACTGGAGGGCACCCGCGGCGGTACCCGCAGGCACTCCCAGCACCCATGACAGCAATGGCACCCGAGGGTACCAACACCCATGGCAGCAATGGCACCCATGATACTCATGGCACCCATGGGTGCCTGTGGTGCAACCCGCAGCACCCGTGGGTGCTCAGCCCCCCCCGCAGGTGCCCATGGGCGTCCATGGCATCGCGAGACACCTGCGACACCGCCAGTGGCGCTGGCAACCAACGGCACCAACAGCACCCACGTTGCTGCACAGAGCGACGGCAACAACCCAGGGCGCCAACCCAAACATCAGCGATGCCACCTACAACACCGACATCATGGCGCCAGACCTGCGGCATCACCCATGGCATTGGGCATGGCATCAGGACAAACACCACTGTGGAAAATGCCAATGGCAAATCCTGAGGAGAAGTGGAAAAGGAAAAGGTGGTGCCCGTGCCGGCCCCTGCATGGAAAGAGAGAGGGGGGTAGGCACGAGGGGTCAACGCGAAGGCACCAAGAGGGCACCATGCTCATCCTGATCCAATTGACCTGGCTCCGGTCCAGTGGCTCGGAAGCCCCGAAATCAGGAACACTGGCCAGGAAAACTGGACAAAAGTCGAACCCCTGCTCCACAGGAGCGGCCCAGAGGTGAAACTGCTCATCGGAGCTCCATCGAGGATAGAGATGGAGTCCGGAGTCGAAGAATGCGGCAGTCAGAAGCGGGGCCAAGGGGAACCCACCATAATCGGTTCAGGCCTATCGCCTCCCCAAGAACAATTCTCATGCAGACGCACCAGAGGGCAACCTTGAGCGGCACCGATTCTTCTTCCCCAAATGAGGAAGAGCTTGAGGTTGGCGGAGCCAGATCCTCGGAACCGCTTAGATTCGTGCTTCAGTGGACTGTCTCTCGCTAGACAGGACTGTCTGTAGTCGGCTCCCCGCTTATCAAGGCGGCGATAAGGAGGAACTTGCTGCATCCCTTGTGCAGGGAGGCGATACAGGTGTGGAACTGGGCAGTCCAGCACGATCTGGCCCTAGTGGCCATGCATGTTTCAGGCGTTCAAAGTGTCCTGGCGGACAGTCTCAGCAGATCTTGGACCCTAACTCACGAATGGGAATTAAATCAGTAAGTGGCAGAATCTCTCTTCCTAGAATGGGGGCATCCGGAAATCGACCTTTTCGCCTCCCAGTGCAACGCAAAACTTCCCAGGGTTTGCTCGCTCTTTCCAGGGCATGGTGCTTTCTGGCACGATGCGCGCTCTCTCTCTCTCCTGGACGGGAAATTTTTGTATGCCTTCCCTCCATTTCCTATTCTCCAAAGGGTCCTTCTCAAGCTTCAGGCAGAGAAGGCGAGGATGATCCTCATCGCCCCTCTCTGGCCGAGACAAATTTGGTTCCCGCTGCTACAACGGCTAATGAGGGAACCACTGGTTCCACTTCCAGTGACCCAAGACCCCGACTCAGGATCAAGGTTGCCTTGTCCATCCGGGGCTCAGGACTCTGCATCTTCATGCATGGCTCCTGCAGACACAGCAATTTCTCGCTTTGGGGTCTCCTCTCGAGTAGCTCACATTCTTTTAGAGGCTAGAAAACCCTCTACTCGTTCCACTTATGCCATGAAGTGGAAACGTTTTTCCATCTGGGTGACTTCCAGGAATTGGAACCCCTTTTCTTGTTCTGCTTCACAGGTCATGGAATGCTTCCTTCATCTGTCAGACTCAGGTCTGTCATATTCGTCCTTGAAGGTCCACCTTTTGACAATTCTGGCGTACCACAAGCTGGTGGATGGTAAACCCGTGGCTCAGCTGGAGGTCTCAAAAACCTTTCTGAAAGGGATCCTCCATCTGAAACCACCCATCCGCAGCCCACCCCACCTTGGGATTTGAACTTTTGTGTTGGAGAAACTCACTCTCCCCCATTAGAACCAGTGATGAGCTGCGATTCGCTTCCTTTCCTGGAAGACTTTTTTTTTTTGCAGTTATCTATTTTCACTCCTGGAGTCCTCTCGTCCGTCTGCCCTTCCCCCATGCCAGCACCGGTATTAGACCCCTCCCAGACCCCACGACTTATCCTTCATGGCAGGGCAGGGGAGCAACTCGACCCACCGGAATGGATTTAGTGTTCGGGAGGTGCCTTCCGGGTCGTCGTGGAGGACCGTAATCATCCTCACAGAGGACTCCCATTTTCTCTTTCCTTCCCCGAGGTCTTGGCATGCAGTGGCACCAGTGGCGGCTTGCAGCCTCCCAGATACATCCTCTCCAAGCGCCTGCTGCAGACTCTCGCCCACAGATTCAATACTGGCATGCCACCTCCCAGCCTTCGCTAGGTGGCATGCAATTGTCGAGCACTGCGATTCCCCCCTCCCTGGAGAAGGAGAGCAGTCCTGGGGACGTTCAATCCTTCTCCTCCCTGCCAACCCCCGGCGCCCCATGTCCGTTCCCGAACACGGGTTGCCGGCGTGATGCGAGGAAAGGCATACAGCGCCTCAGCCCTCAGCGCCACTGGGCCGGCGGAAGACGTTATTTTTAGTTGCCATTACGTCAGCTCAAAGGATTTCGGAGCTTCATGCTCTAGTTTGTAAAGAGCCTTATCTTATTTTTCACAAGGACTGTGCGGGCCTCGGGACAGCCCCTAAGTTTTTTTATCCAAGGTGGTGTCAGAAGCCACACTGAACCAATCTGTAGAGCTTCCAGTTTACTTTCCGTTCCCTATGAACAGAGGTGAGTCAGTCCTGCACACCATGGATGTCCATTGGATCCTTCGGTGCTACACACACCGAACAAAGGATTTCCGTAGCTGCGATCAGCTTTTTGTTTCCTTTGACCCCAGGTCGAAGGGCAAAGCGGTTTTGAAGCAGTGTCTTTCCAGCTGGTTAGGCAACTGTATTCGATATTGTTACCAAAAGTATGAAAAACTTCTGCTGGGTTCCATCAGAGGTCATTCTACTAGGGGCATGGCCGCTTTCGCTGATTTTTTGCGGAACGTCTCTGCGGCTGATATCTCCGCCGCAGCCACTTGTTCTGTCCACACCTTTACTAAACACTACAGTCTGGACATTGCTTTTGGGCGGAGGGCAGGCTTTGGCCTAGCTGTCTTGCAGGGCCTTCTGTCCTAGGCTGCGTCCATTCTTGTTCCCAGTTCTATTGGAGTTATTTTCTTGTCCTCCCTTGTTTCTCTCGGATTTTCTTTGGAGGGACTGCTTGGGACTCAGTCCTATATAATGACCTACTGAAGGAACCACTCTCAGTAGATAGTACAGTTCGTAGGAACTTACCGTAACAGTAGATCTTGAGAGAGGTTCCTTCAGTGGAACCCCCCTCCTCCCTTCTTCCCCTCATTTTATTTCTTGCACAGGTACTCCAAATCCTGTTTACTTCTGCTATCAGGCCTCTTCCTGGCTCCGGCGGGAGAACTGGAGGGCGGGCGAGGGTACCGCCCACTATATACGGCTACGCTGACGTCGGTCGCGTGATGTCAGGTGGGTAGCCCCCCATCAGGGATTGCTAGAAAAGTCTGCCGTGCAGCCCGCCAGGTGGCGCCAGTCCTATATGTAACGACCTACTGAAGGAACCTCTCCTGAAGATCTACTGTTGCGGTAAGTTCCTACGTAACTGTACTTTCTCTTTGGTCAGGGAAGTGCAGCTGTCGGTAGAATTTCCTGTCCTGGCCCACCCCTTCTTGACAGCAATCAGGATTTCTTAAGAACCCAGGTCGCTGGCATGGTAGCACAGTACTTTGCCACTGGGCCATGTGCCGGCCTTTTTTTTTTTTTTAACTATTACTTACCCAGGAAAGTCCTTCTTAGATACAAGATTTTGTTCACAAGGACTACCTGTAAACAATACATAAGTACGATTTTAAAAACAGCGACAAACATTAAATTAACAAGCAATTTAATTTATTTAATAAGTGACTGGCAGTATCTAATAGATGAAAACATAAAAATGGAGCCATGGATTTTATAATGCTGTATTAGGTAAAACCTCTCCGTCTTGCCTGCTGTCCAACCTCTGGTACCCAGGTGGTGCTGGTACAGTGGGAGTAGAGACTTGACCACCCTGGAGGAAGCCGGCATCCTCTGGGATACTCGAGCGTTTCTCCCTTCACTGGTCGCCAGCATCCCAGGCTCATTACCTAACCTAAGTTGCTGGCGTTGCTCACAGCAGCTGTACCACTGCTCCAATGACAAGGCCATGTCTAACAACAAGGATTCAACTATAGTGTATGGTGGAACGTGATTGAGTATGGAAGTTGGTTACTGGAATCAGCTTGTTGTGCTGTTGTAGTGACTTAAAATTGTTGTGCCGCACTAGCTACATCATTACTGCAGCACAAGATGGAACGTCTTTGCGTATGCACAATGAAGCGGGCATGGCAATGAGGAAGTGAGTGGCACTGCAAGGAACCACTACAGGCTGTGGGTGCTACAGTAATGCTATGGCTATGGGTGCTACAGTAAGGAACTTTTAGTACTGTGGGGACCTTTTTTGTACTCTGGATGGCAATAATTGCACATACACTATGGAGGACTGTATATGAGCAGTCATACACATATGACGCGGTTTCTCGGTCTTGAGGTTTCCGTGGTAATGAGACCTCTCGAGCTGCGCTCTCGAGATCTCTTGTTACCACGGAAACCTCTTGATTGAAAGGCAGCGTCGTTGTGTGTGGTTGCTCATACATAGTCCTCTATATTGCCAGACACGTGCATCATTCACGGCATTGAGGATCCTTCCGGATAGATTAAAATCACACCCATGTGCTCGTGGTAGGCCCAATTTCAGAAGGACATCTGGACATTTCATTTTAGACTGTTGCACAAATGCACAGTTTTGGAATGTTAGAGCTGTGCAATTTTGGAATGTGTGGGGTGGGACAGTGTGGGATTATAGAGAGGAAAAGAAGTTTTAGAGAGTATGTGCATGCGCACAAGTGTGCATACAGTTTCAGAATGTGCAGGGGGTGTGTGTGTGCAAAATTTATGGCAGGGTGTGAAGTTTTGGAATGTAGCAAGAATATGTAATTTCAGTGAAAAAAAAACTATTTTGAAATGTGGGGACATGCAGATTTGGAATGCAGCAAGGATGCACAACTTTAGAATGTGATGGGTGTGGGACTTCCGGTGGCGCTATGGAGCAGTAAGCAGCAGGGTGAAGAAAGCTCCCTCTGAATTACAGACTAAAACTTCTAAAAATTGAATTTTCTGTCTAAAAACTTTTATAAAAATATAACACAAAAGAGAGGCTAACATTTTATTGCCCTCGATGTCCAGAAATACACGGAATAGATTCCAGGTGCTGGCGGACGACGTGGAGGCAGGTGAAAGTGGCCTCTCGGATACGGAGACAGTAATAGCGAACAATGATGAAGGGGGAAAAAGGGCCGCTCAGACAAACCACATCAGAACAAAAATCAGCTGGACACTTTTATATGCAATCCAGGAGATCTTCCTGGACAAAGTCTCCGTCGCTCATTCACACTAGTGGGATGGCGCCAGAGGCTAGGGCCAGGCGGGAGCCAACATTTTCAGAGGGTCGGCGCCGAGACAGGACCAACGCATGCAGTGCTCCATGAGACTAGCTCGTGCCTGTGAGGCTATCTTGGCGTCGACCCTCCAAATGCTCCTCAGCTTTTTTTTCCCCACGGTCGAGTGCGCTTGGATATTGACGTTGCTCGTCTGCCGGAGTCAAAGTTTTTGTCTATACGACAGCAGTTTTTAGCGTTTAATTTATCATTTTAGTAGTAATTTCTTATTTTACGAACATGAAAAGATGATTATGAAGAAGAAATTCTCACCTGCCATCAACGGAGTCGTCCTTGGACTGTAGCGGTGATGGTAGGAAGGCGGAGGACAGCTGTTTCATAATGTTAAAGAAAGAGGGATCCTCCACGGGTGACCCTGTGGTGTGTCTGACAGAGTACTCACTCCTGGAGGAGTCAACCTCAGTCTCTTCCTCATCCTCTTCCTCAGGGAGGATGAGATCAGGGTGATAATTCTTCCTCTATGTCTGCCTGTTCTGAAGCAGGGACCGATCTAGACGGCACAGAATCGGATGGGTCGAACTGGCATCGATGCAGAGGCAGAACCCGACAGCGCAGGCAATGGCCCAGGCTGTGGAGCAACCTGTTGTACGAGAGCTGAGGTAATGGAAGTAATAACCGCATTAAGGTCGACAGCAGGATAAGGGAGTATCGTCGACGCATGTACTGACGGAGATTGTGTAGAGCCCAGCTTCGATGAACCACCACTAGCCATAGTAGAGGCAGTGGGGCCCAGCGCCTGTGGACCTCAAGATTCAAGAGGTCTCAATGGTGGGGCTGGGGCAGACAACCCAGAGGCTGGCAGGCGCTCAGCAGCCCTGAGAAAGCTGGGAGAATTCTCCTCCATGGGGGGGGGGCCTGATAGAAGCCGAGACCTGCACGGAGCGAGGTGTCAATGCCGAACTGGTTGACGAAGTCATCCCTGGAGAAGAGGAGAAGGAATCCAACAGGGAACAGGATCGGCAATGGTCCTTAGCCCGGTCCTTATCCCGACAAGAAGCGTTTCCCCGAGGACTTGTCCCGGGCCTTGGCGGCCTGAGGGCCCAAAGAGGATGCCAGCGACTAGGAGGGAGAGCCCCAGAAGACCCCTGCTCTCTGCTGGCTGCCTGTTGCTCTGTGAGGAACTTCTGCAGGGTTTTCTTGTGTCATCGCTGGGTGGTCAGGTTAAACTTCAGGCAAAACTCACAGGTGATAGCATTGTGATCAAGCCCAAGACAGCCGAGATAGTTTTTGTGGTAGTCGATTGAAGGAATCTTTTCGCTACAGCAGCAACAGAAGAGAGCCAACGAAGGAATAGTTCTCGACGTACAAAAGGAATTGCTTTAAATTAGTGATTCAACAGCTGTTACTAAAGAAAAAGGTAAGTAATTCTGGTGGTCGAACTGAGCGATGACGCTTCCGCGGAGCCCATGCATGAATGGTCGACAGCTGGAAAGAACTAAGGAGGGAGCATAGATACATAGACAGTGTCGGCAGATAAGGGCCTATGGCCCACCCAGTCTGCCCATTTGAGCTTGTAAGTTCAGTTTGTTTTCCTAGAAGTCTGTTGCCCCATACCCCTGACCTCTAGCAGGACCACCCGTGCTTATACAGGGCTCTGTCGGAGCCCGACAGCCCCTACTAGACTGCTGCAGAAAAGCTTCTGTGGGATCCTAGTGCCTGACGTCTAAGTTCCATAGGTGTGACCTGATGACAGAGATATCCCTGAAGATCTAGTACTGTAAAGCAGAAAATCTGATTAGAAAAATGGGAAAAAACAATTAAAGTGACAGCTGACTGTCTAAGTTACTATTAATTCCAGGCAGTATACTAGCTCTTTAACTCACAAAGCACGGGAGGGTATAAAGAACTAATTTAATTTCATGAAGATGGGGGGGCAGGATAAGCCATGCGGCAAATCTCTGCTGCCACACCCACCATACATAATAGTGTGTCTGTGTGGATGTGATAACTAGCTGTCTTTTATTCTACTGCCCAGTGACCTGGGGCATTCCTGAAATGAGTCTTTTGGGTCCAGTAAACTCAACTGGAAATCAAATAAATTAAACCCTTACCTCCTGTATCTATTGCATCTATTAATGCATCAGTGTCTTTGCTGCGAATACAGTCTATTAGCTGTCGATGAGAGCGCTCTCCAGAACTGTCCAGCCTGCGCAGACCAGGGATTCTCCCTGTAGATCCAGCACTGGACTTTGGCAGAGCTTTTCGTCCTTCAAACAATAGCACCAGAAGCAGATCTACCAGTCGCATAGTGTCAAGAACACACCGTTCGTCGCCTTGCAGTGCACTTTCTATGGAATCTGGAAGTTCAGATCTCAATAAATCCTGGGAGAAAAATGGTCACAAATGTTACACAGAAATGCACAGTGAAGAGCAAAACACAAACAATCAAGGTGCAACTTGTAGTTTATTTTCACCATAACTTTGTGCTTACAACTGTCTTTGTTTTAAAGAATTTTGTCTTTTCTCAATGCTTTACCATTCACACAGCGTTGCTTCGCAGGGTAAATCTGCACCACAATTAGAGAATTCTTCACAACTAACGAGCTCATGTGGCAGTATTCGCTAATGCGGCTCAGATTCACATTCACTACCTGATTACAATGTATAGTGAGCGTGACTTTAAAGTGCAACTACTGCACTTAAAACAAAAAAAGTGTGAAAATGGTACAAGTTGTGAAACGGTTCAGTCTGGATTTGCAGAGACAAGGGTTACGTACAGGGCTGTGCTTCTGCCATGGTAAAAAGTTTGAAGAAACTCTTCTTATTGGCATGGTCAAAACAACAAATTTCATAAAAACCATGGCAAAGTCACAAAAAGCATGGATCCATTTTGTCTTAACCAAGCAAACACTGACTTTTTTTTTTTTTTTAACAAGCCTATCAGCAGAGACAACAGCCCTGACCCGCTGAGGACGGGGGTGGGGTAGCTTAGACACAATTCAGCCACTAACCCCCCCCCAAGCAATCATCATCTTTATTTCTTTAATACTAAGAACATCTGCTTGAAAACCAGATCCTTGCTTTATCTACTTTTCTAAAATGGCCATCACAGTTCCATTTATGGCACCATAATCTGTTGTTATGGATATAATTACAATATTAAACAGGGGACTGTGATGTCAGGTGTCGACAAGCAGCCAAAGCAGATTAAGTCTAGGGAAATAGGATCTTCTTGTTTTTTTTGTTTTTTTTTAAGGGACCAAGAGGGAAGAATAACATAATATATGTGAAATACAGACAGGGTTGTGCAAGTCTTACACCCATGCACCTGTCAGAATCCCTCTCGCCCTTTCCTGGGAAAGCTGGCTGCCTCTAAGGCTCTGCTCATCCAGCTACGGTACTCCCACGTTTCATCCCGATCATTCCTCGGTGACACTGTGACTAACAGGTCCCCTCACACTCTCATTCTCTGTAGGTGGGCTTCCAGTTCACGTCTTCCCTTCCCAAGTGTTGGGACAGCCAGTCCATGTAAGGTTCAACCTGCCTGCTCTTCACCACTGACTATTTGCAGCTTACCTGGAGTTTCAACCCCCTCCCCCCGGCATCATGGTGGGAAAAGGTGGTGTGGATAGGCCCTCAGTAAATCAGCGCGTTTTTTGCTGCACCAGGACAGGGCCAGTGTTGTGGCGTGTGACTGCAAACTTTGTGTGCCCTCATTGTCACCAAAGGCAATGGACCTTGCCGTTCTCCTCAGTATTGTGATTGAGGACGTGGGATGTATTTTTTCCCTCTGCCTTTCCTGGACTTAGCAGATGGTGTTATGTTACAGACCTATCTCCGCCATGATGGTACAGTCAAGATTTGGCAGTAGTTTAGCAGGACGTGCTACTGCTTCCGTTTCTTCCCACTGTTGCGTCTCGCAGACATAGCTGTCGGGGTGCTGGTGAACAAGAAAATGCTGGCTCTTGGAGACTGCAGGATGAAGTCTGCCATCCCAGAGTACAGGTATGTCTCAGTCCCAGTTACTGCTGTAAGGATACTCTGCACCTTGGGCAATGATTTCTGATGGACCTAGGACAGCGCTGGCCTCCCCTCATAACAGTGGGTGAATTCTGAGCACACAACCTTAAGATGGGTTGAAACCCTGTTAGGTGCTCTTTTGGTTGGACTTCAGCTCCATGCTCGGCTGGGGGTCAGTTGGTCACTTGCTCCAAATCCCAGAACGTAGATTCTGCAGCTAGTTCTCCTACAGCAAATCAAGGTCCCAGCAGGATATTCCAATCCAGAGGAAAGACTTCTTCAGTGGGGTTCCCTGTTCTTGACACCCCCCCCCCCAGTGCTTGCGGTGTGCATCACATGTGGATACTAGCCTGTGATGGCGTGCTGGACTGTACCCCTAGACCAGATGTTGCGGTTTTGTGGGCCCCTTCTTCCTTCATGGTCTGCCAGGTTATCGCTCTCAGGATTGAGCATTTGGGATGGTAGAGGCTGGATCGTAAGGGCACCCAGGCCCTTGCTTTGTGTTTGATGACCTCTCCATGGGAGTACCACATGTTCTGTGGCTCGCTTGCCCTTCTCTCTATGTTGTCTGGAGTTTCCTTCAGTGCTATAAGCTAACTGGGATGCTGAAGATCAGCTGGGCATTTTTCCCCATCTGCCCCCGTTCTACAAATGACGGGGGCTTATGAATTGAATCATCTCGAGGATCCTCCACACTGAAGCAGTGTTGGAAGCCTTCTCGGATTCTGGTATTTTGGGATAAATCTGCCCCCTCTGCATGAAGTTGATGGACATTTGTCTGGTAAGGGCTAGTTTTTCTTTAGCGCCTATTTTGGTACATGTGCCTGGGCTGTGCACCTTAGACTCCACCCTGCAGCTCCTTGTGGGCCTTCTAACCTTCCTTCTATGGGGTCGCTCAGCCGCTTTTTGGGTTTTTAGGGGGTGAGCTGCCAGTCTGATCTATTAGTCCCTCCTGGACATGGGCTTTCTAATTCTCAACTGATAATTTTTTTTTTTTTTCAAGACCCCAGATTTTGTTTGTGGCAGAGACGCCTACACTGTTTTTGGCCTTAATTTAAACATTCTGTCTACCTGTCCTTGTTGGTCAAAGGCTTTCACCTAGTCAGGGCACGTTCTTCTTCTGGACCAGTGGCAGTCCTGTTGGGGATATCCTTGTGCCTGTGGGGTCTGGGGTTATCCATTACCCTCCTCTGGGGGTTGTCCAGCAGTCCTTCAGGTGTGGCCGAGACGAGAAATAATGTATAAGCAAATAGGTTTGTTTGTTAATCCTACGGTTGCCCGGGTTCATGTTTGGTGGTTTATATCAATATCAATCTTTAGGATGATTACCACTGAACAGAGCTAATTTATAATGATGTCCCATTGTAAAGAACATATTACACATGGTTCTCAAAATAATTTATCCATATATAGTTAAATGCACAGAAAAGAGCAACCATTACAATCCTGTGCATCCTTGAGTTGTTAATGCTCAGGTTTCCCCTACCTTTGACTGCACCAGTTCCTTGGGCAGCAGTATAGACCACTTACTTAAGGAGAGGGGCTTGCTTGCAGGTCAGCTACTTCTAGGTTTGGTGTGCTGTTTCTGTTCCTGTATGAGCACACTTATGAACTGTCTCTTTGTATTAATCTTATTTCCATCCTAGTTGATAGAATACACGATGCAGAGGAATGTGACTGTTCCAGGTTCTGGAGACGAACCATCGAATGTGGCAGTGTTTCCTTACCAGGGGCAGCAACTCTGCAGGGGTTCACATCAGAGAGCTAGCATACCTAGTTTGTGGATCTTCTCTCCACAGAGGGAATGACCACTCCTGCTTGCCAAGGGCCAAAAGAAAAAATTACATATCATAGTAATCTTGTTTCTTCCAAGGGATACTCCAATATTCATAACTCTTATGCAGTATGTCTAAGCCAGATCTGCCCGGAGATGGAACGTTATGCTAATGATGGAACACCATTGGCACGAGCCACTTTTCAAATGCTGCCACCTATCAACTGCCTACATTCTAACCTTCAGATTTCATGGATGCCTGCCAAGACAGGTCCCACGAAGAAAATAACTATTTAACACTAACAATAACAACTTAACACCTCAAAACCTCCAACAGGAGGGAAAAATCCACAAAAAGCACCCCCGAACATCAGAATCATCCTAAGAGGGTAAAACCAATGAAAAACACAGTTTCAATAGACATGCCAGAGTGTGGCACTCATACCCCTGGTAACACAGCATGGAGTGCATAGGCCACTGGTTCTGGCAGGGTGGGAGAGTTATGAATATTGGAGTATCCCGTGGAAGAAACAAGATTACTATGGTAAGTAATTTTTTCTTCTCACCCCAGGAATACTCCAATATTCCTAACTGCTATGCAGACTAAGAAGCAGTACCTTTGGAGGTGGGCACAGAACCTACTTTGAGAACAGATTTTGCAGGACAACTGTGCCAAACCTGGCATCACCAATAGCCTGTGTGTCCAGGCTGTAATGCTTAGTGAAGGTGCGCACTGTTCTCCAGGTAGCTGCTTTACAGATGTCCCCCAGTGGAACAACCCTGGAGGCTGCTATAGTAACAGCTGTACCCCTTGTTGAATGGGCTCTCAGCCATGCTGAATACACTGAACGATCCAGCGAGAAATGGACTTAGATGCTGGACTTCCTTTTCCCATATCCCCATAAGTCAGGAACAGTTGTTTCCTGTCCTGTCTATGGGCCTTAGTGACTCATGTAGTAGCTAAGAGCGCTACTGACATCAAGACTGTGCAGTCTACATTCCCCAGAGCTTGAATACTCAGTAAAGAAAACAGGTAAAGTAGTGAACGGAGTCAAATGAAAGTCCGAAACCACCTTTGAAAGAAATGTTTGTTTGCAGGACCACTTTATCCCTGTAGAATGAAATGTAGTCTTGCTCAATGCAGAGAGCCTGGACCTCACTGATTCTTCTAGCAGAAGTGATTGCCACTAGGAAAACCTTCTTCCATGTGACTTATTTCAAAGGAGCGGAAGACATGAGTTCAAAGGCAAAACCCATGAGCTTGGCAATACACACATTTAGGTCCCAGGTTGGCACCGGTTCCCTGTGAGGGGGGTGCAAGTGAGCTAGACCTTTAAAGAACCTTTCGAAGATAGGGTTTGATGCCGTAGAGGCATTCTTCCTAGCTGAAGTGTAAGCAGACACTGAAGCTAAGTGAATTCTTAGAGTAGTGGACTACAGGCCCAGTGAATGCAAATAAGTAAGGCAGTCCAGCACACAGCTGGAACCCCTGCGTGAGCTGGCACCACATCCCTGGTGGAGCACCAGACAGAAAACATTTTCCATTTAGATGTGTAGGTTTTCTTGGTGTTAGGCTTCCTGTACCCTCTTAAAATGTCCAGAACGCTTTCCAAGAGATGCAAGCCTGCATACTCTAGGTCCTCAAGAGCCATGCTTTGAGCTGGAGGGATTTGAGGTTCGGGTACAGGAGTCTCCCATGATTGGAGGTTAGCAGGTTGTGCCTCCAAGGGAGGTGTACTGGCTCAGCTACAGACATGGAGCACAGCAGAGAATACCATGGCTCCCTGGCCCAATCTGGAGCCATCAAGATCACTGAAGCTGACTGGGGCTTGAGCTTGAATAGCACCCTGTACATCGGGGGAAAGGAGGGAACGCATACAGGTACTTCCCTCACCAGTCCAGAACCAGAGCATCCAGCGGTATTGTTCCCTGAGCTGGGTGTCTGCAACAATACTGTAGCAGGTGGTGACTTTCGTGGGATGCAAAGAGATCTCTCTCTCTCTGGGGTGCCCCACCTTCTGAAAATTACTTCCACCACCTGTCTGTTCAAGGGCCATTCGTGATGGGCCTGGTTGATCCAACTCAGAGCATCTGCTAGGGTACTGTCCTTTTCTGGCAGATGAATGGCTTGAAGGGAAACTCCTAGGGAGTAGGCCAGAGTCCAAATTTTCATAGCTTTCGTGCAGAAAGGATCCAACCTTGTTCCTCCCTGCTTGTTTATGTGGTACATTGTGGTGGTTGTCTGTTCTGACCTGCACCACCCTTCCCTGAACCAGTGGTGTGAAGGCTTGGCGTGCCAGCAACACTACACTGAGCTCCACCAGATTTATATGCTGGAGTGACTTTGCACTGGACCAAGTGCCGTGAGTGGTGTGATCCCCTAGGTGGGCACCCCACCCTGGTAGTGATGTATCTGTTGTGAGAATCACCAATGGAAACTCTTTTTGAAAAGAAACCCCTTCCCTGTTTTTGTTACTGGAACTAGCTTTGAGAGATAATCCTTTCTGACATCAAGGTGCCCTTAGGTGGAATTGGATGTCTCATCTGGAACCTGGAGCCCAGGACTGTGCCAGTGGCAGTTCCCATGTGGCCCAGTAACTGTAGAAACTGTCTTGCACTTTTTGGTTTGTTCAGGCTGAAGGAGCCTGCCATCTGCAGAAAACTTTTACCCTGTCCAGAGGGAGGCAAGCCCTGCCTTCCGGGTATTTCAACTCCACTCACACCTCGCAGACTCCAGCTTCTGTGACTGCCATGGCTAAATAACTTTATTAAATTACTCCCTTCTCTTTTATTTTTTTCTCCTCCTTTTTCTCACTCCAGTATTCTTGACAAAGGCATATGTGAGGCTCTCCCTCACTATTGACTGCTCCCCCCCCCTTACTCTCTCAATTAGTATATTCTCTCTAGACTTTTTTCCCCATTATCTAATGTTGTTTTGTTTATGAGTAATATATAATTTTTAATTTTTTTTCTTTTCTCCCTGTTTCTGTTACTTGTTTTCTTATATTTTAATGTATTGTGTTACTCCTCTTCAACTGTGACAATATTCAACTGAATTGCCTACTTTGTAACTACACTTGTATTGTACCCAATTGACGTGGAACCTTTGTAAAAGAGCCTTTGGCTAAAAGGTATTAATTCCTAGAACAAATAAATAAAATAAAAAAAAAATATTTAATTGTGCTCCTATTAACTGTAGCACTTGTGCAGGAAGGAGGACTGACTTTTTAAGATTTACCAGAAAACCCAGCGACTCCAGAAGTCCTTGGGTGAGCTGCAGCTGTTCCTCTGCCTGTTGTGGTGATTTTCCAACTACCAACAGGTCGTCCAGGTAGGGGAAAACTGACACCTTGCCTTCGCAGGTGTGCCACAACCACTGCCAGGCACTTTCTCAACATTCTTGGAGTTGAAGTGAGACCGAATGGCAGGGCTGAAACTGGTAATGACCTGAAGGGAGTCTGAACCTGAGGTACTCTCTGTGAGACTCCCTTAGGGGAATGTGGAAGTAAGCATCTTTTAGGTCCAGAGATGCCAGCCAATCTCCTTTTTGGAGAGCTGGCAGAATCAGTGACAAGGTTACCATTTTGAACCTTGGCTTTAGCAAGTGCCTGTTTAGCACCCTTAGGTCGATGATAGGCCACCACTCCCCTTTGTTGTGAGGAAGTACCTTGAATAAAAACCCCTTCCCCTTTGTTGTGGGGGCACAGGGTCCACTGCCTTTGACAACAACAGGTTTTGTACTTCCTTTTCCAGCAGCTTTCTTTCTGCATTGGAAGCTGGCTGGAACATGCTGGTTCTTAGAGGGGGAAGGGATTTAAAGCGTAGGGTCAAACCCTGACTCACTACTTCCAGGACCTACTTGTCTGTGGTGATCGGTTTCCAAGCCTGGAAATAGTGAGTCGGTCTTCCCCCTACTGGTAGTGGGGAGGCAGCCTGGAAAAGCATGTCAGGGGTCTTGCTTTGCCGGAGGCTGAAACTGGGAACCACGCCTGGAACCCCTTCTGCCCCTGCCCCTGAAGTACCCTTGCTGTGGGTACTGCTGAACTTGGGAGTACGGCCATGGCCTGATTAAAGGGCCTGGTGTGAAAATGTCTACCCCTTCCATAAGGTCTAATGGACGGGAATGCTCTTTCCTTGGCAGATTTGCTTCTGTAGGTGGCCTTGTACTCGTCCACCTTTTTCATGTAAGCCTCTGTATAGGTTCCAAAAAGGCAATTACCCTCAACAGGAAAATCCAGAGCCTTGTTCTGCATATCCCGAGTAAGGTTTGTAGCTCTTAACCAGGGAAACCTCCTCTGAGCAATGGTTTTAGCCATCCACCTGGCAACAGTGTCACTGGTGTCTGCTGCCACTTGAAACTGGTATTTGGCTGCTTCTAAGCCAAACCTAGCAGTCTCAGCTAAGTCAGCTATGAGACCAGAAGGAGCTTCGTCTGCCATAGCCATGACAGACTGCCAGAGGGATTTCTGATACTGGGCTGCATAAACCTGGAAATTAGCTTGCCTGATGGCCAAGGATGCTGATAGGTAGCCCTTCTTGGCCATGCTATCAATTTTTCTGAAATCTTTTTCAGGGGGGTGAGATGCCAGAGGAACCTCTGCCTTGTCACAGACTGCAGCTTGTACCACCCCCTGGTGGTTAGGGTGGGAGAATAAGAATTCAGCCCTGTCCCTGTCCAGCTGATACTTCTTGTCCAGCCTTTTGTCCAAAGAGGGGACCGACCCAGGTGTCTGGAGGATTTTATATGTCTTTTTTTAAAGAACTTATTCACAAGGAGCAGTAACTTCTTAGTGGGTGTTAACACAGTCATTTCTAGATATTCTGCTTCTTCTTCATCCTCTTATCACCTCAGTGGTAGTGATGACAAGAGCATTTACCATTTTTCTAACGAATGTAAAATGGGATGAGTAATCCTCTGAGGCCCTGGGAGGAGAGCCAAACTCCTGTTCAGGGGAGACTTCAGGCTCTCCCTCATCTTCTTCCTCATACTCCTCATAGTCTTCCCTATCATCATGGAGGGAAGATTGGGTAGATTTAGCAGGCGTCTTAACTGTTGACTGCTGCCCAGCAGGCTACATCCCCTGTAAGGACTGCAAGACCTTAAAAGCTTGTGCAATCTCCAGTGGAGCGGGCATATTTCCAGTCACACTAGAAGTCCCCAAACGCTGATCAGAAAGTGGTTCTGTGTGTTTAGCCTTTTTGGGTTTTTTTCAGTGGAACCCGAGAGCTAGCCAGTTCAGCAGGCCTTTTTGCAATGACCTTTGTACCCATATCAGGGGTAGAAGTAGTGGTTTCTGTGGTTTCACCCACAGCCACTGACAGTGTCGGCTGGTCAGAAGAGCAAGAGGGACCCTTAGGTGGAGGTAACTTCTTTTTGAGCCTTTCCAAATGTTTTTCAAGCATTTTTTATTTCAGGAAAGATCTTGCAAATCTCACAATCTGACTTTAAATGGTCATAGCCAAGGCAGACCACACAAGAAGTTTGCTTATCTACCTTGGCAAAAACTTCTCCACACTCAGTACAGTTTTAGGAACTGGGTTCACCGGTTTCACTCACATTCTAACATTTTAGACAAATCAACAGAAAAACAGCAACCGCAATAAGATTTTAACTTTTAAGACTAAAATTAGCAGTTGTGGTCAGTTCAGGAACCGTCAGAGGACTGATCTGAACAGAGAACCAATAAGAAAGGAATCAGTATTAGCAGTTAGACAAATTTATTTAAACAAAATACGCTAAAATAAAGGAATGTGTCACAAAACTCTGCTAAAACTAAAAAATTCCCAGTTCCCTTCCAATTATACCAAACCCGGAGAAACCAGGAAAAATCAACAATTTTAACTAAAATAACCTAGTGGTTGACTAAAAAACAAAAGATAAGGGCAGCAAATTAAAATATAAGGAATACTTATAAATGTTTATAAGTTTCACGACGAGATGTTGAAGAGAGGATATCCGAGTGTCCAGTCTTGACAGGCAGAGAGTGAAATCTGAAGGTTACAATGTAGGCAGCTGATAGGTGGCAACATTTGAAAAGTGGCACATGCCAATGGTGTTCCATCATTAGCATAACATTTCATCTCCGGGCAGATCTGGCTTAAAGGCATACTGCATAAGAGTTAGGAATATTGGAGTATTCCTAGGGTGAGAAATACAGGTTACTCACCTGTAACAGGAGTTCTAGGAATGGTATATGTTGTTCATCCACACTCATTGGCAGTATCCTTGCCGCTTTAAATCTTGCCGGAAGGTCTTCAAGCTTGCTCCTCCCACCCACCCGGGTGGTATAACTCGGCTCCCCATGGCGCCAGATCTGGCCCGCTGGAAACTCAGGTTGTCTTGGTCGAGCCGAGAGGTTATGGGTCGTAGGGATGAACAACATATACCATTCCTAGAACTCCTGTTACAGGTGAGTAACCTGTATTTCTAGGGACATGGATATTTGTTCATCCACACTCATTGGCAGACTCCTAGCAGTTCTCCGGGAGGAGGAGGCAGACGCATATCCCCAATACTCACTTGGGAAAGAGAGACTGGAGAACCGAGGCCCCAAAACCAGCATCCCGGCGTGACTCAAGGTCGATGTGGTAATGGGTAATGAAGGTGTTTGCTGACTTCCAGGTAGCAGCCCTGCAGATTTCCTGGATAGAGCGTCCCTGGAAGCAGCCACCGATGCAGCAGTATGGCGGGTAGAATGAGCTCTTATCCTCTGGGAGGCTCCATGCCCGCCAACTATAACAGAGATCTATGCAGGAGGTTACCCACCTGCTTATCGTCCGCTTGGCTGCAGGTCTGCCAGATGCGGCTTCAGCGTAGGTGACAAACAGCTGGCGAACCTCTCCCAATTTCAGCCGTCTGCCCTTATAATAAGCGCAGCCCTTCTAGGGTCCAGAGTATGGAGCCTATATTACGGCCTCCGAGGTGTGATTGGGTAGAACACCGCAGAGTCAACACCTGGTTAAGGTGAAACTCCGACACCACCTTCGGAAGGAATTTCGGTGGGAGCAGGACAACCTTGTCCCTGTGGAAGACCAGGTAAGGAGACTCGATGGAAGCGCCTGGAGCTCTCCATCCTTCTGGCTGACGTGATAGCCACCAAGAAGGCGGTCTTCCACGACAGGTGAGAGAGCACACCTGTGCATAGGTTCGAATGGCTTGCCCATGAGCTTTGCCAGTACCAGCAGTAGATCCCACGGAGGTGGGGTTCCCGCACTGGAGGGGAAATGTGATCAAGGCCTTTGAAAAAGCGCCAGACCACCTTCTCCTGCGCCACCGACTGCTTCCCGGCCCGCGCCCGGTAAGCAGAGATGGCTGCCAGGTGCACCCTTAGAGTCGTCGACCTAAGCCCTTGACTAGAAAGGGACCATAAATAGTCCAAGATGCTTGCCAAGGAACAGGAGGAAGGGTCCAAGCCCTTGCCCTGACACCAAATGGAAAATCTTTCCATTTGAAGGCATAGCATTTCCTGGTCGACTCCTTATGGGACGCCTCAACTACATTGAGGACCTCTCGGAAAGACCCAAGGCCTGGAACCTAGCAGCTCAGGAACCAGGCCGTCAGGTGCGAGGGATTGAAGGTCCGGATGGAACACCTTCCCCTGATTGACTGAGAGCAGGTCGGGCGAGCTGGAAGCTGCGCGAGTCCTGGAGCTGAGACTGAGGAGATCTGGGTACCAGAACTGGCGAGGCCAGTCTGGGGCTATCAGAATCACCTGCGCCTTGTCCCTCCTCGCCTTGAGAAGCACCTGTGGATCAAGGGAAATGGGGAAAGGCGTAAAGAGGCCCGGGGTCCATTGCCTCGAAGGCATCCCCTGCAGCGAGCCCCGCTGAGGGGGCGGCATGGAACAGACTCAAGCCGCGTTCTCCATGGAGGCAAACAGGTCCACCTGAGGTGTGCCCCAAAGGGAGAACAGATGCTGTACTACCTCCGGCAGGAGAGACCACTCGTGGGATGCAGCCCCTATCCGGCTCAGGGCATCGGCCAGGGTGTTGGAGGCTCCTGCCACGTGAATGGCTAGGAGATCCGCCTCCAGGCTGCGCACGAGTGACCAAATCCGGAGAGCTTCCTTGCATAGAAGCATGGAGCGCGTCCCGCCCTGGCGGTTTAGATAGTACATGGTCGTGGTATTGTCCGTCTGGACTAGGACCACTTGACCCCGGAGGAACGGAGCAAAGGCGGTGAGAGCTAGGCGGACCGCTCGGAGCTCCAGCAGGTTGATGTGGCATCGGGACTCCCGCGGGGACCAGAGGCCATGAGCCCGGTGTTCCCCCAGATGGGCAATCAACCATCAGAGAGGCATCGGTCGGTAGAGAGACCGTCGGCTCGGGCGGACGAACGGGATGCCCTCCTGCAAATGATCTGGAACGTCCACCACGGAGAGCGTTCCACATCTCCTGTCACCGACCAAGCTGGTCCAAGGATCGCAGCGCTGTGACCACTGGCTGGCCAGTCCCCACTGAAGGGACGCATGTTCCAGCGGACCCAACGACCACGCTGGTGCAGGCCGCCATGAGACCCAGGAGGCGAGGAAGTCCCGGCAGGGCGAATTGCCCAACCAGAAATGATCGGGCAAAGGAGGAAAGAACCTCGGCCCTGTCCGCGGGAGCCGCGCTGGCTCGAAGAGAGTCGGAGCTGCGCCCGATGAATAGAATCACCTGCTTGGCTCGAGTTCCGACTTGGCCTCGTTGATAAGGAGGCCCAGTTGAGAACAGACCTGGAGGGCCAGATCTCTGGACCACTCCGCCTCCTTCCTGGAGGGAGCTGCTATCAGCCAGTCGTCCAGGTAAGGGTACACCGGACCCCTCGGCGCCCAGAGATGCTGTCACCACTGCCATGCATTTGGTGAAGACCCTGGGAGCTGGAGACAAGCCGAAGGGCATGGCGGAACTCGAACAGGGATCCTTCCGCTGAAGCGAGAGGAATCTCTGGTGAGATCGGACGATAGGACGGAAAACGCTCCTGCAAGTCCAGAGAGCAGAACCACGCCGCGTTCCAAGGATGGTATTATCTGAGCCAGAGTGACCATCCTGAAGGTTCGAGACCTTAAGGAACTTGTTTGAGTCGTGTAGGTCGAGAATGGGGCCAGCCCCGTCCGTTCGAACCAGGAAGTACCTGGACACAAACCCTGGGTCTGAAGGAGGGTCCACCACCTCTTTACCACCTCCTTCTGGAGGAGGAGACGATATCGGCTCGACGAGCCGCCAGTGAGGCTGGGGATCCCGAAGCCCCGAGGGCGACGGCCCTGAAGGTGGTGCCTGCTCAGATTCAGAGGCAGGCCTCTTCCCACCACCTCCAAGACCCACCTGTCCGTGGTCAGTGGACCAGGCGGAGCAGAATGCGGGCCGTCCCCAGGGGGACAGGGAGTAAGGTGGCGGGGATGGGGGCGACACCCCTCAGCCAGGCACTGGGCAGGCTTGGAGGAGGGACCGGCGAGGGACCTCCTGGGCCCTTTCCTCCCTGCCTCCTGTTAGGAAGCCAGCGACTTGGGTTTGGGATGCCAAGGCCGAGCCTGCTGGCCCTAGCTGCTGGGCGGGCGCTCGAGGCACAGAAGAGACCGAAGAACTTAGGCTGTGGTTTCGGCCTTTGTCCTTCTGAGGCGGAAGAGACCGGAACCAAGGTGGCATTGGACTCTAGATCCTCTGCAGGTGACCTTCCACCCCAGGGGCGAGAGGTCAGTCCCAAAAGGGAACATCCGCCAACATGCTGGGTATCCGAAGTAAGGTGGATATCCTCAGCCAAACCCTTGACCTTGTAGCCCTCGGCCATACCCGATCTGGCACATGGGTCCCCTATATCCAAAGCAGTCTGGAGCGCTGCTGTTTGGCACACTGCCCTGCCCTGGTCACCTGCTAACGTAGTCTACAGATCGGCGGGAAGATGAGAATGACCTCATAGGGAGCCCAACAGAGGGCATGAAAAAATGTGCCATGAGGAGGCGAACTGAACTGGCTACGAGCCGAGAGAGGGGCATGGCAGCCGACTTGCGCCGACATAGTCCAATTTCTTGGACTCCTTGTCAGGAGGTTTGTCCATCCCTGGTGTTGCAGTGGCAAGACGGCTGTCGGTAACCAACCCCTCAGCAGAGGTGTTCCAAAAACGGACAAGGAACCAGTAGGGACCCTTCCTAGCCATCCTGGCCGGGCGCAGGGCAGGAAGCAGGCGCTGCCAAAGTTCAGTGCGGACCCACTGTGGCCTCGGCCACGGAAGGCCTCGACCGGAGATCCCTCGGTCCAGAATCGTGAGAGGATACCTGGCCCGGTTGGAAGCAGTTCGAGCTCCGTCGGTAGACTCGAGATGAGCGAAGCAGTCCTAGGAAGAATGACGGGCTATACGTCCATTGTCTGACCTCCTGAAGACTCCAAGTCAGTCGGCTTGGAGAAAAGGAGGAATCATCTTCGGACTCGGAAGAGTCCTCGAAGAAACTGCCTCTGGCCTGAGCCACCCTTCACCTGCCGGGGTCGGTCGGGAGTGAGGGTAACTGACAACCCGATGGGGTAGACCCTTAGCCGGCCGAGAATCCTGGTCGGAGCCCAGTGGTGGCTGTGGGCGGAGGTTCCACGAATCGGTGGAGCAGCTGGTTTTGGCGAACAACCGGCCTGGGTATAAGCTCCTCGGATAAGTCGAGGGGTTGTGGCGACCGTTCGGTGACAACCTAATGGCGGGAAAGGCGTGGTCGGCTTATTCCCGGCCAGGGCTGTTGCAACATGGAGTCCTCGGCCACCGTCGGCGTAATTTCTTGCGGGCCTCCCTCATCGAGGAGGAGGGCGAGGAATGACAGCCGGCCGCTTACCTTGATGCCGGGGCCGAGACCGCCTATGGCGGTGGGATCGGCTGGACATGAAGGTCGAACCGGTTCGAGTCCCGGAATTTCGAGGTCGGTGCGGGAGGTGTCGGCCGGAACCAGCACTCCCATGGCTCGGATGGTCCATCCGAGCTTCCCGGAACGGGCTGAAAGGCGAGCCACGGATCCTCAACTCCTCCGGGGGAACCGGGAGAGGTCTCGGCTGCTAAAGCGGCCGTCAATGGAGTCGAGAAAATTCTCGACTTCGCCGATCAGAGTCTCGGTCAACTGACCTGGCGGGGACACCGTGAGGCCAGTGGCTGAAGCCCGGCCGATCGACGAAGCCGGCGATCGGCGGCCGAGAGGAAGGGACCTTCCCGCTCCCAAGAGCGTCGGACGGAGGGACTTACCTGTCCCTCTTTTGGACCGAGAATAAGGTCCAGCAGGCATGAGCCCTTCTCCTTTAGTGGAGAGGGACAGACAAAGCTCCTTAAAAAAAGCCGTGTAGGAAGAACCCAGAGGCGGGATAAATGCACGCGGCCGAGGAAGATCTGACCCTTGACGCCTCCTCTTAGGGGCGACCATCCTTCCGAGCTGATCCATCGAGCCGCGCCGACACCGCCAACCGGGCCTCCTTGGACTTCACGGAGAAGCGCTCGGGGCCGGCCCAGTTGCAATGAGGCATACGGTCTTAGCGAGGGCGTAGGCGAGAAGAGATGAGCACAGGTCATGAAGCCTGCGGATCGTGCTCAAGGCCTAAGCAGTGAACCTGCACGTGGAGTGTGGATCCGTCCGAGACATCTTCTGCCGCATGGGCATCTCGAAATCCGGGTCGATTTGTCCGCCATGGCCCGAGGATAGAAGACTGAAGTCTTTTGCAAAATTTTATTTTTAAATCCAAGCGGAGAAATAGAACCAGTCACAGAACGAAGCGTTAAGGAGGAACCTGAGCTTCCAAGCGGTAAGGAAGATCTGGCGTCATGGGGCGGAGCCGAGTTATACCACCCGGGTGGGTGGGAGGAGCAAGCTTGAAGACCTTCCGGCAAGATTTAAAGCGGCAAGGATACTGCCAATGAGTGTGAATGAACAACATATCCATGTCCCTAGAACCAGACTTTCCCACTGGCAACCAGATGACAGCCTTCAAACATCTGAGTAAGAAATCTGTCTCCGGTGGAACAGACAGGGTGTCAGCTTCTACTTACCATGGATTGCATGATAGGCACAGGTCTAACAAACACAATGTTGTCACTCACTCCCCTGGAGCTTCAGGGTGTGCTTTCTAATTATTTTCATTGGATATACGGTCTTGGTTGGCCTACCCAGTTGCTGTATAACAGGTTCCAGTTTGGAGTAGGCAGTCCAGTGTCCTCTTGCATCTCATTTTCTGTACAGTTGACCTTCCCATATGTTGTGTATTTTCTGGGTGTGTCTGATATTACATCCTCTGATACAGTATGGTATGTCCTCCAGCAAGAAGGAGGAAGTCGTACCTTGTGAAGATTTGGTATGGTTGGGTCCTGCTCCCATTTCCCCAGCAATGCCACATGGACTCGGTGCTCAGCCTTTTTCATTGTCATTTGTTTTCAAATTTCTTCAGCTCTGCAATGCCTTCAGGTTGTGGCCCAGGACACAGGGGATACAAGTTCTGGGTGTTGTTTCTGCCTCCCTGCCCAGCGACTGGTCTCCCTTAAGTGGTCCCAGTTCTTGGCCTATTGTCAACTGATCTTGACTGCCTGGCTCTTTTGTCCCAGTTGTTGCCTGTCTGTTTGCTGCTTTACCCCAAAGTGCCTAACTGGGCCTGGTACTCATGAGTATGGAGTTCTGGGACCAGCTTAGGGTGTGCCCTCATCATCATGTGGCAGGTGTCCCCACACCTGTACAGGACTGGGACCGACCTGCTAGCAGTTCTCGTCTGGGTCTTCGCAATGGGAAGATTTTCTTTTAGAATAAAAAAAAGCGGCTACACTCACTGACATACCTGGTTCAACTCAAAGCAAACAAACGGAAAAAAGGACTGGCAACTCCGCGACCATTATGCCACGTAAACTAGTTAATCAACTAACCTGTACTCTCACGACCACAATGTTGACAGGCACACAGGTCTCCACTCCTAAAAGCCCCAACTTTTTTTTTTTTTTTTTTTTTTTTTGAGTGGAGACCTGCTTGCCTATCACAACAGTGACTGCGAGTGTAAATGTTTGTTGATTAAACAGTTTACACGACTTAATGTGCTGATCCTTTTTTCCGTAAGTTTTTCATTTAGCCAGTATTTTTCTCTAAGGGCCTCTGCTGGTACAAGTTAGACTCTTTTCATAGCCCTTCATCAGAGTTGAAGGTTAGAGGTTTTTTTTCCTAGGTGGCCAACTATTTTTTTTTTTTAATCAGAATGCCTCGCAAAAGACCACCTTTTCTGGCAGGAAGCATGTCACCTATTAACTAATCTTTCCCAATCTCAGGGCTCTAAATCAGTTTTAAGTGTTCCTTTCTGTGTGCAACAAAGATGTCTGTCGTGTATCAGTGTGTTCATTTTTAGGTGATGCCATAGCTGCTGGCTACTGAATATCCCAGTGGATTTCCAAATCAAGAAATTTTTCTGTGGATCTCATGTCTCACTCACTTGGCTTTGTTCCTGAACAGACTTTCCTTGGCCTGGGTTTGCTCATCAAGGAGTTCCTGTTGCCATCTCATGCCTCTGACCCAGGACTCCCCTACTTGTGGTCTGGGAGCCTGGTAAGACTCTTGCTTGACCCTTTTGAGCCTGGGTCCTTGGTTTAGTTTGTTTCCCACCCTTATCTGAATTTCGATATTGCTACTTAAATCCCACATGTATGAGTGACAGAAGCATTTCTCACCAGCCGGCCCGGTGGTGCTGAGGGTTGAGGCACGGGATGCCATACCTCTCGCCACGCCGGTGACCCAGGTTCAGGAATGAGCCAGGGCACCGGGGGTCAGCAGGGGAGGGTTCCAGGGCTCCGCGTCACAGTACAGACCCCCAGTGGAGACCGGGGGTACTACTAGTGCAGGAGTAACAAAATGTGTGTGAGGAGCGTGGCGGACATCCATGGCAGCCATTCTGATGTCATTGTACAGCTGCGCTCCTGGGGGGTAAAGAGGAAAAATCCCCAGCCCCGAGGATAGATGAAGGCACCTCCTATGCCAAGGCCACACTCCCGCCATCACGCTCATCATCCAGGGCTCCTCCCCAACTCCAGGCCTGGCGCACTGGATTATAGATAGAGCACCAGGGCGTCAGGCGGCCTCACCTCGGGGGGGGGGGGGCGCGCTCAGAGCAGAGAGATCCGCTGGGCTGGAGTGACCTGGTAATGATGAGTTTCAGACAGAGGTAGAGTCGGATCATGGGAGGTAGCTGGAGAGAGATCCTTGAGTGTCCAGAGTATATGTACCTGTCATTCAGTTTCCACCCTTGTCCTTGGGGAAAGCCTTTTCTTCTCTTGGCAGTGTGTGTGTGTGTGTGTGTGTGTGTGTGTGTGTGTGTGTGTGTGTGTGTGTGCTGATTTCGCTATATTCTATGTCTTGCTAGGGTCTGCTGTAATTGCTACTATGCCTGCTGGGGACGTTTTGTACTAGAGGGGTGCAGAAGCTCCTCAAAGTCATGTGGGATTCCACAGCGTTGATCTCCTGCCTACCACATCCTCTGGGAGAATCTACCCATATGTAATGAGTGACAGAAGCACAGTTAGGAGAAAAATAATTACTGAAGGTAAGAAACGTTTCTGTGTTAGGCTGGCTAAGTGGTAGGCAGTGGTGCACTGCACTGCCACCTGATTTGCAAATAACTCCCAGAATCCCACACTGGGGCTGGCTAGGGGCCAAGAATGTTGTGGAGGTAAAGCACAAAACTGTGGGATTGTTATGGAAAATGCCCCAAAACATGATGCTGTCAAGGAAAATGCTAACAATCATGCCATTTTCATTAACAAGGGAAAATCATGATATCCATGACTACTATGACAAAGGTACAGCCCTAATTTTTGATTCTCGTTAAAGTGTAGCATCTGCAACCAAAAGAAGAGAAGCAGAGCAATGATACTAGCTGTTCTGTTGACCCCAGATCAAGCACCAGCTAGAAGAGAAACCTCAGCTACTCTACGTCCAGCCTTTACAAGAAGAGGCTGCTGTAGGTAACCATTTAACACCAATTACAATAAAAATAAAAATCAATAAATAAATGGCAACTAAAATAGCTAAAAGTAGCAGTCTTCTACACTGTTCAACAGAGTTTTGTTTACTATTTAATAATTTTGTTTTTGCCATAAAATAAATTCTTACATGAGTTACTACCGGAGAGCCTCTACAGAGTGTTGACAGCAGGCTTACAATGGTCGATACTTGATTACTCAGTTTGGAGTCTGGTGTTGTTGACGGTGCTCCAGTGGAACTGCGCCCTGGTTTACATGCTAATGAGGGCCCAGCTGTAGTACCTCCAGCCGCTGCCATACGGAAAAGTAGTTCTTCTGTCAGTCCGTGTTTGGCTAATGGAGCTGGGTCAACTCCACGACGGGTAAATCTGTCAGCTAATGAAGCGAAACACCGCAAAGCACCATCTGAAACCTAGGAAAATTTTAACATTTTAATTCTCTAGATTTTTTTTTTTTTTTTTTAATTCATGTTGTAATTTTTAGCTACCAAACTATAAAAAAAAAATGCATATTTGTCAGTTTTAAAAGGCTGAAAAAAAGAAAACAATAAAATATAACAAGTCTGTAGCCTGAGTGAAAATACATTCTTATATGTACATTTTACATGTTGTCAGTGCTGTATCTAGCACAGTATTTACATGGGAGAAAAATATAATTACTTGGTTCATGCTGCTATCTTCTCAGAAAATAAATTCTATTTTGAAGATTAATGTATTTCTATGAAGAGATTTACTTTCCCCCATTACATCTACTGCATTTGGTGGTTGGAAATAAATAGCAGTCCAGCATGCTTTTCAGCAACAGGCAGCCTCATGTTTTATATTACTTGATATTATCCATAATATGCTGTAGTCAGAATATTACAATTCATGTTAATCAACCATCATTTTACCTGATGATCTTCATGCTTTAGTAAACTTGAGAGGGACTCCACACAGGTTTCTAGTGATGAATCCTGAGGTTCCATTTTCCCACACAACCTTGACACAACAGCCATGGCAGAATGCAGAGTATCTTTATGAACAAGGTGACCACTATCCCGAATGAAGGTCAACACACAGTTCAGGCCACCAGCCTCAAAAACTGCACCTGACTCACGAGTACAGATCAGTTCTAGCACCTAAGAAAGATTTAAATTTGTTTATAGATAAAGAATTTCAACAGCATATGGAACTTATAAACACATTTCATAATACACTTAGAACTTTTACCACCCTTATCTTAATTTATTTTTCTATTAGTTCCAACATTGTCAATGAGAACCTGTACATATAGAAACATAACAGAATTTGATGGCAGATAAGGACCCGCTTGGCCCATCTAGTCTGTCCATTTCCCTACCTAATGGATAAGCTGCAGATCCTAGTTAACCAACAGCTTACTTCCTCCTACCCCCCACTAGAATTGTCTTATGTCTGTAACCATGCATTCTTGAATTCCCCCACTGTTTTTGACTCCACAACCTCCTCAGGAAGGCTGTTCCATGCATCCACAACCCTCTCCATGAAAAAGTACTTCCCCACATTACCACTGAGCCGTTCCCCCTCTATCTTCAATTTGTGCCCCCTTGTTCTTTCACATCTCTTTTTCTGAAAGATGCTACCCTCTTGGACTTTGTTGATTCCCTTGAGGTACTTGAAAGTTTCTATCATGTCCCCCCCCTCCTCCCTCCTTTCCTCGAGACTATACATATTAAGCTCCTTTAGTCTTTCTTCGTATGTCTTCTGGTGCAGACCCTGCACCATTTTGGTTGCCCTCCTCTGGACAGCCTCCACCCTGTCTGTGTCTTTGCAGAGATGGGGTCTCCAGAACTGCACGCAGTACTCCAGATGGGGTCTCACCAACTGTCTGTACAGAGGGATATCATAGATACAGACACAGTGTCGGCAGATAAGGGCCTATGGCCCACCCAGTCTGCCCATTTGAGCTTGTAAGTTCAGTTTGTTTTCCTAGAAGTCTGTTGCCCCTTACCCCTGACCTCCAGAATTCCTTTAAGTCTATCCCATGCATTCTTAAATCCTGTGATTGTTTCAGCCCCCACCACTTCCTCTGGCAGGATGTTCCACTTGTCCACCACCCGTTCTGTGAAGAAATTCTTTCTGTTTCCTCTGAATCGTCCTCCTCAACTTCATCCCATGCCTCTAGTCCTGGAACATCTTTTCGGCTAAAATAGTGTTTTCCTGCACCCTGTTCCTCCCTGTAAGATAGCTTGTCGTCTCTATCATATCCCTCTCTCTCCCTCCTCTTCTCCAGGAGTACATGTTCAGTTCCTTCAACCTGTCTTCATAGGACTTGTGATGCAATCCATGCACCATCTTTGTTGCCCTCCTCTGAACCTTCTCTACCTATCTATGTCCTTACGTAGGTATGGTCTCCAGAACTGTACACTGTACTCCAGGTGGGGCCTCACTAGTGTCTTGTATGGCGAATTATGACCTCCCTTTCTGCTGGTAATGCCCCTGCCTATACATCCCAGCATCCTATTTGCTTTACCTGCTGCCTTGTCACACTGTTTCCCTACCTTGAGGTCATCAGAGATGATAACCCCAAGATCCCTTTCCTGCTTGGTGCATGCTATATCCTCACCCCCCCAACTGATATATTGTGCCAGGGTTTTTGTGCCCCATATGCATTATCCTGCACTTCTTTGCATTGAATTTCAACTGCCAAACCCCTGACCATTCTTCAACTTCCTATTTTCTACTGGTGATGCCTCTCCCTATGCATCCCAGTATCCCCCCAGCCCTCCTTACTGCTTTCTCACACTGCTTGCCCACCTTTAGGTCATCTGATATAACTACCCCCAGGTCCCTTTCCATTTTATTATTGTCAGTATCTCACCCCCCATTGTGTACTCTTCCGCTGGGTTTTTGTTTCCCAGGTGCATTACTTTGCACTTCTTCATGCTGAATCTAAGCTGCCATACACTTGACCAGTCCTCCAACCTTGCCAAGTCCCTTCTCATCATTTCCACCCCACCTTGTGTATCAACCTTATTGCAGATCTCTACGTCGTCTGCAAAGAGACATTCTTTTCCTTCCAGTCCCTCTGCAATGTCACTTATAAAGACATTAAGAAGGACCGGACCCAGTACTGAACCCTGCGGTACCACACTAGTAAATCCCCCTTTCTTCATTGTGGACTCAGTTTACTATTACCCTCTGCGTCCTGTTGTCCAGTCAATGTTTTACCTAGGCTACCACTCTGGGACCCACTCCCAAGCTGGCTAACTTATTAATCTTTTGTGCGGGACTGTGTCAAATGCCTTTCTAAAGTCTAGAAAGGCCACGTCCAAAGCCCCTCCCTGGTCTACTACTTTGGTCACCCAGTCAAAGAAATTGATTAGATTTGTCTAATCAGTCAGGATGCTCTGAAGGAAGGAGGGGGTGCCAACTAGAGGGCATGGGTGGAAGCTGGGGGGGGGATTCAGGGGAGAAAGTAGGTGGTGCCACTTCACTGAGGGTGGTGGAGCCATGGAATGCGCTGCCCAGGGGGCTGGTGGAGGCAGACGGTGGAGGGGTTCAAGAGGGGGTGGGACAGGTACAGGGGAAGGGTTCTGGAAGCAACATCCAATGCAGCAAGATTATCCGGGACTGGGTAGGGAGAAGCCAGAGAGAGAGAAAGGGGCAGCAAGATCAGCTCCCAGGGTGGGGGCTGACCAAACGAGCAGACACGAAAGACCGTTAGACCTATTCTGCTGGCATTTTAGTGTGTTAGTATGTATGTATGTTAGACATGACCTTCCCGCTGTGAATCAATGCTGCTTTGGGTCCTGTGCCCCACTGGCCTCTACGTACTCAACAATTGTTTCCTTTAGAAGTGACTCCATCATTTTCCCTACCACCAAGGTCAAACTGACAGGTCTGTAGTTGCCTGCCTCGGTCTTGCTCCCACTTTTGTGAAGGGGAATCACATCCATCCTCCTCCAGTCCCACACCATCCTCCCCATTTGTTAAAAAAGGTAGTCAATGGTGTTACTAGTTCTCCCTTTAGTTCTTTTAGAATTCTGGGGTGAATCCCATCAGGTCCCATTGCTTTGTCCACCTTCAGTTTTAGGAGTTCTTTCAGAACCCTTGCTTCTGTGAAAGGACTATCATCGACCCCCCATCCAGAGTGCTTCTATGGACCCAGATTAGGTACCTCCCCTCTTCCTTTGTGAATACTGAGCAGAAGTACTCATTCAGTATCCTGCTGTTTCACTGCCCACCCACCCTCCTCTTTATTCAGCCTCAGTATCCCTCCCTTTGTCTTTCTTTGCTCCCTAATGTACCTATAAAAGGTTTTATCCCCCCTTCTTAACAGAGTTGGCAATCTTTTCCTCGGTTTGGGCCATTGCTATCTGACCACCTTCCCCGCTTCCTTCTGCTTTAACTGGTACAGTTCTCTGTCCTGGTCCTTCTGTGTTTCCTTATACTTCCTAATGCTATCTTTTTCTCCCTAACCTTCCCCGCCACCTCTTTTGAGAACCATAGTGTTTTTCTTTCGTTCTGATTTGTTTATTTGCTTCACAACAAGGCTTGTTGCCTCTGTGATGGCAGTTTTGATTTTTCTCCATTGTTGCTCCATCCCTCCTTCTTGCCTGTTTGCTAGTGCTTTTCTGAGGCACTCTCCCATTTTGACAAAATCAGCCCTCCTGAAGTCCAGTACCTTCACTTTTGTATGGCTTGACTCTGCAGCCGAGTTTATCGTGAACCACACTGGTGGTCGCTTGTTCCCCGATGGCTACCCACTTCTAGATCGGAGATCCTCTCTCCATCCCCATTTGAGAGTACCAGGTCTAAGACTGCTCCCTCCCAAGTGGGTTCCAACACTAGCTGTCTGAGGCATGCCTCCCTTTAGGGCATCAAAAATGGCCCTGCTCTTGGATGTGGCTGCAGCAAAGGTGCTCCAGTTAACATCTGGCATATTCAGGTCCCCCATCAGCAATATCTCCCCTTTCTCTGCCATCCTAAGGAGGCCTTCTATCATTTCCTTGTCCAGTTCCTCCCAGAGACAGGGGTCTGTATACAACCAGTGTGGACTGTGGTGCGACTTCCAGTCTCCAGGGTGACCCACAGTGCCCTCCTCTCCTCCTTGTTTACCCTTTAGTTCCACTCCTCTGATCCCTTCCCTTACATAAGAGTTATTCCTCCTCCTCCTCTTCTACCCTGCTAGTGGTCACTGGTACAGCTACAGCTGAAAGAGCAGCTGACAATGGGGGAAGACAACTCGTACTAAGGAACTGCCAGCCCACGGTGCTAATCTAGACCACAATTTCATTTTTTAATGCAGTAGTTAAAACAGGACGTACATTTAAAAGCACAGCTCGTAACTTCTGAGTATGAGCCAAGATGCCACCAAGCAGTGCAGCCCCACCCCAGAGAAATAGCACTTTGATGATGTACAGTAAGAAGCAGGACTGCAGGCGCACTATATATAAAAAACAAACTGGGAGGGGGAATTTAAATATACATATAGTACTTTTGACTGCAGTTTTACATGTATGGGGCTACAGTATATATTAGCCCATAAATGTAAAACTGCAGATAAAGTACTGTATGTATATTTAGATGTCCCTTCCCCCAATTTTAATGTTCGATATATAGCATGCCTGCAGCCTCGCTCCCAACCGTACATCACCAAAAATTAGGTTACTCACCTGTAACCATAGTTCTAGGAGTGGTGTGATGTGTGTGTGTGTGTATATATGTGTGTGTGTGTATATATATATATATATATATATATATATATATATATATATATATATACATACATACACATATATATATACACACACATATATACACACACACACACACACACACATATATATATATATATACACACACATACATATATACACACACACACACACACACTACGGTCAAAGTTTTAGAACACCCCCATTTTTCCAGTTTTTATTGAAATTTACGCAGGTTAATGTCTCAATGTACTCTGAAATTAAAGCATAGAACAAATAAACAATTGGAGATAAAAAAAAATCATAGAATCATTTTAACAAAATTTAATCTAAATTTTTGACTCATCAAAGTAGCTACCTTTTGCAGATATACTGTAACCGCCGAACACACCTGTGGCATTCTTTCTACAATGGACATCAAATATTGTTGGAAGTTCTTCCTAACACTGTTGCAGAAGTTCCTACAAATGTGTTGCACTTGTAGGTTGCTTTGCTTTCACCCTTCTGTCCAGTTCATCCCAAACCAGCTCGATGGGGTTTAAGTCTGAGACTGTGCTGGCCATTCCATGATTTGAAGCCTACCGTCTTGTTCTTGTCCTCGAAGGTAGTTCTGACCTAGCCTGGAGGTATGTTTTGGGTCATTATCTTGCTTAGGATGAACCCTGACCAACTAAGCGTGAGACCAGAGGGTATTGCATGGCGCTGCAAAATGCTCTGGTAGCCCTTTTGGTTCAGGGTGCCAGTCACTCTGTGCTGTTGTCCTGTGAGCCACCTATCACGCAAGCTGACTCTCAGAAACTTGTCTTCTGATTCTGTTGTGGCTTTGGGTCTGCCACACCTCTTCGTGTCAGAGTTTCCAAGTGCCTTTTGATAGTGTAGGAAACTGTACTCACTGACACCTTGGTTTCCTTTGCAATTTCTCTACAGCAGTTTTTGCTAATCTAAACTTTTTTTTAACCTCTAGCAGTTTACCGTTTACCTTTGTACCATTTCAGGTTATTCACTGGACTTGAATTGCTTAAATTTCAATAAAACTGGAAAAATGGGGTGTTCTAAAATTTTTGACCGGTAGTGTGTATATATATATATATATATGTGTGTGTGTGTGTGTGTGTGTGTGTGTGTGTGTGTGTGTGTGTGTGTGTGTGTATATATATATATATATATATATATATATATATATAAAATATATATGTATATATGTGTGTATATATATGTGTGTATACATACATACATACATATATACTATACATATATACATATATACATATATACATACATACATACATACATACACATACATACATATATACATACATACATACATACATACATACATACATACATATACATACATACATATACATATATACATATACATATATACATATATGTATACACACATATATATACACACATATATTTTTATATATATATATATACACACACACATACATATACACATACATACACACACACATATTTCACATCCGCACTCAGGCAGTTCCACTAGACTTGGCAGAAGTCTTCAAGCTAAGCTCCTCCCACCACCCAGGCAGTATATCCCTCCCGACTCAGACCCGTGATGTCAGATCTTGCACGCTGGAAGCAGGAATCCATGGGTCACTTGCCAGCGGAGGCGGGATGGGTTGTGTGGCTGTGATCATATACCTGTCCTAGAACATCAACCATCTTTCCAAATTCTGGAAGGTAGTCTAAGCCTTCTTCTCTCCTCCTACTCAGCCTCCTCCCTTTCCTGTCCTCAGGGTGGGCGACACTGCACATACTGATCCTATTTCTGTAGCAACTAAATTTAACTCCTTCACTTCCCATGCTTCCCCCATGTTCTCCTCTCTCCCCTGACCCTCCACCTTCCTCCCTCCTTACCCCCAGGGACTCCCTTCCTTCTCTTTCTCGCTAGTATCGCCCAACTGATACTCTCAAGACCCTCCTGGCACCAAACCCTGGCCAAGGGCAAGAGTCCCGAAAGTCTTGACTATAAGTCCTACATCTGGCCACTCCAGCCATCACCTTCCCGCTAGCCTCCCTCCGAAAACTCTATTCCTCTCTCTCTCTCTCTCATCTGTTCCAGCTGCATGGAAGCACACCATCGTTGTACCCCTTCCTAAAGGTGGCGATCTGTCAAACTCTGAAAACTACCGCCCCATCCCCCTTCTCCCACTCTTTGCAAAGCTCCAGGAGCATACAGTTCTATCCTAGCTCTCCCCATACCCTGACTCCTCTTCCTTTTTCATTCCTTTCCAGTCTGGTTTCCGGAAATTCCATTCTACCTCCTCTTCCCTCATAAGGCTTATTGACTCCGTCGTCTCAAGTATGGACCAGGGCCTTATCACCTCCATAATCTGTCGACCTAACCAAGGCTTTCGACACTATATCTTATCCCCTTCTGCTAGATAAGCTCACATCAGCGGGGCTATCTTCCCCCGCCACTTGCTGGTTCCACTCCTACCTAGATGGTAGGACCCATTCAGCAAGGATAGACAAGACTGTACCCCCCCCCCCAATCAGTACTGGCGTCCCCCAAGGCTCTATCCTTGGCCCCCTTCTCTTCTCCTTAACGACCTCCCAGACACCTGCACCACTGCATCCATTCATATGTATGCAGACAACCCTGTTCTGTATATCTCTGGCCCCTCCCATTCCGATGTGGAAACCAGACTCCAGCTAGACTTTGACAAAGTTCAGCTCTAGTTCTGCTCCAACCAGTTTTATTTTTTTTTTGCATATTCTTTTTATCCCTCCTTACTGCACCCAGTTACCCACTCCTTCGGGCGGCCAGCCTTTGCCCTCCACCGCCTCTCCCATTCTGCCGTCCTGCTGCTCCCTCACCCAGCTGATCTGAACATATCCCTTCATCAAGGGGGGCCCCCCTACCTGCCGGGGGCCATCAGGAGGGTTGACCGGAGTGCACCTCAGCATGCCCTTGCTTATTTGCCGGATAAGGGTACGCAGCTTCGGGAGACTCCCAGCATGGGGAAGTGGGGCCGCCGTCATCCAGTCAGCGTGGGTGCCATTTTCACGTTTGCCTGCCACATCTACAGCGTCACTCTTGTAGTGCTCCCAATCTCCACCAGGGGCCGCTACAGAGCAAGTCAAGCCCTACAACCAACCCCAGGAGAGGACAGCAGTCCTCCAGATGCTCAATCCTCTCCTTCCCCTGCCGAACCAGAGTCGCTGGTGTGGCATCCAGTGCCTCAACACTCAGCGCCACTAGGCCGGCCACCCAGTTATTCCTTTTTTTTTGCATCATATTTTTATTCTTATTATACAAACATAATACAGACAGATCAACATATAAAAGTACAGCATCAGCATATGGTAACAAATATACAAAAAAAGTAAAGACAATCTCTTATTACATATAATTCATAACCACTTCCAGGTGTCATTGCCATGGTGTCCTTATAATTTATTTATTTGCTTTTGTTTACCAGGTAAGTCACACTAGACAGCCAAGTGCCTATTTTCAGGTGCGACCCGGGAAGGTTACAAGCTTGGATAACAGGTACAGCGACATATAGGACTTGAACACAAAGAGTATTAGAACACAGAGATAGTTGCATGTCATATAGTGAAAGAAGGTAACCAGTAAAAGGACACCTGCCCGGGGAGGGTTACAGAAAGCCCGGGAGAGTTAAGATACAGCGTATACATATAATGAGTGAGTCAGAATTTACATACAGTGGTGATTGCAGGTACTAATAAAAGTTTACATACAGGGGTGGTTGCAGGTACTGACAGAATAACATTACAATAACCAAAGAAGAAATCTAGTCCTGTGACCAGGAGGGTAAGAGCAGCGGTCCTGGGGTGCGCAACCCCACCGAGAGAGGATTGTTCAAGGGGCTACAGTGCACAGGGACAGGCGAAGGAGCCCTTCAGGAATGCCCATAGAGACGTTTTGAACCCTGAATGGGAGGGGGTGGATCGAGTAAGGGCAGGGAATGAGTTCCATAGCTTGGGGGCATAGTTGGCGAAAGCCCGATCCCCGTAAAGGTGCGTGTTCTAGGGACCACGCATTTAAGTGCCGCTCTTGACCTAAGGTGGTGGGAAGAGTTTCCGGAGAAGAAGGACGGGGCGAGGGCCAAGGGGGTGGATGTTCTAATGATGTTGTCGATGAAAGTCCCTGCTACGAAGGTGCGATGTTTCTCAGGGGGGAGCCACTCAAGGCGTGTATAAAGGTCACAGCGGTGAGTCAGGGAGGCGGAGGCGCTGAGCAGATGCTGTTGTAGGCCAGATCCCATTTTGAGAGGTTGATTTTGGCAATGGGTAAAGGTCACTAGCCCATAACAGAGGGAGGGAGGAGGAGAACACCCTAGCTAGGGCCATCCGAGCAGCCCGTGTGAGGCAGTTTTGGCTCTGTATGCAAGTCCGAGTTTGACATTCGTAGCCTTGCAGATGTTCCTGATGTGCAGGGAAAGGTCCAGCTGGGGGTCTAGGGTCACACCAAGGTACTTGACAGCAGCAGCTATCTGCAGGGGCCGGTCGTCAGCCCCGCGTATCAGAAGGGGCAGGGCAGGAATTTGTTCTATTCAGGGACCCGAAGAGCATAACCTGGGTTTTTTTGAGGTTGATGACAAGCTTATGCTCGCTCAGCCAGATTTGTACCCGCTTGAAGTCGGCGTTTAGTTGGGAATTGATGATGCTGATGTCTCTGGCGCTATCCAATAGGACAAGGTCATCAGCGTATAGGGTCGCAAGCCCATGGGTGATGATGGATGGCAATTCGTTGATGAAGAGGGAGAAGAGATCGGGCCAAGGACAGACCCTTGGGAGATACCACATGGGACAGTGGTGAGGTTGGAGAGGGTCTTGTTGAAGTTTGTGTATTGCTTCCTATCAGTGAGGTAATTATGGAACCAGGCATGGCGGGGTTCGAGTCGAGGGAGAGCAGAGTGGCGCTGAGGAGGGTGATCAACCCTGTCGAAGGCCTTGGATAGAATCCACAGTGCCCCAGTGAGGTTGCCCTGATCAGTTGCAGTTCGGATCTGCGAGGTGACTACAGCGAGGGCGGTAGCTGTGCTGTGCCCCTTCCTGAACCCGTGTTGAGCCGGGGAGAGGAGATTGTGCTCCTGTAGGTACTCTGTTAACTGGGAGGCCACAGCTTTCTCTAGGAGTTTAGATGCGGCTGAGAGAATAGCAATCGGCCAGTAGTTCAGGGGATCTTTCGGGTTTCCTTGCTTGAGGACAGGGGTGATCTTTGCTATTTTCCAGATGTTGGGGATGACACCGGTGGCAAGGGAGGCGTTAAAGATATGTGTCATTGGCCAGGCTAGGAGGTGCGCGCCTACCCTGAGGAGTTTTGGCTCGAGGTTATCGTGCCCTGGGCCGGTGTGGGGGGGAGAGGCTAGCGAGCAGCCCCTGGGTCTCGGAGATAGACACCTGCCGTAGAAAGAAGGAGGGTCTGGGTGCGGGTCCGGGTTTACCGGAGTTGGAGGGGAACTTTGTAGGTGGGTTATAGTTAGAGGACTTGGGGGCAGCGGGGGCAGGAGGAAGAGGGGTGGCCTGTTCGGTGAACATAGTGTTAAAGGTGTTTGCGATTGTGTGGGGGTTATTACAGCTGACCCCATTAATGAGCAGATCAGTGACTTGTCCTCTCGGAGAGCCCCCGACCGCGTTTTTTATGTTCTGCCAAAAACTCCTTGGGCTGTTGGTTGAAGAGAGTAGCGCGGATCAGCAGAACTCACTTTTGGCAACTCTGATGGCTTTTTTGCAGGAGTTTCTGAAGCACCTGAAAGTGGCGAGATCGTTGGCGCTATGAGAGGCGTCCTAGGTCTCCCAGCATTTGTCCCTGTTTCATTAGAGAGAATAGATCCCCATGGAGCCATCTGGTGTCGGTAACTCGCACCCTCCTCCTGGTGAGGGGGGCATGCTTGTCCTGCACTGGGATATATTTGGCTAGGAAAGCATCCAGTGCTAGATTTGGGTCCAAGGAGGAGGTGACCTCAGACCAGTCCATAGATCTGAGGTCCCTGAGGAAGTCGGGCAGGTGGAGCTTTGAGTAGTCCCTCATCTGTATCACTTTGCTAGGTATTTTTGCCTGAGGGATGCTCCAGGTACAAAAGGTGGGTGAGTGGTCCGAGATGACATCGGGTAGGATGCCCGAGGATGAGACTCTTGTCGGGCCTGTTGGTCAGGACCCAGTCGATCAATGATCCTTTACCCCCCCGGGTGAGGGTCTTGTTGGTTCGGTGATAACCTGGCTCAGAGCGAGGCCTGATAGCAACTGCTCGTAAGATTTTGAATTGGGTCCCATCCAGTCAAGTTTGAGGTCACCGATAATGAGTACCTCACTTGTCCCTACTCTGGAGCTGATGGCGTGTAGTAGTGAGGAGAGTCCAGGAATTCCACCTCTGGGAGGGTTATAGCAGCAAATTAGGTGGATTTTCTTTGTGAGTCCAAGAAGGAGAAGGAAGTGCAGGAACTCACATGTTGAGGGGGTGGTTGATTGATGGTCAACGGGAGACACGTTGAGGTGGGCTTTGTAATAAAGTAGCACCCCACCCCCTCGTTTGTTACCCTTGCGATCGCACCGTATGTGGCTATAGCCTGGCAGGGTACACGTACCATCAGGAGTGTGGGGTTTTAGCCACGTTTCAGTGATGCCCAAAATATCTGGGTTATAGTGGGCAACCCAGGCAGTGAGCTCAGCAAGGTTGCATAGGAGGCTGCGGATGTTTAGATGGGTGATTTTTAGCCCCTTGACAGCAAATCGGGGGTGAGGTGCCACTGGGAGTCATCCTGTATGTGAGTGGAAGCCCCACCCCAGGTGGGCCCAGGGGAAGGGGGGTTACGGAGGGGTGCATGCTAGTTGGGGAGAAAAGACAGGTAGGGCAATGGGGGAACCTAGTTGGTTTGAGATTAATTGATTAATTAGGTCTGCCCTTTTTAGTGCAGTACCCTAGAGAGAGGAGAAAATGTGCCGTTTCTGGTTTTTTTTTTTCTTTTCTCACTTGTTAGCTAGGATTACTTGAGTCTGCCTCTAGTGGCAGGTTAATATAACCTGCAAATGGAGAACCAAGCAGATAGACCATTCTTAACCTATTTAAGGGAGAGCCGACCAAGGGTGGTGGTGGGGGCGGCGGGGCTAGAGCCTTCAGAAATGTGGCACAACAACGTAACAGGGAACCGTTAGATTACCTACCGCTGAAGTTGAGCCGCCTTCACTTGTTCTCCGGTAAGCGGGGGTGGTGGGGAGGGTCAGAGCACCTCGTGACCGGGGTCCGGCTCTGTGGAGGAAAAGGGAGAGTTTAGTGGTTTTTAGCATTTTTATAGACAGGCTGGGGCGCCTGGAGGAAGACGAATCGCAATATGAGGCATGGCTACAGTTAAAACAGGATCACTTTGCAGCGGTTTGAAATTGGTGCCTAAAAACTGTATACCAGAATTTAAACAGGGGAAACTGCATACTGAGTTTTGCAGAATTTTATCATGCATTGTAGTGCAGTTAGGCTGCTAAATGTGCTAAATGTGAAGATAGTACAGACACCCAGCTCTCTCTGCAGCAGTTTGAAATTGGCACCTAAACTGTTGTATCAGAATTGCAGTACATTTCAATTGCAGCTCACAGTCCTTAAGGGTGTTTCCAGTCCACAGAGCTGATGAACTATGAAGCATAAAGAAAAAAACTATCTCCAGACGTGTGGGGAAAGTAATTCAATTAAGGAGCCTTCTAGAGCCTTCAGAAATGTGGCAAAGCAACGTAGCAGGGAACCGTTGAATTACCTCGCTGAAGTTGAACCGCCTTCACTTGTTCTCGGTAAGTGGGAGGGGCGTGAAGCACCCTCCGACCTCGAGGTCGGCTCTCGCTGAAGTTGAGCTGCCTTCACTTGTTCTCCGGTAAGCGTGTTGTATCTTAATACACTTGCCAGTTCATTTGTCGTACTTTGTTTATAGTTCCCATTTTCAATAGGTGACAGCTTTGAAGCTTCTAGTATAACTTTGGTATTAATTTGATTCCCCCCAGGCTTTCTATTAGTTCATATTTTATCGATATGTAACAGATAATAAAAACAAATAAACACCTCCCCCATCCCATTTGTTAATAAGAAAGAAAAAGTTAGAAACAAGAAATACAATACAATCCCTATTAAGATTAAGAACTCCACAATACCCCCACCTCAAATGGTCCGTCCAGAAGGGATTTTTTTTTTTTTTAATTGCCTATCTAATTCCCAGGTCCCCCTCAGAGACGTCTATCTCGCAAGAAGGCCCCGCGCCTTAACATCAGGGCTTCATCAACTGTCAAAGCATTCAGGAACCCACCCCAGTCAACTGAAAAGCACTCTTCCTTACCTTTTAAGACATGTCTATCTAACCACTGTTAACATTTGTATAGCTAACTGTTTCCATAATTCTGGGGTAGGAACAGTTCCGGTGACTCAGATTTTGAATACCCTGACAAGCTACTATCAACAACACCCTGAGCCACCTAGGGTGTAAAGACCACTTCTCTGCCTCCTCATCTTCCACTCCAAAGAGGAGTGAAAGGGGTGACATCCTCACCTGTGACCCGCTCATAGCAGACAGCTCCCTTACATTACTTTGCAAATATCTTTGCAATGGTGGGCACTCCGAGTAATAGTGGGAGAAAGTGCCCTGAGGGGCTCTGCATCTAGCACAGTTCGATGGCACCCCAGGACTGAACTTGTGTACCACGCTGGGAGGGAGGTACAAACAATGCAGGAACTCATATTGCATCTCTTTGCACTTGTTACACACAAGGAGGCCCATATGTGAGCCTAGGAGTAGTTCCCAGTTAGCATCTGTGAGGTCTATGCCCAAATCCATCTCCAAGCATTGTCTGGCCTTAATAGCACTATTGGTGAAGTGACTTCTATCTAAACGTGCCACTTGGCATACAAGGATTTTTCCTTTTTCCCTTGCACCCAAGGTCTCCCTTTTCACCTCAGCTAGAGGAGAGTTCCGCCACCTCGGCCTGTTCAGCTGTTGACAGTAGTGGCGTAACTGTAGAAACCTGAACAGGTGGGAGCTGGGTAAACCAAACGCAAGGCGGAGATCTTCAAAAAAGTGCATAGTTGTGTTTGTAATCAAGTCCCCCAGGCACCCAACTCCTCTGCTCTGCCATAAAGAGAAACCCATATCCCCTATACTGGGTATGAAACCGGGATTATCCGCCACCAGGACCAGCAGGGTGGGAATTTCTGTAACTCCCTTCTTCCTTATACATCCCCAGGCTTCTAACGCAGCAATAACCAGAGGATATGGGGAATTTAGCAGACGATATGCCCCAAAACCCTTCTCTGACAAATATACAGACACTCTCCTAGGACATCCATCTTCTACATCTATCCAGCTGGTAGCTTCCCCCCCATTTACCCAATTACGTAGGTATCTATATTGAGCCGCTAGGTAGTACCCCTTGATGTCTGGGAAATCTAATCCCCACATTCCTTTGCTGCCTTCAATTTCTTGAGACTTATTCTCTGTTTCTTGACATTCCAAATAAATTCCAAACTTAATGCGAACACTTTTAATCATGCATTCATGGACCTGAGTGGTGTCCTGCCACCTTGCTACATCTCTCACGTCTCTCACCCCCCTCACAAGTGACTATTCTGGGAAAGAGACTCGGCACCCTTCTCATCCTCCTTTCTAGTTCAAAACCCTCTCAGCCCATGAAGCCAGGAGTTACCTACCCAAGATATTAAGGAAATCAAGATTTAGTGGCGACACCCTGGATCGTAAGTTTGTAGCCCTTACGTTGGATGAAATGCTGTCACCTCTAACACATATTATTAACATGTCACTTAGTTACTCAATTCTCTCAGAAATAGAAATCTGCCACTGTGACACCAGTTCATAGGTCTGGGGATCGCACAATTACTGGGAACTACAGGCCTATCTGCATCCTGCCCCCACTCTCGAAAGCTCTTGAACGCATAGTGGCTGACCAACTGGTTGAATACTTAGAGAAATATCCGCTACAGTGCCCGCAACACGGGTTCAGAAATAGTCACAATACCACTACCGCCCTTCTGGAGTTCATAGGCTTTATTCACCACTCCTTAGATCAAGGACACCTGGTCGGTGCTGCTTTCATTGATTTAACCAAAGCTTTCGACACAGTGAATCATGCACTCCTGGTTGAACGGCTTGCCACCATTGGCCTAGCTCGTGACAGCATAGCCTGGTTTGAAAGTTACCTGCACAACCGTACACAGCAGGTGAAGATTGGTAACACTCTCTCGAATAGCAGACATGTCTTGTCTGGAATTCCTCAAGGGTCCATCTTGGGCCCTCTTTTATTTAGCATTTTCCTCAACAACCTTCCTTACTCCTGTCAGGGTCACATAGTTTTACATGCTGACAATGCTGTCTTGTTTACCAGTGATCCAGACTCTAAGGTTCTTGAATCCAGGCTAGAGAGTAATTTCGTAGTCGTAGAAAGATGGTTCCATAAGCACATGTTAGTTATGAATTACAACAAGACTAAAACTATGCTGTTCTCCAGCTCCAAAAATAGGCACAGAACTTACCCTCTTTCTATCACCAACGAAGAGGGCTCTCCCCTGGAGCTAGTTCAGCTCTTTAAATATCTGAGGATTACTACTGACAGTACGATGACCTATGCCTATCACATGGACAACACTGCTAAGGCTGTTGACACCCACACTGGGCTACTTTATAGGCATAAGCAAGGTTTGACCCCAGAGGTTCTTAAAATGGCCATTCAAAGCTCTCTTGTCTTGCTTATTGATTACGGCTTACCAATCTATGAATCAGCTACTGAAACAACTCTTCGCCGCATCACAGTTGCACTCAACAAAGCATGCCAGCTCCTTACCGGCTCTGCCCGTCTGTCCCATACCTGCGACATGTACGCTCAAGCTAACTGGCTCCAATTCAAAGGCAGACTCTTGTACCAAACAGGTTTACTGTCAAACAATAAGCTTAGGCAAAATGCCCCCAGGAGTGCAAAAGCTTATTACCCCCACTATCAACCGTCATTGAACCAGAAGCTCTACTAGCCAGATTTTTAATATACCCCTCTGTCGCACTTCTCTGGGACAAAAGGTCCTTTACCTACCGTGCCCCGCTATGGATGAACTCGTTGCACCATGACATTACTTCAGCATCCACCTTGGGCTCCTTCAAGGTTAAACTTAAGCAACAGCTAGTTGATGACGCTAGTTGTGACTGCTTCCAATAACCTTCCTTCTTGTGACCAGCACTTATTCTAACATTATGCTATCCTGAACTTATGCATAACTGTTCTCAGCATGGAAATAACTGTTCTAAGTTGCTAATCATTCTCTTTTCACATTTCCTCTTGATCCCTTCTACTCTTTCCCCTCACCTCTCCAAAGCTTTTCCCCATCCCCTTCCCCCGCTCACTTTAAAATGCTTTGTCCCATACCTTCTCACCTCTGACGAGGCCCCTGGGCTGATGCCATCATTTACCTTGTTGATTATTAGATATTAGGCTGAGTCTGTTCTCATTTTCCTGTAAAGGGTCATTTCATAAGACCCCACCCCTTCTACTATGACCCTTTGAATTCCAGGTTTTAATCAAATATGCACCTTGACATTCACTGTACAATGCCACATGTATTGGAACTTCTCTAGTTATATACTGTTGTAATGTCTTGTATGATTCCTTGTTTTGTTTGTTCTCCGTCTCATACTTTTCCAATATGTATTGTTCCTCTGACATGGAACCTATGAAATGATCTTGTTCTCAAAGGTGTTATCCGAAATTTTAATAAACACAAAAAAATTCTGAGAATCCCCTTTCCATGCACTTTAAATATCTACTAGATGGGCAGTATGGAACCATCTGTAAAGCGTACAGAATTCTTGGTAAAATATTCATGTTTAATAAATTTATCCTGCCTAACCAGGATATTGGAAGGGCCCTTTCATCTAAACAAATCACAGGATTGAGGATAGTATTAAATAGAGGGGTGTAATTAAAGGAAAACTGTTCAAAACATTGGGGGCAATCACCAAGGGCTGCAAAAACGACCGATTAAAACAACCTATATAGTTTAAAATGAATGCAACTAACCTTTCATGAGTTATTTATTGTAGTAATGTTGCTCCTGGGTGCACCATGTCAAAAGTGCCGCCGCACCAGAAGACTAAGTGTGATCCTGGCATCCGGTCCTATGCCGGAATGCTTGTAAAAATGACAAGCAAGGCACATTTACACGGGATAAAAAGAAACACTGTGCCATGTAGAGGTCTGTTAACTTCTAGAATCAATTCCTGGTGAAAACAGAGCAGTGTAAGGTATTTAAAATCATTATTAAAGTTGCAGCTCTGAGTTCGGTCATGTGCAGTAGCACCTAGCACTCAAAGTTCAGGCATGTGCAGTAGCACTAGGTGCTACTGCGCATGACCGAACTCGGAGCTGCAACTTTAATAACGATTTTAAGTACCTTACACTGCTCCGTTTTCACCGGGAGTTGCTTCTAGAGGTTCAGTTAACAGACCTCTACATGGCACAATGTTTATTTTTATCCCATGTAAACGCATTCTCGCTCATCATTTTACAAGCATTCTGGCAAGGGACCTGATGCCAGGGTCATCTATCTTCAAAAGGGCGGCACTTTTGGATATGGCACATCCAGGGAGCAACATTACAACAATAAATAATCTCATCGAAAGGTTAGCTGTATTCATTTTAAACTACACAAGTTGTTTTAATCTGGCATTTTTGCAGCCCTGGTGATTGCCCCCACTGTTTCGGACAGTTTTCCTTAAAGTGCATATACGTTGTCAAGATGGGGCCCCACCTTAATGCCCAGGTAAGTGAAATGCTTTTGCACCAGTTTTAAACCCCATGTAGAGTCTTTCCACCCCTTCCCCAGCTTTGTCCAGAAATAAAACCTCCGATTTGTTCCAATTCAATTTAGATAATGAAAAGGCCACAAACTGGGTAATAACCTGCAGTAGGGCCGATACAGATTCTTCCTGTTTTGTGAGGAATAGTAAGATGTCATCACTGTACAAGGTTATTACATGTTGTCCTCCCCCCTTTCCCTGGGACCACAAATTCCTGGTTGGTTCCTGATTCTGATGGCTAAGGGCTCAATCACTATGGCAAGCAGAAGAGGGGAGAGGGGACACCCTTGCTTAGTGCCCCTACTCAGGCAAAATGCCTCCGAGAGAGAGAGACCATTCACCAGTACTCATGCCCTAGGAGCCTGGTAGAAGGCCTGCACTAGTCTCACAAACCCATCTCCAAATCTGAAATGGTGGAGAGCGCTTAACACCCCCGTTATTTCTTATCACCAAAAAGATCACCTCCATGTCCTTTGGCACTAGGTAGAGACTCTCTGGCCCCGTCCACACTACGCCGCTTAAATGCTATCACGGTTCCACACCGTTACAGACATTAACCAGTAGTGTGTGTCCACACTGCCTGTGAACTGTCTCGGTAACGGTGTGGAACTGAGACAGCCCGTCCAGATTGTGGGTGCTGTGGGACCATTACGGACGGTACCCTATACCACAATGCAGTGCGTTCTGCACTGGGGGACAGCTGGGGCAACACGTCCACACTACACCCAGTAACATTACCGAGGCAGATCCGGTTTCATAACTGTTGTGAAACCACCTCATATTTGGTTTCCACAACGGTTACGAAAATGCCCTCTGTAAAGTTACAGGTGTAAACGCAAACCGTTGCAGTAACGGTTTGGATCCTCTGTAATGTTACAGAGGGGGTTTCGGGTTGTAGTGTGGACAGGGCTTCTATGCTTCCAGCCCTCCCTACCTTCCACACCCTTGACGGGACTTTGATTGAAGACACGACCTGTCAGGTATTTAGGGGTTTGGCTAGACTAACACTTTGACTTTTTTAGGCATGTGGATGCCATTCACAAGAAAGTGCACCGAAGTCTGCTGCGCTATTCAGGAAACCTGGGTGCATCCCCTTGCCAGACCACCATGCACTTGGCCAGACAAATATCCCTGGCCAGACTGGACACCCTCTTTAACTCATTATGTCGTTTCCCTCTTGACTGTCCTCCTCTCACATCATTATAACCTCTATAAATCCCTCTCCTTCCCATCTCTTGAGGACAGGCACCTCACTCATTGTGCTAGTTTCATTACCAAATACTGGTTCGGGTCCCTCCCTCCTTACCTCACCACTGCTCTCTTCCTCCCCCTGCAGCCTCCTACTCCCTTCGTAACCTTGGACTGCGGACTTTTGCTCTCCCTCACAGTACAACTGAAGGCCAAGCCGTCTTCTTATACAGAGTCCCTAAAATCTGGAACACCCTTCCCTTTTCAATCAAAACTGCCCCCTTCCCTCAGTCCCACTCTTCCCTCCTCCACAACTTCATATCCCTTCCTGCAACTGCCCATAACTGTCCTACCACTAATAAACTGGTTTATACTTGCTGTTAATTGACCTAGACTTATCTTTGTTTTGACTGTATACATCAAAATTGATATACTGGAGCTGCCTTGCCCATTCTGTTGCCTTTGTCTTCTGCATTTTCACAAGTTTATCAAGTACTTGCCTCACCACATATGCCTGTTCTGCAACTTCTGTCTCATGCCTTATCTCGGGCCGACATATACCCTGATTACTGAACATGCTGTATTGTTCCCAACAGTTCTCAACCTGTTCTTGACATGCCGAGCATACCTTCCTGTACTGTTTTCGATTTATGTTCAAATGCCGCTTATTGATCACACACTACTGATGTACTCTAGGACCGATGTATACTATGTATTCTTCTAATCCCCCCTCCACTTTCCCCAGGATGCATCTGGAAAACAAGCAACTGCTGCTCAGTATGCTTTTCCTGGTGAAACAAATAAATCAACAGAACTACAGTTACAGATAAGTAACCTATTTTTCTAATGGCATGGATATGGTTCACTAGTCATACTCTGGCAGACTAATAGCAGTTCTGCTGGACAAGGGGGCAAGTCATGCACCCCTACTTGATGATTAGAGACTGGAGAACTGAGGCCCCAAAACTGGCATCCTGGCGCAATTCAAGGTCGATGTAGTGGGAAATGAAGGTGTGTGCCGACTTCCAGGTAGTATCCCTGCAGGACAGCCCTGGAAGCAGCCACCGAGGCAGCAGTATGTCTAGAGAAATGAGCTCTAAGCCCGACAGGAGGCTCCCTGCCAGCCAACCTATAGCAGAGGCCGATGCAGAATGCTGTCCACCTGCAAATCTGCCGTTTTGCTACCAGTCTGCCAGGCACTACTTCACGGTAAGTGACAAACAGCTGGCATGCCTCTCCTTGAACTGCAGCTGTATGCTTCACATAATAAGAGGGTGCTTTCTCCGGGTCCAGGATGTGGAGCCTATGATCAACCTCCTAAGATGGACTGGTACAGTACACCATTAAGTTAATCACCTGGTTAAGATAAAACTCCGATACAGCCTTCAGAAGGAACTTCGGGTTAGGGCAAAGAAAGAATCTCTCTCTGTGAAGACCAGATTGGAAGACTCCACCAGGAGTCCCTGGAGCTCCCCAATCCTTCTGGCTGATGTCATGGCCACCACGAAGACAGTCTTCCACGACAGGTATGACATCTCACACCTGTGCACTGGCTTGAAAGGCTTACCCGTGAGCACAGCCAACACCGCCAGTAGGTCCCATAGTGGAGGTGTTTCACACACTGGATGGGACAGGTGGCAGGGGCCGGGGGGGGAGTCACCCGATCACCTTCTCCTGGGCCACGTTCAGCTTACCAGCCTATACGCAGTAACCAGAAATGGCTGTCAGATGTACCTTAAGGGTAGTTGTCTGCAGTTCCAACTGAGAGAGGCACCAGAGGTACTCCAGGATGCTAACCACAGGGCAAACAAGGCGATCAAACTCCTTGTCCTGACACCAAATGTAAAACCTCTTTCATTTAAAGGTATAGCATCTGCGAGGTGACTTTTCGGGAGACCTCCACAACGTGGAGCACATCATCCAAGAGACCCAAGGCCTTGGAACTCTTGCCACTCGGGAATCAGGCCATAAAGTACAGGGACTGCAGGTCCAGGTGCAGGACTGTCCCTGATGTCTGGTCAGCAGATCCGGGTGGAGAGGCAGTCGCCATGGAGGTCTGCTGCTGAGGCCGAGGAGATCTAGGAACCAGAACTGTCGTGGCCAGTCTGGAGCAATCAAGATCATCCATACCTTGTCCTTCTGGGCCTTGACCACTACCTTGTGAATCGAGGGGAAGGTAGGGAAGGCATACGCAAGGCCTGGGGTCCAGGACATTGTAAAGATATTCCTCAACAGTGTCCTGGACTGTGGGGGACCGGGCACAAAACAGCCTCAGTTTTGACGTTCTCCCAGAAAGCAAACCAGTCCACCGGAGGAGTGCCCCATTGAGGGAACAAGTGTTCCACCACTTCCTGATTCAGGGACTTCTCATGCGACATATCTCCTACATGGCTGAGAGCATCCGCCAGCTGACTGTTCTCTCCTGCGACATGGATCACCAGATCATCTGCACCCAGGCTGCACATGAGAGTCCAGGTGCAGAGGGCCTCCCGACACAAGGGAAGGAAGTGAGTTCCGCCCTGCCTGTTCAAACATAACAGTCGTAGTGTTGCCTGTCTGGACCTGCATGACCTGACCCCTGACTAGAGAGGCAAATTCCGTCAGCGCAAGTTGTACTGAATGGCGCTCCAGGTGGTTTATGTGATGAGACTCCCGGGGTGACAGAACCCGTGGGCTCTGTGGTCTCCCAGGTACACTCCCACCCCACCAGGGATGTCTCCGTCATGAGCTTGATGGTCAGTTCTGGGCAAACAAACAGGATTCCTTCCTCCACATGTTCTGAGATCGGCCACCACTGGATGGCATCCCACACAGGCTGAGTCACTGTGAGCAACTGGTCCAAGTGGCCTAGGCACTGCGACCACTGACAGCCCATCTCCCAATGGAGGTGGTAAATCTATCAGCATGCGCAACGGCCCATGCTGGTACACGAAATGTACCCCAGCAGCCTCAGGAAATCCTAGGCAGGGCATGAGAGCCCAACCTTAAATGATCAGGCAAACAAAGTAAGATCCAGAGCCTGGTCTGCAGGGAGGTGGGACTTGGCCTGCAGTGAGTCTAGTTCTGCCCCGATGAACCTGATCACCTGCATAAGTACCAGTTCAGACTTGTCAGGGTTGACCAACGGGCCCAAGTCTCAGCAAGTCTGGAGTCTCAGATTTCTGGACCTTTCAACGGCTTCTCTGGATGAACCGGCTAGCAGCCAGTCATCGCTTTTCTTGCAACAGATAAAAACATTGTCCTTGTTGGAGACTTTCATGCTACCTGAGGTAAACCCAGAGGTAAAAAACTAGAACAGCATTTTCAGATTTTAAATACTCAGCAAGTAATAGATAGGGCTACCAGGAAAGGATGTTCACAAAGTTTGAGCAACATACTGGCTTTAATGTTCCTCTCCAAAACATTTAATATAAAGTGCTGTATGGTATTTCCTCCTAACCTAGGAGACCATAATCCAACAATGTGTATAATTCAAGTTAAATATTGGTATAAGAATACAACTAAATATATTACAAGTAGTAGTTATGCTAATTACCACCCTGAAAACTTCTGTAACGATTTAAAAATATCAGAGATGCGACAGGTTAAATTTAATCCCAGACTTAAATCTGGTGGTCGATGACTTTACAAACACCTTTTTACAGGTTTGCAACAGTCACGCCCCCGTAAAGACACATAGAATGAAAAAAAAAAAAAAAAACATGTTCCACGGGCAAATGAATTTTTAAGGAAAGTGATTCAGACTTAAGACAGACTCTGGAAAAAAGGCCAATAAATTAACAGATTTGGCAGATTGGGAACAATTTAAAAACAGTGTAATAGGTGTATATTACTTATAAAACAGGCTAGGTGAAAACACAATCAGAATAAGATTACTAATACATCACAACCAAAAAAGTAATGGGACACTATTAAAGAATTGTAGAACCCAGCTAAAACAAGTGGAGATGTGGAGTTCCCCAAGGGTCCATTCTTGGACCCCTTTCATGTTCTCTTTTTTGTCAACTCGCTCTCAGACATTTTTAGACATACTGAATTATTATATTCGGATGATGCTGTCCTGTTCTAGGAATCTTCAGAAAACGCTACACAAGGATTTTATTCTCTTACACACTAGGTTCGATTCTCAAACTGGTGTTAAACTCTTCCAGAACAAAATTAATGGTTTTCTTTAATCTGAGAAAAGTTTCTATTACAGACTCTGTACTAAATGATAAAGCTGGAAATCCCATTGAACAGGTATCAAAATTTAAATATCCCAGCCTGACTTTTGATTCTCATTTAACTTTTGAGCAACATATTACATTAATTAGCAAACTTCACAAGAGACTGGGGATGTTATAGCAAATACATAAGCATCTTACATCTGAAAGGAGGCAGTATGGCGCAGTGGTTTAAGGCTCTGAGCTGCAAATCTAGAGACCTGGGTTTGAATCCCACAGCCCCCATTTGCATACTGTGTGATCCTGAGCAAGTCACTTAACTTCCTCGTGCTCCCAGGTTGCACCTGCAAACAAGCTTTCAGCTTAGTGCATCTCACCTGGTAAAATAATTTGTGGTAAAAAAAAAAAAACTAGGCAAATTCTTACGCATAGTATTATCAATTACGAACTATGGTTCCATAATCTATTCCTTTTCAACTGAAAGGTCTACTTTCAATAACATTGTTCGCTTTGCCATCAGACTCTCCAGAGATATACATCACTGTCATCGTAACACAGAAACATAAGTGTTGGCAGATGGGGACCTTTCAGGTCCATCTAGTCTGTCTTTTTCCACTACCCTCCCCCCCAGCCACTTATTTCTTCCCTGTAACTACTATTCCCTTGTATCTATCCCATGCCAATTTGAAGGTGCTGTCTTGGATTCCACTACTAACTGAGGCAAACAGTTCCATGTGTCCACCACCCTCTCAGTGAAAAACAACTTCCTACTGTTCCCCCTGAATTTACCACCCCTCAGAGTCTCATCTCATGTTCTCTTGTCCTGGTCTGTTTATTGATCTGGAAGAGTTCCTACACCTCTATTTTGTTGATGCCCTTGAAGTATTTGAAGGTCTCTTATGTCTCCTCTCTCTTCGCTGCTCCAGAGAGTCCAAATCGAGTTCCTTTAGCCTTTCCTCGTATGGTTTCTGATGTAGACTGTGCACCATTTTGGTAGCCCTCCTCTGAACAGACTCTACTCTATGTCCTTATTCAGGTGCGGTCTCCAGAACTGCACGCAATACTCCAGATTAGGTCACACCAGAGACCAATACGGGGGCATTATCACCACTTGTTTTCTACTGGTAATACCCCTCCCGATGCATCGCAGCATGCCGCTAGCCTTTGATACCACCATCTCACATGGTTAGGCCACTCTTAAGTTACTTGTTATGACAACTTCTAGGTCCCTTCACTGCTGTGTGTTCTCCAGTTCTATCCCATTCATGAAGTACTTCTTTCTTGGATCAGTATGCCCTAAGTACATGACCTTACACTTGTTTGCGCTGAACCTCAATTGCCATGTTCTGGACCAGTCTTTGAGCTTCTGTAGGTCAGATGCCATCCTGTTTATTCCTTCGGGAGTGTCAAGACTGTTGCAGATTTTGGTGTCATCTGCAAACAGGCATACATTTCCTTCTAGGCCCTCTGAGATTCACTGATTAACAGGTTGAAGAGGACTGATCCCAGAATGGATCCCAGAGGCACCCTACTGATAACCTGTAACTCCAGACTCCCATTGCCCATTACCTTCTGTGTTGTCCTGGTTAGCCAATTTTATACCCAGTCTACCATTTTTTGTCACACTCCTGCACCTTTGAGCTTATTTAGTAGTCTACTGTGAAGTACTGAGTCAAAGGCTTTATTGAAGTCAAGGTAGGCCACGTCCACCACCCCTCCTTGATCTAGCACCTTTGTCACCAAGTTGAAGAAACCAATCAAGTTTGTCTGGCAGGATCTGCCCGACGTGGAAACCATGCTGTCTGGGGTTTTGTAATCTAGCAGATTCTAGGTAGGCTATTAGTTTCTCCTTAAGCAGAGCCTCCGTCAGTTTACCCACAACCGAAGTCAGGCTCACTGGTCTGTAATTTCCTTCTTGTTCCTTGCTATCGGATTTGTGGGTGGGACGGTTGCCCTCCTCCAGTCCTCTAGGACTACCACTCCCTACAGTGAGTCATTAAATAGTTTTGCCAGTGGCTCAGCAAGAACGTCTTTTAGTTCCTTCAACACTCTGCGATGAATATCGTCAGGTCCCACTGCTTTGTCAGTTCTCAGTTTTCCTAGTTTCTCCAGGACTCTGGTAGCTGTGAAGGGGCTAGAGTCCATCTCGGTTGTTGGGTGGTTTATGTCGCTTTTGCATGGGCCTTCATCCTCTTTTTCCTTTGTGAAGACAGAGCAGAAATAGTTGTTTAAGATTTCAGCTTTTTCATTGTCATCTTCAGTATGTCGTCGTCCTTCCCTTGTCAGTTTAACGATACCTCCTCTCTTTCTTCTTAGTTCACCCATGTATCTAAATAATTTGTTATCCTTTTCCATGATCTGATTCGCAGTTCTCTCCTTTATTTGTGCCTTTGCCTTTCTGATCACTTTTCCTGCTTTTTAGTGTGTGCTTGTAGGTGTTCTTGTCCTCCTTTCTTCTTGGTGTCTTGTAGCATTTGAATGCCTTCCTCTTTTCCCTGACTGCTTCTGCCACCTCCCTGGAGAACCAGAGAGGCTTTCTCTTCTTTTTGGACTTGCTTATCTTGGTGCAATGGTTTGCTGCTCTGTGATAGCTTCTCTAACATTGACCCATCTATCTTCGACTCCCTGACCTTCAGGCATTTCCTTAATTTTCTTGATGAAACTCTCACATCTTTGTGAAGTCCGCCTTCCAGAAATCTAGTACTTTAACTTTTGTGTGTTGATTTGTCGCCCCAATTAGTATCTGGAACCATACCGAATGATGGTCACTACTGGCCTAGTGGTCTCTTCCCTCTACTGCTGTGACCCTGTCCCCATTTGTAAGAACCAGGTCTAAAATCGCCCAACCTCTGGTGGGGTCAGCCACGAGTTGCTGTAGACCTGCGCTTCTTAAGAGTTAACAGAAATTCCCAGCTTCTGAAGGAGGCTGCTGTGTGGGTTCCCCAATCTATGTCTGGCAGATTGAAATCCCCCACCAGCAGTACTTCTCCCTTGCTAGCCTTCTCCTGTATGGATAGCAGTAATTCTTTATCACTTTCTTCGTTTACTAATGGGGGTCCGTATTTAACACTGAGACAAACTATCTCGCCTTTGTTTTAAGTAGGATCCACACAGCTTCTATTCCCTGTTCCGCTCTTTGGATCTCTGTTGCTTCAATATCGTCTTTGATATAAATTGCTACTTCCCTTCCCTTCTTTCTCACCCTATCCTTGTGAAAGAGGCTGTATCCTGGAATGGCAGTATCCCAGCCACGGTTCCCGTTGAACCATGTCTGTTACAGCCACCCAGTCGAGTTGTGCCTCATTTATCATGCCGGTGAGGTCTGATAGTTTGTTGGACAGACTCTGCACGTTGGTACACATGGCCCTCTTTTACAGGTCTTTTGGTTGTCTGCCAATGTCTGAAACTTAACTTTAGATCTTTGCTTCTTTTTTTTGCATAAAATACTTTTACCTGACTGTATTGTTAAACTTTTTCCAAAAAAAACAGCACTATTACTACAAGAACACAGAGCAGATATTCATTTCAAGTCCCTTTTTTCCACACATCATTTGCACAAAATTCTTTGATTTTCATAGCTAGAAAACGATATAAGCTACCAAGCTCCCATGTCTGTTGCTCAAGTATATCAGTTTTTAAGAGGTCCCTCAAACACTACCTATGAACATACGAAAACTACCAGCAGCAAAAGGCCATCATGGTCTATTTAGGCTGTTCGAGATTGCAGCCTAGATTGACCAACAGTGTTTGTAAATGTTTCAAGTGATTTTATTATCATGTATATTGAATTTACTTGTTTGTTGTACCTGAATATTACTGGTTTTGTACTTGTAAGCTTTTTATGCTTGTAACTGGATGCCTGTGAAAATGGGCAATATTGCCCACAGGCCTTTCAGTATAAAATAAAAAAATAAAAACAAGGTTTCAAAATTAAAATAATGAGTAATAATGGTGACATTTCAAGCTCTAAAATAGTCACTGATGCTTTTAATCACTATTTTATAACTTTATCTGATAATGAGATTCCTAGTACAATAAATGAAGATGGAAATGTGAAAGGAAAAGTGTGCCTCCCACTGGGACTTGAACCCAGAACCTGGGCATTTAGTACAATAAATGAGACTACTAAAAAATGTAAAAAAACAGGATCTCTGAAAATGACTCTACAAAGTTTTACTTAAGGAAAATTAAGGTGAAAGAAGTAGCACTGGAAATTAAAAAAAAATTAAATCCTGAACATTTTTTTTTTAGTTGTTTAACCAGGAGTAGCACACTAAGCTGAAAGCTTTTTTACAGGAGCGACCTGGGAGCACAGGGAAGTTAAGTGACTTGCTCAGGGTCACACAGTATGCAAGTGGAAGCTGTGGGATTCAAACCCAGGTCTGGTCTGCTGGATGTCACCAGATTTGCAGCTCAGAGCCTTAAACCACTGCGCTATACTGCCTCTTGTGGTCCAAACAATGTTGAAATAAAATTCCTAAAAGATGTCATAAGTATAGTGTCACCAGAAATAACCAAACTATTCAATCAGAGTTTGAAGGAGGGACTGTTCCCCGATAGATGGAATCTAGCAAAAATTGTACCCATATTTAAGGGTGGATGTTCAAATGAACCCTCCAACTATAGACCAATGGCACTGTTGTCTATCTTATCTAAACTGTTGGAACGAATGATATATAACCAGCTATGTGATTATCTGGAGAAATACCTTAAACTGACTCAGTTTCAACATGGTTTCAGGGCTGGACACTCGACGGGCACTGCGCTCATGGATATCGTCAACAAGGTGGCACGAGCACTAGACGCCGGGGAATCCATGAGTGCGGTGTTCATCAATTTGTCCAAAGCATCTGATTCAGTGGACCATGAAGATTTTATTACTAGACTAGAAAAATTGGTACAGCTTCCTGTTCGATTGATTGGGTCAAATCTTATTTGAACTAAAGGAGCCAGTGAGTGGCACTAGATTAACATCTATCTGATCTGGGTTACTTAAAAGGTGTCCCCCCAGGGTTCAATCTTAGGGCCACTATTGTTCCTGATGTAAGTAAACGACTTACCTGACTATATACAAAACACTCACTAGATTAGACACTGATGATACATCGCTATTGGCATCAGCAAAATCCCCTGAATCAATGTTAATTAAGCTTCATAATGATTTTGACACACTCCAAGACTGGTTCTGTAAATAAAGGTTATTATTACGTTCTAAAAAACTCAAGTAATGTTTTTTCCAAAATAAGCAAAACAAAAAAGCATTGCAAACTAATCAAAATTCTGAAATTGTTACGCGGGATAGTCAAAAATTATTAATGACTAATAAATATAAATACATTAGAGTTGTATTAGACAGCTCATTGGCATCTGAAGCCCATATTGATTCTTTAACTAAAAAGGTAAACGCCGGCCAGCCCAGTGGCACTGAGGGTTGAGGCGCTGGACGCCACACCTCGCGCTACACCGGTGACCCGGGTTTGGGAACGGACTCGGGTTGCCATGGGTTAACAGGGGAGGAGATCGAGCATCCCAGTGGATGCTCTCCTCCCTCAGAGGTAGTTACAGGGGGCCTTGAGGTCCGACACTCCCGTAGAGAGTGCGGTGGAAGCATCAGCCCTTGAAGGGCAGGCGAATACTGATATGTCTGAGTCGGGAGGGACGTCGTACAGCACGAGGAAGTTGGACGTGCACCCATACGCCGTCTCTCTGGATGCAAGTCCTAAAGGTGCCGGAATCCTAAGGCGGCTGGGAACTAAGGGAGAAAAAAAAAAATTGGGGAAAAAATGTAAAAAAAAACAAAAAAACCCTGGCCCTACAAGGCAAGATGAGGCTAGGGGATGGGACACCATGGGGATTGCCCTGGCGGACGGAGTAGGAGGAGGTACGAGGCTTCCTCTGAAAGCCATAGGAGCCGACAAGTGAAAAAAAAGACGTTAAATGCCAGAACTGGTGTGCTGAGAAGGTCAGCATCTATAGTTACACTTCAGATGTGAAACAGGATTGCTGTTCAACATATTTTGCCAGTTCTGGAGTATGGCAATTTAGTTTATGGGTTTGCTAAACAAAAAATTTTGGATAAAGTCAATCATTCATGTAATCAATTTTCTAGATTTGTCTTACACTGTCCATTTAAAACCCAACACTGTCTTATGTATCAACAACTATGGTGGGATAGTCCATCTCTCCGATTAAAAAAAAATATATATATAAACTTAGTGTATAAAGTTAAAAATGGCTTGATCAATGGAAATATTTCATTATGAGACAGATGGTCAAAGGTATCACCTTAGGGATGTGTAAACAGAGGTGCTTCAATCCCCAAAATAAGAACGAAATATGGTCAAATGTCTTTTCAGTACAACGCAGCTAGATTATGGAACATTGTAACACGGCTTCCTGTCGACCGCTGAAATGCAGCACCACGATTCGCTGAATGGCCACAGCTGACAAACCGAGCGGGTATTAAGCCACGGGTAACGCCTGCTCGGTCAGTACCAGCTGTGGCCATGGAAGCACCCGAGGGTTGCAGCCCGCTCCGTCACCACCGAGAGTTGACTGAATGCAATCGCCACAGCCACCGTCGACTTAATTGTGCTAGTCTGCTTGCCCACATGAGAATGGAGAGGATACAAGAATGGAGAAGTCCAGTGGCAGTGATACAGCAAGGTGGCATAGGTGACAGAAACCGAGTGGGTATTAACCCACAGTTAATGCCCGCATGGTAAGTACCACCTGTAGCCACAGACAGCAGCACCCATTAGAGCCCGCTGGATTAGTACCCAGAATGTCCATCAACAAGAGGGTGCAGCACTGAGACGAGAAGCAACAGCCCACAGATGTAATCCTAGCGGAGGACGTGCCTGGCATCGGGATCGCACAGGAGGAGAATTGAAAAGTTTAAGTCTTGTGTGGATTCCGACGTTGGCAGATGTAAGGGACCCTCCTACCTTCTTTTACAGCTGGGTGTACCGTTGCTGAAATCGATACCCATATGTAAAACTTTTGTCCCCCACTGAAATTCTTACTTGTGTGCATGTGGCGCCACGCCCAACATTCCGAGAGGATTCAGTAGGCTTTTGCAGCATTGAAATGTGTAGTAGTGGTCTGTAAAATACGGAGTAAATGGCCTTAAATTATAGCTTCATGTGTAAGTTGGAGAACAGCACAGTGTGCTCTGAGGCAGCCACCACAGGCGGGGGGCACTGTCGCTCAGTAAATTACGAAAAGCATGCCTAACTGCAGCGGCACAACAAAGGGGCTCACGGTGGTGATGCGGTAGAATAGGCTTCGTTAGGCGCAATGAGCCTATGTTACAAAGCGCATTAATCACCTTCAGCATGCGGATCCGCCATGGATATGCTCGCTGGGCGGTTGGACCGGCCGCGCCCTCGGCACCAACCCCAGCTGGCATTAACCGACCGGCAGAGCCCTCCTCTGGCGGTGATTAATGCTTACAGATTTCCCCCCATTAAAAAGTCTGCCAAAGTTTCAACCATTAATAAAACCTACTTGGAAGTCTGCACTTGTGCTTAGACTAAATTGTAATTAATAACAGTGCTTTTACTTCTTACAAGAAAATCTATTTACAACATATATAACGTATATGTACGTACGTACGTGTAAATTGTCAGTGTGATCTATTTGTTTATTTTGTAATGAATGCTTCTATGTTTATAGAAGATAACTTTGCAAATAAGTCCCTCAGGCCTAAAGTTCTAATCCTGTCAAAAAATAAAGATTTAACTAACTTAACATCTGGGTAGGCATACACCCTGACACCTAGGCGCTGCAAGTATGTTGCCACCACTGCCATGCACTTGGTCAAGACCCTGGGTGCCGAAGAGAGGCCAAAGGGCATGATCTGGTACAGGATTCCTGCTGCTCAGAAATGGAGCTACCGACAGTGGGACAGACCGACTGGGATGTGGAAGAATGCATAGCGGAGGTCTAAGGAGCAAAACCACATGTTCTGCTCCTGCGATGATAGGATTCAGAGTGACCACCTGAAACGTTTGTTTCTGCATGAACTGGTTCAGATCATGTAGATCCAGTATGGGGCACCAGCATCCCCACCCCCCCGGTCTGTTTCAGGACCAGAAAGTACCTGGCCACATAACCCTGACTCGCCAGGGTGTCCAGGACACAGGCTACAGCCCCTTTTGCAAGAAGCCAAGCAATGTCCTCCAGAAGGGTGGACAGAGTGTCCTGCGACATTCTGGACTCCCGAGGCATGTGGAGGCAGTAAGGCGGGAGAGCCTCAAAGTCCAGAGGCAACCCTCTGCCCACTATGTCAGACATCCATTTGTTTGTTGTGACAGTGTACTAATATGGCAAGAAGTGACATAGCCAACCTCCTAAGAGGAGCACAGACAGGGATGGATGACAATTCACCAACCCGTCACTGGGCAGTTTTTGTGGGGTACCAGCACCACAAAATGCAGCAGCTACGTGCTACACAGAAGGTGGTGCTACTATATCACCAACAAATTCAAGCCAAATATACAAAATGTACAGTGCACTCAAAGTAATATTGCTTTACAAAACTTTATTGTGCAACCAAGCTTCCAGTCATCCTGACTTCATCAGCGGCCATAATGAAGAGTCAGGGCAACTGGAAGCTTGTTTTCTGCAATAAAGTTTTGTAAAGCTATTATTATTTTGAGTGTGTTGCACCTTTTGTGTATTTGGAGGGACACCACCACCCTTGCCCTCACTTTTTTTTTTTTTTTTTTTTGAAAAGGACCCAGGCCACAGACTTGGGGCACCAGGCTTGGTACTGCCTCTGCTTGGGCTGCTGCCAAGGGGCTGTGGCTGAAAGGATCAATGACACAGAATCCGGGGTGGCACTGGACTGCTCAATATGGGTGAGATGACCATCCAACCCAGAACCAGATAGATCAGTGCCCAAGAATGGAACATCTGCCAGCTTGTGCTTGGTGTCTGCCATGAATGTAGACAGATGCAGCCAGGCCCTCCGACGCATGGAGATGACCGCTGTTATGGCATGGGCACATGAATCACCCAGGTTCAAGGCTGTCTGGAGCTAGCCAGCGACTGACACTGGTCTCTGATGACCATCACTGCCAACTGCTGATCAGCCGGAAGGTGAGGGAAAATGGAATCAAAAACACCCCTAAGGGAGTGACCAAAATTGGCCATCATGGCATAGCTAGCCTCACAGAAGCCCAAGGACTCCACAGCATACACCTTTTTTGCAGCGTGGTCACTCTTACAACAGGGCTGACACTCCAGGAGAGGTAGAGAACATAAGAAGGGGCCTAAGCAAGCTTGAGGACTGGTCAAGGGTTTTATAGCTAAGATTCAATGAAAAGAAGTACAAGATCATGCACTTGGGGCACAGAAGTGCAGGAGAGGAGTACATGATTTTTTTGGGGGGGGGGGGGACTGACAGCCACCAAACAGGAAAGGGACCTGGGAGTAATCATATCTGATGATCTAATAGTTACCAAACAATGTGAGAAGGCTGTGAGGAGAGCCAGTGGAATGCTGGGGTGCATAGGGGGAGTTATCTCGAGCAGAAGAAAGGAGGTGGTGATGCCACTGTATAGAACATAGGTGAGACCTCATCTAGAGTAGTGTGTCCAGTTCTGGAGGCCGCATCTCTGGAAGGACATAGATAGTGTAGAAGAGATTCAGAGAAGGGTGACAAAAATGGTGCAGGGGCTGCATCAAAAGTCATATTTGGGAAGAATGGAGAATCTTAATATGTATTCCCTGGAAGAGGTAGGGGGGATATGATAAAGGCTTTCAAATACCTCAAGGGTGTAAATAAGGTGTAAGGTGGTAGCATCTTTCAAAAAAAAAAAAAAAGATGTTCAACAACAAGGGGCCATGGTATAAAAATAGAGGGGGGGTAGACTCGAGGGTAACGTGAGAAAGTAATTTTTCACAGAAAGGGTGGTGGATTCATGGTGCAGCCTCCTGGCAGAGGTTGTAGGAGCAAAAACAGTAAGGGAATTCAAAAACACAAGGGACAGACAAAGGAACTAACAATAGGAAAGACAGGGTAAGCCGCAGATCATTTTGAATCTGCAGTTTACAAAACAGGTAGGGAAAAATGGGCAGACTAGGTGGGCCAAGCAGTCCTTATCTGCCGTCAGGTGTCCAGACTTGGAGACCACTGAATCAGTTACCAAACTCTCCACAGAAGGGTGGTCTGAGAACCCAGAAAGACACCCAAGTAGGAACTGCATACCTGCAGACCATCTGGGTAGAGAATGCCGAGCAGGATGCTGGACGTTGCCAAAGCTCCATGGCCAGTCCCAAAATGGCTTCAGCCATGGGAAAGGCAACCTGCAGGGAATTCATCCCTATCCAAAATGTCCGTAAAGGGGTACTTAGCCCTTTTTTGAACTGGCTCTAGTGTGACAGACATGGACTCTGATATTAAGCAGAGAAGCACACCGGGCCATGCTCAGTGGACAGCTCCTCCACAGACTTCCAGCTGAGGAGGAGAGACCCAAAGGAGCCCATAGTCTCGTGGTCCAAGTCATCCAAGGACTCCTCAAAAATGCCCCACAATCATTTCTCGCCATGCATCACCCGAGTACCCTCCCCAAGGGAGATCTGCACCAACAACTGGCCTGGCAAGCCAGTGGCAGAATGGGCCTCCTTGGTGAGAGCACCCACCTTCGGCTGCAGTGGTGGCGGCTCCACATGAAGAGGTGAAGAAACAGGTGCAGAGAGCACCTGCATGCAACTTATAGCTGCCAAGTGATTTCAAATCCGGGGATAGATCCCTCCCCTGCCCCACAATGCCCCACTGTTGCAGAGAAGCTCCTTGTAGCACTGGCACAGCTTGCGGAGTTGCCTCTTCACCCGAGAATGAGGTGGTCGAGCAGCGTCAATGGTGACACTTCGTGGTCGAGTGGGCTCGAGAGCAGGAACACCACGACCTCGACCTGAAATGTTGACTGGACGATCAATAGCAAAGGGGGCCTTCCGGCTCATTGTAGTACACCTCATGCCTACCCCAATTAAGCAGCATGGGTGTCGAAGGCTCGAACACCGGTGGAAGCTGCTCCCACTAAAGGACCAGACAGACAGGGACACTGACAAAACTATGTTATCTCTATTTATTTATACTTTATGGCTCCTCCGCAGAGCAGACAGGTTGCTCCAGCCCTACCTCTGTCGGACTCTTACTCCAACCCGAATGTGTCTGGTCATTATGGACCCCGTTGGCTCCCAGATGTTTTCCGCCTTTTCTCCCCGGGCACCCGAACCATGCAAAGGGCGAAGCAGCTGCCCCCAGCTCCATGGAAGCAGCCATACACCCTGCATGGTGCCCTCCCCTGGTCTGGGCGATGCACCCATGCAGACACCCAGCCACCACTGAATGTCAGTCTACAGCATGCTGCATTGTCACCCCCCCCCCGCCACAAGGAAGGAGAGCTGCCTACAGACGCTCAATTCTTCCTCCCCCTGCCAACCCCCAAAGAAACCCAAGTCCGTTTCCAAACCCAGGTCGCTGGTGTGGCATCCAGCACCTCCTCAACCCTCAGCACCACTGGGCCGGTCAAAACTATGTTATCTTGAATGAGGACAAGAAGCTTTGGGGCCTGCAAGATTAATTCACCGACCTCGTCAGACATCTGGTCAACAGGCTTATGGAAAATTTCCACTTCTATTCAACCAGATTAGACATCAACTGGCTCGATGGGGATACCGAACAGCCCTCGACCTGACCCTCAACCGAAGAGCACTGGACCATCGTGGAGTCATCGGGTGAGTCAAGAGATCAGGAGGACCTCAGTCTTTCCCGGTCCCATGACCAGAACCAGCAACACTTGTGCTTAAAACTACAGGTCTCTCCCGAAGGGTCTGGAGGGTCAAACACGTGTCCTGGAAGCCTCCAGAGAATGATCCTCCAAAGTTCGCCTTAGCTGGAAACAGCACAGAGACTGAGGAGGTGCCCATTGTGGCAACCAGCGTTTCCGCCTGAAGGGCTGCAAGCTGCTGAGCAGACTCAGCCATGGCCAAGGCATTCTTCTGGCCCTTAGAGTGGGCCTTCACATTCCATTCGGAAGACCAACCTAGCAACAGACCCTGGGGGAAAAGCCCTGATGGTCAGCTTGTCAAAGGCTGAGCCATCCCATTCCCCTCAAGGCCTCTGCAGGGAGATGTAATTTGACTGACATGTCATACTGATTTACCTTGCATCTTATTCTGAACGTGGAAATGAAGATCACCTTGATGCTTCTAATGAATTTTTTTACTAAGAAAATAACTGAATGGTTCTACAGGACAATGGAAAATGATTTGTCACATGCCTGTTTGCCAGTAATAACTAGAACTAGCAGTCACGCAGGCACTGGGATAGCATTACTGCCCGCGACACTGATGAGCCAGGTGCGTGAGCGAACTCTGAGTCGGAGGGCTAGTCCAGGGGGAGGAGGGGGAGCGTCCAAGGGACAGCTCTCCTCTGGGGAGGGAGGGATCTGGTGAGCAACACACAAATGTTGCAGCGCTGCACAGAAAAGGCTCCAAGAAATGATAATGCAGGCAGTTCTGGCATAATTTTCAGATATGATACAGCACATACTTTCAGGCTTGCCTTTGCAACCTGCACTGCCATTGATGGGCAGGCCTTGACGACTTCTTTGGCTGTCACAGAGCAAGCACCTCCTGAACAGAGGCCTGCGGTGCCACAGCAACCACAATGCTGACAAGGAGGAACATAATCCTGACCTCAGTGGAGGAAGATTATGGAGAGGAACACTATGTTCGATGTTCCAGCTCTACTGTATTCTCTTGCAGTGAGGATTCTGTACTGTACGTACCCAGATCTCCTCCTGAATACCCTACTTTTCAAACAGTGATGAAGCAAATGCAAACTGCTATGGGGTTTGTTGTGGAAGAACAGGATTCTTCCAAACAGAATTTGATGGATTTCCTGGCGGTTCTTTGCACTCCCTCCATCACTGTTTCTCCAGTTTATCCTGCCTTGGAGGATGCCACATTTGCTGCCTGGTATAGGCCAAATACTATACCACTTGTACCCAGAAAAGCTGACAAACAGCACCCTGCCCCTGCTGCTAATCCTTATTATGCCAACCAGCCCAAAACTGATTCTGTGGTCATACTTGGCTGTCCATGGTAGATCCAGGGCACCAAAGTATGCGAGTACCCTGCTTACCTGACGAATCCAGGAGGTCTGATGTGATGGTCATCAGGCCAGGAATCCTTACAGCAATATTTCAATGGCGCTTTGGAACCAGGAAGTGCCTGTAAACAAATACTGCATGTTCCGGAGGATCTGCTACTCTGATCACAACCTCCTTGCGGAGGAGCTGGGCTATGTCATCTTGAAGAGCCGACTGAGTGTCTGTGGGTACCAAGTCCTTCCGTGGGGCTTGGCTTAGAGGGTACTGTTCAAATTCCAGAGGCAGACCCTGACTGACCACATCTAGAACCCACCTGTCCATGACAGCGAACCAGGCAGAAAGGAAGTGGCAGAGCCGATCCCCCACAGAAGGACCCAGGGGAGGTATCACAGGTATGAGGGTGTAACCCCCCCATCCAGTCACTAAGCAGGCTTGGAGGAGGACCCGGCTGAGGCGCCACTGGGTCCCTTCCCTCCGGGGTTACGGACCACCGAGGCAATTGACTTGGGCCTGGGTCACCAGGACTGACCCTGCTGGCCAGCCTGATGCTGGGCTGGTTTTGCCACAGGATTGGAGGACCAAAAGGGCTTTCGCTTCTGTTGCCTGGAGCCCTTGGGATCCTTCTATGTGGATGTTAGAGTCCAAGGTGGCATTGGACTTATCGATGCACTAGAGGCGACCCTCCACAGCAGGCCCAAACAGGTCAGTGCCCAAGAAAGGAACATCTGCCAGCTTGTGCTGAGTGCCTGCCATGAAGGCCGAGATCTGCAGCCAAGCCTTATGGCACATAGCTACTGCAGCCGCTACTAAGTGGGCACAGAAGTCTCCCAGATCCAAAGCCATCTGTAGCTGCTGCTTGGCCACAGCCCGGCCCTGATCTCAGACCTGCTTGACCGTGATCTGGAGGTCCACAGGCAAGTAAAGAATCACCTCATCCAAAGAGCCCAAGACGGCATAGGAGAACTGTGCCATCAAGATGGCCAAGCTCGCCTGACAGAGGCTGAGGGAGGAGGCAGCATAAACAAAATTTTTAGCCACATGGTTCCATTTCTTGTACTTCTTGTCCAGCGGCTTGTTGACGTCCCCAACACTGCCCAGGCACCGAAACACTAAGTTGGCCACCAGCCCCTCGGCCAAGGGGTGCTCTGTGAAACCCGAGAAGGTACTGATAGGCACCACATACTTGCAGGCCATCTGATCAGAGGGTGCAGGACAGGAAGCGGGGCGTTGCCAAAGCTCCAGGGATGGGCCGACAACTGCCTCGGCCACTGGGAAAGCCTCCTGAGAGACCCCTTTGTCCAGAATCTCTGTAAGGGGACAGCGTGCCCGCTTCTGGACAGGCTCCATTTTCATCCCTGTGGACTCTAAGATGAGGTGGAGAATGCCCAGGAAGGAAGTGGGCCTTCCTCCATCGAGAGATCCCTCACAGACTCATCGACTGGACAGGAGTGCAGTGAGGAATTCTCAGACTCTGAGGAGTCCACATAAAGTGGCCAACCGCCAGAGTCACCTTCAACCCTCAGCGGGTGGTCAGGTGTGACGGTGATCGATAGCCAATGGGGAAGCCCCTTGGCTGGCCGAGATTCCTTGGTCGGAGTGCCGGTTGACGGCTGCATGGGTGGTGGCTCAACAACAACTGGCAGAGGCGCCAGCTTCTGCCGAACCAAAACTGTCTTGACAGGCTCTGCTGGGGGAGGAACAATCTAAAATGACCCCACAGGGGGAGTCGATGTCAGCCTCTCTAGTGACAGTCAAGTGATGGTTGGTGTGGAAACTGGGGTTGTCTTCATACCAGCCAGCACCAACTGCTGCCACATAAGGTCTTCGCAGCGTCAACCCAACTTATGCAGAAGCCTCTCCTCACCCCAGGCCGAAGACGAGTAATCGCAGCAGCGTTTCTCATGGCACCTAGAGCGGAAGCACCGATGTCAGGAGCTGCTCAACCCACTGGAGTAGGGGATCTCAGAGGGAGCCGGGGAATGCCACGGTTCCCCTGGTCTGGGTCAATGACCAGAGGGTTGATCAGCCCCTTCTGAGGTCACAGGCAGGACCGGAATCCTGAAGAGAGTCTCATCGGTCTCTTCGGACGACAGCCAGTCGATTGGGTCAAGAAAGGTCTTAGCCGCATCAGCCAGCATCTTGACCAACTGGCCAGACAGGGTCTCCGTGAAGCCAGCAGCCAAGGCCACGGTTTCGGCCGTGGTCAAAATCTGAGTCGTGAGACCAAGAACACTCCCGGTCCCACGAATGTTGACAATGAGTCTTCTCTTTCTTCGACTCCTTCTCCTTTCGAGATCAACAGCTGTGAGATCCAGAAGGACCCTGACCCATTGTCGGGAGGGACTGGCACAGTTCCTTAGAGAAGCCCAGAAAAGTGGAGCCCAATTGGAGCAGCACAAAGGCAGAAGCCAAAGAGGATTGAGCGGCGACCTGAGCCACCTCCTCCTCCTCCTCGAAGGCTGCAAGCTGTTCTAGCTGCTAGGCGGATCCTGCAGCCACGGGACCACCCAACAGGCATCTTTAGATTTGACCGGCAGATGTCGTTAATCCAGACAGCCCAACTTAAGGCCGGCGAGGCGGTCCTTGAGGATCGTCGCGTTAAAAGATTGACATATTGCACAGGCACATGGCATGGGGGTCGGTACGCAACATCTTCTGCCTGCATGGGCACCAGCGAAATCCGGACGCGGACTTGTCCTTCATGGTCAGGAAGCTCGAAGACAAATATCAAAATGGTAGTGACGTTTTTAAAGCAATCCAAAAGGATCGGAAAGCACTAGGGCCTGCAACGTGGGAGAAGGAAGGAGGGAACCTGCTTCTTACAGTGGAAAGGAACAGCTAGTGTCACGGGGCGGAGCCAAGGGATATACGACCTGGGTGGGTGGGTGGAGCCAGCCTGGAGACTTTCTAGCACTTCTTAAAGGGGAAATGACAATGCCAAATAGTGTGGATTTAACAACATATCCACATCCCTAGAAAAGGCTCTTTGCACATCAGAGCCTGAAACTCAAAAATCCTTCAAGCAGAAGTAACTGCAACTAAAAATGCTTTCTACAACAGAAAGCATAGTTCACAATCTGCAGCCGGTTCGAAGGGAGGCAAAATAAGTTTTTCTAACATAAAATGTCCAGTAGAGGACAGAGTCCCGGATGGGAGATTTCAGGTGCAGAATGCCCTGTAAAGGTACAAGACAGGTCCAGCTGGGCAAGGGTCCTGCTCTCAATAGGTGCGTGATACGCAGAGATGGTGGACAAATGCACCTTAATGGGAGGAGCAAGTCAGACAGGGAAAGAAGGTACTCCAAAACAGATTTCACTGGACAGGTGAAGGGTTCAAGTGAACGAGCAGAACCCCACAGAACCATTTCCACTTCAAAGCGTAGGTAGCTCTGGTGGAAGGCTTGCTAGCAGCAACCAGGACCTTTCCCACCCTAGGGGAGACCCCAAAATGGGTGACCGCTAAATCTGCAGAAGCCATGCATGCAGATGCAGATGCAGAGACCAGAGGTCCAGATGGACTAAGGTGCCCCTGTGCTGGGAGAGCAAATGCAAGCTCAGTGGAAGAGGAACTGGAGGCTCCACTGCCAGTTGCTGGAGCAAGGAAAACCAAATCTGCCTTGGCCAATAAAGAGCAATGAGGATCATGTCCGCTCCTTCTGCCTGAAGCTTGAGAAGAACCCTCTACAACAGTGGGAAGGAAGGGAAGACAGAGAAACCTCCCAGTCCAGCAGAGGGACAACACATCCCGCCAGGAAACACCAGGCCCTGGATCGAGCGAGCAGAAACTGGGCAGTTTGGCATTGAGTGGGGATGCAAAATAGTCCAACTCTGGACACCCCCACCTCTCGAAGAGGTCATCTGCGACTGCCTGCAGAAGTTCCCACTCGTGAGCCTAGGACCAGGACCGGCTTAGGCTGTCAGCCAAGGTGTTTTGGATGCCTGGAACATGGACGACTATCAGTTCTAGACCGTGAGCTATGGCCCAGTACCAGACTCTCAAGGCCTTCCTGCAAAGGGGATAAGAGTGGGTGCCCCTGTTTACTGATGCAAAAGACCATGGACATGTTGTCCAGTTGTATCAACAGGGAGCCTGGAAGTAAATCCATCTGGAAGGCCTGTTCGGCATAAAGGATTGCCCTCATCTCCAATACACTGATGTGGAAATCTTGTTCCAGTGGAGACCACCTCCCCGGAGTCTGTCAGCCAAGTGGGCTTCCCAGCCCTGTCCCAATGCATACATGGTCAGAGTTCAAGAAGGTGGGTCCCTGTGAAAGGAAATCCCCTTGACAAAGTTGGGCAGTGCGAGCCACCATCTGAGTGTCTGCTGGACTGCCTCCGAAAAAAGCACCTGCTTGATCCAGGTCGTCTGAACACTGGTCCCATTCAACCCGAAGGGTCCACTGAGGTACCCTCAAATGAAGGTGCGCCAGAGGGACCATGGGTATGGCTGCCACCATGTGGCCAGAATTCTGAGGCAAGTCCTGGCTGGAGTCAGACGAGACGAGGAGACCCGGTGGGCTAAGGACTGAAGCCTTTCCGCCCGGTCTTCCGGTAGGAAGGCCTTTCCCTGTTCAGTGTCCAGAATGGCTCCTATGTACTGCAGTCTTTGGCAGGGCCACGGAGAGGACTTTGGGAGGTTCAGGCTGATACCCAGAGTCCTTAGCAGCTGATCCCTTGTGGAAGCCACCAGCAGCCAGTCATCTAGGTAAGGAAAGATGTAGTGTCCCTTTCTTCTCAGGGCTGCAGCCACCACTGCTAGGCATTTGGTAAAAACGCGAGGAGCCGAAGACAGCCCAAAGGTGAGGGCTTGAAGCTAGTAATGGGCCTCCTGGAAGAGGAACTGCAGAAACAGACTGTGGGGCTGAAAAACCTGAATATGCATATATGCGTCTTACAAGTCAACAGAGCAAAGCCAATCCCCCTGATGAAGGAGGAGCAGCAAACCTGGAAGGGTGACCATTTTTTTTTTAATTTCATTTTTATTGAGAGAAGCACAGAACATACATATATGTATGTATGTCATACATTTCTTTCCATCCAATGAAAATATGACATAATACAAGTAAGCTTTGGTTCAGTTTGGAATGAAAAGAAGAGGTAAAAAACAGGTATCCTAACTGTGAATAATAAGCTCCCTTATCACTGCAGTGTTATGGTTTTAGACTGGTTTCACAGAAGGTCTTTATCTGTTCTCAGAACATTGTCTCCTCACGACCACACTCGCTTCAAAACCCATAGTCTGAGATTGAGGGAAATTATTAGATACTGCAGGAAATTCCCCCAGTCTCTCTCACCACCCCTCCCGAGTATTAAGAACCCCCCACTTTCCCCTATAGTATAAATTCTGGATCTAGCATAGCCATATAGTATATCCATCTTTGCCATGTCCCCTAAATGTTATTTGCTTATTGTGTATATCTGCTGTTGGACTAAATAGCCAAAGCTATTTGATGCGAGCCTGAGACTGGGGGTATACAGGTGGACATCCTTTTACAAATTATAGCTGTTTTTGCTGCTAGGAGATATAATGGCAGTAAGGTACGGTGCCATGAAGAACTATGCTCTGGAAAGATAGAGAATATTATTTCTGCTGTAAATTTCTGTTGTAAATTCAACTTGTTCCCCAGACAGTCCCGCAGCTCTTCTTGTAGGGTACACCCAAAATGGCATCAGTTTGGGGAAAAGTCAAAAAATGTGTCCTAAATCTGCTAGTTCAGAATTGCACTCCCTCCAGCAATGCCCATAGGAAGAAAGATACTTAGTGAGAACCTAGTTCAACATTTCCAGGCAAATTCTTGCCATATATTAGAAGAGGTTATTTTTATTGCTTTTAGAGATGTGTCACGCCATAGGGATAGGGGGACAGCAAGAGACAAATCTTTGTTCCAGCTTTCCACCACTGATTGGGATGAGTCTCCCAAGACCTCTCTCAGAATTTTATACAGTTGGCCTATTAGGTGTCCCCAGAGGTGACCCTGCAGTGTGTCTTTTTATAGGGTCCACAGGAGGGTGACCATTCTGAACCATATGTACTATAGAAACATGTTCAGCTGACTCGCGTCCAAAATTGGCCAGAAGTCCCCTGTTTTCTTGGGGACAAGGAAAAAGTGTGCGTAATAGCCCTTTCCCCTCGGTTCTATGGCCCATTTGGACAGTAGAGACTGGATCTCCTCTCAAATCATATTGAGATGAATTGGGGGGTGGGGGGAATGAGAAGGCACCCCAGGATTGTCTGGAGGAACCTCAGTGAATTCCAGAATGTGGCCCTTTTCGAATAATTGTAGTACCCACTGATCTGATTTAATGCCTCACCTGTCGAGGTAGAGGGAAAAGCGACCCCCTACCAACTCCCGCAGATGCTCCTCTGGAGGAGGGGGGGTGAGGCAAGGAGTCGAGCAGAGGCACTGAAGGTGGGAAGGGAAGGCTAGAGGGTCTTAAAGGTTCTAGGACCACAGCCTCCTTCTGGCTGAGAGGTAGCCTTCCTCCCTGAAGGTACATCTGAGCTGTTGACCTTGGGATTGCTGGCCCTTTGGGCGATGAAAAGGTTGATGCTTAGCTGTAGTCTGTTCCGATCTGTACATTCTGTAGACAGACTGGACCACTTTCCCAGAATCCTGGAGCCCCAGGATAATGATCTTGGTGGGTTCCCAAAAAGCACTGGGCCTTGGAAGGGAGCATCTAAAATTTTCTCCTGGAGGTCTTGACGGAAGACGGATACTAGCCAGAGTAGCAAGCAGACAGATAACCATAGCAGCAGCCCTAGCTGAAGTGTCAGTGGTATCGTAAACGCATCGCAAAATGTGCTTGCCCACATCAGCCCCTGACTGAAGGATATTCAGCAACTCCGAAGTCTGGGGGGACTCGAGCTGAGCTGTGGCCAGTTCTATGGCTTTCTTCCACAGGGTGTTCTGGTATTTCACCATGTGAGCCAAGAAGTTAAGCAAACAAATACTGCACAGTAGCCGAGGAATAAACTTTGCAGCCCAGCTGATCCAGCCGCTTGGACTCCTTGTCCGGGGGCTGGGAACTGATGTGTTTGGGCTGGTTGGACCTCCCATGGGCTGCAGTCAAGACCATGGAAACTGCCCTGGGATGCTCTGCTAAGAATGGCACATTCTTAGGGGCTTTATATAGAGCCTGTCAGATTATTAGGGATGCCAGAGGCCGAAGAGGGGTGATTCCAAGCCAACATGGCAACATCTTGGTAGGAAGGAACCAGAGGGGGCAGGATAACTGGCTTAGGGTCCTGCAACTCCAAGTGTTCGGCTAGTCAGCCTCTTCGGGGGTCCAGGTCTTTCGTGTCCCAGATATTGAGTGCCTGGATGTGCCTCATGACGTCCATAAAACTCAGATCGTCAGGAGGGAACCTAGGCATGTCTTGAGGATGGACAGGGTGGAGGAAAGCCATCCTCTGAAGACTCAAGAGTCATAACGGGAGCTTCCACTACAGCTCACAGAAGACGAGAAACTGGAAGAGGATCTGTGCCTCCAACAGTGACTGTGTCGGCATCTAGTGGAGGAATGTCTTTTCCTACCCTTGGGTGACCAGGGATCCGGCTGAGGCAAGGGCTCCTGCAGAGGAGTCAGCTTCCTAGGTAGAGGAGGAGGAGGAGGGGTAGGAGACACTGGTTGTGGCCCTGCAGGGGGAGTTCCAAGCCCAGGAGGCAACAAGTCCTTCTTTATGGTGTTCTACCAGGAGTCCAAGAGGACACCCACCTCCAACATGGGGATCAGGGGGGTCTCTACAGCCTGAGGGATATCCCCCCCCCCCCGGTCCGGCGCTGGGTCAGAGGGTGGTGCCGGGTCCAACTGCCCAGAAGGGCCTGGCGATGGGGTAGCCAGGGTCGGGGTGACCAGCATCTGACTGATGGCCGTCGGGTCGATGGGCATCTGGTCACTGGGAGTCGGTCCCATAGGCAGCTGTTCCTCAGGTGCTGGCATCATGGGGGTCAAACGACCAGCCGGCAAAGACTGAGGATCAGGCGACTTGACAGGAGCCGCCTGGCTCGAATCCGCGAGACCAGAGTCGAGGTGGTGGGCATCTGCTGTACCAAGACCACGGCAATTGCCGGTCGGCCAGCTGAGGTGGCATCTGCTTTAGAGGGACATCTGACCGATGGTCACACCTGGCACCAGGAAGTGCCGTTGGATCCTGATGTCCGGTCCAAGGCCAACGTCACAGCCAGGTGGCCGTGGGCAGGGACCCTCTGCCCGAAGTAGAAGCACCAACTGAACCTCCTGGCTTAAGCCCAGTAGGGTGAACGAAGGACCTAAGGCACAGGGGAGTAAGGGCAGAGGAAAACCCTTGCCCCGAAGACCCCCCACCTGACGTCAGCACAGGGGCAGGGAGCCTAAACAACAGCAACCCAGATGGAGTGAGGGTGGCCGGAGAGGCGCAGTCCAAACTCCCATGGGAGGAGGAACTCGAAGTGGTCACCGCATGGTGCGAGGACAGAGGATGGAAGCTGGACCAGGACCTCTCCTTGCCCTTTCTCTGGTGAGTGCTTTCCGTGGGGCTTCTTCTCCCTGTGGTTGCTCGAGGAGGACGAAGTCCCTGCAGCTTTGGAAGAGCTAGCGGATGAAGATTCCATGGTGGCCAATTGCTGTTCGAGTAAAAAGCTTGAGGGCCTTCAGGCAGCGGATCCTAGTCCTGCGGTTGAAGCTCTGGCAGTGTTGGCAGGCCTCTGTGTCGTGGTTGGGGCCCAGGCAAAACAGGCAGGCCGAATGGCCGTTGAAGTGAGGGATCTGCTTGCCACAGGTACACTTGTTTGTCCGCTGCTCTGGAGATGAAAAAGACAAAAAAGTCATGTGTAAGTAAAATTTACACCGTGAAAAAGTAAAATAACAAAACACTGGTAAATGCAAAAATGGCAGTCGACTGCAAGCAGAAGGCGTCCGTGGAGCCAATGTGCACAGGACGACAGCGGGAAAAGATCTGAGGTATGGCTGGGGGAACACCCCTTTTTTACCACTGGCCAACGTCAGGAAGCTGTCCCCCGCTGTATACTGCTAGTTAGAAGTTTTCCGTGGGGTCTTAGCATCTGGCGGCTTAGACCTACTGGTGTTGCCTGCTACACGAACTATCCTCTAAGTAAGATCTTGCGCTTCCACATGAACTGGTTAAGACTGTGCTGATCCAGTATGAGGTGGCAGCCACCCCCATCTGTGTCGGAATCAGGAAGTACCTAGACATGTACCCCTGAGTGCCAAGGGCTCTGAGCAATGTCGGCTCAAAGAATGGGCGTGAACTTGCGAGCCCAACCCCACCCTCCAGACTCCTGTGGAGCTCCGAGTCAGTACGACAAGAAAATACAGGTTACTCACCTGTAACAGGAGTTCTAGGAATGGTATATGTTGTTCATCCACACTCATTGGCAGTATCCTTGCCGCTTTAAATCTTGCCGGAAGGTCTTCAAGCTTGCTCCTCCCACCCACCCGGGTGGTATAACTCTACTCCGCCCCATGACGCGAATCTGGCCCGCTGGAAGCTCAGGTTGTGCGTCGAAGCCGGGGAGGTCGGGTGGGTCGAGTGGATGAACAACATATACCATTCCTAGAACTCCTGTTACAGGTGAGTAACCTGTATTTCTAGGGACATGGATATGTTGTTCATCCACACTCATTGGCAGACTCTAGCAGTTCTCCGGGAGGAGGAGGCAAGACGACACCCCCATATACTTACTTGGGAAGAGAGACTGGAGAACCGAGGCCCCAAAACCACATCCCGTGACTCAAGGTCGAGTGGTAGTGGGTAATGAAGGTGTTTGCTGACTTCCAGGAGCAGCCCTGCAGATTTCCTGAATGGGGGCGTCCCTGAGAGCAGCCACCCGTTGCAACAGTATGGCGGGTAGAATGAGCTCTTATCCTCTGGGAGCTCCATGCCCGCTAACTTATAACGAGATCTATGCAGGAGGTTACCCACCTGTATAAAGTCCGCTTGGCTGCAGGTCTGCCAGATGCGGCTTCAAGCGTAGGTGACAAACAGCTGCGGAACCTCTCCCCAATTTCAGCCGTGCGCTCCTTATAATAAAGCGCCTTCTAGGATCCAAGTATGAGCCTATGTTCGACCTCGAGGTGAGTTGGGGTAGAACACCGGCAGAGTCAACACTTAGTTAAGGTGAAACTCCGACACCACCTTCGGAAGGAATTTGGTGGGAGCGGAGACATCTTTGTCCCTGTGGAAGACCAGGTAAGGAGACTCAATGGAGCGCCTGGAGCTCTCCATCCTTCTGGCTGACGTGATAGCCACCAGAAGGCGGTCTTCCACGACAGGTGAGAGAGCACACCTGTGCATAGGTTCGAATAGGCTTGCCCATGAGCTTTGCCAATACCAGCAGTAGATCCCACGGAGGTGAGGGTTCCCGCACTGGAGGAAATGTGATCAAGGCCTTTGAAAGCGCCAGACCACCTTCTCCTGCGCCACCACTGCTTCCGGCCCGCGCCTGGTAAGCAGAGATGGCTGCCAGGTGCACCCTTAGGGTCATCGACCTAAGCCCTTGACTAGAAAGGGACCATAAATAGTCAAGATGCTTGCCAAGGAACAGGAGGAAGGGTCCAAGCCCTTGCCCTGACGCAAATGGAAAACCTTTTTCATTTGAAGGCATAGCATTTTCTGGTCGACTCACGGACGCCTCAACTACATTGAGGACCTCGTCGGAAAGACCCAAAGCCTGGAACTCTAGCCGCCAGGAACCAGGCCGTCAGGTGCAGGGATTGAAGGTCGGATGGAACACCTTCCCTGATTGACTGAGAGCAGGTCCGGGCGAGCTGGAAGCTGCCATGAGTCCTGGAGCTGAGACTGAGGAGATCTGGGTACCAGAACTGGCGAGGCCAGTCTGGGGCTATCAGAATCACCTGCGCCTTGTCCTCCTCGCCTTGAGAAGCACCTTGTGGATCAAGGGAAATGGGGAAAGGCGTAAAGGGCCGGGGTCCATTGCCTCGAGAAGGCATCCCCTGCAGCGAGCCCTGCTGAGGCGGGGCATGGAACAGACTCAGCCCGCGTTCTCCATGGAGGCAAACAGGTCCACCTGAGGTGTGCCCCAAAGGAGAACAGATGCTGTACTACCTCCGGCAGGAGAGACCACTCGTGGGATGCAGCCCCTATCCGGCCCAGGGCATCGGCCAGGGTGTTGGAGGCTCCTGCCACGTGAATGGCTAGGAGATCCGCCTCCAGGCTGCGACACAGTGACCAAATGTGGAGAGCTTCCTTGCATAGAAGCATGGAGCGCGTCCCGCCCTGGCGGTTTAGATAGTACATGGTCGTGGTATTGTCCGTCTGGACTCGGACCACTTGACCCCGGAGGAACGGAGCAAAGGCGGTGAGAGCTAGGCGGACCGCTCGGAGCTCCAGGTTGATGTGGCATCGGGACTCCCGCGGGGACCAGAGGCCATGAGCCCGGTGTTCCCCCAGATGGGCACCCCAACCCATCAGAGAGGCATCGGTCGATAGAGAGACCGTCGGCTCGGGCGGACGAGCAGGGATGCCCTCCTGCAAATGATCTGGAGCGGTCCACCACTGGAGAGCATTCCACATCCCTGTGTCACCGACTGTAAGCTGGTCAAGGATCGAGCGTTGTGACCACTGGCTGGCCAGTCCCACTGAAGGGGCCGCATGTTCCAGCGGGCCCAACGGACCACGCTGGTACAGGCAGCCCATGAGACCCAGGAGGCGCAGAAGTCCGGGCAGGCGCAGTTGCCCAACCAGAAATGATCGGGCAAGGAGGAAGAACCTCGGCCCTGTCCACGGGAGCCGCTCTGGCTCGAGAGAGTCGAGCTGGCCCGATGAATAAAATCACCTGCTTGGCTCGAGTTCCGACTTGGCCTCGTTGATAGGAGGCCAGTTGAGAGCAGACCTGGAGGCCAGATCTCTGGACCACTCCGCCTCCTTCCTGGAGGGCTGCTATCAGCCAGTCGCCCAGGTAAGGGTACACCGGACCCTCAGGCGCCCAAGGGAATGCTGTCACCACTGCCATGCATTTGGTGAAGACCCTGGGAGCTGGAGACAAGCGAAGGGCATGGCTTGAACTCAAGAGATCCTTCTGCTCGAAGCCGAAGGAATCTCTGGTGAGACAGACGGATGGGACGTGAAAAACGCGTCCTGCAAGTCCAGAGAGCAGAACCATCGCCCAGCGTTCCAAGGATGGTATTATCTGAGCCAGAGTGACCATCCTGAAGGTTCGAGACCTTAGGGAACTTGTTTAGGTCGTGTAGGTCGAGAATGGGCGCCAACCCCGTCCGTTCGGAACCAGGAAGTACCTGGACACAAACCCTGGGTCTGAAGGAGGTCCACCACCTCTCTTACCACCTCCTTCTGGAGGAGGAGAGTGATGTCGGCTCAGCAGAGCCGCCAGTGAGCTGGGGATCCGAGAGCCCCGAGCGGCGGCTCTGAAGGGTGGTGCCTGCTCGAATTCCAGAGGCAGGCCTCTTCCCACCACCTCAAGACCCACCTGTCCGTGGTAACAGCGGACCAGGCGGAACGAAGTGCGGAGCCATCCCCACGGGGACCCAGGAGTAGGTGGCGGGGATGGGGCGACACCCCTCAGCCCGTCACTGGGCAGGCTGGAGGACGGCCGAGGGACCTCCTGGGCCCTTTCCTCCCTGCCTCCTGTTAGAGGAGGCGGCTTGGGTTTGGGATGCCAAGGCCGAGCCTGCTGGCCCTGGCGTTGCTGGGCGGGCGCCGGGGCACAGAAGGGCAAAGGGCTTAGGCTGTGGTTTGCGGCCTTTGTCCTTCTGAGCGGAAGAGCCCGAGTCAAGGTGGCATTGGACTTCTCGATCCTCTGCAGGTGACCTTCCACCCCAGGGCCGAAAAGGTCAGTCCCCAAAAGGAACATCCGCCAACTGTGCTGGGTATCCGAGTAAAGGTGGATATCCTCAGCCAAACCCGCTGACGCACATAGCCACTACGGCCGCCACCGATCTAACACATGAGTCCCTACATCCAAAGCAGTCTGGAGCTGCTGTTTGGCCACTGCCCTGGTCCCGCACCTGCTTAACCGTAGTCTGCAGATCGGCGGGAAGATGAGGATGACCTCATCCAGGGAGCCCAACAGGGCATGAGAAAAATGTGCCATGAGGACGGCCGAACTGGCCTGGAAGGCCGAGAGAGAGGCATAGCAGACTTTTCGCCCGACATAGTCCAATTTCTTGGACTCCTTGTCAGGAGGTTGTCCATCCCTGGCGTTGCGGGCGCGAGAAACGCTGTCGGTAACCAACCCCTCAGCAGAGGGGTGTTCAAAACGGACAAGGAACCGGTAGGGACCGCATACTTCCTGGCCATCCTGGCCGGCGCAGGGCAGGAAGCAGGCGCTGCCAAAGTTCCAGTGCCGACCCACTATGGCCTCGGCCACGGAAAGGCCTCCGTCGGAGAATCCCCTCGGTCCAGAATCTCCGTGAGAGGATACCTGGCCCGCTTGGAAACGGGTTCGAGCTCCATCCCGGTAGACTCGAGATGAGCGAAGCAGTCCTAGGAAGGACGACGGCTATCGTCCATTGACTGACCTCCTGAAGACTCCAAGTCCAGTCGCTGGAGAAGAAGGAGGAATCATCTTCGGACTCGGAAGAGTCCTCGAAGAGCTGCCTCTGGCCTGAGCCACCCTTCACCTGCCGAGGTGGTCGGGAGTGAGGGTAACTGACAGCCGATGGGGTAAACCCTTAGCCGACCGAGAATCCTTGGTCGGAGCCCCAATTGGTGGCTGTGGAGGCGGAGGTTCCACCGGAATCGGTGGAGCAGCTGGTTTTGGCCGAACAACCGGCCTGGGTATAGGCTCCTCGGACAAGTCGAGGGGTTGTGTCGGCCGTTCCGGTGACAGCCACTTAATGGCCGGGGAAGGCGCGGGTCGGCTTATTCCGGCCAGAAGGAGCTGTTGCAACATAAGGTCCTCAATGCCGTCGGCGTAATTCGCCGAAGCCTCCCCTCATCCGAGGAGGAGGCCGAGGGGACAGCAGCGGCTTGCCGCTTACCATGATGCAGACCGAGACCGCCTATGACGGTGGGAACGGCTGGACCCCGAAGAGGTCCGAGACCGAGACCGAGAGTCCCGGAATTTCCAGGGTCGGTGCGGGGAGGTGTCGGCCGGAACCGGCACTCCCTTCGGCTCGGAAGGTCCATCCGAGGGCTCCGGAACCGGAGGCACAGGCGAGCCCACGGGATCCTCAACTCCTCCCGGGGGAACCGGGGAGAGGGGAATCTCGGCTGCTAAAGGCGACAGCCCGTCCAATGGGTCGAGAAAAATCTCGACTTCATCAGTGGGAGTCTCGGTCAACTGACCTGACGGGGACACCGTGAGGCCAGTGGCCGAAGCCGAGCGGTCGACCGAAGCGGACGGTCGACGGCCCGGGGAGAGGGACCTTTCTCCGCTCCCAAGAGCGTCCGACGGAGGACTTACCCTTGTCCTCTTTGGACCGAGAATAAGGTCCAGCAGGCATGAGCCCTTCTCCTTTAGTGGAGAGGGACAGACAAAGCTCCTTAAAGGAAGCCGTGTAGGAAGGACCCAGAGAGGCGGGATAAATGCCGCGGCCGAGGAAGATATGGCTCGCGCCGCCTCCTCTTGAGGATGCCATCCGCCGAGCTGATCCACGACCACACGCCGCTGACACCGCCAACCGGGCCTCCTTGGACTTCACCGAGGGAACGCTCGGACGGCCCAGTTGCAATCGGGCAGCACGGGTCTTCGAGGACGTAGGCGAGAAAGATGAGCACAGGTCGCAAGCCTGCGGGTGCGTGCTCAAGGCCTAAGCAGTAGACACACGTGGAGTGTGGATCCGTCCGAGACATCTTCTGCCCGCATGGGCATCTCCAAATCCGGAGTCGATTTGTCCATCGCGGCCAGAGGGATCGAAGACTGAAGTCTTTTGCAAAATATTATTTTTAAATCCATAAGCGGAGAAATAGGAACCAGTCGCAACGCAGAGCTGCTAAGGAGGGAAACCTGAGCTTCCAAGCCGTAAGGAAGATCTAGCGTCATGGGGCGGAGCCGAGAGTTATACCACCCGGGTGGGTGGGAGGAGCAAGCTTGAAGACCTTCCGGCAAGATTTAAAGCGGCAAGGATACTGCCAATGAGTGTGGATGAACAACATATCCATGTCCCTAGAAACCTCAAAATCCAGTGGTAACCCTCTGCCCACCACTTCTAGAACTCACCTGTACAAGGTAGTGGTGGACCACTGTGGCAGGCTGTGATGCAGTCAACCCCAGATAGGGAGATGGGACATGGACTGGATAAGAGGGGAGATGACACCCCATAACTTGTCACTGTGCAACCTTAGAAGAAGCTGCTGAAGCAGCACCACCTCTGTGCTCCCCCTTTGCCCCTGGCTGCCAGACTTAGGTTTTGGATGCCAGCAGAAAAGACCCCTGCTAGGGCTCCTGCTGAGGTTGCTGTGGCTGAAAGGACCGAAACTGAAAGGCATTCTTTTTAGTCCTTCTGGGATGAAGCCACAGAACCTAGGGTAGTAACAGACTTTTCAATCTGCGTTAGATGCCTTTCCACACCAGGGTTGAAGATGTTGACGCCCAAGACGAGGACATCGGCCAGCTTATGCCAAGTATCTGCCATGATGGTGGAAAGCTTCAGACAGACTATGATGCATGGTGACTGCCACTGCCGTGGCACGGGTACAGGAGTCTCCCATGTTCAAAGCCATCTGAAGCTGGTGCTTAGCAAGCGACTGACCCTGTCTCTGGTTATCTTAACCAGAAACTGTTTGTCAGCTGGAAAATGGGGAGGAATTCCCCAAACACGCCAGATAGGGAATGGCCAACATATGCCACGACAGTGTAGCTGGCCTGACAAAGACCCAGTGACGCAGCAGCGTACACCTTTTTTTAGCTACATGGTCAATTTTCTTGGACTCTTTGGAGGTTTGTCCATGCCACCTTGGCTTCTGGATTTATGGAAGACAGAATCTGAAACCAAGCCCTCCATAGAGGGGTGGTCAGAAAACCCATAAAGGGAGCTGATTAGGACCGCATACTTGTAGACCATATGGGGAAAGGGTGCTGGGCAGGATGCTGGTTGTTGCCAAAGCTGAAGAGCCAGTCCCAAGATGGCCTCAGTCATGGGAAAGTCAACCCCTGGGAATCACACAGCACACTTCATACTTACTGTAACGGTAGATCTTCGAAGAGCCTCAGGACCCACAAGGGGGAAGGAGGGTTGGACGGCATGGCCTAATAAAAGATATTCTCTCAAAAATCTACTATTATGGTAAGTACGTAACTGTTCTATCTTCTTACAGGACATCTCATTTATCAGGCCACACCTATGGAATAAGCACTGACTGTAAACAATCTGGGAGGCCGGACCCTAAAGGCCTAAGAAAGTAGGCCTTGGACCACACCTAGACCAAAGCCAGCCCTTTTTCGAGAGAAAATTCCAGACTGTAGTGTTTAACGAAAGTGCGGACAGTACTCCGGGGTGGCAGCTGCACAGATGTTCACGGTGGACACATTTCTGGAACAATCAACAGAGGTGGCCATGCCTCTTGTGGAATGACAACGAACCATCCCAGGAAGTTCCTTACCTTACTTCCTGTAACAGAAAGTAACAACTGACCAGCCATTAGGACAGACACTGTTTAGAAACTGGGGCACCCTCTTTCCCAGGAGCGAACAAAAAGCTGAGAGGACTTCCTGTAGTCCTTCATGCGGTTTACATAGTACCGGAGTAGTCTATATACATCTAGAGTATGGAGCAATGATTCCCCTAGATTAACATGCTCAGGAAAATAAACTGGTGGGTGGATTGTTTTATTTAAAGTAAACACAGACATCACCTTTGGTAGGAACTTAGGATCAGTATGCAAAGCCCCCATCTTTGTGATCAAATAAGGAGGCTCACACATTAGAACCTGCAGCTCTGAAATCTTTCTAACAGAAATGACTGCAACTAAAAACAACACTTCCGAAGAAAAAAGCACAGGCCACAAGTCGCGGCTGCATCAAAAGGGCCCAAAGAAAGCTTTTCCCAAAAAAAACAATTCAGGTCCCAAGCCGGGACTGGATTACAGATAGGTGGCTTCAGATGTAGTATGCCTCTTAAGAACATACTAGCCACCTCCAGCTGGGCAACCGTACAACCCTTAATGGGCACATGGAAAGCTGAAATGGTAGCCAAGTGCACCCTAATTGAGGAGTACTATAGGTCTGCATCCAATAAAGATAGCAGGTACCCCAGAACCCGGTTAATTGGACAAGTAAACAGATCCAGATGAGGAGAAGCAGCCCGGAGAGCAAACCGCTGCTATTTCATAGAATACGTGGATCTGGTGGAGGGCTTTCTGGTAGTCGCCAGGCCAGCCACCACTTTTTAGGAAACTCCAAAACGGGCAATGGCTACGTTTTCAGGAGCCATGCATGGAGATGAAGAGATCTGAGGCCTGATGGACCAGGGTTCCCCATTCCTGTAGCAGTAGACCGTTGCATAGGGGCAGACACACTGGTGGTGCCACTGCTAGCTGCTGCAGGAGGGGGAACCAGATCTGGTAAGGCCATAGGGGAGCAAGGAGCATTAGAGTTACCCCTCTACCTGGAGCTAGAGTAGCATTCTCTGGCTTAGAAGGAAAGGAGGGAGATCATACAAGAACCTCCCTTTCGAAGAGAGGGACGTGTCTCGCCAGAGAACTCTAGATTCTACAGTGATCTTGCCAGAGAAATTGCAGTTATGTAAGAACTTATCAGAACAATAGATCTTCGAGAGAAGTTCCTGCAGTAGGTCTTCACATACAGGACTGCGCCCCCTGGCGTCAGGTTCTAACGGCAAACTTGTAGATAGCAATCATCAGCAGGTACCGCCACCGTCAGGTGACGTTACATCAGCCCGACTATAAAAGGGGCGGTCCCATGCCCGCCCTCCAGTTCTTTTCCACCGGAGACCTAGAAAAAGGTAAGTAGAAAAAATAGGAGTGAAAACTCCTAGAACTAAGCTTCCTCTCTAGACCCAAGGGCTAGGCAGGATGAAAATGAAGGAAACATTCCAGGAGTAGGGGGAAGGTGGGTGGGAAACTAGACCTACTGCAAGAACCTCTCTCGAAGATCTACTGTTATGGTACATTCTTACGTAACTGCAATATCTTACTTCGAGAGGGTTCCTGCAGTAGGTCTTCACATATAGGACTGAATACCAAGCAGTCCCAAAGAAATAAAATGGAGGTACATCCGGGAGGAGGAGAAGTCGCCAACTGCTAGTTGTGACAGGAGGCCTTGCAAAACCGAAGCCAGTTCTGCACCTAGAGGCGATGTCCAGACTGTAATGCTTAGTGAAGGTGTGGACAGACGACCACGTGATCGCTGCACAAATTTCTGCAGTGGACACATTCCTGAAAAAGGCAGCAGAAGTAGCGACACTCCTAGTGGAGTGACCATTAACCGCCCCCGGAAGGGATTTTCCATGCTTTTGGTAGGTGAAGTGGATGCAGTTAGCCAACCACCTCGAAATGGTCTGTTTGGAAATGGCCTTGCCTTGCCACTAGGGAGCAAAGACCATGAAGAGTTGACTTGTCTTATGGACCTCTTTAGTACGGTTAGTGTAATACCTCAGAATCCTGTGCACATCAAGAGTGTGCAGAAGATATTACCCCCTGTTGGAATGTTGTGGATAATATACCAGCAGTTTGACACTCTGGTTGAGAGTGGTTTCTGAGATTACCTTAGGGAGAAACGAAGGGTTTGTCAGAAGGATTACTCTGTCCTTATAGAAAATCAGATAGGGTTCCTTACAGATAAACACCTGAAGTTCCGAGACCCTTCGGACGGAAATGACTGCAACTAAAAACAGTCTTTCAGGAAAGGAAGCGCAAGTCACAGCTAGAGACTAGTTCAAAAGGAGGCAAGGTCAGCTTTTCCAACATAAAATTCAGGTCCCGGGGGACATGGATTCCGAAGCGGCGGTTTCAAGTGGAGGATGCCTTTTAAAAAAGTCTTGGTGACTTCCAGTTGAGCCAAAGCTTCCCTCCACCGGGAGGTGGTAGGCAGACACCGCAGAGAATAGATCAGGCCAGACTCGGATAAATGTGCGAGGTACTCCAACACCTGGGTAGCCGAACACAAAAAGGGATCCCAGCTCCTGGCTAGGGCCCAGATCGAGAATCTTTTCCACTTCGTGGCATAGGTGGATCTAGTAGAAGGTTTTCTGTCTTCCACCAGAATATGGGCAACCTGTGTAGAAACCCCATAGCGGGAGGCCATTATGTCCACAGGTGCCACGCCTGAAGGTGAAGAGACCGAAGGCTCGGGGGCACCAGGGTGTCCTGCTCCTGAGTCAGAAGGTCGTGGGATAATGGTAGGGGAACCGGAGATTCTAGCGACAGATGTTGTAAAAGCGGGAACCAAATCTGGCAAGGCCAGAGAGGCAATCAGAATCAAATGTGCCCCCTCCTCCTGAAGTTTCACCAGAACCTTCTGAATGAGAGGAAAGGTAGGAAAAGCGTAAAGAAACCTCCCCGTCCAAGAGAAAGAGAGCGAGTCCCGACAAAAGGCACCATGCCTGGGAACGAGCGAACAAAAGTTGGGTAGTTTTGCGTTGAATGAGGAGGTGAACAGATCCATCTCTGGTTGACCCCAATCGAAGAAAGAGATCTTCGCCTACCTCTAGCTTTAATTCCCATTCATGAGCCCTGGCCACTGATCAACTGAGACTGCCCGCCAGGACGTTGCTTACGCCTGGAACATGGACTGCTGTCAGGAAAAGGCTGTACTGAATTGCCCAGTACCAAACCCTCATGGCTTCTCTGTAGTCAGGGTATGAGTGAGTTCCTCCATGTTTGCTGATGTACCAGACAGTGGACATGTTGTCCATCTGGACCAGAAGTGATCCCGGTAATAGAAGGGACTGGAATGCCTGGAGGGCGTACACAACTTCTCTGGTCTCCAGAACGCTGATATGGAGCAGAAGTTCCTGGTCGGACCAAGACCCTTGAGTCTTGTGAGCCACAGATGGGCTCCTCAGGCATGTCTGAGGTGTCCATGGTAAGGATCTGTGTTGGGATAGGGAAACGGAAAAGGGACTCCCTGTGAAAGGTTGGAGAGATCTTGCCACTAGCGAAGATCTCTCTGTAGGCTGTTGGCGATCATGACCATCTGAGTCATGTCATCCGTCCTCTGATCCCACTGGACTCAAAGAAACCACTGGGTGACCCTCGTGTGAAGTCTGGCGAAGGGGACTGTGGGAATGGACGCTGCCATCAGTCCCAAAAGACGAAGCACCATGTGCGCTGGGATCCACCGAGCCTGGGCCATGAGAGTGGCTTGAGAAACTAGGGTCTCGGCTCGGTCCGATGGCAGAAAAGCCTTGCTCTGGAATGTGTCTAGTACTGCTCCAATAAATTGGAACCGTTGAGATGGTACTAGCTGGGACTTGGACAAATTGACCATGATATCCAGAAGAGCGAACAAGCTCAGAGTGAAATAAAGATTCTTTCAGGCTGGTCGGAGAGGGTGCTTCGAGGAGCCAGTCATCCAGGTACGAGAACACGTAAATGCCCTGGTGGTGAAGAAAAGCCGCAACCACCGCTGAACACTTGGTGAACACCAGAGGGGCAGAGGACAGGCCAATGTTCGGAACTAAAAATGGTTTTCCTGAAAAGTAAAACTGAGGAAGCAGCGGTGGACCAGGAGGATAGGTATATACAGGTAGGCATCCTGCATGTCCAGGGAGCACAACCAAGAATTTGTTTGGAGCAGGGGAAGAAGTCCCTGAATGGTCAGCATGTGAAACTTCTTGTACTCGAAGAGTTGAGCATGCTGAGGTCCATGATCAGTCTCAGATCGACAGTCTTCTTTGGAACTAGGAATAAGTAGGAGTAAAATCCCCTGCCTAGCTGGTTCTGAGGGACAGGTTCTATGGCCGTTTTTGACAGGAGGGCCTGTATGTCCTGGAAGACTATGGGAATCTGATCCCTTGGATAAAAAGACCGTCCCAGAGGATGAGGCGCAGGGATCTCTGAAAAGTATCAAGTGACCTCGCTGGATAAATTGAAACACCAATGCTTCTGCGGTGACGAATCTCCACCCCTCCAGGTGGAAGCCGAACCTCCCTCCTACCGGTTCCTCTGAGACTGCTGGAGGCAGCAGCAGGAGGGGAAGGAGTCAAGACGTTGAGGGAAGGGGAGCTTTGGCCCCCGAGGTTGGCTTGGGCTCCCAAACCTTACCCTGGATTTTGTTCCATCTCCTTTGGCGATGAAAAGGCTGCTGTTTTTTCTGCCCCGTCCGGTACATTGAACACATGTCCCGAAGGGAGCGTCCACTCTCCTGCGGCCTGGTAATATCTTTGGCGTCACTGCGGAAAAGGACAGAATCCCTAAAAGGGGCATCCAGAAGGGAGGACTGGACGTCTGGTGCCAAACCTGCAATCTGAAGTCAGAAAAGGCAATGGATGCAGACCCCCGTGGCTGCCGCCCTGGCCACTGAGTCATACGTTGCACGCAATGGATGATGACAGGAAGACTTTCCCATTCTGACTTTGTCCAGCAATTTATTACCTAGCAACTCATCCTGGTCCTGAAGATCCCTCTTCAACTCAGAGAGAGGCCTTCTGAAATGCCATCATGTGTGAGACATGACTTCTGGTTCCGGTTGCCTACAAGATGGATCTCTAAACTGAGACTCCCCGACTACCAAATAAAAGATCCATCTGAATACATCTCAAATTCCAAACCCATACTCTCCCAGTGGTCTGTTACCGAACGTTAAATATGCCGCCTAAGTCAAAATACAAAGAATCAAGCTCCAACTCGTATCCGAAATTGAAATTCCCGGTGCCGGGTTCACAGTCGCAGGGCGTGCTACGGGATGAAATATCTGATCTGATAAACCAAAATCCTGTAACCTCACAAAGTCCGGAGGAAGAGTTCACAATAACCTCGAAAAAGTTGTGTAGTACTCTGCAACAAATATGTGACACACTTACCAGAATCGAGCAGAGGGCTGCGGAGGACAGACAGAATATCTTACACCTGGCAAAACATACGGAACAGTTGGAAGAGAATCACTGAATATATGGAAGTTTCAGACGTCCACAATGCTGCCCTACGTGACTTACACCACTATTTTTACAACAATTAGTAGACTTGGAGAATAGAAACAGACGCAATAACTTGAGTATCCATGGCATCCCAGAAGGTACGGAGTCAGGTCCAATGCCACAATTTATGGATAATTTCTTGCAAAAAAATGTTGTAGGTGCCGTATTGGTCCTTTTAAAAAACAGATCCAGAAACAAATGATTTGATACCTTTTATTGGACCAACATGGATGTTACAGAAAAGAACAAAGTGCTTTAGCTTTCGAACCAACCAGGTCCTTCTTCAGAAGCTTTGTGGCAGTTTTTTCAAATATCCCATACTATTAACACCAGATTATATAGAAAAAGCAGAAATAATTCTCATTGGTTTAACATATACATTTAAAACATAATAGAAGATTACGTCAGAGAAGCTAATTAACACCAGTATGCCTTAAACTGAGGAGCCTCAGAAGGGCAAAGTTTATCAAGAATTCTCTACAGCCAGAGAGTTCTTGTCACATAAATTTTAAAATGTCTCAGTATGCCAAGAAAGCATTCTAGTGATAAAAAAACCTTGGAGTGGCATTCTCCCTAATACATGTAAGATGAGCTTACAACTTACATTCCAATTGTCCTGGTATATTAAAGGACAGATAATGAGAGACAAAATCCTGAAATTAGGTATAACTGCAAGTTGAAATCAAGCCTCAAATTAACCTACACATATAAACATGATGCATGAAAGTATCACTTGTAAGTGTAAGTGCAAAAAAAAAAAATCCTTGTCAAGGACCCCCAAGAAAACGAGACCATGAGCCTGATAAATGCAGATTTCAACACAGAGTCTGTGTATAACAAAATGCACAGAATCAATCTAAGCAATCTAAATGAAAACCCAAAGGAATTACACCTTTAATGACCCCCAAGTAAATGAGATATGCATCTTAATATGAGCAGTTGAAAATGTGACAGTGTGAAATCCACCCACTGACAACTAATAGAAGGAAATAAATGCACACTATATGTGAAAACTAAGTGTTCTAGCCACATAACAACTGCCCCATGCCACGCCTCACCCACACATATGTGTGTACATACACCATACCACACCCCCATACACACACACACACACACACACACACACACACACACACACGCACACCCCACACAACCACAACACACAACAAATATAGCAAACACATTCTGCACACACACCACACCACACCACGCACAACAAACAAAACACACATACACACCATACATCAGTATACACACACACACTCAAACGCACTCACCACAGTGTTAAGGTGAAAAGTCAACAATGTAGATAACCATAAACTTACAAAATCAAAGTCCCGCTGAAGAACTAAACTGTTTATGTCCATCTTTTAAAGTAAAGGTCTGTGTAAGTTTAAGTGGAATAATGTGTCATGTACCCAACATCAATGTTCAATCCATCCGCCACCATATTGAGAAGTAAAATAAGTCTAATTTCAGAAGCCCGTCTCTGTTGCGTACTGTTGAAATGTCCTTTTAAGACCATCACAGACATATCTGAGATTGAGTGGTCATCCTGGGAGAAGTGCCGGGCTACTGGTTTCTCAAGCATCTTGTGATTAATAGAATGTCTGTGTGAATTCATTCTAGTGCGGAGTTGTTGGCTTGTCTCCCCCACATAACCTGTGCGAGGACATTTCTTGCATTGGATAAAATAGACCACATTACTTGATGTACATGTATAATTCCCCTGTATCCTGAATAGTCTGTTTTGTGATGTAACCACATAGTCTGAAGTGGAAATGAGGTTACATGTCTTACATGTGCGTTGATGACAGGGTCGTGTACCATATGATGTCATGGTATTCTGTTCCGGTTCAAGTTGACTCCTAATAATCAGGTTGGCTAAATTAGGTGGTTGTTTAAAAGATAGTAGTGGTAGTTCTTGAAAAATACAGTTAAGGGTTTCATCCTCACTAATTATTGGATGAAATCTTGATTTAGTAGTTGCCGTATTGGTCCTTGCAAGAATAGATCCAGAAGCAAATGATTTGATACCTTTTAATGGACCAACATAGATGTAACAACAAGAACAAAGTGCTCTAGCTTTCGGACCAACCAGTCCTTCTTCAGAAGCTCATGGCAGTTGTTTAGAAAATACAATACTTATAACAGCTAGATAATGCAGAGAAAAACAGAAAAAAATCCCCATTGGTTTAAAATACTCAAAAAAAAAAAAAAAAAAAAACAGAAGATGATGTCAGAGAAGTTAAACAGTACAATACTGCCCTCAGTCCGAATGAACCTTGGGTTAAGATGTGCTTGGTGCAACAAACAAAGAATCCTACTACACATAAATTTAATTGACATAAGATAACACTGCTGAAGCAGATAACTCCAAATCAAGCCATGAGTGTCACAGTCAGTATAAGGATGTGATTACTGAAAGGCAACCCCCACCCAGCTTAAAGACAAACTAAGATAGTTATAGGGCTCATGAAATTACAATGTATGCATTAAAGACAAGAATACCAGTAAAGTTGTCTAAAAACATCAGTGCACACTGTGTGATGTGTAAAACCTAGCTAGACATGTCACCCAGCTGTATTCTCAAGCTAAATAAAGGCCCAAGAAATTACAAAAACCTCAGGACTATATAAATGATAATATAAATATAAATTGATAATATTAGTGTTAAACAAAAAACTCTAGTAGAGGAACCTCAAAGAATTCAGACCATGCATCCTGATATGTACTGATGTCAATATATACTGAGAATGTAGCAACTACATGTACCACAAGTGTCTAGGGAATCTGAAAAGAGATAAAAAGTAATTTATCTCCTCCTGCTCATACAAACAGTACAACCTAACCACCCCACATCACAATAATGTGGGTGGGGAAGATACATAGCTTAAACGAGATGTTGTCTCTCTCTCTCCCCCTCCTTTTCTCTCTCTCTCTCTCTCACACACACACACACACACACACACACACACACATACACACACTCTCAATCTCTCTCCTAGTGAACCTATATTAACTTCAGTCACTGTAATTGTTCCCAAAGGAATACAACTTGTAATGAAATTCTGAGTAAATTACTACAATATTAGCCTAATGTAAAAGATATGTGCAGGACCCCCAAGCAAATGAGATCACACATCCCAATATGTACAGAGTTACAAAAATTATATATAACAGTATAAGATAACACTCCTGTATGTACACTAGCAGGCTGGGTAAACTGAATATGGTGCAATGGAATCAATCCCCCCCCCCCACACAGGCAAAGATAAAAAGTAAGGAGAAATTTGTTGTGTGTGAAATGAAAATAGTAACACATTATACCTCCATATAGCTAAATAGAGACTTACCTCAATGTGACAGCAAGCCCCACATCTATTATATCACATACCTCACAGCACATACCACACACATACATACACACACGATCCACATCTCACATGTTGAAGTCCTATAATATGTCAGCTTGAAGAAGAAAAGGTCTGTGGATGTTAATTTCTGTAGTGTCCCATAAAGCCAATATCCAAGGTTTTTGTAATTTCTTGGGCCTTTTATTTAGCTTGAGAATACAGCTGGGTGACATGTCTAGCTAGGTTTTACACATCACACAGTGTGCACTGATGTTTTTTAGACAACTTTACTGGTATTCTTGTCTTTAATGCATACATTGTAATTTCATGAGCCCTATAACTATCTTAGTTTGTCTTTAAGCTGGGTGGGGTTGCCTTTCAGTAATCACATCCTTATACTGACTGGGACACTCATGGCTTGATTTGGGAGTTATCTGCTTCAGCAGTGTTATCTTATGTCAATTAAATTTATGTGTAGTAGGATTCTTTATGTTTGTTGCACCAAGCACATCTTAACCCAAGGTTCATTCGGACTGAGGGCAGTATTGTACTGTTTAACTTCTCTGACATCATCTTCTGTTTTTTTTTTTTTTTTTTTTTTTTGAGTATTTTAAACCAATGGGGATTTTTTTCTGTTTTTCTCTGCATTATCTAGCTGTTATAAGTATTGTATTTTCTAAACAACTGCCATGAGCTTCTGAAGAAGGACTGGTTGGTCCGAAAGCTAGAGCACTTTGTTCTTGTTGTTACATCTATGTTGGTCCATTAAAAGGTATCAAATCATTTGCTTCTGGATTAATTATTGGATGGAGATCCTTAGTAATCTTACGTAGGAGTTCAAGGTCAGGATGGTATGTGACTACTAAGGGTATTCTGTTGGTAGTCATCCGTTCCTTATATTGCAGTAGCTGTTCTCTTGGGACCTGTGTTGCACGTTCCACTGCTCTGTCAATTTCCCTGGATGAGTGTCCCTGCTCAATAAAGGTGTTTTTTCAACATCGCCAGATGTGTGTCTCTGTCTTCCTCATTTGAACAGAGGCGGTGATACCGAAAGTGCTTGACTATAACAGATTTCTTTGTGTGGCTCGGGTGATTACTTTTCTTGTGTAAGTATCTCTGTCTGTCTGTTGGTTTCCTGTAAAGACAGGTATGTAGGGTACCATCCTTAATAGTGACAGTGGTATCCAGAAAATGCACACTTGTGGCAGAATATTCTAGGGAAAGCTTTATAGTTGGGTGGAGGTTATTAAGTTCTTGGTGAAAATCTTTAAGTGTGTCAGTGCCCTCTGTCCAAATTATAAACAAATCATCAATGTAATGGAAATAAGCGAGTGGTTTATGTGTACAGTGCCTTAGAAAATCCTCCTCCAAATTCGCCATAAAAAGATTAGCATACTGAGGAGCCATCCTGGTTCCCATTGCGGTTCCCATAGTTTGAACATAATGTTTACCATTAAAGCTGAAGTTGTTATGTGTCAAAATGAATTCAGTGAGTTTACCCACAACTCCAGGGTCAATGTTGGGGTCCAATTCTTTGTCATGCAGGTATTTGAGGCAGGCTGAAATGCCATCTGTGTGTGGAATATTAGTGTAGAGGGAGGTTACATCCATCGTGGCTAAAAGGGTATCAGGTGGTAAGTCCTTAAAACCAGAAAGTTTATGTAGGAAGTGAGTAGTGTCCTTGATGTAACTATCCCTTTGTATAACCAGTGGTTTGAAAATAGCTTCTACAAACCCTGATATCCCCTCTGTCAGGGTGCCAGTACCAGAGACTATGGGTCTACCAGGATTACCAGGCTTATGTATTTTAGGAAGCATATAGAATGTCCCTGGCTTAGGTTCACTGGGGACGAGGTCCTTTAGTTTGTCTTGGACATGCTCTGGAAATGTTTTAATTAACTTCTGTAGTTCTGTTTTATATTCTGTAGTTGGGTCACTTCCCAGTACTTTGTAGTAAGTAAGGTCACTTAGCTGCCGGTTGGCTTCCATCACCACTGCCGAGCCTTTATCAGCTTTTTTTATGACAATGTTATGGTTTGATTTTAGTGTTTGTATAGCCCTCCGTTCCAATGGAGAGACGTTGTAGCGGGCCTGTTTCTGCCTATTAAGAATCTCACCAGTAACTCTCTGGCGAAAGCAATTAATGTATTTGTCCAGTTTCTTGTTACGGCCACTTGATGGGGTAAACTCATATGGTTTCTTTTTCTTATCCATAGTAGTTTTACTGTTTGTGATTTCTTCCCTGTCTGTGATGTCTTCTCTGCCATGAAAAATTCCCTGAGTCTCAATCTCGGAAGTATTCCTCCATTTCACCACAAAACTGTATTCTGTCCAGTGGTTTAGTTGGGCAGAAATTGAGGCCCTTAGAAAGTACATTTAATTCCCCAGTAGTCAGTGTGTGGGTGGACAAATTAACAACTGAAAGGTGCCCATCTGTGTGGCTTAGTTCAGTCACTCTGTTCTGTTCTTCATGGTTGTTAGGAAGTATGGTAAGTTGAAGGGCATTTAACTTCCTGTTTTTAATGAGCATGGCTTTTCTTAAGGTTCTTTGGTAGTTCATGTCTATCTCATGCAAGATGTCCGTAATAGGCTCACCAGACATCCTCTCCAGTGTGGTAGCTATTTCATTAAACTGTTTCTTCAAAAATGCTTTTTTGGCATATGAGCTGTGGATTCTGTGATTTCTCAATTTCTCAGAGGTCCTACGACAAAGTTGTTCGGCATATGTAGAATTATCTGTGTTTCTCAGTGGATTCCAAATAGTTAGACCATTAGGGATGTTGTTATTCCTTTTGCACTGGGATAAAAAGTAGATGTCACTGTCTAGCTGTGCTAGTTTCTTCCTGATGTTATGCAACTGCCATGTCCTGCGGCGAATTTCGGTATCTTCCATGATGCAAAAAAATGTTGTAGGTGCCGTATTGGTCCTTTTAAAAAACAGATCCAGAAACAAATGATTTGATACCTTTTATTGGACCAACATGGATGTTACAGAAAAGAACAAAGTGCTTTAGCTTTCGAACCAACCAGTATGCTAATCTTTTTATGGCGAATTTGGAGGAGGATTTTCTAAGGCACTGTACACATAAACCACTCGCTTATTTCCGTTACATTGATGATTTGTTTATAATTTGGACAGAGGGCACTGACACACTTAAAGATTTTCACCAAGAACTTAATAACCTCCACCCAACTATAAAGCTTTCCCTAGAATATTCTGCCACAAGTGTACATTTTCTGGATACCACTGTCACTATTAAGGATGGTATCTCACATACCTGTCTTACAGGAAACCAACAGACAGACAGAGATACTTACACAAGAAAAGTAATCACCGAGCCACACAAAGAAATCTGTTATATATAGTCAAGCACTCGGTATCACCGCCTCTTGTTCAAATGAGGAAGACAGAGACACACATCTGGCGATGTTGAAAAACACCTTTATTGAGCAGGACACTCATCCAGGGAAATTGACAGAGCAGTGGACGTAAACACAGGTCCCAAGAGAACAGCTACTGCAATATAAGGAACGGATGACTACCAACAGAATACCCTAGTAGTCACATACCATCCTGACCTTGAACTCCTACGTAAGATTACTAGGATCTCCATCCAATAATTAGTGAGGATGAAACCCTTAACTGTATTTTTCAAGAACTACCACTACTATCTTTTAAACAATCACCTAATTTAGCCAACCTGATTATTAGGAGTCAACTTGAACGGAAGAGAATACCATGACATCATATGGTACTACCTCCGTCATCAACTACATGTAAGACATGTAACCTCATTTCCACTTCAGACTGTGTGGTTACATCACAAAACAGACTATTCAGGATACAGGGAATTATACATGTACATCAAGTAATGTGGTCTATTTTATCCAATGCAAGAAATGTCCTCGCACAGGTTAGTGTGAGGACAAGCCAACTCAACACTAGAATGAATTCACACAGACATTCTATTAATCACAAGATGATTGAGAAACCAGTAGCCGGCACTTCTCCCAGGATGACCACTCAATCTCAGATATGTCTGTGATGGTCTTAAAAGGACATTTCAACAATGCACGTAACAGAGGCGAGCTTCTGAAATTAGACTTATTTTACTTCTCAATATGGTGGCGGATGGATTGAACATTGATGTTGGGTACATGACACATTATTCACTTAAACTTACACAGACCTTTACTTTAAAAGATGGACATAAACAGTTTAGTTCTTCAGCGGGCCTTTGATTTTGTAAGTTTATGGCTATCTACATTGTTGACTTTTCACCTTAACACTGTGGTAGATGCGTTTGGTGTGTGTGTGTATACTGATGTATGTATGTGTGTGTTTGGTGTGTTGTTGTGGGTATGGTGTGTATGTGTGTTTTGTTTGTTGTGCGTGGTGTGGTGTGGTGTGGTGTGTGCAGAATGTGTTTGCTATATTTGTTGTGTGTTGTGGTTGTGTGGGGTGTGCAGGTGTGTGTGTGTGTGTGTGTGTGTATGGGGGTGTGGTATGGTGTATGTACACACATGTGTGGGTGGAGCGTGGCATGGGGCAGTTGTTATGTGGCTAGAACACTTAGTTTTCACAAATAGTGTGCATTTATTTCCTTCTATTAGTTGTCAGTGGGTGGATTTCACACTGTCACATTTTCAACTGCTCATATTAAGATGCATATCTCATTTACTTGGGGGGTCATTAAAGGTGTAATTCCTTTGGGTTTTCATTTAGATTGCTTAGACTGATTCTGTGCATTTTGTTATACACAGACTGTGTTGAAATCTGCATTTATCAGGCTCATGGTCTCGTTTTCTTGGGGTCCTTGACAAGGTTTTTTTTTTTTGCACTTACTTACAAGTGATACTTTCATGCATCATGTTTATATGTGTAGGTTAATTTGAGGCTTGATTTCAACTTGCAGTTATACCTAATTTCAGGATTTTGTCTCTCATTATCTGTCCTTTAATATACCAGGACAATTGGAATGTAAGTTGTAAGCTCATCTTACATGTATTAGGAGAATGCCACTCCAAGGTTTTTTATCACTAGAATGCTTTCTTGGCATACTGAGACATTTTAAAATTTATGTGACAAGAACTCTCTGGCTGTAGAGAATTCTTGATAACCTTTGCCCTTCTGAGGCTCCTCAGTTTAAGGCATACTGGTGTTAATTAGCTTCTCTGACGTAATCTTCTATTATGTTTTAAATGTATATGTTAAACCAATGAGAATTATTTCTGCTTTTCTATATAATCTGGTGTTAATAGTATGGGATATTTGAAAAAACTGCCCCAAAGCTTCTGAAGAAGGACCTGGTTGGATCGAAAGCTAAAGCACTTTGTTCTTTTCTGTAACATCCATGTTGGTCCAATAAAAGGTATCAAATCATTTGTTTCTGGATCTGGATAATTTCTTGAAAGAACTGCTCGAGCTAGAAAAAGAAAAGGACCTAGGCATTATTCGCACGCACAGATCTTTGGTGCCTAAACCGAAAGACCCCAAGGCACGTCCATGTTCAGTCATTTTGGCCTTTATTGATTTTAGAATCAAAGAAGAAATCATCAAGACGGCCTGGTCTAAAAAGTAAATTTTATTTGGGGACACATGTCTTTTTTTCAACCACGACTATGCACCTCAGACCCTAGCTTTAAGACGGGGAGCATTTCATATAGTTAAATTCATCAGACAAGCAGGCTACTCAGTACAGCTTGAATATCCAGGCAAGATAAAAGTTAACACCCCCGAGGGATGGCAGAGATTTTAGAGACGTCAGATGCCTGCAGATGGGCCGCACAACAAGGAATTGTGATTCCAGTAGAGGGGGCTGAAGGACACCATAAAGATGTACTGAAAAAAGCCTGGCAGGTCAAAAGACCTGGCAATACCAGAGCTCAAAGATCAGGGGGGCCTAGCTCAGTGTGGGACAGTGTCTGCGGAAAATTGCTCCCCCAGTCTGCAACCACACACGCATCTCAACCCGCCGCCATGCCAATGGAGGGATCATCTTCTGCAGACGGCTGAGTATACCTTTCTTTTTCTGGCTCTTTCATAGCTCTTTACCCTGTAAGCCCGAGGCCTCGCACTGAGACAGGGTTCCAGAGCCCCGGAACATTATATAAGATTTACTTGATCATTTCTTTAGAAAGGACATTTCATTAGGGACTCAACTGGCCTTGGACTTTGGAGGGGTCGGGGGTGGGAGATTGGCAGAGGGTCACGGTGTCCGTTCCTGCGCCCTTTCCTTTGCCTTATCAGGCCTGAGGTTCTTTGTTTCAGGCAGGAGATAAAGGGAGCATAGATGGCCAGATAACACTGATATCTCAAGCAGAAACCTATTTTAAACTACGATAATTTATTTTTTCTCTCTTACTGTCCTCAAATCACAGCTAACTAAAACTGCAATAGAAAGTACATGCAGAGGTTAAATTGGACAGTAAACAGAGGGGATTCCGATGGATCAAATACAGGGGAGAGGCGACATGGTCATCTCTGGCTCTTTGGGGGAGGGGGCTTCCCGTTGTCACAGACTCAGTCTGCCTTGGTCATAGGATGGTTGGCATCACCTACACGGGGGGGGGGGGGCCACGCTTCTTCCCGCGACCACGGAGGGTCCTCTTGGATTTCGGGCACCTGGATGAGCCATCACCTGAGACCCAAATGTTATCTTGGAACCTAAAGAGCCAGGCACCGGTTAATCGAGCTTGACAGAATGTGCTTTTTATATCAGGCTGTGGGAGTTTTCCTAAATGAAAGATCAAAGGGGGTTAATGAGGCAAGTGCCGGAGGACGCTCCTGAAGTTCCCACCTAGCTGATTCAGATAGTGATATCCCAAGCCCGAGGAAGCAAGGTTGTGGAGGCTCTAGAGGTTAATGTCTTCTTTACAATTTACTAATGAGACTACTCCTGATGCCTTCCCCATCTGTGCCTGAGCGGGGTCCCTTTGTGGGGGGAGTGTTGTCGTGGGTGGGCCCCCTAACGGTGGATGGGTGCCGCACGGCTGCCTGTGGGGGGGAGACAGAGGGTAGTCAGACCGGGGGACAGTTCCCTGCCCCTCTCCCACTGGAAATGCTGAGCTGGACGAATGTGCGCCCTACTTAGGGGGACATGCACCTTCTACATTAGTTGATCTGGGATGTCGGGGGCCCTCTTCTCTGGGGGGCGGGGGGGACCTTCAGCATTCCTTTATTATTTCAGGACCTCCCGATTTGATTATTCAAATTGAACTAGATCATTAAGTCGGCTGCCAGTAGAAGACAGTCCACATATTCCATAGGCAACTGTTTTCAGCCCAGTCGGGATACCCCACACATTATTGTTGTGGATTACTCCTGACGGGGGGACTAGAAACTTAGTCCTCTACCACACCTCGCAGAGATTTCCCAGAGGGGTAGAATAGGGTATAAACATACCTTAAAGTTATCACTATGTCTTTCAGAGGGCACTTTTATAGAGTTTCATCTGGTTTGAAAAGTTTACGATGTTTGTTTACCTAGTTAGAATGTACAGGCATCTGGAGACTCGAAGCAGGTTAAGGTTTACAATCAATACAAAACATGGCTGATTTTAAATTGATCTCTTGGAATGTCTGGGGCATAAACTGCCCGGTTAAGAGGCCCAGAATTTTGAAAGAGTTACAACAGCAGGGGGCTACCATAGCCTTTTTTCAACAGACCCACCTAAGTCAAGTAGAACACCAAAAATGATGTAGGGGGGTGGGTGGGAGAAGTATACTCTGCAGAATGTAAACAACAAACAAGCAAGAGGGGCACAGCCATATTAATCAGGAAGAATACTCCTTGTACTATATCTTGAGTTGATCCTGACCCCAAAGAAAGATCTGTAAGATTAGAGGGTGAATTTAAAGGACAGAAATGTGTTTTTTATAATTTGTACGCCTCGAATGAAGAACAAGAGAGGGTTTCTTTTTTAACCAAAACGATAACAGACACAGTGAGACAGCCTAATAGTTTGATCTTTATTGGTGGGGATTTCAATACAGTAATGGACTTGGGGTTAGACAGAGTAGGCTCCCAGACTAAAGGCCAGGACAAGTCCGGCAGAACCCTTGCCAGATTATGCTCAGAGCTTTCACTAGTAGACGCATGGACAGTTCTACATCCTAAGGATAGGGATTATACATTTTATTCCCCCAAATATAAAATATATTCAAGAATTTATTACTGGTTAGTTTCAACTAACACTTTACCTTTTTTTTTTAATAAATCGAGAGCAACCATAGGCTCCATCCTTGTATCAGATCATGCGACTGTCTCTTTGGAGGCAGCTTGGTCTCCGAGGCCCCCGAATCTGTCTGGCATCTTAACGTAAGCTTGTTAAATCATGCAGAATTCAAGCAATTAATATATCAATCGATTAAACAATATCTAGAGGTGAATTTAAAGGGAGACAGCGGCCGGAATTAGATGGGACGCTTTAAAATGTTATTTAAGGGGAATTATAACGTCATACGCCTCTAAATACAAGAAAGCCAAAATTAAAGAACGGTTAGATTTGGAATCGCAGATTTCTCAGTTAGAGACGATCCATAAGAAGGCTCCGAATAACCAAAATGGGGTAGAGTTAGAAAAAGCCAGAGCCAGGTTAAATAGAATCCTTGATCTTCAGGTGGAAGGCCAACTTATTTATGCCAAACAAAAGTATTATGAACACGGTAACCAGGCAGGGAAGTTACTTGCATGGCAACTATGCAAACAGAGAGCTTCCAGAGCAGTTCCTAAGCTCAGGGAGGTAGAAGCGGAGACCATGATTTGGTCCCCCGCCTTAATTACAGCCCAATTTCAACAATATTACTCCACCCTCTATCAAGCAGAAAGAGACCCAGATCATGAGGAAAAAGGTCTCCTCCTTTCTCAACGATATCCAATTTCCCACCTTATCGGCCGAGATGAGACTGGACCTAGAAGCCCCCATATCTGCATTGGAAGTTACCCAAAAATTTAAGCAATTAAAAAATGGGAAAGCCCCAGAATTAGATGGATATGTAGCGGAATTTTATAAAGCTTTTTTGACCCTCTTGTACCGGTATTGTTAGATACGTATAATGAGGTATTTTTTTGGGGGGGGGGCGCAAGGGGCACCTCCAAGATCTTGGAACCAAGCTCAAATCTCAGTCATCCTTAAACCTGGCAAGGATCCAGAGGACTGCAAGTCCTACAGACCCATTTCTTTGCTCCCGGTGGATTTGAAAGTTTTCACCGGTATCTTGACCGATCGTCTACAGAAAGTGTTCTGCTCCCTAGTTCACAGAGACCAAACAGGATTCATATCAGGTCGGTTCCTACAAGACAATATCCGATGCCTGTTAAATGCGATTTCCACCCATAAAAATACTAAACATCTTCAATTAGCTATCAGTATGAACGCCGAGAAGGCATTTGACAGGGTCGATTGGATATTTTTGGGAGCGACCTTGAAAAAGTTTGGTCTGGGAGATAAGTTCATAAATATCATTAATGCACTATATAATGCCGCAGAGGCAAGGGTCAAGGTCAATGGATATCTTTCGGACAGATTCCCCCTACAGAGGGGCACAAGACAGGACTGCCCCCCTCCCACTTCTTTGCCTTGTCCCTTGAGCCCATGGCATTAGAGATCAGGGCAAATTCAGGATCCATGGGGTAGAGGTGGAGGGCATATTCAAAAGATAGCTTTATACGCAGATGATTTGTTTTCATCTACATCCTGAGACTTCAGTCCCAGCCTTAATTCAGAGCCTAGATACATATGGCGCTCTGGCAGGATATAAAATTAACCTATCAAAATCAGACACCCTAATCCTAAGCCCCGAAACTTTCAAAAATCTTTCCTTCACTAGGAAAACTCTGTACAGTATTTAGGTATAATAATTTCAATTGATTTGTCCCTGCTAAAAACAATTACCTAAAGTTATTTCAGACTTATTAGGCAGATATTGCCAGATGGCGGTTTCTTCCCCTAACCCTTTATGGGAGGTCACAAACTATCAAGATGAACGCAATGCCCAGATTTTTGTTCTTGTTTCAAACCCTCTCATTACAATCTCCCAGAGATTTCTGGGCAAACTTACAAAAAGTGACTTTACGGTTCATATGGAACGGGGGAAGACCGAGGTTGGCTAGGATGAAATTATAAGCTCCCAGGGCAAGGGGTGGAATAGCGCTTCCATAGTTTTACTTTTATTTTCTGGCAGCTAGGGGAGCCCAATTGTGCTCCTGGTCCAAGCGTCGGACAGATTCGGGATGGTATCATTTAGAAGAGGCAGCAGTCAAGAAATGGGCCTTGTGGGCCCTCCTGACAAACAGTATACCTCTCGTTGAAGTTAGACAAATAATAAACCCAAGGATACAACACTCTTTACTAATACTTAAAAAAAAAACTCAGGAAGATTACCCAAACCCCGGAGGGTCTCAGTCCCTTGTCATTAATAAGATTTGAACCTTCTTTTATTCCCCCCAAGAACAGATTCTGGGCATCTTTACAGGGCCACACATAGACTCTCCACATTTACCCAATGTACGGAAGGGGAGAACTGCCGTTCTTTCGCCCAACTGAGGGACAAGTTTCATCTCCGTCAAGAAGACCATTTTAGATACCTACAAGTCTGTCACTACATTTTATAAGATAATAAAGCATTAAAAATAAACAGATAAAACGCAACTGGAGAATTTTTTTTACTATAACATTACTATCAAAGAAGCCTCTCGCCCTCTTTCCCAACTTTATGATATCTTAACACAGATGGTTCAGGTTTAGATATGATTAAACATAGATGGGAGGAGAAGCTTTCTATTTCAATACCGCAACACATCTGGGATAACAGACTGAGCAGAGTTGGCAGGTCACCAACTCCCCTACTTGGCGAGAATTTCAATGGAAGATACTTTTGAGATATTTTCTCACGCCCTCAAAAGCAAGATATTTGGGCTCAGACCACTCAGATGTCTACTGGAGGTGTGGTGGTGCCAAGGGAACGAGGTTCATATATTCTGGGAATGTTCAGCTATCATTCCTTTCTGGAAGGAGGTTCATTACGTAATGCAAAACATAACAGGCCTACAGATTCCATTTACAGGAGAAGATCTAATTTTGGGCCTTCCAACTTTAGTCAGGGGTCCAAGGCAGCCCAAGAAGCTACCCCAGATAATCAGAGTGGCTGCATTGAAGTCTATTATGTCAAGGTGGCTCTCCCCTCACCCCTCTATGGTTGCCGAATGGAAGACCAAAATGTGCCAGTTGGAACTAATAGAACAAATCACCTACACATTAAGACAAAGTAAGGAAAATTTTGATAACATTTGGTCTCCTTGGCAACACTAAATACTAGAACAGGAAGAGAGTCAAGGGTAATTTCCAAGAATTTACAGAAGTAAACTAATAAACTTTAAATAATTGCAGAGAGCTCCATAATGCCTAAGTTAAGTTATATCAAGTTATAGTATGTAAAACAGATTTTAGAACACTTTAAAAGTTATGCTGTCCAAATCATGAGATTATATAAGAGTGGCTATAACAGATCGTCTAAAAGACTGCATTTAAGTTTAAGTTAATATTCTTATTTTAAGAAAGACTGGACTACCTAGAAGAAGTTGATTGTCATTTTAAGGTAAATTACGTATATCTGAGTCATACCTAAACAATCAGAGAAAAAGTCTGTATCCACATACCTTTTGTGGTCTGTGACATGCAAATGTTTGGAATGTCTGATTACCTGATTTGTAATAAACTTGAAGTTAAAAAAAAAAAAATAAAAAATTTGTGAGACATAGTTGAGGGACCGGATGGCACAAGAGGAAGAGGAGTAAACCTTCTGACCAAACTGGTCCAGCTGCCGCGAGTCCTTGTCGGGAGGCAAGGAACTCAAGTGCTTCGGTTGCGCTGACCAGTCGTGGGCAGCAGTGATCATCACAGAGTCAGCTTTAGGATGAGTTGTGAGATGCTGAATCCCTTCCGGGGGATAGTAGGTACAGTCTGCCTTTCTGGAGACAGCCGGGATAGAAGACATCTGCTGCCAGATAGCAGTCATCATGAGGACCCATCCGGGGATGGGTAGAGGGTCTGTGGTGGCTAAATCCAAGTGTTCTGCCAGCCTTTACGCTGGGGGTCCACTTCCTTGGAAGGCCAGCCTAGGTCCCCAAAGGAAGGATCCTCTGGAGGAGATTTTGGGGATTCTTTGGGTGGTACTTCGACTGGGGACCTAGGGTCCAAAGGCTCAGAATTAGAGTCTGTGTCGGAAGGCTCAGAACCACTGGGGATGAAAGGGTCTGCCCCAAATGAGCCTACTGGTAATGCACCCGCTGCCCTGCCAGAGGGTATCGGTGGGGGAGGGGCCCTTGGAAGAGGGATGTCTCCCACAGGCTGCCGTAATGAGCTGGGTCCTGGCACCCTGCACCATGTGGGGTGCATCTCCCAATCTGGCACTGGAAGAGGCGGCGGCTAGTACCCCGGGTATTGCCAAGAAGGGTACTGAAACCCTGGCAATCCAGGAGAATAGCCATATGCGTTATATCCCGGGCTATGCCCGGGGTATACCGGCGTCGTGTGTCCCAGTTGTCGGAGGCACGTGGCCTGGCGTCTGGTACTACGAGGCCGACGGCAGGCCGCCCGCTAGTGGTGCCTGGGGGTCTGGCTGTGGGAGACCGCCAGGTCGTCGACTGGACCTACCGGGGGAGGTGCCATAGGGTCACTTGGTGGTGTGGGATCCGGGAGGGCACCTGAAGGTCCCAAGGGGAGGGGCTCCATAGCCAGCAGTGGAGTCTTGTCCGGAAGTGGCAACAGACCTGGCGAAGGGGGAAGTTCCGGAAGGGACCCCAACGAAAGGTCGAACAACTATTCTGTCGATAGGGACAGAGCAGTATCAGGTGGCGAATCCCTGGGGTGCAGGACCCGAAGGGATGCAGAGACTCTCGAGAGCACACTCTGGCCGGAGTCGGGAGCCTCGCGGGGGCCCAACTGGCGAGAGGAGTCCAGGGGGTGATGGAGGATCCGCCGTCCAACTGATCGGACCTAACTGCGCTAGTGGCAGCGAGAGGGCCGCCGCTAGACTTATCGGTCAGTTGTGCCTCCGCTCAGGGGCTGAGGGAGACTTACCGGCAGTGCTTGGAAGAGACACCACTGGGACCTCGAGAGAGGCTACCCCTAACTGCCCGCTCACCTCAGCAGGAGGGGGAGAAGGTGCTTGACCCAAAGAGGCGGAAGGGGCACGAGCAGGAGTACTCACAGTTTTAGTAGTGGGTATCCCGCGTGGTGACAGACTACCTTCCTGGCGCTGCTTCGTGCTCTTCTTTCAGGAGGCCAGTGACGACGACTTTTCCCTCAATTCCTAGAGCTCCTTTTCCATCGACGTCAGCCGGCGGGTAAGGAAGTGGGCCTCGAGGGTCCACTTGCGCCTGGTCTGGGTGGCTTGGTTGAAGGCCTGGCAGATGGCACACTCGTCCGAGTTGTGCTTGGGGTCTAAGCACAAGAGGCAGCAGGAATAGTCATCCCTGTGCGGGATTTGGGCTCTGCACTTCGAGCACTTCTTGACTCGAGTCGACATATAATCTGTTGAAAATTGAAGAAAAATTTCTTTAAGGGATGAGAAAAAACTTCGATTGACACACGGGCGTTAGATCGCTGTTCTATCTCATGAACCAAACAAAACTGAGGCGACAGCGGGAAAGAACTGGTGGGCGAGACCACTCTTTTTATAAAATTGGGCTAATGTCACATCACCTGACGGGAGTGGTCCCCACTGATTGCTATCTACAAGTTTGCCGCTGGAACCTGACGCCAGGGGGCACAGTCCTATATGTGAAGACCTACTGCAGGCACCCTCTCAAAGTAAGATCTCCAGATCCTACAGTGAGCGAGCAGAAAAGCGGCAGTTTTAAGTTGCGTGGGGATGCAAAAAGGTCCAACTCTGGATGACCCCCATCTAACAGGTCGTTGACGGAGGTCAACCACTCCTATTCGTGCATCCTGGATTGTGACCTGCTTAGCCTGTCTTCCAAGACATTTTGGACACTTGGAACATGCACTGCTGACAGTTCTGGACCGTGATACAAAGCCCAATATCAGACTCTCATCACTTCCCTGCAGAGGGGATAAGAGCGAATCCCCCCTTGTTTGGTGATGTAGTGCATCACACTGACATTGTCCGTTTGCACTAGTAGAGGACCCTGGGACAGATGAGTCTGGAAGGCCTGAAGCCTGTACAGGACAGCTCGTGTTTCTATAACATTTATGAGCAAGGTACTTTCCACTGGGGTCCATGTGCCCTGTGTCTGGTCGGAGCCCAAGTGAGCACCCCAAACAATCCCCGAGGCATCTGTTAGGAACCTCTATCAGCAGATTGCTGGGTTCTGTCCACCACTGGAGTACTCTGTGCACAAGAGAGGTAACTAGAACCTTTTGTTCTAAATAGTCTGTGAGCTGGTCATACTGGACCCTTAGCGTCCACTAGGGAATCCTCATGTGCAGTCTGGCCAATGGTACTGTGACAGTGCCGCTGCCATGAAGCCTAGGAGCCACAGGACTATCCTGGCTGGGACACTCCAGCTGTCGTTTATCAGCTGGGCCTGGGAAATCAGGTGTTGGGCCCTGTGCAGAAGCAAGAAGGCTGAGCCTTAAACAGTGTCCAAGACCATCCCTATATATTGCAGGTGTTGACAAGGAGTCAACACTGACTTGGGAACACTGACTAACTCCAAAAGCATCAAACACCTGTCTGGTTCAAGTTAAAGTGTGCAGGAGCAGATTCCTGGAGGGGGCTTTCAAGAGCCAGTCATCCAGGAAGGCAAAGACACAGAAACCTTCTCTGCAAAGGGCTGCTGCCACTGCTGCCAAGTGCAGTAGACAAGCCAAAGGGTGACGCTCTGAACTTGTAATGTTCCCCTTGGAACAGGATACTCGAGTATTTCCTGTGAGGATTCCAAATTCTGATATGAAGGTATGCAGCCTTCATATCTAGGGAACAAATTCAATCCCCTGCCTGCAACAGTGTGAGCAAGCCTTGCAGGGTGACCATTCTGAACTTTTTGTACTCTATGAAAAAATTCAGTTCCCAGAGATCCAGAATAGGCCTCGGGTCTCCTGTCCATTTCATGACTAGGAAGTACTGGGAATAGAACCTTGTGTTTCTTTCAGGGCAGGCAGTATAGTTTAGAGGTTAAAGTAACAAGCTGTGAATGAGCCTAGTACATCCAGCAGACCTGGGTTTGATTCCCACAACCTCCACTTGCACACTGCACGACTATGAGCAAGTCATTTAACCTCCCCAGTGATCCCAGGCTGCGCCTGAAAACAGGCACTTGTGCCTAGGGGGGCCTTACCTGGTTATCAAAGGCTAAATAAATAAGATTTTTCCTGAAGGGACACAGGATCTATGGCCCTCTTTTGAAGCAAAGTTGGAACTTTCTCCAGAAGCAGAGGAAGGTGGTCTGGAGGATAGTGGGTTACTACTAGCAGATGATCTGGAGGCGTCTCCAAAAGTTCCAGAGCACGGCCATATTCTACGATATCTAGAACCCAGGTATCGGTTGTCAGTTCCTTCCACTGGTTTAGGTGGAGGAAGCGGTGACCCCCAACAACCACCCCTGGAGGAAACAGGGGTTGGGGGGCATACAAGCAGTTAGGCAGAGCCAGTCGTGGAGGCTCCACCTGCGCCACCACCTCTAGGGGCTTTTGAGTGGGCACCTGCAGTGGTGCTTGGTGAAAGCAAGGCTCCTGCTCCCTTGCCTCTACCCTGCTGTCTGGTTGCTGGGCAGTGCCTGGCACCAGCTGGAGGGAAACGAACCCCAGGCCTACCCCTTGGTTGGGTATGGTAAAGAGAATGCACCAACTTCACTGTTCTGCCCAAGGCCTGAAGGTCATCAGAACCAAACAGCTTATGTGCTTTGAAAGGGGCACGGAGAATGGACCGTTGCACGTCATACGCAAACCCCCTCCACACTGAACCATGAGCATCTCCTGAGGTTGATGCCGGAGGTAGCAGCCCTGCAAAAGGCATCTGAGACATCAGAAGCTATACGTAGAATATGTTTGCCTACATCAGCCCCAGCAGTAAAAGCCTTAAGAAGCTCTTGTTTGGGGGTGCCCTCTGGCAAGGCTTGTGCAGCTGCCTTGGTCTTCCTCCAGAGGGTGTTCTAGTACTTTATGATATGGGCCTCATAGTTAGCAATACAAAGGCCCAATGAAGAAGAGGCAATGGTCTTTCTTCCTAGGACATCCAACCTCCTGGACTCTACCAGAAGGAAGGGAGCTCAGTTGCTTAGGTGTCCTTGATCTGTCATGGGCAGCACTGATGACCACCAAGCCTGCCTCAGGCTGGGTGGTAAAAAAAGAAGGCTTCCCAGAAGGGACCATGTACATCTTGTCCAATTTATTTGGTATAGCTGGAATTACATTTGGCCTATACCAGGCGGCAAACTTGGCATCCTCCAGAACAGAGAGGAGAAGCGGCACCACAGTGGAAGGAGAGTTGGGCAGCTCCACAAAAATGAACTATATTTTTCTTGGTAGAGTTCTGCTCATTCCTCAAGGTCAAAACCCTTAGCAGCCCATAACTGCTGCATCACAGTGAGGAATGTAGGGTCCTTTGGAGGGGACATTAGAGTGTGGAGCACCAAATCCTCACTGCAGGTGGACACAGTAGAGCAGGTACCCCTATCACAGTTGTACTTGGTGTACTCTTCAGTCTCTTCCTCCTTCTCATCCTGCATTATTAAGTCAGGACTGTTCCTAGTCGTTGACGAGTGGGTGGCCGGGTAGCAGTGAGCACACCGGCAATGGTCTAGGAGTTGGCTGAGTCAAAGCTCTATCCTGCGTCATCACAGGGGGGATTGTCAGTAGGCCCTGTAGATGAGCCCCCTGGAACAGGGGGAGCAAGTAGTAGGCATCTAAGCATATCAGTGAAGGAGGAAAGGACAGCCTGCACGCCAGTGCCCGTGTGATCGACAAGTGTGACTGGAGGAGTCGATGGGGAAAGTTGTGTCCCTGATGGCGACATACCTACTGTACTAGGTCTGGTAATGCCAGTGCTGATCCCAGACCTTGGACCTTGGTGTCATGTCGACCGGGGGGGAGGGGAATATCACCACCTGAGTGGTCGATTGCAGAGAGGAGTTCATACCTGTTTTGGAAGGAGGTTTTCTGCTGGTCCTGGTACTTATGTTTATGGCTCCCGGAAGACTTGTCCAGAGATTTGGAGGACCCAGACCCAGCAGACTGGGTCGGCAACACGGCTGTGCTCCTCTGCTGGAGCTCTTTCTCCAACGTGGCCACTTTCTTCTCAAGTAAATGCTTATCAAGGGCCCCCTTTACGGCATCGCTTGATCACAGAGTTAAAGCCATGGTAAATAAAGAAAGCTTTCACGTTGTGGTCCAGGCCTAGACAGAACACACCGATTTCATGAGAGTTGCTGATGTAGATCTTTTCACCACAGTCACAGTAGTGGAACAATTTTGACGGTTCCGTCAACGACATACATATATTCTAAAATCACTGTAAAAGTGATTACTTAACCAGAAAAAAAATAAAACAATGGCTAATACAATGATTTTTTCCTGTAGCGGTCCAACAAGTATGGTCAATGGCAGGAAACAAAAAAAAAAAAATGAGGAAAAGAGGGGCCTCCCACATTTATGTAACAGCCAACGTCTGAGGTGGTCATAGGTGGCCCCTGGTGGACTGCTTGTAAAAGTTTCCATGTGGTCCTAACACCCTGGCGGCTTATAGTTCCATAGGCATGGGCTGATGAAAGAGATATCCTTGAAGAAGATCTATCTAGTATGTCAGTAAATGGGTACTTAAGTTTCTAAACTGGCTCTAGGGTACCTTTCATGGACTCTGTCAAACCAGAAATCCAGATAACACCAGCCCATGATCAGCTCTTTGACCGATTTCCAGTCGAAAGTATGAGTCCTAGTTGAGGCCATTGATGACTTGCCTTTGGAGTTGGAAGAGTCTTCAAAGACAGTCCTTGACCATTCCCCCCCCATGGACCACCCTGGTATCCTCCTCCTAAATGATCTCCAGAGTCAGTGTGGCAAGCCGCCACGGCTCCTTGGTCAGGGCCTCAAACAGAGGCTGCAGCAAAGGTGGCTCCTCCCTAAGAAGTAGAGAAGCAGACACAGGGGACTGCTGAGAAGCATGGACCGGCATGAGACTGACTGGCAAAGCCAAGGGGGTCGAGCATTCAGACAGCAGAGCCCTACCCCTTCCAGAAATGATCGAATGTTGCCAAGGGGGCTCCTCTTAGTATCAATGCCTTTTTCATCAATGCTTATCCTCACCCAAGGAGGTCAAGCAGCGATGATGGCAATGCCTCCGAGTCAAGCGGGATAGCACAAACTGCATCTCGCCCCAAGAGGCGACATCAATGGGCATCCTCCAGAGGATTTGTTTAAATTCCTAGCCTCAGCAAGTTAAGCATGGCAGGCTTCAGAGGCGCAATCAACAGTGGAGGCCCCTCCCAAAGCATCTCAGCTTGGGGTACTGACTGGGCTTCAACCTCCTTGGTAAGGACAGGGAGCACCGGGATCTGGGCGATCAACTCCTCGTTGATTACCTTCAAAAGTCAATCAATAGGCTTGAGAAATATAGTGACAGCCTGACTGCAGTCAAAGCTGACAGGCCGTAGGAGTTGCCGTGAAACCTCGACCATAGGGAACTTGACCAAGGCCAAGTGGTCAGGGGAGTTGAATGAGCAAGAAGAATATGATCTTTCCAGATCCCAAGACCTGGGAGACTGACTGTGTTTTCTTCAATGGTCAGGATGACTCTCCTTGAAGGTCTGGAAGGCTAGACATATTTCCCTGAACTCAGAGAATGATCCTCTGACCCAGGCCACACGTGAGAACAGCGGTGAGACTGAAGAACTCATTGCAGCTACTACCACTTCTTCCATGACTGCACACTTAACAGCCAACCTGACTGCTGCAGAGGCCTTCCTGCGGTCTTTCGGCTGACCAATGGCAGTCAAGCCTTCTGGTCTTCAGTGGAGACCAACAGCACTGCCTGGCACAAACTGCATCTCTCATCGCTGTGTTGACTGCTTAAGCAGTATAGGCATGTGTTGTGTGGATTCGTGGCCAACACAGTACCTATGTTTGTTAATCCTGCCACCCACTCCGCCATCGCAACCCCTTCCCCTCCCCGCCCCATACTTTGCTACTCCTTATCCCTCTTTCTACATATACTTAGAATCCCCCGATTGTCTCCTATTGTAACTGCTGCTGATAGAACTGTATGTTTATGTATACCCTTACTTATTGTAATGCCCATCTGATGTATGGTTTATGGAATCCTGCATTTTTTGTTGCTCTTCCCATGCACTACTGTAACCTATCTCTATATTTTTTTTTTTTTTGGTCAACTGTTCCATGCTTTGTTTGTTACATTAGTTCCTGTGCCACAGTATGTGGCCCGGGCCGTGCCTGAAAACGATCCCTGGGATCAATGCACCTACCTGGTTACCAAAGTCCTAAATAAATAAATATCCTACTTGGAGCAGGATTTGACACCCCACCCCTCGTTTCTGGTCTTCCATCGTCAATTGCAAAGCAGAGTGGAAAGATGCAGGAGCAATTTTAATGCTGAATGTGGACTTGAAATGCTGAAGATACGCCTAAATAAAGCGCTTGGAAACTCAAAATCCTTCAACACATGCAAAGCTGTGAAGGAGGAGATCTGTCCCTTCCAATGGAAAGAAGACCTGATGTCATGGGGCAAAGTCGGAGGATATTCCACACAGGTGGTGTGAGAAGCTTAGCTTAAAGACATTCTGATGTTTCCGCTGTCTCAAAGATGTCTGGCAATGAGTGGATAGTGAACTGTATGCATACCTTTGTAACTTTTTTTTTCGTTATATGAACCCAAGTCAAACATAAGTTTTGCTGCCACTAGTAAATCGAGTTAGTAAAAATGAACTGGCCCAGGCATGCTACTGGCCCAAAATGGTATACTTATTGCAATGTTAGCTCCTCTAATAAGCCACAGGGCCTGACTCAAAGTAAAATTTACCAGCACTGTCTAGTGTGCTGGTGCCAGTTTGCCGCTTCGTTAAATACATATCTGATTCTATAGAAGCAGTTTTTCAATCCTGTGTTTCGCGCCTGAGTCCCCCCTCCCCAAATCTAGTATTTCTAGCCACTTCCCAACCTCAACAGACCTATATGCCATCAACATAGAATCTGACAGAGGCGCAAGGTTTTAAAGTGTAGTGTCATCATCCTGGTATCTACTTCCTTTTCTCCTACTTTCCTTTTTCCTGTGACGTTCCTTCCTTCTACCCAACTGACACTGTACTGCCATGTAGGGGCCTCGCACCAGAGTGCACCTGTGAGAAAGAAAACTCCTTGATCCAACACAGTGGTTGTGGTGGCATAATCATAGTGTCATCAACCCGAGGCTCGGACATGCTGTCATCGGCAGTGCATTCCAAGCCCCTGGCTGCCCAATTCCAGCACCTTGAGTCCTCCTCCAAAGCCGGGCTTGCCACTGAGGGTTCCCCCTCCCCCCCAACATTTTGTTTGCTTAACATATACGAACATACGAAAAATGCCAGCTAATACAGGCCCTTAGATCTATCGAGTCTGCACGAGTGTGCAGCTGAGTTTACTCTATAGCTGCTCTCCCCCTACAAATCATCTTTTTGGTGGGGGGACTGTTTTGTGGTTCCACTTTAAGATATTCTCTCTAAAGTTGTCAGTTTAATTTAGTCAAATTCTTCTGCAGCCCGGAATAGTAGTAAGTGAAATGGTGGTGTCATCCTACATATGGCCTCTGCATTTTCCTTCTTAGGCCTGCCCAAGCCATGCATGCCGGCCTGCAAAAGGAGAAGCAGGACAATGTGGTCACCCACAAAGTCTGTGTGTACTCAGAATTCAGCTACAGAAAGAATCCATATATAGAAGCAAGTTGCAACCTCCTCCTAGAGCCAGAAAGCACTACTTCCCGGCAGCACTCTCAGACTTCCAACAGCCCAGGGACTGGAGCTGGGTGCAGTTCTTCTCATGTACGAGGGCAGTATATTTCTGCCAATTTCCATCATGTATATATGCAGCACTTACCTTCACACATTGCTCAGCCAGGTCCCTGCTGGTTCTGTTTTTGAGTTCCACAACTACTAAACGATTACAAAGTGCTTTAATGGCACCATCTACTCCCACAATCCTTCGGGTACATTCTGCAGACACATCCAGGTAATAGGTTATGGCACGTGCTGTCACTTCTAACACATTATCAGGGGCACTTTCATCCAAAAAGATCTTGCATAATGCTGGTAAGAAGGTACGAGGAGGACATCTGTAAGAACAGATATGAGTATATTTAGAGCAGTCATATGTAACATACAAGAGGCACTCTGCATGTGTAGCATGTACAATCTGTCAACTGCAAGTGAACTAGATGAAAAAAGGTTTTGCCACATACTGAAAATCACAGAATTTGGGATCAACTGCAGGATTTCTCATTAGTTGCACTGTATTTTTTTCTTAGCCACATCTGACTTTCATTAGCCGTTGGCTACTGTGCCTATCCTTAGTGCTCGACCAGGTAAACACTATAAAAACGAAGATAAGCAAAAACAGGCTAGTTTGTGTTGGCTTCCAATCACATGCACACACTGAAATGCAAATCATGGAAACATAGGAAAATGATGGCAGATAAAGGCCCAGTCAGTCTGCAAAGGCCCGCCTAGTTATGGGACTCTGTACATCAGTCCTCATTTCTTCCCTTCCCTCCCTCCTCCAACTGCCCCAAATGCATTTTTCCCCATGTGCCTCTTCCGGAAGTTTCTTCCGGTCTACCACTACTCTTTCCAAAAAAAAAAAAAAAAAAAGTACTTGCTGACATCGTTTTTAAGACTTCCCTGCCAACTGCATGGCTTCTCCCCGGTGCCCGCGTTACCACTTATTGTGAACAAATCACTGCTGTTCACCTTGTTTATCACCTGGAGGTACTTGAACATCTCAATCATGGCTCCCCTCTTCCTCCTGTCCCCCAGTGTGTGCCCACTGAGATACCCCAAGTGCTCACTGTAAGATCTCCCTTGTGTCCCCTCTCTGCACCACCACCAGCCTACCTCTGTACTCCTTAAGAGTGGGCTCAAACTGCATACATAGCTATGTGCTGTCAAACCACGGACCTGTACATGTGCACTATTATCTCCCTCTTTCTGCTAGCGATTCCAAGTCACTTTTTTCCAAAGCCTTATTACAATGTGCCGATGAGTCCTACAGTATCTCCTCCCCAGGTCCATTTCTCTTTGTTGGGCTCTGCACTACCACCCCATCCATCCTGTATTCTGTTTTCAGGTTACTGGCCCCATTCACTAAAATACCACCAACAGCTTAATCTTGTTACATTTCGGTTGACTCATCTGTTTCACGCCCCCCCCCCCCAGGTCATTTTATCTCCATTGTGCTCTCCACTAGATCTACCCCGTCCATCCTTTATTCTGTTCTCAGGTTCACGGCCCCAATCACTAGAATACCACCAATAGCTTAATCTTTTTCAGTTGGCTAGCACATATATCCCCACCACACACCTAGACACACTGACAGGGACAAGACTGAAAACAGGTAATACTGTCTAGCTCTCATTTCCTAGGGCCAATAAGTTTCTGCTTTCAACAGAATGCACCAGTAAACCAGAATTTGTCTTTTCAAACCAGTCCTTGGCAGTCAATTTTTCACGGGGACCATCTGCACCACTTATGCATCTGCTTTTTGTCAGAACAACTTCATTCTGAGCCAGTGTTTTGTACAAAAATATGCTGATTTGCTCTCAATTTGGGTTGGGGGGGGGGATTTAAAAATGTTGTCAAATGGAATTGGCCATTTTTGAAAATGAAAGATTAGTGGCCCTACTTTCCCGGACAACAAAAGGCAAGTAAATACAAGTGCATCACCTTGCATCCAGATCTTTCTTCATGGTCCTTTCTCCCCTCTCCAGTGTCCACTCCACCATAGATCTTGGTTTCATCTGCCAAGAGTTTTATAGTACCCTGGAACCCTCTCCAGTCGACCAAATTTTAAACTAACACAGCGGTTCCCGACCCAGGAAAGCAGCATTCAGCGTCTGGGACAGCAAGGGTCGAGAGGGTGTCTGCCACCTCCACAAACCATCCCCCAATGATCACCAGAGTTCCAGGACACATCAAGGCTTCCAAAGCAGTCCACAGACTTGCCATCTGACCTCAGAAGCTCCCTCAACCTATCAGGTAGGCTGCACTTGACTTGAGGAGGTGCTCTCCCTCTGTATTTCAGTGAGGTATTGCAAGTGGTCCCCAAGCAAAGGACCACGCGCCAAGGATTAGTGTAACTGTCTGCCTAGAATCTGTCAGAGTCAGCTGATAGGCAGCTGGTCTGCCATCCGCCTCACTCCACTCTTCACTACCAAAAACTGCTGTTATCAGGTGATGATGTAATGAACCCTGCCACCCCCCTTCTTCGACCAACTGTTTTAAATTGACTCATATGAATATTCGAAGCCTTCTAACCAAAGCCAAACTAGAAGCATGGGTCAGCAAAAACAGCCCTGACATTCTAGGTCTCACAAAGATGTGGCTGAAACCTGCCAAACCTGACACTGCATGTACCATCCCTGGTTGCAACCTCAAATGTGCTGAAAGGAGCTCCCAAAAATGGGGCAGTGGATTCCTGATCCATTACAAGGACCATCTAAACATTTCTCGTCACCTCGTTATGCCCCATTTCCCCACACCTCCAAAATGCCCCCATGTGGTGCTCACACTCTGCAACATGTTCAACATAATACAAAAACACAACAACAAAACAGTACATGGTAGCAACACACAATAGCTCAAGATTAAAAAAAACACCATACTAAGATAATCTACATTTGGGAGCAATAGTTTACACAAAATGAGGTAGCTTACATAAGGCAAGGTAAAAACCAGCACAGGTCTGATGAATATAGAACACATGGTATAAGTGCAAATGTGCTGATTTAAACCAGTTCAGACAAATCGAGATAGTATAAAGGGCTAGAGAAGGATTAAAAACAATGGCAGGATTCAGGAGTAATTTCGTCAATGATCCTGTGAACACCCTTGAAGGGATTAATGTCTGAAGTTTTAAAGTGGCTTGAAGCTTATTACAGATGGTAGGGAGGACATAGCTCATGGCTGCCCTGCCATAACAGGTGTGGAAATTGGGCACTTCTAAGGAAATATATATGCACATTTTCTGAGTGCATACAAGCTATGTAAACGATGGAGGACAGAGGTAATGTAATGGGGTAGCTTATTTAGGAGTGTTTTACATATCCAGGTGTAAGTATGAATAAGTTTCCTGGTTGTCAGTGAGGTCCAGTTCACCTCCTTATACAAGATATAATGGTGAGTTCTGGCTGAAGCATTGGTTATACTAAAACAGATGGAAGAGAGTATCCAATTTGCGAAGATTTGTGATTGCACATTTGTTGTAAATAATGTTGTAATAGTCCAAAAGGGGCAAGAAAGTGGTCTGTAAGAGCCTGGTTCTGGAGTCCCAAGACAACAAGGATTTATTTCTGTAAAAAGAACCCTAGTCTCATTTTAAGTTTTTTGGTCAATGTGTCAATATGTGAGGAAAAGGATAGGCAAGAGTCCAGTGTGAACCCTAAATATTTGAAATTTTCTACCACCTCAAGTGTGTCCCCTAGAATCATGGTAACAAGAATAGGCAGGCTATTACTGGGACAAGCAGTTTTGAGAGGTAGCTGATAAACATTATCTTAGTTTTTTTAGCATTCAGCAATAATTTAGATAGTTTTAAATTATGCTGGAGCTGGTTAAAGTCGGTCTGGAGAGCAGAGCTTGACTTTTCCAAAGGAAGGTTTTGATATGTAGAGAACCGTATCGTGATGTCTTTAACTCAGGTTATTTACATATATCAAGAACAGCAGAGGGCCCATAACTGAACCATGTGGACCCCTCTTAGCAGAGGGAGAAGCGAGGAAAGAGTTCTGTTAATTTTTATACGTTGTTGCCTACCTGACAGATAGCTGTCAAACCAGCTTACTGCAGAGACATCCAATCAGAGTTCTTCAAGACTCTCTAACAAGAGGAGATGGTCCACGGTATAGAGTATGTACAAACCCCCTCGGCGGGGCTTGCCAGGTCTCAACTCCTTAATGGACTACTTAGCACCCCAGCTAACACCAAAGAAATCCTTATCTTCTGTGTCCTAAACCTCAACTTACTAGGTCCCAAAACTAAATCCTTTGAGACGTGTATCAAAATTTTTTTACTTTACCCAGATTGTTACAGTCCCTACCAGGTCCTCCCCACAAAACACTTAGCTCTCCCTACTGGACTGGTTCTTCACAAACAAGTGAGAGAGGATAGCTATAACTGGCACCCTACCCAGTGCTATACTAACATACTAAAATGCCAGCAGAATAGGCCTAACGGTCTTTCGTGTCTGCTCGTTTGGTCAGCCCCCACCCTGGGAGCTCTCCTTGCTGCCCCCCCCTCCCAGTCCCAGATATTCTCACTGCAGTGGTTTTTGCTTCCAGAACCCTTCCCCTGTTCCTGACCCACTCCCTCTTGAACCCCTCCACCATTTCTGCCTCCACCAGCCCCCTGGGCAGCACATTCCATGGCTCCACCACTCTCTCAGTGAAGCAGCACCTTCTCCTTTCTCCCCTGAATTCCCCCCTCCAGCTTCCACTCATGCCCTCTAGTTGCCCTCCCCCCTTCCTTCGGAGCACCCTGACTGCTCCTCCCCTATTTATCCCCTTCATGTACCTGAAGACCTCTATCGGTCCCTTCTCTCTTACAGTGTGTAGATATTTAGCTCTTCGAGCCTCTCTCCATAGGTCCTATCCCACAAGCCGCAAATCATTTTGGTTTTTCTCCTCTGGGCCCTCTCCAGGAGTTCAATGTCCCTCTTTAAATGTGGCCACCAAAACTGCACGCGGTACTCGAGGTGCGGCCTCACCAAGCACATACAGTGGGAGTTTCACTTCCCTCCTTCTGGAGGTGAGCCCCCTAGCGATCCATCCAAGCATCCTGTTGGCCTTTGCGCTGCCCTCCTGCAAGTCTCAGTTGTTCATCTTGACATCCACCACCACCCCCCAGGTCCCTTTCAGCCATCGAGACTGGTAGCATTCCCCCACCACCCGAGTGTACACTTGGCCCGGGTTTCTGGCTCCCAGGTGCAGTACCCTCCATTTCCCTACACTGAACCTCAGCTTCTGCTTCTGTTTTCTAGACCACCTTTCCAGAGCCACCAGATCTCCCTGTAGGGCCAACCTCCCCATCCACCACCACCCCCAGTTTTGAGTCATCCGCAAAGAGACTCATCTTACTCCTGATACCCTTCCTTATGTCAGAGACGCAAGCGTTACATAGATACATAGACAGTGTCGGCAGATAAGGGCCTATGGCCCACCCAGTCTGCCCATTTGAGCTTGTAAGTTCAGTTTGTTTTCCTAGAAGTCTGTTGCACCTACCCTGACCTCCAGAATTCCTTTATGTCTATCCCATGCATTCTTAAATCCTCTATTGTTTCAGCCCCCACCACTTCCTCTGGCAGGGTGTTCCACTTGTCCACCACCCATTCTGTGAAGAAATTCTTTCTCATGTTTCCTCTGAATCGTCCTCCTCCAACTTCATCCCATGCCCTCTAGTCCTGGAACATCTTTTTCGCTTAAAATAGTGTTTTCCTGCACCCTGTTCCTCCCTATAAGATACTTGTATGTCTCTATCATATCCCCTCTCTCCCTCCTCTCCTCCAGGGAGTACATGTTCAGTTCCTTCAACCTGTCTTCATAGGACTTGTGATGCAATGCATGCACCATCTTTGTTGCCTTCCTCTGAACCTTCTCTACCCTGTCTATGTCCTTACGTAGGTATGGTCTCCAGAACTGTACACTGTACTCCAGGTGGGGCCTCACTAGTGTCTTGTATAGCGGAATTATGACCTCCCTTTTCCTGCTGGTGATGCCCCTGCCTATACATCCCAGCATCCTATTTGCTTTACCTGCTGCCTTGTCACACTGTTTCCCTACCTTGAGGTCATCAGAGATGATAACCCCAAGATCCCTTTCCTGCTTGGTGCATGCTATATCCTTACCCCCAACTGATATATTGTGCCAGGGTTTTTGTGCCCCATATGCATTATCTTGCACTTCTTTGCATTGAATTTCAACTGCCAAACTCCTGACCATTCTTCAAGTTTCTGCAGGTCGTTTCTCATTCTGTCTACACCCTCTGGTGTGTCTACTCTGTTACAGAGCTTTGCCATCAGCGAACAGTGAAATTCTGCCTTCTAGGTCCCATGCGCCACTGATGAAGATGTTGAATAGGACCGGTCCCAGCACTGATCCCTGTGGTACCCACTGGTCACTCTTCCCTCTGTGGAGTGACAGCCATTTACCACCACCCTCTGTGTCCTACCACCCAGCCAGTTACCCACCCACCACACTACTGTCCTGCCCACACCCATATTCCCCAGTTTGTGTAATAGTCTTCTATGTGGCACAGTGTCAAAGGCCTTGCTGAAGTCCAGATAGGCCATGTCCACTGCCCTCCCCTGATCCACCTCCCTAGTCACCCAGTCAAAAAATTCAATGAGGTTGGTCTGACATGACCTCCCCCTGGTGAAACCATGCTGCCTTGGGTCCTGTAGTCCATTGACAACCAGATGTTCCACCAATCTCTCCTTCAGTAGTGCTTCCACGATCTTCCCCACTACCGAGGTGAGGCTGACTGGTCTGTAGTTCCCTGCTTCCTCTTTGTTCCCACTTTTGTATAAGTTGAACAGGAGGGGCCCCAAGGACCGATCCCTGAGGGACTCCACTAATGACCCTCCTTGGGGATGAAACCATCCTGCCAACCACGACCCTCTGGATCCAGTTCTGGAGCCAATTTCCTATCCATCTGATCATCTGGTTCCCCATTCCCATTTCTCCCATATTATCCAACAGGCCCCTGTGAGGAATAGAGTCAAACGCCTTGCTGAAGTCAAGAAAGATGACATCCACTGGTCTACCCAGGTCCAAGGCACTCGTCACCCAGTCATAGAACTCCACAAGGTTTGTCTGACAATTTCCCCAGGACGAATCCATGCTGTCTACTGTCCAGGCACCCTGACTTTTCCAGGTCCCCCCAATCTCTCTTTGACAATACCCTCCATCACCTTGCCCACCACCGATGTCAGGCTGACGGGCCTGTAGTTCCCTGCCACCTCCCTTGATCCCCGCTTGAGGATAAGCACTATATGCACCACCTTCCAGTCCTGGGGCATCCACCCTCTCCTCAGAGAGATGCTGAAGAGCTCCGCCAGGACATCCGCCAGTTCCTTCAGCACTCTGGGATGTAATTTATCCGGCCCCAGTGCTTTCACCGTCTTAAGGGACCTGAGGGCTTCCCTCACTCTCTCTGCAGTGATTTCCACCTCCGCTACCTCGTCCCCCTGCGTTGCCTTCCCCCCACCTGCCAGTGATGCCCCCCCCCAGACCCGCCGATCAGTAAGGGTCCCTCCTCAGTTTCACACCGTCTCCTCCCATGTATGATGCAGCCCCCATTTTCTTCAGGAAAACTTGAGGCTGAAGTACTCATTTAGTACCTCAGCCTTCTCCCCCAGGTCTTGTGCCCATCCCTCCCATTTTAATCCTGCTAATCTGCCCCTTCACCCTTCGTTTTTCCCCCAATGTATCAAAAGAACCCTTTGTTCCCTCTCCTGATTTCCCTGGCCAGGTTCTGCTCCTTCCTTGCCTTAGCCGCCCTCACCATCCTAGTGACCCTTCTGGCCATCAGCTCATACTCCCCTCGGTCCCTTTCATTCCTTGAGCACTTGAATTGCCTATAGGCCGTCTTCTTTCCCCTCACCATCTCCTGAACCTCCCGGGTCCACCAGCAGGATTTTCGGGCCCTACCACATTTTCTTCTTACTCTTGCACAGGTGCTGGTAGCATCCTGCACCCCCCTCCTGATGATTTCCCACCGACTGTCAGCATCCATGTCTGGCCCAATCCCATTCAAGTGCTCCTTAACGATCCCATTTCCTTGAAATCCACCCCCCTGAAGTCAGTTACCTCCGCCTTTGTGCAGCCCTCTACCCCTCCTAGGTTCAGGCAGAACCAGATCATGGCATGGTCACTCCATGCCAAAGGGTCACTTACCTCCAGATCCCCAATCAGGCCACTGTCCGTCAGGACCACATCCAGTATCCGCTCCTCCCTGGTCGGTTCCCCCACCTGCTGAGTTACGAACGCATCCTGAAAGACATCCAACAACCTCTGTTCCCTAGACACCGAGGATGTCAGTCTCCCAGTCTGTTCCTGGCATGTTTAAGTCCTCCAACACCACCACCCTTCCCAATCCGCAGCGTCTCCCAACATCTGCCACCAGACTCTCCTCCAGCTCCTCTGCCAGGGCAGGGGGTCTATACACCACTCCTATTTTTACTCTCATGCCCACCCCCCCATTATCAAGGTGACCCAAATCACCTCCACAGTTCCCTCCGCCTCCTCCAATGGCAATGCAGTTTTTGACTATTATTGCTACCCCTCCTTCCCTTCCCTCCCCCTGTCCTTCCTGAACATGGTGTAACCCTCCAGGTTCATGTTCCAGTTGTGCCCTGCGGTGGCCCAGGTCTCAGTGACCGCTGCCACATCCACCTCTCCCTAAGTTAGCATCGCCTGAAGTTCAGGCATTTTACTGCCCAAGCTCCTGACATTTAGCAGGACTACCTTCCACCCTTTCCCTAAACTTCCATTTCCCCTGCTCGTGTTCCCGTGGGGATTCTGTCTTCCCCTGGTCCGCACTTTAACAGTCGGCCTTTTCCTGCATTCCTCCAGCTCCCCGGGTGAGACAGAGTCCCTCCTTTATCGGACCCCTCAACAGCCTTTTTCTCCCATCACCCCTTCACAAGTTTAAACCCCACCTTCCACCAATGAACCCCTCTATTTTCAACATAAGGATTTCCTTACCCTCCAAATTCAGATGGTGCCTATCTCTAGCATACAGCCCCTTATCCTCCCAGGTCTCCCCCCAATCCCCCATCAACCCATACCCTCTGGCCCCACACCACTCTGTGAGCCACTGGTTTATCACCCTAACCTTCCTCTTGTGTTCCTCACTAGCCCTTGGCACCGACAGGATTTCCGGGAAGGAAACTGCACATCCTATATCATGACAGACCCTGGCAAGCTCCCTGAACCTTGTCTGTATCTCTAGCTCACTATTTCCCTCAATGTCATTGGTATCCAGGTGGACCAGTATGTCCGGGGAACCTCCACAATCCTTTGCCAGCTGATATACCTCATGCTTGGCCTGTGCATCAAGTAGTCCAGGGAAGCATTTGTTCCAACCGGCAGGCTTTCTCCTCCCTATCCCATCTGAGTTCTGATCACGGACTCGCCTGCAGGAGCACTCTGGCTGCCCCATTTCCCTTCCATGTCCCTCATCCTTTCTACCGGCCCCTCCCCACAGCCAGCTCCTTGCTCCTCCCCCTATCTGCGTGCACCTGCCACCCCTCCCTCCGATCTTATGCCTCTCGTCCTCCTGAGTATCTTTCTGTACCTCGCTAACCCCACCGTTACTGCTTGCGACTGGTCCCCCCCAATCTGCTAAACTAGCCTGGCTCATCCTCCCTTCCTTCCCGTCTCTGTTCAGCCCCTCCTTGCTTGTCGTGCTCCCCTGGCCTAAACCCTCAGCTTCCTTTACTGTATCCTCCTTGTACTTCTGGTCCTTCTCCTTGCCCTTTCCTCCCAACTGGTCCTTTTCCTTGCGCTTTCCTCCCTCTACCCCCTCATCCTCCTGCTCTGATCCCCTTTGGCCCCTGTCTGTGAGGGTCCCCAGTTACCTGCCTACTTCCTTTGTAGTATCCTCCTTTTGGGCCCCATCTGCCAGGGTCCCTATGCGACCCCAGAGTACTCTTCTGCACTCCTTTCCCTATGCCCCCGCCCCTAGTGCTTGGTGCAACCCCGTATCTCAGACCACTCACCCATCTATGCAATTCGGCAGTCTTGCTCCTCAAAGCTCCCACCCAGTCTGCTCCACTTTTGCGATTTCTCCAAATTAAACCTCCAGAATTTCGTAAATGGCATGGCCAACACTGACTGGTCTCACCTTACCCCTCAACTTGTGTCAATGAAGCCCTAGCAAATTTCACTTGACACTTTCTCTGCGCTCCAGCAGAAACACACTCCCTTCACTAAGCGCAAGCTGAGGGGCTCTGCAACAAGACGGCTCTCAAGTGATCTCTTGGCCCAAATGAAACACAGGCACAATCTCTGGCACAAATATAAACAATCCAGCCTAGCCTCTGACTGGGTGGAATATAAGTAGTGAAGAAACATCTGCAAATCACGTATCGGGTCCAGCAAGAGCTCATACCGCAAAAACAATTTTGCATCCTCTGCAGGGAACCCTAGTAAATTCTGGAATGGCATAAAAAGCCTCCTGGGTACTAAGTCCAAAACCTCCCCTAGCTGACATGCTGATAAACGGCACAAACGGCATAAACTGCAACAACCCCACTATCATCGAGAATGCCTTAAACACCGAATTCTCTGACCTCTCTCTCACCAGTTTCTTTGATGCCAACCCAAGTGCCCTTACACCCACCAAGATCCCACCACCCTCTGATGCCAATCCAAGCACCTTGACGTCTACCAAAATCTTCCCACCAAATGACATATCAAGCCCCCACCCCTTTTCTGCTTCCGAGCCGGAAGACAGTGGAAGTAAAAAAGCTATTTCTCGCCATCATCCCTGATAACTCTGGATCAGATGGCTTAGAGCTAAAACTACTAAGGATCGCCGCCCCCTACATAGCACTCCCTATCTCAAGCATTGTAAATCTCTCCTCCCTACATCTCCCCATCCCCATACTATCAGTGCTTTCCAAAGTCTTTGAAAAGAGCATTGCCACTTAACTAAATTATTATACTGTCAAACACAATCTCCTCTCCCTGGCTCAACATGGTTTCAGGAAAACCATGGTACCACTACAGCCCTGACCACACTTACAAACAATACCAGTCTATCGCTGGATGCTGGCCTAACTGGCGCAGTGTTCACTGACCTTACTCACTCCTCAAATCCAAGCTCTCCTCACTTGGTGTCTCCCGTCCTGCGAACTCCTGGTTCTCCAACCATTTAGTGAACAGAAGACAGCAAGTTCAGCTACACTCTGACTCCTCCAATCTGGCCCCCATAACTATTGGAGCTCCCCAGGGCTCTATTCCAGGTCCACTCCTCTTTTCTATCTATATAAATGCACTGCCCAAGAGGCTGATGGAGGAAGGCACAGTGGAGAGCATCAAGAAGGGGCGGGACATGTACAAGGGGATTCTAAATCCAATGAAGACCCTCTTAAGGGCTGGGGGGGGCGAGACAGCGAGCAACCACTAAGTGGCTGGCTACCGAGCAGACATGACAGACCAATAGGCCTATTCTAACATACTAAAAGCCAGCAGAATAGGCCCAATGGTCTGTCTTGTCTGCTCGATAGCCAGCAACCTAGTGGGTGCTCGCCTTCCGCCCCCCCAGCCCCCAAGAGGGTCTTCATTAGTTTCAGTTTCCCCTTGTACCTGTCACACCCCTTCTTGAAGCCCTCCACTGTGCCCTCCTCCACCAGCCTCCCGGGCAGCGCATTCCATGGCTCCACCACCCTCTCAGTGAAATAATGCTTCATACACTCCCCCTATACTTTCCCTCTTCCAGTTTCCACTCATGCCCCCTGGTTGTTCCCCCCTTCTTTAGTCTAAACAGCCCCTTGTTTCCACTCTCTGTTATTCCTTTTACATACTTGAAGATCCATATCCCAATACTGACATTGTAGAGCAGCTTTTGGGGCTGCTGCACTCCTGAGGTGCCATCTTTTGGATGAGACGTTAAACCAAGGTCCCATCTGCCTGTTCTGGCGGTAGTTCAGGTGGATGTTAAAGATCCCATGGCACTTCTAGAAAACAGTACGGGAATTTCCCTGGTGCCCTGGCCAAATTCCCCTCATTCACTAAAAATACCACCAGCAGCTTACTCTGGTTCAATGGCAGTTGGCATTTCATCTGTATCCCCCTCCCCCCCCCCGGGTCGTGCCTGAAAATAGGCAGAATCTGCCTAATGCACTTACCCGGTCAACAAAAAGTAAATAAATAAATAAATATCCCTGTCCTCTCTCCTCCAGTGTGTACAGCCCAGGCTCTTCCAGTCTCTTCATAAGGTCTCCCCCATGCCCTGAATCATCCTGGTCGCTCTTCTCTGGACTCTTTCCAGCAGCGCTATATCCTTCTTCAGATGAGGTCTCCAGAACAGTACACAATACTAGAGTTGCGGACTGACCAAGGCATTATATAGAGGGAGGATCACCTCCCTCCTCCTGGACATAATTCCCCTAGCTATGCAGCCCAGTATCCTGTTTGCTTTGGCTGCAACTCTTCTACAATTTTCAGAGTTATTCATTTTGACGTCTACCACCACCCCTAGATCCCGCTATCCCCAATGTGGTTTGCAATGTGACCCCCCCCGGGTGTAAACATGGCCTGGGTTTTTGACCCCCAAATGAAGTACCTTATATTTCACAGCATTAAATTTCAATCCCCACCTCCTTGATCACCCCTCCAGGACATCCAGGTCCCCCTGGACTGCCTCCCTCGCTTCCTCCCAATCCACCAGTGCTCCCAGTTTTGAATCATCCGCAGAGAGAGAGACTGTCTACTCCTAACCCCCTTTCCTATATCTGAGACATAGGCATTGAACAGGAGTGGCCCAATACAGAACCCTGGGGGATCCCACTGATCACCCTCCTGGGGGAGGAGACTATCCCACCTACCATTACCCTCTGTATTCACCCCGAAAGCCAACTGTCGACCCACTTGAGTTCCTGTCCTCCCACCCTCAGCTTTGCTATCAGCCCATTATGAGGTACTGCATCAAACACCTTGCTGAAATCAAGGTATAGGATGTCCACCGGTCTATGTCTATCCAAGGTCCCCCATTACCCAGTCATAAAATTCTGTAACACTGGACTGACATGATCTCCCCAGGACAAAGCCATACTGTTTAACATCCTGGTGCCCTAACCTTACCAACTGCCTCCCAAGCCTCTCCTTGATAAAGCCCTCCATTACTTTGCCTACCACAGATGTTAGACTGACAGGCCAATAATTCCCCATCTCCTCCCTAGACCCCCCACCTTTATGTATAGGCACTACATAAGCCACCCTCCAGTCTTGTGGCACCCATCCTGTCTGCAGAGAGGTGTAGCCAGTGGAGCTGCCAGCTCCTCCACCAATTCCTTCATAACCCTCGGATGTATCCCGTCCAGCCCTGGGTCCTTATCAGTTTTTAGCTTCCGAAGGGTCTCCCTCACCCTATCCACTGTGATTTCTCTCCCCGACCTCCCCTCCTGCAACCTTCCTACCCCTTCTGGGTCTGGCCTAGCCTGCACCCTAGCCACTTTCCGTCCTCTGGTCTCAGTCTGCCCTTTCGCTTTTGCTGGCTCCTCCTCCCTCCCGTCAGACTGTAGGGATCCCCCCGTCTCCCTCTGCAAAGATTGAGGCAAAGTACTCGTTTAGCACCTCTGCCTGTTCCTCTGCCTCCTGAGCCACTCCCTCCATAATCTTAATCCTGTTGATTTGTGTCCTCTCTTTTCTCTTCTCTCTTATGTATCTATAGAATCCCCCACCCCCACCCCGATATCCCTAGCCAGGGTTTGCTCCATCCCTGCCTTGGCTCCCCTCACCACTGTGGTGACCTTCTTGGCCAACAGTTCATACTCTCCTCACTCCTTGTCCCCTCTTGAGCGTTTAAAACGTACATAGGCAGCCTTTTTCTCCCTCACCGCCTCCTGCACCTCCCTGGTCCACCAACATGGCTTGCTGGTTCTACCATGCTTTCGCCTTACTTTAGTACAGGACCTAGTAGCCTCTTGCACCCCTTTTTCAATGCTCTCCCACAAGCTTCCAGCATCCTAATCTTATCCAACCTCTCTCGTAGAATCCTACCCATACCCATGAAATCCGCTCCCCTGAAGTCTACCACTGCTGTACGAGTGCAGTTTTCCTCCCTCACCCCCGATACAAAAGAAACCAGACCATGGAGTGGTCACCACCCGCCAGTGGACTGCACACCTCCAGGACCCTTATCTGGTCACTGTCCGCTAGGACAACGTCCAATATCTGCCCTTCTCTAGTGGGTTCCCCCACCTGCTGGACCAGGAAGGCATCCTGAAAGACATCCATCAGTCACTGTTCCCTGTTTACAGAGGATGTCATGGTATTCCAGTCCGCCCCCGGCATATTAAGATCACCCATGACCACCACCCTACCCTTTCCAAGGTCACAGTGCCCTCTGATGTTCTCAACCAGTTTATCCTCCAGAGCTTCCTCTACTGCGGGGGGCCTGTAAAACCACCCATATTTTCAATTTCTTCCCTCCTCTCATTTGCAGGTTTACCCAAATCGCCTCCACACCCCCTCCAGCCTCAACTCCACTAACCACTATGTCATGTCTGACTGTCAGCGCAATCCCTCCCCCTCTTCCCTATCTTTCCTGACTATCTTGTATCCCTCTAAGTTTAGGTCCCAATCATTTCTCTGGGTGGCCCATGTCTCTGTAATTGCCGCCACATCCACTGACCCCTCAGCCAGCATGGCCTGAAGCGTGGGCATTTTATTGCTTATGCTCCTGGTATTGATCAGGACTGTCCTCCACCCAGACCCATCCCCTCTCCCCAGTCCTCCCAACCCAGCACAGTCCCTTTTCTGCCCAATTTTTCTTGCATTTGCAATTCAGTCGTCTCCCCCCCCCCCACCAACTACTCTCGTGCCTAGACCTGGACCCTCAAACAGCCCCTCCCCCGGGGCCTTTCTTTTATTTTACCATCCCCTTTACAAGTTTAAACTCCACCTCTGGCCTATAAATCCAGCAAGTTTTAACTTCAAGATCTCCCTCCCCTCCAGGCTGAGGTGCAACCTATCCCTGGCATATAGCCCCTTATCATTCTAACATACTAAAAGCCGCCAGAATAGGCCAAAAGGTCTCTTAATGTCTGTTCGAAAGCCAGCAACCTAGTGGTTGCTCGTCTTACCACCCCCCATCCCCCAAGAGGGTCTTCTTTGGTTTCAGTTTCCCCTTGTACCTGTCACACCCCTTCTTGAAGCCCTCCACTGTGCCCTCCTCCAACAGCCTCCTGGGCAGCGCATTCCACGGCTCCACCACTCTCTCAGTGAATAAATGCTTCCTGCATTCCCTCCTATAATTTCCCCATCCAATTTCCACTCATGGCCCATGGTTATTCTCCCTTTTTTAGCCTAAACAGCTCCTTGATTCCACTCCTGGCTATTCCTTTTACATACTTGAAAACCTCTTATCATATCTCCCCATCCCTCCTCCAGTGAGTAAAGCCCAAGCTCTTCCTAGCTCTCTTCATAAGTCCTCCCCCTCCATGCCCTGAATCATCCTGGTCGCTCTCCTCTGAATCCTCTCCAGCAGCGCTGTCCTCCCATGTATCCTCCCCAATTCCCCACCAGCCCATATCCCTCTGCCTTGCACCAGTCCCTGTGCCACTGGTTCACCCCTCTATGTTTTTGCTTGCTCTCCCCAGTTGCCCTTGGTACTGGCAGAATCTCAGAGAAAGAAATTTTGCTTCCTATAGAGTGACGAACCCTGGCCAGTTTTCCGGAATCTAGCCTGTATTTCTAGTTCACTGTTCCCATCCAAGTCATTTATCCCCAGATGAACTAGGAAGTCCGGGGATCCCCCGCATTCCAGTGTTAACGAGTATAGGTGGAATTTGGCCTTGTGTGTGGCTAGTCCTGGTATACATTTAGCCTTGACTAGGCTGCCTTTATTCTCCCCGGCCCCCTCCCACTGGATACCCCTGGTCATGGAGTGTCCCAGCAGTAACACCTTCGCCCAGCCCCCCACTTTGTTAGCCCGTTTTGGTCCTTTTGGACTCCTCCTCCTGTCATCAACCCCCTTTTTGCTCCTTCTGCTCCTCTCAGCCATCAGTTCCAACAGAACAATGTGTTCCAAGCTCTCCTTTGGTAATTCCCAGTTCATTAAGCTTCCTTCTAGATTTCATCCCCACCCCAGTTGAGGCATCTGTTGTAAGGATCACACTACTTTCTGTAAGAGAAAAAGGAACAGCAAAATCTTTCCACTAACAGTGTACGGGCTGTTGCCAACCTCAGCTAGAATGGAACTATGTCACGGGAACAATTCTCAGACATCAAAATCCCTTCAGATACCACTAAATGTCCCTAATTTTCAATCTTACCACAGTACTACTGCTTTTGTTAAGGACATTTAACCCTGGAGCTTGAGGAAAGCCTGTATTCTATATAATCTTGAAACAAAAAGTGGCAGCAAAACTCACCACGTCTGATGCCCTGTGAAGGGGCAGGAAGGTAGGCTTCACCTTTTACAATGCTGGGTTCCACATCTATGAACTCCAGACATTGCCTGGGTTTCACAAGTGATTTTTCCCAGTTGATGAAGAATCCTAGGAACTGAAGGAGGTGCAGAGTCTCCTCCTGATTTTGCACCAAAAAATGTCCAAGATGCCCACTGCACTTACTGTGCATGTGCAACCTGTACTGAGATGACCACCATTTGCAGCATGCACAACACACCTCCCAAGATGGCATCTGCTGCACATGCGCAGGTATCAGCGCAGCAACCCAACAGATTTTGAACACAAGTCTTGCACAAATGGCAAATAACACACCCTTAACCCTGAAAACCCCAGCTCCTACCTAGTCTGCTGTGGGGCAGGATGAATTTTGGCCCTATCAGGCACCTGAGGCGGGGGGGCAAGGCAGGGTATTGCTAGCACAGTAGGCGAAACAGTATAAGGGTGGTCTGGAATAGGAGGCACCCTGGAGTTAGATGGAGCTTCGAGAGGGGCTCGGCTTGGCTTCTGTCCCCAGGGCTCCCACTGGACCAATCAGCAGGTAGCTAGAAGGCCAACAGTCTCTGCTAGTCCCCTTCGGGCGGTGCTCTGCAATGCCAAGTCAATAAGAAACAAGACCACTGTTATGGCGAGCTTGATTTCTTCAGTTCACCTGGCTTGCATTACTGAGACCTGGCTTGTGGACGACGCTGGGCCAATTTTGGAGTCATCAGTCCCCACCAGGTACTCGGCAGTGCACTGACTGAGAAAGGAATGCAGGGGCGGGGGAGTGGCCATCTGTGTTAGATTCAGCCCGAGTTTCTCCGTGCACCCAGTGGGTTCTATGTATGTGTGGCTGCATGGGGGTCCAGGTGCAGGCTACAGGATTCCTCATTTATCGCCTCCAGGATTTGGGGGATTCCGAGGAGGTTGTAGACTTTGTCGCTGACAGGGTGTTGGGAGTCCCCCAGGTGGTTAATCCTGGAGTACTTTAATGCCTGGATCGACGAATCCTCGCTTTTCGGTTACAAACGCCTCCAGATGATGACATCTCTGGGCCTGACACAGGTAATTACCTCAGCAACCCATCAACATAGCCACACCTTGGACCTGATCTTCTCACTGGGGCTTGATGTCACCGACATCAAGATTCATCAGGTCATCTGGTCCGATCACTGCACGATGGAGTTCATCTGCCTGTTCTGGTGGTAGTTCAGGTGGATGTTAAAGATCCCATTGCACTTCTCAAAAAAAAAAAAAAGAGTAAGGGAATTTCCCCTGTGCCCTGGCCAAATTTCCCTCATTCACTAAAAATACCACCAACAGCTTAATCGGGTTCAAGGTCAGTTGGCATTTATCTGTACCCCTCCTCCAGGTCGTGCCTGAAAATAGGCAGAATCTGCCTAGTGCACTTACCGGGCCAACAAAAACTAAATAAAATAAATAAATGTTTGTCAGGACTGTGGTAGACCCACCAGCAGCCTGCCCCCCCCCCCCAATGAGATAATCCGCTACCGCCCATTAAGGGGACTGTACCCAGAGGCACTTTTAGAGGTAGGCTGGCATCAGTACTGCCAGTGTGAGAGGCTCAAGTGAGTCGGTGGCAGCCTATAAGGGGCTAGTACCAAGGCACTCAATGCCATCGCACCATCCATATATGACCCAGGTCTTCTCGCTTGAGACACCCATGGTTTGATGGGGCTCTCAAGGAGATGAAGACCAAGGATCGGAAGTTGGGAGTGTTGCTGTCGGAAGACCCAGTCCATGGAGGACAGACTGGCCCTGAGAAATCATTGTAGTGACTGTCAGGGGGCAATTAACCATAAGACGACAAATTCTGTACAGCGAGACTGCTGCCGGGAGGAACAGACCAGCTCAGCTATTTCAAACTGCAGATAGGCTGCTACACCCAGCCTGTCTACAGCCAAAAATAGCATTCGATCACTCTGTGCGAAGAGTTTGCTCTATTCTTCTTGGACAGGGTGTCCTCCATTTAGGCAGGGATCTCCCCAGTGGGACAAAATTTGTCCCAAAGTGGTTGGTCTGGTTCGAATAGAGGCAGATTGTCTGGGTGGAGTTTCAGTTGACTGAGGTGGCTGAGGTCGTTGAGGTGATTTTGAAGCTGTGGCCCGCATACTGTGAACTGGACCCTGGCCCGACCCATCTCCTAGTGGGAGGGGTCAAGGCCGTTGGTCCAGTGTTCACCAGGATAGTTTGGTGCTCGCTCTCAGAGGGGTGCTTCCCTGGCATCTTTAAGGAGGCGCTGGTGAGGCCCCTTTTGAAGAAACTGTCACTCAACCCAGACATCCTAGTGAATTACTGACCTATCTCCAACCTCCCATTTGTAGGGAGGGTTGAGAAAGTAGTGGCTCTGTAGCTTGAGGTGCACCTCGTGGATTTTGACATCTATGAGCCATTCCAGTCCAGTTTCAGAGCCAGGCACAACAATGAAAAGGCATTAGTTCGGGTACAGAATGACTTCCTCAGGGAGAGAGATAGAGAATGGTCAGTTCTCGTTCTCCTCAATCTCTCCTCAGCATTTGACTCCGTGGACCACACTGTGCTATTGGATCGCCTTGGAGAGTATTGTGCACTCACTGGAACAGTCATCAAATGATTTGAGTCCTATCTCTCCAACAGGAGGCAAAGAGTGATGATGGGGAATTTCTCCTCCTCCTCGAAACCCCTGTCATGTGGAGTACCTCAAGGTTCGATCCTTTCGCCAATGCTGTTCGCGGTGTAAATGCTGCCCCTGGGTGAGCTAATTAAACAATACAGTCTGGGGTTTCACAGTTATGCAAATGACTCCCAGCTGTATTTGTCATTTGCCCCTGGAACTGGAAATGCCATTGAGGCGCCAACTAAATGCCTGGCCGAGATACAGGACTGGATGTCCTCTAACTGGCTAAAGCTGAACCCCAACAAGTTGGTAGTGCTAGTGATAGAGACTGGTCAACGTCCTGATGGGGAGGCATCCAGATTGGCAACAGGCTTGGTCCTGACATCTACTTGGTTGATGGCCTCCCCCAGGGTGAAAAATGTGGGCATTATTCTCGATGACAGACTGGCCCTGGAAGCCTAGGTGTCATCTGTCATCAAAAGTGGGTTCCACCACTTGAGGAATATCGCCTGAATTAGACCCCTGATTCCACCTGAAGACTTGCCATCATTGATGCATGCTTGTGTGACCTCCAGGCTGGACTAATGTAACGCTCTGTACTTCGGGGTCAGTGCAGAGGTCCTCCATCGACTGCAGCTAGTGCAGAAAGTGGAGACCAAGCTGCTGGTGGGTCTACTAAAATCCTGCCCTGTGACCTCAGTCCCGCGTGATTTGCACTCACTGCCTGTCAGGTGGAGGATCATCTTCAAGGTGGGCTTGCTCACCTGTAAGGCCCTTTATAGCCTGGGCCCTGGTTACCTGTCTGACCCAACACCAGCCATCCCAGTATGCTCCCACCACTCCTCCAACAAGGGCCTCCAGGCAATTCCAAGGGCCAGGTTGAACACCTCAGGGGGTTGGGGGGGGACGCTCCTTCGAGGTGGCCGGCCCGGCCCTCTGGAATTCACTGCCAAGATCTTTAAGGGAGGCCCCAACGACAAAGGCATTCAAGAGAGGCCTGAAGACCTATCTTTTTAAGAAGGCATTTTTTGATAATTAATACTATTTATATATTGTTTTAATCATTTGAATATTGTTTTTGTACTGTCCAACCTTGTCCTAACTGTAATGATGCCCAGAGCCTCCGGGATTGGGCACCAAAATTTAATTACTTACTGAAGCAGAATGTGGGCTTTAGCAGCCCTACAAGCACTGCAGCCCTCAGTTTCCAATGTGCAGACTTGAGCCCGAATAAAAAGCAGCACTTCTTCAAAACAATCCTTCTGTGCTGCTGATTTAGTGATTTCAGAGCAGCACCTGAAGAAAACCAAGCTGCAGAAAAGAAAACTGAGGAAACTTCACTTGGTGATAAGTAAAAGTAACCCTGCTGAGAAGAGATCGGCCTATCAGGCAAGGCAGGTGTAAAAGACTCAAAGCCCAGAAAAGGGTGTGCCCCAAAACCAGCACTCCAGATTAAGGTGAGATGTGACCTATTTTACTCCCATGTTTTCAAAAATACTCTTTAAAAAGTAACTATTTAGGTGCTGACCCTCAGAAGCACGGCAAACCAATACCTGGCTCTGACCCCAATGGTGCAGGTATTTCATTTTATTATGTGCCCAGATTCAGGAAGGGAAGGAACCATATTTTGGCCCCATGGAGTCGAGCCGTGCTGATCCCTTCCATTTCATACTAACATACTAAAATGCCAGCAGAATAGCCTTAACGGTCTTTCGTGTCTGCTCGTTTGGTCAGCCCCCACCCTGGAAGCTGACCTTGCTGCCCCCCTCACCCTCTGTGGCTTCTCCCTGCACTAGATTTTGCTTCCAGAACCCTTCCCCTGTACCTGTCCCACCCCTTCTTGAACCCCTCCACTGTCTCTGCCTCCACCAGCCCCCTGGGCAGCGCATTCCATGGCTCCACCACCCTCTCAGTGAAGTGGCACCTCCTCCTTTCTCCCCTGAATCCCCTCTCCAGCTTCCACCCATGCCCTCTACTTGCCTCCCTCCTTCCTTCGAAGCACCCTGACTGCTCCCCCCCCCCCCGTTTACTCCCTTCATGTACCTGAAGACCTCTATCATGTCCCTCGGTCCTTTCTCTCTTCAATGTGTACATATTTAGCTCTTCGAGCCTCTCTCCTATAGGTCCTGTCCCCAAGCCCCAAATCATTTGGTTGCCTCTGGACCCTCTCCAGGAGGTTAATGTCCCTCTTTAAGTGTGGCCTCCAAAACTGCACGCAGTACTCGAGGTGCAGCCTCACCAAGCAGTTATACAGAGGGAGTATCAGTTCCCTCCTTCTGGAAGTGATCTCCCTAGCGATGCATCCCCGCATTTCCTGGTACCTTCTCTGAGAGTGATCCACTACCATGTTTTGTGATGGGGTTAGAAGTAGGATGAGCCTCTTTGCAGATGACTCAAAACTGGGAGTACTAGCAGGTGGGGACGAAGCGAGAGAGAGAGACAGTCCAGAGGGACCTGGATACCCTAGAGGGATGGTCAAGGAGGTGGGGACTGAGGTTTAATCCGGGGAAGTGTAGGGTGCTGCATCTGGGGGTCAGAAACCCAGGTCGTGTATACACCCGGGGGAGGGGGTGTCTCAATGCAAACCACAACGAGTGAAAGGGAGCTGGGGGTGGTGGTAGACACCAAAATGAATAACACTGAAAACTGCAGAAGAACTGCGGCAAAAGCAAACAGGATTCTGGGCTGCATAGCCAGGGGAATTACGTCCAGGAGGAGGGAGGTGATCCTCCCTCTGTATAATGCCTTCGTCAGGCCGCATCTCGACTACTGCATGCAGTTCTGGAGACCCTCACCTCAAGAAGGACATAGCACTGCTGGAGAGGGTCCAGAGGAGGGCAACCAGGATGATTCAGGGCATGAGAGAGAGGACCTACGGGGAAAAGCTGGAAGAACTTGGGCTGTACTGGAGGAGAGGAGAGGGGGGAGACATGATAAGAATCTTCAAACATGTGAAAAGCACAAACTGCGGCGGAGCCAAAGAAATGTTCAGGCTAAAGAAAAGGGGCACAATCAGGAGGCATGAGTGGAAGCTGGAAGGGGAATTACAGGGGAGAACGTATAAGACAATACTTCACTGAGAGGGTGGTGGGGCCATGGAATGCACTGCCTAGGAGTCTGGTGGAGGAGGGCACAGTGGAAGGCTTCAAGAGGGGTTGGGTCAGGTGCATGGGTAAACTGAAGCTGAAGATGACTCTCTCTGGGGCTGGGGGGGGTTGGAAAGCGAGCACCCAATAGGGACTTGGCTACCGAGTAGACACAAAAGACCGTCAGGCCTATTCTGCTGGCTTTTAGTATGTTAGTATATGGATAGCGAGGGGGCGCTCTCCATATACATGAATGGAGCTGTTTTTCAGAGTACACTTTTTGTAGCTTAGATGGCAGTTTGGAACAAATCATGGCCACTTCTTAACTAACAAGGTCCTGGGTATGCGCAAATGCATGTGCACATTCCCAGGGACAAGCATTTGCGCATGCCTGGTATCACTCCTGGCATGCAAGACCCACATTTTTCATCACATCAAGCCCTTGATTCATGTCGACTAGCACTTTCCCAGAGTTCAGCTTTCTTCATACGCTCAGAAATCTGAATTCGGGTGTGCTGAGGTGTGAACAAGCCTTCTGGAGCTTCAGCATCATTTAGAGATGTGGCTACACGCTGGGAGCCAGTGCAGTAAACCCAGTGAACTGCGGGGGTTTCGTTTTGGTAGAAATTTATTTTAAAATAAGTACTTATTGGGGGTGGTGGTGGATGTCAAGATGAACAACTCTGAGACTTGTAGGACGGCAGCAGCCAAGGCCAACAGGATGCTGAGATGCATCGCAAGGGGGATCACCTCCAGAAGGAGGGAAGTGATGCTCCCTCTGTATAACTGCTTGGTGAGGCCGCACCTTGAGTACTGCGTGCAGTTTTGGAGGCCACATTTAAAGAGGGACATTAACCTCCTGGAGAGGGTACAGAGGCGGCAACCAAAATGATTTGGGGCTTGGGGACAGAGCCTATGAGGAGGCTCGAAGAGCTAAATATGTACACATTGGAAGAGAGAAGGGACCGGGGGGACATGATAGAGGTCTTCAGGTACATGAAGAGGGTAAATAGGGGAGGAACAGTCAGGGTGCTTCGAAGGAAGGAGGAGGGGCCACTAGAGGGCATGGGTGGAAGCTGGAGGGGGGAAGATTCAGGGGAGAAAGGAGGAGGTGCTACTTCACTGAGAGGGTGGTGGAGCCATGGAATGCACTGCCTAGGGGGCTGGTGGAGGCAGAGACAGTGGAGGGGTTCAAGAGGGGGTGGGACAGGTACAGGGGAAGGGTTCTGGAAGCAAAATCCAATGCAGCAAGAATATTCGAAACTGGGAAGGGAGAAGCCAGAGAAGGCGAGGGGGACAGCAAGGTCAGCACCCAGGTTGGGGGCTGACCAAACGAGCAGACACAAAAGACCGTTAGGCCTATTCTGCTGGCATTTTAGTATGTTAGTACTTTCAAGGGGAAATACATGCTGCATTACGTTCTCTGTTGATTTTGACACTGCTACAGACACTAAAGGCACATTTAGGGACACCCTCCCAAAAAGTAAATAACCTGCTGACAGTGTCCCTTTGGAAAAAAAAAAAAAAAAGTCACCTGTCTTGACCATAAGGTGGGGTAATAAGAAAAAAATTACTCACCTTAGTAATGATATTTCTTCTAATGGAGTCTTGCTGTATTCTGACATATTGCAGTGATGTCCAACCTTTGAACTGCCCCGGAGATGAAAGAGTTAACTTTCCATGCCAGGCATGGAACGCTGAGCTCGAGTTTGGTTGAGACTCTGTCTGTTGCTGTTTGAACTCAAACCGTCAGATCTTTTAGCTATACTCACTGGTGTCCTGTGTGGAAACTGTAAACTTCACGAGCCAACTGGCTACTAAATATATATAAAAGATTTTGGGTCCCAAACAAAGACTCAAGTCAGAAACCCAAAAATTAAACAAAACACAACACCCACACACACCCAAAGTAAAGGGTGAGAAAGAGGTGGGGCACCCTCCGAGTGCCAACACTGCTACTGCCCACCCACATCCCAAAACCAAGGTTCTGAGAGGGGAGGCAGGAAGGGGGTCAGAATACAGCAAGACTCCATTAGAAGAAACAACATTACTAAGGTAATTTTTTCTTCAAACAACATGAAGTCTTGCTGTATTCTGACAAACTGCAGACTACCAAGCAGTACCTCCATGGAGGAGGGACAGAATCTACCTAGGAAATAGGCTCTGGAGCACTGCTGTGCCAAACCGAGCATCACTCCTAGCCTGGATATCCAGAGAGTAATGTTTGGTAAAAGTGTGAACTGTTTTCCAGGTAGCTGCTTGACATATCTGTAAGGTAGGAATATCCCTGGCAGCAGACAGGGATGCAGCTGTACCTCTGGTAGAGTGAGCCCTCAGGCCCGAGAGTGGGATCCTACCTAGTTTTTCGTAGCAAAATTGAAAGCAAGAGACAATCCACCTGGCAATAGATCTCTTAGTGGCAAGTTTTCCCATACCAACCTCACCGTAAGTGAGGAACAGTTGGAGGGAGTCAAACCTGTGACCCTTGGTGCGCTCTATGTAGTAACTAAGGGCCCTTTTCACATCCAAACTGTGCAGCCTCCTCTCCCAAGAGGAGGAATGGTCAGTGAAGAAAACAGGGAGAGACAGATTGGTTAAGGTGGAAATCTGAAACCACCTTAGGCAAAAACTTCCTATTAGTCCTGAGGACCACCTTATCTCTATGAAAGAGATAAAATCAGGCTCCACTGACAGGGCCTGTAACTCACTTATGCGCCTGGCAGAAGTGATGGCCACCAAGAAAACAGTTTTCAAGTCAAGTACTTAAGCTCATGCTGAGGATAAAGGCTCAAAGGGTTGCATAAACTGAGCAATGCAAACATTAAAGTCCCAAGCAGGGGCAGGGTCCCAAGGAGGATTGGTATGAAGCAATCCCTCGAAAAATTTAGAAAATACAGGATGAGATGAAAGGGAAGAGTGCTTGCCTGCTGAAAGGAAGGCAGAGACAGCTGCCAGATGCACTCTTAGTGTAGCTGGTCTGAGCCCCAAGCTATTAAGATGAACCATATAGTCAAGGACTGTGGGCAGGCCAGCAGACTCTGGAGAAATATGCTTCCCAGAGCACCTATATATAAAATCTTTCCACTTGGGAGTTGTGGTGTTTTGTGGAAGGCTTCCCAAAAGCCTTTAAGATATCCAGAACACCTTGAGAGGTGCAAATCGGCAAACTCCAACTCTTCAAGAGCCAGGATCTTATATATACTATACTACTAAATGCTGTGCAGAATAGGGCTCTAACGGTCTTTCGTCTGTTTCGCTTTGGTTAGCCTCACCCTGGGTGCTGACCTGCTGTCCCCTCGCCTTCTCTGGCTTCTCCTTCCAGTTCCGATATTCTTCTGCATTGGATTTTGCTTCCAGAACCCTTCCCTGTACCTGTCCCACCCCTCTTGAACCCCTCCACTGTCTCTGCTCCACCAGCCCCCTATGCAGTGCATTCCATGGCTCCACCACCCTCTCAGTGAAGTAGCACCCTCCTTTCTCCCTGAATCTTCCCCCTCCAGCTTCCACCCATGCCTCTAGTGGCCCTTTCCCTCCTTCCTTTGAAGCACCCTGACTGTTCCTCCCTATTTACCCTCTTCATGTACCTGAAGACCTCTATCATGTCCCCCGGTCCCTTCTCTCTTCCAATGTATATATATTTAGCTCTTCGAGCCTCTCCCAGGTCCTGTCCCCCAAGCCCCAAATCATTTTGGTTGCACTCCTCTGACCCTCTCCAGGAGGCACGTCCTCTTAAGTGTGTATTCCCAAACTGCACGTAGCACTGGCAGCGGCCTCACCAAGTAGTTATACAGAGGGAGTATCACTTCCCTCCCTTCTGGAGGTGATCCCCCTAGCGATGCATCCCAGCATCCTGTTGGCCTTGGCTGCTGCCTCCTACAAGTCTCAGAGTTGTTCATCTTGACATCCACCACCACCCCAGGTCCTCTCAGCCATCGAGACTTGTGGCATTCCCCCAGGGTGTACACACTTGGCCTGGGTTTCTGGCCTACAGGTGGAGTACCTTGCATTTTCCTGCATTGAACCTCAGCTTCCACTTTCTAGACCATCTTTCCAGAGCCTCCAGGTCCCCCTGTAGTGCCAAATTCTCCCTCCTCCCCATCCACCACTGCCCTAGTTTTGAGTCATCTGCAAAGAGACTCATCTCAACTCCTGATTCCTGTCCTATGTCAGATACGAGAGGTCATGAACAGAAGGGGCATGGTGACTGATCCCTGTGGGACCCTAACTAATGACCCTCCTTGGGGATGAGACTATCTCACTAACTACGACCTCTGGGTCCGGTCCTGGAGCCAATTGCTCATCCATCTGATCATCTGGTTTCCCACCCCATTTCTCCCAGCTTATCCAACAGGCTCCACTTTGAGGAACTAGAGTCAAATGCCTTGCTGAAGTCTAGTAAAAGAGGACATCCACTGGTCTACCCAGGTCCAAGGCACTTGTCACCCAGTCATAGAACTCCACCAGGTTTGTCTGACACGATTTCCTGGATGAATCCTATGTTGTCTATCGTCTAGGCACTTTGACTTATCCAGGTCCCCCCAGCCTCTCCTTTGATAATGCCTCCATCACTCTGCCTACCACTGATGTTGTGGGGCTGACAGGCTCTGTTGCCTCATCTTCTGATCTCTTGTGGATAGGGTACTATATGCATAGTCTTGGGGCACCTGTACTGCTCAGAGATGGGGTGGGGTTCTGCAGTTTCCTGAGACATTCAAGTTCTTTCAGCACTGATGTAATTTATCCGGCCTGTGCTTTCTCTGTCTTAAGGGGTTGAGGTCTCTCACTTTCTCTGTGATTTTCCCTCGGACCTCTTCTCCTGCTTAGCCCTCCCCACCTGCCAGTGATGCTCCCTCTCCCCAGACCTGCCGACGGTCTTGAGATTGAGAGATTTGAGATTGGGTACCAAACCTCCCTGGGCACATGTTAACAGGTTGTAATTCCTGGGAAGAGACAGGGGAAGGTGGACTGCTAAGGACAACAAGAGAGGGTACCAGGGCTGTCTGGCCCAGTCTGGAGCAATCAGAATCACCTTGCAGGGTTGAGACGTGATTTGACTAGTACCTTGAACAGGAGAGGGAAGGGGGGAAAGCATACAGGTACTTCCCTTCCCAATTGAGAACTAGGGCACCCAGTGGGAACTGAGCCCAACACTGGGGGCCTGCAGCAAAAGAGTGGAAGTTGGTGATTGTCTGGGGCTGCAAAAAGATCTACCTGTGGGGTGCCCCATCTGGAAAAGATCACCTTCAAAACCAGGGGATCCAGGGACCATTCGTGATGGCCCTGAGATATCCTGCTGACAGCATCTGCCAGGACATTGTCCTTGCCTGAGAGGTGTACTGCTGTAAGAGAGGTGTTCAGAGAATAGGCCAGAGACCATAACTTCATTGCCTCTGTGCACAAGGCCTTAGACAGAGTGCCCCCTTGCTTGTTGATATACCACATTGTGGTGGTATTGTCTGTGCTGATCTGAACTACTTTGTTCTGAACAGACTTGGAAAAAACTTGAAGTGCTAGAAACACTGATCTGAGTTCTAATAGACTGATGTGAAGCAGAGATTCCTGAGGAGACCATACCCTTGGGTGGTCAGGTCCCCAAGTGGGCTCCCACCCCAAGAGGGAGACATCTGTAGTAAGGATTAGAGAATGAGACTGAGTGACAAAAGGAACTCCCTGTCTTAGATTGTCCTGATCCTGCCACCACTGTAACGCCTGGATCAGAGTTCGAGTCACTGGGATTAGTTTGGTCAGAGGGTCCTTTTTCTGAGACCAGATGGCTCAAGTTAAACTGAATGTCCCTCATTTGAAATCTTGCTCACTGAACCACTGCTGTAGAGGCAGCCATGTGTCCCAGGAGCTGCAGAAAATGCCTTGCGGGTCGAGACACGGGGAGGGTGAATGAAGAGGCCAGTGAGATAAGGGTCCTTGCCCTGTCCAGGGGAAGGAAGGCTCTTGCCTTTACTGTATCCAGCTCTGCCCCTATGAAGGTGAGGAGCTGCATAGGCTCTAGAACTGACTTTGAAAGATTCAGAAGGAAACCTAGAGAAGTGAGCAGTTGCTGAGTTATCTGTAGGTGTAACCTGACTTGGTCTGGAGACTGGCCTACTATGAGCCAGTCGTCCAGGTATGGAAAGATGGAGATCCTTTTTCTCCCTAGGAAGGCAACTACCACTGCCAGACATTTTGTGAACACCCTTGGAGCAGAAGTTAGGCCGAAGGGCATTGCTCGGAATTGGTAATGGCCTGAGGGTGGCTCGAACCTGAGGTACTTTCGGTGGGAGGTTCTGATGAGAATATGGAAATAGGATCCTTGAGGTCCAGGAAACTAGCCAGTCCCCTGGCCTTAGAGAGGGTAGAATTATTCCCAGAGTCACCATTTTGAACTTTGGCTTTAAAAGGTGCTTGTTTAAATATCTGAGATCCAGGATGGGCATCATTCTCCTGTCTTTTTGGGGTTAGGAAGTACCTGGAGTACAATCCTTTTCCTTTGTGTGAGGGTGGAACCTCTCTATGGCTCTCAGAGCCAAGAGGGAAGAGACCTCTGCCTCTAGGGCAAGTGCCTCTGAAGGATTTGCAGGTGGAAAGGATCTGGTTCTCATCTTTGGAAATTTTTTGAAGCCGAGAACCAGTCTCTGGCTTACTATTTCCAGGACCCATTTGTCTGATGTTAAAGACATCCAGTCCTGGACAAAGTAAGCCAGCCTGCCCCCAACAGGTGGTGGAGAATCGGCCCTGGCAAACCCATCAGTGTGCCTGTTTGGCAGGGGCTTTAGGCTGAGGGGTGGAAGCAGGCCTGCTTGTACCCAGTCTTCCTCTCCCTCTGAAGAACCCCCTATGAGCATAAGCAGAAGAGGAGGCCTGGGCTTGGTAGAAAGGCCTATGAAAAGGCCTGCCCCTGCAATGCTGCCTCTGGGGAGTGGCTTGCCTTTCCTTGGCCTGAGCACTCCTATAGGTGGTCCTGTATTCATCCATTTTCTTCATGTAGTTCTCTGTTTGCTCCCCAAACAGAGAATTACTCACAACAGGAAAATCCATGGCCTTAGTCTGGGTATCCTGAGACAGGCTAGTACATCTGAGCCAAGCCATCCTACGAAGGGCCACAGATGTAGCCATGACTCTAGATGAAACATCACTGGAGTCCACTGCAACATGGAATTGCACCTTGGATGCCTCAATACCATCCGCAGCCACCTGCTCCAGCTCCTTGGCAAGCTGGCCAGGGACCTGTTTAGTAAAGCCATTACAGTGTCCCATCTAGATTTCTGATATCTAGCTGTATAGGCCATATAATTAGCCTGCCTGAGTCCCAAAGATGCTGCCATGTACTGTTTCTTTGCCATGGCATCAATCCTCCTGGAGTCCTTATCTGGGGGGGGTGTGAAGCCAAGGGTATATTTGCCTTATCACAGGCAGCAGCCTGCACTACTCCAACATGGCTGCATTGCTGGGTAAGGAACTCCGTATCTGAGCCTGAGAGAGTGTACCTCTTATCCATTCTCTTGTCCACAGGAGGTATAGAATTAGAAGTCTTTAAAATTTTATTATTGTCTGTTTCCCAAAGGACTTATGAAGAGGAATAGACAGCCTCCTAGACTCTGGGATATCCATCATTTCAACATAGTCAGGCTCCTCCTGGTCGTCCACAGCTTCTTCCATAGGAAGCTGAAGAGTTTCAGCCACTTTTTTGTAGAACATAAAATGGGAAGGGGACTCAAAGCCTAGGAGGAGAAATCCCTGAAGGTCTGTCTGGGGAGATGTCCGGGTCAACAGGCACATCCAGACTTTCGTAATCACCATCACTATCCTCATACTCTCCTTCCTCCTCCGGTTCATAAAAATCTTCTAAATTATAATCTGGAACCGGGGGAACCAACCCTCTTCCTGATGGTACCGGTTTGGTCGGAACCGGGGTTCGCGACTGAACAATCCTTATCACTTTGGCTATTTCATCAGCGGTCGGAGAAAGAATCTGTGGATCCGCACCGGCTGATTTATCCCTTCTATTTCTTTTAACCGGAACCGACTCCTCGGAGTCGGTTCTCCTTGCCGAAGAAGTTTAGCGCCCTGGTCAGAGGGCACTCCTCCTGGTTCGGTTGGAACCGAACCGGCTGGCCATCGGGTCAGCGGACTTCTTGGCCTCCCTTTCCTGAGCCTACCAACTCTCTTTTCCAGGGTAGCTGCAGGAAAATTCTTGCAAATCTGGCAATCTGAATCGAGGTGGTCAAACCCCAGACAATAAACACAGGTGGTGTGGGGATCAGCCTTGGCAAAGGCTTCCCCACACACACTACAGTGTTGAAACCCAGTGGGCCCGGTTTTTCTTTTGGATTTCTCAGACATAGCCAGTCCTAACAAAACGTACCCTTTTTTCGGCAATCCGCCAGGCAAGACATCCTTATCGGTTCCTGACCGTGTTACAGGTCGTGGAAAAAAACATAATGAAATCCGTTTTTTTTTTTTTTTTTTAGAACCGATAAGGACTGGTTACCACATTCTAAAAATAGAATAAACTTATATTTAACAACATGATCGGTTCAAACCGAACCGATCCCACGTTTACAAGTTCCACACAGAACAAAAAAAAAATAAACCTATCTAGTACTCACGATACCACAGACAGAGACTGAACCAACAGGTTAACGGATTAAATTCAGTCAAAAACCGAGAAAAACGGCACTTTAACTGACAAACCTGAACCGAGCAAAGGAGAAATCTCCGAAGCGACTGTTCAGTGAGGTGGAGTAAAGAATCTGACAGTTTGAGTTCAAACAGCAACAGACAGAGTCTCAACCGAGCTTGAGCTCAGCGTTCCATGCCTGGCATGGAAAGTTAACTCATCTCCGGGGCAGTTCAAAGGTTGGACATCACTGCAATATGTCAGAATATAGCAAGACTTCATGTTGTTTGAATAAGTGTCCGTAGGACTGCTGTAAATTTGGGGTCTAGGCCAGCCCAGTGGTGCTAGAGGTTGAGGCACTGGTCGCTACAATTGCACCATGCCGGCGACCCAGGTTTGGGAACAACCTTGGGCAGCTGGGGCTCAGCAAAGGGGGAGAAAGGATCGAGCGTCCGTAGGACTGCCCTCCTCTCTCAGGGGAGGGAGACTAGTCCCGCTCGCTGACTTGACCTCTGGCGGTGGCTGGAGGGCAGTACGGGTCAGAAGACTAGAACCAGACGTCTTTACATCAGAAGGGGGGGGGAGGAGAGATGGGTGAAAATGGAAAATCGAGCCTGGCAGGCTCGATGATGGCCCGCCGCTCCCGGGAGCGGTCCCCAGATTCTGGATTGGGTCTCGGGGGTGGGGAGAAGCCGGCAACCTCCTCCCGAGCCCGCCATTGGGGGCAATCCGCAGGGGAATTTCTGGGGCTGCCTAGCACTGTAGCAGTGGAGCCGGAGAGGGAGTCTCTCTGTTCGGAGAGCCGAAGCCGCCTGCAAGGGCTCCGGGCAGATAAAATGCCTACAGAGGTCCATCTCTCAGAAAAACAAAGTTATGAAACAATGCTGAAATTCTTCAATGTTTACTCATAACAACTGTATTTCCAGATCCTGACCCCAAATTTTCAACACAGCTTTTATTTTATTCCATCTCATGAATACAGCACGTGTAATTTTTCAAATCCCCTCCTGAACATGTTTTCACAGTTAATACGCAAAATCACCTTTCTGATGGGAGTTTAAGAATTCCACTTTCTTAACCAATACATTTTTTGTCATGTGGGTTACAGTATTACTCCAACATTATACAATGGCAAGAATGAATCTTGGATTGTGATTGGTCAGTTTGGGGCTGGACCCATGGCACAACGCCACGGGTCTAGTCTCAGCCTCACTGTGAACCTGGAGATGAGCTATTAGAGCTAGATGATTTTTTGGATGATGAGCCTTTTTTTTTTTGCATCTCCTCTTAAAAAACAATGATATTTTTCCACACTAATAAAAACATTCTTTAAAATTTTTTTTTTTTTATATATATAACAACGAGCCATTGTATAATAGGAATAATGCATTCCACGGTGTGTGTCGTTTGGGATAATGCCACGCCTGGGGCATTGGACGCACTCTGCCTGCAATCTCATGCCCAACCCCCCCAGGCGTGGTGTTATCCCAGCACGACACACACCCTGTCATGCATTATTCCTTTAATATTCCCCAAGACTTAACAAAAGAGCTGTGACTATTAATACCTACTGTAACAGTTCTTAAGACTTCATACTGGCTCATTGCTCTGTATAACGTTTTATGCTGCAATACGCAAAATTATAAATAAGTGAAAAAAATTCCATTTGTCTTACATCTTGGGGACCTGCCCAGAATGTCTTTTCATATTTGTGCCGCAAAAATCACATTTCAGACAGGATTTTATAAATGAGACCTATAAGGTGGTGTAATACAAAGGCTATGTTGAACAGTTGAGGTTAATATTGGAAACAAATTTAAACACTGCATTTTTCAATGTCGTAACTTTGAAATAGTTTTATTTTGTAGCCTACATTTTCAACACACTAAGATTTTTTTTTTTTGTTAATCCTTTTTACCTGGCACCTCGGTCTGCTTTCACGTCCCAGCATCCGGTCTCTCCATCCAGCCGCCTGGTCTGCTGTAATCTCGGAGAGTCCCACCGCTAATTTTTTTTTTTTTTTTTTAGTTGTTTAACCAGGAGTAGCACACTAAGCTGAAAGCCTTTTTTCTTTTTTTTTTAAACAGGTGCGACCTGGGAGCACAGTTAAGCGACTTGCTCAGGGTCACACAGTATGCAAGTGGAAGCTGTGGGATTCAAACGCAGGTCTGGTCTGCTGGATGTCACCAGATTTGCAGCTCAGAGCCTTAAACCACTGTGCTATACCCCATGGCCTGCCCCCCGCAGTGGGGAGGCGGACAGCCCCCTATACTCCCCACCAAACCAGGATCCAGTAGCCACGGTGGAGTCCCCAGGCCATGCGTCCCTTGTGATGGCCATCAAGCCGTCGTGACCGTGCACCAATTTTCCTGCTTTTCTCCTTGTGAAGGCGTGCAATGATGCCAGGGGGGCACTTGCGTCCGCGTAAACTGCCCTCAGGCGCCTGCTTTCCCAACTCACCAGCCCTTAGGAAGACATCAATGTGCCGTCCGCCCAGCTTCCACTAGAGGTGCGGAAAGCCGATGTCTAAGCCCCCCTCCCTGAAGAGGGAGAGCAGTCAACCCCCAGCGACTAGAGTCCTTTCCCGAACCCGGGTCGCCGGCGTGGAGCGAGGTGTGGCGTCCAGCGCCTCAACCCTCAGCGCCACCGGGCCGGCCACTAATGTTTTTTTTACTCGCATTGAATGAACACTGCCACGGCTCCTGGTAGGATTTTTTTTGTTTGGGCGGCCTGGATTTTATTCTGAAAAAAAATAAATAAACGGGGGTCCTCAGCCAAAACCTGGGAGTCCCCCTGAAATTTTTGGGAGTCCCCATTAAAATTAACATAGCTCTGACTGCGGAGTCCAGTGGCTGATGCTTTAAGAAACAACATGCCCTGTCTCAATTTTGAACTCCTGTTGTACAGTAGTAGTCCCATACAATTTGTTCTTGTCACGGGGGGCATTTATAACCGCTCCTATAGTGTCTTGTCTCTTGTCCATTTCATGGGCTACTAGTTCCCTGATATAATGAATTGCCTTTCTGCATGACTGAAGACTGCAGTTTCCCAATGTATTCTTTTTATATCCCCAAAACTGCTGTTCTTTCCTTTTTTCTTAAACTTTATGTTTATTGATTTAACAAATTACCACACAATAAAAAATCAGCATGTACTACGTAAGGAATAGAACGGTCTACTGAGGGTGCCACCCCTCTTAATACATGCCGGTTAAAGTGAAATGTATTGCATCAATTAGATGAGTCTTTGGAGGGAAAAATCAAACGGTACAGAATAAACCAAACAACATTTAAAAAAACAATTGCTGCTATCAGAGACCATGAGCTGCATGATATGCTAAAATCCATACCAAGTCCAAGGACTAATCCAATCTCCATTTTCTTAAGAAAGTAAGTGAGTGAATCATGCCAATCTCAAAATAAGGTACCATACAGGTATCATCCAAAAGGTTTTTTCTATAGTTCCACAATACTGATACAGAATTAGGCAACCTGGCAAGAATATGTCACTACTATAAAAATATGCTTAAGGGGAGATCTGAAGTAAGGAACCAATGCCCTAAATCCCCCAACTAGTGCAGTTATACAACATTCAACAGTAAAAAGAACAAAAAAAAAAAGAACCAAACCCTTGCAGAGAGAACGAATCTGATTCATCGCTCCATCGTGGTGGTGGAGTATGAAGCTGAGCCCACTTCAAGGTGTCAGCAGGATCCAAAAATATAAACACTTTACCTTGATATAGGTTCCTGACACTAACTGGAAATAACATTATGGGACACTTCAGCTTCCCTAAAGATAGCCCGAACCCCGCTGAACCATTTTTTCCTTTGACAAGTTGCATAACTGAGATCTGAGTAAAGACGAACTTGCATGCCATCTTGAAGCAAAGCCCCTTTTTTACGGGCGAGTACTAGAATAAAACCCCTGGAACCGACTCAGTCCAAGATCAAGACTATGGCCCTGGGAGCATCAGAATTGTCCGGTCTCTGCCTCCAGGCCACCCGATAGGCCTTCTGTATGAGAATATCACAGTCTGTGACGGGTTGCCCCAGTTGCTGCTTGAGCCACTTGTGGATAAGCAGCGCTAAATGTTCCCCCTTACTCCGCTCAGGCATGCCCACCACTCAAACTGGCCGTCCGTGCTTAATTTTCTAAAGACTCAATCCAGGACTGAAGATGAATGTTCTCAGAACGCTTACATGTCTCAACCGTTTCTGTTTTGATGAAAACCACCTATGTTTCTAGAGCATTGACTCTAGTTGTTAATGAATCAAACTTCTCCACCAGGCCAAATACTGTGGAAATAAAATTGATTTTTAATCCGATAGTTTGTAGTGTTTCTTCTTCAGCGTTGATGGCCTCAGGAATAAGATGGCCCTGAGCAGACCTCATGGCAGGGGGTCCAGAAGCACTTTTACTCTTAGCCCCCTCCTGCTCGGCTTGGTCAGTCTTAGGGTTCCCCATTTTAAATCAGCAAGTACATTACAAGCCGTTTAAGCAGGACTGGGTTTCAGTCATGGCGTCTCACTTATCCGACCGTCTCTCTAATGCGAAGCCTACTTCTACCGCGTTGTTAATTGCGCATCGGTGAAAAAAGCACATTGTGTTGTGCCGTATGTTATAATGTATTGATGGGATATGGGCAATAGGCATGGGCAAGGATAAAGGAATGGTTTTTATTTTGTGCTGTATTCTGTGTTGCTTGTGCTTAAGTGTACTTTTTCATATGGTACTGTATGCATGCGTTTAAAGCATTGTGTACGTTTTTTCATCTAGGGCCTCCATTGGGTCAGCTGGGTATTCAGAACACTCTGAATCAAATAACTCATCAGAAAATAGTTCTGCGGTCTGCAGCAGTGTATAGAATTAGACAAGTGAGTTGTTGAGCGATGCTGAGGTGGACGGCTGCACATCTTCAGGTTCCCCAGTGACCAGGAAGGTCAGAGAGATCAGGCTCACTTCTGGTCATCTCTGGCAATGATGCAGGGATAGGAGCAAAGAAATCTGTTATTGTTCTCTTCTTTTCACTCTATGCTTGTTGCTACAAAGTGTGCTCCGCATCGAACAGTGAGTCCCACACTTCACTTTGTCCTCATTGCTGGCACCACTTCATTGCTGCTCTTAGTCCTGCCAAGGCATCGGACGTGGACACTTGAAGATCTTCTTCCGCACTGTCCTGTGAAGTGCCCTCAGAGTCATCTCTTTGAGTTATGGCACTGACCACCTCAGCATCAGAGAGTTCTCCCACTGTCAGCTCGTTCTCATCCATCTCAACAAAAGCGTTACATGCATCAGCATCCATAAAGGCTGGGATGGTTACATCATCCAAAGCTATGCTAAGTGTCATTGTCTCTCTGCTGTCAGTGTCCGTAGTGGATCTGTCAAACCCAGCTTTCCTGAAGCAATTCTCTTGTCTCTGCCTTGACTGCCTGCCAAGCTCTGTGCAACATACAGATGCCATCAGAAAGAGACTATTCTGGCAATTTCAGCTGCATGCGCTGTTGCACCCTCATCGATGGACTGGATGATTTTAGCAGCACTCAAGCACCTACTTAAATACAGCTTAAAGGTCAAATAAATTAACTGAGAGCCAAAAAGCAAGCTGCAAACAGGCTCTGAGGCATCCTACTAAAGCGGAATGCTCATTTTACGCCATCCCGACTAAGCGTTAATGGGAACATATACTTAACACAAGCCTCGACCTGTACCTCATGAGACGTCCCGCTTCAGTGCATCTCGTTTAAGTGGCTTGTACTGTAGCAGGAAGAGGGAGGTGATCCTCCCTCTGTATAATACCCTGGTCAGGCTGCACCTCAAGTACTGTGTGCAGTTCTGGAGACCACACCTAGAGAGGGACATTGCACTGCTGCAGAGGGGTCAGAGGAGGCCGACCAGGATGATTTGGAGCATGGGGAGTAGACCTATGAGGAGAGAGACAGAGCTCAACCTGTACACACTGGAAGAGGAGAAACAGGGGACATGATAGAAGGTGGATTAAGTATGTAAAGGGGATCAACAAGGGGGCCGAGGGGTATTCAGGTTTAGAAGGGGAGGACAACCAGGAGCACGAGTGGAAGCTGGGGGGTTACGGGGCAGAGGGCGGCTAATTCACTGAAATGGTGGTGGATCCATGGAGCGTGCTGCCCAGGAGTCTGGTGGAGAAAGCACCATGAAGCGATCCAAGAGGGGGTGGGACAGGTGTACAGGGGGAAACTGAAGCCGTGGAAGTCCCTCTCCAGGGAGGGGGGCTGGATGGTTTTTGGTGGAGCCCATGGGGGGGCAGCAAATCGAGCACCCAGCAGGGGTGTTGGCTAACGAGCAGACACGACAGACCATGGGGCCTATTCTGCTGGCTTTTAGTATGTAAGTAGTCAGATTTCCACTGAATGCTGCATAATCTGCCAAACTGCCCAATAAACCACTTTTTAAGGTCTTATTGTAGTTCAATTATAGAAAGCATGAGCTTCAGACCTCCATCTTGCTCGGGCTCCAAGCGCCCCCCCTCCAATGTTATTTCCTTATCTTTTGTAATGCTCTTTTATTAAATATTTTTGGGGCACTTTAGCCGACAGCCACCCAATTCAATTCAGAGTACTTTTCGTTTCTGTACACCATCAAACCAGGTTTCTTGGCCATAATCCTAGTATGCTGCCATCACACTGGAGTTTGTCAAGCAATTCAGCAATGTTTCAATTGTATCAGCAGTCTGTAATACCACATTGTCATTGTACAGTTCCATGTCATGACTGCCATCATAGGACCTTAAATAGTGTGTGTATTCTCCCCATTCAATATATTGTTACAGCTTCCACCTGATCTGCGCATGGATGTTCGTCCTTTCCAGCAGCTCTGTTGTGCAGTGTTGGGAGAAGGGGCGTGTTGGAGCTCTACAGCAAGTGATTCAAAGTGCTGAAACTGGAGCTGAGAACAGAAAAGAAGGGGCATGAAGAATGTAATCTGCATACTTCGCACCGGGGCAGCTCTAGATAGGGCAAAAAGGGAAAAGTTGCAACCTGCCCACAAATTACCCACTTTCCACTTGACAGCGAGTCCAAAGCAGTGGAACTTGTCTATAACAACAGCTGAAAGAAGGAAAAGTGAACAGAGGGAAGTTTTTACTTTACAAGTTTGAGCTTTTGTACTGGTGAAATTTGGGTTTAACTCAGTTGTTTCTCATTTTGACCCACATTTGTTTCAGTCAAGTCTAATTTAGCACACTAACATACTAAAAAGCCAGCAGAATAGACTTAACAGTCTGTCGTGCCTGCTTGGTAACCAGCCACCTAGTGGTTTCTCGCTTTCCCGCCCCCTCAGCCCCCAAGAGGGTCTTCTTTGAATATAGTTTCCCTTTGTACCTGTCCCACCCCTTCCTGAAGCCGTCCACTGTGCCCTCCTCCAACAGCCTCTCGGGCAGCGCATTCCACTGCTCCGCCACCCTCTCAGTGAAATAATGCCTCCTACGTTCCCCCTATAATAGAACAGGCAGAGTTCCTAAATGAGTACTTTGCCTCAATCTTTGCAGATGGGGACTGGGGATCCCTACAGGCTGATGGGAGGGAAGAGCATTCAGTTAAGGTGAGAAGTAGGTCTAAGACTAGAGGACGGAATGAGGCTAAGGTACAGACAGGACCAGACCCGGAAGGGGTGGGGAGGTTGAGTGAGGGGGAGGACTTCAGGGAAGAAATCACAGTGGATAGGGTGAGGGAGGCCCTTTGGAAGCTAAAGACTGATAAGGTGCCAGGGCCGGATGGGCTACACCCGAAGGCTATGAAAGAACTGGTGGAGGAGCTGGCAGCTCCACTGGCTGCACTTTTTAATACCTCTTTGCAGACAGGATAGGTGCCCCAAGAGTGGAGGGTGGCTTATCTAGTGCCTATCCATAAAGGGGCGGTCTAGAGAGGAGATGAGGAATTATAGGCCTGTCAGCCTAACGTCTGTGGTAGGCAAAGTAATGAAGGGCTTTATCAAGGAGAGGATTGGGAGGCAGCTAGAATAGTTAGGGCACCAGGACGATAAACAGTATGGCTTTTTTCCAGGGATATTGTGTCATTCCAACCTCGTAGAGTTTTATGACTGGGTGACGGGGGCCTTGGACAGACATAGGCAGGTGGACATCCTATACCTAGATTTCAGCAGGGCATTTGATTCAGTACCACATAATGGGCTGATAAAAAAAGCTGAGGGAGATGGGGGTGGGAGGACAGGAGCTCAACTGGGTTGAAAATTGGCTCTCGGGGCGTTTACAGAGGGTAATGGTGGGTGGGATACTCTCCTCTCCCAGAAAGGTAATCAGTGGGGTCCCCCAAGGTTCAGTATGCCACTGTTGTTCAATGCCTAGGTCTCGGATATTGGGAGGGGGTTTAGGAATAGGTTGAGCCTCTTTGCTGACAATTCAAATCTAGGAGCATTGGTGGATTGTGAAGAAGGGAGGGAGGTGGTCGAGGGAGATCTGGATTCCCTGGAGGGGTGGTCAAGGTGGTGGAGACTGAAATTTAATGCCGGGAAATGTATGGTACTACATTTGGGGGGTCAAAAACCCAGGCCGTGAATACACCCGGGGGGGGGGGTGTCACACTGCAAGCCATACTGGGAGAAAGGGATTAAGGGGTGGTGGTAAATGTCAAAATGAATAACACTGAAAACTGAAGAAGAAATGCAGCCAAAGCAAACAGGATACTGGGCTGCATAGTCAGAGGAATTGCGTCCAGAAGGAGGGAGGTGATCCTCCCTCTATATCATGCCTTGGTCAGGTCACAGCTTGAGTACTGTGTACAGTCCTGGAGACCTCATCTGAAGAAGAACATAGCGCTGCTGGAGAGGGTCCAGAGGACAGCGACCAGGATGATTCAGGGCATGGAGGGGAAGCCTTATGAGGAGAGATTGGAAGAGCTTGGGCATTACTCACTGGAGGAGAGACGGGACAGGAGAGATATAATAGAGGTTTTCAAGTATGTAATAGGAATAACCAGGAGCAAAATCAAGGAGCTTTTAGAAGCTAAAGAAGGGAGAACAACCAGGGGCCATGGTGGAAGCTGGAGGGGGAATCTACAGGGGAAGTGTAGGAAGCATTTTTTCACTGAGAGGGTGGTGGAGCCGTGGAATGTGCTACCTGGGAGGCTGGTGGAGGAGGGCACAGTGGAGGGATTCAAGAAGGAGTGGGACAGATACAAGGGGAAACAAACTGAAGAAAACCCTCTTGGGGCTGGGGGGGTGGTAAGACGAGCAGCCACTAGGTTGCTGGCTTTCGAGCAGACAAGACAGACCACTGCCTATTCTGCTGGCTTATTAGTATGTTAAATATTCAATGCATTTTCAGTGAAATTTAACTCACTTCTATCTGATGGCACCAAACAGTTATTTCACTGAAATAGATGTTTTTCGATTGTTTTATTGCCCATTTTTTCATGACTTGATATTCAGAGACGTCAACACTCTCACATTCAGTCTGTATCTTATTCAATCAAGCTGTCCCTGCAGTGCATCAAAGGTGCTAATTTGCACGATGAGTTTCCATGGCGACCTCTAGCTTTCAGGCACGGACTCTTGACGGTCGGTCTTTCTCCCACTGCTGTCACTTCAGGAATCGTTTAGTGTATCATGTGTCCCTGTCTGTTAGTTGCATTTTCAAATGTGGGGAGAGGGCCAAAACAGTGTGTGATGAAATAAAGGACTCTTGGCACACTGCAGTACAAAATACTATTGTACCTTATTCAGATGACCCATCGGTTTGTCAAGTTGTTTCCACAGTCAGAAAGTCCAGCGGCATGACAGTGATGAAGAATAACAAAGGGACTGACAGTACACATTCACTATCTGATGAACTATATTCTTTTAATTTATGTTTCGGTGACGTGATTAATTATAATTTCCACAGATCTGCAAACTCATTCAGCTGTTGTAATAAATGTAAATCATTGGTGTAATTATCAAAATCTATTTCCCCATTTCAAATACATAACAGAATGCACAGCACATAATAACCAACAAACAAGCACTGCATAATCAAAACAAACATTATGCCTTATTTCAAATGAATTCAGTCTCCCACCACAACGAAGCACCTGTTTGATCCTCTTAAGCCAACACATGGAGAAGCAAGACCCTCACTTCTATCTGCACTGGTAGTGTAAAATAATAAAATCAACAACCAAAATGATAAAAACAAAAAAAATATCATTTAACACCCACTAATGGAACCAAAAGGAAAATAGACAAGTTGGAGTACGAAAGTTATTCTGAACCGAGCAAGCACGGCTGCCACAGCAACAGTGAAACATGTCAAACAGCTGTAACTTTTTCAACCAGCAGGTGGCACGAAAAAAGATGCTCTTATGCTCCCATTAAGAAAACTGCTACTGATGTTACAAGGTATCTGTGAATACCGGCACAGACTCTAATAAACCTTTACTGCTTTGTACCGCTGCATGCTGCTAACATGGGGCCAGAACAGAGTGAGGCATTTTTTATTTTATTTTTCAAACACACACAACCATACGTTCCATGAATAACAGGAGGCACGAGGGGTAAATTCTTGCACTGAATACATTTGCCAATGATCTTTTAATGCATTTTCACTCATCAAAATATACAGGTTACTCACCTGTAACAGGAGTTCTAGGAGTGGTATATGTTGTTCATCCACATGACCCACTCGACCTCCCCGGTTGCACGCAACCTGACTTCCAGCGGGCTAGATCTGGTGTCGTGGGGCGGAGCAGAGGGTTTTACCACCCGGGTGGGTGGGAGGAGCCATTTTGAAGACCTTCTGGCAACATTTAAAAGTGGCAAGGAACCTGCCAGTAAGTGTGGATGAACAACATATACCACTCCTAGAACTCCTGTTACAGGTGAGTAACCTGCATTTCTAGGAACGTGGATATGTTGTTCAATCCACACTTAATGGCAGACTCCTAGCAGTTGTCCGGGAGGAGGGAGGCAAGTCGCGCACCCCCTACTCAGGGAATAAGGACTGGAGAACCGAGGTCCCAAAACCAGCATACCGGCACGACTCTAGGTCAATGTAGTAATGGGAAATAAAGGTGTGTGCTGACTTCCAGGCGGCAACCCTGCAGATTTCCTGGATAGGGACGTCCCTAGAAGCAGCCACCGAAGCAGTGGTATGGGGGCTAGAAGAAGCTCTTATCCATTTGGGAGGCTCCATGCCCACCAACCTATAGCAGAGATCTATGCAGGAGGTGACCCACCTGCCTATTGTCTGCTTGGCAGCAGGTCTGCCAGGTGCAGCTTCAACGTAGGTGACAAACAGCTGGCGAACCTCTCCCCGAACTTCAGCCGTCCGCTCCTTATAATAAGAGAGCGCTCTTCTATTGTCCAAAGTATGGAGCCTATATCCAGCCTCAGAGGTGTGATTGGGGTAGAACACCGGCAGAGTCAACACCTGGTTAAGGTGAAACTCAGACACCACCTTCGGAAGGAATTTCAGCTGGGGGCGCAGGACAACCTTGTCCACATGGAAGACCAGATAAGGAGATTCGATGGAAAGCACCTGGAGCTCTCCCATCCTTCTGGCTGACGAAACAGCCACCAAAAGGCGGTCTTCCACGACAGGTGAGAGATGTCACACCTGTGCATTGGATCAAATGGCTTGCCCATGAGCTTAGTCAATACCAGCAGTAGATCCCACGGAGGTGGGCGTTATCGCACCGAAGGGGAAATGTGATCAAGGCCTTTGAAAAAGCGCCCGACCACCTTCTCCTGCGCCACCGACTGCTTGCCGGTCCACGCCCAGTAAGTAGAGATGGCTGCTAGGTGCACCTAAAGGGTCGTCGACTGAAGCCCTAGCTGAGAAAGCGACCACAGGTAGTCCAGAATGCTAGCCAAGGAACAGGAAGAAGGGTCCAACCCCTTGTCCTGACACCAAATGGAGAATCTCTTCCATTTGAACGCATAGCATTTTCTGATCGACTCCTTATGGTATGCCTCAATGACATTGAGGACCTCGTTGGAAAGACCCAAGGCCTGGAACTCTAGCCGCTCAGGAACCAGGCCATCAGGTGCAGGGACTGAAGATCCAGATGGAGTACCTTCCCCTTGTTGACTGAGATCAGGTCCGGGCAGTCTGGAAGCCGCCTCAGGAGCCTGGAACTGAGGCTAGGGAAATCTGGATACCAGAACTGGCGGGGCCAGTCTGGGGCTACCAGAATCACCTGCGCCTTGTCCCTCTTTGCCTTGAGAAGCACCTTGTGGATCAAGGGAAATGGAGGGAAGGCGTAGAAGAGGCCTAGGGTCCACGGCCTCAAGAAGGCATCCCCCTGCAGCGAGCCCTGCTGAGGGGGGCGGGCGTGAAACAGCCTCAGCTTCGCATTCTCCCTTGAGGTGAACAGGTCCACCTGAGGGGTGCCCCAGTGGGAGAACAGATCTTGTACTACCTCCGGCAGGAGAGACCACTCGGGAGATGCAGCGCCTATCCGGCTGAGGGCATCGGCCAGACTGTTGGAGGCTCCTGCCACATGAATGGCTAGGAGATCCGCCTCCAGGCTGATCACGAGACCCCAAGTGCAGAGAGCTTCCTTGCACAGGGGCAAGGAGTGCACCCCGCCCTGTCAGTTGAGGTAGTACATGGTTGTGGTGTTGTCCATCTGGACCTGGACCACTCGACCCCATACAAATGGAGTGAAAGCGGTGAGGGCTAGTTGGACTGCTCGAAGCTCCAGCAGGTTGATGTAGCATCGAGACTCCTGAGGGGACCAGAGGCCGTGGGCTCTGAGCTCCCCCAACCCAGAGAGGCATCGGTAGTCAGAGTGACCGTCAGCTCGGGGCGGACAAACGGGATACCCTCCTGCAGATGAGCTGGAATGAGCCACCACTGTAGGTCGTCCCACATTTCCTGGGTCACCGCCACTGGCTGGTCCAGAGGACCGGAGCGCTGTGACCATTGGCGGGCCAGCCCCCATTGTAGCGGACGCATATGCCAGCGGGCTCAACAGACCACGCTGGTGCAGGCTGCCATGAGGCCCAAGAGGCACAGAAAGTCCGGGGCAGGGCACAATTGCCCAACCAGAAATGACTGGGCAAAGGAGAAAAGGACCTCGGCCCTGTCCGCCGGGAGCCAGGCTCTGGCTCGAAGAGAGTCTAGCTCTTCCCCGATGTATTGAATCACCTGTGATGGCACAAGTTCTGACTTGGCCTCGTTGATGAGGACGCCAATCAGAGCAGATCTGGAGGGCTAGATCCCTGGACTGCTCCACCTCCGACCTGGAGGGGGCTGCAATCAGTCAGTCGTCCAGATAAGGGTACACCTGGACCCCTCGGTACCACAGGAATGCTGTCACCACTGCCATGCATTTGGTGAAGACCCCAGGAGTGGAGAGGCTGAAGGGCATGGCCCGGAACTCGTAAAGAGATACCTGTGCACGAAAGCGGAGGAATCGCTGATGAGACGGACGGATTAGGACGTGAAAGAGTGCGTCCTGAAGGTCCAGAGAACAAAACCACACGCCTAGTTCCAAGGATGGAATGATGTGAGCCAGAGTGACCATCCTGAAGGTGCACTGCCTTAGGAACTTGTTCAGATCATGTAGGTCGAGAATGGGGCGCCAGCCCCCTGTCTGTTTTGGGACCAGGAAGTATCTGGACACAAACCCTGGGTCTGGAGGAGGATCCGCCACCTCGCTGATCACCTCCTTCTAGAGGAGCAAGGCAATGTTGGCTCAACGAGCCGACAGAGAGGCTGCGGAACCCGTTGCCCCCTGTAGGGCAACGGCTCGATAGGGAGGGAACTGCTTGAATTCCAGAGGCAGACCCCTGCCCACCACTTCTAGCACCCAGCGTTCTGTGGTGATAGCGGACCAGGCGGAAAGGAAGTGGTGGAGCTTTCTCCCCAGGGGAACCCGGGGAGGAGTGATGAGGTTGGGGGCAACACCCCTCAACCAGTCACTGGGCAGGCCTGGAGGAAGGGCCCGCTGAGGGACCTCCTGGACCCCTGCCTCCAGGCTTCCTACTGGAAGAAGCGGCAGACTTGACCTTAGGGTGCCAAGTGTGTGCCTGCTGGCCCTGGTGCTGGTGCTGCTGGGCTGGACGTGCCGCAGGGGCGGAAGGGCGATAGGGCTTATGCTGCTGCTGGCGGCCTTTGTCCTTCTGGGCAGACGTGACAGTGTCCAAGGTGGCACTGGACTTCTCGATCCTCTGGAGATGGCCTTCCACCCCCTGCCCGAACAAGTCGGTGCTCAGGAAGGGAACGTCTGCCAGCTTGTGATGGGTGTCCACCGTGAAGGTGGAGATCCGCAGCCAAGCTCTGCGACGCATGGCCACTGTGGCCGCTACTGATCGGGCACAAGAATCACCAATGTCCAACGAAGTTTGGAGCTGTTTTGCCACCACCGTTCTCTGATCCTGCACCTGCTTGACTATCGTCTGAAGGTCAGCCAGGAGATGAGGAATCACCTCATCCAGGAGCCCATGAGGGTGTGTGAGAAATGTGCCATCATAAGTGTCGAGCTAGCCTGACGAAAGCCTAGGGAGGAAGCAGTGTAAACCTTCCGTCCAGCGTAATCCAGCTTCTTGGATTCCTTATCGGGCGGTTAGTCCACGTCCCAAGCGTTCCCGGAGCACTGGAAAACACCGGTCACTAAACCATCCGCAGAGGGGTGCTCCGAAAAACCAGAGAGTGAGCCGGTAGGAACTGCGTATTTTCGGGCCATCCTGGCGGAAGGCGCGGGACAAGATGCTGGCCGCTGCCACAACTCGAGGGCCGGGCCAACAATGGCTTCGGCCACAGGAAAGGACTCCGTATGGGAATCCCCTCAGTCCAGTATCTCCGTGAGAGGATACTTGGCCCATTTCGAAACGGGTTCGAGCTGCATCCCAGTGGACTCTGAGATGAGCCGAAGCAAACCTAAAAATGAGGATGGGCTCTCGTCCACTGACTGACCCCCCACAGACTCCAGGTCAAGCGGTCTGAAGAACAGAGAGGAGTCGTCATCAGACTCTGAGGAGTCTGCAAACAGCTGCCGGGCGCCTGAGCCTCCCTCCACCTGCCGAGGTCGATCAGGAGTGAGGGTGACCGACAAACTGGGGGGCGAGCCCTGACCCAACCGAGAATCCTTGGTCGGGGCCCCAGTTTTCGGTTGTGGAGGTTCCACCACAATGGGCGGAGCAGCTGGCTTCGGCTGAACAACCGGTACTGGAGTCGGCTCCTCAACCACTACGAGGGGTTGTTTTGGCCGCTCCGGTGACAGCCACTTAATGGCCGAAGAAGGTGACAGTCTGCTTATTCCCAGACAATAAGAGCTGCTGCCACATTAAATCCTCGTCGCATCAACTCAACTTGCGCCAGAGCCTATCCTCCGAAGAGGACGATGAGGATGAGCGGCAAAGCTGCTTTCCACGGTGCCGAGACCGCAGACGTCGGCGGGACAGGCTAGACCTGGAAGACGACCGAGACCTTTGGGGTTTCCGAGGGTGGGTCAGATCGGGAATGAGGAAACCCACTCTTCCTTCGGTTCAGGGACCTTAACCGGGGACTCCGGCACAGGCAAGTCCTCGGTATTCACCGGGGGAACCGGTGAAGTAGGGTTGTCAGCATCACCAGTCGACAAACCATCCGACGGGGCGAGAAAAATCTCAACCGCATCGACGGTTGTCTCGGCCTTCTGACCAGACGGGGACACCGTGAAGCCAGCGGCCTTAGCAGCAACCTCAACCTAAGTCGAAAGTCGAAGGTCCAGTGAAGAGGATCTCTCCCGCTCCCACGAACGTCGACGGTGGGACCTACCTTTTGAGTCCTTCTTCTTGGACCGACTGGAATGTCCCGATGGCCCTTCTCCCTTGGTGGAGAGGGACTGGAAAAGCTCCTTAAACGAAGCCATGTAGGAGGAGCCCAAAGAGAGCGGGATAAATGCCGCAGCAGAGGAGGAAGCAGCGGCGGCCTGGGCAGCCTCCTCCTCGAGGGCGATCATCTGCTCCAACTGTTCCGCGGAGCCCGCCGCTGGACACCACCCAACGGGCCTCCTTCGACTTGACCGGTGGATACCGTTTTTCAGGGCACCCAAGAAGAAGTCGAGCAGCGTGGTCCTCCAAGACCAAAGCCGAAAAGGAGCTGTACAATTTGCAAGCCTGCGAATCGTGACCAAGCCCCAGGCAGTAGATGCACGTGGAGTGTGGATTGGTCCCGGGACAGCATCTGCCCACAAGGGCACCAACGAAAGCCGGGAGTCGATTTGTCCATCGCAACCGTGAGGGAAGATGAAGACCAAAGTCTTGTAAACTTTAAAATTAGTTTCGGGTTAACCGAAGAGTTTGGATCCAGGCCTAAAACGCAGAGCGCTAAGGAGGGAACCTGAGCTTCCAAGCGGTAAGGAAGATCTGGGGTCATGGGGCGGAGCCGATGGTTTTACCACCTGGGTGGGAGGAGCCAGCTTGAAGACCTTCCGGCCATACCTCTCAACTGTCACACATTATGAGGTGCATCACTCATTTTACCTCTCAGAAACCCTTTATCCATCATGGGGAAGGTGATATTCCCCATTCCCCACTGAGACTTTTAAAGCAGAAATTCATAATAATTTATTATGCTCTGTTATCAAAAAACATTATGAACATTAGTGCACTGATAACTATAGTGTTCTGAGCTTGCAGTGCCATGTTAGATGATATGTCACACATTTTGCTCATTTGTCACACATCGTGTCACACATTTTGGTGAAGAAAGGTTGAGAGGTATGCTTCCGGTAACATTTAAAGTGGCAAGGGAAACTGCCAATAAGTGTGGATTGAACAACATATCTACGTCCCTAGAATATATTTTACTCCTCTAATGTCAAAAATGGTGTGTACATTAGTCTTGAATTCTACAGTTAACTGGAGCACTACCTACTCTCAGACAATTACAGCTTGTCCCAGCTAGCACTGTAGGACATACAAACAGAGCATACAATACAATCTGATGGGGCATTATTATGCCAATCTTACCACAAGCCCAGGGGCATAGGGAGGCACAGCACTGCATGTGAAGTGTCTTCAGCCCCTGGAAGTGCAGTTAAATCACATAATGCACAGCCCAAAAGTGTCTTACTGTGCTTATCAAATGGGTAACCTGGGAAAAGAAGCAAAAAAAAATTTTTTCTTCTACTAACACGTATTTTCATTGGTTAGCAATAAATAGTAAAAAGCAGTCCTTCCCCAGCTATCATCCATCTGTTTATCCATGCATTCAATAGATGGAATGTCTGTATATCATGAAATGCATTGCAAAAAAACTCTATTAATGTACTAGTGCACCATCTACTAGGGTGGACAGGGCAATGGATCCTGATGCAATGCACCCCAGGCTGCTGCAGGAGCTCAGGGAGGTTCTGGCTTCGTCCCTGGCTGCCCTGTACAACAGACCACTGGATACAGGGGAGATGCTGGGAGTGGTGTGGGGCCAGAGGGTATGGGGTGATGGGAGACTGGGGGGAGACCTTGGAGGATAAGGCAAAGTATGCCAGAGATAGGCTCCATCTCAATTCGGAGGGGAAGGAAATCCTTAAGCTGAAAATAGCGGGGTTCACTGGTGAAAGGTGGGTTTTAAACTTGTGAAGGGGGGAGGGATGGGAGAAAAGGCTGTCGAAGAGGGTCCGATAAAGGAGGAACCTTCCCACGGAGCTGGAGGAATGCAGGAAAAGGCAGACTGGTAAGGTGCAGACCAGGGAAGACAGAATCCCCACAGGAACACAAGCAGGGAAATGGAAGTACAGGGAAAGGGCAGAAGGTAGTCCTGCTAAATGCCAGAAGCTTGGGCAGTAAAATGCCCGAGTTCAGTCGATGCTAACTGAGGGAGAGGTGGATGTGGCAGCGGTCACTGAGACCTGGGCCACCGCATGGCACGACTGGGGCCTGAACCTGGAGGGTTACACTATGTTCAGGAAGGACGGAGGGAGGGTTAGCAATAATAGTCAAAAACTGCATTGTCATAGGAGGCGGAGGGAACTGTAGAGGCGATCTGGGTCACCTTGATAACAAAAGAGGGCAAGAGAGTAAAAATAGGAGTGGTGTACAGACCCCCTGCGCTGGCAGAGGAGCTGGAGAAGTCTGGTGGCAGATGCTGGGAGACATTGCAGATTGGGAAGGGGAACGGTGGAGGTGTTGGGGGACTTTAACATGCCAGGAACAGACTGGGAGACTGACGTCCTTAGTGGCCAGGGAACAGAGGTTGTTGGATGTTTTTCAGGATGCATTCCTAACTCAGCAGGTGTGGGAACCGACCAGGGAGGAGCGGATACTGGATGTGGTCCTGGCAGACAGTGACCAGATTGGGGGCCTGGAGGTAAGGGACCCTTTGGCAGGGAGCGACCATGCCACGGTCTGGTTCTGCCTAAATCTAGGAGGGGTAGAAGGCTGCACAAAGATGGAGGTAACTGACTTCAGGGGGGCGGATTTCAAGGAAATGGGAAGGATCCTTAAGGGGCACTTGGATGGGATTGGGCCAGACACAGACGCTGACAGTAGGTGGGAAATCATCAGGAAGGGGGGTGCAGGATGCTACCAGCACCTGCACAAGACTAAATGCAGTAGGGCCCGAAAACCCTGCTGGTGAAGGGAAAGAAGGCAGCCTATAGGCAATTCAAATGCTCAAGAAGTGAAAGGGACCGAGGGGAGTACAAGCTGATGGCCAAAAGGGCTATGAGGGTGGTGAGGGCAGCTAAGGAAAGGAAGGAGCAGAACCTGGCCAGGGAAATTAAGAGAGGGAACAAGGGGTTCTTTAGATGCACTGGGGAAAAATGAAGGGTGAAGCAGCAGATATGAGGATTAAAACAGGGAGGATGGGCACAAGACCGGGAAACAGGCTGAGGTACTAAATGAGTACTTCACCTCAGTTTCTACCAAGGAAAATGGGGGGTTTCATCATATATGGGAGGAGACAGTGAAACTGAAGGGGGGCCTTTATCGATCGGCTGGGTCTGGGAAGGGGCATCACTGGCAGGTGGGGGGCAAAGCAGGGGACAAGGTAGGGGAGGTGGAAATCACGGCAGAGATAGTAAGGGAAGCCCTCAGGTCCCTTAAGACGAAGAAAGCACCGGGGCCGGATAAATTACATCCCAGAGTGCTGAAGGAACTGGCGGATGTCCTGGCGAAACCCCTGGCGGAGCTCTTCAGCATCTCTGAGGACAGGGTGGGTGGGTGCTCTAGGACTGGAAGGTGGCGCATATAGTGCCTATCCTAAAGGGGGGGATCAAGGGAGGAGGCAGAGAACTACATGCCCATCAGCCTGACATTGGTGGTGGGCAAGGTGATGGAGGGCATTGTCAAGGAGAGACTCGGGGAGACCTGGAAAAGTTGGGATGCCTGGACAATATACAGCATGGATTCGTCCTGGGGAAATCGTGTCAGACAAACCTTGTGTGGAGTTCTATGACTTGGTGACGAGTGCCTTGGACCTGGGTAGACCAGTGGACGTCCTCTTTCGTGACTGCAGCAAGGCGTTTGACTCTGTTCCTCACGGGGGCCTGTTGAATAAGTTGGGGTGGGGAACCAGATGATCAGATGGATAGGCAATCGGCTCCAGGACCAGACCCAGAGGGTCGTAGTTGGCGAGATAGTCTCATCCCCAATGAGGGTCATTAGTGGGGTCCCTCAGGGATCAGTCCTTGGGCCCCTCCTGTTCAATGCCTATGTCTCTGACATAAGGAAAGGTATCAGGAGTGAGATGAGTCTCTTTGAGGATGACTCAAAACTGGGGGTGATGATGGATGGGGAGATGGGGAGGATGACCCTACAGGGGGACCTGGAGGCTCTGGAAAGGTGGTCTAGAAAGTGGAAGCTGAGGCTTAATGCAGGGAAATGCAAGGTACTGCATCTGGGAGCCAGAAACTCGTGCCAAGAGTACACCCTTGGGGGCAGGGGAATGCTACAAGTCTCAATGGCTGAGAGGGACCTGGGGGTGGTGGTGGATGTCAAGATGAACAGCTCGGGAGACTTGGAGGGCAGCGCAAAAGCCAAAAGGATGCTTAGATGCATCACTAGGGGGATCACCTCCAGAAGGAGGGAAGTGACACTCCCTCTGTGTAACTGCTTGGTGAGGCCGCACCTCGAGTATTGCATGCAGTTCTGGAGGCTATATTTAAACAGGGACATTAAACTCCTGGAGAGGGTCCAGAGGAGGGCAACCAAAATGATTTGGGGCTTAGGGGATAGGACCTATGGAGAGAGGCTCGAAGAACTAAATATGTACACACTGTAAGAGAGAAGGGACCGATAGAGGTCTTCAGGTACATGAAGGGGGTAAATAGGGGAGGAGCAGTCGTCAATGCTCGGACGAAGGGGGCAAACTAGAAGGCATGGGCAGAAGCTGGAGGGGGTTCAGGGAGAAGGAGGAGGTGCTACTTCACTGAGAGGGTGGTGGAGCCATGGAATGCGCTGCCCAGGGGTCTGGTGAAGGCAGAGACGGAGGGGTTCAAGAAGGGTGGGACAGGTACAGATACAGAGGAAGGGTTCTGGACACAAAGTCCTGTGCAGTGGGAATATCGGGACTGTGAAGGGAGAAGCCAGAGAGGAAGGGGGGGGCAGCAAGGTCAGCTCCCAGGGTGGGGGCTGACCAAATGAGCAGACACGAAAGACCGTTAGGCCTATTCTGTTGGCATTTTAGTATGTTAGTAAGTGCAAGTTTCTGCACCTGGGAGTCAGAAATCCAGGCCAGGGGTATACCCTGGGAGAAGACATGATTCAAGTCACGGGAGGGTGAGAGGGACCTGGGGGTAGTGGCAGATTTCAAAATGAACTCTTGAGACCTGTAGGAGGGCAGCGGCAAGGGCAAATAGGATGCTGGGATGCATCGCCAGGGGGATTACCTCCAGAAAAGCGGAAGTGATCCTTCCACTGTACAACTGCTTGTTTAGGCCACACCTCGAGTATTGTGTACAATTTTGGAGACCACATTTAAAGGAGGACATTACACTCCTAGAGAGGGTCCAAAGGACGGCAACCAAAATGATCTGGGGCCTGGGGAGAGGACCAATGAGGAGAGGCTCAAGGAGCTTGACATGTACACCCTGGAGGAGAGGAGGGACATGATAGGGATCAATAAAGGAGGCCCAGTCAGGGTGCTCCAAAGGAAGGAGACTGGGGCAACAAGAGGTCACGGGTGTAAGCTGGAAGGGGGCAGGCTCAGAGGGGAGAGAAGGAGATGTTATTTCACTGAAAGGGTGGTGGAGCCATGGAATGCACTGCCCAGGGAGCTGGTAGAGATGGAGACTGAACGGGTTTAAGAGGGGATGGAACAGGTACAGGGGTAGGGTAAATTTGACCAGGAACAATACAGGTTTCTTTGAGAGCAACTCTAAATATGAAGTCTATGTGCTACTGGTTTCAAAGGAACAACTGCATCAGACATAAGTTTCAGCATTTGTCATCAACCGGAGGCATGAAGTAAAACAGAGACACTAGTTAAACTGCGCTAGTATCTGCAATACTACACAGGGATAAATGATTCAAAAGTTGATTTTATCGAATGTGCAATACAATGCTTTGTAAAAATTAGCTTTAACTGATGGAATAATTTTTTGATGCATGTATGTTTCTAAATAAGATGATTTTAGTTAACAGCAGGAGACTACATAGATACAGTGCCTTCAGAAAGTATTCACCCCCCTTGGATTTTGTCACATTTTGTTGTGTTACTACAAGAATTTTTAATGCATTGAAATGATTTTCCCCCCCTTGATTCACACAGCATACTCAACAATTTAAAGGGGCAAAAATATTTTTATTGTGTAACAAAAATTTATGAAACATTACAAAACTGAAATATCTTGTTTACTTAAGTATTCACCCCGAGTCAATACTTTGTAGAAGCGCCTTTGGCAGCAATTACAGCTCTGAGTCCTCTTGAGTATGTCTGTATCAGCTTTGCACATCTGGATTTGGGGATTTTCGCCCATTCTTCTTGCAGATTTGCTCAAGCTCTGTCAAGTTGGATGGGGAGCGTTGGTGAACTGCAATCGTTAAGGCTTTCCATAGATTCTCAATGGGATTCAAGTCTGGGCTTCGGCTGGGCCACTCAAGGACATTCACCTTCTTGTTCTGAAGCCACTCCAGTGTTGCTCTGGCTGTATGCTTGGGGTCGTTGTCCTGTTGGAATGTAAATCTTCACCCCATTCCAAGGTCTATTGCAGATTGATGCAGGTTCTCCTCAAGGATGTGCCTGTATTTGGCTCCATTCATTGTTCCCTCTATCCTGACAAGTGCCCCAAGTCCCTGCTGCTGAAAAGCATCCCCAAAACATGATGCTGCCACCACCATGCTTCATGGTAGGGATGGTGTTACCCGGGTGATGAGCTGTGTTCGGTTTGCGCCAGGCATAGTGCTTTGCATTCAGGCCAGAGAGTTCAATTTTTGTTTCATCAGACCAGAGAATCTTTTGCCACATGGTCTCAAGAGTCTGCCACGTGCATTCTTGCAAAATCCAGGCATGCTATTATGTGGCCTTTTCTCAGGAGTGGCTTCCGTCTAGACACTCTCCCATAGAGGCTACATCTGTGAAGTGCTGCAGAGATTGCTGTCCTCTGGACAGGTTCTCCCATCTCAGCCATGGAACTCTGTAGTTCTGTCAGGGTGGTCACTGGGTTCTTGGTCACTTCCCTGACCAAGGTCCTTCTTGCCCGGTTGCTCAGTTGGGAAGACGGCCTGCTCTAGGAAGAGTCTGGGTGGTTCCGTAATCTTTCCATTTCCTAATGATGGACTTGACTGTGATCCTGGGAATTTTCAACACCCTAGAAATGTTTTTATACCCTTCCCCAGATCTATGCCTCCTCACAATTCTATCACGGAGTTCTACGGACAGCTCCTTGGTCTTCATGGTAGAGTTTCTGCTCTGACATGCACTGTCAACAGTGGGACCTTATATAGACAGGTGCATTTCCTCTGAAATCACGTCAACCATTTGAACTGACCACAGGTGGACTCCATTCAAGTTTTAGAGTGACCTCACAAGGAAACTGGATGCACCTGAGCTCAATTTGGAGTGTCATAGCAAAGGGGGTGAATACTTATCAAATCAAGACATTTCAGGTTTTTATTTTAAATTACAGGCACAAAAAATTCCAGAAGTTTCATTCCACTTTGACATTAGAGTAATTTGTGTAGATACGTGACAAAAATATCCCACATAATTGTATTTTAATTTGAGTTTGCAATATCACAAAATGTGACAAAATCCAAGGGGGGGTGAATACTTTCTGAAGGCACTGTACATAGATACTGATGGCAGATAAGGGCCTTTGGCCCACCTAGTCTGCCAGATTACGCATGTAATTTTACCTCTTCAAGCTTCTCTTTAACTGGGTTGTCCCGTTCACTATCCAGACATGATATTCGTGTCTGGATAGTGGCTAAACTTATGCACTTAGCTAAGTGAGCCAAGAAAAATAACGTGCTACAGTAAATCTATTGCTTTAGACCCAGGGTTTTGTGAGACAGTCAAAGATACATGTAAAAGTACACTAAGGAAAAATAGTGCCGTATTTATTTCTTGTAATGTATGATGTACTTTTAAATTGAGCACTGAATGCCACTCTGCGTTAAACAGCTTGACTGCAAATGAGAAATCGGCAGCGAAGTAAACTAACTGGCTGCCGGGGTGGGGGTCATTTCATTTCCACTTTATTAAAAAGCAGGGAATACAGGCAAATAAAGAATGTATTCACTGAAATCCAAATAACCAATATTTCCTTCAGTGCTGCTGGAAACACACTCAGTCTCACTCTATAAAGCTGTAGTGTCGCGCTCCGTCCCCCAACAGGATGTCACTGCGAGTGAAGACATGGTTCAGCCATGCAGTAGATCGCCAGTGAAGCGTGATCCAGCAGACAGATTAAAAAGTCAGTACAGTTACGTAAGAATTTACCGTAACAGTAGATCTTCGAGAGAGGCTCTTGCAGTAGGTAATTACATATAGGACAGACGCCGGCAGGCAGCAGGACCCCACGGAAAAACGTCCAGCTAGCAGTCCCTGAGAGGACCGCCAGCCAGGTGACCCGTGTCAGGAGACGTTGGTATAAAGGGACGTCCCTGACACCCACCTTCCAGTTCTTTCCCGCCACAGACCAAAGAGGCCAGACGAGAGAGGGTGATATTTCCCTCAGCGGAAGGAGCTAAAAAGCTTAGGGGATAGAGAGGCGGGAAGGTGAGTACCTACTGCAAGAGCCCCTCTCTCTCAAGATCTACTGTTACAGTAAGTTCATTCGTAATTGTACTATCTTACTTCGAGAGGGCTCTTGCAGTAGGTAGTTACATATAGGACTGAGTCCCAAGCAGTCTGGAACAAGAAGAAGCACACGGGAGGAGGAAATCTACTCCAAGTAGAATCTCTAGCTGTGCAAGCCTTTTGAGAGGAGGCCTTGCAGAACAGCGAGCCAGAAGTCTGCTCTACGGCAAGAGGCAATATCCAAACAGTGTGGACATATCCATGTCCCTAGAAGTATTATTTCACAGAGAGGGTAGTAGATGCATGGAACAGTCTTCCTGAGGAGGTTGTGGGGTCTAAAACTGTGAGAGAATTTAAGAATGCATGGGACAGACATAAGACAATTCTTGTGGGGGGTAGGAAGAAATAGGCTGTTGGTTAACTAGGATCTGCGGCCTATCCTGTAGGTACAGAAACAGGCAGACTAGATGGGCCAAGCAGTCCTTATCTGCCGTCAAAGTCTATGTTTAAACTGTAATGTTTTGTAAAGGTATGGACGGAGGTCCAAGTGGTGGCAGCACAGATGTCCACCGCTGACATTCTTGAAACAAGCCGCTGAGGCAGTGACTCCCCTGGTGGAGTGGCCTCTTACTTGACCCGGGAGGGTCTTCTTGTACTTGTCATAACAGAAAGTGATACAATGAGCCAACCATTTAGATAGGCGTTGCTTAGAAACAGCACTGCCTTCCCTTTTTGGTGCAAAAGAGACAAAAAGCTGATCAGTCTTCCTGAGATCCTTTGTCCTGCTAGTGTAGTAACTCAGAATCCAGTGAACGTCCATAGTACGTAGTAAATACTCCCCTTGATTGGAGTACTGCGTAAACAATGTGAGTAACTCTATGGACTGGTTCAGAGTCGACTCCGCTACCACCTTAGGAAGAAACTTAGGGTTAGTGCGCAGAGCCACACTTTCCTTGTGCAAAAATCAAGTATGGAATTTTACACATCAGGGCCTGCAGCTCGGAAATTCTCCGAGCGGAAGTAATGACCACAAGGAATAGAGTCTTCCATAAAAGGAACTTTAAGTCTGCGGAAGCTGCCGGTTCAAAAGGAGGCAGAGTAAGTTTCTCAAGAACAAAGTTTAAATCCCAAGGGAGTGCGGGAATACGGATAGGAGGTCTCAGATGGAGAACCCCTCTGAGGAAAGTCTTAGACACCTCCAGCTGAGCGAATGTTCTGTCTGCAAAGGGAACATGACAGGCCGAGATGGCCGCCATGTGAACTTTCAGAGAAGAGTGACTAAGACCCAGGTCAAAAAGATGGCGTAGGTACTCCAGCAGTAGCCCAGCCGAGCAGGAAAAGGGTTCCACGTCTTTCGAAGCAGCCCAGATAGTGAAGCTTTTCCACTTCATGGCGTATGTAGATCTAGTGGAGGGTTTTCTAGACTCCATCAAAATCTCCGCCATTTGGGGAGAAACCCCAAAGCGACTTTGAGCTATGTCTGCAGGAGCCATGCATGAAGCTGAAGTGACTTGAGACCCGGATGGGGAAGTGGACACTTGCTGCAGTTTTTTTTTTTTTTTTTTTTTGAGTTCCTTCTCCATGGAGCTCATCTTTTTCTTTAGAATGTGGGTTTCCAGGGACTGCTGCCACCTTTTCCGGGTGGCCGCATTAAAACTGAGGCAGTGCTGGCACTTCTCTACCGGATGATTGGGGCCCTAGACAAAAAGGCACAAGGAATGGCCGTCCTTGTGGCGGAGTTGGCCCGCATTAGTCGCAATTTGTTTTGTGCTCAGAGGGTGTAGGGATGACATACACCGACGGATGACTGACAATTTATAAAAAGAAAAAAAAATTGCCGATGAAACACCGTGAAAGTCTATGGCGAAGAACTCCTGACGCTGGCATGAGCTAACAGGCGGGAAAGAACTGAAAGGCGGGCGTCAGGGACCGCCCTTTTATACCGACGTCTCCTGATGCCGGTCATCTGACATGGGGGCGATCCCTCACCAGGGATTGCTAGCTAGAAGTTCTGTGGGGTCCTGCCAGCTGCCGGGGTCAGTCCTATATGTAATTACCTACTGCAAGAGCCCTCTCGAAGTAAGATACATGGTTTGCACAATAAAAAAGCAGCATCACACTGAGCAAACATGATCACAAGGGCTACTCGCCAGATGGCAGATACATGATGTCAGCTGCTCTTTAAGGCTTGGTAAAATGACAGTTTTTAAGCCTTTTTTGTTTCTTTCCTTCAAGGCTGCTCAGCACTTGCAAACAATCACCTACAAATTTGTCACCCAACGTTCCAGACGTGCCCTCTGTTTGATGGTGGTGGTGGGTGTGATTGGGGTTGTTTTCTTTCAAACTGATCATTGCTGAGGGTATGGCTTGACCTTCAACAAGATGGTCACTTAATTTCATCTCTCAAACCCCAATCTGCAGCCAGCCAACATTCCCCTTTACTGAACTTGTACCCAGTGTATAACGTTTAACAAGATAATGACAGTAAACCAGTATTTCTATTTTTAATCTAGTACTTGCCATTTATGCTTTAGGAAGATTATTCAACCAGGGACTAAGTGGTAGAAGTTTACATTGACCTAGCCCACTAGTCACATGCTACTAGATTTTGTACCTGGCTAGTATAATTTTTCATTAACAAGCCCTGCTGGCTTGCACTACAGATGGTAAGTTTAACAAGTGCACCAGCTGGGCCACTGGGTAATTTGTGGAGCCAGTGGATTATCCACAGTCACTAGCCCCACTGGCTACTAGCTACAAAACTAACGTTTGACCCTAAGTGGGCATTCCTGTGCTGCTTATAAGTTTTACTCCTGCCTCCTACGAAAAGCTAAACGGATGATCCCCACTGGTACATTCCAGTCAAGTGGATGCCTACTCTCAGAAGGAAAATTTCAAGATAGAATACTTTTTTTTTTTTTTTTTAAACAGCAACAGGGACTTGCAGTCAGGCTCAACATGTACTACATACTAAAAGCCAGCAGAATAGGCCAAATGGTCTGTCTTGTCTGCTCAAAAGTCAGCAACCTAATGGCTGCTTGCCTTACCATCCCCCCCCAGCCCCCAAGAGGATATTTATTTGTTTCAATTTCCCCTTGTACCTATCCCACCCTTTCTTGAAGCCCTCCACTGTACTCTCTTCCACCAGCCTCCCACGCAGTGCATTCCATGGCTCCACCACCCTCTCAGTGAAAAAATGCTTCCTACGCTCCCCCCTATAATTTCCCCCCTCCAGCTTCCACTCATGGCCCCTGGTTGTTCCCCCTTCTTGAACCTAAACAGCTCCTTAGTTCCACTCTTGATTGTTCCTTTTACATACTTGAAAACCTCTATCATGTCTCCCCTACCTCCTCTCCCCCAGTGAGTAAAGCCCAAGCTCTTCCAATCTCTCCTCATAAGGCCTCCCCTCCATGCCCTGAATCATCCTGGTTGCTCTCCTCTGAACCCTCTCCAGCAGTACTATATCCTTCTTCAGATAAGGTCTCCAGAACTGTACACAGTACTCAAGCTGCAGCCTGACCAAGGCATGATACAGAGGGAGGATCACCTCCCTTTTTCTGGACAGAATCCCTCTGGCTATGCAGCCCAGTATCCTATTTGCTTTGACTGCTGAAGTTCTACAATTTTCAGAGTTATTCATTTTGACATCTACCACCACCCCTACATCCCTTTCTCCCAATGCAGCTTGCGGTAACCCCGAGGTGTATACATGACCGGGTTTTAACCCAAATGAAGTACCTTACATTTCCGGCATTAAATTTCAGACTCCACCTCACCAGTAAACAAACTAAACAATTACTGTACTACTGATAAATAGGAAAATTACGTACCTACAGTAATTCTTGATCTTCTCTTGTATCTTCACCATTCATTACTTACTGGGTGGCTGAGGCCAACCCGTCACGAGGAGCTTTTTTTTTTTTTTTTAAAAGTTGCTTAACGGCCCCCGCCTCGAGAGACGCCATGGCCATGCGCGAGGGGCAGCCGCAGAAGCATCAACTCCTCCTCCAACTCAGTTCTGTGAGTCGGAGAGCAAAAATGAAAGCAGAAAATATAGATAGCAGGCAAGATAGCGAGGGATAGCAAAGCAAGGAAGAATGAACTGAAAAAGGAATAAGCCGATGGAGGAAGGACAGAGGAGATAAGAACATCCCTAGCCTAGGAGTGCAGGGCCTCCTTACCTGGGCGACTCTAGGAGGAGAGATGAGTAAGGAAATGAGAAAATAGAAGAAGAAGAAGAAGAGAAGAGAGATGGGATGTTGAAGGGACCAGAATGCCCTGACATAGTTAGCTTGTAGCTGAAGGCTCGACTAAAGGGAAGCAAGAATCTCGGAGATAGAGCTGAAGAGAAGGTTCACCGAACCGCTAGTCACTCAGAAGGGCATAGTCCTCATCTTCAACATGCCATTGTTCTTGACACCACCTCGGGCTCCTGGCCGTGGAAGGCCTTTAACTGGAGGACAGCCGAGGGAGGGAATAAAACCCCGCGGCATGAGCGCTGCTCAGGGGTTTCGAAATGGAAAATGTAAGCCTTTCAGGCGTTCCAAGAAAAGCAGGACCCAGACCAACTGGCTAAGGCCGCCAAGGCTTAGCTGGCTAAGATTGGATATGGTCAGCAGAGCTCTACTGTAAAAATTGTCCAGGAGGACACTTAAAGGGAGAAACCACTTAGCAAAACAGCGAGAAGGATAGCCTACCTTCTCATTTGATTTCTCCTTTTCCTCTTTTTTTTTTTTTTTTTAACTAGATGCATGACCCAGATACCAAGATGCCTATAGCAGTCGGAGAGATTTCCCTCAGCATTTTTTTTTTAGAAGAGAAAGGAACAGGCGTACTGTTCCTCTGCTCTGCAAGCAAGAACAGAGGGATTAGATTTCAGGGCAACTATCTGAACACGGGATTGCAGGATCAAAACTAGAATAGCCTGAGCCAGGCCAAACAACCCCAGAGGTATCTTGCCATAAGAATAGCAAGAGATAGTTGTGCAGTCTGATCGCCAATGAATCCATGAGATGGCCCATGAATCTTAGAGTAAATAATTTTTCTGGATTTTAAACCCCCAGAAGATTTTTTTTTTTTTTTTTACTTTTTTTTTTTTTTTTTTTTTGGAAATGGGCAATTTTCCTATATTTTATATAAATGCAGAGAGAGAAGGAGACGGAGGTGGAGAAGCCACAGGAAGAGGCCACTGAGGGATGGTAGGCGGTGTAGTAATGAATGGTGAAGATACAAGAGAAGATCAAGAATTCGGTAGGTACGTAATTTTCCTATCTTCCCTTGTCAATCTTCACCATTCATTACTTCCTGGGTGATACCAAACTCTCTTCCCTGGAGAGGGAAGAGGCCATACTCCCTGAGGAACAAGACCCTCAGCCTTCTGTTGGTGAGAAACAGAAGGAGAAGACCCTGGCTTATTCAGAAAGCCTAAGTGGGAGAAGAGCTAGGAGGTGCCTCCCGAGGACGAGGAGACGGAGGGAGCCCCGTAAAAGTCTCTAGCTCTGGAAGAGAAAAGACGGCCCCTGAAGCGGAGCGAATCACCCCTTCCGGGCCAGGGGTGACAACCTTGAAAGATCGAGCCATGCCGTCCGCCTGATGCAGATCGCTGTCCTCGAAGCCTGGAAGCTACCTCATTGGCATCATAAGATGCCCTTGCTTGGTGTCTTGCCAGCCCAGGCCTACCGCGAGAGGGCAGCGGCTTGTCTGGTTTGCTCTGCATCAGCATAGATGCCAGCAGCTGGGACATCATCGACCACAGATGCCGGTTGTAGGGCGTGGTGAGCCTGATGTGATGCAATCATGCACTCGCACGAAGAAGAGAAGACTTCTTCGCCCCAACGGTCGAACTGGAGAGAGTCCAATCTGTGGGCGGTCGTGCGCCAGCAACAGCGCTGAAGGAGTATCCAGGTATACCAAACCTGAGGACGGGTTGGAAGGAACCTAGAGACCAGAGGGGCACAATACCCACGCTGGCAGTCCGCGGGCTGGGGAAGAAGGTAGGGGACTGCCATGACCGGATAGGACGCCTCCTGGAAGGGGATAGGCCAGGAAGGTACCACCAGATGCTGGGCACTGAATTCACCAAGGAAATCACGCTGCCTCCTGCTCGGTATTGTCTTCAAACGTAGGAAATCTGGAGATCCCTCACCATCCTCGAGGAGAACGCTGATATTCTATGAAATCAGCATCGGAGGACAGATGAGCAGGGGGTTCTCCTCCTTGGAGGAGGGAGACGAGGATGATGGGGAACTTGAATGCCCAGAGGATCTCGGCGCGGTGGGGAGAGTCTGAAGACCCGCCATGCATGTATCTAACATATGAGGGAAGGCCGCAGAACCTCGAACTGCCCCTCAGGATAACGGACCCGTGGGGGACCCGACATGGCCTGGGGAGCGGGGTGGTGAAGGCAGAGAGATGGGAGAGAGGGGCACCTCCGCGAGGTAACTGCTCTGCGAGGGCTCTGAATCCGGAAAGGGCCCTGGAAGAGGGATCCCGGATATCAGACCAGGCCGCAGAACGGAACTCTGGGGAAGCGGAGCCTGAAGAGCCCTGGGGAGAACCTCCCATGACGACGCCGGACTGCATGGATCCAGAAGGGCAGTCCGCACAAACCGCCGGAGGACACCCTAGAACCCTGGAGGGAGGGGCGGGCCTGCACTGCTCCTGGCCACCCCCTGGAGGGCTAAAGAAGACCGAGCAGCAGACCCCTGCCCCTCAACCCTCGACTCCGAGAGGGCCCTCCTCCCACCACAGCGGCCCCTGTCCTAGAGAGGGCAACAGCACTCGTGTGAGCTGTCACTGGTCCTCCAGAGAGGGGAGCTCTCCGAGTCACCCCCACGCCTGCCCCGGGCTCCTGCCACCCCCAGCCGGGAAACCTCAGGAGACGACTGAAGGGGGACAGAGGGAGGGGCCCGCTGCGCCGCCTGGCACCCTAGCCACCGGGGACCCAGACTCGAGGAGTGGGGTGCCAGATGGGTCCACGTCTGAATCATCGCCCGAGGAGGACGAGATCAGCAGGACCTCAATGCTGGCCACCCCAGGGGTCCTTGAGGCTACGGCCGCGAACGCCCCGGCATTGCTAGGCGGCGCCGCCCTTCACGCCGGTAGCAGCCAGGCTCTAGCTCCATTAATTTCTACAACGGCGCGCGCAAGCGTCGCACCGCCTGGAGGAAGGATATGGCCCACGGCGCCGGGCGTGGCTGGAAAGCGAGGCGGCATCTGCCGACGGGCGCCGCTTTGTCCATCGGGCGCCGCCGAACGGGCACCGGTGGCTCCAAAAGCGGCTACCGCTAACGGGCGCTGCTTGATCGCCGGCGCCGCGAACGGCGCTGGATTCAAACGGGCGCCAAGATTCGATCACCGGCACCGCGAACGGTGCCAGGATCAAACGGCGCGGCGGGCGGGCGCCGAGGGTCCACCCGAGCCAGGCCCAAAGTCGAGGGCCTCGCCAGGGGGAGCCTGCACCTCCAAGAGGTGACTGCCGAGGCGGTGTCGGGCGCCGCGCCCCGGGAGGGACTACGCCCCCCGACACCACGGAAGGGCCTCCTCCTCGGCAAGAAAAGCGGGAGACCCCTCCTCCTCAGATCAGATAGGCCGGGAGGGACCCGGGAAGGGCCTAGAGACCTTACCTGAGAATCCTTGAGCGACGCCGTCCCGGGTCGGCGGGCTTTGCCGAGCTTGAACACGCGGACTCGAGGACACGGCGGTCCATGGAGAAACAGGCGCCGCATCTAATCCATGTCATGGTTGGGTCCCAGGCAAGCGAGACAAGCGTCATGCCGGTCCAGGACGGAGAAATGCCAGCCACAGTAACACCGGCGCATGAGGCGGCCGTCTTGGCTCCCGTTCAGCTCGGAACCCGGAACTGCTTAATCAACAAGAAAAAACAGTGGAAGCACGCGGCCGCTTTAGAAATAAAAAGAACGGTCACCTACATTGGCGCCGCAGTGTGCGGGAGAGAGTCGCAGACGCAGTCAAAATATGGACTGCCCGAACAGGTGCTGCCTCGACAGGCGGGAGAAACAGAACTGAGTTGGAGGAGGAGTCGGTCGCTACTAACGGCTCGCGTATGACGCCGCCTTGTAGGGCGGGCCGTAGGCAACTTTTTAAAAAAAAAGTCCCGTGACGGGTGCGCGCCGCCGGCTTATACCCAGGAAGTAATGAATGGTGAAGATTGACAAGGGAAGATCTGGTTTGCAAAGTTTGACAGGAAAACCGTTTAATGTTTATATTCCATGGAGGAAGTGAACTATTTTTATACAAATGAACTCTGCCTCAGCTTTGACCTAGATAAATACACCCGTACACAAGAACTGCTCAAGCTTTGCTACCTTTTCTCCTCATGAATCTCTACTGTTTTTACTTTTCATAAAACCTCTCCTGCTTTTATATTTTAGATGCAGTTAAAGCAAGAATGGTGCTACCCACCAAACTACCCAACTGCCCACCGTGAAGCATAATTAAAGAAAAGTGGGTTTTGAAAAAACTAAATTTCAGATGCACATTATGAGCAATTTTCATGAAAGGGCCAAAGTGCAATTAGTTCTGAATATAAAATAGCTAATTTATCAAATGTTTATGTTTGTGTTATCTGTCATTCAACCTAGCATGAAAGTGGAAGCTGAGGTTCAATGCAGGGAAATGCAAGGTACTCCACCTGGGGGCCAGAAACCCAGGCCAAGTGTACACCCTGGGGGGGGGGGGGATACTACAAGTCTCAATGGCTGAGAGGGACCTGGGGGTGGTGGTGGATGTCAAGATGAACAACTCTGAGACTTGTAGGAGGGCAGCAGCCAAGGCCAACAGGATGCTGGGATGCATCGCTAGGGGAATCACCTCCAGAAGGAGGGAAGTGATACTCCCTCTGTATAACTGCTTGGTGAGGCCACACCTGGAGTACTGCGTGCAGTTTTGGAGGCCACACCTAAAGAGGGACATTAACCTCCTGGAGAGGGTCCAGAGGAGGCCAACCAAAATGATTTGGGGCTTGGGGGACAGGACCTATGAGGAGAGGCTCGAAGAGCTAAATATGTACACATTGGAAGAGAGAAGGGACCGGGGGGACATGATAGAGGTCTTCAGGTACATGAAGAGGGTAAATAGGGGAGGAACAGTCAGGGTGCTTCGAAGGAAGGAGGAAGGGGCCACTAGAGGGCATGGGTGGAAGCTGGAGGGTGGAAGATTCAGGGGAGAAAGGAGGTGCTACTTCACTGAGAGGGTGGTGGAGCCATGGAATGCACTACCTGGGGGCTGGTGGAGGCAGAGACAGTGGAGGGGTTCAAGAGGGGGTAGGACAGGTACAGGGGAAGGGTTCTGGAAGCAAAATCCAATGCAGCAAGAATATCCGGAACTGGGAAGGGAGAAGCCAGAGAAGGAGAGGGGGACAGCAAGGTCAGCACCCAGGGTGGGGGCTGACCAAACGAGCAGACACGAAAGACCTTTAGGCCTATTCTGCTGGCATTTTAGTATGTTAGTATGACTCAAGGTAACGTGGTGCAGCTTTTAATTTAAAACTTCAAATTCATGTCATCAATGACCACTATGAAAGAACACATTAAGTATGTAGAGTATTTTAAATATTTTACACGGAAGCAAAACAAATGTTTATCAGAGAGAGTGGAGCAGCATTTTTCAAAGCTGGTGCATCCCGATTCATGATGTCAATGCTGTAATGGGAGATGAAGGTGTGCACTTTAATCGAGGCTGCAGCCCTGGGTATCTCGGCAACGAGGATCTCCCTGGAAGCAGACACCGAGGTAGCAGTACATCTGGTGGAATGAGCTTTAAAGGGGCACTGTCAGCTTTGCCCCCACTTTTTTTTTTTTTTTTTTTTTAAAATCACTTCCGAGTAGTGTGCCTGCTGGCACATACTAACATACTAAAATGCCAGCAGAATAGGCCTAACGGTCTTTCGTGTCTGCTCGTTTGGTCAGCCCACACCCTGGGAGCTGACCTTGCTGCCCCCCTCGCCTTCTCTGGCTTCTCCCTTCCCAGTTCCAGATATTTTCGCTGCATTGGATTTTGCTTCCAGAACCCTTCCTCTGTACCTGTCCCACCCCCTCCTGAACACCTCCACTAGCCCCCTAGGCAGCGCATTCCATGGCTCCACCATCCTCTCAGTGAAGTAGCATCTCCTCCTTTCTCCCCTGAATCTTCCCCCCTCCAGCTTCCACCCATGCCCTCTAGTGGCCCCCTCCTCCTTCCTTCGAAGCACTCAGACTGTTCCTCCCCTATTTACTCCTTCATGTACCTGAAGACCCTCATCATGTCCCCCGCCCCTTCTCTTCTAATGTGTAAATATTTAGCCGAGCCTCTTCTCATAGGTCCTGTCCCCAAGCCCCAAATCATGGTTGCCCTCCTCTGGACCCTTCCAGGAGTTTAATGTCCCTCTTAAAGTGTGGCCTCCAAACTGAACGCAGTACTGAGGTGCGGCCTCACCAAGCAGTTATACAGAGCGAGTATCACTTCCCTCCTTCTGGAGGTGATCCCCCTAGCGATGCATTCCAGCATCCTGTTGGCCTTGGCTGCTGCCTCCTACAAGTCTCAGAGTTGTTCATCTGACATCCACCACCTCCCCAGGTCCCTCTCAGCCATCGAGACTTGTAGCACTCCGAAAGTGTACACTTGGCCCGGTTTCTGGCCCCCAGGTGGAGTACCTTGCATTTCCCTGCATTGAACCTCAGCTTCCACTTTCTAGACCATCTTTCCAGAGCCTCCAGATCCCCCTGTAGGGCCACCCTCCCTCCTCCCCATCCACCACCGCCCCCAGTTTTGAGTCATCCACAGAGAGACTCATCTCGCTCCTGATACCTGTCCTTATGTCAGAGACGTAGGCGTTGAACAAGAGGGGCCCAAGGACTGATCCCTGTGGGACCCCACCAATGACCCTCCTTGGGGATGAGACTATCCCACCAACTACAACCCTCTGGGTCCGGTCCTGGAGCCAATTGCCTATCCATCTGATCATCTGGTTCCCCACCCCCATTTCTCCCAGCTTATCCAACAGGCCCTCATGAGGAACAGAGTCAAATGCCTTGCTGAAATCTAGAAAGAGGACGCTCACTGGTCTACCCAGGTCCAAGGCACTCGCCACCCAGTCACAGAACTCCACAGGTTTGTCTGACATGATTTCCCGGACGAATCCATGCTGTCTATCGTCCAGGCACCCTGACTTTTCCAGGTCCCCTCCTAGCCTCTCCTTGACAATGCCCTCCATCACCTTGCCCACCACCGATGTCAGGCTGACAGGCCTGTAGTTCCCTGCCACCTCCCTTGATCCCCCCTTGTGGATAGGCACTATATGCACCACCTTCCAGTCCTGGGGCACCCACCATGTCCTCAGAGAGAAAGTGAAAAGCTCCGCAAGGGATTTTGCCAGGACATCCGCAAGTTCCTTCAGCACTCTGGGATGTAATTTATCCGGCCCCGGTGCTTTCTCTGTCTTAAGGGACCTGAGGGCTTCCCTCACTCTCTCTGCTGTGATTTCCACTTCTGCTACCTCCTCTCCCTGCTTAGCTTTCCCCCCTCCTGCCAGTGATGCCTCCCCCCTCTTCCCAGACCCGCCAATCAGTAAGGGTCTCCCCCCTCCTCAGTATCACTGCCTCCTCCCATGTATGATGCAGCACCCCCATTTTCCTTGGTGAAAACTGAGGTGAAGTACTCATTTAGTACCTCAGCCTGCTCCCCCGGGTCTTGTGCCCATCTCTCCCCTGTTTTATCTGCCCTATCACCCTTCATTTTTCCCCAATGTATCTAAAGAACCCCTTGTTCCCTCTCCTAATTTCCCTGGCCAGGTTCTGCTCCTTCCTTGCCTTAGCCACCCTCACCACCCTAGTGGCCCTTCTAGCCATCAGCTCGTACTCCCCTCAATCCCTTTCACTCCTTGAGCACTTGAATTGCCTATAGGCTGCCTTCTTTCCCCGCACCACCTCCTGGACCTCCCTGGTCCACCAGGGTTTTCGGGTCCTACTGCATTTTCGTCTTACTCTTGCCCGGGTGCTGGTAGCATCCTGCACCCCTCTCCTGATGATTTCCCACCTACTATCAGCGTCCATGTCTGACCCAATCCCATCCAAATGCTCCTTAAGGATCCTTCCCATTTCCTTAAAATCCACCCCCCTGAAGTCAGTTACCTCCGTCTTTGTGCAGCCTTCTACACCTCCTAGGTCCAGGCAGAACCAGACCGTGGTATGATCACTCCCCACCAACGGGTCCCTTACCTCCAGGCCCCCAATCTGGTAACTGTCTGCCAGGACCACATCCAGTACCCGCGCCTCCCTGGTTGTTTCCCCCACCTGCTGAGTCAGGAACACGTCCTGAAAGACATCCATCAACCTCTGTTCCCTGGCTACCAAGGATGTCAGTCTCCCAGTCTGTTCCTGGCATGTTTAAGTCCCCCAACACCACCACCCTTCCCCTGTCCAGTCTGCAGTCTCCCCCAACATCTGCCACCAGACTCTCCTCCAGCTCCTCCACCAGTGCAGGGGGTCTATATACCACTCCTATTTTTACTCTCTTGCCCCCCCCCCCTTGCTATCAAGGTGACCCAAATCACCTCCACGGTTCCCTCCGCCTTCTCTACTCCCCCTATGCCAACGCAGTTTTTGATCATCACTGCAACCCCTCCTCCCCTTCCCTCCCCCCGTCCTTCCTGAACATAGTGTAATCCTCCAGGTTCAGGTCCCAGTCGTGTCCTGTGGTGGCCCAGGTCTCAGTGACCGCTGCCACATCCACCACTCCCTCAATTAGCATCGTATGGAGCTCAGGCATTTTACTGCCCAAGCTCCTGGCATTTAGCAGGACTACCTTCCACCCTTTCCCAATACTTCCATTTCCCCTGCTCATGTTCCCATGGGGATTCTGTTTTCCCCTGGTCTGCACTTCAGTCGGCCTTTTCCCACATTCCTCCAGCTCCCCAGGGGGGTGGAGACAGAGTCCCTCCTTTATTGGCCCCTCGACAGCCTTTTCTCCCATCCCTCCCCTTCACAAGTTTAAACCCTCTATTTTCAACTTAAGGATTCCCTCCTCCAAATTGAGATGGAGCCTATCTCTAGCATACAGCTCCTTATCCTCCCAGGTCCCCCAATCCCCATCACCCCATACCCTCTGGCCTCACCCCACTCCCTGAGCCACTGGTTCATCTCCTAATCTTCCTTTTGTGTTCCCCACTAGCCTCTTGGCACAGGATTTCCGGAAGAAATTGTGCATCCTATGTCATGACAGACCCTGGCAAGCTCCTGAACCTTGCCTGTATCTTTAGCTCGCTCTTTCCCTCAATGTCATTTGAACCCAGGTGGACCAGTATGTCTGGGGAACCCCCACAATCCTTTGCCAGCTGATATACCGCGTGCTTGGCCCTGTGTACCATTAGTCCAGGGAAGCATTTTGTTCTAACTGGCCAGGCTTCTCCTTCCCTATCCCATTTGATACCCCTGATCACAGAACCCCCAACAGGAGCACTCTGACCGCTCCTTTTCCTCCATTTCTCCCCCTTCCATGTCCCTCATCCTTTCTACAGGCCCCCTCCACCCAGCCGGCTCCTTGTTCCTCCCCCTATATGGGCGCCACATGCCGCCTCCGATCCTATGCCTCTCCTCTTCCTGAGTTTCCTTCTGTACCTCGCTAACTCCCCCCCTCACTGCTCGCGACTGGTCCTTCTCCCCCATCTGCTAAACTAGCCTGGCTCGTCCTCTCTTCCTTCCTGTCTCCATTTAGTTCCTCCTTGCTTGTCGTGCTCCCCTGGCTTAAACCCTCAGCTCCCTTTACTGTATCCTCCCTGTACTTCTGGTCCTTCTCCTTGCCCTTTCCTCCCAATTGGGCCTTCCTGCGCTTTCCTCCCTCTTCCCCCTGCCCCTCCTGCTCCGATTCACTGCTCCCCCCATTTTCCTGCATTCCAGGTTCCCCTCTGTTCCTCCTGCTATCCGGCCCCCGCCTACTGCCCCCACTCACTTTCCCTCTCTAACCACCCCTGTCATGGATACATCACCCCCCCCCAAACAGAAGAAGAACTGAAGCAGTTACTGGGCGTAAGGTCCAATCCACCTCCCGCTTGCTTCCTTCTGTCCAGCCCCAGCCATCTGCCTACTTCTCTGAGAATGTTGTCCTCTGGCTCCCTTTGTGAGTGTCCCCAGTTACCTGCCTGCTTCCTTGGTAGTGTCCTCCTTTTGGGCCCCCTCTGCTAGGGTCCCTATGTGACCCCCGAGTATTCTCCTGCACTCCTTTCCCTATACCCCCGCCCCAATGCTTGGTGCAACCCCGTGGGAGATCCCCTGCCCCCTTCCCCAACCATACCTCCCCCCTTCCCCCGGCTGTCTCTTAATCCCCGCAACCTCCTCCCTAAGCTGTGCCAGCTGGTAGCACACTGGGCAACCACTGAACTTCCAAGCCCAGTCCAGTATCATGGCTGCTCCACACCCTGTGCACCCCACCACCCTCCCAAAGATGCCGGCCCTAATGACGTGTGGTCCCATCCCCCTCCAAGTAGGTTTCCTTGGTTGAGCCACCATTCCCCACTAGTCCAAGATACACCCCTACTGCCTAATCAGGTCACCCACTAATCCTAGATACAGTCCCACAGTAAACCGGTAACCCTGTTACTAGGTACAGTACAACACAGTAAACTTATAAGGGAAGTGAACAACTCCCTAAGCTCCTCTCTCCCAGCCTTTAAATCCAACCCCCAGTGGCTAGAACTACATGAGCTGCACCTTCAGCCTTTTACTCCAATTGCGGGACAGGTGTTCCCCTATAAATCAGCAGAGCTTTGGAATGCATCCACAGATCTAAACAATAGGCAGCTGTACCTGGTTTTGTAATTTTTTGTGAAATTTCTTGTTCGCTCGGTCGACCCGCCACCGGAAGCATATCGTGGTAGGAAACGCGCGCCAGGCACGAGCGCATTCCTGAAGTAGAATTTTATACCATTGTCACTGTAAAAGATGTTGCCTCTTAATTCAGCAAAACGGAACTGCTCCTAGTGCTTATGAATCAAAACCGAGCACTACAAGTATCAAGTTTACATTCCAGACCCGGACCCAAAATCCCATGCATGCGCAGAGAGACACGGGCAAAGATCCACGCCTCATGAGCATGCTGCCCTCTGAGCATCGGGATTTTGGCCCGGTCTGAAATGTAAATTTTGCATCACGAGAGGCACAGAACTGAAGTCTGACGTTAGCGGTAATCTTCCTTGTCAAAAAGCTTTGAATGTTTGGGGAAGAAAACAAGCTGACAAATACAGACGGTGTGGAAATCTGCAATCAAGATTCTTCAACTCACCAGAAAGAAGTCTCCTCTTTTGTTTGATGGCCAGCCAGTATTTCTGTTTCCCTTTATTAGTTTTGCAACATGGCAGGGGAAATGTAAATTTATGGTTTGTACAGAATTTTGAGTGAACTGGAAGGCATTCAGAGGATGCTGCTCCCTGCCCATCTCCGAGCTATCCATAATGGTAGTGCCTGAAACCTAGGCATTTTATGTCTACTGCATTAACTGGTAAATAAAAACTAAACTCCTTCAAACAAAAAATTTGACGCGCTATTTGACGGAGCCGTTTGGGTTGCCTGAAAGTTACAAAAACTTCTGAACGAGCCGACTGCTGTAGACGTCTGCAGTGGGCCAGGGTTAGAGGAGCTGTGAGAGGAGGGCATCAGGGAGGATTCCCGGCGGCTGCAGTCAGCAGTGGGCCAGGGTTCGAGGGAGCTTCTGAGCTGGTGGACCAATTGGGAGAGAGGGCGCCAATTTAAACTGCGCCTGGACTGCAGAAGTCTGACCAACCACCCCACTCAGAAAGGAGCTGTAATTGATACCACACCACCCACCTGGCCCCGACCTCTATTAAATCGTCTGTGGGGCGGATCCTTGGGGGAGAGTATGGTGATTGACTGGGACTGGCAATAAGTAGCTTGGATTGGTTGCAGGATTGAGGGGGTAGGGCATTAAATGAACAAATCATGTTGCTGGGTACTTGTTACTTGTTGCAGGATAGAGGGGAAAGGGCATTGGTTTAACATACTGGTGGTGAGGCAGTATAGCGCAGTGGTCTAAGGCTCTGAGCTGCAAATCTGGTGACATCCAGCAGACCAGACCTGGGTTTGAATCCCACAGCTTCCACCTGCATACTGTGTGACCCTGAGCAAGTCACGTAACCTCCTTGTGCTCCCAGGTTGCTCCTGTAAAAAAGCTTTCAGCTTAGTGTGCGATACCTAGTTAAACAAAAAAAAAAAAAAAAATATTGTGTGTGGGGTTCATATTGTTCACACCCAAAATGAGTGTGTGTGTGGGGGAAATTAGATCTGGCATTTTTGAAGGGTGACTGGGTGTATGGGATGTGGGGTAGCCATAATACTGAACTGGACATGGCTGTTCGGTGGGTGCCCAGTATGTTTTAAACTGGTGGGTTTTAGGGAAGAGGCCAGAGGGATCAGAAGGCAGCTGGAAGGAGGAAGGGGCGAGGGATGGGGAGATAAGGTGGGGTATGGATCAAGTGTGAGCAGACGTGGTCAACATCTGACTGGCATTTATCAGGGGGCTAGTGGACAAAGCAGAATTAATTTATCTCAGAGGTTGGGGGGGGGATCAAGTGGCTTCTCTGGAGGAGTGGGGGGACAGTCGTCATTTTGGCAGACCTAGGGTGAATAGTGGACATGGCAAAAAGGATTTATATCACAGGTTGGGTGGATCATATGGCTACTCTGGGGGTGAAGGGGTGGAGTAAACAACATATAGGAAGCATGCTGTAGGGAGGGGACTGCTTAGTGGGAGAGGATGAGGGAGGGTGAGTTAGAAGTGTGCAAAATGGGGGACAGCATCAAGCTTACAAACCGTTTCACCATATTATACCCAGGTGATGAAGTGGAGGAAGATGGTGGGAGGGGGGAGCAAGTGGGTAGGAGAGTTTGGTCAGCAGGCAAAGGGGAGGGCGACAGAGGAGGGAGCTTGAACCAAAGGAAAGGACGGAGGAGGGAGGGACATGAGCCTGTGTTGGAGGGTAATGTGATAGATTGGGGGGGGGGGGCACAGAGAGGATAGGATGGAAGGAGGTAAGATTGGAGATAGACCAGTGACCAGGTTGGGGAATTTAATCAATGAGGAGAGGGCGGTAGAGTGTTCCCTAGTTAGGTCAGATTCCAGACATATATCGCCAGGTGAGGTGGAAATTAGGGTAGGGAGGAATATAGCAGATGGGGTGGGAAGTGCAGGTCCAAAGGAGGATGGGGAAGCAGTGGGAGGTTATTCGGGTGGGGGATTGGGGTTTTTTAGATCAAAGAGGGAGGCGGGGATGGATCGGGGAGGGTGGACTCTGGACACCCAGGAGATTCAGGGGGGGGGGTGCGAGGAGTAAACTGGCAGTTGCAGATAAACGGAGTATGGTAGGGCCCGCAAATGAGGGTGGCCCTCCGGATAATGGGAAGGGGAGGAACAAGCAGGGGGTTGCTGACAGAAGGAGGAGCCTGGATAGTATTAAATGGGCTAATAAAGATCCTGAGGTTGATGGGAGAGGTAGGAGCAAGCAAGGGTTTGATGTTAGAAGGAGGGGTCTGGAAAGACTAAAGAGGGCTAATAAAGTGGGGGGGTGAAGTGAAGGTGATATTGCTGGGGGATTCCATGATCAGGGTATTCAATGGGAGGGAGAATAATAGCAGACCTGTCGAGGCTAAATGTATGCCACGTCTATCCGTACACAAGGCCAAATTCCAACTATACTCGTTGGCATTGGATTGTGGGGGATCCCCAGACTTCCTAGTACATTTGGGACAAATGATTTGGAAGGGAATAGTGAGCTAGAAATACAGGCTAGATTCAGGGAGCTGACAAGGGTTTGTCACTCTACAGCAAGTAAAATTTCTTTCTCTGAGATTCTACCAGTACCTAGGGCATCTGCTGAGACTAAGCTAAAAATTAGGAGAGATAAATAAGTGGCTCAGGGGCTGGTGCACGGCAGAGGGGTATGGGCTGGTAGGTGATTGGGGAGATACTTGGGAGGATAAGGGGCTCTATGCCAGGGATAGGTTACACCTCAATATGGAGGAGAGAGAAATCTTGAAATTAAAACTTGCTGGGTTTTATAGCCGAGAGGTGGGGTTTAAACTTGTAAAGGGGGGGGTTTAATATTAATAAAAATACCCAGGGGGGGGCTGTTTGAGGGTCCAGGTCTAGGGCACATGAGGAGTGGGAGAGACTATTTTAAGAATTCTAGGAAAACTGGGCAGAAAAGGGACTGCGCAGGGTTGAGGGGACTGGAAAGAGGGGAGAAGTTGGGGTGGAGGACAGTCCTGATCAACGCCAGGAGTATGAGCAATAAAATGCCTAAATGCCAAGCTATGTTGCCTGAGGGAACAACGGATGTTGCAGCAATTTACAGAGACATGGGCCACTCAGAGAAATGAGTGGGACCTAAACTTAGAGGGCTACAAGATATTCAGGAAAGACAGGGGAGTGGGAAGAGGGGGCGGGGTTGCGCGGATGGTCAGAAACGACATAATGGTTAGTGGAGTGGTGGAGGCTGGAGGGGGTGTGGTGGCAATTTGGGTAACGCTGCAAACGTGAGGGGGGGAGAAATTGAAGATGGGGTGGTATACAAGCGGCTCTGGAGGATAAGCTGGTGGAGAACATCAAGGCTCAATGTGACCTTGGAAAGGGAAGGATGATTGTCATGGGTGATCTTAATATGCCGGGGGGGGCAGGATGGGACACCACGACATCCTCTGTAGCCAGGGAACAGAGACTGATGGATGTCTTTCAGGATGCTTTCCTGGTCCAGCAGGTGGGGGAAACCTACTAGAGAGGGGCGGATATTGAATGTTGTGCTAGCGGACAGTGAACAAATTAGGTGACTGGAGGTGTGCAGTCCACTGGCGGGTGGAGACCATGCCACAGTTTGGTTCCCGCTGTATTTAGGGGGGGAGGAAAGCCGCACTCATACAGTAGTGGTTGATTTCAGGGGAGCAGACTTTGTGGGTATGGGTAGGATTCTAAGGGAGAGGTTGGACTGGATAGGGATGCTGAAAGATTGTGGGAGCCATTAAAGAAGGGGTACAGGAGGCTACTAGGTCCTGTACTAAAATAAGGCGTAAGCATGGTAGAACCAGCAAGCCATGTTGGTCGACCAGGGAGGTGCAAGAGGCGGTGAGGGATAAAAAGGCTGCCTACGTATGTTTCAAACGTTCTCAGGGGGGCGAATAAGGAATGAGGGGAGTATGAACTATTGGGCAGGAAGGTCACCAGAGTGGTGAGGGGCGCTAAAGTAGGGATGGAAAAAAAAACCTGGCTAGGGATATCTGGAGGGGGTGGAAGGGATTCTACAGATATATAACAGAGAGGAGAAAAGAGAGGACACAGATCAACAGGATTAAGATTGTTGGGGGATGGGTCAAGGAAGCAGGGGAACAGGCAGAGGTGCTAAACGAGTACTTTGCCTCAATATTTGCAGTGGGTGACAAGGGATCCCTACAGCCTGATGGGAGAGATGAGAAGTCAGTAAAAGTGAGGGGTCAGTCTCAGTCTGAGACCCCAGGATGGCATGAGACTAGGGTACAAGCTAGACCAGACCAAGAAGGAGTAGGAAGGTTGCATGAGGGAGTGGATTGGGGGAGAGAAATCACAGTGGATAGGGTGAGGGAGGCCCTTCGGAATCTGAAAATTGATAAGGCGCCGGGCCGGATGGAATACATCCGAGAGTTATGATGACGGAATTGGCGAATGTGCTGGCAACCCCACTGGCTGCACTCTAACATCTCTGTGCAGACGGGATGGGTGCCACAGGACTGGAGGGTGGCTTATGTAGTGCCTATACATAAGGGGGGCTCTAGGGAGGAGATGGGAAACTATAGGCCGGTCAGTCCAGCGTCTGTAGTGGGCAAAGTAATGGAAGGCTTTATCAAGGAGAGGCTTGGGAGACAGTTGGAAAGGTTAGGGCACCAGGATGATAAACAGTATGGCTTTGTCCCGGGAAGACTGTCAGACCAACCTTGTAGAGTTTTATGATTGGGTGACTGGGGCCTTGGATAGACATAGGCCATTGGATGTCCTATACCTAGATTTCAGCAAGGCATTTGATTCAGTACCTCATAATTGACTGATAGCAAAAATAGGGGAGACAGGGGTGGGTGGACAGGCGCTAAACTGGGTTGAAAATTGGCTTTCGGGGTGTTTACAGAGGGTAATGGTGGGTGGGATAACATCCTCCCCCAGGAAGGTAATCAGTGGAGTCCCTCAAGGTTCAATATTGGGGACACTTTTGTTCAATGCCTAAGTCTCGGCTATAGGGAAGGGGGTTAGGAATAGGTTGAGTCGCTTTGCAGATGATTCAAAATTGGGAGCACTGGTGGATAGTGAGGAAGCGATGAAGACAGTCCAGGGGGATCTAGATACCCTGGAGGGGTGGTCAAGGAGGTGGGGACTGAAATTTAGTGCTGGGAAAATGTAAGATACTTCATTTGGGGGTCAATAACCCGGGCCATGTATACACCCTTTTGGGGGGGGGGGTTCACACTGCAAGCAACATTGGGAGAAAGGGATTTAGGGGTGGTGGTAGACGTTAAAATGAATAATTCTGAAAATTGTAGAAAAATTGCAGCCAAGGCAAACAGGATATTGGGTTGCATAGCCAGGAATTCGTCCAGAAGCAGGAGTGATCCTCCTCTATATAATGCCTTGGACAGGCCGCAGCTTGAGTACTGTGTACAGTTCTGGAGACCTCATCTGAAGAAGGACATAGCGCTGCTAGAGGGGTTCCAGAGGAGAGCGACCAGGATTATTCAGGGCATGGAGGGGAAGCCTTATGAGGAGAGACTGGAAGAGCTTGGGCTTTACTCACTGGAGGAGAGGAGGGATAGGGGAGACATGACAGATTTTCAAGTATGTAAAGGGAATAATTAGGAGTGGAACCAGGGAGTTGTTTAGGTTGAAGAAGGGGGGAGTGACCAGGGGCCATGGGTGGAAGTTGAAGGGGGGAAAATTACAGGGGGGAACATACGAGGCATTTTTTCACTGAGAGGGTGGTGGAGCCGTGGAATGCATTTCCTGGGAGGCTGGTGGAGGAGGGCACAGTAAGGGCGGGATAGGTTCAAGGGGAAACTGAATCTAGAGAAGACACTCTTGGGGGCTAGGGGAGGGGTGGTGAGGCGGGCAGCCATTATGTTGCTGGCTTTCGAGCAGACAAGACAGACCATTTGGCCTGTTCTGCTGGCTTTTTAGTATGTTAGTATGTAATTACTCTCAGAACACAGCATACAACATATCTCCATCTTAATCTGCTACTAGGCAAAATGAGTCACAGTGTTACCGTTGTCACAAGATACAGGGGGAATACCAGATATTATTCCAGAATTATACAAGATGACTTAACAGCTGCTAAATGCCTTAAACTACTAATATCCTATTAAATTTTATACAATGTGTTAAATGGTCTTGTAAGCCTTCATTTAAAAGCGCCTTTAATTAAAACAGAGTAAGATTTCCCCACTCAGTTTGCTCCCTATTCAGTGAAATGCCTACCACTATACATGACTTTGAAAAACAAATCTAGGATAGTTTTTAATATTCGCTCTAGAAGCGGATCCTCAGTAACTGAAAAAGGAATGCGGGTCCTTCCTATAGTGCAGTCAGTATCAAGACTGCCATTTTAACTAGGTTCGGCACCAAAAACAATAAACTAGTATCATATTCATGCTTAACTGGGCGACAGTAGAGGTTAAATTGTCCAGAACAGAAAGAAAAAGGGAAACATTAAAGGAACTTTAAGTTCTAATTAGCCATCTTTTCATGTAGACCAAGAGCCCAAAGGGAACGTCCCATAACATCGTTTACAATGTTTTTCAAACCATCCCCACATCAGTCCCCAGGAATTTTAGCATTATCTGCCACTTTGGTTTAAAACTACCAGACTCACAAGTCCATTTCTAGGTCTCTTCCTCACCTTTCCGACCCTGAGGACATCTCTCCCTCTCAGCTGCCTTTTCCACCTCGAGCTTTTCAGCCATTCTACTTGCTTCCTTGGGGTCGGTGTAAATGAAAAAAATTACTCACCTTAGTAATGTTGTTTCTTCTAATGGAGTCTTGCTATATTATGACAATTGCAGTTTGTCCCACCATTAGAACTGCTCCGGAGGTGAAAGAGTTAACTTCCATGCCAGGCATGGAACTTAGAGCACGAGCTCGGTTAGAAAAGCTCTGTCTGGAATATTTCAAACTGAAACTGTCAGATCTTTACGAGCAAAACTCACTAAGGTTCTGTGTGGAAGCTGTAACCTACACTAGCCAACTGGCTACTTAAATATTAACCCATTTTCCTGGTCCCAACACCAAGACTCAAGTCAGGGGACCAGAAAATAAGACAAGATAAAATAAAACAACACCCAAACACCCCAAAAAAAGAAGGGGTGGAAAACATAAAATGGGCATCAATAAGTGCCAACACTGGACGCCCACCCCATACCCAAAGTAGAAGTTCTGAGAGGGGCAGGCTGGGGGAGTCATAATATAGCAAGACTCATTAGAAGAAACATTACTAAGGTAATTTTTTCTTCAAACAACATGAAGTCTTGCTATATTATGACAATTGCAGACTACACAGCAGTACCTCCATGGAGGAGGGACAGAACCTACTTAGGGAATAGGCTCTGAAGCACGGCTGTGCCAAACCGAGCATCCCTCCTGGCCTGGATATCCAGGGAGTAATGCTTGGTGAAAGTGTGTACCGTTTTCCAAGTAGCTGCTTGACATATCTCTAAGATAGGGATGTGTCTGGCAGCAGCTAGAACCGCAGCTGTACCTCTGGTAGAGTGAGCCCTCAGGCCTGAAGGGGGAACCTTACCCAGTTTTTGACAGCAAAATTGGATACAAGAGACAATCCACCTAGCAATGGATCTCTTAGTGGCAGGTTTCCCTTTCCCAACCTCACCATAAGTGAGAAATAGTTGGAGGGAGTCAAACCTGTGACCCTTGGTACGCTCTATGTAGTAACTTAGGGCCCTCTTAACATCTAAGCTGTGCAACCTCCTCTCACCAGAGGAGGAATGGTCAGTGAAGAACACTGGAAGAGAAATAGATTGATTAAGGTGGAAATCTGAAACCACCTTAGGCAAAAACTTCCTGTTAGTCCTGAGGACTACCTTATCCTGTGAAAGGAAATAAAGTCAGTCTCCACTGACAAAGCTTGTAACTCACTTATGCGCCTGGCAGAAGTGATGGCTACTAGAAACACAGTTTTCCAAGTCAAGTACTTAAGCTCTGCCGAAGACAGAGGTTCAAAGGGGGGTTGCATCAGCTGAGCAATGCAAACATTAAGATCCCAGGCAGGGGCAGGGTCCCTGAATGGTGGATTAGTATGAACTAATCCCTGAAAAACTTGGAAAATACAGGGTGAGCAGAAAGAGAAGAGGGCTTCCCTGCTGAAATAAAAGCAGAGACAGCTGCCAAATGCACTTTCAGGGTAGCTGGTCTCAGTTCAAGAATTAAGATGGACCATATAGTCCAAAACAGTGGGCAAATCAGCAGATTCCGGGGAAATATGCTTCCCAGAACACCATATGGAAAACCTTTTCCATTTGGAGTTATAAGTAGCCCTAGTGGAAGGCTTCCTAGAAGCTTTCAAGATTTCGAGAACACCTTGAGAAAGGTGTAGGTCAGCAAACTAACTCCTCAAGAGCCAGGCCCTGAGGTTGAGGGATTTGAGATTCAGATACCAAACTCTCCCCAGGGCACAGGTTAACAAATTGTGGTTCCTGGGGAGACACAGGGGAAGATGGACTGCTAAGGACAGAAGGAGTGGGTACCAGGGCTGCCTGGCCCAGTCTGGAGCAATGAGAATCATCTTGCAGGGCTGAGATCTGATTTTGACTAGCACCTTGAACAGGAGAGGGAAGGGGGGGAAGGCATAGAGAAACTTCCTTCCCAATCGAGGAGAAAGGCATCCAGGGGGACTGAGACCAACACTGGGGGCCTGCAACAAAAAAGTGGAAGTTGATGATTGTCTGGGGCTGCAAAAAGATCTATCTGAGGGGTGCCCCATCTGGCAAAAACTATCCCCAGTACCCAGGGATCCAGTGACCATTCGTGATGGCCCTGGGAAATCCTGCTGAGAGCATCTGCCAGGACATTGTCCTTGCCTGGGAGGTGAACTGCTATAAGGGAAGTGTTCAGGCAATAAGCCAGAGACCACAACTTCACTGCCTCGGTGCACAAGGCCGAAGACCGAGTGCCCCCTTGTTTGTTGATGTACCACATTGTAGTGGTGTTGTCTGTTCTGACCTGTACCACTTTGTTCTGAACAGATGCAGAAAAAACCTGAAGTGCTAGAAAAACAGCTCTGAGTACCAACAGATTGATGTGGAGCAGAGATTCCTGAGGGGACCACAATCCCTGGGTGGAGAGGTTGCCCATGTGAGCTCCCCATCCCAAAAGGGACACATCTGTAGTAAGGGTCAAGGAGTGAGATAGAGGGATGAAGGGAACCCCTTGTCTCAGATTGCTCTGATCCTGCCACCACTGAAGGGCCTGGATCAGGGTTCAAGTTACTGGGATCAACTTGGATAGGGGATCTCTTTGAGACCAAAAGGCTCTCAAATGGAACTGAATGTCCCTCATCTGAAATCTTGCTCTTGCACTACAGCTGTGGAAGCAGCCATGTGTCCTAGGAGCTGTAGAAAAATGCCTTGCTGGTCGAGACCTGCAGGGTGAAGGAGGAGCCAGGGCCACCAGGGTCCTTACCCTTTCTAGGGAAGGAAGGCCCTGGCCTGCTTTGTGTCCAGTTCTGCACCTATAAAGGTGAGTACCTGGACAGGTTCCAGAACTGACTTTGGAAGATTAAGAAGAAAGCCCAGAGAGGTAAGCAGCTGCTGGGTAACTTGCAGGTGTGATTTGACCTGGTCTGGAGACTGACCCACAATGAGCCAGTCGTCTAGGTAGGGAAATATGGCAATCTTTTGCCTTCTTAAATGAGCAACTGCTACTGCCAGGCATTTTGTGAATACCATTGGGGCAGAGGTAAGGCCGAAGGGCATTGCTCTGAGCTGATAATGGCCCGAGGGCAGTTCGAATCTGAGGTACTTTCGGTGGGAGCTTCTGATAAGAACATGGAAGTAGGCATCCTTGAGGTCCAGGGAAGCTAGCCAGTCCCCTGGCCTTAGGGAGGGTAAAATCATTCCCAGAGTCACCATTTTGAATTTTGGTTTTAAAAGGTGCTTGTTCAGATATCTTAGGTCCAGTATGGGCCGCCATTCTCCTGTCTTTTTTGGGGTAAGGAAGTACCTGGAGTACAGACCCTTGCCCTGGTGTAGGGGAGAAACCCTTTCTACAGCTCTGACAGCCAGGAGGGTTGAGACTTCTGTTTCCAAAGCACGAGTCTCTAGAGGATTTGCAGGTGGAAAAGATCTGATTCTCATCTTTGGAAATTTTTTGAAGCTGAGAACCAAACCCCGGCTTACTACTTCCAGGACCCACTTGTCTGATGTTAAAGACTCCCAGTCCTGGACGAAGTAAGCCAGCCTCCTACAGGTAATGGAAAACCGGCCCTGGGCATCCCATCAGGGTGCCTGTTTGGGAGGGGCTTTAGGCTGAGGGGTGGGAGCAGGCCTGCTTGTACCCCGTCTGCCTCTCCCTGTGAAGAACCCCCTCTGAGCGTAAGCTGAAGAAGAGGCCTGGGTTTGGTAAAAGGGCCTGCTTCTACCCCTGGGGGGCTGCCTCTGAGGAGTGGCTTGCCGTTCCTTGGCTTGTGCACTCCTATAAGTGGTTCTATATTCATCCATTTTCTTCATATAATTCTCTGTCTGCTCCCCAAACAGAGAATTTCCCCAACAGGAAAATCCATAGCCTTAGCCTGGGTATCCTGTGACAGACTAGTACACCTGAGCCAAGCCAATCTACGAAGTGCCACAGATGTAGCCATGACTCTAGAGGATACATCATTAGAATCCACTGCAGCATGGAACTGCACCTTAGATGCCTCAATACCATCAGCAGCCACCTGTTCCAGCTCCTTGGCAAGCTGGCCAGGGGCCTGTTTGGCTAAAGCCATGACAGTATCCCATCTAGATTTCTGGTATCTTGCAACATAAGCCATATAATTTGCTTGTCTGAGTCCCAAGGACGCTGCCATGTATTGTTTTTTAGCCATGGCATCAATCTTCCTGGAGTCCTTGTCAGGAGGATGTGAAGCCAGGGGAATATTAGCCTTATCACAGGCTGCAGCCTGAACTACCCCAACATGGCTGCATTGCTGTGAAAGAAATTCTGTATCAGGACCTGACAAAGTGTACCTCCTGTCCATCTTTTTATCCACAGGAGGCACAGAATTAGGAGCTTTTAACATTTTTATTGTTTGTTTCCTAAAGGATTTATGTAAAGGAATAGACAATCTCCTGGACTCTGGGATATCCATCATCTCTACAAGTCATGCTCCTCTTGCTCATCCATAGCTTCCTCAAAGGAAGCTGGAGGAGTTTCAACAACTTTTATAAAACAGAAAATGAGAGGGGACTCAGAAGCCTAGGGAGATTCTCCTAAAGGTCTGTCTGGGGAGATGTCGGTTCAATGGGCACATCCAGACTTTCAAAGTCACATTCACACTGTTCATAATCATCCTCCCCCTCCTCTCGTTCACAAAACTCCTCTATATCATATTCTTGAACCAGTGGAACCGGCCGAACCGACCTTTTGCCAGATAGTGGCGGTTCGGACGGAATCGGGGAAAGTGACTGGACAATTTGGATTGCTTTGGCTACCTCTGCAGCAGTTGGAAAAGGAATTTTGACTCCACACCTGCTGATTTTCTAGTTCTCTTTGCTGGAACTGGCTCCTCTGAGTCAGCTTTACGTTTGCCCGAGGAAGTCTCGCCCTGGTCAGAGGGCACTCCCTCCGGTTCGGTTGGCACCAAACCGGGCTGGCCATCAGGTCAGCGGACTTTTTGGCCTCTCGTTCCCTGAGCCTACCAACTCTCTTATCTAGGGTAGCTGCAGGGAAATTCTTGCAAATCTGGCAGTCTGCACTGAGGTGGTCAAACCCCAGACAAACACATGTGGTGTGTGGGTCAGCCTTGGCAAAGGCTTCCCACAGACACTACAGTAGCGAAACCCAGTGGGCCCGGTTTTCCTTTTGGGTTTCTCAGACATAATGCCAGCCTAACCAAAAACTTGCCCTTTTTCCGGCAGTGCCAGGCAAGACACCCTTATCGGTTCCCAACCGTGTCACGGGTGGTGGAAAAAACCGTAATGAAATCCGTTTTTTTTTTTCGAACCGATAAGAACCGGGAACCGCACTCTAAATAGCTTTTAAATGCTTCAGAATAAAGTTTTAAAACAACCTGATCGGTTCAAACCGAACGATAAACATTCCAAGTTCCACACGAAATAAACCTGTCTATTACTTACAATACCACAGACAGAGCTTGAACCGATCGATTTGCGGTTAAAATAATAATAATCGCGGTTGAATTTAACAGAGAAAAACTCAAACTGAGAAATGAACCAAGCAGTAGGAGGAATCTCCGGAGCGACTGTTCAGTAAGGCGGAGTAAAGAATCTGACAGTTTCAGTTTGAAATATTCCAGACAGAGCTTTTCTAACTGAGCTCGTGCTCTAAGTTCCATGCCTGGCATGGAAGTTAACTCTTTCACCTCCGGAGCAGTTCTAATGGTGGGACAAACTGCAATTGTCACAATACAGCAAGACTTCATGTTGTTTGAAATATGTTTTCGGCCCGATGTTCATAGAGTCGTGCCGGCATCAACATACTAGTCGGGATCTCCAAATCACAGAATCGCCGCCTCACTGCATCGAAACCCTTTCTCTTTGTTCTGGCTGCATACAACAGGTCTGGGAATAGGATCACCCGGGATCCCTCAATGTGCACATTTCTCTTGACCCTGGCAGCTTGCAAGATTCGATCTCGGATCACTGAAGAGACTGTGACCACTAAAACTGTATGGGGCTCTGACATCTGCCCACTAGGTGTCCGTGGTGTGATCCGGTAAGTACGAAGGATGAAATCTTGAAGGTCTAGCCCATAAGTCTGGTCGAGCCAGGAGGTTATGAATGAACATAAATCTTTACCCTCAGTATTCTCAGGAATTCCCAGAACTCTTACGTGCGAGGCCCTAACAGTATTTCCAAGATGCGCCAGCCTACTTTGTAAAAGGGTGTGCTCTTTTTCACAGGATGCTGCTGTGGCCAGCGCTTTATTGGAGTTTTTTTCTGCACCTGCTGCCGTTTCCCCCCGGCACTCTACCTTTTGCTCCAAAGCCAGCATTCGATCGTGATAAGAATCTATCTTTTTGTCCATTTGTTGCACTGTTTTAGTAAGGATAGAGTGTGTGTGCTGGAGTGAGTCTAGCGATGCCGGGCAGGAGTCCTCTCTGCTGGGATCCTCCAGTACATGATCCGGGGTTGCTGTCGGTGCCTTCGCGGCCCCGCCATGAGGTGTGAAAAAGTTAGCTTTGTTTTCAGAGGTTTTCCGTCCCATGGTAGCATAATCCACTGCTAGCAATACACAAATCTTTGGTAGATAAAAATATATAGTACTGCTTCACCAAACAGGTTGTAAATCTATTTTCTTTTGATTTTATATGACAGTCTTCGGTAGCTCTCTGAAAGAGCATGTTGATGGCTGAGCAGCTAGCCACACCCCCTCCCCATGTCTTTTTCTAAAGCCGTGTTGTTGGTCTACCTGTAAGCTGTGCAGCTCCAGGTAGTTATTAACTTGTTGGTAGACCACCTTCTCCAACAGCTTGCCTAAGGTGCAGAGAATACAGATTGGTCTGAAGTCTTCCACGTCTTTGTACAGCCCGCTTGTTGGAATTGGAGTTACCAGTGCAACCTTCCAAAGGGCGGGTATTTTCCCTTCCAACAGGGACCTGTCGAATAGTTGGGCTACAGGGCCTGCAATAACGTGGGCTCCAATTTTCAGCAGCTTGGGCTTGAGATTGTCGTGCCATGCAGCACCTTCTGGTTTCAGGCCCCTGAGTAATTTTAGGACTTCTCCTGCTGAGATCAGTTTAAGGTGAAATTCTGGGCCCTGATGGGTGTTCCCTGGGTTCGTTTGGCTACCCAGGTCTGAGCTGGGGTTGCCAGTTCTGAACCTCTGTAGATCCAGAAAGAAATCATTAAAGGGCGTTGGCAGTGTCTTTTGAGGTGGAGAGGTATTCCTTTTTGCTTTTATTACATCAGTCACCTCTTTCTTGTTCCCTTTGAGTAGCGAGTTTATGTGCCCCCAGAACCTCTTTGGATCAAGTAAGTTCCTGGATTGGAGCCCGTGCAAGTTGCTCTTTTTTGCATTTTTGAATTCTCTCTTGCACCTGTTTCTGGCTTCCCTGTATTTCACCCAGTCCTGCTGTAGGTTAGTGTGTTTGTATTTTCCCCATGTTTTGTCTCTTTCTTTCATTCTCCTCTTTAGATCTGGGCATCCTGACCTTTGACCCTAATCTTTTTTAGGGGTGCGTGCTTGTTCGCTGCCGACAGAAAATGTCTAGTGAAACCTTCTAGGGCTTCATCTATGTTAGGAGTATCGAAAGCCTGGGCCCAGTCCACTTCTGACAGGGCTTGAAGGAAAGAGCCTTCGTCTAATGCAGAGTAATTTCTGGTCCAGAAGGTTCTGGGGAGTTGTTTGGGGAAACTGTTCCTCCATGCCAGAAAAATCGGGTTGTGGTCACTGAGTGAGTCAGCACATGTCCCTACCGTTTTGGCCCTCTCTGGGTTGGACACTAGTACCCAGTCTAGGGTGGAATGGTTCCCCATCTTTTGGTTGCTACGTGTGGGCTCTCATATCAGTTGTGTAAGGTTAGCTCCCTCTAGGCTGTTTTTGACTTCCCCATTTAGCTTTTCACTCCAGTTTAAGTTAAAATCCCCAAGTATAATTTTTTCGCATTCGGGCAGAGTAGGCAAGGTGTCAGTGAGCATTTTTAGGGCTTCCATGGCCTTCTTCGATGTGTTTAAAGTACAACCAACCAGGAGTGGCTTCATTGCCCCTAGGAGAAGTTTTACAAATATTACTTTGCACCCTCCTCCTTTTAGGTCCGGGGTAGTGACCACAGTAGCGTTGATTTGGGATTTGACAGAGAAGGACTCACAAACACTTCTTCCCCTTCCTATGTTTCCTAAAAGTATTAAAGCCTTGCAGTTCCACCTCACGAGGAAGTACATTAGGTTTAAGCCACATTTCTGAGATGCCGATTATATCCGGGGAGTAGAGGCTGACCCAGGCCTCAAGTTCATGCATCTTGGGCCTAAGGCTACTGATATTCATATGAACCAGCCTCAAACCACTCACACTGACCCACTCCAGTGTGCTGGATGTTAGATTAGGGATACTGGTCCTTGGTGGACTGGGGTTTGGCTCTCTGTCACCCCCCCATAAGAAGCAGGAGGCCCAGGAGAATCAACAGGACTTTGGAAGGCATATGAGAGGGAAGGTTAATTTTAGACTTGTATCCCCGGATGTATCTTGCAGCATTCAAGAAAAAGACCCTTTTTCCAACATATATATATAGTGGTCATGCTAGCCCTGAAGCAAGGATGCTGGCACCCTGTGGCAAAATGATCCCCATCAGGTTCTTCATTATTTTGAGACCAGCCCTGCTCAATGGTAATGTTACCAATCCCAATAATTGTTAAGACAGAGTGCTCCCAGTATGATCCCGGCTCCCACCCCCCCAAAATCTTTTGTGGATCAGCCCCTTTATCAATCAACACTTATATCTAGTGACAGCCTTTCCTGGCTATATTTTATTTTTTTTTTTACCTTATGTATTTCAAGTTTCAGATGCAAACCCATTAATTCTGGACATGGTAGAACAGTACTGTACCACAAGATTAATTGGGTGAATGCAGCAATATACAGGCCACACTATTATCGTAGAGAATTACTGGGTATAAACAACGTAATAGACACGCTAGGCGAAGATACGTTAGTATCCCCTTTCCCTCCCTTAACACAAGAGTGCCTATCTCTAGGTTTATACAAAATCACACATGCCCCCACAATGCAAAGCATCATGGGCTGCATATGCAAATCACCACAGAATGTTATGCTGGTCCAACTTTAAGCAGAATTGCATGGTGCCGAAAGGCCTCTCACACAGTTTGCAAAGGGTGCTAACAGAAGACATAGACACGTGTTTCGTCCTACCAGAACTCATCAGTATGCCTCATCTGTTTGACACCCCAGTGGAATGGACCAGCTACCCTAGAAGCAGTGTGCCTTGGATATATTGTGGTGAACCCATTAAAATAAAAAACTATTTAAAAGACAAAGAACCTCTGTGCGCAAACACTGAGGCAAGGGTTACCCCAAAGGGCATTTGGCTGGGAAGCCAAGTTTCAAGAAAATACAAAATCACACATGCCCCCACAATGCAAAGCATCATGGGCTACATATACAAATCACCACAGAATGTTATGCTGGTCCAACTTTAAGCAGAATTGCATGGTGCCAAAGGTCTCTCACACAGTTTGCAAGGGGTGCTAACAGAAACATAGACACGTGTTTAGTCCTACCAGGACTCATCAGTATGCCTCATCTGTTTGACACCCCAGTGGAATGGACCAGCTACCCTAGAGGCAGTGTGCCTTGGATATTTGTGGTGAACCCATTAAAATAAAAAAACTATTTAAAAGACAAAGAACCTCTGTGCGCAAACACGGAGGCAAGGGTTACCCCAAAGGGCATTTGGCTGGGAAGCCAAGTTTCAAGAAAATACAAAATCACACATGCCCCAGCATAACATTCTGTGGTGATTTGCATATGCAGCCCATGATGCTTTGCATTGTGGGGGCATGTGTGATTTGTATTTTGTGGTGATTTGCATATGCAGCCCATGATGCTTTGCATTGTGGGGGCATGTGATTTTGTATTTTCTTGAAACTTGGCTTCCCAGCCAAATGCCCTTTGGGGTAACCCTTGCCTCAGTGTTTGCGACAGAGGTTCTTTTTCTTTTAAATAGTTTTTTTATTTTAATGGTTCACCACAATATAACCAAGGCACACTGCTCTAGGGTAGCTGGTCCATTCCACTTGGGTGTCAAACAGATGAGGCATACTGATGAGTCCTGGTAGGACGAAACACGGTCTATGTCTTCTGTTAGTACCCTTTTGCAACTGTGAGAGGCCTTTCGGCACCATGCAATTCTGCATAAAGTTGGACCAGCATAACATTCTGTGGTGATTTGCATATGTAGCCCATGATGCTTTGCATTGTGGGGGCATGTGTGATTTTGTATTTTCTTGAAACTTGGCTTCCCAGCCAAATGCCCTTTGGGGTAATCCTTGCCTCAGTGTTTGTGCACAGAGGTTCTTTGTCTTCTAGGTTTATAGTCCACAACTCTTAACTAAGACATGTGGCACAGGAGTTTCGCAAACGGACAGATAGTCAGTGTTCAATGAAGGACCTCTGTTCCAGTTAAAGTCTTTAATTGGTCTCCTAGCGTTTGTGGGAGGGGCATATGCGCTTTTAATGGGACGAGGGAATGAGACAGGTGGGCGGGAAAAATTCAAACCTGGTCACGCTGCAGGAATTACTTTGGGGGAGGCCGCCCGGCGTAGAGAACAAGCCAGAGCCTCAACCCTGGGATTCCCCTCAGTAGATTGCAATTCCGATGCTAGTCCGTGGCAAGGGGGGGCCGCTCCTCGTGGCCTCCCTCGCCACCCCTGGAGATTCCTCGTTTCCGCTGTGGATGCTGCCGTGGGGCTTGGGTGCAGCCTTTTGTGCTGAGCTGACAGTCGTCACGGGCAGGGAGCCAATCAAGCTCCAGTGTGTTTTCTGAATTTGGTGCCCAGGAATTCAGATCCTCCAGCTCCAAGCACGCCAGGTAGGAGGCAAGGCCAACAGTTCCGGTCGAAATTAGGCAGCAAGTTCAAAGATTCAAACTCGGTCCCGCTGCAGGAATTACTTCGGGGAAGCGCTGTATAGCGAACAAGCGGTAGCCTGAACCCCAAGGATTCTCCTCGGTAGATTGCATTTCCGATGCTAGTCTGTGACAAAGGGGAGGGTCTCCCTCACCACCCCTGGAGATTCCTCATTTCTGCTGTGGATGCACAGCGGAGGTCAATGCAGGCTGTAATCCACCAGGAGATCATTCGTTTTGCTGCTGGTCTGCCAGGAGCCGCTTCAGCACGTCACATGCTCCTTGTATTAAGTAAGCACCCACCAATGGCCCAAAGTATGGAACCTGCTGGTAAAGTATACCAATAAATTATTCACCTCATTAAGCTGAAATGCCCACATTACCTTCAGGAGGAATTTCGGGTGGCTGGCGAAGGAAGACCAGATATGCAGCGAAGGATGACCTTGTCTTAGTGGAAGACCAGATATGCAGACACCAATGAGAGTGCCTGGAACTCACTGATCCTTCTAGTTGACGTTATGGCCAACAAGAAGGCAGTCTTCCACGACAGGTGGGACATCGCACACCTGTACCCAAGTATGAGCACTGGCAACATGACCATTAGATCCCATGCAGGCGCAGGCTCATGCACCGGAGGGAACAAGTGATCCAGACCTTTACAAAAGCATCCTACCACCTTCTCCTGGGCCACCGGCATACTAGCCCGTGCCTGGTATGCAGAGATGGCTGCCAGAAACATCTTTTTTTTTTTTCCTGTTAACTTCGTTTGTAGCTCCGGAGGAACCAGAGCATCTCTCAGTACCCACATGACCTACTGTCTCTACTCCCAGTCTGAAATCTCCCCACCAGTCTCCGCCCCCCTCCCAGTACCACGGACTCGTCCAGCTCCCCGGATCACCCCCCCCCCCGGAAGAGAGACCACCTCTCCTACTTGGCGGCATTACTTGAGATTAGCGGGGCAGTCCTGGAGCTGGGGTGAGGGTCAGGGGATCCAACGAGGGTTGGTTCCACAGCGGAATGTGGGCATGGTCCCCGGGGTCATCTTTGCCTCCACTGGTCCACCGGGGTGTTTTTCTTTGTTTCTCCCTGCGGAGCATGGACATGAAATGGCGTCCAAGCACCAACGTGCTGACCTCCACCGACGCTCAACCCCCCCCTAACAGCAGTGCCACTCCTGCAGGGCCCCTAATCTCTATCAATGGCCGCTGGTGAGTGAGGCAAGCCCCAGTACCCACCCCAGGAGGGGAGAGCAGTCCTCCAGACACTCAATCCCCTCCCTCCCCTGCTGACCCAAGTCTGTTCCCTAACACAGGTCGCTGGCATGGCGTCCAGTGCCTCAACCCTCAGCGCCAGCAGTGCCAGAGGCTTATTAAGGGTCACTGCTCACAATCCCAACACAGCGGGACCATGGGTAGTTAAGGATGCCTGCCATGGGGCAGGTAAGGTGATCATGCTCCTTACCCTAGCACCAGACAGAGAATATCCAACACTTAAATTAGGTTCAGTATTGGGGCCACTCCTATTCAATGCCTGTGTCTCGGATATTTGGGGGTGGGGGGGGTTTAGGAGTAGGTAGAGTCTCTTTGAGGAGGACTCCAAACTGGGAGCACTGGTGGATAGGGAAGAAGTAAGAGACAGTCTGGGGGACCTGGATACCCTGGAGAGGTGGTCAAGTAGATGGGGACTGAAGTTTAATGCTGGGAAATCAGTAGTGGGGATCAGTAGTGAGAGGAGTCTCTTTGCAGATGACTCAAAGCTGGGTGCAGTGGTGGATGGGGGGGGGGTGGCCTTGCAGGAGGACCTGCAGGCTCTGGAAAGGTGGTCAGGAAAATGGAAACTAAAATTCAATGCAAGGAAGTGCAAGGTTTTGCACCAGGAAGTCAGAAATCCAGGCCAAGGGCATACCCTAGGAGGAGACATGATTCAAGTCACAGAAGGTGAGAGGGACCTGGGGGTAGTGGTAGATGTCAAAATGAACTCTGAGACCTGTAGGAGGGCAGTGACAAAGGCAAATAGGAAGCGCATCACCAGGGGGATTACTTCCAGAAAGGCAGAAGTGATCCTTCCACTGTAAACTGCTTGGTTAGGCCACACCTCGAGTGTTATGTACAGTTTTGGAGACCACATTTAAAGAGGGACATTACACTCCTTGAGAGGGTCCAAAGGAGGGCAACCAAAATGATCTGGGGCCTGGGGGAAGAGGACCTATGAGGAGAGGCTCAAGGAGCTCGACATGTACACCCTGGAGGAGAGGAGGGACAGGGGAGGACATGATAGAGGTCTTTAAGTACATGAAAGGGATCAATAAAGGAGGCCCAGTCAGGGTGCTCCAAAGGAAGGAGGGTGGGGCAACAAGAGGTTACAGGTGTAAGCTGGAAGAGGGCAGACTCAGAGGGAAGAGGAGGAGATGCTATTTCACTGAAAGGGTGGTGAAGCCATGGAATGCACTGCTCAGGGAGCTGGTAGAGGTGGAGACTGTGGACGGGTTTAAGAGGTACAGGGGGAAGGGTAAATCTGACCAGGCCCAATACAGGTGGAACATCTAGGACTGAGGACAGTATAACCCAAGGGGGAGGGGAGGACACCAAAATCTGCCCTCAGTGTGGATGCTGAAAAATCGAGCAGACTTGAGACCATTAGACCTATTCTGCTGGCATTTTAGTATGTTAGTAAATGTAAGGTACTTCACTTGTGGGTCAGAAACCCGGGCCATATATACACCCTGGGGGAGGTCACACTGCAAGCCACACTGGATGAGAGGGATCTAGGGGCAGTGGTATATGATAAAATGAATAACTCCGAAAACTGTAGAAGAACCGCAGCCAAAGTAAACAGGATATTGGGCTGCATAGCCAGGGGAATTACATCTAGGAGGAGGGAGGTGATCCTCCCTCTATATAATGCATTGGTCAAGCCGCAGCTCAAGTCCTGTGTACAGTTCTAGAGACCTCACCTCAAGAAGGACATAGCACTGCTGGAGAGGGTCCAGAGGAGAGTGACCAGGATGATTCAGGGCATGGGGTGGGGGGGAGGCCCTATGAGGAGAGACTGGAAGAGCCTGGGCTGTACACACTGGAGGAGAGGCGAAACAGGGGAGACATAGCGGTCTTCAGGTACAGAAAAGGAATAACCAAGAGCGGAGCCAAGGAGCTGTTCAGGCTAAAGAAGGGGAACAACCAGGGGCATGAGTGAAGCTGGAGGGGAAATTATGGGGGGTTGTAGGAGACATTATTTCACTGAAAGGGTGGTGGAGCCATGGAATGCGCTGCCTGGGAGGCTGGTGGGGGAGGGCACAGTGAAGGGCTTCAAGAAATGGGGCGGGTACAAGGGGAAACTGAAGCCAAAGAGGACCCTCTTGGGGGCTGTGGGGGGCGGGAAGGCGAGCACCCAGTAGGTGGCTGGCTACCGAGCAGACATGACAGACCATTAGGCCTATTCTGCTGGCTTTTAGTATGTTAGTATAATCAACAGATAGGCACTGCTGAAACAAAGCTAGAAGCACCGGGAGAAATGGTGAAGGCATCAGAAGAAGTGGAGGGGAAAGCGGTGGCTGCAGCTGCCACAACAGTGCTGGAGCAGATGGTAATAAAGAGTTGGGTTGAGCAACTGGAGAATGCCATGTGATCTGTTAAGATTCAGGGTGGGACAAATCAGGTAGACAGGTGGCCAGTGGCTACATAAAAAAACTGGTTTGGCTATAGGATTTTGAAAGTTGTTGACCAAACTGGCTAGCTCCATACAAAGTGATTTTTGAGCCCGTAAAAAGGGTGGCCACTACAAATAGTGGTTTGACTACCAGATTTTGAAAGCTAGTGGCCAAAATGACCACCAGCTTACAAGCTGATTTATCCAACCCTGTTAATAATAGAATACTGGGCCTCCCCCCACTGCAACAAAAGAGAACCTCTGACAATTTTTGCAGCCAATGGATACCAGACATCCCCGGGTGCGGCAATGTCATGGTGGTCTGTGCTTGTAAGATCATTCCAAGGAGAGCTTGAGAAGTACTAGACACTGCAAGAACACTTTTGATAGTAGTCACTTTATTAGTGGAGGGAGGGTCATGATCTTGGGAGCGACCTGTTAGGGGCAATGCCTATTTAGCTTGAATGAACCTATGAAACCTATGATTTGGAACACAGGATGTCATGCTAAATGAAAATAAAAGTATTAGACTTTCCCAATCTAGCATACGCAACAAGAACCCGCTGAAAGGCATTCAACAGGGTGAAACACAAGCTTAGGAAGCTAGATATTACTTACTCTCTGGCCTTCCCCAGCATTGGCAGGAAACCATAGCAAGTCACAGATGCAGAAGAGGCAGGCAAATCTGTGGAGAGACCACTGGCAAAAAGGACGACCAAAGCGGGGCAGGAATAGTTGTCCAGCAATGAGAAAGCGGACTGAAATTACAGGTACTGTATGCTAATTTTTCCAGGCTGCACACTCACAATCAGCCATAAAGACCAGAGTTACTTCTAGCCCATCATGACAGTATACAAACGTGAAACTCTGAACCGCTAGATATGCTGCCTTGCAATTGACTGTGCCAGATCTCCCCCCCCCCCCAATAATACATTTTATCCTCCAAGGAGCCTGGCAGGCAGCTCCGGTGCCATCCTCAGAGGGACGCTGTCTTAGGTCTCACCTTTTCCTGCCCCGACTATCCCCGATGATCCCCCACAGGCTGCCCTCCCGTGACAGAGCCAGGGGGAGGAGTGCCGGCTTCCGTTCCACCCAGAACACAAATCCAGATTCTGGGGGTCGGGACGGGCCTGCCAACTCCATTTCTGGTTTCTCCTCCCCTTCTCACTGACTCGTCGTTGGCTCAAGTGGCTTCCAGACCCGTACCCCCCAAGCCATTGCTAGAGAGCGATCAATGGGCAGGACAGTATCCCTCCTCCCGAGAGAGAACAGCAGTTGTCCGGACACTCAATCCTCTCTCCCGGCGGGCCGGGTTCGTTTCCGAACCCAGGTCGCTGGCGTGGCATCCAGCACCTCAACCCTCAGCGCCACCAGGCTGGCTGACTGTGACTGATTTGAGGGAGCTGTTACTTTGTTGAAAATAAAACCACCATTTGTTTGTATGATACACTTATTTTTGGTGAAATGGATACTGTGTATTGTTTCTGCAAAGCATAATAAAAGATAGGTTATTAAAAAAGAAAAATACCTGAACATTAAACACTCTTTGGGATGGGCCATTACACTAAGTAAAAAATCTGCTATCCTTTCCCTAGGCGTTTTGTCCCCGCTCCCCCAAACTCTGTTTATCCTCCTCCTCCTCTCTCCAGTTTGGTCGCTCGGCTCTACCTTGTCCCACCCAGCCTGAAGTCTCCGGCCTTACCTTCACGGGAGACTCCTCACTCCTCCGGCTCTCCCAACCACCAGATCTAAGCCCCCCGGGCAGGACCACAGTCTCCTCTTAGCGACCTTTCTGAAATCCAGACAGAGTACCAGCGAACGAGGAAGCACTGGAGGCAGGCAGGAAGACTCGGCATTAGGTGTGGAGGTTGGCCACTGGACCCACCTTCATCTACCAGGGGACAGGGTACTTTTCATGTCTCTGTGGTTCCTGAGAGCATGCCATGTATCGACGTCCACCGCAGCGTGGGCACTCTCCCCTGCACCCACCTGCAGGGCGTCTGTCAGCGGCTATCATATCTTCCCCCCAGCGTACCACCAGGAGCGTCCAAAGCTGCAAACCCTCCGCAGGAAGTAGAGCTGCCAACTGGCAGCTCAATCCAAGTCCACGCCCCTTCCCCGCAGCCTGAGCTCGCTCCCGAACTCAGGTTGCCAGCGTAGCATGAGGTGTGGCATCCAGCACCTCAACCCTCAGTGCCACCAGGCCAGCCTCTATATCCCAGGTGTTAAATGAAGCTTGATGTTCATATTTTTTATTCCTCTCTTGCAAAGTTTTGTAAGTTGAAACTAAAAAGTATTACTGCACGTTTGATTTAAAATGGCGCATTGTGCCATCTTCTCCAGTTTTCATGCCAAATCTGCTGTGGTGAGCGCAACAGCTCCTGAGCTGCAAAGCATGCTTGAATTAACAATGCACCACCTTTGTTAAATGTTTGGTAGCAGCTCATGCTTTGGAGTTGAAGCAGGGAATCCTTTAGTTGGTAGCCCGAAAGGCCGATATGTTCAGCCACCCTTTTTCTTGGGCTGGTACATCCAGCTAGTGGATGGTAAATCCAACTTGTAATATTTTTGCCGAGGAGTCTGAAGTCCAACCAGGCCGGCAATCAGCTGTCGTGGGTGTTATGTATTTGAAATGGTATTGCATTGCGTTACTTCTGCCACTTGAGGGCAGCATTCCGATATGTGTAAGCTAGAAAGAGAGCAGACGGAGTGTGTTGTTGTTTTGAGAGAGAGAGAGAGAGAGAGAGAGAGAGAGAGCTCCTGAATAAAAAATGAAAGCTGCTCTATTCCTGTTGCAGTGAGAGTTTGTTGAACAAGACCAGATTAAATGTTAGAACATAACTTAATTGGCGAAGCGGTGTTTAGTTACTCTCCTGTACCTTACCAGAACGAATTACTGCTGTGAGGGTTTTCTGAGACGTAACTTTTGGACCCACGAGTGAACCCATGAGAGACACAAAAAGATGGCTGCGGCTATAGGACATATTGATGCCTTTGATGAAAATGTGGAACAGTGGACAACTTATGTTGAGAGATTTGGACATTCTGTCACAGCAAATGATATAAGTGATGAAAAACAAGTGGCTGTGTTACGGAGTGTCATGGGCAGCACAACGTACAGTTTGCTGAGAAGTCTAATAGCGCCAGAAAAGCCCAGGGAGAAAACGTTTGCCAGTATTGTGGAGGTCTTACAGACACATTTCTCTCCTAAGCCTCTGGTGATTGCTGAAAGATTTCGCTTTCACAAATGGAATCAAACAGAGGGTGAGTCTGTTGCGCAGTATGTGGCTGTTCTAAAGAAATTAGCTGAGCATTGCGAGTCTGGCACCCATTTAGATGATGCCCTCCGAGACAGATTTGTGTGCAGTTTGAAAAGTGAAGCGACACAGAAGCGTCTCTTAACGGAGGTGGGACTGACATACAAGAAAGCAATAGAGATCGCTATATCGATAGAAACAGCTGCACGGGAGGCTCAGCACCTAAGTGAATCCCTGAAAGTAAATGCTTTATCCTTCTCTTCTCCCAGGAAGCATAATACATGTGGTCGTTGTGGGAAGGCTAATCACAGTGATAAGGACTGCTGGTTTAAAGAACAGACATATCATAACTGTGGGAAGAAAGGCCACATTGGGCGAGTGTGCAGAGGGAAAAAGAAAGGAGGGGAAATCAATGGAAGCAAAGGGAAGCAATCTGCGAAATGTAGAAAGAGAGAAGTACATCGTGTGGAAACACAGGGAACGTGCAGTGATGACACTGATACTGAATTAGCATTGCACGTGCTGACTCTTAAAGGGGAAACTGCAACCATCTGTGTAACACCTGAAATTGAAGGGAAATCACTGAAAATGGAATTGGACACAGGGACTGCAGTTTCATTGATTTCTACAGACAAGTATGAAACTATGCTGAGACATCTACCCCTGCAAACGACTGACGTTGTACTGAGGACATACACTGGCGAGGCAATTTCACCTGAAGGTGTCATCAAGGTGCAGGTGAAAATAAATGGGCAAACGGCACTACTGCCTCTGTACATGGTTAAAGGTAACTACCCTTCACTCTTAGGCAGAGAATGGCTGAAGAAAATACGCCTCAACTGGCAGGAGATAAGGACTGTTAATACGGGTGACCACAACACTCTAGAAGCAGTGTTGCACAAACATGCTCCTTTATTCAAAGGGGAGCTAGGCACAATGAAGGGCATTGAGGCAAGAGTGTTTTTGAAGCCACAGCACAAACCAAAGTTTTGTCAACCTCGCCCAGTACCTTATGCACGGAGACCGAAAGTGGAAGCCGAATTAACTCACCTAACCGAAGCTGGAGTCTTGTCACCTGTACAGTGTAGTGACTGGGCAACGCCAGTAGTAAAGAAAGACAGGTCCGTGCGAATATGCGGAGACTTTAAAGTAACCATAAATCCAGTTCTGTGTGTGGAACAGTATCCGATTCCACGCATCGAAGACTTGTTTGCATCGCTGGCACAGGGCCAACGCTTCAGTAAGCTGGATCTGTCACATGCTTATCTACAAATGAGAGTAGATGAAAACTCAAGGAAATATCTCACAATAACCACCCAAAAGGGTCTCTTCTGTTATAATCGCCTACCTTTTGGCACTGCATCAGCTCCAGCCATATTTCAGCGAGCTATGGACCAGGTTTTACGAAGTCTTCCAAATGTTCACTGTTACCTGGATGATATACTGGTGACCGGAAGAAATGATGCAGAGCACCTGAAGAACCTGGATGCAGTTCTGCAGCGCTTGGAAGATTTTGGCTTGCGTGTCCAGGAGAAGTGTGAATTTTTCAAGACTTCATTGGAGTACTTGGACCATACCATAGATTAAGCGGGCTTACACAAATCACCTGAGAAAGAAAAAGCGATTGTGGACGCCCCAGCACCGGAAAATGTGAGCCAGTTACGGTCGTTCTTGAGCCTGTTAAATTATTATGGCAGGTTTATTCCTAATCTGGCTACGATTCTCAACCCACTAAATGGCTTGCTATGCAAGGGGAGGTCCTGGTGTTGGACAAAGGACTGCGAGAGCGCGCTAAGAAGGCCAAAAGCAACTTATTTCTCAAGATGTGCTCATTCACTATAATCCACAGCTGAGCATCAGACTGGCGGTGATGCCTCACCTTGTAGGTGGGAGCAGTTCTTTCTCATGTTCTACCGAATGGGGACGAAAAGCCAATTGCCTTTGCATCCAGAACTCTCAGCAAAGCTGAACAAAACTATGCCCAAATAGAGAGAGAAGCTTTGGCAATAGTGTTCGGAGTTCACAAATTCCACCAATACCACTATGGTCGGGAATTCACACTCCTCACTGATCACCGACCCCTCACAACCATTTCAGCCCCCACAAAGGTATTCCTTCCATGGCAGCAGCCAGATGGCAACATTGGGCTCTCTTGTTATCAACCAAGGTATTCCTTCCATGGCAGCAGCCAGAATGCAACATTGGGCTCTCTTGTTATCAGCTCACAACTACCGCATTGAATACAAGAAGGTGGCTCTTCATGGCAATGCTGATGGGCTCTCAAGATTGCCTCTGCAGGTAGCCCACAGTGACAAGGTGGACACTGTCGATGTCTTCTACATCAGTCAGCTTGAGAAAGTACCCATCACAAGTTCCGAAATTAAAAGGGAGACAAAAGTTGATCCTGTGTTGTCTCGAGTCTTGGACTTCGTAACAAAAGGGAATTTTACTGTGAACCAGAACATTCACGGTGAGTTATCACCATTCTACATCAGACGTAATGAGCTTTCAGTATAGCAAGGTTGCTTGATGTGGGGTGTCCGGGTGATTGTCCCTTCAAAACTACGTATTCGTGTTCTGGATGAGCTACATGTGGGACACCCGGGCGTAGTGAGAATGAAGGCTTTAGCTAGAAGCTATATTTGGTGGCCAAGGATTGAGTTGCAAATTGAGCAACAAGCAAAAACATGCACTACCTGTCAGCGTGTTCAGAAAATGCAGTGTCCCTCACTTCTACATCCCTGGATGTGGTCAGGTGCACCGTGGCAGCACATTCATGTAGATTTTGCGGGGCCGTGGGAAGGACACATGTACTTAATTGTTGTAGATGCCCACCAAAGTGGCCCAAATTCAAGTCATGGACACTACTACTACCAGTAAGACCATTCTCAAGTGCTGCGAGGACTATTTAGCCGCACGGGATTCCTGAACAGCTGGTCAGTGATAATGGACCACAATTTATTTCTAGTGACTTTGCAGCATTTTTGAAGTCCAATGGTGTGAGGCATATTCAGTAGTGCCTCATATCACCCCTCGACTAATGGTCTAGAGGAGCATTTGTGCAAACCATGAAGAATGCTCTGAAATCGGTGGGGGTCTTTGACCTTACAACACAAGTTGGATAACTTCCTGCTGGCATACGAAATACCCCATGCTACAACAAAGGAATCTCCAGCAATGTTGTTTTTTCGACGTAAGCTTCGCTCCCGTCTTGATTTGCTTAAGCCAGATGTGGCATCAGAGGTTTTGAAGAACCAAGAATCTCAAATACTGCACCGGCATGCTCGTTCAAAGGACAGGCAGTTCACTGTTGGTCAAGAGGTGCTTGTTCGAGATTACCGGAAGGGGGAGAAGTGGACCTCTGGTGTGGTGACAACTCAGACGGGTCCAGTGTCGTATACAGTTGATGTTGAATCTGGAGTGAAATGGAAACGTCATGCTGAACAGCTCCTAGATCTTCAGCAGCGCACAAATGGGGACACTTCCAGGGAAGAAAACCCACGAGAAATGTGGATTCCATCTGCCGTAGCTTACAGTAGCCCCACTACGGAAGTCTCAACACCTTCTGAAGATGCTAAGGAGGAGGTGGAGAGGAGCAATGGTGAGGCTGTACAACCACCAACCGAGGATCGGAGGGAGGTACCAGACAGGGCAGCCACGCCAAGGGTTGCTCATGAGAGACGTTATCCATCCCGAATTTCAAAACCTCCAGATCGTTTGAACCTGTGAGACATTTAATAGAAATAAATGTTTTGTGTAGTTAGAGAGCCAGATCAGATTATTGGGGCAGAATAATCCCCTTGACTGGTTCGAGGCCTGGGGCAGTCTACCCCCTACCTCTAGCACAGTATGAACCATCTTAATAATAGTGAATAATGCTAATACTTGTTCATTTGGTAACAATATAATTTAGTGGGGAGGAAATGTTATGTATTTGAAATGGTAATGCATTGCGTTACTTCTGCCACTTGAGGGCAGCATTCCGATATGTGTAAGCTAGAAAGAGAGCAGACAGAGTGTTGTGGCTGAGACTAGAGGCGCTCCTGAATAAAAATGAAAGCTGCTCTACTCCTGTTGCAGTGTGAGTTTGTTGAACAAGACCAGATTAAATGTTAGACCATAACAGTGGGGACAACTAGTCTTCTCTGTTTCTCAAGCACAGGAATTCCTGGTAGCAAATATGAATGGTGGACCAGTTTTAAGGCAACTCCCCATATGTACTACAAAATAGGGTAAGGTACCGTGCAAACAACAAAAACCGTACTCTGGAGAAAATAAAGAGGCTCACATAGCCAAAAATAACATACACCACAAGTGATTTTTCTGGTGTTCAGGGAGACATCTAGCCCCTGCCCTTCTACCAAACTATTTTCATCACGGTGCGTCAAGGTACTTTGCAAGGACTTTTTAAGGGGCTTGAAGAAGCTCAGGAATATTCAAAAAGGTTTTCATTACAATGATATTTAGAGAAAGACCTGTATTTTTATTTATTTAAAAATTAGTGACCAGGAAAGGCATACTGAGCCGAGGCTCATTTGCAGTATGACCCAAGGAAGGGGAACAAAGGATAAAAATACAGAGCATAAATTCAGTCGTACAATAAAATGCAAAGCAGCACATATGAAGACTGTAGAAACTGCACAATAAACAAGACAAAAGCAATATGTTGGTCATTTCAGCAAATAAGTGGGGGATCTGTCAAGAGAGGAAAGAGAAGCAGAGGAGGGGTAGTCACAGCTGATATCAGAGAGACAGAGGAAGTAGTGATGCAGTGGGAATAGGGGAGCCAGTTCTAAAGTGAGCAGAGACAATAGGCAAAAGCTGACTGGCCAGCAGAGGTACAAGAATGTGGTAAAGCAAAGAAGTGAGAATCCCTGGAGTGGATGCTGTAGGTGGCAGAGGGAGGAGTGAAGAAAGGTAGGAGGGATGGGACCCAAACCAGTATTTTGATATAAGGGAGGCAAAGTGAATCTGAGCAATGATGAGTTTGAAGGGGGAACTGGATGCAACGCGATAGGAGCTACAGAGGGCATCCAGTCTGGCTTCTGAGGTGGAGGATGTGGAGCCACAGATCATATCCACATGGTCAAAGACTGGGAGTACCATTTTGGTGACCAACACTAGGCGAACCTACAGAGACAATCTTTATTATGGTACAAAGCACAAGTTTAGGTTGGAGCTTGGCATGGATGGCGGGATGTGAGCAAAGAAGTCCAGCCTACTGTCAAGCCACACACTGAGGTACTTGGAAGGAAGGAACCACTTCTTGTGGGAAGCCATCCAAGGTAGAGAAGATAGGCATGGAGGAGGGTTTGGCCAGTTTTTGGCTGGTGCCAAAGGTCATGGACACAGTTTTTGTGTTGACCCAGAATTGGTTTGAATGGAACCATCATAGGACATTGATGAAATCCTGCGTAGCGGACATTCCATCACTGTGGTGGAGGGACCAGAAGTGTAGAAGACAGTCATCGGTATACAAATATACAAGTTGGCACAGGCCATGGGGAGGACAGTGAGGAGGATGGAGAAGATTATAGGGCCCAGGATGGAGCCCTGAGGAAGTCCCGCCTGGATGGGAACAGTAGGTGACAGGGCACTACTAACCTGAACAGACTGTAGATGGCCCGTGAGGCAACAATGGAACCAGTCAACAGCAGAAGTTGAGAGGCCAGCAGAAATAGCAGCTACGTAAGAACTTACCGTAACAGCAGATCGTTGAGAGGGGTTCCTGTAGTAGGTCTTCACACACACAGGACTGTGCCCCCTGGCGTCATGACCGCATGGCAAACCTGTAGCTAGCAATCATCAGCATGGACCGCCCCTGGCGTCAGGTGAGAGACTTCAGCGCGACTATAAAAGGGGCGGTCCCCCACCCGCCCTCCAGTTCTTCCGCTGGAGACCTCTAAAGAAGAAGCAGAAAAAAGGAGAGAAAAACTCCTGGACCCTGTCCCCTGGATTAAACAAAGTCCTGGGAAAGGAATAAAGAGGAACAAAAAAACACAGGAGCTGGGGGAAGGTGCGTAGGAAATATAGACCTATGGCAAGAACCTCACTTGAAGATCTGTTACGGTAAGTTCTTACGTAACTGCTATATCTTATTTCGAGACGGTTCCTGCAGTAGGTCTTCACACGCAAGACTGAATACCAAGAAGTCAACTGAAAAGGAGTCATCTGAGACAAGGTTCTGGGAGGAGGAAAAATGTCTGCCAACTACAGATCTTTTATGACAGAAGACCTTACAGGACCACTAGGCTGAAGCCAGCCCTGTGCCTAGAAGCAATGTCCAGACTGTTATGTTTACTGGACGGATAACCAAGTGGCCGCTGCACAGATGTCCGCAGTAGACACATTCCTGAACAAGGCAGTGGAAGTGGCCACACCCCGATCAGAGTAGCCCTTAACTGTCCCCAGAAGGGGCTTTTCATACTTCTGTTAAATGTAATGAATACAATTTGCCAGCCACCTAGAAAGAGCCTGTTTAGACAACTTTGCCCTGTCACTGAGGGGCAAAGGTGACAAAAAATTGGTTCAACTTGCGAACCTCCTGAGTCCTTGAGACATATCTCAGAATCCGGTGTGCGTCAAGAGTATGCAGGAGATACTCCCCCCAGAGTGTTCGGGATAAAGAAACAGTAACTCGACACTCTGGTTTAAATTAAGTTCTGACACTACCTTCGGCCAAAAGGAAAGGTTAGTGCGCAGAGCCATCCGGTCTCTGGAGAATCAAATAAGGCTCTCTACAAACTAGAGCCTGGAGCTCTGAAACTCTTCGAGCTGAAGTGATAGCAACTAAAAAAAAAGTTTTCCATGCTAAGAAACGCATATCACAGCTTGCTGCTGGCTCAAAAGGGGGCAAAGTAACCTTATCTATCGTAAAATTAAGATCGGGGAGAGATAGGATTCCGGACCGGAGGTTTTAGATGAAGGATTCCCTTCAGAAAGGTTTTGGAAACCTCCATCTGAGTGAGGGTTTTGCCCTCCACTGGAAAGTGGTAGGCAGAAACTGCAGAGAGATGGACCTTCAGGGAGGAATAGCTGAGGCCCAAATCTGATAGGTGCAAGAGGTACTCTAAAACCTGGGGAGCCGAGCAAGAAAAGGGGTCTAAGCCTTTTGCTGTAGCCCAAATGGTAAATCTCTTTCACTCCATAGCGTACGTGGATCTAGTAGAGGGTTTTCTGGCCTCCACTTGGACCTGACCTAAGTCCACAGGTGCCACGCGTGAAGGTAGAGTGATGTGAGGCTCGGGTATACCAGGTTGCCCTGCTCCTGGGATAGAAGGTTGTGGGAGAGAGGAAGAGGTACTGTGGGTTCCAGTGCCAATTGCTGTAGTAGAGGGAACCAAATCTGCCAAGGCCACAGAGGGGCAATGAGAATCATGTGGTCCTCCTCTACCTGGAGCTTCAGCAGAACCTTCTGTAAGATAGGAAAAGAAGGGAAAGCATATAAAAATCTCCCTGTCCAGGATAGAGACAGTACATCTCACCAAAAAGCACCACGCTTGGGAACAAGCGAGCAAAAGCTGGGTAGTTTTGCATTGAACGGGGAGGCGAAGAGGTCTATGGCTGCCCGTCCCCACTGAAGAAACAGTTCTTCTACTACCACCTGTTTTAGCTCCCACTCGTGAGCCCTGGTGACTGATCGGCTGAGACTACCCACCAGAATGTTGTGAACGCCTGGCACATGAATTGCTGTCAAAGATAGGCTGTGTTGAACAGCCCAGTACCACATCGCCTCCCTGTAAAGGGGGTAAAAATTGGGTGCCTCCCTCTTTGTTGAGGTACCAGACAGTGGCCGTGTTGTCTGGATGAGCAGTGTTCCCGGAACCAAGACGGACTGAAAGGCCTGAAGAGCATAGAGCACTGCTCTTGTCTCTAGGATATTGATGTGAAGGTTCTCCTCCATGGGCGACCAAGTGTCCTGTGTCCGATGGTCTCATAGATGCGCTCCCCATCCCAGGTTCGAGGCATCAGATGTGAGAATCGTGGTGGGAGACGGAGGTTGGAAGGGGACTAAGTCCTGCTACCAAAGGAGATCCCTTTGAAGGTTGCTGGAGACTAAGACCTTGTGGTCCATGTTGTCCAGATGCTGCGACCACTGGGTTACCCTCATGTGCAGTCTGGCCAGAGGGACTGTGGAAATGGTGGCCACCATCAGTCCCAGTAGTCACAGGACCAAATGCGCTGTGGTCCATCGGGAGGAAGCCACCGTGCCGCCGCTTGTGAGATAAGGGTCTCTGCTCTGTCGGGAGGGAGGAAGGTCTTGCTCTGGACCATGTCCAGCACCGCTCCAATGAACTGGAGATGCTGGGAGGGTAGCAGCTGGGACCTGAGGTGACTGACCGAGATGCCCAGACTGGAGAAAAGGTCCAGAGTGAAGGAAAGGGATTCCTTAAGACTGTCCGCGGAGGGGGCTGAAAACAGCCAATCATCCAGGTACAGGAACACATAAATGCCCTTGTGGCGTAGAAACACCGCTTCCACCGCTAGGTACTTGGGGGAGTTGTGAGTCATGACACAGAAGGGAGGGACGCTTTTTCTCCAGAGGCAGTTTTGGGAAACTTGGCCGGGGGGGGGGGTTTAAGCACAAGAAACAATTACTCACCTTAGTAATTGTGTTTCTTCTAATGGAGTCTTGCTGTATTGACATTATGCAGTTAGCCCCAGCACTTGAACTGCTCCGGAGAGGAAAACGGTTAACTCTATGCCAATGCATAGAACGTTGAGCTCGAGCTCGGTTCAAACCTCTGACTGCTGCACTTTGAAGTGTAACCGTCAGATTCTTTACTCCGCATGACTGAACAGTCGCTCCAGAGATCTCTCTTTCGCTATCAGTTCGGTCTAGTAAAAACGTCAGTTTTAAACTGCTATTTTCTCATTTATTTTGGTTCAGATCCCTGTCTGTGGTACAGTAAGTACTTATGTAGTGGACTAGTGTGAAAATTGTAAAGTAATATTTTCAATCAGTTAGGCTGAACAGATTGTTATTTTTTCTTGAAGTTTACTTTGGTTTCTGACTTTAGTGTGAGGTACCGGTCCTTGTCGGCTCTAAACTAAAAAAATGTATTTTTATTGTTTTTTTCAAACACCTGTGACATGGTTAGGAACCGATAAGGGGGTCTTGCCTGGCTTTTGCCGAAAAAAGGGTAAGTTTGTAGGATGGCTTTGTCTGAGAAACCCAAAAGAAAAACCGGCCCACTGGGCTTCAACACTGCAGTCAGTATGGGGAGGCCTTTGCTAAGGCTGATCCCCACACCGCCTGTGTTTACTGTCTGGGTTTTGACCACCTTGATTCAGACTGCCAGATATGTAAAAATTTTCCTACGGCCACCCTGGATAAAAGATTGGGTAGGCTTAGGGGAAAAGGAGGCTGAGAAGTCCACTGACCTGGATGGCCAGCCCAGTTCGGTTCCGACCGAACCTGAGGGAATGCCTACTGACCTGGGCGAGACTCCCTTGGGCAAAAGGAGAGCCAATCCTGAGGGGTCGGTTCCGGCAAAAAGAAAGAAAAAAGAGAAATCGGCCAGTTTGGATCCAGAACCGCATCGTCCAAACGCCGAGGAAATTGCCACAGCGATTAGTATAGTTGAATCGCTCTGTTCGGTTACGACTGATCAGACGCCTCCTGGTAGGTGTTCGGTTCAGTCGGTTCCGGATTATTCCCCAGAAGACTATTACGAACCGGATTTGGAAGGGGATGAAGATGGTGGTGGTTGTGGTGGTGGTGCTGAAGGTCTGGATGAGCCCATAGAACCAGACATCTCCCCAGACAGAGCTTCTGGTGTTTCCCCTCCGAGGCTTTCTGAGTCCCCTTCCCACTTTATGTTATACAAAAAAGTGGCAGAAACCCTCCAGCTCCCATTAGATGAAGCTGCTGAGGAACAAGAAGAGCCTGACTATGTGGAGAATGATGGACATCCCAGAGTCCAAGACATTGTCTATTCCCCTTCACAAATCTTTGTGGAAACGGACACAGAAGTTACTTAAAACTCCAAATTCTTTACCTCCTGTGAACAGGCGAATGGACAAGAGGTATATGTTGTCAGGCCCAGGTACGGAGTACTTGTACCAGCAATGCAGGCACGTTGGGGTTGTGTAGGCTGCAGCCTGTGATAAGGCTAACATACCCTTGGCTTCACACCCCCCAGATAAAGACTCCAGGAAGCTGGATGCCATGGCTAAAAAACATGGCATCCTCCTTGGGACTCAGGCAGGCTAACTACATGGCCTACACAGCCAGACACCAGAAGTCCAGATGGGATACTGTTCTGGAACTGGCTAAACAGGCCTTCCCCCAGCTGGCCAAGGAGCTGGAGGAGGTGGCTGCTGATGGGATTGAGGCATCTAAAATCCAGTTTCATGCTGCTGTGGACTCCAATGATGTGTCAATAAGAGTCATGGCTACATCTGTGGCTCTTCGGAGACTGGCTTGGCTCAGATGTACTAGCCTATCACAGGACACCAAGGCTAAGGCCATGGATTTCCCTGTCATCGAGAATTCTCTGTTTGGGGAGCAGACAGAAAATTATATTAAGAGAATGGACGAATACAGGACCACCTACAGGAGTGCACAGGCCAAAGAAAGGCAGGCAACTCCTCAGAAGCAGCAATCTAGGGGCAGGCCCTTTCACAGGCCCTTCTACCAGGTACAGGCCTCCTCTCCTTTTCCTCAGAGGGGGTTCTTCAGAGGGAGAGGCAGAAGGGGGATGAGCAGGGCTGCATCCTCCTCTCAGTCTAAGGCTCCTGCCAAGCAGACACCCTGATGTGTCAGCCCGGGTCAAGTCCACAATTCCTGTAGGAGGCAGGCTGGCTTACTACTTCCAGGACTGTTAGTCTGTTACCTCAGACAAGTGGGTCCTGGAGGTAGTAATCCAGGGACTGGCCCTCAGCTTCAAAAAATTTCCAAAGCTGAGGGTCAGGTCTTTTCCACCTGCAAACATCTCTGAAAACATTGCCCTAGAGGCAGAGGTTTCATCTCTGCTGGCTCTCAGAGCCATAGAGAAAGTTCCTACACCTCACAGGGGCAAAGGTCTGTACTCCACATACTTCCTTACTCCGGAAAAAAAAAAAAAGGTGGGGGGAGTGGCGACCCATCCTAGATTTAAGATACTTAAACAAGCACCTAGTAAAGCCAAAATTCAAGATGGTGACTCTGGGAATAATTCTTCCCTCTCTAAGGCCAGGGGATTGGCTAGCCTCCCTCAACCTAAAGGATGCCTATTTTCACATTCTCATCAGGTGCTCCCACAGAAAGTACCTCGGGTTCAAACTGCCCTCAGGCCATTATCAGTTCAGAGCAATGCCCTTCAGCCTAACATCAGCTCCAAGGGTGTTCACAAAATGCCTAGCAGTAGTAATGGCCTTTCCAAGGAGACGAAACATTTCCATATTCCCATATCTGGACGACTGGCTCATTGTGGGTCAGTCTCCAAGTCGAGTCAAACCTGCAAGTGACCCAGCAAGTGCTCACTTCTCTAAGATTCCTTCTCAATCTTCCAAAATCAGTTCTCGAATCAGTGCAACTCTTGACCTTCATAGGTGTAGAGTTGGATACTGTCAAAGCAAGAGCTTTCTCCCTCTGGCAAGGGTAAAGGCCCTTGTAGAGCTGGCTTCTTTTCACCTTCTGGTTTCTCGACCAGCAACGCATTTCCTTCAGCTCCTGGGCCACATGGCAGCTTACACTACAGTGGTCCAAGGGGCCAGATTTCAGATGAGGGACATCCAGTTCCATTTGAGGGCTTTTTGGTCTCAGAAAAGAAGATTCTCTAACCAAACTAATTCCAGTGACTCAGACTCTGATCCAGGCTCTCCAATGGTGGCTGGATCAGGACAACCTCAGGCAAGGGGTCCCATTCATCACTCAAGTCTCATTCTGTGGTTCTAACCACAGATGCTTCTCTCCTGGGGTGGCTCCGAGGAGGCGACCACCTGACTTTTCTTGGCGCAAAGTCGTGTGTATGATTGAACACATTACATCTACACGTCTCCTCCGGCCAATCAGTGTGGGTTTCCGTGTTCACAGGCGGACACTGTGGATCAACTCACTCGGGCTGCAGCGGTGAAAGGGAGCGGGTGTTTCTGAAGCCTCCTCAGCGATCCCATGCCAATTCTTTTGAAATAATTATTTTGTTGGCAAACTAAATTTGTGCGTAGGGAGGGCAGTAGAGAAAGTGTGGAGAGAAGAAACAGCAGACAGTTAAAAAAAAAAAAAGAGAGAGACAAGCTGAAATTTCGTATGCAGGCAGTGGGACGCACGGTGAAAAGAACAAACGGGAGATTGGGGGAAAAAGGTGTTTTGAGCTTAGTTTTCTCAGTAGGAGTCAATAAAAAAAAAAAACGGGAAATAGATACGCAGGCAGTGTGACCCAATGATAGGGGAATTAGCAGCAGATAATGAAAGCACAGCCTAAAGAGAAGAAAGCATTAATGGCTTAGCCTAAAGATTGCACAGTATCAACTAAATAACCAAATAACCCGAACTGTGAAAGGCTTAAACAAAAAAAAGAGAAGCAAGGGGAAATGCACAGTGCTTTAGAGTACAGACTGAAAGATGCAGACAGAAAACAGAGCATTTAGAATACAAGGGTGTAAGAAAGCAGACAGTGATAGATATTTGAGAGAAAAAAAGATTTTAAAAAACAGAATTAAGCAGCAGTGTGGAATAGTAGGACAATTATGGGCAGTTCTGAAAACTTAAGGAGGATATGCTCAGCTGCATTTGATAATAAGCCTGAATGAAAGGTGGCTTGAAACCAAGAGTAAAGAAAAAAATAAATAGAAAGGCAAGCTCAGGAGATATTAAGGCATAGTACCTACTGTGAAATTTGAACAAAAAAAAGGAGGAAAAGAAAAAGGCAGATTATATTTATTTTTGAACAAAAACAGTGAGAAAAAATATTTTGAGCTGGGGGATACTGTCTGTGACTAAGTGAAGTGAAAGAAAAGTGATAGCAGACAGAGTGAGTGAAGAAAAAAAAACAAAGCAGGAGGAGACAAGCTGAGGGTGGAAATAGCACACAGAAATACACAGCGACTGTGCATGCGGAGAAGCATAAACTTTAAAGGTCATGGCAGACTATTTGCAGGGCAAAATAATTATTTTCACTGTGTGTTTACTGTGACACTGCTGTGTGTGTGTAGAAGAAAAAGCACAAAGACGTCTGCTGGCAACAAGCTGTGTTTTATTTTGTACATAAGGTGCTGAAGGCAGCATACATTAACCGGTTGTCCTGTGTTGCATAATAAATCTGTACCCCCCCCAAAAAAAATACTTGAGGGCTGCCACACGAAATTTGTGACTGAAGAACTGAGTGACATTAATGTGTACACTAAAATAAAAACTCTGAGACCCAAGTACTTCGTTAAAGATCTTTATTAGTCACACAATTCAAGCAGACATTTCTGAAGGTGCACAGCCTGCTGCATCTCATATTTACGCAAGAATTGAAGCTGCCACTGTGTCACATATATTCTTGTGCAAACATCTCCGTCTTTGTGTCACATATATTCTTGTGCCTTTAAACTATCTAAATAATAATGTCAGAACCAGCTGCAAATCCTTAAACTGCTAAACAGAATAGCCGGGTGGCCACAGTAAAACAAAGCAAGATAATCTACATTTTTAAAAGGCCCAGATCAAGAAATCCTGTCCCCGAAACAGAGACAGACTACATTTCAGAATGTGGCAGCACCTCTGTAACAATGGAGAGCAGCTATTCAAAAACTGCAAGCAAGAAAATCAGACTTTATGACCGAGACAGTCATAGGGAAATTAAGGATTCACTGTTTAAAACCTATCCATGGCTCATTCATGACAAAGAAGCCGCATTATTCTACTGCACAATTTGCAAAGAGACTGGCCGAAGAAATATTTTCACAGAAGGAAAACCAACCACTAAGCAAAAGGCAGATGATTTCAATAAACATCAGATGTCCAAAGATCACAAGTGAGTTCCATTACAGATGCTCCAGAGTTTGCCCTTCTTGTTGTCTTCTGAATTCGTTGTTGTCAGTTTAAATTAAACAATATTTTCTCTGTTTAAAATTTAAGGCTTGCCGTTGAGGCAGAAAGAGAGAAAAAGGGAATGACAAAGGCTGTGAGCACAGCTTATTCATCAGTGAAAAGTGCCATCATAGCAAAAATGCAAAGTGTTTATTATATGGGCAAAACTCTGACTGCAAATCACAACATACAGAAACTTTTGGAACTTCAGGTTCACAATGTAAGTTGTGTGCCATTTTTCTAATGTAAAAAAAATGCAGCGCCCTTGATTCTCACACACATCTTTTTCAAAACTCACATGGGGGCAGCAGAGTGACATCAGTAGTTGAATTCCTTGTTTCTTCTCTTTTACCACACAGGATTCCACTCTGCTAGCACCTATCAAGCAATCCGTCCTGCAAGCAACAGGCATCTACACACATTCTGAATCCGTTAATGACTTTTACAAAGCAATATCTAAAATTATGCAGAATGCTTTTTCAAATGAATTACAAATTGATGAGGAAACAGATGTGGCGAACAAGAGTACACTAATGGTATACATCAGATTCACTGACAGCAAGGGTTACGTTCAGTCAAAATTTTTAGGAGTGACAGCTTGCAGAATGTAATTCAGAAACAGTATTCAATGCTGTGAAGTACATGATCTCTGATAAAAATCTAGGAGATAAAGAACTGATGGGACTTGCAACTGATGGGGCATCTGTAATGACAGGATGCAAAAAAGGTGTGACCACTCTTGCCAAACTTGATCATCCATATCTAGTTGCCACACACTGTCTAGCACATAGACTCGCCTTAGCATCAGTGAAAGCAGCCAACCAACAGCAGTATTTGGTCAGTCACATGGCCTCAGTGAATCAGCTTGGGAAACTGATAAAGTATTCGCCCAAATTCTGTCGAATACTTGATCAGAGCAAAGACATACACCAGGAACATGCTGTTAAGTTAAAACAGATTTTCTTTACTAGATGGCTTTAATTTTCTGATTCTGTACAGGCATTACAAGGATGCATTGCATCACTTTTTTCTGCTTTGACACAAATGTCAGAGGATAACTATTAAGCGAAATCTTGCTATGGGTCGTCTTAAAAAAAAAAAAAAAAAAAAAAAAAAAAAGGGGACTTTTAAATTTGTTGCGACTACTTTCTTTCTGGTTGATGCTGTAGGTCTTCTTGCAATTCTTTCTAAACTTTTCCAAAAACGGTCTATCATCTTCTCAGAGGCAAGACAGCAGCTCGTTGGCACCACTGATGCACTTGGGGCACTACCTGGAAATCCAGGACCACATGTGAAAGTTTTTTTTGTCAGAGATGTCGAGTGAACCACCAGATGAGGGAAAATCTATATTCAGAACGCATACACTGCTAGATACATGGGATAAACTAGAACAGTTCAATGATCTGCAAACTTCTTATACAGAATCAACAGCTGACCAGCTTGAAAGTTACTTCCCAGAAGAGACATTGTTGGACAACTGGAAGGTACTAGACCCACGCAATGCACCAGATGAGAACACTGATAGCTACGGAGAACAGGAGATTCATAATCTTATTGTTCACTATGGTGTCCTTAAAGGAGGAGTCCTAGTTAGTAACATTCTGCCAGTTAACCCAGATAAAACCAAACTTGAATGGTCATTATTATGCAGACTTTTCTCGGCACCCAAAGACTGTACTACTGAAGAATTCAGTGTCAAGTGGTAGTCCCAAACAAGGAGTCTTGGCCTAACATGTCCAAACTGTATCCAATGTCTGGCAACCCCATCACCTTCCATCGAGTGTGAGCATGGGTTCAGTGCATACAACATTAAAACTGCAGAGAGGAATCGTCTAAAAGTGTGGAATGTGAACTCTCATGATACTTCTTGTTGAGGCTCCTGATGAAATGGGAAAGTTTTGATTTCAAAACTGCATTTGACATCTAGGCATTCGAGGAGGACAGGCATGGTTTCCTTCAAACTGTCAAGACAGCTGATGCACCTTCAAGTTCTCAAGACCTGCAGCACTGCACAGACCTAACAGAAAAAGCAAAATAAATCCCAGTGCCTGTGCTTGTTCTTTATGATAATTTTAATATTGTGGTATCACCTACAGCAAATGTGTTTGTTTCCATTTTCTCCACTGCTACGAATCTCCAGTGGACATTAAGCTCAAACACACAGAGAAAGCAAATCACTGCTGTTGGTTGGCAGCATCATTTGTAATTAAATCTGTCACGACAGTCTGGCACCGCCAGGTCCTGGGTTTGCTTAAATGTTTTCAAACAACAATTGCTCTCATATTTTAACATAACTTAATACTTCTGCTTTAGCAATGTGGAGCAATTAAATTTTTACTGCTTCTGGCTTACGAACCTGCCTGCCACTGTGATGGGGAGAGATTCAGAAGTTTTACTTTGGCTTCAAGTTTGCTGTATTTTGAAACAGGCACTAAGTATTTGCCACGTTGTTTTCAAACTTACAGCAATTTTTCATACAAAGCAGTAACTACTGCTTTTGTAATAGGAAGAAGCAATATTACTATGGTAAAGTAATTTTTTCTTCAAGCCTCAGGAATCCCTCATTATGCTTAAATAATGCAGACTACAAAGTAGTACCTTCGGAGGCTGGGTACAGAACCTACTTAGAGGAAAAGTTTCTGCAAGACAGCAGTGCCAAAGTTGGCGACCGTTCTGGACTACACATCCAAGCAACAGAGCTTTGTAAAGGTGTATACAGTTTTCCAGGTAGCTGCTTTGCAAATTTCTAACAAGGGAAACTGCAGAAGCAGAGGAAAAAAGGGGAAAGGCATACAGGAAAACTTTCCAACCAGTCCAGGGTCAGGCCATGCATGGGCATTGAGCCCACTGCTAGAAACCTGTAACAAAACAGAGGAAACTGGTCATTTTCCTTGGATATTGTCTGGTCACCTAAGTGTGTTCACCAGTCCAGAAGGGAGGCATCTGTTGCCAGGACCCCTGTGGGGAAATGTTGCTGGAAGGAGACTGCACCCCCCAGGCTGTTCCTGTCCTTACACCATGTTTCCAGATGGTACTAAATATCTCTCATTTAGATCTGGTGTCCGGAATCACAGCAGTGATGGAACCATGTAGACCAACAGGGGCAGAAAGCGCCTTACTGGCCAGGGCTAACCCAGGACAAAGGAATTTACCAGACTCTGAAGATTTTTTACTCTCTCCCATGGAACTCTTGTCCAGGAGGGCACTTAGGTCTCTACCTATGAACTCCAGCAGTTGCACTGGTCCTGTTTGGGATTTGGGGTATGTATAAGAAAATTCCCAGTGACCTAGGGTTGTTCCGAGTTATCCGAAGAGAAATCTTAACTTGTTGATTTTACTTCCCTATGACTATTAAGCAGCCGTCCCGATAGGAAAAAAACAACCTCCTGCCCTCAGAAATGTGCCATCACAGCTAGGCACTCTGAATACTCTGGAAGTCGAAGACAGACCAAAGCGGAGACACTGAACCAGAAGTATCATGGCATCCTAAACCTTAAGTATCTCCTATGACTGGGAAGTGAAAATAGGTATCTTGCAGGTTCAGAGAAGCCAACCGGTCAGTTTTCCCAGACTCTTGTTCAGAAACCTGCAATCCAAAATAAGTTGCCACTCCCCATTTTCTTTTGGGTGAGAAGTACCTCAGTAGAGACCTTCCCCAGTGGCAGAGGAGACACTCTCCAGCTGCATCTGCTTGCAACAACTGTGTGTGTGTGTGTGTGTATATAATCAATACACACACGCTTTTTTTTTTACCTCCAACCTCAGCAGAATCCTCTCTGTAGGAGCGTGGAATTTGAAATTTCTGAAAATCTGCAGTTTGGGGACCCACGGACAATGAATGGGGGATCCGGGCAGACCAGTCAGGAGATCTGCTGGGGTTGAGCCCTGGGTACTGGAGTCTGATTGGAAACTCTTCTGTCCCTGTCCCTCAAGTAACCTCTCATCCGAGGGTAATCATAGGGCACAAGGATGAGACAGAAAGCACGGGGAAAATACCCCCTACCTCTTGCACCCCACAGAATTGTAGGTAGAAAAAGGCCTTTTCATTCTGAGTACTGCTCTTATAGATACTAACATACTAAAATGACAGCAGAATAGGCCTAACGGTCTTTCGTGTCTGCTCGTTTGGTCAGCCCCCACCCTGGGTGCTGACCTTGCTGTCCCCCTCGCCTTCTCTGGCTTCTCCCTTCCCAGTTCCAGATATTCTTGCTGCACTGGATTTTGCTTCCAGAACCCTTCCCCTGTACCTGTCCCACCCCCTCTTGAACCCCTCCACTGTCTCTGCCTCCACCAGCCCCCTAGGCAGTGCATTCCATTGCTCCATCACCCTCTCAGTGAAGTAGCACCTCCTCCTTTCTCCCCTGAATCTTCCCCCCTCCAGCTTCCACCCATGCCCTCTAGTGGCCCCCTCCTCCTTCCTTCAAAGCACCCTGACTGTTCCTCCCCTATTTACCCTCTTCATGTACCTGAAGACCTCTATCATGTCCCCCCGGTCCCTTCTCTCTTCTAATGTGTACATATTTAGCTCTTCGAGCCTCTCCTCATAGGTCCTGTCCCCCAAGCCCCAAATCTTTGGTTGCCCTCCTCTGGACCCTCTCCAGGAGGTTAATGTCCTGCTTTAAGTGTGGCCTCCAAAACTGCACGCAGTACTCAAGGTGTGGCCTCCCCAAGCAGTTATACAGAGGGAGTATCACTTCCCTCCTTCTGGAGGTGATCCCCCTAGCGATGCATCCCAGCATCCTGTTGGCCTTGGCCACTGCCATCCTATAAGTCTCAGAGTTGTTCATCTTGACATCCACCACCGCCCCCAGGTCCCTCTCAGCCAGAGACTTGTAGCATTCCCCCCCCCAGGGTGTACACTTGGCCTGGGTTTCTGGCCCCCAGGTGGAGTACCTTGCATTTCCCTGCATTGAACCTCAGCTTCCACTTTCTAGACCATCTTTCCAGAGCCTCCAGGTCCCCCTGTAGGGCCACCCTCCCCTCCTCCCCATCCACCACCACCCCCAGTTTCAAGTAATCTGCAGAGAGACTCATCTCACTCCTGATTCCTGTCCTTATGTCAGATACGTAGGTGTTGAACAGAAGGGGCCCAAGGACTGATCCCTGTGGGACCCCACTAATGACCCTCCTTGGGGATGAGACTATCCCACCAACTTGGAGCCAATTGCCTATCCATCTGATCATCTGGTTCCCCACCCCCATTTCTCCTAGCTTATCCAACAGGCCCACGTGAGGAACAGAGTCAAATGCCTTGCTGAAGTCTAGAAAGAGGACATCCACTGGTCTACCCAGGTCCAAGGCACTTGTCACCCAGTCATAGAACTCCACCAGGTTTGTCTGACACGATTTCCCCGGGATGAACCCATGCTGTCCATCGTCCAGGCACCCTGACTTATCCAGGTCCCCCAGCCTCTCCTTGACAATGCCATCCATCACCTTGCCCACCACCGGCGTCAGATTGACAGGCCTGTGGTTCCCTGCCACCTCCCTTGATCCTTGTGGATAGGCACCATATGCGCCCACCTTCCAGTCTTGAGGCACCCACCCTGTCCTCAGAGAGATGGTGAAAGCTCCGCCAGGGTTTCGCCAGGACATCTGCAAGTTCCTTCAGCACTCTGGGATGTACTTTATCCGGCCCCGTGCTTTCTCCGTCTTAAGGGAGCTGAGGGCTTCCTCACACTCTCTGCTGTGATTTCACTTCCGTACCTCTTCTCCTGCTTAGCCCTCCCCACCTGCCAGTGATGCCTCCCCTCTCCCCAGACCCGTGATCGGTAAGGGTCCCCCTCCTCAGTATCTCTGTCTCCTCCCATGTATGATGCAGCACCCCATTTTCCTTGGTGAAAACTGAGGTGAAGTACTCATTTAGTACCTCAGCCTGCTCCCCTGGGTCTTGTGCCCATCTCTCCTGATTTAATCCTGCTAATCTGCCCTTCACCCTTTGTTTTTCCCCAATGTACCTAAAGAACCCCTTGTTCCTCTAATTTCCCTGGCCAGGTTCTGCTCCTTCCTTGCCTTAGCCGCCCTCACCACTCTAGTGGCCCTTCTAGCCATCAGCTCGTACTCCCCTCGATCCCTTTCACTCCTTGAGCACTTGAATTGCTTATAGGCTGCTTTCTTTCCCCGCACCACCTCCTGGACCTCCCTGGTCCACCAGCAGGGTTTTTGGGCCCTACCGCATTTTCGTCTTACTCTTGCACAGGTGCTGGTAGCATCCTGCACCCCTCTCCTGATGATTTCCCACCTACTATCAGCGTCCATGTCTGACCCAATCCAATCCAAATGCTCCTTAAGGATCCTTCCCATTTCCTTAAAATCCGCCCCCCTGAAGTCAGTTACTTCCGTCTTTATGCAGCCTTCTACCCCTCCTAGGTCCAGGCAGAACCAGACCGTGGCATGGTCACTCCCCGCCAATGGGTCCCTTACCTCCAGGCCCCCAATCTGGTCACTGTCTGCCAGGACCACATCCAGTACCCACGCCTCCCTGGTCGGTTCCCTCACCTGCTGAGTTAGGAACGCGTCTTGAAAGACATCCAACAACCTCTGTTCCCTGGTCACAGAGGATGTCATAGTCTCCCAGTCTGTTCCTGGCATGTTTAAGTCCCCCAACACCACCACTGTTCCTCTGCCCAGTCTGCAGTGTCTCCCAACATCTGCCACCAGACTGTCCTCCAGCTCCTCCGCCAGGGCAGGGGTCTATACACCACTCTTATTTTACTCTTGCCCCCTTGTTATCAAGGTGACCCAAATCGCCTCCAGGGTTCCCTCCGCTCTCTCTACTCCCTATGTCAATGCAGTTTTTGACTATCATTGCTACCCCTCCTCCCCTTCCCTTCCCCCTGTCCTTCCTGAACATAGTGTAACCCTCCAGGTTCAGGTCCCAGTCATGTCCTGCAGTGGCCCAAGTCTCAGTGACCGCTGCCACATCCACTGCTCCCTCAGTTAGCATCGCCTGGAGCTCAAGCATTTTATTGCCCAAGCTCCTGGCATTTAGCAAGACTACCTTCCACCCTTTCCCTATAGTTCCATTTCCCCTGCTTGTGTTCCCATGGGGATTCTGTTTTCCCCTGGTCTGCACTTTGCCAGTCGGCCTTTTCCTGCAATCCTCCTGGTCCCCAGGGGGGGTGGAGACAGAGTCCCTCCTTTATCGGCACCCCCTTAACAGCCTTTTCTCCCATCCCGCCCCCCTTCACAAGTTTAAATGATGGTTAGATGGTTTTGCATTTATCCACTTTTTTTTATGTAAGCCTGTCTGGTCACCAAATAGGGAAGTGGTATAAATGGGGAAACCACAACTTTTATCTGGGTATCCTGGGAGGGGCCAGAGAGCTTTAGCCAAGAAAATTCTCTAAAGAAGATGGCATGGTCCATAACCCTAGAGACAGTGTTACAGCATCCACTGCCCTGGAACAGGTACTTGGTGCAGCAAAGGCGGGTTTGGCAATATCAACCTTCTTGCCCAAGGCCACTGTATAGTTCCAGAGTGCTTTCATATACTGGGTAGTGAAAGCTATGTATGCAGTCTGAGAGAACAGCAAGGAGGCAGACGCATACACTTTGTTACCAATGCTGTCCAGCTTCTTTCAGAATTCCTGGAGGCTGGCAGAGAGCGAGAAAGAGAGAAAGACAGACCTTAGCCTTGTGAAAGGCAGCTGCCTGTACTACTGCTCTGTGATCTGGGTGTACACAGAGGTACTCAGTATAACGTCTATCTAGCTGGTACTTTTTCTCAACTTTATTGCCTGGCCCAGCGATGGAAGTGGAGGTCTGTAACAACATGCAAGTCGCTCTTGTAAAGAATCTGTGGACAGATAAGAGCAACCTATAGGATGGGGGTAACCCCATTATGTCCAAAAAAGAAAAACAAGCTCTTCCACATCCTCTGCAGCTTCCCAGTTGGGGAAGCAGAGAGAATCAACCATATGCCTAAGTAAGGTATAGAGGGATGTAAAAATCTTCCAGCTCACTAAAAGCGGAACCAAATTCCTGTTCAGGGAAACCTCACAGTCCCTAGGTTCCCCGTCATCTTCCCCTTTTTCAAAGAAAAACGCAGCTCCCTAACCCTCGGGAACTGGGAGGGGGAAGAGGATCTGGGAGTGGCATGCTCACAAAGAAATCCACGGTCTGAAAACCTAGACATGTCCTTCACAGAGGACATTTGCACTGTGTACACTGACGGCTCCTTTGCTTCTCCAACAGGAGGGGCAGTAGCAAGCTTTTTTTTTTTTTTAATTGCTAAGGCTAGTCATGCCATACATAGAGGGCATTTTTTATTGTGTCCACTGACAGCTCCTTTGCTTCTTCAGCAGGAGAGGCAGCGGCATATTTTTCATTTTCCCCTTTGGAACCAATCTGGAGCCTTCTCTGAGGGTCTTTATGTCAGAAGGTTTAAAAAAAAGAAAGACATTTGTTTGGAGGGTCATTCCTTGTGTTTAACATGTGAGGAATGATGCTCTCTGACTGTATAGGTAACCACAGGCACTGGAAATAAGACTGCCTTGAATACAAATAAGGCATAAAGTTGCAGCACATCAGCAACTTAAAACAGAAGATCTTACTTCGAGAAGGCTCTTGCAGTAGGTAATTACTTGTAGGACTACGCCCCCTGGCGTCAGGCTACACGGAAACTTTTGCTAGCAGTCTGACGGGGGACCGCCCACCAGATGTCACGTAACGGACGTCAGTGTGACACTATATAGTGGGCGGTCCCCATCTCCGCCCTCCAGTTCTTTCCCATCGACCTGTGCACATCAGACCTTCTGAAGCTCGTCACAGCAGTTTGAATGCCTAAATTCGGATGAGTAGCCAATTTTTCCTTATTGCTTAATTTTCCTAATATTTCTGTATGTCATCCACTTCATCTACAAAATCACACAAAAACAAGTGCGATTCTTGTGGCGTCCAGCTACCGCACAAGGACCAGCATACCCTCTGCCTCTTCTGCTTGGGACCAGATCACAATGTTGAGAAATGTGAGGCTTGTGCCCAGTTCAACAAGGGCACACAGAAAAGGCGCCAACAGTTCCTCAAAGTCCATCTCCTAAAACTCAAAATGGCTTCAATGGAAAAGGAGCTAAAGAAGCTAAAAAGCACCTCCTTCTCTACAACTGACCCCAAGAAAAAAAAAAAAAAAGAGGGCAAGGAAAAACTCCAGGACCGGAAGCAGTCCAACCCTCCCTCCTCCGAAGCCGCCCACAGGCTCTTCGGCAGAGGAGGGGCCCTCTTCCTCCAGGAAGACGAGCACCACGGCCAAGCCTGCGCTCCCGCCAAAAGAGTAGGCTTTGCCCATCCCCGCCACTGGTTACGGTGACTGCGGGTGCCTCGGATTCGTCAGAGGCCGCTGCCGCACTTAGGCCTATCACAACCTCGGGCTCTAAGTCGGCAGGCACAGCCGATAAGCCACTTGACCCCTCTGATGAGCACCCGGCCAGGGTTGGTAAGATGGGGGTTGGTGTCAGACTCCTGCGTGACCCAGGCTGCTAAGTTGGTCGTCGGACCCTCCAACGATCGCACCACCATTCTGCGTCAGTCAGACAATTCTGGACGCTCTGACGACACACAGCTAGACGTCAGCTGTGTCCCGGCTAGAGGGCAAGGGTCGCCACAGGGTTCTCTTCATGGAGCGCCCCATCTCCTCCTCCGGAGACTCCTCCACCGTCCCCAGATCCGCAGGTACCAATGGAAGGAGACCTTTAGTTAGGTATACCGGACAACGGAGCATCCAAAAGGTCCAACAGTAGCTCCGCCGCCCCCGGCAGGGATGCCAGACCCCACACCTCCTCAGGACCCGTCTGGCCCTTTATTCCCACCGTCGAGGCCATCGGGCCACCCTCCATCGGGGCCTCCCATCAGGTTTCCCACCTTGGTGCGTCTGCCTTGGACCACTCACCGGGTACCCCACTCCCGGTCAGGGCCGCCGTCCGCCTACCTGCCGTCAGTACCACCGTCAGACTACCCGCCATCAGGACCACCGTCTGGCTACCCTCTATCTGGAGTACCGCCAGGTTTTCTGCCATCGGGCTACCCTCCGTCAGGCCCAATGCCAGATCCCTTTTTGAGGGGTCATTACTACCTAGGATATCTTGGTTTTCAATCACCGAGTTATGCTCACCATTATGCTGCTTCAGGCTTCTCGGCATATGGAACACATGCCGGATCAGGATTCCATATCTGTCACCCTCCACCTCCTCCTGCTCAACCACAGGTGGATTTCAGGGAGATTTTGCAATCACGGTGGTCAGACAAAATCTCAATTGGTCTCAAAACTAGACAGCAGGCATCCGCAACCTTTGGAAGTAGGTCGTCCAGATCATACCCCTTGGGCGCCCTCTCCAGTCACCCCTCGAGCCTCAACGTCAGGCCCTACACAGGCTTTGACGTCAGACATGGCTCCAAGAGAGAAGGAGCTTGCTCTTCCAGACCAGGAATCTAATGATTCAGATTCCGGGTCATCCTCAGAAGGTTCGGGATTCGAGACCTCTTCTCTTAAGGAGCCGGTCCCTAGAGAGTCTCACAATTCTCCCCCCCAAAGGAACCCTCCTTCGTAAACATCCTAGAGTAAATGGCAGGGACACAAGGTTGGAAGTCTGATGCTCAAGACCCAAAATGTCAGAGGTTGGATGAGCATCTAGATTTCCCAGAAACTAGTCCAGTGCTCACACCCCCATGGCTGGAACCTCATGAGGATTTATCCTCGACCATCTGACAAAGACCCTCCTCCGTCCCGGCTATGGCCAAGAAAGTCAACTGGGTTTACAGGACACCAGAAGACAAAGACCTCCTCAGCATACAGCCAAAGGCTGACTCGGTGGTAATAACTACGGCCCATGACAGGTCCGCTAAGCCTAAGCACCTAAGTACCTTTCCTCCAGACAAGAAATCCAGACAGCTGGACCGATTCGGGAAAAAAAAAGTTTTATTCCTCTTCTACACTAGCTATTCGAGCTCTTAACTATGTGGCGTACATGCTAGTGTACCAAAAATCTTTGTTCCGCCAGCTCCAGCCCATAGTCGAGGCCCTCCCGGACTCTGAATCTAAGACCACCTTGGCGAATGCCCTCAGATTTGCTAAGGTGGCAGGATGTCATTCACTAAGGGCCACCTACTACGCGGTGGATTCCTCCGCTAGAGCCACGTCAGTAAACCTTCATAGATTCTCTTGACTAAGAGTATCAGGTCTAGCTCAGAAGTCCAGTTAACTATTCAGGATGCCCCCTTCAAAGGCTCTGTCCTGTTCAGAGGGGATGCCCAGGACATTACTACAAGCCTGCAAGATATAAGCACTACCCTTCAGTCAGTACATACTATGTATCACCCGAAACCTCAGTCAAAACATCCCTTTCGCTGGCAAAACAGACACCAGATGAAACCACAACAGGCACCTAGGTGTCAATTCAAACGTAGGGCTCCCAATACGACCGCCACCCCTCCAGCCAAAACTCCAGAAAGCTTCAGACGGTCCTCCCTAGCCTCCTCCTCCCATTCCTAACTCGCTGACCAATCTCCCTCCTCCCAGTCTATCGGCGGAAGGTTCGCAAGGCATCTGGGAGACTGGTAGTCCATCATAACTGATGCCTGGGTATTTCAGTTAATAAAGCTTGGTCACACACACTAATTTCGCGAAGAAAACCCTAAACAATCCTCCGGGTTTTTCCCACTACCCAAGGGCGAAGAGAGGAAATCACGGCTCTTCCTTGAAAGGAAGCAATACAGCCAGTGCCGACAAACCAGATCGGGAAGGGATTCTACTCCTACTTCTTAATAGTTCCAAAAAAGACAGGGGATCTGCACCTGATATTAGACCTCAGTACCCTAAACCTCTTCATAGAATACAGGAGGTTTCGGATGCTGACGCTGCAAAGCCTTCTGCCTCTCCTTTCCAAAGGACAATGACTTTGTGCCCTGGACATGCAGATGTGTACCTGTACATTGCAGTATTCCGTCCTCACCACAGATTCCTCAGGTTCTCTTTCCAAGGGGACCATTGCCAGTTCAAAGCTCTCTTCTTTGGCCTATCCTCGCACCGGGGGTTTTTACCAAGTGCCTTGCAGTAGTGGCAGGAGCCCTGAGGAGTCAGGGGCACTACGTCTTCCCTTACCTCAATGATTGGCTTCTTGCAGCATTGTCAAGGCAGGGGTTGGAGGCTTCTCTGTCAGTTACCCTGCACCTTTTCGAGTGACTGGGTACTACTGTCAACTACCCCAAATCTCAGCTCGCTCCTTCCCAGTGCCTGCAGTTTATTGGGACAGTTCTGGACACAGTCCAGGGTATGGCCTTTCTCCCTCTGGACAGGGTAGAGACTCTGGAGACAGAGGCCAGGCTGGTATCCTCCAACCGACACATTTCGGCCAGGGTGGTCCTTCGCCTCCTTGGTTTCACGGCAGCCGCTATCCCATGGTTCCCTTGGCCAGACTCCACATGTGTATCTCGCAGTGGACTCTCAGATTTCAATGGGATCAGAGGGCAGACAACTTGAACAGCGGTGTCCTAGTTTTCAGTCCGATGCAGAAAGAACTGCAGTGGTGGCAGAACTCAGACAGCCTGACCCGAGGAGTTCCTTTCCAGGCCCCTCCTTACTCTCAAATCCTGACCACAGATGTGTCGGGAATGGGATGGGTGCCCATCTTGGAAATCACAGGACCCAGGGCCTGTGGTCACCTGTGGAACTACACTTCCACATAAATGTGCTAGAAATGAGATCAGTTCTACATGCTCATCAAGCTTTTCAGCACATGCTTCAGCAGGATACACTGTTAATCCAGTCGGGCAACATGTGCATAGTGTGGTACATCAACAAACAGGCGGGCACCTGCTCGTATCCCCTTTGCAAGGAAGCAATGCGAGTCTGGAATTGGGCAGTTCTGCACAAGGTTTGCCTCCTGGCAGGCTTTGTCCCAGGCATGCAGAATGTATTCGCAGATAGTCTCAACCGCACCAGTCTAAGGGCGCACGGGTGGGAGCCAAAGCAAGAGGTAGTAGACCACATCTTCGACCTCTGGGGTCGTCCGGAAGTGGATCTGTTCGCAGCCCCAAACGCAAAACTTCCCAAGTTTTGCTCGCTCGATCCCGTTCACGGTGCTTTTTGGTAAGACATGCTGTTGCTCTGCTGGACAGTCAGATTTCTGTATGCATTCCCTTCCTTTCCAGTTTTACAGAGAGTGCTGATCAAGCTTCAAACAGAAGGAGCATGAATGACCCTGGACATGCAGGAACTAGAAGGGGACAGCATCAGATACGTTTCAGTACAGTAGCTGCTTCTTGCTGTTTTTACAGGGTTTCTTGTGGATTTTACTTGGTAGAAGGTTATTTCTTTTCTTTCTTACTACTTCTAAGGGGCTAGCAGAGTACTGTTGGGGCTTTGGAAGTCTGAAAACTGGTTTGGTGGCTGTAAGTGGGCTCATTTGTTGGATGTTTCATTGTGTAACAGTCTGCGCTGGTGGAGGCCTATTTCTGCTGATTTAAAACCTATTTGGTGTGATTTGCTAGGGGCTGGTTATTTGAATTGGAGATCTACATCTGTTAATTTCAAGCCTATTCTGATGTGTTGTTAGTGAAGCTGACTGAACTGGAGACCTGTTTCCTTTGGTAGCAAACATATTTTGGGGGCTTTAAGTTGAATATGGATTCCTTTTTGCCGACTTCACTAGCTGCAAAGGTTAGTGCATAGTGGGGGAAGGGTGTTAATTGTCTGACCAGGTCTCACTCAGTTAATTGACTGGAGGCAGAGCTAAATCAGGTTTGTGGTGTTAGTTGCTTTGGCTTCTCAGAAGGAACTAGAAGGGGACAGGATCAGATGTGTTTCAGTACAGTAGCTGCTTCTTGTTTTTACAGGGTTTCTTGTGGATTTTACTTGGTAGAAGGTTATTTCTTTCATTTCTTACTACTTCAAAGGGGCTAGCAGGGTATTGTTGGGGCTGTTGGAAGTTTGAAAACTGATTTGGTGGCTGTAAGTGGGCTCATTTGTTTCACTGTGTAACAGGCTGTGTGGGTGGAGGCCTATTTGGTGGGATTTGCTTGGGGTTGTTCTTTGGTTGCAGGGCCTGGAGGGGCAGACACAGGGCTGATACACTCTCTCGAGTCGGGTGTAGGCCCCAATCCCACCCTCCCCAGAGCTCAGCTTATTTATAGGGCAACACCTGCCCTGCAATTGGAGGAAAAGGCTGCAGGTGCAGCTCATGTAGTTCTAGCCACTGGGGGTTGGATTAAAAGACTGGGAGAGAGGAGCTTAGGGAGTTGTTCACTTCCCTTATAAGTTTACTGTGTTGTACTGCACCTAGTAACAGGGTTACCAGCTTACTGTGGGACTGTATCTAGGATTAGTGGGTGACCTGATTAGTCAGTAGGGGTGTATCCTGGACTAGTGGGGAATGGTGGCTCACCCAAGGAAACCTACTTGGAGGGGGATGGGACCACATGTCATTATTAGGGCCGGCCTCTTTGGGAGGGTGGTGGGGTGCACAAGGTGTGGGGCAGCCATGATACTGGAGTGGGCCTGGAAGTTCGGTGGTTGCCCAGTGTGCTACCAGCTGGCACAGCTTACGGAGGAGGTTGCGGGGATTAGGAGACAGCTGGGGGAAGGGGGGAGGTATGGTTGGGGAAGAGGGCAGGGGATCTCCCAAGGGGTTGCACCAAGCACTAGGGGCGGGAGCATAGGGAAAGGAGTGCAGGAGAATACTCTGGGGTCACACAGTGACCCTGGCAGAGGGGGCCCAAAAGGAGGACACTACCAAGGAAGCAGGCAGGTAACTGGGGACCCTCACAAAGGGGGGCCAGAGGGACAACATTCTCAGGGAAGTAGGCAGATGGCTGGGGCTGGACAGAAGGAAGCAAGGTGGGGAGGTGGATCGGACCTTATGCTCAGTAACCGCTTCAGTCCTCTTCTGCCTGAGGATGAGGGGGTGATTTAGGCATGACAGGGGTGGTTAGAGATGGAAAGGGAGTGGGGGCAGGAGGCGGGGCGGATAGCAGGAGGAACAGAGGAACCTGGAATGCAGGAAAATGGGGAGGCAGTGGATCAGAGCAGGAGGGCAGGGAAGAGGAGGAAGGGCAAGGAGAAGGACCAGTTTGGAGGAAGGAGAAGGACCAGAAGTACAAGGAGGATACAGTAAAGGGAGCTGAGGGTTTAGGCCAGGGAAGCAAGGAGGGACTGAGCGGAGACAGGAAGGAAGGGAGGAGGCAGAGCCAGGCTACATGGATGGGGAGAAGTAACAGTTGCGAGCAGTGAGGGAGTTAGCGACACAGGAGGATACTCTGGAGGAGGGCGGCATAGGATCGGAGAAGAGGGGTGGTGGCACCCAGATAGGGGAGGAACAAGGAGCTGGCTGGGTGGAGGGCTGGTAGAAAGGATGAGGGACATGGAAAGGGGGGGGGATGGAGGAAAAGGAGCAGTCAGAGTGCTCCTGTTGGGGGATTCTATGATCAGGGGTATCAAATGGGAGAGGGAGGGGGAAGCCTGGCCAGTTAGAACAAAATGTTTCCCTGGACTAACAGTGCACAGGGCCAAGCACAAGGTATATCAGCTGGCAAAGGATTGTGGGGGTTCCCCGGACATACTGGTCCACCTGGGTACAAATGACATTGAGGGAAATAGTGAGCTAGAGATACAGGCAAGGTTCAGGGAGCTTGCCAGGGTCTGTCATGACATAGGGTGCACAATTTCCTTCTCAGAAATCCTGCACCACGGTGCCAAGGGCTAGTGGGGAACACAAAAGGAAGATTCGGGAGATAAACCAGTGGCTCAGGGAGTGGTGTGAGGCCAGAGGGTATGGGTTGATGGGGGGACACCTGGGAAGATAAGGAGCTGCATGCTAGAGATAGGCTCATTCTCAATTTGGAGGGGAGGGGAATCCTTAAGTTGAAAATAGAGGGGTTCATTGGTGAAAAGTGGGGTTTAAACTTGTGAAGGGGGGAGGGATGGGAGAAAAGGCTGTCGAGGGGGGTCCAATAAAGGAGGGACTCTCCAGTGTCTCCCAACATCTGCCACCAGACATCATCCCAGAGTGCTGAAGGAACTTGCGGATGTCCTGGCGAAGCTTTTCACCATCTCTCTGAGGAGAGAGAGAGTGCCCCAGGACTGGAAGGTGGCGCATACAGTGCCTATCCACAAGGGGGGGGATCAAGGGAGGTGGCAGGGAACTACAGGCCCATCAGCCTGACATCGGTGGTGGGTAAGGTGATGGAGGGCATTGTCAGGGAGAGACTGGGGGGGGGGGTACCTGGAAAAGTCAGGGTGCCTGGATGATAGACGGCATGGATTCGTCCCAGGGAAATCGTGTCAGACAAACCTTGTGGAGTTCTATGACTGGGTGCGAGTGCCTTAGACCTAGGTAGACCAGTGGATGTCCTCTTTCTAGACTTCAGCAAGGCATTTGACTCTGTTCCTCACGAGGGCCTGCTGGATAAGCTGGGAGAAATGGGGGTGGGGAATCAGATGATCAGATGGATAGACAATTGGCTCCAGGACCGGAACCAGAGGGTCGTAGTTGGCGGGATAGTCTCATCCCCAAGGAGGGTCATTAGTGGGGTCCCACAGGGATCAGTCCTTGGGCCCCTCCTGTTCAACGCCTAATTAGAGAGAAGTCATCTATTTGTTGCTTTAGTTTAGAAACAAAGCCTTTGTTGTTTAAGAGTGAGACATTCAGTCTCCATAGGGTTTGTTTGTTTTGTGGTGGAAGGGCCATCCGAAGGGAGATTGGGGAGTGATCTGATAAGAGTTATAGTGTGAATACTGGAGTCCCTAATTGAGTGGAGGGTGGTTGCACAGGTATAAAATAAAGTCGATACGTGAGTATGACTGTTGAACATGGGAGTAAAACGTATAGTCTTTATCCTTAGGGTGTTGAGAACGCCAGATATCTACAAGCCCCATCTCTCACGTCAATGTTACCAATGACTTGGAAGCAGCTCTGTTAGTAGAGGCGGCTCCAGAGGAGCATCTTTCTGGGGGTGTGGAGCTGTGTTAAAATCTCCCCCAAGGAGTAACTGACCCGGAGGGAGTTCTGCCAGATTTTTTTAAAAATGATTTCAAAAAAGCCATCCTGCTGGGAGTTTGGGGCATATATGTTAACAAGGTGGAGCAATTGACCCTGTATACGTGTTGAGACCCTCATGTATCTGCTTTGGAGGCCTGCTTCTGTTGAGTCAATACACAAGTTTTGTCCCCTACGTTACAAAATAGCCACCCCTGCTTTTTTAGTTTTGGGGTGAGACGCCGCCACAACTTGATCCACCGTTGCCCTACGTAATTTTAGGTGTTAATTCATTGACAAGTGCGTCTCTTGGAGAAAACCCACGTCTACCTGAAGTTTTTTAAGTTCTTGCAGCAGCCTTGTGCGTTTGATTGGGGAGTTAATTCCCTTTACATTATACAAGCAAACGTTCAAGTTAGCCATAGTTTAATTTTTGGGCTAATATAGGATTTGTTTGTTGGGTAAATGCCTTTCAGTCCAACACCTTCCCCAACTCTCTGTTGCGTACCACTACTCCAAAATGACACTATTAGTTACTAACTGTACCCCTATCTGAGAATAAGTAACAATATCCAAAAATAGTATTATGGATAACATTGCTCTTAACTATGGGCGATTTCAACTGTACAATTAAAATATTGTAAAACAAGAAACTGTTTTGTAACACTCAATGTGGGAACTGAAAATACAAAAGAAATACCAATTCACATAGAACGCCTCTGTGATAAACGATCACTGTAAAGTTCACTACAGATTCAACTCGGTTGCTTCCTAGGTATAATACCCAGGCTTCACCCCAAGGGGGCGCCTGAGTCCACTCGTGGTGGTTAGTGTTAGTTCACAAACACCGATTCTCTTGTTAAAGAGTCAGAGAACAGAGATGTAAAATTGCTCTGAAAATAGAGAGTCATGGAGGATGAGAAACCCATATCATCCCTCCCAGATCCCGTCCCCTTCAGATAATTTTATCAAATAGCTTTGATCCCTCCCCCCTATCTTGGGGTTTATCACTTCCTGCATTCTTCTGTAACCCTTTGAATCAGCTCAATTATTATGGTTATTTAGAAGAGCATCGTTTTCATTATGTTCACCCTCAGCCCCACCCCCCTACTAGTATATGATCAGGGGCGATTATCAGAAGGACCCCCTCTCCTCCCGCGAGACACTGCAAAATCGGAAGCCTGAAATACAGAAATAGCGGGTAGGGTAGCGTACCTCCCTCTTCCAAGCGTCTTGATAGGTGAACCCCCCCCTCCCTGTTCAAGCCTGTTTTCCCGAGTGGTGCTCCACCCAGGAATCAAGGTGGGATATCTACTAAAAAGAAAGTCGCTGGGGAAATTGGCACCCGACTCAGCTCTTCCCCATCAACAAAAAACCCACTACAGTAGTGTATTATAAATAAATAGAGTTCACATGTTTGAAGTAGGCTTATTATATAAAGATGCGAGAAGACTGTACACTATACCACAGTTGGGAACTACTAATTATATAGTAGTCTCTCCAAAGTAGACGGAACTAGTAATTATAAGACTTATCTGAGTGTTTCTAATCCCGTCTGTTAATGTCCAACTAAGTGTCTATGAAACTTTCGGCTTTTCCTCTTCTCATTTTTCCCCTTTTCTCTCTGTAAGTGCCCCCGGTCTTGAATAGCACCACGTGTACTGCACTTCAGGTCTCTGAGGTAGATTTCAAGGAAGGGATCCGTCCAGAGCTCGATCTCTTTTCAGCCCACTGAGTAAGCCGCATGACATCCTTCATCAAATTTTATGGCAATGCTCCGTGGTGCAGGCACTTTAACCCACTATTCGCCACTTGCCAGACGTTCAACAGGTTTTGCTCTAAGATTTCCATGCCTAAATCGGGTATACTTATTCCCCAGTCCTTCAGAGGCATCACTTCCAGCAGGGTATTAAACATTTTAGGACCAGAAACCATGTGTAAACGAAGCCGTGAGGGAAATACAGGTTACTCACCTGTAACAGGAGTTCTAGGAATGGTATATGTTGTTCATCCACACTTATTGGCAGGTCCTTTGCCACTTTAAATCTTGCCGGAAGGTCTTCAAGCTGGCTCCTCCCACCCACCCGGGTGGTAAAACTCTCAGCTCCACCCATGATGCCAGATCTAGCCCGCTGGAAGCCAGGTTGTGCGTCGAAGCCGAGGAGGCCGGGTGGGTCGTGTGGATGAACAACATATACCATTCCTAGAACTCCTGTTACAGGTGAGTAACCTGTATTTCTAGGGACATGGATATGTTGTTCATCCACACATTTTGGCAGACTCCTAGCAGTTCTCCGGGAGGAGGGAGGCAAGGCACACACCTACTTAGGTAGAAAGATTGGAGAACAGAGGCCCCGACCAGCACCCCGGCGCGACCCAAGATCGATGTGGAAGGGGAACGGTAAAGCCTGCTTCCAGGCAGAAGCCCTGCGGATATCCTGACGGAGTATCCTCGAAAGCAGCCACCGATGCAGCGGAAGGACAGGTGAAAAAGAGCGCTTATCCCTCTGGGAGACTCCATGCCCGCCCACCTATAGTGGAGACCTATGCAGGGGTGACCCGCCCGCTTGTCATCCACTGGGCTGCAAATCTGCCAGATGCGGCTTCAGCGATGATGATGAACAGCTGGCGAACCTCTCCTGAACTTTAGCTTTACGCTCCCTAGCTAGGAGAGTGTTAAACCGGTTCCTATGGAACCTGAATACAGCCTCCGAGGTGTGAATGGGGATAAACCCCGGCAGAGGCAATAACCCCGAAGGGAAGACTCTGCCACCACCTTCGGAAGGACTTCGGGTGGGGCGCAGGACAACCTAGTCCCTGTGGAAGACCAGATAGGGAGGTTAAAGGAGCGCCTGGAACTCTCCCCGCCTTCTGGATGGCGGAGTGGCCCCAAGAAGGTGTTCTTCCAAACAGGTGGGGAACCTGCACCTGTGCAAAAGGTTCGGATGGCTTGCTCATGAGCTAAGCCCATACCAGCAAGGATCCCACAGAAGCAGGATACTCTCCCAAAAGGGGAGGCGGATCGAGGCTTATTAGTGCTAGACCACCTTCTCCGTGCCACCAACTGCCTCCCGGCCCACGCCCGGAAGACAGGGGTGACCCACAGAAGCACCTAGGGGGGTCGTCGGCCTAAGCCCTGGTTTAAGGATGGACCGCAGATCGTCCGGAATGCTCGTACAGGGACGGGGGAGGGCACAGCCCTATCCCATCAACAAAAAAGGGAGAACTTCTCCCAGAGAGCGAGCATCTTGGCCGATTTCTTGGCAGGACGCCTCGAAGGTCGCGGACCTTGCCGAAAGACCCTAGGCCTGGCCCCTAGAAGCACAGGGGTCGGCCTACAGGTGCAGGGATTGAAGGTCCAGATGGATAACCTTCCCTGAAAGGAAAGACAGGACCAGCGGACTGGAGGCCGCCGGAGCCTGGGGCTGAGACTGAGGAGAGCTGGATACAGAACTGGCAATCCAATCTGGGGCTACCAGCATCACCTGCGCCAAGTCCCTCCTCGCCTTGCCCGTGGGTCAAGGGAAATGGGAGAGGCACGAGGGGCCCGGGGTCCAAGGCCCTATGGCATCCCCTGCAGCAGACCTTGCTGAGGGGCAGGCAAAAACAGTCTCGGCCTCAGATTCTCCCGAGGGAAGAGGGAAAGATCCTGTGCTATCTCCGGCAGGAGACCACTCCTGAGGCGCAGCCTATGCCCGGCCCAGGGCAGCAGCCAGGAATCGGGCTCCTGCCATCAAATGGCTGGGAACCCTCGACTCTTGCAACAACCCATAGCGGAGAACCTCCTTGCACAGAGACAAGGGATCGGCCGAACCTGGCCGGAGTAGGTAGCACATGGTCTTGGCGTTGTCCTACTTGGACTTAGACCTGTATACACCGTACAAGCGGAGCGGCCGGCGCAGGCTAAGCGGACCGTCTGTTCTCCAGCGAGCAGGAAGGACATCGGGACTCACGAGAGGACCAGAGGTGAAGCACTCTGTATTCCCCAAGATGGGCACCCCACCCATCCAAGAAGCATCGGTTGGAGAAGACCGCCGACTCAGGGCGAACGAGCAGGATGTTCTCCTGCCGAAGTTGGAACGCTCCAAGGGAGCGTTCTCTTAACTCCTGGGCTGTAAGTCACAAACTGGTCCAAGGGACGCAGCACTGTGACCTCTGGCTGGCCCCTCCCACTAAGGGAAGGCCACCCTGAGGCCCAGGAGGAGCAGGAGGTCCTGGCAGGACATAATTTCCCGGCCAACCCGACCGGCAAAGGAGGAAGAACCTCAGCCCTGTCCGCCCGGAGCCGAGCTCGGACTCAAAAGTCGAGCTTAGTCCCGAAGAAGCTTCACCGTTAAGGTACGAGTTCTCACTTGGCTCCTGAAAACGGGAGACCAGACTGCCTTCCGGGTGGGGTGACATCTGGAACCTTCAGTGCCGCAGAGACTGCTGAGCAAAGAAGTGCCTAGCTAGGAACTCTAAGGAGCTCCCCGCGAGAAGGGGTGGAGCCTCCCAAGAAACGGACAGAACGTGGAGTAGGTACATCCTGGAGACCCAGGAAACAGCTACACGCCACGTTCTGAGGATGGGATATCTGAAGTAGAGAGACCATCCAGGCGTGGGAGAATGGGCGAGTCTCCGCCCATTTGAGGCCAGGAATACCTGGACACGAACCCAGGCTGAAGGGGGTCCGCAGCCTTCCTGATCACCTCTAACTAGAGGGCCAGGCATGTCGGTCAACAGAGACAGAGGCAGTGGACCCAAGATCCCCATGGGGCAATGGCTCAAAAAGGAAACGCTCGCAACCTGCGACAGGATCTACCCTAAACCTCCTGGTGAGGTCTTGAGCCGTCCCCCATGGGGGAAACCCGGGCTGGGACGACGGGGTCGTGGCAGTGCCCCTTGGCCCGGCACTGAGCAGGCTTGGAGGGGGAAGGAGCCGAGGGAGCTCTCGGTTTCCTGCCTCCCTGCTTCCTTTTGGAGGAAGACGCTGGACTGGCAACAGGCCGCCCAGCGCATGCCTGCTGGCCCTTATTCTGGGCCGGTGAGGCCCCAGGGCTCAGGAGGCAAAGGGGCTTACGCAAAGGCTGACGGCTGCCCTTGACCCTCCAGGCGAGAGTGACAGAGTCCGGAGTGGCATCGGACTTCTCAGACCCATGGATGTATCCCTCCACTCCAGGGCCGAAAAGGTCAGTCCCCAAAAAGGGGATGTCCGCCAACTCGATGCCTTGCATCTTTAATACCTGGGTTTCGGCAGGGGCACCAACGATCCAACAGTGGCATACCCTCACCATACAGGTCTTGGCACTGGAGCATCTGTCATACTCTATTAGAAATAGGGAGGAGTGCTTTCTTAACACTTGGGAACCCCTGCTTGCCTCATTATCACCAGGAGAGGCGGCAGCTCTCAGGGAGGACCTACAATAAATTTGATCTAAGGAGTGAGGAACTAATCGTCTTTATTAGTTGACATAGTTTCCCCTTGACAATTTGATTTTGAGTTGTTGAAACACAATGGATTTACTGTGTGTGAAAGTCAAAAGTCTTTGCCTATTGGTAGGATCATTTATTTTTCTGTTTCTCTCTGCAGCTCAACACTTCTCAATTATAGGGGATTTAAGATGAACATGGACTGGACCTATGTACAAGGCATTTATTATTTGTTTATGGTTTTACTTGTTAAATGTTGTTGCACTGTCTATATTTTGTTTCATGTGTATAAAAATATTTTAACATGTTATGCAAAACAAAAAAAAAATAAAGATGCCAAAACCCAAACAAAACTAGGTATTTCACCAAAACAGTTGTGATCACTAATCTATTTATATACAATCTCACTAGGTACTATACTGTGTGTTTTCTGTGTAACGTGTTTAGCTGGACTGCCTGGAAAATCAAAAAAGCTCATTTCTGTTAATCGAGATGGTCACTTAAATGGGATGATATGCTGACCATGCAGCCATTCCGTTTAAGTGGTTTCTATTGTTCTATCAGGGTTCTCAGTAGGATTTTGGGGGTCCTGGACTTTCTTCGAAAAAACGGCGGTCCTCAAGTAAAGTTTGAAGGTCCCCTTGAAATTTCTGAGAGTCCACATTAAAATGAATACAAGTCTGACTGCAAAGCTACCTCTAGCCCTTTCCTTTGTTCCTTGATGTGGAATATTTCAACCCTCCTCCTCCCATAATATCCTTAGAACACTGCCTGTTCACATACACTCCACTTCTCCTCCCCCCTTTTCCTCTGTTCTCATACTGTGTGTCCTGCACCAGCTGCTTTAAGAAACAGCATGTCATGAACCTGGCCCTAGTAGCAGCTCTGTGTGTACACAATGTTGGGAGGTGGGGCCTGTCAAGAGTTCCACAGCAGTGATTCACAGAGCTGAAATCTGAGCAACAGCAGAAGGGGCATGAAGTATGCAAATTACATATTTCCTGCCCCATCTCTTCTGCTCTCCTCAGACTTCAGCTCTGGGAATCACTGGCTTTGGAGCTCCAACACACACACCCTCCTTCCAACACTGCACATAGAGCTGCTGCTGTAATGGCCAATTTCATGGCATGCTGTTTCTTAAAGTGGCAGGTGTGGGACTCCTGAGGCCTTCAATGCAAGCATCTCTGGGACTTGTTGCCGAAATTTTGGAGCATTCCAATGCCCGAAATCTGCGTGAACGACATGGGTACCCGCATTCCTGAGAGTCCTGACCATGTGATGTTACTAGCAGCCATGGCAGCAGCACACAAAGTGGAAGCAGTAGAGGGGATAATATCACTTGTGTATAGTGAAGTCAGTTTCAGGAGTTGTTCACTGGATGACCAAAAGGACTACTGCAGCTGATTTTTTTTTAGTGTATTTCCCAGCCGCACGGAGCAGGCCAGGGTGCTGGGGGACAGCGGCAGATCGGGGGAGCCATCCCGGCCGCACGGAGCAGGTCAGGGCACCAGATTGTTCGTCCCACATCACCCACCCCAGCTCCGACCCCAGCTAAACTGCCCGGGGAAGGTGGAGCAAGGAAACCGGGAGGATCCCATTGGCGGATCGCAAACAAGTGGGAATGAGCTGTGCACTTTACCACAAAAAAAAAAAAGACTGGCTGGAGGAGGACTTGGAGGAGGGGAAAAAGAGCATGTGGTGTTGAGCTCATTGCTGGAAAAAGGGGGGGGGGGCACCCTCTAGTTTAAGCCTAAGCTAGGTAAACGGTTTACTGTGTAGTACTGCACCTAGTAACAGGGGTACCTGTTTACTGTGGGACTGTATCTAGGACTAGTGGGTGACCTGATTAGTGGGCAGGGGTGCATCTTGGACTAATGTGGAACCTGGTGGTTCACCCAAGGAAACCAACTTGGAGGGGGATGGGACCACACGTCATTAGGGTCGGCATCTTTGGGAGGGTGGTGGGGTGCACAGGGTGTGGGGCGGCCATGATACTGGACTTGCAAGTTCGGTGGTTGCCCAGTGTGCTACCAGCTGGCACAGCTTAGACAGGAGGTTGAGGGGGATTAGGAGATAGCTGGGGGTATGGTTGGGCAATAGGGCAGGGGCTCTCCCACGGGGTTGCACCAAGCACTAGGGGTGGGGGTATAGGGAAAGGGGTGCAGGATAGTACTCCAGGGTCGCATGGGGACCCTGACAGAGGGGGGGCCCAAAAGAAGGACACTACCAAGGAAGCAGGCAGGTATCTGGGGACCCTCACAGAAGGGGGCCAAAAGGAGAACATTCTCAAGGAAGCAGGCAGCTGGCTGGGGCTGGGCAGAAGGAAGCAAGGTGGGGAGGTGGATTGGACCTTAAGCTCAGTAACCGCTTCAAATCTCTACTTCTGCTTGAGAAAGAGTGGGGTGATGTAGCCATGACAGGGGCGGATAGAGATGGAAAGGGAGTGGGGGGCAGGAGGTGGGGCCAGAAAGCAGAAAAAATAGGAAACTTGGAACACGGGAAAACAGGGAGCAGGTGATCAGAGCAGGAGGAGGGGTAGAGGGAGGAGAGTGCAGGAGAGGACCAAAGTACAAGGAAGATACAATGTGAGGGCTGAAAGTTTGGGTCAGGGGCACGACAGGGACAGGGAGGGAGGGAGGACGAGCCAGGCTAGTTTAGTGGGGTGAGGACCAGTTTGAGCAGTGACGGGGGGTAGCAGGACACAGAAGGATACTCGGAAGGAAAAGAGTCATAGGATCGGAGGGAGGGGTGGCCAGGGTAAATAAGGAGGGGGCGGCAGGTGGCACCCAGATAGGGGGAGGAACAAGGAGTCAGCTGGGGGAAGGGCCGGTAGAAAGGACGAGGGACATGGAAGGGGGTGAATGGAGGAAAAGGGGCTCTGAGTGCTCCTGTTGGGTGATTCCATGAGCAGGGGTATCAAATGGGATAGGGAGGGGGAAGCCTGCCCGGTTAGAACAAAATGCTTCCCTAGACTAATGGTGCACAGGGCCAAGCATGACATATATCAACTGGCAAAGGATTGTGGAGGGTTCCCAGACACACTGGTCCACTTGGGTACCAATGACATTGAGGGAAATAGTGAGTTAGAGATAAAGGCAAGGTTCAGGGAGCTAACCAGGGTTTGTCATGACATAGGATGCACAAGTTCCTTCTCGGAAATCCTGCCAGTGCTGAGGGCTAGTGGGGAACACAGGAAGATGATCAGGGAGATAAACCAGTGGCTCAGGGAGTGTGCGGGGCCAGAGGGTATGGGTTGATGGGGGACTGGGGGGAGACTTGGGAGGATAAGGGGCTGTATGCTAGGGATAGGCTCCATCTCAATTTGGAGGGGAAGGAGATCCTTAAGTTGAAAATAGAGGGGTTCGCTGGTGAAAGGTGGGGTTTAAACTTGTGAAGGGGGAGGGATGGGAGAAGAGGCTGTTGAGGGGGTTCCGATAAAGGAGGGACTCTGTCTCCACCCCCCAGGGAGCTGGAGGAATGCGGGAAAAGGACGACTGGTAAGGTGCAGACTGGGGGAAGACAGAATTCCCATGGGAACACCAGCAGGGGAAATGGGAGTATAGGGAAGGGTGGAAGGTAATCCTGCTAAATGCCAGGAGCTTGGGCAGTAAAACGTCTGAGCTCCAGGCGATGCTAACTGAGGGAGAGGTGGATGTGGCAGCGGTCACTGAGACCAGGTCCACCACAGGGCACGACTAGGACCTGAACCTGGAGGGTTACACCATGTTCAGGATGGACGGGGGAGGGTATAGCAATAATAGTCAGAAACTGCATTGGCATGGAGAAGTGGAGGGAGGCAGAGGGAACCGTGGAGGCGATTTGGGTTACCCTAACAACAAGGGGGGGGGGGCAAGAGTAAAAATAGGAGTGGTGTACAGACCCCCTGTGCTGGCAGAGGAACTGGAGAAGAGTCCGGTGGCAGATGTTGGGAGACACTGCAGATTGGGAAAGGGAAGGGTGGTGGTGTTGGGGGACTTAAACATGCCAAGAATGGACTGGGAGACTATGACATCCTCGGTGGCCAGGGAACAGAGGTTGTTGGATGTCTTTCAGGACACGTTCCTAACCCAGCAGGTGGGGGAACCGACCAGGGAGGCGCGGATACTGGATGTGGTCCTGGCAGACAGTGACCAGATTGGGGGCCTGGAGGTAAGGGACCTGTTGGCGGGGAGCGACCATGCCACAGTTTGGTTCTGCCTGGACCTAAGAGGGGTAGAAGGCTGCACAAAGATGGAGGTAACAGACTTCAGGGGAGCAGATTTAAAGGAAATGGGAAGGATCCTTAAGGAGCATTTAGATGAGATTGGGCCAGACATGGACGCTGACAGTAGGTGGGAAATCATCGGGGGGGGGGGGTGTGCAGAATGCTACCAGCACCTGTGCAAGAGTGAGACACAAATGCGGTAGGGCCCAAAAACCCTGCTGGTGGACCCGGAAGGTTCAGGAGGTGGCATGGGGAACGAAGGCGGCCTACAGGCATTTCAAGTGCTCATGGAGTGAAAGGGATCAAGGGGAGTACGAGCTGATGGCCAGAAGGGCCACTAGGGTGGTGAGGGCAGCTAAGGCAAGGAAGGAGCAGAACCTGGCCAGGGAAATTAGGAAAGGGAACAAGTGATTCTTTAGATACACAGGGGAAAAATGAAGGGTGAAGGAGCAGATTAGTAGGATTAAAACAGGGGAAGGATGGGCACAAGATCCGGTGGAGCAGGCTGAGTACTAAATGAGTACTTTGCCTCAGTTTTCACCAAGGAAAATGGGGAGCTGCATCATACATGGGAGAAGGCAGTGAAACTGGGGGGGGGGGCGCCTTACCGATCGGCGGGTCTGGGAAGGGGGGGTCCATCACTGGCAGGAAGTGGGAAGGCAAAGCACAGGGGACAAGGTAGCAGAGGTGGAAGTCACAGCAGAGAGAGAGAGGGAAGTCCTCAGGTCCCTTAAGATGGAGAAAGCACCTGGGCCAGATAAATTACATCCCAGAATGCTGAAGAAACTGGCGGATGTCCTGGCGAAACCTTTCACCATCTCTCTGAGGACAGGGTGGGTGCCCCAGGACTGGAAGGTGGCATATATAGTGCTTATCCATAAGGGTGGATCAAGGGAGGTGGCAGGGAACTACAGGCCCGTCAGTCTGATATCGGTGGTGGGCAAGGTGATGGAGAGTATCGTCAAGGAGACACTGGTTGGGGGGAACCTGGAAAAGTCAGGGTGCCTGGACGATAGACAGCATGGCTTCGTCCTGGGGAAATCGTGTCAGACAAACCTTGTGGAGTTCTATGATTGGGTGACGAGTGCCTTGGACTTGGGCAGGCCAGTAGACATCCTCTTTCTTGACTTCAGCAAGGTGCTTGACTCTGTTCCTCACAGGGGCCTGCTGGATAAGCTGGGGGAAATGGGGGTGGGGAACCACATCAGCTGCATAGGGAATTGGCTACAGGACAGGTTGGCGAGATAGTCTCATCCCCAAGGAGGGTCATTAGTGGGGTCCCTCAGGGATCGGTCCTTGGGCCCCTCCTGTTCAATGCCTACATCTCTGACATAAGGAAGGGTATCAGGAATGAGATGAGTCTCTTTGCGGATGACTCAGAACTGGGGGCGGTGGTGGATGAGGACAAGGGGAGGGTGGCCCTACAGGGGGACCTGGAGGCTCTGGAAAGGTGGTCTAGAAAGTGGAAGCTAAGGTTCAATGTAGGGAAGTGCAAGGTACTACACCTGGGAGCCAGAAACCTGGGCCAAGTGTACACCGGTGGGGGGGGGGATGCTACAAGTCTTGATGGCTGAGAGGGACCCTGGTGGTGGTGGTGGATGCCAAGATGAACAACTCTGGAGACTTGCAGGAGGGCAGCGGCCAAGGCCAACAGGATGTTGGGATGTATCACTAAGGGGATCACCTCCAGGAGGAGGGAAGTGATACTCCCTCCTTATAACTGCTTGGTGAGGCCGCACCTCAAGTACTGCGTGCAGTTTTGGAGGCCACACTTAAAGAGGGACATTGAACTCCTGGAGAGGGTCCAGAGAAGGGCAACCAAAATGATTTGGGGCTTGGGGGACAGGACCTATGGGGAGAGGCTCGAAGAGCTAAATATGTACACATTGGAAGAGAGAAGGGACCGAAGGTCTTCAGGTACATGAAGAGGGTAAATGGGGAGGCACAGTCAGGGAGCTCCGAAGGAAGATGGGGGGGCAACTAGAGGGCATGGGTGGAAGCTGGAGGAGGGGTAATTCAGGGGAGAAAGGAGGAGGTGCTACTTCACTGAGAGGGTGGTGGAGCCATGGAATGTACTGCCCGGGGGGCTGGTGGAGGCAGAGACGATGGAGGGGTTCAAGAGGAGGTGGGACAAGTACAGGGGAAGGGTTCAGGAAGTAAAGTCCAGTGCAGCGAGAATATCCAGGAATGGGAAGGGAGATGCCCGAGAGGGCAAGGGGGGCAGCAAGGTCAGCTCCCAGGGTGAGGGCTGACCAAATGAGCAGACGCAAAAAAGACAGATAGGCCTATTCTGCTGGCATTTTAGTATGTTAGTTAACTTTGGCAAAATGTTAAAAATAAGGTCATAGCACTAAGCAGCAGTAGAGTTGTATCTTAGGCTCCAGTGTTTGGCTAAGAAAGTCAGTGGCTGCAGGCATCCATACTAACATACTAAAGGCCAGCAGAATAGGCCAAATGGTCTGTCTCGTCTGCTCGAAAACCAGCAACCTAATGGCTGCTCACCTTCCCACCCCCCCCAGCCCCCGAGAGGGTCTTCTTTGGTTTCAGTTTCCCCTTGTACCTGTCCCACCCCTTCTTGAAGCCCTCCACTGTGCCCTCCTCCACCAGCCTCCCAGGCAGCGCATTCCACGGCTCCACTACCCCCTCAGTGAAATAATGCCTCTTATGCTCACCCCTGTAATTTCCCCCCTCCAGCTTCCACTCATGGCCCCAGGTTGTTCCCCACTTTAGCCTAAACAGTTCCTTGGTTCCACTCCTGGTTATTCCTTTTACATACTTGAAAACCTTTATCATGTCATATCCTGGCCTGACGAAGGCATTATATAGAGGGAGGATCACCTCCTTCCTTCTGGATGTAATCCCCGTGGCTATGCAACCCAGTATCCTGTTTGCTTTGGCTGCAGTTCTTCTACAATTTTCAGAGTTATTCATTCTGACATCTACCACCACCCCTAAATCCCTTTCTCCCAACGTGGCTAGCAGTGTGACCCCAAGTGAATACATGGCCTGGGTTTTGACTCCCAAATGAAGTACCCTACATTTCCGGCATTAAATTTCAGTCCCCACCTCCTTGACCAATCCCAGATCCAGTGGGTAAGGGGACTTGGTTTAAAGGTGTGATGTGTGTGTTTGGGTGGGGGACCACCCACAGAGACAGGTTTGCACTGACATTACTATTATTTAGAGTAAAATGCCACTAGGTTGAACAAGCTAGCAATAAATACTTCCCAATCCTAAAACTTATATGGACCACTGATTACAATTAACTGGTGGCTTCCCCATGATATTCAGCACAAATCTCACTGTTTATACTTTAAATAAAGGGGACTAGCCAAAAAACAAATGCACATTCTGTACCATTAAATGTAGCAGGTGCTACATAAAGCAAATTCATGATAGTATCAACACAGCGCAGTACAAGGACTCCAGTGTTGACAACCTCTACATGTGCAATATGTAATGCTGGATTTTGTGATTATTTTACAATACATAAAAAGAAAGGAGAGACAGATTTACATCACGTGCCAGACACATGAAATGGCACTATAAAAACGATACGTTTATGTGGCAGTGAAACAATGGATATAGTTAATAAGGCAATAAATTGACTTGTGACATAAATATGCGCATGACATGAACCAGAAGTTCATCACAATCCCACTGAAATCAGGCACAGATTGAATGCGGATTCTGTTTTAACGTTAGGCTTCCACTCAGGCAGAGGACATCAAAGGAAACCATTCTTGAATGAAAAACAAGAAACCACACAAAGAAAGAAAGAAGGGCTAGCAAGAAAAGAGTTGCTTCTAAATACATTATTTAGTTTGAAGTAAAATATTTGGAAGCACTGAAAGACGCTTGCAATAACATCAGGAACAGCACTGGGCCGAGTCAGTGAAGACGCTCGATGTGATTGCTATTATAAAAAACACTTCATTCTAAATTTTCATTCTTTTGATCTATTGCTTGTGATGCATTTTTTAAGTATATTCTTGATATCTGTTATTTACTTATCTATTGTTTACCTTGTTTTGGTTTTGTACTACTGACGTAGAACCTTTGTGAAAGAGTTGTACTGCTCAAACGTGCTGTAATCCAAGATTCAATAAATAAAAAAAATAAACAAATATTGACAATAAGAAAAGAAGTCTATTTGGATGATTTAGAAAACAGTTAATGCGTATCTACACACTTTTTTTTATTTTTGCAAATACAAACTCATACAGGATCAGGAAAATAAGCAGCACAAAATAGTGTACATACTTCCAAAAAGTTGATACACATATTCAATATCCTGTATTCTTGAAAAATAAACTGGGGGGGGGCGCAAAACAGAGAAATGTAAAAATCAATGCTAGCCTCTTCGATGGCTAAGGTGGTTCCAGTAGGGAGAATGCACAGGAAAGAAACACACAGTCAACAATGAGTTTAAACCGGTGAAGATTCCTACACAGTGCTCCCCACCCACCCAATGAATATACAGCAATATCCCTATAGTCAGCCAAACCTGCTAATTGGAAAATAAACTTGCACCAACTATAATTTCCTAACAAGATTCTAAAAGGCACATGTCATTTTAATTCAATGCACTTAGTAACTGCAACAGCAAGCATAAGGGGGCCAAACTGGAATATTGTGTCCAGTTCTGGAGGTCCCACCTGCTTAAGGACATTGACACGGTGGAGGTAGTTCAGAGGAGGGCGACCAAAATGATGCAAGGGCTACATGACAAACCCTATGAGACTAAGCTGATGGAACTGAATACGTACTATCAGGAATGGAGAGGGGAATATGACAAGCTCTTAAGTACCTCACGGGGAGAAATAAGGTACAGAAAAATGCCTTTTTGTTTTTTTTTGTTTTTTTTTGAGAAAAGGTTGCACAAGGACGAGGGGCCACATAATGAAATTGGCAAGAGGGAAATTCAGGGAGAACGTGAGGAAGCATTTCTTCACAGAAAGGGTGGTGGACAAGTGGAATAGCCTGCTGGCAGAGGTGGCGGGGGCAGAAACAATAAATGGATTTAATACTGCTTGGGCTATTCATAGGAGACTACTGGTAGAAGAGAAGGGGGACAACCCAATACAGGCTGAGCATACGACAGCACAGTGATGGGAGGTATTGGGGCAGACTAGGTGGGCCGAAAGCCCCCATCTGCCAACCGGTTTCTATGTTTCTAAACTCCATAGATGTACTGTGTCACAGATGGCCACATGGTCGACACCATTTTGAATCATGCCCAGAAATATAAAGCACCCTCCAGTGTCCAAACTATTTTCCAAAACAAATAAAAAGGAAAATTACCCTTTAAACATTAGTCAGCAAACTTCACCCAGTCTCAGTCACTGTACAGTACTTGGTCCTTAAAGTACCACTATACCGATGGCTCTGTTCCAGATGGACACTTCAGCAGTCTTCCAGGTGTTCCTCCTGTTCCTCCAATTCAGCGGCTCACCTGGCAGCAAATTCCTCTTCCATTTTGGCAACCCATCTGCCAGCATCTCCCAGGTCTCAGAACGCACACAATTTTCCTCCTTACATGACCTGGAGACATGCTGCCCATAGGAAGGCATGCACAATACCCAGGGCTAACAGGTGCTGGCGAATGGTGCCACATTTCCTGCCTATCGCTTTGCACCAGCACAAGGAGGGAGAAATAAAGGAAGGCATAGTGAAGGCAACAAGCCTGTGTGTGAAAGGAGTAAAAGCAGGAAGAAAAAAAGACCACTATGGTACTCTAGAGAGGTGGCCGTGAAGGTGGCATAAAGAAACAGGGAGAGAAGGAGGATACGGAGCTATACCAAGTAAAACACAGGGAAGCAGGGAGGGCAGTGAGGTAAGCAAATTGCACATAGAGGAAAGGATAGTCAAAGGAGTGGCAGAAGGGGACACAAGACCTCCTTCAGGTACATAAGCAAAAAAAGGAAGGCAAGGGGAGGAATAGCAAGGATAAGGATGTTGGTAGATGGTGACTGTGCAGAGGAGGATCAGGAAAAAAAGCGGACATCCTGAACAGGTACTTGTGCTCAGCCTTCACACTGGAGGAAGCAGAGACGGACCAACAAGAAGCAACAGGAACGCGGGGGGCGGGGCGCGCGGAAGGCAAGTCCATTTTTTTGGACAAAGAGTCCTGAAGAGAACTGAAAATCTTAAAGTGGACAAGGCCATGGGACCAAATGGGATACATCAGAAGTGCCAAGGGAAGTCAGGCAGGAGCAGGATACAGGGCTGCCAGCTGTGGGAAGATGTGGTCTCCCTAAGTGCTGTTTATTCCCTTGCACAATCCTTCGCTGGTAGTAAGCACAGGGTGGGGGGGGGGAACCACACACACAGTTTCTGCTCGAAAGCTGAGGGGAGATGTAGTCTCCCTAACTCCTTGTAGAAAGCGCGGGGAAATAGCCTCACGAAGAGATGGGGCCCATTCTCCTTAAGTTCAGAAGCACTCCGGTGCTGTTCTGACCCCCTAAAAATATATGTTGCGTGTTACTGAGCACTCCGGGCCCGTTCCGCTTCCCTGAAAATCAAATCACTCCGGTGCCCGTTTTGATTCCCTGAAACATACTTTCCACTGCACTAAGTAGCATTTCAGCCCTAGTGCAGATGTGCAGGGAAAAAACAACCCAGTGAAAATAGGGCCAGACTGTGCAGCTTGCAAGGCTGAGACTGGCACCCACCCTGGGATTCTTAAATACAGCGATTTCTGCTCCTCATTGAAACATTTCTTAACTTACAGTCTGCTATCTTCAGCTCTGCCACATGGCAGAGTTCTACTTGCAGAGTACCTGCCAGACTGAAGGCAGGAAGTAAACTGAGGGAGACAAGAAGTGGAGGGCTGGATGTCCCCTGCTGTAGAGGTCCGATTCCTGCCTGTCAATCAACATCAGGAGGTACAGCCCAGGAGTAAGGACCCCAGAGACCAGCTTAGGAGAGAGAAATAAGGGATTTCAGGGGACTGAAGGAGAGCTGACATAGTTACACTTCGTAAGAGCAGTTGCAGCGAGGGGTCTTGTAACTTCAGACCGACCCATCAGTCTCATATCAGCTGTGGAGACATTAATGGAAACCCTGTTAAAAGAAAGGTTAGTGGAATATCTTGAATCCAATGGATTACAAAACCAAAGTCAGCATGGATTCACTAGGGAAGGTCATGCCAGACAAATCTGATCGATCGATTTCTTTGACTGGTTGACGAGGGAAATAGGGTGACCAGGGAAACAGATCTCAAATTTTAGGCAAAATGAACCTGCGAAGGTGATTAGAAGAGGGGATTTGCAATGCTGGCATTTTCTGCCCCTGGCAGGCTTGTCTGAGGCCAAGACTGAAAATGCCTCTAATCCCATTTGACTCTGCGTACCCCCCCGGAGGATTCCTGATAATACGGGGGGGCTGTCTGTAAGAATGCTGAAGCCCCAATGGAACAGTGCTGCTGGCCCTTTAAGGGCAAAAAGCTGAGATGTTTAAACTGTTGATTAGTTAATATTTTCTTGCTCCCATAGTGCTTTCTTGCTCACCTATTGCTTTGGGGGCCTGCAGTATCGTGAAACTGTTTATTCTTGAGCAGTACACCTTGACGAGATAGCACTGAAACGTCGACGAGTGGCTGAAATAGTCAGGAAGCCAGCCACTGACGGGAGAAAAATGGCCCTACTGTTGACGAGGAGAGAATCCTCTCAGAGCTCTGAGCTGCTAATACTGTCCGATCGCCATAAAAATGGCATTCGTTGACAAAATCCATGCCGTTGATGAAATCCACCAGTAGACGAACTCCAAGGCTACAATGAACACTGGGTTGGGCCCAGAATCGCAGGAAAAATGTCCGCAGTAAAGTGGGGCCTGTCTGTGCAGCTTGCAAGGCTGAGACTGGGGCCAACGCAGGAGTGCTCTAAAGTGCTGCAGAGCACCTGCTAGTTGGAAAGCAGGAAGTAAACTGGTGGAAACAAGAAATGGAGGGCTGGATATCCCCAGCTGCAGAGCTTAGTTCCTGCCTGCATAAAAGCATCAGAAGGTACAGCCCATCTGTATGGAAGCTCGGGAGACCAGATCTGGAGAGACAGAATAGATCATGGACATGGCCTTCTTGGACTCCAGCAAGGCCTTCAACAATGTGCCACATAACATAGGAGACCGATAAAGAAATTGGATAGTCTGAGGATGGGAGCCAAAGTTGTAATCTGGGTTAAAAAAAAAAAAAAAAACACAACTGGTTAATGGATACGCAGCAGAGGATAGTGGTAAACGGCACTCACTCTAATGAGGGAGGATAAGTGACCAGCGGGGTGCCACAGGGTTCGGTACTGGGACCAGTCCTGCTCGCCATCTTCATAAGTAACATCACAGAAGAACTTGAAAGGAAGGTATGCATTTTGTAGACAACACCAAGATCTATAACATGGTGGACACAGGAGGGGGTGGAGAAAATGAGTAGGGACCTTAGAAAACTTGGAGTGGTCAAGGATATGGCAGCTGGGGTACAATGCCAAAAAGTGCAAAATCATACACCTGGGACACAGAAACCCAGGAGCTAAGTACACAGTGGGGGTAGGGAAGTACTGTGTCACCGAGCATGAAAGTGACGCTGAGATTTTAATATTTGATAAACTCAAAAGTTACAAGGCTGTCTGTGTGGAAAGGCAGTCAGCAGGGCCAGTGGGATACTGGGGTGTAAAGGGAGTGGTATCACAAGCGGAAGGAGGGAGGTGGTATTACCACTGTTTAGATCATTGCTGAGACGACACCCTGCATACTGTGTACTTAGTTCTGGAGGTCGCATCTCAGAAAAGACACAGACAAAGTAGAGGAGTCCACAGGAGGGCAACTAAAATGGTACAGGGGTTGCATGAACAAAATGCACAGGGATCTCAACAAGTACACACTGGAGGAGAGGAGGGAGAGGGGAGAGATGATAGAAACCTACAAGTACCTCATGGGGGTAAACGGGGTACGGGTGGGGAGCCTGATTCAAATGAAAAAGTGCAATAGAACAAGAGGGTATGCAAAGCTAAAAGGGGGTGGTGGAATTTAGGAGAGACGTGAGGTAAAACTACTTCAAAATGAGTTGTTGACACCTGGAACAGCTTACCACCAGAGGTAGTAGGAGCAAAAACACTGGGGAGAGGGGTGTTCAAACATGCATGGGATAGGCACAGGGGAATACTGGCAAACAAAAGGGGGGGCGGGGTTCAGACCAGTTAGGCTCTGCTGAGACAAAACAGGCAGGGAACAACTAGGCAGACTGGGTGGACCAAGCAGTCATTTTCTGCTGACAAGTCTAGGTTTGTACATTGCACAACCCCACCCCACCCCAAGTCATCAATTCCCATCTGTGGATAGCAACAGGGGTGAGCCTGACCGTGTACCTGACTTTCGAAAGGCATGTGAGAGGAGGTAATACCAAGAATAAAGAAATGTGAGACATGCTATTATTTTGACAGGAGTAATCCCATCAACATCGAATCTAGAAAATCAGCTCTACTAGCTCTTTAAGATTCTTGAAACAACTTCTAGAGTTCCTTTCTTGAAAGGACCCAATGTGAGTACCTCGGTGCAGTGGGTGTTAGGTCCTTTAATTCAGCTGCATTCTAAAGGGCATTATACAATGGGCACAGAACAAAATGCTGCGTTCTGATTGGTTGGTTGGCACCTTTTCACTGTGATAAATCCTCCAGTGTACCCACTTGAAAAGGTGCCAGCTGCCAATCTGCCGAATCTGTAAGTCTCCTCAAGATCTCACTGAGCATGCCAATCCTGTCTAGCACAACTCCTTCACACATGAAACATCAAAGCAACCGGCCGCCATACTAACTAGATGGTTATTTCAAAGAAAAAAAACCAAAAAACTCACAGCAGTATTCTAACTTATTTTTTCAAAGTTACTTCACCCTCAATTACAGGCTCCTTCGCTCAGTTTCTCTCTCTTGCTGCTCGCTCGTCTGCTTTAGTCAGCAGCTCCACACATCAAATCTGCCACCAGCTCTTACCTCTGTCCTCTCCCAGCGAAAGAGCAAGTGTGTGTGTGTGGGGGGGGGACACACGCAAAGAAACAATGTTAACATCATTTCCCCAACCCTGAAGTGCAAGAGGGCCAGGGAAGGCTATCATACATGAGAGTAGCACTATACGCTGCCTAGAACGGTTCCCTGCATACCGCAGAAACTGAGCCAGTACTTCAGATGCTCCTGCACACGTGCACTACCCCCTAGCAATCCAAGATAGCAACCATGAACTATTTGTTCTCGTCCAGCAACAAACTAAATAAAAATAACTATCTAAAACATTTTTATCAGATTATAAATAAACAGGGAAAAAAAAGGGATACATTGTATAATAGGAATATACCCCTCCAGGGAGTGGATATATGGGTGGATTTACCACGCTTGATGTGGTTAAGTCACTTGGCTGTGCCTCATGACCAAACCACATCAAGCGTGGTAAATCCACCCATATATCCACTCCCTGTCGTGGTATACTGCTTAAGTCTGAAGCCCCATAGCGGTTTTGATAATTACCACCAGAACGATTTTAAAAAAGTCATCTTGGCATGACAACACACTTTTTTATTGCTTTCATATTTACTCCTTTGCCTATTATTCTGATCACCTGCTGTAGTTTGCAATTGTAGAGACCTTGTGCTCAATTTGCTTTCCAATTAATATACTGAATTTAGCCAAATGACAAAACTCTTAGCCAAACCTTACAAAACTACTGAAACTGGATCTGCATTATATGGATTTGTAAATAAGCAATTTGGCTTTGAATAAAGCTAGCTGTAGCTACAGTTTTTTTTTTTTGTCTTGTTAGCAAAAATGTACCCTTCGATTCAGTGAGTTTTTTCCTCCTACATTTCTAATGCAACTTTGATAACTTATTACACTGTTGCTTTCATCAACATTCATCTAAAATGGTGCTCTCTGCAAATAGCATCACCAAAACTTTATCAGAAACAATCTTTTTCAATACAAACCCATAAGGACCAGTTTATTTTGTTGTTCTAAACAAGACCGACATCACTGAAATGGTTCCACTGTTCCTTCCAAAAGATGGCGACTTTGTTGGAAGCAGACTGCTTCATCCGGTATCTCCTTCACGATATTGAAGCTTAAATAATTCCTTTGGCAGACTAGGTGGGCCAAGTGGTCCTTATCTGCCGTCAAAGTCTATGTTTCTATGTTTCTTATTTGCTTTGCAAATCAGAATCTGAATACATACTTACAGTATATAAATGCAACTAAAGCTGCTGAGGTAATCACCAATGGTAAATAAAACGACAAAACTTACGTTTCAAAGCAACGATCCACATTGTCAGACATCAACAGTAGCATGCACAGCTGTTCCAGTGCTATTAACTGCATGTCCCTTTCATCCCCCTGTCCCATTTGTAGCCATTCCAGCAAGGTGTCTGGGTCCACATCTGCCATGGTTTGCAAATAGGATGTCTGATCACGATAACACTTCCAGGTAAAATGATATACGAAATCTTCAAGTTACGAAATCCCAATCACAGAAGTTCTTGTAAAAGAAAAACTTCACTTCCCTTGCAGGCAGCTTCAGTCTTTCCACAGCCCTCACCTAGATAAAATGAAAAAAATTAGAATAAAGCAAGAGTCTTTTTACTGCTTTTATGAAAAGTGGAATCCAACAGCTATTTTTACCCATATTTTAGTCCACCTTTTCCAGGTTAAGATATCAGGTCAAACTATCTTTCAGGGAACCAAACCCAAGAGTGTAAACTGATTATGTTACTATTTAACTTGAAACCGGAGTCCAGCCTTCTCTACAACTACTTTACATCCCAGTACTGCTTTCTAGACAGACTCAAAGTTTTTCCCCATCCATGATAGCTTATTTTAAGCTTGTGTTTATTCATCTATACCCAAAGCCTCCAGAGCTAGTTGAAGCTACAAATGTATTTGGTTTACAAATGATCTTCAAACAGCCAAACATGGGTCTAGTATATGGATCTAAGGCTCTGACACCAATTCCAGAAGGAAAAATTACTCACCTTAGTAATGTTGTTTCTTCTAATGGAGTCTTGCTGTATTCCAACATATGCAGTGATGTCCAACCTTTGAACTGCCCCGGAGATGAAAGAGTTAACTTTCCATGCCAGGCATGGAACGCTGAGCTCGAGCTCGGTTGAGACTCTGTCTGTTGCTGTTTGAACTCAAACCGTCAGATCTTTACGAGCTATACTCACTGGGTGTCTTGTGTGGAAACTGTAAACTTACACTAGCCAACTGGTTACTAAATATAATAAAAATATTTTTGGTCCAAAAAAAGACTCAAGTCAGGAAACCCAAAAATAAAACAAAACACAACACCCACACACCCAAACTAAGGGGTGAGAAAAGAAGGGTGGGGCACCTCCCGAGTGCCAACACTGCTACTCCCCATCCCAAAAACCAGGTTCTGAGAGGGGAGGCAGTGGGGGAGGTCAGAATACAGCAAGACTCCATTAGAAGAAACAACATTACTAAGCCAAGTAATTTTTTCTTCAAACAACATGAAGTCTTGCTGTATTCTGATATATGCAGACTACCAAGCAGTACCTCCACGGAGGAGGGACAGAACCTATTTTGGAAGTAGGCTCTGAAGCACTGCTGTGCCAAACCGAGCATCACTCCTAGCCTGGATATCCAGAGAGTAATGCTTGGTAAAAGTGCGTACTGTTTTCCAGGTGGCTGCTTGACAAATCTCTAAGATAGGAATATCCCTGGCAGCAGCCAGGGATGCAGCTGTACCTCTGGTAGAGTAAGCCCTCAGGCCTGAGGGTGGGATCCTACCTAGTTTTTCACAGCAACATTGAATGCAAGAGATAATGCACCTGGCAATAGATCTCAGTGGCAGGTTTTCCCTTACCAACCTCACCATAAGTGAGGAACAGTTGGAGGGAGTCAAACCTGTGACCCTTGGTGCACTCTATGTAGTAGCTATGGGCCCTTTTCACATCCAAACTGTGCAGCCTCCTCTCCCCAGAGGAATGGTCAGTGAAGAAAACAGGGAGACATATAGACTGGTTAAGGTGGAAATCTGAAACCACCTTAGGCAAAAACTTCCTATTAGTCCTGAGGACCACCTTATCTCTACGGAAAGAGATAAAATCAGGCTCCACTGACAGGGCCTGTAACTCACTTATGCGTCTGGCAGAAGTGATGGCCACCATGAAAACAGTTTTCCAAGTCAAGTACTTAAACTCTGCTGAGGACAAAGGCTCAAAAGGGGGGTTGCATAAGCTGAGCAATGCAAACATTAAGGTCACAAGCAGGGGCAGAGTCCCTGAAGGGAGGATAGGTATGCAGCAATCCCTTGAAAAATTTAGAAAATACAGGATAAGCTGAAAGGGAAGAGTGCTTGTCTGCTGAGAGGAAGGCAGACAGAGCTGCCAGATGCACTCAGTGTAGCTGGTCTGAGTCCCCAAGCTATTAAGATGAACCATATAGTCAAGGACTGTGGGCAGGCCAGCAGACTCTGGAGAAATATGCTTCCCAGAGCACCATATAGTAAATCTTTTCCACTTGGAATTGTAAGTGTTTCCGGTGGAAGGCTTTCGAGAAACCTTTAAGATATCCAGAACACCTTGAGAGAGGTGCAAATCAGCAAACTCTAACTCTTCAAGAGCCAAGCCTTGAGATTGAGAGATCTGAGATTCGGATACCAAACCCTCCCCTGAGCACGTTAACAGGTTGTACTTTCTGGGAAGAGACAGGGGAAGGTGGACTGCTAAGGACAAGAGAGGGTACCAGGGCTGTCTGGCCCAGTCTGGAGCAATCAGAATCACCTTGCAGGGTTGAGACGTGATTTTGACTAGTACCTTGAAAAGGAGAGGGAAGGGGGGGTAGCATACAGGAACTTCCCTTCCCAATTGAGAACTAGGGTATCCAGGGGGGACTGAGCCCAACACTGGGGGCCTGCAGCAAAAGAGAGGAAGTTGGTGATTGTCTGGGGCTGCAAAAAGATCTATCTGTGGGGTGCCCCATCTGGAGAAGATCACCTTCAGAATTAGGGGATCCAGGGACCATTCGTGATGGCCCTGAGATATCCTGCTGACAGCATCTGCCAGGACATTGTCCTTCCCTGGGAGGTGCACTGCTGTAAGAGGGGTGTTCAGGGAATAGGCCAGAGACCACAACTTCATTGCCTCTGTGCACAAGGCCGTAGACAGAGTGCCCCCTTGCTTGTTGATATACCACATTGTGGTGGTATTGTCTGTCCTGATCTGAACTACTTTGTTCTGAACAGACTTAGAAAAACCTTGAAGTGCTAGAAACACTGCTCTGAGTTCTAACAGACTGATGTGAAGCAGAGATTCCCGAGGAGACCACAACCCTTGGATGGTCAGGTCCCCCCAAGTGGGCTCCCCACCCCAAGAAGGAGGCATCTGTAGTAAGGATTAGAGAATGAGACTGAGTGACAAAAGGAACTCCCCATCTTAGATTGTCCTGATCCTGCCACCACTGTAATGCCTGGATCAGGGTTCGAGTCACTGGGATTAGTTTGGTCAGAGGATCCTTTTTCTAAGACCAGAAGGCTCTCAAGTGGAACTGAATGTCCCTCATTTGAAATCTTGCCCCCTGGACCACTGCTGTAGAGGCAGCCATGTGTCCCAGGAGCTGCAGAAAATGCCTTGCTGGTCGAGACACCGAGAGGGTGAATGAAGAGGCCAGTGAGACAAGGGTCCTTGCCCTGTCCAGGGGAAGGAAAGCTCTTGCCTTTACTGTATCCAGCTCTGCCCCTATGAAGGTGAGGAGCTGCACAGGCTTTAGAACTGACTTTGAAAAATCCAGAAGGAAACCTAGAGAAGTGAGCAGTTGCTGAGTTATCTGTAGGTGTGACTTGACTTGGTCTGGAGACTGGCCTACTATGAGCCAGTCGTCCAGGTATGGAAAGATAGAGATCTTTTTTTCTCCTTAGGAAGGCAACCACTACTGCCAGGTATTTTGTGAACACCCTTGGAGCAGAAGTTACCCGAAGGGCATTGCTCTGAATTGGTAATGGCCTGAGGGCAGCTCGAACCTGAGGTACTTCCGGTGGGAGCTTCTGATGAGAATATGGAAATAGGCATCCTTGAGGTCCAGGGAAACTAGCCAGTCCCCTGGCCTTAGAGAGGGTAGAATTATTCCCAGAGTTACCATTTTGAACTTTGGCTTTAAAAGGTGCTTGTTTAAATATCTGAGATCCAGGATGGGCCACCATTCTCCTGTCTTTTGTGGGGTTAGGAAGCACCTGGAGTACAATCCTTTTCCCTTGTGTAGGGGTGGAACCCTCGCTATGGCTCTCAGAGCCAAGAGGGAAGAGACCTCTGCCTCTAGAGCAAGTGCCTCTGAAGGACTTGCAGGTGGAAAGGATCTGGTTCTTATCTTTGGAAATTTTTTGAAGCTGAGAACCAGTTCCTGGCTTACTACTTCTAGGACCCATTTGTCTGATGTTAAAGACATCCAGTCCTGGACAAAGTAAGCCAGCCTGCCCCCTACAGGTGGTGGAGAATCGGCCCTTGCAAACCTATCACGGTGTCTGTTTGGCAGGGGCTTTAGGCTGAGGGGTGGAAGCAGGCCTGCTTGTAGCCCGTCTGCCTCTCCCTCTAAAGAACCCCATATGAGCATAAGCAGAAGAGGAGACCTGGGCTTGGTAGAAAGGCCTATGAAAAGGCCTGCTCCTGGAATGCTGCCTCTGGGGAGTGGCTTGCCTTTCCTTGGCCTGAGCACTCCTATAGGTGGTCCTGTATTCATCCATTTTCTTCATGTAGTTCTCCGTTTGCTCCCCAAACAGAGAATTACCCACAACAGGAAAATCCATGGCCTTAGTCTGGGTATCCTGAGACAGGCTAGTACATCTGAGCCAAGCCATCCTACGAAGGGCCACAGATGTAGCCATGACTCTAGATGAAACATCACTGGAGTCCACTGCAGCATGGAATTGCACCTTGGATGCCTCAATACCATCCGCAGCCACCTGCTCCAGCTCCTTGGCAAGCTGGCCAGGGACCTGTTTAAGCTAAGGCCATTACAGTGTCCCATCTAGATTTCTGATATCTAGCTGTATAGGCCATATAATTAGCCTGCCTTAGTCCCAAGGATGCTACCATGTACTGTTTCTTTGCCATTGCATCCATCCTCCTGGAGTCCTTATCTGGGGTGTGTGAAGCCAAGGGTATATTTGCCTTATCAGAGGCAGCAGCCTGCACTACCCCAACATGGCTGCATTGCTGGGTAAGGAACTCCGTATCTGAGCCTGAGAGAGTATACCTCTTGTCCATAGGAGGTATAGAATTAGGAGTCTTTAAAATTTTTATTGTCTGTTTCCCAAAGGACTTATGAAGGGGAATAGACAGCCTCCTGGACTCTGGGATATCCATCATTTCAACATAGTCAGGCTCCTCCTGGTCGTCCACAGCTTCTTCCATAGGAAGCTGAAGAGTTTCAGCCACTTTTTTGTAGAACATAAAATGGGAAGGGGACTCAGAAAGCCTAGGAGGAGAAACCCCTGAAGGTCTGTCTGGGGAGATGTCCGGGTCAATGGGCACATCCAGACTTTCGTAATCACAATCACTATCCTCATACTCTCCTTCCTCCTCTTCCGGTTCATAAAAATCTTCTAAATTATAAACTGGAACCGAGGGAACCGACCGAACCGAGCCCCTTCCCGATGGTGCCGGTTCGGTCGGAACCGGGGTTAGCGACTAAACAATCCTTATCGCTTTGGCTATTTCATCAGCGGTCGGAGAAAGAAGTTGTGGATCCGCACCGGCTGACTTATCCCTTCTTTTTCTTTTAACCGGAACCGACTCCTCAGAGTCAGTTCTACTTTTGCCCGAAGAAGTTTCGCCCTGGTCAGAGGGCACTCCTTCTGGTTCGGTTGGAACCAAACCGGGCTGGCCATCCAGGTCAGCGGACTTCTTGGCCTCCCTCTCCTGAGCCTACCAACTCTCTTTTGCAGGGTAGCTGCAGGAAAATTCTTACAAATCTGGCGTTTGAATCGGGTGGTCAAACCCCAGACAATAAACAGGTGGTGTGGGGGTCCATGTAGCAAAACTACACACACACTATATACACACACTACAGATTTTGGAAACCCAGTGGGCCCGTTTTTCTTTTGGGTTTCTCAGACATAGCCAGTCCTAACAAACTTACCTTTTCACGGCAATCCGCCAGGCAAGACACCCTTATTGGTTCCTGACCGTGTTACGGGTCGTGGAAAAAAACGTAATGAATCCGTTTTTTTTTTTTAGAACCGATAAGGACCAGTTCCCACACTCTAAAAGTAGAATAAACTTTTTTGAACAAACCTGATCGGTTCAAACCGAACCGATCCCACGTTTACAAGTTCCACACAAAAGAATGAGAAAATAAACCTATCTAATACTCACGATACCACAGAGAGACTGAACCGACAGGTTAACGGATTAAATTCAGTCAAAAACCGAGGAAAACGGCACTTTAACCGATAAACTTGAACTAAGCAAAGGAGAAATCTCCGGAGCGACTGTTCAGTGAGGCGGAATAAAGAATCTGATGGTTTGAGTTCAAACAGCAACAGACAGTCTCTCAACCGAGCTCGAGCTCAGCGTTCCATGCCTGGCATGGAAAGTTAACTCTTTCATCTCCGGGGCAGTTCAAAGGTTGGACATCACTGCATATGTCAGAATACAGCAAGACTTCATGCTGTTTGAATTAACATTTTTGTGGGCACTGCATTCACTTTCCTAAATCCGTTTATTAATTTGAACAATGATCTACCAGAATAGCACAAAAGAGAAGGGATACAAACGTGTCTCAATACAGTGTGTTTGGAGCTACTACAGTGAGTTTTGCAGTGCAATTTGTGCCCTCCCTATTTCTCCCCTCCTCCCTCTCTCCCATACCACCCCTTCACCACCACTCTCTCTTTTCCCACTAACCCACTCCTAACAAAGCTTCACTGAGCTACCTATGACTTGTACTGTATAATTAACTCGCAACACAATTTCTTGACAATGCCTTTAGCTGCCATTACTGTAACCTTGTCTTTTTTTTTTTTTGGTTAAGTTCCACTGTAATGATTATGTTATGTTTTGTACCTTATTGTCTTGACGTGGAACCTTTGTAAAAGGGCCCTCGGCTCAAAGGTGTCATCCAAAATAAAAATAAATAAATAAATTAGATCAATTTGTTTGATTTTGTTTTTAAAAGGTCTCTCTAGTCACAGCAGCGGGGGTAGCTAAAGTAGGAAAAAAAAAACACTACAAAAACTGGTTGCAACATTGGCTACAGTCAATATCCATACACCATTAAAGTGCAAAGTTACAAACAGGTCATCTTCAGAACACAAGTAGCAGAGACCCCAAGGCACCAAGCAATCTCAAGGGTTTAGAACATACTCATACCTACCGTCAATGATAGTGCTACAGTGCAACAGGGAGCTCCTACCACTCTTGAGAACTGCCCTTTTCTTAAATCTGTTGCAACAGTTCTATTTCTTAGCCTAATCTATTCTTCACAATTTCTAGTCCATAAGGTTGGCCACCTATGGGAAACCCTTCCCTTTCTTGACTATGCTATAGTGTACTCTTTAATTTTCCTTTTCCCTCTCAGGTCCTCGTACAGGGAGGTTATTGTTGTGACCTCTAAGCTGATATAAAACAACAGGCTGTGTTCCTTGTTGTTGGATGTAGTATGCAATGGCGCTATGTCATAAAATACTTTTATACCTTCTGTGTATAAAACCTGTAAATGTTGAAAATACTATGGCACTAGGTGTTTTTGATAAAGATAAAAAGTTACTAGGGGATTGTATGATAAAAATGAAGTTAGTTGTGCTATTTAAAATGCATGCAAATTGCTGTAAACTGAACAAGTCTGAAATTTCACAGTGATCTGCATATATCCCATGATGCTCTGCATTATGGAAGTATGTGTGATGCGTTACTTTGAAACCTGGCTTATTATCAATGCCCTTTGGGGTAAGCCTTTTCAGTGCTTCTGCACGGAGGTTGTCTTTAGTTTTTTGTTTTTTTTTTTGTTTGTTTTATTTGAGCGCCCACCACCCAAGCAAACAAGGCCCACACAGGGGAGGCCAAATCTCAGCAGATAAGGGAGATCAGCGAGTCAGTAGGTGCTGGCTAAGTGTAGAGGAAAGTCTTACATAGTCTGTTGCTACAAACTGATGTACTGAAGAAGGGCTATGCCATTGCTGATGGTTATCTCCTACACTCTGAATAAATGTCACACAGAGACCATGTGTTGAACTTCAAGTTCGGTGTCTGGTCCATCTGCTATCCCACAACCCCTCCATAGACTTGGTGGGATAACTTGCTGGAACCATCTGGACTGGTCGAAGAGGGACGTTTTCTGGTAGATATCGCCCAGATATTCCAGGTGGACAGATGCACCAGGAGTTGCCAGAGGAGGACCTGGAGAAGAAAGTCTGTGGAGTTCTGACCAGAACCATGACCGACCTGCTGCCTGGACCGAACCCTGGGAGCTCAGAGGAAGGCCAAGCCTGAAGACGATGGAGATGCAAGAGGACGTGGAAGAATCGAGGGAACTGCATCCTCTTGAAGACGCTCCACCTGAGGACGTAGGGGAGTTGCTGAAATAGCTCTGCATAAAACAGGTGCAGATGGAAAGAGACACGGAGCAGAAAGAGATACGACCAGGGTTTGAAGACTAAAACATTTCAGTAAGGGGACAAAGTGTTGGTACTCCTTCCCTCCACAGAGAACAAACTACTCATGAAATGGCAGGGCCCCTTCACCATTTTGAGGCAAACAGGAGCAGTGAACTATGAGCTTGGCATGCCCAGAAAGAGACCCGCCCAGAAAATTTATCATGTGAACTTCATTAGGAAATGGCGTGGGAAGTCTAACCCCTCCCTTTATATCCATCCTGAAGTTAGGGAGTCAGAGCTGGAGGTTGTCTATGAAAAGCTAGAGCAGTCAGGACCACTGGAGGAGATTCAGATCAACACTGCATTACAGCCTCAGCAACAGAAAGATTTGCAGGGAATATTACACCATAATTGCCACGCAAGACAAGCCCATACACCAAAAGCCCTACAGACTGCCCATGAAGGTGAGGGATGAGGTGATTCAAGAAGTCAAAAAAAAAAAAAAAATGGAGCAGTTAGGTATAACTGTGCCCCCAAACAGTGCATGGTCTTCTCCCATGGTCACAGTGGACAAGAAAGAGGGTGGGACACGTCTATGCCTAGATTTTAGAAAGCTTAACAACGTGTCACTATTTGATGACTACCCAATGCCCCGAATAGATGACATCATTGACAGGCTAGGCAATGCACAGTATATCTCCACCCTGGACCTTACTAAGGGATATTGGCAAATCTCCTTGTCACCTGATTCACAAAATAAAACCACATTTAACACCCCAATCAGTTTATACCAGTTTGTCACAATGGACCACATACTAAGACCACACACTGAGTACTGTGCGGCTTATTTGGACGATATGGTCATATTCAGTCCCGACTGGGAAACCCATGTCAGACACTTGTCCCAAGTACTGAAAGCAATAAAGGAGTCAGGAATGACCATTAACAACCCTGCTAAGTATGCCCTAGCAAAGACAGAGACAAGATACCTAGGGTTCATTTTAGGAAACAGACAAGTGAAGCCTGAGGTACAGAAGGTTGCAGCAGTAGCAAACAGCCAAATACCTACCACAAAAAGGCACGCGAGATCTTTCCTAGGCTTGGCTGGTTATTTACAGGAGATTTATTCCTAATTTCTCAGCCATTGCTAGTCCTTAAACTGATCTCACTAAAAAGGAGGTGCCCGAATAAGGTTCGGTGGACCCCTATTTGTGATGAGGCATTTAGGAATATCAAGGCAATTCTATGTATAGCTCCTGTATTGAAAAGCACTGACTTCAACCAAGTGTTTGAAGTTCAAACCAATGCATCAGAGAAGGAACTGGGGCAGTCTTACTCTCTGAAAATAGATGGGAAAGAATATCCAATTGTGTATATCGGCAGGAAGCTGCATGAGAGGGAGAGAAGATATGCTACCATAGATAAAGAATGCTTAGCTCTGAAGTGGGCTATTGAGTCTCTGAAATATTACTTGTGGGGGGGCTGAATTTAAGGTTGTAACTGATCACAGCCACCCCTGCTGGTTGCACCAAATGAGAAAACAAATCCCTGTATAATGCGGTGGTACTGGACTTCAGCCTTATCGATTTACTGTGTCCTACAGGGCAGCGACAAAACATATAAATGCTGATTTAATGTCTAGATATGGTGCAGGAATTAATGTCAGTGAAATATGATGTACTGTCCCTAAAAGGGGGTAGTTCATGGAAGGTACCGTTAGTCTCTGTTGAGAAATGTGTTAATGCCACAGGATAAAGAATGATGATATCCACTACGTTTATGATAGAATGTTTTTTGTTAATAGGGACCCTGAGACAGAGCTTCTGAAGATGGATGGGTGGAAGCTCCATCCCTTCTTGGGACAGGAAGGTAGTAAGCAGTCTGCAATAACTGCCTCCCTCTTAAGGTGGGTGATATATGACAAGGAGCTCCTGCCACTCTTGAGGACCGACCTTTTCTTAAATCTGTTGCAACAGTTCTTCTATTTCTTAACCTAATCTATTCTTTATAATTTCTAGTCCATAAGAAGAAAGAAGTTAGGGGTCGGCATGGGGAGGGAGACAATTGAGCGTCCGAGGACAGCTCTCCTCTCCTGGGACCGGGGAGAAGAGACACACTCGGTGTCTGACTGGCCTCTGGTGGAAGCCGGAGGCATAGCAGACAGGAGCGCAGAAGGGGGTTGGGAAGTGGCAGACGTCAGCGGATACGCCGCAACATCAGGGCAGAGGCCACTTCCGCAGAACATCTGAAAATACCCTACGGCACTCCCACGCAGACGAAGCGCCAGGCCCCAATCCCCCTACCTGCCCCGGTGACCGGCATCCTGACGAGACAAGGAATTAGGGGTGCTTGCCTCCCCACCTGCTCCCCCGCCTGGGGGTAAGCTGCACACGTGGAGGACAGACCGCCATGGGATCTAGGAGGTGGGGACTAGAACGGCCACAGGCGACTCCCGAAGAGAGGGGAGTGCTGTGGGAGGAAGGCGCATAAATAGAGGAAAAAAAAAAAAGAAGAAACTGAAGATGGGGTGGTATACAGGCCCCCTGCAATAGAGGAGGCTCTGGAGAATAAGTTGTTTGAGAACATCAAGGGTCACTGTGACCTTGGAAAGGGTTGGGTGGTAGTTAGAGGTGATCTTAATATGCCAGGGGCGGACTGGGACACCATGACATCCTCTGTGACCAGGGAACAGAGACTGATGGATGTCTCGTCTTTCAGGATGCCTTCCTGGTCCAACAGGTGGGGGAACCTACTAGAGAGGGGCGGATACTGGACGTTGTTCTAGCGAACAGTGAACAAATAAGGGGCCTGGAGGTGTGCAGTCCACTGGCGGGTGGTGACCACGCCACGGTTTGGTTCCTGCTGTATCTGGGGGAGGAGGAAAACCGCACTCATACAGTAGTGGTCGATTTCAGGAGAGCGAACTTCGTGGGTATGGGTAAGATCCCAAGGGACAGGTTGGACATGACTAAGCCGGACACGGATGCTGGAAGCTTGTGGGAGACCATTAAAGAAGGGGTGCAAGAGGCTACTAGGTGCTGTACTAAAGTAAGGTGTAAGCATAGTAGAACTGGCAGGCCATGTTGGTGGACCAGGAAAGTGCAGGAGGCGGTGAGGGATAAAAAGGATGCCTACGCACGTTTTAAGTGCTCAAGGGGGGATAAGGAGCGAGGAGAGTATGAACTGATGGCCAGGAGGGTCACCAGAGTGGTGAGGGGAGCCAAGGCAGTGATGGAGAAAAACCTGGCTAGGGATATCCGGGGGAGAAGGGATCCTACAGATTCATGAGACAGAAGAGAAAAGTGAGGACACAGATCAATAGGATTAAGATTGTTTGGGGGGGGGTGCGGATGGGTTCAGGAAGCAGGGGATCAGGCAGAGGTGCTAAACAAGTACTTTGCCTCAATCTTTGCAGAGGGTGACAAGGGATCCCTACAGCCTGATGGGAGAGATGAGGAGCCAGCAAAAGAGAGAGGTCAGTCTCAGTCTCAGACCAGAGGATGGAAAGAGGCTAGGGTACAGGCTGGGCCAGACCAAGAAGGAGTACGAAGGTTGCATGAGGGAGTGGATTGTGGGGGGGGGGGGTCACAGTGGATAGGGTGAGGGAGGCCCTTCGGAAACTAAAAACCGATAAGACACCAGGGCTGGATGGATTACATCAGGGGGTTATGAAGGAACGGGCGGAGGTATCGGCACCTCCACTGGCTGCACTCTTTGACACCTCTCTGCAGACGGGATTGGTGCCACAGGACTGGAGGGTAGCTTATGTAGTGCCTATACATAAAGGGGGGTCTCGGGAGGAGATGGGGAATTATAGGCCTGTCAGTCTGATGTCTGTGGTAGGCAAAGTAATGGAGGGCTTTATCAAGGAGAGGCTTGGGAGGCAGTTGGAAAGGTTAGGGCACCATGATGATAAACAGTATGGCTTCATCCCGGGGAGATCATGTCAGACCAACCTTGTAGAGTTTTACGACTGGGTAACAGAGGCCTTGGATAGACATAGGCTGGTGGATGTCCTATACCTAGATTTCAGCCAGGCGTTTCATTCAGTGCCCCATAATGGACTGATAACAAAAATGGGGGAGATGGAGGGGTGGGAGGACAGGAGCTCAACTAGGTTGAAAATTGGCTTTTGGGGCATTTACAGAGGGTAATGGTGGGTGGGATACTCTCCTTCCCCAGGAAGGTAATCAGTGGGGACCCTCAAGGTTCAGTACTGGGGTCACTCTTGTTCAATGCCTACGTCTCAGATATAGGGAGGGGGGTTTAAAATAGGTTGAGTCTCTTTGAGGATGATTCAAAACTGGAAGCACTGGTGGATCGTGAAGAAGCGAGGGAGACAGTCCAGGGGGATCTGGATACCCTGGAGGGGTGGTCAAGGAGATGGGGACTGAAATGTAATGCCGGAAAATGTAAAGTACTTCATTTGGAGGTAAAAAACCCGGGCCATGTATACATCTTGGGGGAGGGGGGGGGTCGTCACACTGCAAGCCACACTGGGAGAAAGGGATTTAGGGGTGGTGGTAGACGTCAAAATGAATAACTCTGAAAACTGTAGAAGAACTGCAGCCAAAGCAAACAGGATACTGGGCTGCATAGCCAGGGGTATTACGTCCAGAAGGAGGAAGCTGATCCTCCCTCTATATAATGTCTTGGTCAGGCCACAGCTTGAGTATTGTGTACAGTTCTGGAGACCTCATCTGAAGGAGGACATAGCGCTGCTGGAGAGGGTTCAGAGGAGAGCGACCAGGATGATTCAGGGCATGGAGAGAGGCCTTATGAGGAGAGACTGAAAGTGCTTGGGCTTTACTTACTGGAGGAGAGGAGGGGTAGGGGAGACATGATAAATGTTTTCAAGTATGTAAAAGGAATAACCAGGAGTGGACCCATGGAGCTGTTTATGTTAAAGAAAGGGGGAGACAACCAGGGGCCATTTACAGGAGGGAGGTAGGAAAAAAAATTTTCACTGAGAGGGTGGTGGAGTCATGGAATGCGCTGCCCAAGAGGCTGGTGGAAGAGGGCACAGTGGAGGACTTCAAGAAGGGGTGGGACGGTACAAGGGGAAACAAACTAATGAAGACCCTCTTGGGGGCTGGGGGTGGTAAGGCGAGCAGCCACTAGGTTGCTGGCTTTCGAGCAGACAAGGCAAACCATCTAGCCTATTCTGCTAGCTTTTAGTATGTTAGTATAAGGCTGGCCACCTATGGGCACCCCCTTTCCCTTTCCTGACTATGCTACAGTGTCCTCATTTTCCTTTCCCTCTCAGGTCCTCAGAGAGGTCGTTGTTATAACCTCAGAGCGGATATAAAACAGGCTGTGTTCCTCACTGTTGGATGTAGTATGCAATGGCACTGTCATAAAATACTTTAATATATATACACCTTATGTGTATAAAACTTGTAAATGTTGAAAATATCATGGCACTAGGTGTTTTTAATAAAAGTAAAACGTTACTAGGGGATTGTATGATAAAAATTAAGTTAGGAGTGCTATTTAAAATGCATGTAAATTACTGTAAACTGAACAAGTCTGAAATGGTGCAGTGCAATGGCTATGGGGCGGCAGTGTTCCGGGAGACATTCTGGAGGCTGCGATGCTGCCCTATTTGCAGGCACCTCTCTGGTCTGAGGGAGAAGGTTGCCCGTCTCCAGGCTGACCTGGCTAGGATTCATGAAACCTCCTCCCCCACCCAGGGACCACCAGGGCCAATGCCACTACCTCAGAGGTTGCCAAGAAAGAGGAGGAGAAGAGGCTGGACCAGGGAGGGAGAGGGTGGTGGAACAGAGTTGAATCCCTCCAGCTGTACCTCTCCACAATTCATTAGCTCTTCTGGTGGACAGTGGTTCCTCTATGGAGGCACCTGCAGTGGAGACCAAGGAGGATGCTGGGAACCTTCACAAAGGAGACCCACAGGAGGGTGGCATGGGACCCCACAGGGGAAGAAAACAGCTCCTGGTGGGGGACTCAATCATTAGGGGGTAGAAATGAGGGAGGTAGGGTGCCTGCCTGGCACCACGGCTTGGAGGGACAGGAAGCGAATCCTCAGGATTGTGGGAGCAGCTGCACGAGGGAGGGAGCTGGATGTCATTGTCCACCTAGGGACAAATGACCTGGCTAGGAATGGGACCAGAGCAGTGCAAGAGTAGTTTGTAGAGTTGGGGAGGGGCCTTAGACAAGTAGCGCATACGGTAAGCTTCTCGGAGGTGCTGCCTGCCTATGGCAATGGTAATGCTAGGGTATTCCTCACCAGGGAATTCAATGAATGGTTGAACAACTGGTGTGGAGCTCAGGGTTTTGGCTTCATTGGGGACCGGGAAGCCACCAGGAGGGATGCAGACCTATACTGGTGCGATGGTCTGCATCTGTCCGGGGAAGGGACCAGGATCCTACGTGAGAGGTTTAAATGCTTCATGAGCAAGCATTTAAACTAGCTAAGGGGGGAGGCACTGAAAAGGAGCAGGGAAATCCCAGCCTCCCCCCGAAAAACACGGTAATTAGTGAGGTAAACACCAAGGTAGAGAAGTCATTGGGGAGAAGGACAGAGGTAAATGTAAAAAAAAAAAAAAAAAAAGGCATAGGCAGTAAGGACAGAAATGGGGCTAAAAGGGGTAAGGCCATCAAAAAGTGGAAGGCGATGAGTACCAATGCCCGCAGTCTGTGTAACAAGCTCCCTGAACTAGTGACCTTGATGGAAGAGGGTTGCCTGGATATTGTGGCAGTCACAGAAATATGGTACACAGAGAACCATGACTGGGATGTCAACATACCAGGATACACAATCTACAGGAGGGACAGGGAGGATAAAAGAGGAGGAGGAGTGGCTCTCTACGTAAAGGGAGGGATCAAAGCAACAGAACTAAAGAGTAAACAGGGAGCAGATGAGGCACTCAGTCACCTTGGAGACAGGAAATGGCACCACAATCCGCATGGGGGTTGTATACAGACTCCCATCTCAGGGGGAGGAAATGGACAAGGAAATGATAGAAGGCTTCCTTAGAATGGCAGAAAAAGGGGAGATATTGTTGATGGGAGACCTGAATATGCCAGATGTTAACTGGAGCACCTTTGCTGCAGGCGCATCCAAGAGCAGGGTCATTCTTGATGCCCTACAGGGGGCATGCCTCAGACAGCTAGTATTGGAACCCACTCGGGAGGGAGTAATCTTAGACCTAGTACTCTCAAATGGGGATGGAGAAAGAAGCTCAGATTTAGAAGTGGGTAGCCATCTGCGAACAAGCGACCACCAAACAGTGTGGTTCACGATAAACACAGCCATATAATCAAGCCATACAAAAGCAAGAGTATTGGACTTTAGGAAGGCTGACTTTGGGAAAATGAGAGAGTGCCTCAGAAAAGCACTAGCAAACAAGCAAGAAGGAGGGGTGGAGGAACAATGGGGAGTAATCAAAACAGCCATCACAGAGGCAACAAGCCTTTGTGTAAAGCAAATCAACAAAACACAACGAAGGAAAAAAACACTATGGTTCTCAAGAGAGGTGGCTGGGAAGGTTAAGGAGAAAATAACTGCATTCAGGAAATAAGGAAACACAGAAGAAACAGGACAGATAACTTTATCAGTTAAAGCAGAAAGAGGCTGGTAAGGCACTCAGAATAGCAAAGGCCCAAACCAAGGAAAGGACAGCCAACTTTGTTAAGAAGGGGGATAAGACCTTTTATAGGTACATTAGGGAGCGAAGAAAGACCAAAGGAGGGATATTGAGGCTTAATAAAAGAGGAGGAAATGTGGGTAGAGGGTGACAGTGAAAAAGCAGGGATACTGAATGAACATTTCTGCTCATTATTCACAAAGGAAGAGGACAGGAAGGTACCTAAACCAAACAAGAGAAACACATTGAAGACAGGGTCGATACCAGTCCATTTACAGAAGAAAGGGTTCTGAAAGAACTCCTAAAACTGAAGGTGGACAAAGCAATGGAGCCTGATGGGATTCACCCAAGAATTCTAAAAGAACTAAGGGTAGAACTAGTGACACCGCTGACTACTCTAACAAGTCACGGGAGGATGGGGTGGTACCTGAGGACTAGAGGAGGGCGGATGTGATTCCTCTTCACAAAAGAGGGAGCAGGACAGAGGCAGGAAACTACAGACCAGTTAGTTTGACCTCCATGGTAGGGAAAATGATGGAATCACTTCTGAAAGAAAGAACTGTTGAGTACCTAGAGGCCAGTGGGGCACACGACCCAAGGCAGTATGGATTCACGATGGGAAGGTCGTATCAGACGAATCTAACAGATTTCTTTGAATGGGTGACCAAAGTAGTACACCAGGGAGGGGCTGTGGACATGGCCTACCTAGATTTTAGCAAGGCATTTGATACAGTCCCACACAAAAGATTAATACACAAGTCAGCGAGCCTTGGAGTGGGTCCCAAGGTGGTAGCCTGGATAAAAAAACTGGCTCAACAACAGGACGCAAAGGATAGTAGTAAATGGAGTCCACAGTGAAGAAAGGAGTGTTACTAGCAGGGTACCGCAGGGTTCAGTACTGGGACCGGTCCATTTTAATGTCTTTATAAGTGACATTGCAGAGGAACTGGAAGGAAAAATATGTCTCTCTGCAGATGACACAGAGATCTGCAACAGGGTTGATACACCAGATGGAGTGGAAATGATGAGGAGGGACTTGGCAAGGTTGGAGGAATGGTCAAATGTATGGCAGCTTAGATTCAATAGAAAGAAGTGCAAGGTAATGCACCTGGGAAACAAAAACCCGGGGGAAGAGTACACAATAGGGGGTGAGATACTGACAACAGTAAAAATGGAAAGGGACCTGGGGGTAATTATATCAGATGACCTAAAGGTGGACAAACAATGTGAGAAGGCAGTAAGGAAGGCTGGGGGGATACTGGGATGCATAGGGAGAGGCCTCTGTACAGACAGTTGGTGAGACCCCATCTGGAGTACTGTGTGCAGTTCTGGAGACCCCATCTCCACAAAGACATAGACAGAGTGGAGGCTGTCCAGAGGAGGGCAACCAAAATGGTGCAGTGTCTGCACCAGAAGACATACGAAGAAAGACTAAAGGAGCTTAATATGTATACCCTTGTGGAAAGAAGGGAGTGAGGGGACATGATAGAAACTTTCAAGTACCCCAAGGGAATCAACAAAGTCCAAGAGGGTAGCATCTTTCAGAAAAAGAGATATGCAAGGACAAGGGGGCACAATTTGAAGATAGAGGGGAAACAGCAAAGAGGTAATGTGAGAAAGTATTTTTTCACAGAGAGGGTTGTGGATGCATGGAACAGCCTCCCTGAGGAGGTCGTGGAGTCAAGAACAGTGGGGGAATTCAAGAATGCATGGGACGGACATAAGGCAGTCCTAGTGGGGGGTAGGAGGAAGTAAGCTGTTGGTTAACTAGGATCTGCAGCTTATCTGTTAGGTAGGAAAATGGGCAGACTAGGTGGGCCAAGCGGTCCTTATCTGCTGGCAAATTCTGTTTTTTTACGTCATGGTGATTTGCATATATTCCATGATGCTCTGCATTATGGAAATATGTGTGATGATGTGTTTCTCTGAAACTTGGCTTATTGTCAATGCCCTTTGGGTAACCCTTGTTTCAGTGTTTCTGCACTGAGGTTATTTGTCTTTAGTTCTTTTTTGTTTGTTTTTTTTTGGTTTTTTTAATTATTATTTGAGCCCCCACCTCCCAAGCAAACAAGGCCCACATAGGGGAGGCTAAATCTCAACAGATAAGGGAGATCAGAGATCAGTGAGTCAGTAGGTGCTGGCTAAGTGCAGAGGAAAGACTTGCATAGTCTGTTGCTACAAACTGATGTACTGAAGAAGGGATATGCCATTGCGGAAGGTTATCTGCTGCATTTTGAATAAACATCACACAGAGATTGTGTGTTGAACTTGAAGTTTAGTGTCTGGTCCATCTGTTATCCCACAACCCCTCCACATAGAGATTTTAAAACATGGGTCAAATTAGACTCACTGGTGCAAGAAATGTGGGTCAAAACCTAATTGAAAGTACAAATTTTACCACTGCAGAAGCTAAAACTTGTCAAGTAAAATTACTTTCATGTTGTTCACATTTACATCTTTTATCTATTGTCGCAGACCAAGTGCAGCACCACTGTGGACCCACTGTCATGTGGAAAGTGGGTAATTTCTGGGCAGGCTGCAATTTTTTCCCCCTTTTTCCCTATCTAGCACTGTCCCTACCTACCGTAGTATACCAACTTGCCAGCAGAATAGGCCTTAAGGTCTTTCGTGTCTGCTCGATAGTCAGCACCCATACTGGGCACCCATTTTGCTGACCCCCCCCCACCCCTTGGGATTCCCCATCCCCTTTCCAGGGTATTTTCCCAGTATGGGACTTCCTCAGCTTCACCCTTCCCCTCTACCTGTCCCAGCCCCTCCTGAACCCCTCCACAGTATCAGCCTCCAACAGTCCCCTGGGCAGCGCATTCCACTGGTTCCATCACCCTCTTAGTGAAGTAACACCTCCTTCTCCCTCCCCTGTCTCCCCCCTCCCAGCTTCCACACATGTCCTCTGGTTCCCCCCCTTTTTTATTTGGGAGACCCTGTCTCAGCCTCCCTTATTAATCCACTTTACGTACTTAAAAACCTCTATCATGTCCCCCACGTCTCTCCGCTCCTCCAGGGTGTACATGTTGAGCTCTTCAAGCCTCTCCCCATAGGTCCCTTTACCCCATGCCCCAGATCATTTTGGCTGCCCTCCTCTGGACCCTCTCCAGGAGTGCAGTGTCTCTTTAGGTGTGGCCCCGAGAACTGCACACAGTACTCGAGGTGAGGCCTAACCAGGCAGTTATAGAGAGGGAGGATCACATCCCTCCTGCGATGCATCCCAGCATCCTATTGGCCTTGGCCGCTGCCCTTCTACAAGTCTCAGAGTTGTTCATTTTAACATCCACCACCACCCCCAGATCCCTCTTGCCCTTCGAGACTTATAGTGTGTCTCCCCCCAGGTTGTACACTTGACCTGGGTTACTGGCCCCCAGGTGTAGAACTCGGCATTTCCCAGCACTGAACCCCAGTCCCCACTTTCTCGACCACCTGTCCAGAGCCTCCAGGTCCTCCTGCAGGGCCACTCTCCCTTCCTCCCCATCCACCAATGCTCCCAGCTTTGAGTCATCCGAAGAGAGACTCATTTCACTCCTGATACCCTTCCTTGTGTCAGAGACACAGGCGTTAAACAGGAGTAGCCCCAGGACCGATCCCTGGGGGACCCCACTAATGACCTTTCTTGGGGATAAGACTATCCCTCCAACCACCACCCTCTAGATACGCTCTGAAAGCCAATTCCCTATCCACCTGATCATCTGCCTCCCCACCCCCATTTCCCCCAGCTTAGCCAGCAGGCCACTGTGGGGTACAAAATCAAACACCTTGCTAAAGTCTAGAAAGAGGACATCCACTGGCCTACCCTGGTCCAGGGTACTCATCACCCAATCGCATAACTCCACAAGTCTGGTCTGACACAATCTCCCCGGGACGAAGCCATGCTATCTTTCAGGTGACCCATCTGCTCCAGCTTCCCTCCCCAAGCCTTTCCTTGATAATACCCTCCATCATCTTGCACACCACGGACGTCAGGCTATTGGGTCTGTAGTTCTCCATCTCCTCTCTTGATCCACCCTTGTGGACAGGCACGATACGGGCCACCCCCCAGCCATGAGGTACCCATCCTATCTGCAGAGAGATATTGAAACGCTCTGCCGGGGGGGGGGGCGCCAGAACATCTGTTAATTCCCTCAACACCCTTGGATGCATTTCATCCGGCCCCGGGTTTCTCCGTCCTTAGGGACCTGAGGGCTTCCCTCACCCTATCAACTGGGATTTCAACCTCCCTGTCCCCTCCTTTTTCCACCTGTTCATCCTGACCCTCACCTACCTGTGCTGGCCCATCACCCTCCCTAGTCTCTGCTGGAATCCCAGCCTCTAAGGGTCCTGCCTCTTTCGCATGTTCGCTATTCTCTGCTGTTGAGATATTTGCCCCCCACCCATCCCCCTGGTAATACATTCTAGAACCCTATAAAACCCAATATACTGTTCATGGAACAGCTGGCGAAGCATTTTAAAACATATCAAAAAAAAAAAAAGAATAAAGAAATACTCCACTATTATATCCATCACCTTGGAAAGATAGTTTTTTGATGGCATCTACGAGGGAGGCCCTAGTCTTTTCAGATCAGGCACCCTAAGCCAGTACTCTATACCGCACCCTTTAATGTTTTTAATATTTATAAAGTTGGGGACCAGTGAGCAAGTGCTGGTAGGGTCACAGCTCAGCCAGTTTTGGGCTACTACTTTCCTGACATTTGTAAGGGCCAGTCGCCACAGGGTATTACACTTGGAAACTACCCAAGGAGGATCTCACTGTACCTGTGAAATCAATCATATATCTACAGCGACAGACTGGGATGACGGAAACAGGGGATCATCTAGTCAAATGCAGAGAAGAAACAGCAGAGGTAGATGAAGTCCAAGGGACAATAATGGTTATTTGTAAGTTTGTGTGAAGAGTTATCAAGAACAAAGCTAAGCAGTGAAAATATACTGCAAATACGACAAAAGTTGATCTGTGTCTAAATACTACTAATACGTTTCTCACATTTTCCCTCAGATGGTAGGAGTTCTTTATTTCAGTTTACTATCATATCATGTCATATATCATAAACAGGACTAGTGTTTTCAGAGCAATGGTCACCCTCAATTTTTATTTTCAGGACCAGATGTCCCCAAGATTCCTTTTATTTACCAGTCTCTCACCCCTCGGGTCATAGAAACACTGCAGCACCACACCTAATCTCGGCAAGTAAAGGTGTGCACGATGTCACCTCCTCCAAGCCTCAATCAAGTCCACTAGTAACTCTCCTGCAAACGGTGCTGGCAACAAGTTGCTCACTGTCGCTAAGAAGAAAGTACTTCACTACCACAACAGAGATGTCATCAGGCAACCCAGTGAGCAACAAACCCATCGTGACTGCCACCTGAACTCCAGTATCCTGCTCAAGGCAGGCTGTTGCAGAGCAATTGAGCCAGCCCAATTACCCATAGATGTTAAAAACGTTCCCATGCTGCCAGCTTGTCGACAAACCAACAGCGCTCATGATGCCGGCGACTAGCATTCAGGAACAAGCGTTGTCCTTCAAAGGATAGCTGGAAGAGGAAGGATTTAGCATCCCAGGGACTGTTCTCCTTCCTAGAGCGGGGAGGAGGAGAAGAGATGCTGGCAACCATGTGGAAGCACAGCCAGAACAATAAAAGTGAGTGGGGTAGCCAAAAGACACCTAGTATGTATGCACGAATGCGTTACTGCAGGTACACCAGGGAGAAAAACAGGACGGGGGGGGGGGGACACACCTGGTCCACTATACAGCCCCCGCCTCCAAATCCCCCTGCAGGTTCTCACATGACCAACACAGCTGGCCACCCACCTATACAGGTCCTGGGTAAATGTTGGATAACCTGCATGTCCATAAGATGGTCAGTGACTGGGCTGGGGGCTGCTGTTAACCGGAACAGGAGGAAAAAGTCCAGTGAGGAGAAACAATCCCACGCTTCCTTATCCCCATCACCGTGGATATTTCTGCTGTATTTACAACTCGAGCCCACTTGAGCACCTATCCAAGGCTCATGGAAGACCCAAAGAATAGATTTCCCCTCCAACCACTGTCAGTATCCCAAGCACGCTATTTTACCAGGCAGAGAGAAACCTTGATGGCCACTGTACAATGCAAATTTATGTATAATTTTTTTTTTTTTGGGGTGCAGAAACTGACTTGCCCAGAAATTCCAGGCAGTTGTTTGCCAAGGGAATGTGATGGAGCCAAGGCTCCAGACAAGGTCTTCTAGGATGAGTACTGTACTCCTCATTTTGAAAGTGAGGTGAATAAAATCAAATTCAGATGTGTACAAATGTCTGGACAGAGTGGAATGAAGAGCACATTTTTAAAAACAATGTAGTTTTTTTCTAGATAAGAATTTTCAGGTGCCAACAATGCTCCAGATCATGTTGACAGGTGGGAGAAATTTACTCGCCAGCTTTATAATATAGTGAGTAAAACAAAACTGGAATGTGTTTGAGTGCTATAAATGTGGAAGAAAGTGCTCCTTTTGAATCACTAGCTATGTTATGAAGCACTCTTCCACAGAGTGTGGAGCATTTATAAATGCTGGGTGAGTATTGGTACTCCTTAAAACATTTTTTCTAAAGAGTATTCCTAAAATGACGTGAGTAAAATAGGTACTCAGGTGCCCATCACTCAACAAGGTACACACCTTACCTGGAGTCCTGGATGAAGCAACTAAATACCATGTGCAAATGAACTGCAAATCCAACATAATCCTTTAAATAAGCATGGGTAGTTAATAATGGCCTCAACTTCCTACAGAATTTTTTTTTTTTTTTTAACTTTACTTTTATGAACAAGCAAAATGTTGAAAATTACTCAAGCAGCTGGCCAAGTTGTGTGACGGCAGTACATCTTGCTGCTCCAGGGACTGGGGGGGCACTAAGCACATCGCAGAGGTGAGGTGTTAGTCTCCAGCAAAAGAAGACTCTGCCCACCTACCACCTAACCGATCAGCAGCATTTTCACGGGTTGTAAAGACAGCCGCCACCCTCTCAGCCTAACCCAGGGTAAAGCCCATAGAGATTCCATATACAAAAATTAGAGGGGAATCAGGTAGAGTACTAGGGGTTTTCATGTTGCCATATCCAAGTGGCCTATGGGGATAATATGAAAATAAGTGGAGGGTCACATGATGTCTTTTTTATATCTAGGATCTCTATGGTATAGCCACGTTGATGCTGTCTGCCAGTCATGGAATGGGTGAAGCGGTATAAAATTAAAACTGAAAGTCGGCCCAGTGGCGCTGAGGGTTGAGGCGCTAGATGCCACATGCCGCACCACGCCGGCGACGCGGCTTCGGGAGCGGACTCTGGGAGCCGGGGGCAGAATAGCTGAGCGTCCGACGATGGCTCGCCTTCTCCGGGGGGAGGGTGGGAGCTCGACCCAGGCGCGCAGTGACCTCTGGCGGAGGCTGGGGGCATAAGAAAAAATTACTCACCTTAGTAATGTTGTTTCTTCTAATGGAGTCTTGCTATATTATGACATATGCAGTATAACCCTAGGTTAGAACTGCTCCGGAGGTGAAAAAGCTAACTTCCATGCAGGGCATGAAATCTTGAGCGCGAGCTCGGTTGAACACTCTGTCTGTTGAAGCTCAAATTTAAACGGTCAGATCTTTACGAGCAAAAACTCACTAAGGTTCTGTGTGGAAGCCGTAAACCTACACTAGCCATTGGCTAACTACAAAAACACCTTTTTGTTCTTGATCCCAAAACAAAGACTCAAGTCGGGGGATTCAAGAAGGAAAATTTAAGCACAACACCTAAGCACCCTAGAAGGGTGAAATAAAGTGGGCATCAAAGAAGTGCCAACATTGCACTGCCCACCACATCCCAAAACAGAGGTTCTGAGAGGGCAGGCTTGGGGAGGGTCATAATATAGCAAGACTCCATTAGAAGAAACAACATTACTAAGCTGAGTAATTTTTTCTTCAAACATGAAGTCTTGCTATATTAAGACATATCTAGAACTACACAGCAGTACCTCCATGGAGGAGGGACAGAACCTACTTGGGAAATAGGCTCTGAAGCACAGCTGTGCCAAATCGAGCATCACTCCTAGCCTGGATATCCAAGGAGTAATGCTTAGTAAAAGTGTGAACTGTTTCAGGTAGCTGCTTGACATATCTCTAGGATAGGAATGTCCCTGGCAGCAGCCAGAGACGCAGCTGTACCTCTGGTAGAGTGAGCCCTCAGGCCTGAGGAGGAACCTTACCCAGTTTTCGTAACAGAATTGGATACAAGAGACAATCCACCTGGCAATGGATCTTTTAGTGGCAGGTTTCCTTTACCAACCTCACCATAAGTGAGGAACAATTGGAGGGATTGAACCTGTGACCCTTGAGTACGTTCTATATAGTAACTAAGGGCTCTTTTGACATCTAAACTGTGCAATCTCCTCTCACAGGAGGAATGGTCAGTGAAGTATACAGGAAGAGACATGGATTGATTGAGGTGAAAGTCTGAAACCACCTTAGGCAAAACTTCCTGTTAGTCCTGAGGACTACTTTATCTCTGTGAAAGGAGATAAAATCAGGCTCCACTGACAAGGCTTGTAGCTCACTTGTACGCCTGGCAGAGGTGATGGCTACCAGAAACACAGTTTTCAAGTCAAGTACTTCAGCTCTGCTGAAGACAATAGCTCAAAAGGGGTTGCATAAGCTGAGCGATGCAAATATTAAGATCCCAAGCAGGGCAGGATCCTAAGCGGGGGTTGGTGTGAAGCAACCCTTTAAAAACTTGGAGAACACAGGGTGAGCTGATAAAGAGAGGGCTTACCTGCTGACAAGAAGACGGACACAGCTGCCAAGTGCACTTTAGGGTAGCTGGTCTCAGCCCCAAGAATTCAAATGCACCAAATAATCCAGGATCGTAGGCACACCAGCAGATTCTGGGAAATATGTTTACCAGCACACATATGGAAAATCTCTTCCATTTGGAATTATAGGTAGCCCTGGTGGAAGGCTTCCTAGAGGCCTTCAAGATATCAAATACACCTTGAGAAAGGTGTAGGTCAGCAAACTAACTCTTCAAGAGCCAAGCCTTGAGATTGAGAGATTTGAGGTTCGGATACCAAACTCTCCCCTGGGCACAGGTTAACAGGTTGTGATTCCTGGGAAGACATAGGGGAGGGTGGACTGCTAAGGACATGAGGAGTGGGTACCAGGGCTGCCTGGCGGAATCTGGAGCAATCAGAATCATCTTGCAGGATTGAGATCCGATTCTGACTAGCACTTTGAAAAGAAGGGGGAAAGGGGGGAAAAGCATAGAGAAACTTCCCTTCCCAACTGAGAAGGAAGGCATCCAGAGGGACTGAGCCCAACACTTGGGGCCTGCAGCAAAAAAGGGGAAGCTGGTGATTGTCTGGGGCTGCAAAGAGATCTATGTGCGGTGCCCCATCTGGCAAATATTACCTCCAGTACTCACGGGATCCAGTGCCCATTCGTGATGGCCCTGGGAAATCCTGCTGAGACATCCGCTAGGACATTGTCCTTGCCTGGGAGGTGAACTGCCGTAAGGGAGGCGTTCAGAGAATAAGCCAGAGACCACAACTTCATTGCTTCGGTGCACAAGGCCATAGACCGAGTGCCCCCTTGCTTGTTGATGTATCACATTGTAGTGGTATTGTCTGTTCTGACCTGAACTACCTTGTTCTGGACAGATGTGGAAAAAAACTGGAGTGCTAGAAAAACTGCTCTGAGCTCCAGCAAATTGATGTGGAGCAGAGATTCCTGAGGGGACCACAGCCCTTGGGTGGAAAGGTCGCTCATGTGAGCTCCCCACCCCAAGAGAGATACATCTGTAGTAAGGGTCAAGGAATGAGACTGGGGAGTGAAGGGAACCCCCTGTCTCAGATTGCTCTGATCCTGCCACCACTGAAGGGTCTGGATCAGGGTTTGAGTCACTGGAATCAATTTGGTTAGGGGATCCGTCCTTTGAGACCAAAAGGCTCTCAAATGGAACTGAATGTCCCTCATCTGAAATCTCGCTCCCTGCACCACTGCTGTAGAAGCAGCCATGTGCCCTAGGAGCTGTAGAAAATGCCTTGCTGGTCAAGAGACCTGCAGGGTGAAAGAGGAGGCCAGAGACACCAGGGTCCTTGCTCTTTCCAGAGGAAGGAAGGCTCTGGCTTCTTGTGTGTTCTGTTCTGCGCCTATAAAGGTGAGAAGCTGGACAGGCTCCAGAACTGATTTTGGAATATTGAGAAGGAAACCTAGAAATGTAAGCAGCTGCTGGGTTACTTGTAAATGCAGTTTGACCTGTTCTGGAGACTGGTCTACAATGAGCCAGTCGTCCAGATAAGGAAAGATGGCAATCTTTTGCCTTCTTAAATGAGCAACTGCTACTGCCAGGCATTTTGTGAACACCCTTGGAGCCGAGGAGAGGCCGAAGGGCTTTGCTCTGAACTGGTAATGGCCTGAGGGCAGTTCGAATCTGAGGTACTTTCGATGGGAGCTTCTGATAAGAACATGGAAGTAGGCATCCTTGAGGTCCAGGGAGGCTAGCCAGTCCCCTGGCCTTAGAGAGGGTAAAATAATCCCCAGGGTCACCATTTTGAACTTTGGTTTTAAAAGGTGCTTGTTTAGATAACCGAGATCCAGAATGGGCTGCCATTCTCCTGTCTTTTTTGGGGTAAGGAAGTACCTGGGGTACAACCCTTTGCCCTGGTGTATGGGTAGAACCCTTTCCACGGCTCTGAGAGCCAGGAGGGAAGAAACTTCTGCTTCCAGGGAAAGTGCCTCTGATGGGTTTGCAGGTAGAAAAGACCTGGCTCTCATCTGCGGAAATTTTTTGAAGCTGAGAACCAGTCCCTGGCTTACTACTTCCAGGACCCACTTGTCTGATGTTAAAGACTTCCAGTCCTGGACAAAGTAAGCCAGCCTGCCCCCTACCAGTAGTGGAGAATCGGCCCTGGCCACCTCATCAGGGAGCCTGTTTTGCAGAGGCTTTGGGTTGAGGGTAGAAGCAGGCTTACTAGAGCCCTTCTGCCCTTCCTCTAAAGAACCCCCTCTGGGCATAAGCAGAAGAGGAGGCCTGGGCTTGGTAAAATGGCCTATGAAAAGGCCTGCCCCTGACATGCTGCCTTTGAGGAGTGACTTGCCTTTCTTTGGCCTGTGCACTCCTATAGGTGGTCCTATACTCATCCATTTTCTTCATATAATTCTCTGTCTGCTCCCCAAACAGAGAATTTCCCACAACAGGAAAATCCATAGCCTTAGACTGGGTATCCTGTGACAGGGCAGTATATCTGAGCCAGGCCATTCTGCGAAGAGACACAGATGTAGCCATAACTCTAGATGAAACATCATTAGAGTCTACAGCAGCATATAATTGCACCTTGGATGCCTCAATACCATCCGCAGCCACCTGCTCCAGCTCCCTGGCAAGCTGTTCAGAGGCCTGTTTTGCTAGGGCCAGGACAGTATCCCACCTGGATTTCTGGTACCTAGCTGCGTAAGCCATATAATTTGCCTGTCTGAGTCCCAAAGATGCTGCCATGTACTGCTTTTTTGCCATGGCATCCATCCTCCTGGAATCCTTTTCAGGAGGGTGAGAGAGCTAGAGGAATATTAGCCTTGTCACAGGCTGCAGCCTGCACTACCCCACATGGCTGCACTGCTGAGATAGGAACTCTGTATCAGAGCCTGATAAAGCATACCTCTTGTCCATCCTTTTATCCACAGGGAGGATAGAATGAGGAGTTTTCAGAATTTTTACTGTCTGTTTCCTAAAAGATTTATGCAAGGGAATAGACAGTCTCCTAGACTCTGGAATATCCATCATTTCCACAAAATCAGGCTCTTCTTGATCATCAACAGCTTCCTCAACAGGGAGCTGCAGAGTGTCAACAACTTTCTTGTAAAACAAAAATGAGAGGGGACTCAGATAGCCTGGGAGGATACTCCTGAGGTCTGTCTGGAGAGATGTCGGTTCAATGGGTACATCCAGACTTTCAAAATCACACTCACTCTCCTCGTACCCCTCCTCTCCTTCCCCTGGTTCATAAAAATCTTCAAACTCATAATCTTGAACCGAGGGAACCGACCGAACCGGCGCTTGCCCAATGGTGCCAGTTCGGACGGAACTGGGGAAAGAGACTGGACAATTTGAATAGCTTTGGCTATTTCCTCAGCGGTTGGAGAAATAACTTTTGCCTCAAACTAGCTTACCTTCTAGCCCTTTTAGTTGGAACCAGCTCCTCAGAGCTGGCTCTCCGTTTGGCCGAGGAAGCATCGCCCTGGTCAGAGGGCACTCCCTCAGGTTCGGTTGGAACCGAACCGGGCTGGCCATCCGGGTCAACTGACTTTTTGGCCTCCTTTCCCTGAGCCTACCAACTCTTTCCACGGTGGCAGCAGGAAAATTCTTACAAATCTGGCAGTCTGCATTGAGGTGGTCAAACCCCAGACAATATACACAAATGGTGTGTGGGTCAGCCTTAGCAAGGCTTCCCCACAGAAGCCACAGTGCAGAACCCAGTGGGTCCGGTTTTCTTTTGGGTTTCTCAGACATAGTGCCAGCCTAACCAAAACTTGCCCGTTAATGGCAATCCACCAAGCAAGACTCTCTTATCGGTTCCCAACCGTGTCACGGGTTGTGGAAAAAAACGTAATAAAAATCTGTTTTTTTTAGAACCGATAAGAACTGGGAACCGTACTCTAAAGGGCTAGAAGGTAATTTTAAAACCCCTCTGATCGGTTCAACCGAACCGAAAAAGATGTTTACAAGTTCCACACAGAAGAAAAAATAATAAATAAGCCTATCTATTACTTACAATACCACAGACAGAGCTTGAACAGACAACTGCGGTTAAATTTCGGTAAAATAAACCGAGAATTACACTTTAAAACCGACAAACAAACCGAGCAGCAGGAGGAATCTCTGGAGCGACTGTTCAGTGAGGCGGAGTAAAGAATCTGGCAGTTTAAGTTTGAGCTTCAGCAGACAGAGTGTTCAACCGAGCTCACGCTCAAGATTCCATGCCCTACATGGAAGTTAGCTCTTTCACTTCTGGAGCAGTTCTAACCTGGGGTTATACTGCATATGTCATAATATAGCAAGACTTCATGTTGTCTGAACAGTGCGTCTGCACCTCGGGGGTCTGATTGGTCTTGGGCGGAGACCTACAGACCAATCACCTCTAGGGGCTGCATCATCCAGGGGGAGGACGTTGCGGACGCCTGCGCTATGCCTCTTGACGCTAGGGCTGGCAACGTCCCTTACAGAACAGGGAAAAACACCCTCAGAGCGGGGAAGATGGAGAACCGAGCCAGGACCCCATGTGCCAGTGCCTGCCTTCCACCCCAGGACCCTAGCAAGATGAAGGATTCGGGGGCTGCCAGAACCTGCCCTGGGGTTTTGCCAAGGCTGGATGGAGAGACCGAAGGTTGCAAGGCAGGCACTGGTAGGGGCAGGTTTAATGTGCAACTCCTGATGTTGAGGCTCTGTGGGGCAGTAGGAGGGGAAAATGGAAATATCAAAAAAAAAAAAAAAAATTTTTTTAAACTGAAATGAAGTGTATGCTAACCCCACTGAACTAAGAGCAACAGAACTTCACATTTAGATTTTACTGGCAAACTCATTTTTACTACTCCTGCAAGTGTTTAAAAAAAAAAAATTAAAAAAAATGCAATACTACTACTACAGTATATACCAAAATAGTCCCTTTACAGGAAGGCTTTTATCTGCATTTTTCTGTGTGTTATTCATGCAAAATCCCTGCCAGACAGACTATTTGGGCTCCTTAAGTCATCTGTGTGTATTTGTAAACAGCATTTACAGTTACAGGGGCTGCTTTAAACTCTCTTCCAGGAATTAGTGCTCTTCAGCCCTGTCACTCCCGTGGGACTTCATTCCCAGGAGCATGACTTGGTGTTGGCTGCCACTCCGCAGAGGGAACGGTGTCCAGTGGAGTGCCACAGGGATCAGTGCTGGGTCCGGTCCTCTTCAACATCTTCATCAGTGACATTATGGATAACATAGAAGGGAAAATTTACCTATTTGCTGATGACACAAAACTCTAACACAGCGGACACTCAGGAGAGAGTGGGTAGAATGAAGAGAGACCTGCAGAAGCCTGAGGAATGGTCAAGTGTGTGGCAGTGGAGATTTAACGCAAAAAAGCACAGAATAATGCACATGGGGCACAAAAACCCTGGAACAGCATATCAGCTGGGGGTGGGGGGAGAGAACACAGCATGATCGAGGCATGAAAGGAACTTGTGAGTTCTCATCTCTGATGACCTAAGGGCTGGGAGTCAGTGCAACAAGACAGGTAAAGCAAATAGGATGCTGGGATGCATAGGCAGCAGCATCACCAGCAAGAAAATGAAGGTCATAATTCTACTGTACAAGACATTAGTGAGGCCACACCTGGAGTACAGTGTACAGTTCTGGAGGCCTTACCTATGTAAGGATATTGACAGGGTGGAGACAGTTCAGAGAACAGCAAACAAGATGGTATAGGGTTTGCATCACAAGTCCTACAAGGACAGGCTGAAGGACTTGAATATGTACTCCCTGGAGGAGAGGAGATATGATAGAGACACAAAAGTACCTCACAGGGAGGAACAAGGTGCATGAAAACAATTCATCAGAGGGAAAGATGTTCCAGGACTAGGGGTCATGAGATGAAACTGGAGGGAGGGAGGTTCAGAGGTAATGTGAGGAAGTGGGTGGAAGGGTGGGTGCCCCAAGACTGGAAGGTGGCGCATGTAGTGCCTATCCACAAGAGGGGGGAATCAAGGGAGGTGGCAGGGAACTACAGGCCTGTCAGCCTGACATCGGTGGTGGGCAAGGTGATGGAGGGCATTGTCAAGGAGAGGCTGGGGGGGACCTGGATAAGTCAGGGTGCCTGGATGATAAACAGCATGGATTCATCCTGGGAAATCGTGTCAGACAAACCTGGTGGAGTTCTAATGACTGGGTGACAAGTGCCTTGGACCTGGGTAGACCAGTGGATGTCCTCTTTCTAGACTTCAGCAAGGCATTTGACTCTGTTCCTCACGTGGGCCTGTTGGATAAGCTAGGAGAAATGGGGTGGAAACCAGATGATCAGATGGATAGGCAATTGGCTCCAGGACCGGACCCAGAGGGTCGAGTTGGTGGGATAGTCTCATCCCCAAGGAGGGTCATTAGTGGGTCCCACAGGGATCAGTCCTGGGCCCCTTCTGTTCAACGCCACCTATCTGACATAAGGACAGGAATCAGGAGTGAGATGAGTCTCTTTGCAGATGACTCGAAACTGGGGGGCGGTGGTGGATGGGGAGGAGGGGAGGGTGGCCCTGCAGGGGGACCTGGAGGCTCTGGAAAGATGGTCTAGAAAGTGGAAGCTGAGGTTCAATGCAGGGAAATGCAAGGTACTCCACCTGGGGGCCAGAAACCCAGGCCAAGTGTACACCCTGGGGAGGAAATACTACAAGTCTCAATGGCTGAGAGGGACCTGGGGGTGGTGGTGGATGTCAAGATGAACAACTCGGAGACTTGTAGGAGGGCAGCAGCCAAGGCCAACAGGATGCTGGGATGCATCGCTAGGGATCACCTCCAGAAGGAGGGAAGTGATACTCCGCTGTATAACTGCTTGGTGAGGCCGCACCTGGAGTACTCGTGCAGTTTTGGAGGTCACACTTAAAGAGGGACATTAACCTCCTGGAGAGGATCCAGAGGAGGGCAACCAAAATGATTTGGGGCTTGGGGACAGGACCTATGAGGAGAGGCTCAAAGAGCTAAATATGTACACACTTGGAAGAGAGAAGGACCGGGGACATGATAGAGGTCTTCAGGTACATGAAGAGGGTAAATGGGGAGGAACAGTCAGGGTGCTTGAAGGAAGGAGGAAGGGCCACTAGAGGCATGGGTGGAAGCTGGAGGGGGAGATTCAGGGAGAAAGGAGGAGGTGCTACTTCACTGAGAGGTGGTGGAGCCATGGAATGCACTACCTAGGGGCTGGTGGAGGCAGAGACAGTGGAGGGGTTCAAGAGGGGTGGGACAGGTACAGGGAAGGGTTCTGGAAGCAAAATCCAATGCAGCAAGAATATCCGGAACTGGGAAGGGAGAAGCCAGAGAAGGCGAGGGGGACAGCAAGGTCAGCACCCAGGGTGGGGGCTGACCAAACGAGCAGACACGAAAGACCGTTAGGCCTATTCTGCTGGCATTTTAGTATGTTAGTAAGTATTTCTTCACGGAAAGGGATCGGTTCTTGGGCCCCTCCAGTTCAACGCCTACGTCTGACATAAGGACAGGTATCAGGAGTGAGGCAAGTCTCTCTGCGGATGACTCAAAACTGAGGGCAGTGGTGGATGGGGAGGGTGGCCCTACAGGAGGCTCTGGAAAAGTGGTCTATAAAGTGGAAGCTGAGGTTCAATGCAGGGAAATGCAAGGTACTGCACCTGGGAGCCACAAACCTGGGCCAAGTGTACACCCGGGGTGGGGAAGGAGAGAATGCTAGAAGTCTCAATGGCTGAGAGGGACCTGGGGGTGGCAGTGGATGTCAAGATGAACAACTCGGAGACTTGTAGGAGGGCAGCGGCAAAGGCCATCAGGATGCTTGGATGCATAGCTAGGGGAATCACCTCCAGGAGGAGGGAAATGATACTCCCTCTGTGTAACTGCTTGGTGAGGACGCACCTCGAGTACTGCATGCAGTTTTGGTGGCCACATTTAAAGAGGGACATTGAACTCCTGGAGAGGGTCCAGAGGAGGGCAACCAAAATGATTTGGGGCTTGGGAGATAGGACCTATGGGGAGAGGCTCAAAGAGCTAAATATGTACACATTGGAAGAGAGAAAGGACCGGGGAGACATGATAGAGGCCTTCAGGTACATGAAGGGGGTAAATAGGAGAGGAGCAGTTAGGGTACTCCGAAGGAAGGGGGGGCAACTAGAGGGTATGGGTGGGAGCTGGAGGGGGGGGGAGATTCAGGGGAGAAAGGAGGAGGTGCTACTTCACTGAGAGGGTGGTGGAGCCATGGAATGCGCTGCCCAGGGGGTTGGTGGAGGGGTTCAAGAGGGGGTTGGACAGGTACAGGGGAAGGGTTCTAGAAGCAAAAACCAGTGCAGAGAAAATACCCGGGACTGGGAAGGTAGAAGCCAGAGAGGGAGAGGGGGGCAACGAGGTCAGCTCCCAGAGTGGGGACTGACCAAACGAGCAGACACGAAAGAACATTAGGCCTATTCTTCTGGCATGTTAGTAAGTGGAACGCCCTGCCAGAGGAGGTGGTGGGGGCTGAAACAATTATGGGATTCAAGAATTCATGGGATAGGCATCGGGGGATCCTAGCAGTTGGGGTAAGGGGACAACCCAGTTCAAGAGAAGCTTGAAGAGGCAAAATTACATGCACAATTGAGTAGACTGGGTGGGCCAAGGGCCCTTATCTCAAATCAAATCTTTATTTATCCAGGCGATCAACGTTGAGCAAGCTCATTTACAAGGTGGACCTGCTGTTGTCAAGGACAGTTATACATAAATAGACTAACGGTACAGAATACAAAATGAACAAAGAGATACAAGCAATGATTACAGAAAAATGGTAGGCGTAAGGTATACATTCCAAGTGTTCATGAAGAACATATATGCATCACACAACATTATTGTTGTATTTACAACATCTATGGATACAGAAATTGAAGTAACATATTTATTCAAGCCTTTTAAGAAAGGTACAGTTGTTTACATTTCAGCCCTCAGTGACCATTTAAAAGCTTGGGTGAGGATCTCAGGCTACGGAGGGGCCCATAATGAAGTCTGTAACTCCTGCTTGAGTGGCAGGAGGAGGGTAGTATGGGAGAATGTGGTACCAAGGGTGCTGAGGGCCAGTATGGCAGCTGACTAGTGACCTAGTTAAATAGGGAAGGAAGGAACTAGGGTTCTGGCTGGATGTGGTAAGGATGGAGGGGATATCTGCCATCAGTATCTATGTTTATGGGAAAATATAGTGGGCCACAGATTACGAGGGGTGAGTTAAAAATAAAACATGAATAAGTCTCAAACTCACTGTTCATAAGCAAAGCCCCGAGTTTATAAATTTTATAACTCAGTTTGTTTGCTAGGACCAGCAACATGGGAGATATGATTTTACCCAGGATAACCCAGCTGAGATGCAACATCTCATTCCTGTCAAGTTATGCAAGTGGGAGGCATGAAGCACTGGAAGGTTTAGCAACTTGCTCAAGGTCATAAAGCAGCTATCGGTCCTCCTGGCTTACATATCTGTGCTTTAACTGGGCCTTACTGCCTCCAAAATACAGTACACACAATTTGACAACTTTAGGTATACATCTATACCATCTTTAACCTAGCGAGACCTAACCTAAGACCTAGTAAAACCTAAACCATCCTTAACCTGAACTGTCAGGAGTGCAAAGAACATTGAAAGGAGTCCGTCATAAGTTAGCCATCCAGTGACTGCCTGTATCTCCACGATGACCGTATAGTGTGCCTGCCTGCAAGCAGCCTTTCACCAGCATGCTAGCTTACCACCCCCTCCATAATGTTCCTCACCTAAGGTTGCTAGGATTTTGCTAGTCTTAACTGCCGCTTATGAATTTGCCAGAGGCTTCTGTTTCTTGACTGTTTTATACTGTGTTCCTGCTAACCATGGGTTCACCTGCTGAAGTGTGTTGTGACTAAGATTTACTATTGCCATTCTGCTCATCCTCCATATCAATGCATGTCTGCCTGGTTGTTTGAACTGGTTTAGCTGATCTCTAAAGGTGCACCCTACCCAGGGTCTGCCTTCTTCCTAGTTAACTCTCCTTTTACCTGTTAGTTACTGTTGTATATTTACATACCCCATAGCTGCCCCCCACCCTGGGTACCCTAAGCGTTTCAGACCTTTGGCCACACTAACCCGAGCATTAGAGTATTCCAATCCAGAGCCAGGGCCTGGTGGTTACTGTCCTAATTGTTTTGTTACCCATACCCTTCTTGGTGCCCTGGCTGCCAGCATCTTAGTCCTACTGCTGGCTGTGTCCCTGACCCCTGGCATCCTTCACACTCTGGTGCTGCAAGTGTAAGTGTACCCTCATTTATTATTTCACAGTGTTCCTCTTCTTGTACACTGCAACATCAAGTCTCCTACAGCAGGCGTTTTTTGCCCATCTCCCATAGTAATGCCACTTACTTGCCCCACTGCCTCCAACCCGGACAACGAATTCCTTTTCTCAAATCTGCTTTAACAGTGTGCATGAGCTGCCCAAATCAGGGCTACTACCCAGTCAACTTTTCCTGCCCTTGGTTCAGCACATTAAGGGCAATGTTTGTTTGCCATCAGTACAGTTTTGATGTGCTCTACACATCTGTTCCCTATGACTTGCTGTCCCCAACCTCTCACTTGCAGGGGATGCGGCACCTAACCCAGGGCCAACACGGACATCTGCCCCCATTTCCCCTGGTTGGACCAAAAGCAAGGGATTAAAGATAGCTCACCTAAATGTCTGTAGTTCGCTTGCTAATAAAGTGAATACCACAGCCTGGGTTGTCAACTACCAACCAGACATCCTCGGTCTTACTGAAACATGACTTAAGCCCGCCAAAGACAATCTGGTTTGCTCCCTCCCAGGTTACAATATTTTTTGACAGGACTGTCCTGGGTCCAAACGAGATGTGGCCCAACAGTCTACTATACATCCCACCTAAATATCTCCTTGGTTCAGAACACCTGCCCTGTTGAGTCATCTACAGAATACCTGCATGACGTACTTCTCTTAAGTAATACAAAAGGAAAAAAATCCATCTCCTGTGGGTGTACAACCCTTCCACCTGTGGCCTTAATGACCTGTCACAGCTCCTTACCAATGTGTTATAAGCTCTGTGGGGTCTAATAAGGTTCTCACTACTGGGAATCTTAACTTGAACTGGCTTGGGTCCAGTGGCAGCCTCTCTGAGAACATGATCTCAGAGCTGGGCCTCACACAGGTCATCTCTGACTCAACTAGGATGTCACTGAGGGGTGGATCTCATACCCTCACTGACTATTAAACAGCCCTCACAGTATCCTGCACAATCTCAGACCGCTCCCCTTTTTACTGCATCTGGAAAATAAATATCCCTGAAGTACTCCTTAAAGTCATAAGTTTCAGGGACTACTCAAACTTTGACCTACAGCTCTTCCTCTCGGACCCTGAAAACACCAACTGGTCCTGTGTTTACTCCTCTCCATCTCAACTGCCTTCACCCAGGTGGTCTTCTCCAACTAGATGGTCCACGCCCCCAGTGAGGTGTCACAACTAAGTGGCTTGCTAAAGCTACTCAGGCAGCGAGACAAACAATGGTACCGCTATAAGCCATCTCAAGCCATGTTTGACATGCAGGAACACAAGCGACTCAAACAACTGCAAATGTGAAATGTCCTCTGCCAAGAGTGCTTATTGCCAAGATGCCCGGTTAACTTCTGCAAAAGACCAAAGGTCTTTTTTGAAAAATATCAAGGGCCTGGTTGGCGGCTCCTCCAACAAACACCCTGCTGATATTTTGATAGGCATGAAATGCAGCAATGCTAAGACCATCACTGAAGCTTGTAATCCAAAATTTACCGATCTCTCTGCCGACACCTCCTTGTTCCCACCCTCCAGGGAGGAACAGTCCCTTGTCTCCGCTAGCTCCCCTGACACCCTATGCCATCAGCCCCCTTTTTATCTCAAGGCTGCTTCCGACCCAGGATGTATATTAAGGTTACTCACTAGTTTCTCCCCACACACCAGTGCTGGAAGTAACATTCTGGAAACCAAGCTTCTGAAATATCGGCAACCCCATCATAGCCCCTTTGGTCAAACATTTTTTAATTTATTACTCCTGTCCAGCACCATTCCAGAAAGCTGGAAGCTGACCAGAGTTGTCCCTGTTCCTAAAGATGGAGACACCAAATATCTCAAACACTATCGCCCCACTGTGATACTCCCTGCCATCAGTAAGCTGCTTGAGTGGGTTGTACTCAAGCAGCTTACTGAGTACCTTTACTCCCACAACATTAACACCAAAGCAACAGTTTCCACAATGCACATGGTACCACCACGGCCCTCACACATGTGGTCACTGGGGTCAAAGCTGCCAGGGACAGCTCACTGGAGGCATTTGTTGACCTGTCCAAGGCTTCTGACCTGGATGACCACTCATGCTACAAACTGCATGCTTTGGGGTGGTCTGCACATGCTGTATCCTTTTTTTAGACACTACCTGTCTAATCACTGATGGGTTGTTAAGTACAATGGGTCCATTTCAGAGCCAGCTCATGTCCAGTTCGGGGGCCGTTAGGGCTCAATCTTCTGGTCTATTCTTTTTTCACTGTTTATTAATGACCTCCTCGCTATCATTACTTCCCTTAAAATCACTTTATATGCAGATTATCTGGTGCTCCTTCATAGATCTAAGAACTCAGACCTCATCGACTCCCACCTTACGGACAACTTTCACAAGCTTAGAGCTTGCCTTGTCAGAAACAGGCTGGTAATGAATGCCAAGTGACTCAAATCATGCTTCTTGGGTCACCTGTCAAACTAATTTCTGCCCGCCCCTTCCCCATGTCCATTGGGTGCACTGATGGGACTCCAACGAAAGCAGCACCATCCCTAGGGGTCACATTAAACCTGCATCTTGTCTTCTCCCCTAATATTCAACTTGTCTGAAAATCTGCACATGCTAAGCTTGGTCTAGCCGGCCCAGTGGTACAGACGGTTGAGGCGCTGGACGTTTCCCTCGCACTGCGCCGGCAACCCAGGTTCGGAAATAACATCGGGTCATCAGGGTGCCGGCGTTTGGGGGGGGGGGTTGGAGGAGTGGGACTGAGCAAACTGTCAGGCTGCTCTCTTCTCCCAGGGGTGGGCTGCCGCCCCTCCCATAGTCCCATCCCCACCGGACGAAGGTCAAATGACAAATCACTTCTTACTTTCCACAAGACTTCCACCCTTATGGGGACCAGGCCTTTTGTGTTGCTGCGCACAAACGTTGGAACTCCCTTCCACACTCAGTCTGCTGCAGGGAAGAAAATGTAAAAATGTATGTGCCACGAGCCCTCTACAGGACTGTCATCGGCTCCTCGGGCTCTGCTCTTTACAGGTCCTCCCTGATTTGACTGTGCAGGGAGTGGGTGACAGGGGCTGGGAAGCCGGCAGACATGACAGTTCACAGGATCAAGAACATACTAACATACTAAAAGCCAGCAGATTAGGCCGGATGGTCTTTTATGTCTGCTCAGTAGCCAGCCCCTACTGGGCGCTGCTCCCACCCCCAGCCCCGCAGAGGGTAATCTTCGGCTTCAGTATACCCATGCACCTGTCCCACCCCTCTTGAAGCCTCCACTGTGGCCTCCTCCACCAGCCTCCCAGGCAGTGCACTCCATAGCCCCACCACCTCTCCAGTGAGTAATGCCTTCTACATTCTCCCCTGTAATTGCCCCCCTCCAGATTCCTCCTTGCCCCCAGGTTGAGCCCCTTTCTTCGCCTTCACATTTTTGACTCCACCCTGTTAATCCCTTTCACTTATCTGAAGACCCGATCATGTCTCCCCGTCTCTCCTCTCCTCCAGTGAATACAGACCAAGGGCTTCCAGCCTTTCCTCATAGGTCCTTTCTCTCATGCCCTGAATCATTCTGGTTGCCCTCCTCTGAACCTTGCCAGCAGTGCTATGTCCTTCTTAGGGAGAGGTCTCCAGAACTGCATGCAGTACTCAAGATGCGGCCTGACCAAGGCAATATACAGAGGGAGGATCACCGCCCTCCTCCTGGACATAATTCCCCGGGCTATGCATCCCAGAATCCTGTTTGCCTTTGCCGCAGATCTTATGCAGTTTTCAGTGTTATTCATACTGGTGTCTACCACCACCCCCAGGTCCCTTTCACTTGTTGTGGTTTGCAGTGAGACACCCCCTCCCCCCGAAAGTGTATACATGAGCTGGGTTTCTGACCCCCAGATGCAGCACCAGACACTTTCCTGGATTAAACCTCAGTCCCCACCTCCTTGACCGTCCCTCCAAGGTATCCAGATCTCTCTGGACCGTCTCCCTCGCTTCATCCCCGTCTGCCAGTGCTCCCAGTTTTGAGTCATCCGCTAAGAGGCTCATCCTACTCCTAACCTCCTTCCATATATCGGAGACACAGGCACTGAACAGGATTGGTCTCAGTACCGAACCTTGAGGAACACCACTGAAGACTTTCCTAGGGGAGGAGACTATCCCACCAACCACTACTCCTCTGTGTTCACCCGCTAGCCAATTTTCTACCCATCTAAGCAACTGCCCTCCCCTTCATCCCCCCAGCTTTGTCAACAACCTGATGTGGGTGTAGAGTCAAATGCCTTACTGAAATCCAGATATAGGACATCCACCAATCTCTGTCGGTCCAGGGTCCCTGTCACCCAATTGTAAAAATCTATGAGATTGGTCTGACACGATCTCCCCGGGACAAAACCATACTGTGTCATCCAGGTGCCCCAACCTTTCCAGTTGCCTCCAGAGCTTTTCCTCGATGAAGCCCTCCATTAGTCTGCCCACTACAGACGTTAGGCTGACAGGCCTGTAATTTCCCATTTCCTCCTTAGTCCCCCCCCTTTGTGGACAGGCATCACATGAGCCACCCATCCTGCCTGCAGAGAGGTGCTGAAAAGAGCTGCTAGTTCGTCCGCCAGTTCCTTCAGAACCCGCGGATGCAACCCATCCAGTCCCGGTGCCTTATCAGTTTTTAGTGCCCGAAGGGCCTCCGTCACCCTGTCCTCTGTGATTTCTCCCTCCCAATCCACCCCCTCAACTAAACATCCATCCCCTTCTAGGCCTGACCCACCCAGTGCCCCAGCCTCTTTTGGTCCTCCCGACTCCATTTGACCTCTCCGCTTAGCTGTCTCCCCCACACTCCTTTCCGGCTGAATGGATCCCCCATCTCCTTCCATAAATATTGAGGCAAAGTACTCATTTAGCACCTCTGCCTGCTCCCCCACCTCCTGAGCCCATCTCTCCCCAGTCTTGATCCTGGAGATCTGTGCTCTCCCTTTTCTTGTCTCCATTTATCTACAGACTCCCTTTCCTCCCCCTCTAGATATCCCTAGCCAGGTTTTGCTCCATCCTCGCCTTGGCTCCCCTCACCACTCTGGTGACCCTCCTTGCTGTCAACTCAGTCGCCACTCTCTCATCCCCCTGGAGCACTTGAAACATGCACAGGCAGCCTTTTTATCCCTCACCGCCTCTTGCACCTCCCTGGTCCACCAGCATGGCTTGTTGGCTCTACCATGCTTACGCCTTATCCTTGTACACGAGCTAGTAGCCTCCTGCACCCCTTTCTTAATGGTCTCCCACAAGTTACCGACATCCATGTCTGGCCTAATCTTGTCCAAGCTCCCTCTTAGAATCCTGCCCATGCCCACGAAGTCCACTACTACTGTTTTGGAGCGGTTATCCTGCCCCCCCTCCAAAATACAGCAGAAACCAGACCATGGCATGGTCACCACCTGCCAGTGGGCTACACACCTCCAGACCCCTTATCTGGTCACTGTCTGCAAGGACAATGTCCAGTAACTTCCCCTTCCTAGTAGGTTCCCCCACCTGTTGGGCCAGAAAGGCATCCTGAAACACATCCGTCAGTTTCTGCTCCCTGGCCACCGCTGATGTCAGTTTCCCAATCTGCCCCCAGCGTATTTAGGTCCCCCCCAAGACCACCACCCTACCCTTCCCACGGTCACAGTGGCCTTTTATGTTCTCAACTAATTTTTCCTCCAGGGCCTCATCCATGCAGAAGTGTCTGTACACCACCCCTATTTTCAGTCTTCTGCCTCCCCCCGTTTGCAGGGTTACCCAAATCGCTTCCACTCCCCCTCAGCCTCCTCCACGCCACTTACCACTATGCCATTTCTGACCATCAGCGCTACACCCCCTCCTCTACCCTCTTCTCTACCCCTCCTGAATATTGTGTATCCCTCCAAGTTTAGGTCCCAATCATTCTTCTGAGTGGCCCATGTCTCTAATCACTGCCACATCCGTTGACCCCTCAGCCAGCATCACCCAGAGCTCGTGCATTTTGTTGCCCAAGCTCCTGACATTGATCAGGACCATCATCCACCCCATCCCCCCTCATCTCCAACTGTCTCAGCCCTGCACAATCCCTACTCGCCCTTTCCTGCACAGCTCTGGCTTTATTTACACTGCAGTCGCCGGCCCTCTTTTCGCACTCTAGACCTGGAACCTTGAGCAGCCCCCCAGATTCCACTTCTTCACTTATCCCCTCCCCCCCTTTACAAGTTTAAACTCCACTTCTGGACTATGAATCCAGCAAGTTTTAGTTTCAAGATCTCCCTCCCCTCTAAGCTGAGGTGTATCCTATCCCTGGCATATAACCCCTTGTCTTCCCAAGTCTCTCCCTCCCCCCAAGTCCCCCACCAACCCATACCCGTCTGCCCTGCACCACTCTCTGAGCCACTGGTTCACCCCTCTGAGTTTATGCTTGGTCTCCCTGGATGCCCTAGGTACTGGTACAATCTCAGAGAAGGAGACTGAGCTTCCTACAGAGTGGCAGACCCTGGCCAGTTCCCTAAACCTCGCCTGGATTTCCAGTTCACTGTTCCCCTCCAAATAGTTTGTGCCCAGATGTACAAGGAAATCTGGGGATCCCCCGCATTCTGATGCTAATGAGTATAGCTGGAATTTGGCTTTGTGAACGGATAGGCCTGGGATACACTTAGCCTTGACTGTGCTTTTCCCCTCCCCCCTTCCACTGGATGCCCCTGGTCATGGAGAAGCCCAGCAGGATCACCTTCACCCCCCACCAAACTACTGGCCCTTTTGATCCCTTCCAGGCTCTTCCTTCTTTCATCAACCCCCAGCTTATTCCTCCCACCCCTTCAGTCCGAGGATCACTAGTCTGTGCATGCCCTACCAAGCTCTTTCTTCTGCCTGCGACTCCCAGTTTACTTCTCGCCCCCCCAACCTCATGGAGTAGTACTAATTGCCCCAGATCACCCCGGGTTCCCTTTCTAGGTCAGAATCCACAGGTCCCCACCCAGACACCCTTCTACTGCTTCCTCCTTGCCTCCAACCCCCAGTCTCATCTCCCCACCTGCCTGGAATATTTCTCCCACCTCCTCCCCCACCTCATCCAATTCTCCTGCCCTGACACTGGTCTTTCTAGAGTACCCCTACTACCCCCTTGGCTGACTTCCCCAGCCTGAGTGCCTGCCTGACCCCACCCTCCCTCCCCGGTCTCATCCTCGCTCCTCCATCCCCTTTCCTCCCCTACAACCTTGGCTCATGTCTCCCTCCCTCCTTTCTTGTGACTGTGGCCACCTCCACTGCCCCCCGCTTGTTGGCCAAACCCTCGCTGCCTGCCTGCTCCCTCCTGTTCCAACTCCTCCTGCCCCCAACTCCCCCAGCTTGCTGACCAAACCCCTCTGTCCGCCTGTTACCCTCCCACTAGCCTCTTCCACCTCGTCTCCTGGGTACAGCATGGTGTATCTATTACTAAGTGTGATGCTTGCCCCCGACTTGCTTTCTCCTACCTCCCTCCTCTGCTCTCTCTGATTGTCCACCCCATTAAGTGTTTTCCATCCACTGCTTGTATTGTGCCCTACCCCTCCAGAGTACACATAAGGTCCATGTCCACCTGTGGCCTGGGGTATATCACAGTTGTCTCGCCTACTCTCGTGAGGCCCTTTCCACTCCTTTCCTCCCCCCTCATGCCTTCCAGCTTTCTTCTGATCCCCTTGACCTCTTCCCTAAGTCCTGTCAGCTTAAAACACGCTGTACACCCTCCGAACCTCCATGCCCAGTTTAAAATTATAGCTGCCCCGCACCCCGTACACCCTATCACCCTACCGAAGATGCCCATTCTAGCCAGCCCCAAATCCACCCTCATTTTGGTGTGAGCAGTACAACCCTCTTGCAGAACCAATTTAGGCAGTAGCACACAGGGACCCTAGCTGTCTGTCCCCTCTCCGACAAAACTCAGATAACAAAACTCTTCCCTCTTTCCCTACAACAGCCAGTTTTTTTTTTTCAGCCTCAGTTCTGAAGCAGAGATTTTGCCCACAAAGATCAGCAGCAATAAACAGTTGACAAAGTTTGCCTTCTCCCACTACTGTGGTCAGCATACAAAATTATACAATCTGCTCTAATGTGCCCCCTCTGATAGCAGTAGACAATGTTGGCCCAGCAACCCAGCATACAGGACCCTTGTCCCCCAGTCAGCTGTAACCAGTTCACCAGCCTTAGTATTAATCAGTTCACAGTTGTCATGTCCCGCAGCTGCAAGTAGCAGGTAGTCCATGGTGCCCAAGCAGGCACAGCATATAGTTCCCTTTTCCCTCAATCAGCAACAATCCACATCACCCTCTCTCAGCTTGCCCCCCTCCATGGTAGCAGGTAGTCAATGGTACCCAAGCAGGCACAGCGTACAGCTCCCTTCCCCCCAATCAGCAACACTCCAGGACATCCACTCACAGCTTGCCCCTCTCCAAGGCTCCACCCCCACCGACCATTTAATAGAGGTCGGGGCTGGGGTGGGTAGTGTGGGACAAGAACACTCCCCAACAGCAACAAACAGCTCTCCTGATTGCGACTGGGCTAATGGCCTTTATTGCCCAGTCCAAAATCCACGCCCTTAGCATCGATTGGCCCCGCGGTGGGCAGCCCTCCGCTGAATTCCCTCGCCACCAATGCGGCTCCTGTCAGCCTGGTCCTGCTCCCGCTACCAAACTCTTCCCCGACCACCGATGTGGTCGCGTTCTGTCCTGCCGCCGATGCGGCCCCAGAACTGCCTGCCCCGAACACTCCCCAACAGCAACAAACTGCTCTACTGATTGTGACTGGACTAAAACCAAAATGATCTGGGTCCTGGGGGACAGGCCCTATGGAGAGAGGCTCAAACACTGGAAGAGAGAAGGGACCGGGGGGGGACATGAGAGAGATCTTCAGGTACATGGAAAGGGTTAAATAGGAGGAGCAGTCAGGGTGCTCGAAGGAAGGGGGCAACTAGAGAGCATGGGTGGAAGCTGGGGGAGATAGAGATCTCGGGGAGAAAGGACGAGGTGCTACTTCACTGAGAGGGTGGTGGAGCCATGGAATGCGCTGCCCAGGGGGCTGGTGGAGGCAGAGATGGTGGAGGGATTCAAGAGGGGTGGGACAAGTACAGGGGAAGGGTTCTGGAAGCAAAGTCCTGTGCAGTAGGAATATCCAGGACTCGGAAGGGAGAAGCCAGAGAGGGCGAGGGGGGGCAGTAAGGTCAGCTCTCAGGGTGGGTGCTGACCAAACGAGACAACACAAAAGACCGTTAAACCTATTCTGCTGGCATTTTAGTATGTTAGTAATGGCATTTATAGCCCAGTCTTACAGTCCAAAATTCGCACCCTTAGTGCCGTTTGGCCCTGCGGCCGGCAGCCTTCCGCTCAACTCCTTCGCCACCAATCTGGCTCCGGTCAGCCTGGTCCTGCTCCCACTACCAAAAACTCTTCTCCAACCACCGATGTGGTCGCATCCTGTCCCACCACCGATGCGGCCCCGGAATTGCCTGCCCCGAACACTCCCCAACAGCAACAAACAGCTCTCCTGATTGTGACTGGGATAATGGCCTTTACAACTCAGTCGCACAGTCTAAAATTCACGCTCTTAGCGCCAGGTGGGCCCGTGGCCAGAGCCCTCCGCTCAACTCCCTACTTCGCCGATGCAGCTCGGTCGGCCTTGTCCTGCTAGCAAACTCTTCTCCGACCACCAATGTGGTCGCGTCCTGTCCCACCGCCGATGCGGCCCCGGAATTGCCTGCCCCGAACACTCCCCAACAGCAACAAACAGCAACAAGAAGCTTGGTGAAAAATAAAAATTGTACCCCCACTAAAATGCAATAAGCAAACTAAATTTAATTGTCTATTTAGTTTTTTGTTAACTAGGAAAGAAGGGCTAGGCAGTTTTCAACCTTGTCCTGGGAGAGAGACAAGATGCTAACCGACTGATATAGAACCAGGTTAAGCTGCTGGCGGTTTTTAGAGAATGGGGGAAAATGTGTCCAGGACATGGAGAAAATTCTACTTATTGAGGAGTGCAATCGGATCATAGCATTCACCTGAACAAAAACCAGAACAAGTCTCAGTTTAAAAGTCTCATCCAAAAGACAGCACCTCCTACAGAACAGTCACCCCAAACACAAATCTGGGACATGGGTACAGTTACTTTTAATCAAAGGGAGACGATCCCCTGCAGAACTACCAACAGCACTTCCAAGAGCACTCTATGTACTTGGAGGTCTCCCACCCCACTACTGTGCAGTACTGACTTTGCGTAGCTTCTGAGAACTGCCAGGATCCTGCTCCAAGCTGATAAGGCTGCATCAATAAAATGTAAAAATGCAACAAATGAGGACTGTGCCCCCAGACCCTAGTAAGGTATATTCAGTTCTACTTCAAAGGAGGTGGGTTCCCCAAATAATTTTTCTCCTTTTCCAACGCTGGTCTACAGAAAGACCTTGTCAGTGAACCACAAAGGGAAATAGAAATTAGATGATGTAAAGTAATGACAAGTCAAGCAATAAGGAAACAAATATCAGTCTTGGTAGGAGTTATTCCTAGGGAGGGTAGGTATCAAGGGTGACAGTGAAAGGTAAACACTAAACACAGCCTAAAGCAAAACAGATTTAGGCTCAGGCAGTGAAACAGGTTTAGTGTACATCCTTGGCTGGCAATCAGGTTAAAAGGCACCAGAGAGCTGCCTGATGGTTTAGCTGCAAGACAAACAAACTGGGACACACCCAGTGCAACCAACAAGGAGAGGCCAACTCCAAACATCAGTTCCAAAAACTCAAGTTACGCCAGGCGCAACTCCTTTGAATATCTAGCCCATAGTTTACATCTGCTGTATTTTGGCACCTTATTGTATATAGTTGTAAATCTATTTTACTTTATTGTCACTAGTGCTAGGCAATCACCTATGTACTAGTGCTAGGTATTCAACTATGAACATACTTGCCTGTATTTGTTGAATAAATGGTATATACCTGCACTGTTCTTTTCTTTAATGTATACAGTTTGTATAATAGCCATGTGTTTTATTGTGCCTGAGCTGTACAATCTCCTAGGTTTTCTTATTGTATTTTCTACACACACACCCCGGTACGCACCTGGAAACGAGCTCTGGCTCAGTGTGCCATTCCCGGTTACCAAAATCATAAATAAAAACTAAATAAAAACTTATTGTTACCGTGAAGCAGGATTCTCATGATATCACTAGGCCCATACACTCCCAAAAGATTATCTACCTAAAGCTGTGCTATTAAATACTTGCAGTGCAGTGACTGTGTAAGTAGCTGCCATTTGGCATTACCCTCATCCTACACACAAATGTGGCCTAATGTCCCCTACAGGGCTCCAAATATAGCCTTTCCGTATTTTCATGCGGATGGCTACTGGAAATGTAATCACAGTCCTAGCTTTCCATCTGGAAATGCTATACCACACTCCCGCAGTTCACTATGTGGTCGTGCAGGACAGAAGCAGCAGACAGCTTACCAGCTCTCTGGTTGGACGGCCATTTTTACTAGCTCACAGCTGATAACTGGAAACAGGCACTAAGGGAAGCATGCAGAGGTCCTTCACGGAGTTAATTACAGACAAAGTATCCCACCTAACAGATACTGGTACACAAAAAAAAAAAAAACAGGGCCTGGTCACAGGATAAAAAAAAATTCATAACACAGTAACACCACCACAAAAAAAATGTGCTGAACATTTTTGTACACACACTGTAGGTTTCCTCCAGGTAGAGACAGCACAGCACGAACAAGCACCCCCTTTAACCCCTATGCTTATCACTGACGGTGCACCAGTCTCTGACCCAACCTCAGTGGCATCCAGACTTAACTCCTTCTTCACTACATGTGTACTCCCCTCCTTTCTCCTCCCCAATTACTTCCCACGGTTATGCTGTCCCTCCCATTTCCAAAATTGAAGTCTACCAAGCCCTTATATCTCTCAATCCCCAAAAGACTAGTCCTGGCAGCCTTGACCCCTTTCTTCGACATCTCTGCACCAGCTATCTCACTTCCTCTTACCCATCTCCTGAACTGCTCCTTCAACCTTTGCTCAGTCGCGCAGGCCTGGAAAACTGCAAATGTTATACCCCTCTACAAAGGTGGGGACCCCCATACACCAGATAACTATCGTCCCATATCCCTTCTTCCCTCTTTGGCCAAACTGCAGGAATCCCGTCTTCTCACACCTTACTGATTTTCTAAACTCTGACTTTCTTTCCCCTTTTCAATCTGGTTTTAGAGCTAACCACTCAACAGTCAAGTCAAACCTCAATCTCTCGTCACCAACTCTATCCACTCTAGCATGGACCACGGCCACATAACTGCGGCCATCTTCAGAGATCTAACCAAGGCTTCTGATTATGTCTCTCATCCCCCCTTACTAAACAAGCTCAGTTCTGCTGGACTCTCCACCTTGTCTATAAACTGATTTAAATACTACCTCTCCTGCTGCTCTCAACAAATCCTAGTAGGTTGTGCTCCCCCTCATTCCAATTTGGAGCCCCCCCCCCCCGCTTCTAAATGGCCTCCCGTCAGCCTGCTCTATAGCCAGCATACAGATGTGCACCGACAATACAGTTCATTATGCCTCTGGTCCTTCTGCTCCTGTTGTTGAATCCCAGCTTCAAGTTGATTTCCATTCAGTCCTCCACTGGTTTCAGGAAAAGCATCTCAAAGTCAATGTCAAGAAAACAGTGTCAATGACTTTTGGTACCCTTCAGATATTGACCCCCCAAATCCACACCCTAGACGGATCCTTACTGAATAAGTCCCATACTACAAATACCTAGGTGTCTGGCTCAACCGCCGAGGGGACTACATTAAACACATTGAGCACATTCACTCGAGGCGGCACCCCAAACTGGGAGCCCTGTATAGAAACAAGGACACTCCCTGCTTGTCCTACACTCTTTACTGAAATGATTCTACCTTCTTTTGCCTAAGCTGATGTTATCTATGGTACAGTCTCTGCCTCCTCTCTAGCCAAGCTCAACTCCATCTGCAATGCCTTTTGCCATTTCACCTTGAACATCCCCGCTCCTTCTTCAGCTCTCTTCACTGTTACCATATGCTGCATTCTTCTCTCCATCTCCAAATTCCCCCAATTTTTATCATCCTGAGAGCATGGCAGGCAGTTCCAGCCCTTCCCTGGAGGGACCGTCCTCCAGCACCACAGTTTCCGTCCAACCTCCCTCGATCCCCTATGCCCCGCCCCATGTGACAGAGCCAAGGTGAAGGGTGCCAGTTTTTCCCCAGACAAATATCCAGATGTCAGGAGCCAGAATGGGCGCTGGTGGGGCCATCATGGAGCCTGCCAGTTCCATTTTTCTCCCGCCCCCAACGTTGTGTGCCAACAACATGCCTCCCGACTCACATCTCCCACTAGCCCTCACTAGAGGGTGATCCACAAGTGGGATGGCAAACCAGGGGTTGAAAAATTCCCAAGTCCAAGGTCCGGGACCCACAGAAAGCACCGCAGGACTTGCACACTACAGCCCATTTAAGTCCGATGGACTTGACTGTATTTACTTTTGCCAGCGCATACGCGGACCTGTAACTGCAACTCCACCCTCCCCTGCCCAGTGTGTGACATTCCGATGCCGGTTTCCGAGCTGTATAACAGCTCCGCCAATCCATTTTCCCGACTGGTTGCCTGCGCGAGATATCCACGCCTACTCGCGAGACCAGGAGAGAGAAAGGATAGGCAAAGCTACTGTAACACTGGTCCCAGACCAGCCATATCGGGAATCATGCGTAATGTAATTTTCTGTGGACAGGCATGAAGGGTCTGAGCAGAAGTCGAGAAGGAAGAATATGGCTGTTTCATTTTCAGGGAAGAACATCGTGCTGCATGGATGCCAGTTCCATTTTTCATTTATGTAGTAAGGAGTGTTTTTTTTTTTTTTTAAACAAGAAGGCTGGAAGTGTAATCATAACTCTGTTCATCACAGTTAGGAGAGCAACGGGAGTTGCTGAGTGTGTGAGAGGGGTTTAAGACTGTGTTTAAATCAAAAACAGCATAGCTTTACTCTTGTTTAGTCTGGCAGAGGTTTGAAGGCAATGGTGGTGCAGCTAAATCAATACAGAGCGTGTAGGGTGAGGTGGAAAAGGATACAAATGGCACTTGTATGAAAGGAAGGTACTTTTTTTTTTTTATATATGGGGCAAATACTGAACAAGATTTTTATTTCTTTATTGACTGTTTCTGTCCAAGTGCCACAGCCTTGGTGTGGCTGATCTGCTTCTACAACAGGAAACAATTGTGTACAGCAAGTAGCAAAAAGATTCCTTAATGGAAGCACTGTTTTCTGAAGAGCAGGGGAAACGTGTTTTGGTGAAGTAAAGAAAGGAACTACAGTAAAAGAAAGTGAAAGCGATTAGGGAGACGTGCCAGTGGGAGGGGGATGACATAACTACTGTGTGCATAAAGTACAGTGTGCTTTTCCCAGTTAAGTTTTTAAATAAATGCTTAAATTACCTGTCTACTATGTGTATAAATTAGAGCATTTATCACATAGTAGCTTCAGATATTGAAGTGGACCCAGCGACTGTGCGTGTGTCATGTAGCAGTGTCTGTGGCCATCTTAATACAAAAAGGACTTCAACTAGCCAGAGTAATAATTAAGATTACGGAAAAATGGGGGTTCACAGATGCGAGCTGGACTATGAAACTTAATTTAAAGCCAAGCATATAGTCCATTTTGAGTCCAGACTGCAAGCTACAAATAATTTGGCTTGCAGAGGGGTCCCTGTTGCTTCCTATAATTATTAGAAAACAATTGATTTGCTTTGGTAAAAATGTCGGTGAAAAAAAAATTCGACTTACCATTGTCTGCCATGGACTTACGGCCCAAAAGTAACATAAGTCCTGGACTTATGGCCTCTCCCAAAATTTTTCAACCCCTGCAAACCCTCCCTCTCCTGAGAGAGAGAGAGAGAGAGAGAGAGGCGAGCAGTCCTCCGGACACTCAATCCTCTCTCTCCCCTGCCGATTCCTGGCGGCCCGGACTCGTTCCCGAACGGGGGTCATCGGCGTAGCACGAGGTCTGGCGTCCAGCACCTCAGACTTCAGCACCACAAGGCCGGCATCTCCAAATTCTGGTTTCGATTCCTTCCCTCCTACCCATCTTCTTCTCCTCCTCTCTTCTGCATCCGAGGTCCCCTAGCCTCTATTCTAGAGACACCCACACTTTCTCCCTTTCACGGCCCTTATCTTGCTCTGGCTCTGCTGCCTTTTCTTATAGGCTTCCCTCTCTGTGGAACACAGTCCCTTTCTCTAATAGATACTTACCTTCCATTCTGGATCTAATTAAAAAAAAAAAATAAGTCCCATCTCCATATTCTCTGTTCTCAGACACCTGCTCCTGCTTGAACTGACCTCTCCTTCAGTATGACATTTCCTGCTGCTGCTCTACCTACAGATAATGCGCCTCCTCTCTATGTACTCATTTAAGACAGTTGCAACAATTGTTTACTGTCTATTGCTGGCCCCAGTTTTTACTTTCTCGCTCATCTTTTTTTAATTATATTTTGTTGTTGTAATACTAAAACAATTACATACAATCTTCTCTTGCAAGAGCTCAACAGTGTTACAGTCGATACATTCAATGTAAAACAGGATAGGTAGTCTATACAATCAGCAGTAAAAATATGGGGGAAAATCCAGTTAATTTTAAAGTCCATAAAAAGAAAAGAAGTCTAAGATATGCTGCACCACATACACTATGGGTGGTCTACCCGATCAAAATGTTGAACAAAAATACTGACTCAACCTCCTGTGTTGATGCGACCCCCAATCGACGGAAATATTTTGTAATTTTTTAGTGCAAAAAGGAGGGAAAAAAAGAAACCACATTACCCCTCAACTTTTTAGTTAAGGAGACTTCATATCAGCCTGAAGAGTCCAATCTTTATGCCCAAGAACAGCAACCCACAAGGCCCGGAGTCAACCACTAGCACCACTACACAGTGCACTTCACCCACAAAAGTTACATAATTAAAATAACAAAGTGACTCCTCCAGCTTTTAATCTAACATGTATTAAACCACAACCTTTGCAGCCTTTTAACATTGCCCTTTTCAGAACTTAAGAGCCTAATTTGTGAGCTACATTCATAAACTTTTAAAACTTTAAACTAGTTGGTCTCAAGGCAACTGCTAGGCCTTTTTGGAAAATAAAAGGTTTCTTTACTGCTCTAAAGTTTTAAATATTTTACCAAACAATTCAATGCATCACAGTACTTGCATACTAACATACTAAAATGTCAGCAGAGGAGGCCTAATGGTCATTCGCGTCTGCTCGATAGTCAGTACCCATACTGGGCGCCAATTTTGCTGTCTCCCCCCCCCCCCTTGGGTTTCACTGTGCCCAGTCCAAGATGTTCCCCTTGTACTGGATTCCCTCAGTTTCATCCTCCCCCATACCTGTCCCATCCCCTCTTAAACTCCTCCATAGTCTCTGCCTCCACCAGTCCCTGGGCAGCGCAATCCACGGTTCCACCACCCTCTCAGTGAAGTAACACCTCCTCCCCCAGCTTCCAACTATGTCCTCTAGCAGCCCCCTTTCCTTTGGAACACCCCACTGAGTCCCCTTATTAATCCCTTTATGTACTTGAAGACCTCGATCACTTCCCCGTCCCTCCTCTCCTCCAGGGTGTACATGTTGAGCTCCTCAAGCCTCTCCCGTGAGGTCCTTTCCCCCAGGCCCCAGATCATTTTGGTTGCCCTCTTTTGGACCCTCTCCAGGAGTGCAATGTCCCTTTTTTAAGCGTGGTCTCCAAAACTGCACACAATACTCGAGGTGTGGCCTAACCAAGCAGTTATACAGAGGAAGGTTCACTTCCGCCCTTCTGGAGGTAATCCCCCTAGCGATGCAACCCAGCATCCTATTTGCTTTTGCCACTGCCCTCCTGCAGGTCTCAGAGTTGTTCTTTTTTTATTATTTTATTTATATTCAAAGAGGCTTCATATTACATACCTAAAGTATCATTATTTATTTATATTGCAATCAGTTTACAACCTTATTATCTTATACCAATGACTGGTTACAATTATTCTGTGTATAGATGACCTTGTTTCAATTAATACCACACACACACACACTACAATGAAAGGCATCCTTCTGTCTGATTTAACAATAGCCTTTTAATTCCTTCCAAGGCAGGCGGCTAAACCATCCTCAAATTTTTTATAGAACTATCGAGACCCCATCCTTCCTTAAGTTTCCCCAAAAAAAAAAAATGGTGGGAGGGTTCGGGTGGTTACAGAAAAATTTGACCATAATTATCAGGAGACAAATTCTGGATCTTTTGAAGATACATGGAACACCCATCTGTGCCATTTTATTTCGAAAAAAGGGAGACTATTACATAATTTAGCTTCTAAGGTGTTCTTAGCTGTATATTTCCTTTATTATTTGGCACCAATCTTCAAGTGAAGGTATCTTGTTAGTCATCCATTTTTGGGTTACAGCCTTCCTGGCTGCTAATATATACAGTGGGAGTAAAGTTCAGTCCCAACGTGGTCGGGGGGGGGGAGAGGGGGTCAATGGATAAGACAACTATCTCTGCTGTTAGTTCAATATTCTCTCCCAGCTCAGGCTGCAAGACACACCAGAATGGTGTTAATTTGGGGCAAAACCAGAAAATGTGGCCAAGGTCAGCTAGATTGCAGTTACACCCCCTCCAACAGAGGCCACAGGAGGCAGGAAGGTATTTTACAAGTATTGCCGGAGAACGGAAATATCGGGATCGAGATTTCCATGCAAATTCCCTCCATGTATTAGAGGAAGTAATCTTAATGTCTTTCAAAGTTACCGCCTTCCATAGTGAAAAAGGAATCTGTAGTTCCAGATCCTTGTTCCAGGCTTGTAATATAGATAGTGAGGTACCACCCAGGGAATCTCTTAATAGTTTGTATAGATGGCCAATTAGTTTTCCTCATGTATTGCTACCCAGTGTGTCTTTAAGCAGAATCCATAAGGTTGGGAGAGGAGAGGGTGAACAAGGTACGCTCTCTCTCTGCCTTAGAATGTAGTTTCTCACCTGGGTATAGTGAAACATTTCCCTGTTGGGGAGAGAGAAGATGTTTTGTAGATCAGGAAATAGAATAATACCCGAATTAAGAAACTGATGAAAATAGCCAAGGCCCAGTCTCTTCTATGAGTTAAAGGTGGTATCGAGATTAGCAGGGAGAAAGTTCTCATCAGCTGATATAAGTGTGAAAAGGAAGAATATCTGTTAAGGCTTTTTGTTGTCTGATCCTCTGCCAAATCTTCAAGATTTGGGCCGTAAATTTAGTGTAGTCCCATTGGGGGGGGGGACGTTCTGAAGAAGCGAAAAAGTACAGTTATGTAAGAACTTACCGTAACAGTAGATCTTCGAGAGAGGCTCTTGCAGTAGGTAATTACATATAGGACTGACGCCGGTAGGCGACAGGACCCCACAGAAAAATGTCTAGCTAGCAGTCCCTGGCAGGACCGCACCCACGCCAGGTGACCGACGTCAGTATAAAGGGCGGTTCCAGCCTTCCAGTTCCCTTTCCCACAGGCCAAAAGAGGTCGGACAAGAGAAGCGATATTTCCAATGGAAAAGGAGCTGAAAAGCCTAGGGGATGGAGGACGGAAGGTATTACTCTACTGCAAGAGCCTCTCTCGAAGATCTAGTGTTATGGTAAGTTCTTACGTAACTGTACTATCTTACTTCGAGAGGGCTCTTGCAGTAGGTAATTACATATAGAACTGAATCCCAAGCAGTCTGGAACAAAGAGGCGCACCAGGAGGAGGAAAACTACTCCAAAAGGTAGTTCTGGTTGTGCAAGTCTCAAGACAGGAGGCCTTGCAAAACGGCCAGCCCGAAGCCTGCTCTACAGCAAGAGGCTATATCCAAACTGTAATGTTTAGTAAAGGTTGGACGGAAGTCCAGGTGGCGGCAGCACAGATGTCTGCCGCAGACACATTCTTGAAACAAGCCACTGAGGCAGCTACTCCTCTTGTGAAGTGGCCTCTGACTTGACCCGGGAGGGTCTTGTATTTGTCATAACATAAAGTGATGCAATGAGCCAACCACTTAGACAGGCATTGCTTGGAAACAGCACTAACATGCCAGCAGAATAGGCCTAACGGTCTTTCGTGTCTGCTCGTTTGGTCAGCCCCCACCCTGGGTGCTGACCTTGCTGTCCCCCTCGCCTTCTCTGGCTTCTCCCTTCCCAGTTCCGGATATTCTTGCTGCATTGGATTTTGCTTCCAGAACCCTTCCCCTGTACCTGTCCCACCCTCTTGAACCCTCCACTGTCTCTGCCTCCACCAGCCCCCTAGGCAGTGCATTCCATGGCTCCACCACCCTCTCAGTGAAGTAGCACCTCCTCCTTTCTCCTCTGAATCTTCCCCTCCAGCTTCCACCCATGCCCTCTAGTGGCCCCTCCTCCTTCCTTGCAAGCACCCTGACTGTTCCTCCCTATTTACCCTCTTCATGTACCTGAAGACCTCTGTCATGTCCCCGGTCCCTTCTCTTCCAATGTGTACATATTTAGCTCTTCGAGCCTCCTCATAGGTCCTGTCCCCAAGCCCCAAATCATTTTGGTTGCCCTCCTCTGGACCCTCTCCAGGAGGTTAATGTCCCTCTTTAAGTGTGGCCTCCAAAACTGCCACGCAGTACTCAAGGTGCGGCCTCACCAAGCAGTTATACAGAGGGAGTATCACTTCCCTCCTTCTGGAGGTGATCCCCCTAGCGATGCATCCCAGCATCCTGTTGGCCTTGGCTGCTGCCCTCCTACAAGTCTCAGAGGAGTTCATCTTGACATCCACCACCACCCCCAGGTCCCTCTCAGCCATCGAGACTTGTAGCATTGTAGCACTGCCTTCCCTTTTGTGAGCAAAAGAGACGAACAATTGATCAGTCTTTCTGAGATCCTTCGTCCTACTGGTGTAGTATCTTAGAATCCGGTGAACATCCATAGTATGGAGTAAATACTCCCCTTGATTAGAGTACTGCGTAAAAAAGGCAGGTAATTCTATGGACTGATTTAGAGTAGACTCAGCTACTGCTTTAGGGAGAAACTTAGGATTCGTGCGAAGAGCAACACGTTCCTTGTGAAAAATCAAGTACGGGATTTTACACATCAGGGCCTGGGGCTCGGAGATTCTCTGAGCAGAAGTAATGGCCACCAAGAAGAGAGTCTTCCATGAAAGGAACTTCAAATCCGCAGAAGCTGCAGGTTCGAAGGGAGGGAAAGTAAGTTTCTTGAGAACAAAATTCAAGTCCCATGGGGAGCAGGAGTACGGATGGGGGGCCTCAGATGGAGGACCCCTCTGAGAAAGGTCTTGGAGATCTCCAGTTGAGCGAAAGCCTTGTCTGCAAAGGGAAAATGACAGGCTGAAATGGCTGCCATGTGTACCTTCAGAGAAGAATGGCTGAGACCCAGGTCAAACAGATGACAGATACTCCAGCAGAAGCCCCGCTGAACAGGAGAAAGGTTCCACGTTCTTGGAAGCGGCCCAGATAGTGAATCTTTTCCACTTCATAGCATAAGTGGATCTGGTGCAGGGTTTTCTGGCCTCCACCAAAATCTCCGCCACTTTGGGAGACACTCCAAAATGGGATTGGGCCAAGTCTGCAGGAGCCATGCATGCAGCTGAAGGGATCTGAGGCCTGGATGGATCAGGGTCCCCTGATCCTGTGTCAACAAACCTCGAGATAGAGGAAGAGGAGGATCCTCTGAATATTGTTGTAAAAGAGAGAACTAAGCTTGCCTGGGCCAGAAAGGAGCTATCAGAATCATTTGCGCTCCTTCTAAAGCTAGTTTCTGCAAGACACGTGGGATAAGTGGAATTGGGGGAAAGGCATAGACGAATCTGTCCTTCCAGTCTAGAGACAGAGCGTCGCTCCAAAAAGCGCCTCGCTCTGGAACGAGCGAGCAGAAGACGAGAAGTTTTGCGTTTAGGGGGGATGCGAACAGGTCGACCTGTGGTGTTCCTCCAAGTTGGAAGATACTGTCTAGGACCTCTTAGTCCAGTTATCACTCGTGAGTCAGAGCAGAAGAGCGACTTAGCTCGTCTGCCAGGGTGTTGTCGACTCCAGGAACGTGGACTGCTGTGAGGTGAAGGCCGTGTTCTGTTGCCCAATCCCAAACCCTCAATGCCTCCCTGCATAGAGGGTAGGACCGAGTCCCTCCCGGTTTGTTGATTTATCACACCACGCACATTATCCATCTGGACGGCTAAGTGGCCGGGAAGAATGTATTGGTGAAGGGCTTGGAGATCGTACAACACTGCCCGAAGCTCGAGCACACTGATGTGGAGAGCTTGTTCTAGCTTGGACCAGGAGCCCTGGGTCCGATGAGGGCCTAGATGGGCTCCCCAACCTTCGCCTAAGGCATCTGCAGTTAGAGTCGGGGGGGGGTGAAAGAAAGGAACTCCCTGAAACAGGTTCTCTCGAACCATCCACCATTGCAAGTCTCAAATCATCGGCGAGGAGATCAGAACTGGGTGATCTAGGTCGTCCACTAGCTGATCCCATTGAGAGCGTAGAGTCCACCGAGAAATCCTCACGTGGAGTCGAGCACGAGGCACCGTCGGGATAGCAGCCACCATGAGCTCGAGAAGGCGAAGGACCGAACTCGCAGAGACCATCCTGTGGTCGGACAACAGAGTTATTTGGGTCTGAAGGGTGGACGCCCCGTCCAGAGGCAGGGAGGCCTTGCCCATGGTCGTATCGAGAATCGCCCCAATAAACTGTAGCCTCTGGGATGGGTTCAGATGAGACTTGGAATGGTTGATGGTAATACCCAGGCAGGCAAAAACCTGCTGGGTAAGGGAGAAGTAACGCGAAAACCTGCACTCCCCTGGTACACAGGTGGGCCGCCACCACTGCCAGGCATTTGGTAAACACTCGGGGGGGGGGGGGCCCCCGAGGATAGACCAAACGGGAGCGCCTTGAACTGGTAGTGGTCCCCCTGGAATGCAAAACGAAGGTACTTGCGATGAGATGGGCGAAAGGGAATGTGCAGATAAGCATCCTCCATATCCAGAGCACAAAGTCATTGATCCAGCTGGAGGAGGGGCAGAAGGTTCTGCAAAGAGAGCATCCTGAACCTTTTGTATTCTAGATAAAGATTCAGGGAACTGAGATCCAAAATTGGTCTGAGATCTCCTGTCTTCTTTGGGACCAGGAAGAAATGGGAATAGTAACCCGTCCCTCGCAGATGAAGGGGGACGGGCTCTATTGCTTGTTTCAGCAGAAGAGCCGAAATTTCCTCCTGGACCAAGAGAAAATGTTCCCGTGAATACGACGGACTCAGAGGGGGTGGCGGGGTGGTTTCTGAAGGAACTATCGAGTGTCCTTCTGCTATGAGCTGGAGCACCCAAGAATCTGTGGTTATCCTCTCCCTTCCCGGAAGGTGGAGGGAAAACCTCCCTCCTACCGGTTCCTCTGGGGAGTCCGGCGGCAGTGGGAGAGGAAAGGAGTCAGTGGTGGGGGCAGCGCGCAGCTGAAGCACCCGCTGCTTTTTGGGTGGGGGGTTTGCAGCTGGGCTCCGGCGCTTTTGTGGCCCGCCTTCCCTGGGGTTTCGCCTTTGGCTGATTCAGTCTGCGAAAGGGACGGCGCTGCTGCTGATGGGGACGGTACACGGAATCAACTGATTTCAGTGCCGTCCCCTTCTCTTGTAAATCTGTGATTGCGTCCTTGACATCACCCCCGGAAAGCACCGATCCCCGGAAGGGTGCTTCCTGGATAGCAGATTGCACCTCCGGGACCAACCCTGTCACACGGAGCCAAGCATGACGCCGTAGGCCTACAGCGAAAGCTGAGCTCCGCCCAGCAGTGTCCACTGCGTCATATGCAGCATGTGTCGACTGGCCGAACGAGCAGAGCGGACGAGATTAGCAAACTCCTGCCTGACTTGGGAGTCAGGCAAGGAGTCCAGTTTGGCTTCCGCCTGAGTCAGAATGGCCTTCTGGTAGTCCCCCATATGGCCGACATAGTTCAGGGCCCTGATCCCCAGTGTGGAGGAAGCATAAATCTTTCTACCATACTGGTCCAGAAGGCGCGATTCCTTATCAGGTGGTGACGAGCTAAGATGTTTGGGGTTTGCCGACCGGCCGTGAGTGGCGCTAATCACAACCGAGTCGGCACGAGGGTGAAAATCCAGAAAATCAACACCCTCTGGAGCCTGATATAGCCTGTTCAACTTCCTAGGAAGTGGGGCTAAGGCCGACGGCTGTTTCCATATTGTGGTACGGAGATTGGCGTGAGGCTCTATCCAGGGTGGCACCAAGGTAGGAGCTGTCACGGGCAGATCCAGATGTTCAGCGAGTTTCAGACGCTGAGGATCTGGTTCCAAGGAGTGCCACTGATGAACCTCCTGGATTTTCCTAAGCAACTCCATAAAAGAAGGGTCCTCCGGAGGAGACTTCGGAGGAGTCCTTGGCCTGGGTTTCGACGGAGAGCGTGGCTCGTCGTCTCTCTCGGAGCAACCGTCGGAAGAGTCCGAGGAGTCAGAGGGTGAAGAGGAGAAAAGACTCCCTTTCCCGACCTGGGGGAGGAACGGACCCCTTGGGAAGTCCCCGGAGAAGCGTGTCCTGTCCTTCTCTGGATCCAGACAGAAGAACCCAGGAGTCCGGAGGTGGTGAGGGAGTGTGCCGCCTCGGACGTACGGGAACCTGGGACGGCACTGTTGCCAGAAGGCGGCTCTCGATCTCTTAGGGGAGCTGAGCCTTGACCTCAGCCCACCAGGAGGCCAGAGTCTCCTGCAGATCCACCGGCCGCCGCGAGGGCAGTGGAGGAGGAGGTGGGGGATAAGGATACGGGTTGTAACCGTATGGAGCGTATCCAAAACCCGACTGTGGGTAGCCCGGCGTCTGGTATTGTGGCGTAGAGTACTGCGGCGTTGGGAAGCCCGGCGTCGGGTACTGTGGCGCCGGATACTGCGGTCCAGGGTACACCGGTGTCGGATAGGACGGAGGATACCCGGGAGCCGGGGGGGGGGGCCTGCCGGAGCAGACGGCCCGGCCGGTGGCCTCATAGGCGTTTCCATAGTGAACAGCCCAGACGGCCTGACGGGAGCGGAATATCTCCCGGAGTTGGCAAGGCCGACGTCAGGGCCAACGGCAGATGCCCTGGCGTCGGAGGGGCCGGCATCTAGGGAGCCAACGTCAGGTCCAGCGCACCAGGTGGAGGAAGGACTATCGGAGGCAAAAGATCCCCAGCTTCGCCCGGGGATGGAGGGGGAAAAGTCCCCGGGGTAGAGTTGGGGGGGAGACTGGTTCCCCAGACGGCAGCGCAGGCTGCGTGAACCGGTACGACGGATGTGTGGGGGGCATCGCCTGTTCCTTCGCCAGCCAGATGCAGGACGAGCCGACGTGAGGCTTAGGGGAGAGCTCCCGGGCGGGCGGAGGAGCCGGGCGTCCGACTTATGAGAGCGATCACCGAGGCGGGCCGAAAGTAGCGATCAGCCTGGTCCGTGGAGAGGAGGTTACAGACGCCCGGAGGGTCGGACATCACCGGCCCTCCTCCGGCGGACGCCAGAAGAGCCGATGCCCGGATTACCGGAGTCACCCACAGTGGTAGGCCACAAGCCTGTGGCCAAACCAGGGGCGGAGGCCTCCAACTGCCCGGAGGCGCCCGCAAGGCCCAAGCGCGAGCCAGACGGGCGGGCCGACACCCCATCGGAAACCCCAGAGGCGGCCGTCGAGGAGCGATCCCCCAGAGGGGATGTAACCTACGTCCCAGCGACTCCCGAGGGAGACGCAGTGGAGGAGCCCATGTCCCGGTGCCTCTCCTTCTCCTTCTAATGGTCTTCAGGGGAAGTGGACGCCTGCCTCAGTTTTTTGAGCTCCTTCTCAATAGAACTCATTTTCTTCTTCAGAATATGGGCTTCCAGGGATTGCTGCCACCTTTTCCGTGTAGCCGCGATGAAACTGAGGCAGTGCTGGCACTTCTCAACCTGGTGATCGAGGCCTAGGCAGGACAGGCACAGGGAGTGGCCATCCTTGTGCGGTAGTTGGGAGCCGCACGAATCGCACTTATTCTTGTGCTCGGATGACGAAGCACGGACCTTTCCAGTGCATACAGACTGCGGGGAAAGAACGAGAAGTGGGCGCCCAGGACTGCCCTTTATACCGACGCCTGGGTCACCTGACATGGGGCGGTCCCTCGCCAGGGACCGCTAGCTAGAAATTTTTCCGTGGGGTCCTGCTGCCTACCGGCGTCAGTCCTATATGTAATTACCTACTGCAACAGCCCTCTCGAAGTAAGATCTATGTTTTCAATATCGTACAGGTCATTAATTAGGAACTCAAAATTTTTCGAGGCACAATTAATTGTCGATGAGAAACAAATTATGAGAATTTTTAAGAAAGCGACTGTCGCATAAAACCTTAGATTAGGAAGATTACACCCCCCCCCCCCCGGTCTAGAGAGGCATAATAGAAAAGCGTACCTCGGTCTTTGTCCCTCCCAGATGAAAGAAGAAATGGCTTTGTTCCCCAAGTTGTTCATTCTGACATCTACCACCCCCGGTCTCTCTGCCCTTCGAGACAAGTAGTGTCTCCCCAGAGTATACCCTTGGCCTGGAGTTGACACCCCCAGGTGCAGAACTCTGCATTTCCTGCACTGAACTTCAGTTTCCACTTTCCCAGAGCCTCCAGGTCCCCCTGCAGGGCCACTCTCCCCTTCCCTCCTCCTCATCCACAAAGAGACTCATTTCACTCCCGATGACCCTTCCTTATGTCTGAGACATAAGTGTTAAAACAGAAGTGGCCCTAGTACCGACCCCTGGGGAACCCCACTAATGACTCTCCTTGGAGATGAGACTAGCCCCCCCAACCACCACCTTCTGAGTACGCTCCAAGAGCCAATTTCCTATCCATCTGATCATCTGCATCCCCACCCCCATTTCCTCCAGCTTAACCCGCAGGCCATCATGAGGTACAGAATCAAACGCCTTGCTGAAGTCTAGAAAGAGGAGGTCCACCGGCCTACCCAGGTCCAGGGCACTCATCACCCATTCGCAGAACTCCACAAGGGCTGTCTGACACAATCTTCCCAGGATTAAGCCATGCGGTCTATTGTCCAGATACCCCACTTGCTTCAGTACCCCCCCAGCCTTTCCTTGACAATACCCTCCATCACCTTGCCTACCACTGTCAGGCTAACAGGCCTGTAGTTCCCCGCCTCCTCTCTTGATCCCCCCTCACAGATAGCCACGATACGGGCCACCCTCCAGTCTTGGTATACCCACCCCATCTTTATGGAGATGTTGAAAGGGACCGACAGGACATCTGCCAGTTCCCTCAACACCCTGGGATGCATTTCATCTGGCCCTGGTGCTTTTTCTGTCCGAAGGGACCCGAGGACTTCCCTCACTCAACCGAGATTTCAACCTCCACGTCCTCCCCCTTTGCTCCCTGTGCTGCCAACCCCCCAAGTGACAGTGCTGTCCATTCCCTCTCCCCAGCTCCATCAGGGCTCCCAATCTCTAAGGGTCCCACTCCTTCTCCTGGTTTGCCCCCGGTCCCCCCGCAAGACGCAGCCCCACATTCTCCCTGGTAAAAACTGAGGCAAAGTACTCGTTTAGAACCTTGGCCTGCTTCCCTGCATCCTGTGCCCAATCCTCCCGTCCTTATCCTGATCTGCCTCCTCACTTTCCTTTTTTCCCCCCAATGTATCTAAAGACCCCCTTGTCCCCCATCCTGATCTCCCTGGCCAAGGTCTGCTCCTTCCTTGCCTTAGCCGCTCTCACCACCCTGGTGACCCTCCTGGCCATCAGTTCATACTCCCCCTGATCCCTTTCGCGCCTTGAGCGCTTGAAGCACCTATAGGCCGCTCTCTTATCCCTCACCGCCTCCACCAACAGGGTTTTCTGGCCTTACCGAATTTGTGCCTCTCTTGCACAGGACCTGGTAGCCTCCTGTACCCCTCCTAATGATCTCCCACCTACTGTCAGCATCCATGTCTGGCCTTATCCCATCTGAATGGCCTTAAGGATCCGTTCCCATCCCCGGGAAATCTGCACCCCTGAAGTCAGTTACCACAATCTTTGTACAGCTTTCCTCTCTCCCCCAAGTCCAGGAAAAACCAGACTGTGGCATGATCACTCCCGCCAACAGGTCCCCCACATCCAAATCCCTATTCTGGTCACTGTCCGCCAGGACTACATCCTGTGTCCTGGCCTCCCTAGTCGGCTCCCCCACCTGCTGGGTCAGGAACGCGTCCCGGAAGACATCCAGCAACCTCTGCTCCTTGGCCACTGGGTACGTCATAGTCCCCCAGTCTGTTCCTGGCGTGTTTAGGTCCCCCATCACCACTACCCTTCCATTCCCCAATCTACAATGACCCACAACATTTGCCACCAAACTCTCTTCCAGAGCCTCCTGCCAGAGCAAGGGGTCTGTGTACCACCCCAATCTTTACTCTCTTACCTCCCTGCATCTGCAGGGTGACCCAAATCGCCTCCACGTTCCCCTCCACCTACACCACCCCTCTAATACCTATGCCATTTTTGACTAACAGTGCTACTCCCCCTTCCCCCCCGTCCTTTCTGAACATACTGTAGCCCTCCAGGTTTGCTAGAACAGTCCCCATAGTTCTTTTTAAGTATCCCGGTCAGAACTGGAATCCTCAGCAGCTGCACAGGCAAATTCCCTGCCAAAGTGTTCAACCTTTTTGCCCGCCTCATCTGAATCAGTAAACTGGTAGGATTTGTCCTCCGTAGAAAATCCTAAGGCAAACTGGCATTAGAAAGGAGTGCACAATGCCAAGGCTCCGGAGCTTTGCTCGAACACCATCAAAACATTTACATCTTGCTCTTGTTGCAAATGAGAGGTCCAGAAAGAGATGTAGTCTGTCCTTGGTAGAACAATGCTCCTGAACCTCTAGCGGCCTGCAGGATAAGGTCCCTCATAGTCACTCTGGTAGTTACCAGTAGGATGGTTCTCGGTGCTTCATTTTGAATCCTGACAGCCCTTGGAGAAACCCAGTAAGCCCTCAGAAAGCTAGCGGGGGTTCTGCTGTCAGGTTTAAGGTGGATGGTAGTCAGTCCTTCAAGTATTCTAGCAGGTTGTCTCCCTCAGTTCTCAGATAACCCCACGATGCACATATTTTGGGCACAGGGTGTTCTCCAGGGACTCCAATCTATATTGGAGTTGAAAGAACTGTTGGTGCATGTGTGAACGCTCCGTAATGGCACTAGTGTAAGGATCAGTGGCGTTCTCTCTCCTCGTGCAGATGGCCCCGACAAACTTTTTTTCCTTGAATGCTGTGGGTTTTTTTTTTTTTTTGTTTGTTTTTTTTTTTTAAAAAGGAATATTGGCTTGTGGTAACTCAGAAACTGGCTGGTTGCTAAATATTTGGAACTAAATATGAAAAGTAACACGGCGGGTTTAGCGTAAACGCTTTGCGAAGTATGTCTGGATGCTTGGCTAGAAATACAGAAAAATCAGTCAACGCCTCCAGAGACACACCGACGAAATAAATGAAAAGATAAAGATGAAACCGATCCAGGGGCAACCGTCACAGGAAGGAAAAATAACCGCAAAGCCAAAGAAGAAATGAATAACAAAACAAGATTACAGTAGCAGAAAGAAAGAAATTTAAATACCTGTAAATTTTCTTTCTCTGACTGCTGGTCTCCGGCTCATAAACAGTGGGAGGTCCTTCTTGGTACCACATGACAGGCAGGAAAAAGATCTCTGCAGGGGAACCAGATACTCCCTCTGCATCCTGTAGCCCTCAGTTAGTTCCAAAGCATGTGTCCCCTGAAGTAATACCTCAGTGAGAAATAAAAAGAAAAAAATGTTAATCTGCACTTGCGGCCTGGAAAGGTCGACTTCAAACACTCAGGCCAGATGGCCAACATGCAACATTCTGGGAGGGGAGGAGCCCGGAGACCAGCAGTCGGAGAAAGAAAATTTACAGGTATTTAAATTTCTATTACTCTCTCCTAAGCTAGTCTCCAGGCTCATAACCAGTGGGATATACTAAAGCAGTACATCCCCTTGCTTCCCAGGTGGGAAGAATGTTAGTAGACCGTCATGGGCACACTATCAACAGGGGGACCTGTCCACCAAATGATGCCTCAGCAGAGGCGGACACATCCAGTCTATAGAACTTTGTCAATGAATGGATGGATGGATGACCAAGGACCACTCTGTATAAGACTGCTAGATAGACTTCTCTAAATTCCGCCCAGAAGGCAGCCACTGTTCAAGCTGAACGTATCCCCAGTGGGGCCGGCAGAGCAACCCGTGCCTTCTGGAAGGTGACAGAAATAGGAACAAATCCATCTGGACAGAGAGACTTGAAACTTTTTTTTTTTTTTTTTTTTTTTTTTTTTTTTTTTAATATTCTGCCCCGAGAGAGGATGAATAGACATGAAGACTCATATAGGGACTTCCAATCTCCTGATGGAAAGCTAGAGAGCGCTTCAAGCCAAGAAGGAGAAATTCCCTCTCCTTCCCACTCTTAGGGTGAGGACATGGGGCAGAGGAATTCAATTCCTGGTTGCAGTGAAAAGGTAGATGACACCTTCAGTAGAAAAGATGGATGCGTGTGGAGGATCACTGATCTCTGGAGGAACACAGTGTATGGCTCTTTGGAAGACAGAGCTCCTATCTAGCGGATGCAGTGGGCCAAAGTGATTGCTGAAAGAATGACTACCTCCATTATGAGGAGGATGACGGATGTTAACTTGAGAAGCACAAATGAAGCCTTGAAGAGGGTTCCGAGGACCCGGGTGAGTTTCCAATGTGAGACAATGGGCGTACTGGCGGACACTTCAGCGTTCCACTCTCAGGAACCGACTGACTTGAGGGAGAGCACCCAAGGACTCCCCTAAGTCTGCCATCAGGAGAGCACCCAGAGCTAGGAAGATGTAGAAACATCTGAACCAAACACGAAAACCATGGCCGGCTTGTCCAACGAGCACATATTAGGAATTGCTCTGCTTGATCTAGGGCAATCTTGTGCAGAATCCTTGGGATAAGAATTGGAATTTCGAGATTAGTAGAACTGGAGGAAAGTCAAACAGGAGATTGCAGGGACCCCAGTCTAGGGAGAAAGCGTCCTGAGCCATGGTCAGCTCAACCCCGATTAGAGAGGACTGGGAAACTTACAACTTCACCAGCCGAAGAACTACCTGCGGGAGGCCCCACTATGCCGCGAGGAGGAGGAGGAGGGCACTCACCTTTGGATCCCATTCTCCTGGGAGGACATCCTGGCTTAGCCAATGCACCGTGATGTTCCTCTGACCTGGTATGTATACTGCCAACATGCTCACCAGTTGATGCTCTGCCCACTGGAAGAGGAACAGGGTTTCTTGTACTGTACGAGAGCTCATGTACCTCCCTGGTGAAAGATGTAGGCCATTGTGGTTCGATTGCCTGTGAAGATGAAAACACCCTCTTGGTTGGAGATCTGTGCTTGAAGTCTTTGAAGTGTCAGGAGGAATCTCCAGCATGCCGGAGCTGAAGCGGGTCTCCACCCTCGACCACTTGCCCTACGTCGAGAGCTGATCCAGATGAGCACCTCAGCCCCGAAGACTGGTATCAGTGGTAATTCTCCCCTGGAGAGGATGCCCTAGCTTGAGACCCTTCATGATATTGGAGCCCCAAGTCCCCCAGTGCCAGGATGCTTCCACCTGGCAACAGCCTTGAATCTGTTGGTCCAGACTGACCCCTGGTTGGGACCCTTGATGGAGTAGGTTTGTTGATATAGCAGGTTCGACTGCAAGGGAGGCATGAGAACCAGAGCCCAGGGAACAGAGACTGCCAGGGAGACCATCGTCCCTGTGAACTGCAGGGCTTGGTTTCTGCTGAAGAGAACCGAGGTCCCTGAATGGGTATCCTGTGATAATAGCAAGTAAAGAATCACGAATAAATAATAGTGAAGAAAGAATAGCGCTAATAGCAAGTGTGATTCAATAGCGAACATTAAAAGCGACTTTTCCCATGTCAAAAATCACGATCAGTACGCCACGAAGATAGGCAGATTAGGCATGCACCTACCACCATGAAAAGCGAAGTACAAACAGTACAAAGATAGGCAGATATTACTCACTGCTGAGAACTCACTGCAATTAAGCATTTGGCATGCATCGGGAAACTCGAATCCCACTACGGACCTTGGTACTAATTAAGCGACCTTTCCCATGTCAAAATCGCGATCAGTACAAAGATAGGCTGAGTGTGCAATTAAGAATCCCACTACTGACCTACTGTCATGCATCTGGAAACACTTGCGATGGGTACACTAAGACTGCAAATACAGAGACCAATACAAGATGCGTCAAAATCGTGAGAAAAGGGTTTAAAAAAAATAAATAAATAAAAAACTGGCAATTGCCAGAGATCCTTTATTGAATACACGTTGCCTGCTTCATTCTGATCGTAAGTCATGTTAAATCGTATACTGGAAGTTGTACGCAAGACCTTTTAAGTAGTCATACTTCGATCTCTCACCGAATTGGCGCACAATCTTCTCAATTCGTTCATTTTGGTCTCTGTATTTTCTCTTTGTTCCACCCGGTGTTCTACCAGAAAGTAACTGCTCCAGCTTGATTTCTGTAAGCCGCTGTTCCTCTATTAGGCACTCTATGAGCTTCCATATACTGGGGTGGCATGATCCAAGGCGGGAGCTGAAGCCTCTATGCCATCCCTCGACAGCATTGTTAGTGCGTGAAAGTCCAAGTAGAGTAGCTGCATTATAGTTCCAGTTCTCATCTGGGAACATTGCACGCCTTCTCTTGGAACGTCCTTTTGGCCTTCCAAGCCAAGTGTCCTCGAAGTAATCGAGGACTGGTTGCAATATCTCTTCATTTGAAGTGAAGAACCACTTTCTCTGAGCTCCTCAATGCACTTACATCACCACCCAGCAGCACAAAAGCCAGAGACAGCAGCATCTGTAGATGGAAGCAGAAAAGTCCTAGTCGCCCAAGGAAGGCCGGGGGCAACTAGAGGCATGGGTGGAAGCTGGGGGAAGAGATTCAGTAGAGAAAGGAGGAGGAGGTGCTACTTCACTGAGAGGGTGGTGTAGCCATGGTATGCGCTGCTCAGGGGGCTGGTGGAGGGGTTCAAGAGGGGGTGGGACAGGTACGGGGAAGGGTTCTGGAAGCAAAGTCCTGTGCAGCAAGAATATCCGGGACTGGGAACGGAAACACCAGAGAGGGTGAAGGGGGCAGCAAGGCCAGCCCCAGGGTGGGGGCTGACCAAACAAGCAGACACGAAAGACCGTTAGGCCTATTCTGCTGGCATTTTAGTATGTTAGTATGGTAATATAGTAATTTCTGATCATGCTCCAGTATTATCAGGCATTCAAAAAGAGACTAGTACAGATATACCTTTCTTCAAATTAGATACTATTTTGTTATAGGAGAAGCCAGATGACCAGGACGATTGTGGAGGACGTACGCTTGCGTATCAACAGTCTTAGGTCATCATCAGAGCGTGCTCCTTCACGCCTTACAATGTGCTTTTATGTGACTTTATTTAAAGTGACAATGCTCATATTAAAGTGTCTAGTGCTCATATCTACACCACCACATGCAAAGTGAGTTCAGAAAACATCAAACACAATTTTTTTTTTTTTTTTTAAATACAAAACGGGCTACCAATAGACATATTAAATATGTCTTAGTTGAGGCAGAGCATGGAAAGCCTAACCTCTGTGTGGGCAGAGCACGGGCAAGTCTTCCCCACACATTTACAGGAGTTAACAGGGCTGAATGAAGACATTCCTCTGCATAGCTATTTGCAGAAGTGACATAAGAATAGAAAAACTCCTCCCTCAACCTCCCATGAGTTGGATTCACATCGTGAATTATACTTCTTAAATCCAGCATACGTATTGACTTTCGTGCTTTGCCTATTGCTGTAGATATGACTTTACAGCTCTGTCTACATTATTAACTCCTGCAAATGTATGGGGAAGACTTGCCCGTGCTCTGCCCACACAGAGGTTAGACTTTCCATGCTCTGCCTCAACTAAGCAATGTTTAATATGTCTATTGGTAGTCCATTTTGTGTAAAAAATGTTTGATATTTTCTGAACTCTTTTTGTATGTGGTGGTGTAGATGAAAAAATTACTCACCTTAGTAATTATGTTTTTTCTATTGAAGTCTTGCTGTATTCTGACAATTGCAGTTAGCCCCAGCCTTTAAACTGCCCCGGAGAACAAAGGGTTAATTTTCTATGCAGAGCATAGAATGCTGAGCTTGAGTTCGGTTGGTGTCTCTGTCTGGAGCCCTCTGAAATCCAACCATCAGATTCTTACGAGCAAAAACTCTAACTATCCTATGCAGGGTGCGAAATTCCTATACCTTAGGTGCCCAAGGGCATGTACTATTGCCTCTGGACACTGTTGTGTAGTACATGCCCACTTGGGCACCTAAGGTAATTGTGTGGAGCTCCGTCTTTTTTTTCTTTCGTTTTTTTGCCTCACTTCACTTTTTTTTTTTTCCTCTCAGGGTTCACTGTCCAGGCGGGGGGGCCATCGGGACGGAGAAGCAGACTGGAGAAGCGCAGGCGCAACTGCGCTAAACCGCTAAGAAGAGCCGATCACATGTGTGCTCTTCATGGCATCAGCTGACATGCTGAGAGTCCCAAGGAAGAGGGTCACAGAAGCACGCCATGCCATTCTGTCTCTTGGAAGTGTAGAGACAGGTCGACTAGTCGTGTGGTAGCGCTGTTGCTGCCTGCTAGAGTAGTTCGAACTTCCAGTTCCACTTTCTTGTTGGAAAAAAAAAAAAGCTCTTTTAAGAGCTGCCCAGCCTGCCTGTGTTTTTTGAACCTGAGAGAGCTCTGAGTCTGTGCGGGAGATGGGAGTTAAGTTGGGGAGGGAAGCGATTGCAATCGGGATCGATGACAACTCTAAATTATACTAAATGAACCAAAAGCTTTTTAAGAGCTGTGTATTGTTTACTTTTTTTTTTTGAACCTGAGGCACTGTAAAGGGACTTAATTGGGGAGGGGATTGAAAGTTTTTTGAGACTGTGACTGTGGTGTGGTAGTTGCTGCCTTCCTACCCCATTGCAATCGGGATCGACGATCAGTCTAACTTAAACTAAAATAACCAAAAGCTCTTTTAAGGGGCAGAAATCTGAAACAACACGGAGGAGAGCATTAAGTTTGGCATTTGAAAGTGTGTAGATGAAATCAGTGGTGACACGTGAGGGCTGGGTATCTCAGTGAGACATATTACCTCTGGAAGCACTTTTCTGCACTGCAGACAGTGAAGCAAGCTGAATTTAGCAGTCTAATTGCATAAGATAGATAATAGCTTGCTAGTAGCTACTGCTACCTTAGCTTGTTGTACATCATATTTTGCAGAAATTACAGCAAGAGAGGCAGAAAGTGCACAGAAGTCAGTCGGGGACCATTAATTACAGACTTTGCAGGCTGCAACAGTCTGAATGTATCAATATATATTAATCTGAGTGCCTGCCTTTCTTCAATACAGTAAAACGTTTTGTTATTATTAGTATTACTAATGCTTGCCCTGGCTATACCTAACCAAACCTTACCCAACTGAAGCTATCCGGCCATCAAATCAAAAAGCTATTTATACCTTGCGCAGAGGAAATTAGCATTCTATTTTGGGAAGTTCAAGTCTTAAAAAGTTGAGAAAGGGCTGCTGTCTGTGAGGGTGCCTTTACTGCCTTTCTCTTAGTTTGAAAGCTGACCCTGAAGCAGTAAAATAAAGACTAAAAAAGTTTAGTAGTCTCATCATTATATTCAAAGTCTACAGACTCGGTCAAGTTACTGTCTGGGGTGGGGACTTTTGAAAAAATCTGTACCAAGACGGCTAGAGCTGTTCAGCTGTTTCAACTAATTCTTGCTAAGTAAGCATAATCTATCAAGCCACAGCTCTCTCTCTCTGATCTTATAACAGTTAAACTACTTGTAGCTGAGGTGCCTGAAGTCAATTTTAAACAGGTCTTTTTTTTCCTGTGAAGGGTGCTTGCTACAGCTTGCTATACTTGCTGTGTGAACTAAATCACAGAAAAGTAATTAAAGAGCTACTGGTAGCCCAGGTAGCTCAAAGCTAGTTAAAAAGCCAGTTCTATGAGCTACTACAACTTGTAACTTTTTGACCTACCAATCTACTCTGTGGATTGTGGAGTGTTGCTTGCTTCACTAAAATTTAAGAAGGATCTCCTGAAAAAAAAAAAAATATGTATTTTTTTTTTTTTTTTTTTTTTTTAAACAAGCTACTCTAAATTCAGAATACTTTATAAAAAAAATCTGTGTATAGTATAAGCTTTTTACAAGCTATGCTGTTATTCACCATCTAAAATCTGAGTACTGTTAAAAATAATCTGAGTGTTAAGCTTTTTACAAGCTATGTTGTATGGACTTACCTAAACTCTGAATGCTGTTATAAAAAAAATTGACAATCTTTTGTATGTGTGAGGACTATCTAAAATGGGAATACTTTTATAAAAAAATATCTGACTATTAAGCTTTTAAAAAGCTACGCTGTCTAGACCGGACTATCTAAAATCTTTATAAAAAATAACCAGGTTTTCTTGTTAAGTTTATTACTAAAAAAAAAAAAAAAAAAAAGACACTTTGACTTGTTGCATTTATTAATACTGAGTAACACAAAAATTCTCAAAGTCAGTATTCACAAGTTCAGACAGACACCATGAGTCTTTTTAAATTTGGATTTAAGAGAAAGCGTCTTTTAGAGACTGTGGGAGCCAACTCGGATTCCCCAACACCAAGTACTGGTACTGGTACTGGTACTGGTACTACTACTACTACTACTATAACCACACAACCTCATTGCTCAGACAGTGAAACTGTTGTGATGACCACTGAAGATCTCTCAAGTGCTACTGCTTATACTGAAAGCCTAGCTAAAGCCCCGAAAGTTAGAAAATGTCAGGAATCGTGGAAAAAGGGCAGGCAGTGGCTTACGTATGACACAGATAAATGTGCCATGTTCTGTACATGGTGTCAGAGTTATGATAAAAGCCAAAGCAAAAATAATTTCAGAACTGGATGCAGTACTTTTAGAGTACACATTATCTCAGCACATGAAGTGTCCGTAGCACACAAAAATGCTGAGAGGGCATACATTGCAAATAAAACAAAACAAAAGTTGGAGAAAGGCCAATAGAGAAATCCATACAATTAATGGAACAAAAAGAAATGGATCAAATTTGTAAATTGTTCTGTACTGCATATTACGTTGCTAAGACTGAAAGGCCTTTCAGGGATTTTCCTGGGTTAATAGATTTACAAAGAAGAAATCATGGGGATGATGCTATGGGTCACAGATACAGTAGTGACAAGCAATGCCGTGTCTTCATTCACTATATTGCCCAAGATATGCAAAGCACTACTGCTAGTCTACTACAAGACAATGACTTCTTTTCTTGTTGATTCCTGCACAGATAAAAGTGTGACTAAGGAGGAGGGCATTTATGTTTTTTGAAAATGGCCTACCTGTAACAAGATTTCTTGCACTAAAACCAGTCAGTGTCCCTAATTTTAAATTTTAAATACTGTGATTAATGCTTTAGAGGGTGAAGGTGGCTTAAAGGATAGTGGTTGGAAACATAAGCTGATAAGTGCGGCATCTGATGGTGCTGCTGTAATGTTGGGGAGCACTTCAGGTGTCCTTAGTCGAATAAAGCAAGATTTCCAATGCCCATACCTCATTGACATACACTGCTGTGTACATCGTTTAGAGCTTGCTGTAAAGGATTCGTTCAGAGACTGTCCCTTTACAAGTCATTAGAACAACTTCTGCAACATTTACTCGCTTTTACCACAGGTCACCAAAAAGTTGGAAAGGCCTACAGGAAGCGGATCCCTTTAAATATTAATGTGGTCAAACCAGTTAACACTGGTGGCACTAGGCGCTTGCACACAGAAGACGGGCCATTTCTGCCCTTGAAAGGAACTGAGCTGCATTAGTGCCTCACCTCAACATGTGTCACTGACAAACAAGCAGGATCATGGCCAAAAGCACTAGGAATACTTAAAGTGCTTAAAACTTTAAAATGTGTTATATACATGAACTTTCTGAAAGTGTTTTTTGGTTACTTATCTGCTCTTAGTCTGTGCTTTCAGCAAGAGGATGCCACTGTTGAAAAAGTTCACAGCAGAGTAGAAAGCACAATTCAGAAACTAAATGGTCTCTCGAATCAAGAAACTCTTCACCGCATAATACTTACATCTGTAAATGAGAACTTAACTCAGTACAACAGTGTTGACTTAGCTAATGAAACTAGCAGGCACAGATCAGGTTCTCCTTCAGACATTGTAGAAGCCACAATTTCAGAGATCCAAAAAATTCTTAAGAAAACATCACAGCACATTGAATCTCGCTTTCAGTCCTTCACGACCAATAAAGTGCTACTACCTGCAAGAGCTTTAAATTTTCAGACTTGGCCAACATCCACAGAGGCACTTGAAACATATGGAGATCAAGCAATTCAAACAATTGTTGATCACTATAAAGTGGTCCTAGAGTCTCGTGGAGTTGATGTTACTTTGGTACTGCTGGAGTGGCTAGACTTAAAAAAGCATGTACTCCACTTGCTGTCTGTTGAAAGTTGTAAGTCTCTGAAATTGTGGCAGAAAGTGATTTTTGCGGATGTGCAGGATCAACAATTTCAAAATGTGCTGGCCATTATCAGAATCAGAATCATTCTCCCGATTCCTGTTCACACTGCTGCTGCAGAACGAGGCTTCTCTCTGATGGGAAGAATAAAAAATGACTGGATGGTTGGATTACGCCCAGACACCCTACACGATCTAATGTCTATATCTCTGAATGGACCCCAGCTTAGTGACTATAACCCTGAAGGTGCCATATCACTGTGGTGGAAAAATGGCAAAAGAAGGCCCACTACCAAAGCTTATGGCTCCAGAACACTGTCACTGCATGCTGCTTCTGCCAGCCCTAGTGGTGGTGATGAAAACGAAAGTGCTTGGTCCAGTGAAGATGACGTCTAAAATTATGTAAACTAAGGGACGGCATGTAAATAGTTTGTTGGGCATGTACATTTTCTTCTTACATGCCCAAGTGGGCATGTACTTTTTTTCACGAATTTCATGCCCTGATCCTATGTGGAAATTGTAAAATTTTACTAGCCAACTAGCAACAAAAAAGTTTTGGATTCCCAAAGGAAGACTCAAGTCAGGAAACCCAAAATTCAAATAAGAATAATAATAAAACAACACAAACAAAAAGAAGAGGGTGTAAAAGGTGCACCCCTGAGGTGCAACACTGCACCTGCCTACCCACTTCCCAAAAACCAGGTTCTGAGAGGGGAGGGGGGGTCAGAATACAGCAAGACTCCAATAGAAGAAACATAATTACTAAGATGAGTAATTTATTTTTCAAACAACATGAAGTCTTTCTGTACTCTGACAAATGCAGACTACCAAGCAGTACCTCCAAGGAGGAGAGACAAAACCTACTTTGGAAATAGGCTCTGAAGTACTGCAGTGCCAAACAGAGCATCACTCCTAGCCTGGATATCCAGGGAGTAATGCTTGGTAAAGGTACAGACTGTTTTCCAGGAGGCTGCTTGACAAATTTCTAAGAAAGGGGTGTCCCTGGCAGCAGCTGTTCCTCTTGTAGAGTGAGCCCTCAGGCCTGAGGGTGGAGTCTTTCCCAGTTTCTCATAGCAGAACTGTATACAAGACACAATCCACTTGGTAATAGTTCTCTTGATAGCAGGTTTGCCCTTTCCCACTTCCCCATAAGTGAGGAACAACTGGAAGGAATCAAACCTCTGACCCCTGGTACGCTCTATGTAGTAGCTAAGGGTTCTTTTAACATCTAAACTGTGTAGCCTCCTCTCCCCTGAGGAAGAATGATCAGTGAAGAACACAGGGAGAGACGGACTGATTCAAATGGAAATCTGAAACCACTTTGGGCAAGAACCTTCTACTGGTTCTAAGGACCACTTTATCTCTGTGAATGGAGACAAAATCAGGTTCCACTGACAGGGCTTGCAATTCACTGATACGTCTGGCAGAGGTAATGGCCACTAAAAACACAGTTTTCCAAGTCAAGTACTTAAGCTCTGCTGAAGACATAAGATCAAAAGAGGGTTGCATAAGTTGAGCAATGCAAACATTCAAATCCCAGGCAGGGGTAGGGTCTCTAAAAGGAGGATTGATGTGAAACAATCCTTTAAAAAATTTACAGAACACAGGATGGGAAGATAGTGAGGAAGACTTCCCCACAGACAAAAACGCAGAAACAGCTGACAAGTGTACTTTGAGAGTAGCTGGTCTGAGGCCTAGGCCATTTAGATGGACCATATAATCCAGAACTGTAGGCAATTCGGCAGTATCTGGGGAAATATGCTTCTTGGAACACCAAATGCTGAATCACTTCCATTTGGAGTTAAAAGTCTTTCTGCTGGAGAGCTTTCGAGAAGCTTTGGGAACATCCAGAACCCCCTGAGACAGACGCAAATCTGCAAACTCTAACTCTTCAAGAGCCATGCCCTGAGAATGAAGATTGGGGTACCAAATCCTCCCCTGAGAGAAAGTTAACAGGTTGTAATTTCTGGTACGAGACAGGGGAAGATGGACAACTAGGGACAGCAACAGGGGGTACCAAAGCTGTCTGGCCCAGTATGGAGCAATGAGAATCACTTTGCAAGGTTGTGACCTTATCTTGAATAAAACTTTGAACAGAAGAGGGAAGGCATACAGAAATTTCCCTTCCCAGTTCAAAATCAGAGCATCCGGGGGACTGAGCCCAAGACTGGGGGGTCTGCAACAAAAGGGAGAAAGTTGGTGATTGTCTGGGGCTGCAAAAAGATCCATCTCTGGAGTGCCCCACCTTGAAAAAAATCACCTTCAATACCAGAGGGTTCAGGGTCCATTCGTGATGGCCCTGTGAGATCCTGCTCAGTGCATCTGGTAGCACATTGTCCTTCCCTGGGAGGTGAACTGATACCAGAGAGGTTTGCAGGGAATAAGCCAGGGACCACAACTTCATGGCTTCTGTGCACAAGGCCGTACACAGAGTGCCTCCCTGCTTGTTAATGTACCATATGGTGGTGGTGGTGTGTGTGTTCTGATTTGAACCACCTTGTTCTGCACTAATAGAGAAAGCCTGCAGGGCCAGAAAAACTGCCCTGAGCTCTAGGAGATTGATATGGAGAAGGTATTCCTGAGGGGACCACAGTCCCTGGGCAGTGAGGGCCCCCAGATGGGCTCCCCAGCCCAGAAGGGAAGCATCCGTGGTAAGGACCACTGAATGAGACTGAGTGGCAAATGGGACCTCTTGCCTTAAATTGTCCTGATGCTGCCACCACTGAAGGGCTTGGATCAAGGTCCGAGTCACTGGAATCAGTTTGGTAAGGGAGTCCTTCTTCTGGGACCAAAAGGCCCTCAGATGGAACTGAATGTCCCTCATCTGGAATCCTGCCCCTTGGACCACTGCTGTAGAAGCTGCCACGTGGCCCAAGAGCTGGAGGAAATGCCTTGCTGGTAGAGACACCTGAAGGCTGAAGGAAGAAGCTAGTTCTATAAGAGCTCTTGCCCTTTCCAGAGGGAGAAAGGCTCTTGCTGTGACCGTATCCAGCTCTGCCCCTATTAAGGTAAGAAGCTGGATTGACTTGGGAAGACTGAAGAAATCCTAGAGAAGTGAGCACCTGCTGGGTCACTTGCAGGTCTGACTTGACTTGGTCTGGAGACTGGCCCACTATTAGCCAATCATCCAAATATAGAAAAATGGAAACTTTTACCTCCTTAGAAAGGTAACTACTACTGCCAGGCACTTTGTGAAAACCCTTGGGGCTGATGTTAGGCCAAAGGGAATTGCTCTGAACTGATAGTGGCCCGAGGGCAACTCGAACCTGAGGTACTTTCTGTGGGAGCAACCTGAAGGGAATGTGAAAATAGGCATCTCTGAGGTCCAGGGAGGCTAGCCAGTCCCCTGGCCTTAGAGAGGGAAGAATTACTCCCAGAGTTACCATCTTGAACCTTGGTTTTAAAAGATGTTTGTTTAGGTATCTTAGGTCTAGGATGGGTTGCCACTCCAGTCTTTTTTGGGGTAAGGAAGTACCTGGAGTACAGACCTTTGCCCCAGTGTAGGGTAAGCACGCTCTCTATGGCTCTTAAAGCCAGAAGAGATGAAACCTCTGCCTCTAGGGCAAGGGTTTTCGAGACCTGCGGGTGGAAAAGATCTGGCTCTCATTTTCGGAAATTTTTTGAAGCCAAGAACCAGTCCCTGGCTTACTACTTCCAGGACCCACTTGTCTGAGGCAATAGACTTCCAGTCCTGGACGAAGTAAGCAGCCTGCCCCCTTGAATAGGAGTCTCGACCCAGGTAGGCCCAACAGGGTGTCTACTTGGCAGGGGCCTTAGGCTGAGGAGTGGATGCAGCCCTGCTCATCCCCTTTCTGCCTCTCCCTCTGAAGAACCCCCTCTGTGAAAAGGGAGAGGAGGCCTGTGCTTGGTAGAAAGGACTGTGAAAAGGCCTGCCCCTAGACTGCTGCCTTTGAGGAGTTGCCTGCCTCTCCTTGGCCTGAGCACTCCTGTAAGTGGTCCTGTACTCATCCATTTTCTTCATGCAATTCTATGTCTGCTCCCCAAACAGAGAATTACCCACTACAGGAAAATCCATGGCCTTAGCCTGGGTATCCTGCGAGAGGCTAGTACACTTGAGCCAAGCCATTCTCCGAAGAGCCATGGATGTAGCCATGACTCTTGATGACACATCACTGAAGTCCACAGCAGCATGAAACTGTACTTTTGATGCCTCAATCTCATCTGCAGCCACCTCCTCCAGCTCCTTGGCTAGCTGGGGGGAGGCCTGTTTAGCCAGTGCCAGTATAGTGTTCTACCTGGACTTCTGGTACCTGGCTGTATAGGTCATATAATTCGCCTGCCTGAGTACCAAGGAAGATGCCATGTACTGTTTTTTTGCCACGGCATCAATCTTCCTGGAGTCCTTGTCTGGGGGGTGTGAAGCCAAGGGAATGTTTGCCTTATCACAGGCAGCAGCCTGCACAACCCCAACATGGCTGCATTGCTGGTATAAGAACACTGTGTCTGAGCCCGATAGTGTATACCTCTTGTCCATTCTTCTATCAAAAGGAGATATAGAATTGGGAAACTTTAGGATTTTTTTGTGTCTGCTTCCCAAAATATTTGTGACGGAGAATAGACAGTCTCCTGGACTCTGGGATGTCCATCATTTCCACATAATCAGGCTCCTCTTAATCCTCCATTGCTTCCTCCATAGGAAGCTGGAGGGTTTCTGTCACCTTTCTGTAAAACATAAAGTGGGAAGGAGACTCAGAAAGCCCAGGAGGGGATACACCCAAAGGTCTGTCTGGGGAGATGTCCGGTTCCACAGACACATCCAGACTTTCACCATCATCATCTTCAAACTCTGGTTCATAAAATTCTTCAGAGGTATAATCATGAACCAGGGGAACAGACCGAATCGAGCCCCTGCCAAAAGGTGCCGGATCGGTCGGAACCAGGCGAAGTGATTCCACAATCCGAATCGCTCTGGCCATTTCCTCGGCGGTCGGAACATGAACTTCTGGATCCAAACGGGTCGATTTCTCTTTGCGTCTTCTTTTTGTCAGAACCAAACTCTCGGGATCAGCTCTCCTTTTGCCCAAAGAAGTACCGCCCTGGTCAGAGGGCACTCCTTCTGGTTCGGTCGGAACCGAACCGGGCTGGCCATCCGGATCAGCAGACTTCTCGTCTTCCTTTTCCCTCAGTCTACCTAATCTCTTTTCAAGGGCAGATTTGGAAATTTTTTTTACATATTTGGCAGTCTGTATCGAGGTGTTCAAACCCCAGACAATAAACACAGGTGGTGTGGGGATCGGCCTTGGCAAAGACCTCCCCATGCTCACTGCAGTGTTGAAACCCAGTGGGCCCATTTTTTTTTCTTGCATTTCTCAGACATGGCCAACCTAACAAAATGTTCCATTTTTATGGCAACCGCCAGGCAAGGTACAAACGTACAAAAACACCTTTTTTTTTTTTTTTTTTTTTTTAAAGAACCGATAAGGACCAGTAACCACACACTAAAGAAAGATACAAGTATTACATAGTGTCGGTATTAACCACAAACGATCGGTTCAGCCGAACCGATCCACACTTTTACAAGTTCCACACAGAAAATCAGTACAAAACCTATCTAGTACTCACGGCACCACAGACAGAGACTGAACTGACTATGCGGAAATAAATTTAGTTTAAAACTGACACTTAGCCGCCTGTCAGCACAGCGGTTGATTCGCTTAACACCAGCGACCCGGTTCGGGTAACAAGCCTCAGGGTCACTGAGGGCCGCCAGGGGAGGCAGCTTGAGCGTCCCACGACTGCTCGTTGTCTCCAGGGAGGGAAGGGATCGCGACCGTGCTGAAGCGACCACTGGTGAGGCCGGTGGTGGTGCAACACGCCGGGTTGTTAGTGGTGCGTGACAGATGTCAGCTCTGCCTTGCCATCTGACGCCACGCACTACAAGAAAGCCAGGAAAACGCCGCTGGCCTCGGATGACGGCAAGCCTCTGCCCTGAGGGCTCTCCAGTGCCTTCCCGTGCCTCCCATTCCCAGCAGCATCCCCTGCCCTAGCAGTGTGCGCTGGGTTATCTCCCCGGTGCCTTCCTCGGAGGAGAGGGACCCACGCAGTGAAGGGATACACCAGGATATCCTGGGGTCGGCTGCCATCTGGGGATCAGAGGAGGGCTAGGCAAGGACGGGGGGGGGGTCAGAGGGAGCTTGGTGGAGCCCGAAGGAGTGAAGGACCAGCAAGCACGGGGGCAGAAAAATAGATCATACAAAAAAAATTAAAACTGACACTTAACCGACACTAACCAACTTTCAAACCGAGCTGCAGGAGAAATCTCCGGAGCGACTGTTCAGTGAGGCAGAGTAAAGAATCGGACGGTTGGATTTCAAAGGGCTCCAGACAGACACCCCAACCGAGCTTGAGCTCAGCATTCTATGCTTTTCGAAGAAAGTTACCCCTTTGTTCTCTGGGGCAGTTTAAAGGCTGGGGCCAACTGCATTTGTCAGAATACAGCAAGATTTCATGTTGCTTGAAAAGCGCTTTGATATGCACTAGACACTTTAATATGAGCACTGTCACTTTAAATAAAGTCACATAAGAGCACACTGTAAGGAGTGAGGGAGCATGCTCTGATGATGACCTAAGACGGTCAATACGCAAGCGTACTTCCTCCACAACCAGTCTTGTCGTCTTGCATGTTACTCCACTTCACTGCGGAGGAGTGCTTATTTTCTATAGCTTACACTGTGCTCAGTCGGCATCCATGTGCACTGTGGACATAGATACATAGACAGTGTCGGCAGATAAGGGCCTATGGCCCACCCAGTCTGCCCATTTGAGCTTGTAAGTTCAGTTTGTTTTCCTAGAAGTCTGATGCCCCTTACCCCTGACCTCCAGAATTCCTTTATGTCTATCCCATGCATTCTTAAATCCCGTGATTGTTTCAGCCCCCACCACTTCCTCTGGCAGGGTGTTCCACTTGTCCACCACCCGTTCTGTGAAGAAATTCTCTCTCATGTTTCCTCTGAATCGCCCTCCCTCCAACTTCATCCCATGCCTCTAGTCCTGGAACATCTTTTTTGCTTAAAAATAGTGTTTTCCTGCACCCTGTTCCTCCCTGTAAGATACTTGTATGTCTATATCATATCCCCTCTCCCTCCTCTCCTCCAGGGAGTACATGTTCAGTTCCTTCAACCTGCCTTCATAGGACTTGTGATGCAATCCATGCACCATCTTTGTTGCCCTTCTCTGAACCTTCTCTACCCTGTCTATGTCCTTACATAGGTATGGTCTCCAGAACTGTACACTGTACTCCAGGTGTGGCCTCACTAATGTCTTGTATAGCGGAATTATGACCTCCTTTTCCTGCTGGTGATGCCCTGCCTATACATCCCAGCATCCTATTTGCTTTTACCTGCTGCCTTGTCACACTGTTTCCTACCTTGAGGTCATCAGAAATGACAACCCCAAGATCCCTTTCCTGCTTGGTGCATGCTATATCCTCACCCCCCAACTGATATATTGTGCCAGGGTTTTTGTGCCCCATATGCATTATCTTGCACTTCTTTGCATTGAATTTCGACTGCCAAACCCCTGACCATTCTTCAAGTTTCTGCAGGTCGCTTCTCATTCTGTCGACACCCTCTGGTGTGTCTACTCTGTTAGAGAGCTTTGTGTCATCAATGTCACCATTTGGTTTGGCACCTTTTGTTCTGCGACTTTGCACTGTGGAAAGTAGAAAGGCGCCTTCGTATTCAGCAGCAGCACCACTTTATTTTGGAGTTGACAATGAGACAGCCTGTACACACATGGGTGACAGGGGCTGAATTAAGTTTTGCAGCCACTGGCCAGCAGGGCAAGTGACTGGGAAAATCAAGTAGTCCCACAGACTTTTCCACTGGCCCAGCTGGTGTACTTGTTGAAATGTTACCTTCTCCTGCACAAGCCCACAGGGCTAGTTAAAGGAAAATCTTACTAGCCAGACAAAATCTACCAACATTTGGCTAGTGGGCTGGTGTCAATTTCGAACCCTGGGGTTCAGATTGTTGCACTAAGCTTGCAATAAAGGTTTTTTTTTTTTTTTTTTAAATATATATCAGGTCTGAGAGACTGTGCCTTTTATTATTACAAGCAGCCCGAGTGCTGACCTCTTCTAACAGACTCTCTCTGTGTTATGGTTTTTGTACCTGATTGGTAAGGGTTCATCAACCCATTCTCTTCCAGAAAATGAGTTAGCCGATTAGCCACCAACAGGGAGTAATTATAGATGGGGAATGTTCCCCCCAAAGAATATGGGTGATCACATTTGTCACCCTCAACATTCAGCACCTTACCTTGCTGCTGCTGCCTGCTGTGAGCTAGGAGGGACTACAGAGCCTGCTGTGGTTGGGGGGAAGGCAGGTTTCACTGGTGAGAGTTGTGAGAGAGTGACAGACAGAGAGGCGGGTGAGAATGACAGACAGCAGTGGAGGGGGAACACTTTCACAAACTGGCCTGACCGGAACTGGGAGGAGCATAACTGAGTTGTAGCAGGAAGGGAGAAAGTGACAAACCGCAGTTACCGCACCTGGAAGTAGAGTAAATACGCATCACCGCCAACAGTGAGCAAGGAGTCAGGATGAGCTGGCATCAAGACCATGGTGCTGTCATGTTTGGTGCATCCCTTCCCTCCTGTCTGCCTTTCTGAATGCTGCCATATCTGCCTGCCTCATTCAGGAGCTGCCTACACCACTTTACTTGCCCAATGCCTCAAATTGCCTACTTCACGTGGGACTCAGGAGTTGGTCGCGCAGTGGTGCAGCAAGGAGGGGCACGCCTGCTGTAAATGACTGAATTTTGGTTGGTCGGTCGGTGTGTTGGGTTGCACTAAGTAAGCCCGTGGAACTGTCTGCCTGGACACAGAAGTTGAAAAAGTTTGGAAGAGAGAGGAGAGGACAGGACAGCAGACCGATTATGAGGCAGTGGCTGCAAGTAGCTACCAGCTGCTAGGACAGAGTCTGGTTACTGGTGGTGCTGCAGCAGTGGGTCGTGGGTGGGGTAAGTAGTTACTGGAGGGTAGCAACAGCAACACTCATGACACCCGGGGAGAGAGAAAGAGACACGGACGCTATGCACAAATCTGCTGCAACAGGGAAAATGGGGATGCTGCATCATACATGGGAGGAGAAAGAGATAATGAGGAGGGGGGCCCCTACCAATCGGGCAGGTCTGGGGAGGGGGGCATCACTGGCAGGTGGGGGAGGGCTAAGCAGGGAGAAGAGGTACTGGAAGTGGAAATCACAGCAGAGAGAGTGAGGGAAGCCTCAGCTCCCTTAAGACGGAGAAAGCACCGGGCCGGATAAATTACATCCTAGAGTGCTGAAGGAACTTGTAGATGTCCCATGAAACCCCTGGCAGAGCTTTTCACCATCTTCTGAGGACAGGGTGGGTGCCCCAAGACTGGAAGGTGGCATGCATGTAGTGCCCATCCACAAGGGGGATCAAGGGAGGTAGGGGAACACAGGCCTGTCAGCCTGACATCAGTGGTGGGCAAGGTGATGGAGGGCATTGTCAAGGAGAGGCTAGGGGGACCTGATAAGTCAGGGTGCCTGGACGATGGACAGCATGGATTCATCCCGGGGAAATCGTGTCAGACAAACCTGGTGGAGTTCTATGACTGGGTGACAAGTGCCTTGGACCTGGGTAGACCAGTGGATGTCCTCTTTCTAGACTTCAGCAAGGCATTTGACTCTGTTCCTCACGTGGGCCTGTTGGATAAACTAGGAGAAATGGGGGTGGAAAACCAGATGATCCGATGGATAGGCAATTGGCTCCAGGACCGGACCCAGAGGGTCGTAGTTGGTGGGATAGTCTCTTCCCAAGGAGGGTCATTAGTGGGGTCCCACAGGATCAGTCCTGGGCCCTTCTGTTCAACGCCACGATCTGACATAAGGACAGGAATCAGGAGTGAGATGAGTCTCTTTGCAGATTACCCAAACTGGGGCGTGGTGGATGGGGAGGAGGGGAGGTGGCCTGCAGGGGACCTGGAGGCTCTGGAAAGATGGTCTAGAAAGTGGAAGCTGAGGTTTAATGCAGGGAAATGCAAGGTACTCCACCTGGGAAGTAGAAACCCAGGCCAAGTGTACACCCTGGGAATACTACAAGTCTCAATGGCTGAGAGGGACCTGGGGGTGGTGGTGGATGTCAAGATGAACAACTCTGAGACTTGTAGGAGGGCAGCAGCCAAGGCCAACAGGATGCTGGGATGCATCGCTAGGGGGATCACCTCCAGAAGGAGGGAAGTGATACTCCCTCTGTATAACTGCTTGGTGAGGCCGCACCTGGAGTACTGCGTGCAGTTTTGGAGGCCGCACTTAAAGAGGGACATTAACCTCCTGGAGAGGGTCCAGAGGAGGGCAACCAAAATGATTTGGGGCTTGGGGGACAGGACCTATGAGGAGAGGCTCGAAGAGCTAAATATGTACACTTTGGAAGAGAGAAGGGACCGGGGACATGATAGAGGTCTTCAGGTACATGAAGAGGGTAAATAGGGAGGAACAGTGAGGGTGCTTCAAGGAAGGAGGAGGGGGCCACTAGAGGGCATGGGTGGAAGCTGAGGGGAAGATCTAGGGAGAAAGGAGGAGGTGCTACTCACTGAGAGGGTGGTAGAGCCATGGAATGCACTACCTAGGGGCTGGTGGAGGCAGAGACAGTGGAGGGTTCAAGAGGGGGTGGGACAGGTACAGGGGAAGGGTTCAGGAAGCAAAATCCAATGCAGCAAGAATATCCGGAACTGGGAAGGGAGAAGCCAGAGAAGGCGAGGGGGACAACAAAGTCAGCACCCAGGGTGGGGGCTGACCAAACGAGCAGACACGAAAGACCATTAGGCCTATTCTGCTGGCATTTTAGTAGGTTAGTATGTATGTAACAAACAGGAGGTGGTGGTGGAAGGGAATTCCGGTCTGCACAGTCAAGGCAGCTCTGAGCTGGCAGGGACTACACTATTGGCCATTTAATTTGGTGCCAGCCAGGGTCAGGTAGTGCCTGGGAAAAGAAGCATGCTTCAGTCTGCAAAGCATCCTCTCTTCCTGTAGTGTAGTATAGTGTGTCTGGACAGTAATGGGACAGTGGCTCTATGCATCTACCAGTGACCACCAGCACAGAAAAACAGCATTATTAGCTTCTCAGCTTGAGCTAACATAGCTCTAGCGTGCAAGAAAACAAGGGTAGGTTGTGTTTAATTTTAATTATTATGTTTCTTGATGGTCTCATTTGTGTTGGTCCTGTCTACTGTCTGTAGTCAGTCAATGCTGTGCGGTCTAGTATCTCTCCACTTGGCCCACCCAGTCTGCCCATTTCCCTACCTAGTGGATAAGCTGCAGATTCTAGTTAACCAACAGCCTGCTTCCTGCAACCCCCTACTATAATTGCTTTGTGTCTGTCCCATGCATGTTTGGATTTCCCCACTGTTTTAGACCCAATGACCTCCTCAGGAAGGCTGTTCCACGTATCCACCACTCTCTCCGTGAAAAATAATTTCCTCATATTACCCCTGAGCCGTCCCCCCTCTATCTTTAAACTGTGCCCCCTTGTTCTTACACATCTCTTTTTCTGCAAGATGCTACCCTCCTGGACTTTGTTGATTCCCTTGAGGTACTTGAACGTTTCTATCATGTCCCCCCTGTCCCTCCTTTCATCAAGGATATACATACTAAGCTCTTTCAGTCTCTCTTCATATGGTTTCTGATGTAGACCCTGCACCATTTTAGTTGCCCTCCTCTGGACTGCCTCCATCCTACGTCCTTGTCGAGATGGTGTCTCCAGAACTGCACACAGTACTCCAGATGGGGTCTCACCAACTGTCTGTACAGAGGGATAAACTTCCCATTTTCTTTTTGCTCCCATTCCTCCCTCTTTGAGCTCAGACTCCCCCACACCCAGGCTTGCCCCCATGGGTGGGGCCGCCAGGAATGGACACTGCGGCAAAGCCCCAGCTTGTCCTCCATGTCGGGCCACTGGAAGCAGGACCACCCAGCAGACATCGGAGGCAGTGGACGGGGAGCAGGTCATCATGCCGGGGCTTTCTCCAATGCTCGACACCTGGGGCGGACGTAATGATGTCCAACATCCGCCCCACCCCCGAAACATAATGGCGCAAGTTGCTAGGGATCAGTGATGTGCTAAACACTCTTCCCTCTGCCTCATTCCCTTGGAGAAGGGCAGCAGTCCTTAGGACACTCGATCCTTCTTCCCCAGCCGGTCCTCCGATTCCTGGGTCCGTTCCCGAACCGGGGTCATCAGCGTCGCTAGCAGAAATCCAACCGCTGCGTTGGCAGGCTGGCAGCGTTGTTTTCTACTGGTGATGCCTCTCCCAGTGCATCCCAGTATCCCCCAGCCCTCCTTACTGCCATCTCACATTGCTTGCCTACCTTTAGGTCATCTGATATGACTAGCCCCAGGTCCCTTTCCATTTTTGTTCTTGTTAATACTAACACCCCCCCAAATTGTGTACTCCTCCCTTGGGTTATTGTTTCCCAGGTGCATTACTTTGCACTTCTCTGCACTGAATCTAAGCTGCCATACTTTTATGAATATAACTGATAAGTGGCAAATACGTCCCCTCACCCAGAATCGAATCTCTGACCCTTTTGCTTCTAAAGCAAGTGCACATCCAGTGTGCCACCTGAAGAGCTTACAAATAGTGCTCGAGGACAAGGGGGCACAATTATTTATCCGAGTTCTGGTGACTGGGTAAGTCCACTGAGACAATACAGTCCCTTTTTCAGGGTCGATCCGGGGTCTTAGTAAACAGCAGAGACACAACTGCAAGAATACAGTGGTACAAATACAATGGCATATACTAAAAGCGAAGGGAAGAAGAAGAGGAGGTGGGGAGGGCCAAAGGTGGCAGACAATGAGGAATAGGAGAGTAAGGACCAAGCTAGGAAATGGATTCAGAAGAGATGTGAGGAAGTACTTCACAGAAAGAGTGTTGTATTCCTGAAATAGTCTTCCAATGGAGGTGGTGGGGGCCAAAACAATGGTGAGAGTTCAAGAATGCATGCGATAGGCATAAGGGAATCTTGGGGAAAGGAGAGCTGGGTGAATGGGGCAGAGATCAAGGAGAATCTGCGTGGGTAGTATAGGCTGGGAAAAATGGGCACATTAGGGCGGGCCAAGCGTTCCTTACCTGTCAGCATATTCTATGTTTCTGTAAGAGAAGGTTTTTTTTTTTTTTTTTTTTTAATGGTATCCAGTCATGTATATTGTGTTGCTTTAGTATGGTGGATATCTTATATCGCCTTCCTTGTCCCCATGTTTCTTTTCCTTCCCATTTACACCCTTTACCTTTTGTGCTTGTTTTTGTCTGTCCTCCCCCTTCCCTTTTCCTATTTTGTTTTTAGTTTCTTCTCTTTTTCTTTCCCAGTTCCCCACCACCACCCACATCGGCTTTTACCTGCCTTTCCTCTTTTATTTGCATATACAGAGTTTTTATAATGATACTGTTAAATTTGATTTTGTGTGTACAGCACTGCTAGCGCTTTTCTGTATAATGACTTGTAAATAGTGATTTAATTGTTTATTATATACATATATCCCTTTAAAAGCATCTGTATTAAAGGAGTGCTTGTTCATGCTTTGCCGTCCCTGCTTTGCAAAAGCACCCAGTGCGCGTGCAAAAACATTTGGCACATTTTTTTCCACAAAGAATGTTACTATGTTGTTCTAATAAATATACTTTTTATTCCACAACCAAGCCCTGGTCTTGTTATTAGCCGTGTGTGTGTGTGTATCTATATATACATACATATAATATATATATATAGATATATATATATATATATATATATAGAGATATATAGAGATATATATATATAGAGATATATATATATAGAGATATATATATAGAGATATATATATATATATATATATATATATATATATATATATATATATATATACACATATATACACATACACATACACATATACATACACACTTTGCCATTAGTACCTTGGTTCCAGACACTGTTTTTAGCAGCCCTGCTTGTCCTTTCTTCACACAGCTTGCTGCAGAGACAACACCATAACACTCTGGCTCAGACCCAATTGGACAGAGGTGTCACCTTGCTGTGCTCTGTAGGCTGGGAAGCAGTTTGAAGTGTTGGATTCAAACAGAGAGGATCTCAGTGGGTGCACTGTGCAAACTCGTGGTTCTTCAGCACAGGGGCTTATTCATTAAACAAAATAAAGTAAATAAATAAAATACAGTGGTGGGAGAGAACAGAGCAGGAGGCTGTGGAGACGAAATAAGGCAGCAATAGTGGGGGGACTCAAACATTCCAGGGAACGGATCTCAAAAAAGTCCTACAGTTACTATACAAATTTTTTTCCCTTCAATTTTATTTATTTAACAGTTAATAACCAAGAAAGGCACCAATGAGCAGAGACTCATTTCCAGGTGCGACCCTGGGGAAGGGTATATAGGAATAAAAATTACATAAGAGCATGGCAGTAACAGAGCATGAAAAAGTGCAGTTTTAACAAAAAAAAAAAAAAAAAAAGAGACATGGGTCAGGAATACAAGACCCAAGGCAGAAGATAAATACAACATAAAAAATGAAAACACACACCACAATTGCAATTAACACAGGAGAGCAATTTAGGTGGTGAGAGATTGGGAACACTCCAAGCACTTAGGACAGGGTAAGAGTTTAAGAAGACAATTGAGAGAGGAGGGTGAGGAAGCTAACTGGATGTCAGAGGGGAGTTTATTCCACAGGAAGGGGAGATGAAAGGAGAAAGCAGATTGACCAGATGCACAGTTGTGAGGAATAGTGAAGGTGCACGAGTCTCTATGACGGAAGACATAATTTGAAGAGGTGACATGAGAGAGGCAGGTTGCAAAGTAGGATGGGAGGGTGCCAAACCAGAACTTGACTACAAAGGAGGCACTGTGAACCATTCTCCTGTGAGACAGAGGCGCAAAGGGTAGTGTGGCATACAGGAGACAGACGTAGGTGGCGGGGAAGGAGGCTGCAGCAAAACAGCAGAAAGCGTTGAGGAGAGTGCCTAATGTGGCAAGAGAAGATTTGGCAGCTGTGTAGTACACCACGTCGATATAACCAAAGACAGGAAGGATCATTTTGGCTACCAGGTTTTTACGGGTGTGGAGGGGGAGGATGTCTTTGTGACGATAAAGGACAGCCAGTTTGGGACATAATTTGGTACAGATGGCATTGATGTGGGCAGAGAAATCTAGGTGGCTGTCCAACCAGACCCCCAAATATTTGAACACTGGGACAGTCTCAAGAGGCCCACCATCCAAAATGTACAAGATAGAAGAGGACTTGAGGGTGGCTAACTTTTGCCTAGAGCCAAAAGTCATAGCAAGTTTTTTTTTTTTTTTTTTTTAAACACGTTTAGTTTGAGTTAATTGTTGAGGAACCAGGTCTGCACTCTGCTTGGAACGCAGATTGAACGCTGTCGGCAGAGGGTCCGGAGATGAAAATGATGTTATCGTCAGCATACATGTGCATGTTGGAAGTTGCACGCAGGGTACACAATCTACAGAAGAGACAGGGAGGGTAAAAGAGGAGATGGAGTAGTTCTACATAAGGGAAGGGATCAAAGCTGCAGAAATGAAGGACAAAGGGGGAGGACAAGAGGCAATGTGGGTCACCTTGAAGACAGGGAGTGGCACCACAATCTGCACAGGGGTTGTATACAGAACTCCATCTCGGGGAGATGGACAAGGAAATGATAGAAGGCATTCTCAGAATAGCTGGAAAAGGGGAGATATTGTTGGTGGGGGACCTAAATATGCCACATGTTAACTGGAAGATATTTACTGCAGCCACACCCAAGAGCAGGGTCATTCTCGATACCCTACAGGGGGCATGCCTTAGTCAGCTAGTGTTGCAACCCACTCGGGAGGGAGCAGCATTAGACCTGGTACTCTCAAATGGGGACAGGATCACAGATTTACACGTGGGTAGCCATCTGGGAACAAGAGACCACCACACAGTGTGGTTCACAATAAGCACCACCAAGGAGACAAGCCATACAAAAATGAGGATACTGGACTTTAGAAGGGCTGACTTTGGCAAAATGAGTGAATACCTAAGGAATGCACTAGCAAATGGCCAGAAAGGAGGGGTGGAAGAACAATGGAGAAAAATCAAAACAGCCATCATGGAGGCAACACGCCTTTGTGTGAAACAAATAAAACAAAATGGAGTTAAAAAAAAACCAAAAACACTATGGTTCTCAAAAGAGGTGGCAGGGAAGGTTAGGGAGAAAAAGATATCATTCAAGAAGTATAAGGAAACACAGAAGGAGCAGGACAGGGCACTGCATCAGTTAAAGCAGAAGGAAGCAGGGAAGGCAGTCAGAATAGTAAAGGCCCACACCAAGGAAAAGATAGCCAACTCAGTTAGGAAGGGGAATAAAACCTTTTATAGGTACATTAGGGAGCAAGCAAAGGTCAAGAGAGGGACAGTGAAGCTAAATAAAAAGGGAGGGAGAAAGTGAAAAGACAGAGATACTGAATGAATACTTTTGCTCAGTATTCACAAAAAAAGAGGAGTTGCCAAAACCAAACAGAAGCACTCTGGGCGGAGGGGGGGGTCGAAACCAGTCCATTTACAGAAGACAGGGTCCTGAAAGAACTCCTAAAACTGAAGGTGGACAAAGCAATCAGGCCTGATGAGATTCACCCCAGCATCCTAAAAGAACTAAGGGTGGGGCCTAGTGACACCATTGACCACCCTTTTCAACAAATCGTGGGAGGATGGGGTGGTACCAGAGGACTGGAGGAGGGCAGATGTGATTCCCCTTCACAAAAGTGCGGGACAGGCAGAAGCAGGAAACTACAGACCTGTTAGTTTGACCTCAGTGGTAGGGAAAATGATGGAATCACTTCTGAAAGAAAGAACTGTTGAGTACCTAGAGTCCAGCAGGGCACAGGACCAAAGGCAGCATGGATTCACAGCAGGAAGGTCACATCAGACGAATCTAATAGATTTCTTTGACCGGGTGACCAAAGTAATAGACCAGGGAAGGGCTATGGCCCACCTAGATTTTAGCATGGCATCTGACAATCCAGCACAAAAGATTAATAATCAAGTTAGCCAGCCTGGGAGTGGGTCCCAGGGTGGTAGCATGGGTAACAAATTGGCTGCACAACAGGACACAGAGTAATAGCAAATGGAACTCACTCCAAAGAAAAGGGTGTTACTAGTGGGGTACCTCATGGTTCAGCACTGGGTCCAGTTCTCTTTTAATGTCTTTATAGGAGACACTGCAGAGTATCTAGAAGGAAAGTATGCCTCTTTGTAGATGACACAAAGATCTGCAACAGAGCTGATACGCAAGGGGGGGGAGGGATGGTGGAAAGGATGAAAATGGACTTGGCAAGGTTGGAGAAATGGTCAGACGTATGGAAACTTAGATTCAATGCAAAGAAGTGCAAAGTAATGCACCTGGGAAACAAAAACCCAGGTGAAGAGTACACATGTGTTTGGGGGGTACTAACAACAACAGAAATGGAATAAGACCTAGGGTAATCATATCAGATGACCTTAAGGTAGGCAAGCAATGTGAGAAGGCAGTAAGGAGAACTTGAAGGGGGGGGAAGAGAGAGATACTGGGATTCATAGGGAGAGGCATCACAAGTAGAAAAACGGGAAGTGGTTATCTCTCTACACAGACAGTGGGTGAGACCCCATCTGGAGTACTGCATGCTGTTTTGGAGACCCCATCTGCACAAGGACGCAGGATGGAGGTGGTCCAGAGGAGGGCAACTAAAATGGTGCAGTCTGCGTCAGAAACCGCATGAAGAGTGACTACGACAGCTTAATATGTATAACCTTGAGAAAAGGAGACACGGGGGGACATGATAGAAACTTTCAAGTACCCTCAAGGGAATCAACAAAGTCCAAGAAGGTAGCATCTTTCAGTAAAAAGATGTGCAAGAACAAGGGGGCACAATTCAAAGACAGAGGGGGGGACAGCTCAGGGGCAACTTGAGGAAACATTTTTTCACAGAGAGGTGTGGACACATGGAACCACCTTCCTGAGGAGGCTAGGAGGTCAAAAACAGTGGGTGAATTCAAGAATGCATGGGACAGACATAAAGCAATTATAGTAAGGGGTAGGAGGAAGTAGGCAGTTGGCAAACTTGAATCTTCATCTTGTCCAATAGGTAGGAAAACTGGCAGACTAGGTGGGCCAAGTGGTCCTTATCTGCCGTCAAAGTCAATGTTTCTAGTTTCTTGTCTTTAATTTTTTTTGTTTTATCGAAATCTAGGATTACAAATACCTTTGAGCAAGAACTGCTCATTTACAAAGGTTCCACGTCGAAGGAATGGGGGGTATACATACATACATACATACATACAAAGGTCAACATAATAATACATAGTTACACAAAAAGAAGTAAGACTGACGCTTAGGAAATTCCAGTAATTCAAAATGTGCCAACTGTTACGTAGCATGACATACCAGCCAAGGGCAATCTTAGACATAAGCACTGCAGGTGAGAGGGAAGGGGGTATGCAGGCAGGAAGGCCACTGTCGGAGGGTAGAGGGCGAGGGTAAGAGCTCTAAAGGGGAGGGAGGGGAGGGATAAAAGTCAGAAATGCCAGAGGGGTGAGGAAAGGGAGAGGCGGCAAGGGGGTAGGCAGGTAGAAGGGGGCAAGGTGGGGAGAGGTAGCTGTCAAGACTGAAGTGGAGGGCGGTGAGCAGGGGGCCCCTGATTAGGCGAGGCAGTCACAACGACGAGTTGAAATGAGATGAAGTCGGAGTTGTCTCTTAAAAGGGCCAAGAGCAGCAGCAGCAAGAGTTTCTTTGTTGAGAGTATTGTACCACTGTGGTGCTCTGCGGGCAAAGGCCCTCTGGCCCATGGTAGTCCAGCATCTGGAGACAAGGTTTTGCAGACCAAGGGTAGATTATTTATGAACAGGAAAAAAAAAAAAAAGATGGAGCCCTGGGGGACACCGGAGAGGATGGGGAGCGGGAAGGAGATGGTCATCACCATTTTTTTTTTTTTTAATATTCAATTGTCTGACCCTCCCGGTCACTACCTCCCTCCTCGGCGGGGGGGGGGGTACATCGTGGCTCTGGCAGGCAGCTTCAGCCCTCCCTCAGAGGGACTCAAGTCTCTGGCTTCCCACCTTCCCGATCCCCAACCCTCCCGGCAATCCCCAGAGGCCCACATGTGTGTGGAGGCACGCACATGCAGCAACCCCACAGCACCCTCCCTACTTGAGTCGCTCCCTGACTGCACTACCTCTGGGCCTCCACCCAGGAGCAGCTTTTGCAGTGGGAGCCACTGGGTCCCGACCCAGGAGTGGAGAGCTGCCCAATGGCCGCTCAAGTCATCTCCCGGCCCCCGCACCGGCCCAGGCCCGTGGCGTAGCACAAGATGTGGCGTGCAGCGACTCAATCCTCAGCTCCACCAGGCCGACTAGAGCATCACCAATTTGTACAGATTGTTGTACAGACTGGTGCAGATTTAGTATATGAAAAAGTAACTTTTGCCTAGGAAATATATCTGCGCCCCCCCCCAATTTCCAAAGGTAATCTACTTTCAAGGCCATTATTTCTAGCCCTGACCTACAGGGGCATGAGAAATGGATAGACTGGGACTCAGTTAACATCAAATTAGAAAAAGAGAATTTCCCTAGAACTAGTGTCAGGTGACTTCTGAACTGAACTCACTACCTTCTGGCCCAAATGTGGAAGAATGCTAACAGAGCAACACTGAAACATTCAGTTTTGCAGTCACTGGAGTTATGCACTTTCATTTTATTAAGGGCTAGCTGAACAGCCTTTCAGAATGGGGCACCTGCCTTCCACGTGTGGGACCTGCCTGGTTTTGCTTCCCAACTCTGGAGATCAGCCACAGGAGGGCCAACTTTATTTCCAGAAGATCAGCTACGGTCAAAATGTCAATTCTAACCCTATTTTCTATTTTGTTTTGTTTTCAAACCAAACGTTGACACAGCACCTTGGTTGTTTTTATTTGGAAGGCTCACACTAGTCTCTAAGGGGCTTTTGATGCCCCAAAGGAGTGATTACAGCAACTACCACTATGCTACTGCCTACTAGTGGCCCAGGGGAGAGGAGAGTCATGTAGGATGATACTGCCTCTCTGCAAGCTGCACACCCTCAATGTCAGGTAAGGCACTGGCCAGGACCATGAAGCCTACACATAACCTGCCCCTTATGCCTGTCATCATTCACAAGACCATATCCTTGATAACCCGCAATGGACTGTTTTCTCGCACCTCAAGTTTAACCTCCACTTGGGGGAGCCCAAAAGCCATGGGGCTATTCTGGGTGCAGTTCTCCAGATGCCCTCATACTCCCTTCTCTATTAGACCACTGCACCAACCTGCAGCCTAGTCGACAGGAGAACCAGTTCCCTCTGCTCACAACTAAGTGCAGTGCTCTGTATAGCCAGAAAGGGTATCAACATGCGCATGATTTTAAATACCTGATATAGCACAGACAAAAGCTATGCAAAACAGAGAGTAATGCTAACCATTTTCAGAAAATGCGTAGCAGCAGACTGCTAATTTTTTTTACCCAGTGAGTCTATGGCACAGTAGACAAAATTAATAAGATTACACTAACATACTAAAAAGTCAGCAGATTAGGCCCAATGGTCAAGCGAGTCTGCTCATGGACCAGTGCCCTCTCATGGCACTGTTTTAGCCCCACCCCCACAAGGTCCCACCCTCTGGTGAGTCTGTGGGCTGCACCCTCCCCCGTACCTATTCCAACCCCCCAACCCCACAGTTCCAACAGCCTCCAGTTTTGCAGGCAGCATGTTCCAGGGCTCCACAACCTCTCTGTGATGTAGTGCCTCCTTGTCTCCCCCCTTAGTCTGCCACTGACCAGCCTCATCAAGTGCCCCCTGGTGGCCCCTACCTCCCTCAGCTGCAGCACCCCCTCAAGGTTGACCCTTATTCCCTTGAGGTACCCGAAGACCTCTATCATATCCCCTCTGTTCCTCCTCTCCTCCAGCGAGTACAGGTTGAGCTCCTCTAGACGCTCCTCATAGGGCCTTTCCCCCAGACCCTGTATCATCCTGGTCGTCCTCCTGTTGTCCCTCTCCAGAAGAGCAATATCCCTTTTTAAGTAATGCCGCCAAAACTGCACGCAGTATTCAAGGTGCGGCCTAACCAGGCAGTTATACAGCGGAAAGAGCACCTCTTGGCTCCTTGAGGTTATCCCCTGGCAATGCACCTTTTTTTTTGAAGTAGCTTGGGCCACAGCCCTTCTACACTACTCCGAGTTGTTCATTTTGGCATCCACCACCACCCCGAGGTCCTTCCCCCCCAGAAACTTGTAGTGTCCCCCTCCCCAAGGTGTACACATGTGCGGGTTTTGGCCCCAGGTGGAACACCCTGCATTTCCCCAGTGTTAAACTTTAGTTTCCAGGTGCAGGACCACCTCCCCAGGGTCTCCAGGTCCTCCTGGAGAGCCAACTTCCCCCCCTCCTACTCCACCACTGACCATAGTTTCAAGTCGTCGGCAAACAGGCTCATCCCACTCCTGATACCTCTAATGTCTGAGATATAGGCATTAAAACAAGAATGGGCCCAGCACCGATCCCTGCGGGACCCCGCTTATGACTCTCCTGGGAGATGAGACCTCCCCCCCCACCATCACCATTGGTACCCTCCCCGCTAGTGAATTTCCTAGCCACCTTAACAAGTGCCCCCATACCCCCAGCTTCACTAGCAACCCGGGGTGCAGCGCCGAGTCAAACGCCCTACTGAAGTCTAGAAAGAGGACATCCACTGTCCTGCCCTGATCCAGCTCTCTCGTCATCCCCTCATAGAACTCCACCAGGTTGGTCTGACACGATCTGCCCCCAACAAAACCATGCTGGCAATCACCTAGGTGGCACCGTGCCTTCAGAAACCCTCTTTCAAGATGACCTCCATTGCTTTGCCCACTACCGATTTCAGGCTTACCAGCCTGTAATTACCCAGCTCCTCTCTCAAGCCTCCCTTGTGGCTAGGTACGATATAGGCTCATCCTTCAGTCTTGTGGCACCCTCACCGTCTGAAGGGAGGAGTTAAAAGGCCCGCCAGAGGTGCACCCAAGGTATCAGCCAGCTCCTTAAGCACCCTAGGATAGATCCCATCTGGGCCTGGTGCCTTGTCCGCGCTTAGGGCCTAGAGTGCTTCCCACACCCTCCCAATGGGGATTTCCTCATCCACTGCCCCTACTACATGTGCTTGCCCCTCCCCCCTCCCACTGTAGTGCCATGACCCCATCCTCCCTGGTGAAGGAGGGAGGCAAAAAAATCATTAGTACATCCGCCTGCTCCCTGCCACCTCCACCCATCCACCCCCCAACCGGAAGTCTACTAATTTGCCCTTCCTGATATACCTAAAGAACCCTTCGCCTTCTAATCCCTGTGCCAATCTCAGTTCCACCCACACCTTGCCGACCTCACCACCCTGGTGACCTGCTTGTCTGTTCTATCATACTCTCCCTTGGCTCCCCCCACCCCACCCGAGAATGTATTTGCTATAAGCTGCCCTTTCTCCCTCACCGCCTCCTGGACCTCCCTTGTCTACCAACTCTGCTTCTTAGCCCTGCACACTTGCGCCTCTTCCTTGTACAGGCCTTAATGGCCTCCATTAGCCTCTTTTTTTTTTTTTATATATATATAAACTTCCTACCGGGCCTCAGTGCCCATACCTAGCCTGATCTTATCCAGGTGGCCCCTGAGGATCCTCTCCACCTCCCCCCCCCCGAAGTATATCCCTCTAAATCTACCACCGATGGGTTTTATGTGATCAGCCCGCCCCCCAAGGAAAACCAGACCGTGGCCTGATCACTTCCTGCCAGTGGGTCCCCAACCACTAGGTCCCTGATGAGCTCACCATCTGCCAGGAACACAACCAGGACAGACCCCCCAGGTTGGATCAGTCACCAGCTGGGCAAGAAATGCATCCTGGAAGACTTCCAGCAGGCACTGTTCCTTGCTCGATGAGGATGTCACAGTCCTCCAGTCTGCTCCCGACATATTCAGATCCCCCCAGTACCAACATTCTGCCCTCCCCCTCCCACACTGGTCCCTAAGGTTTGCCACCAGGCCCTCCTCCTGTTCATCCCCCTGCCCAGGTGGTCTATATACTACCGCCATCTTCTCCCGCGCCCCCCCCCCAGTGCCTGTAGGGTGACCCACAAGGCCTCCACCTGATCCCCCGCCTCCTCAACCATAATTATCCCTATTCCCTCCTTAATAATCAATGCTACCCCCCCCTCCCCTTCTCCCTGTCCCTACTGCACGTGGTGAATCCTGATAGATTTAGGTCCCAGTCATGTTTGGAAGTGTCCCAGGTCTCAGTGACCACTGCCACATCCACCCCGCTCTCCAACAACAGCGCCTGGAGCTCTGGCATCTTGTTCCCCATGCTCCTGGCATTAATCAGGACCACCTTCCAACATGCCTGCCTACCTCCCTTCCCCTGCCCTGAGTGCTCCCAGGTCCCTGCGTACACAGTCCTCCTCCTGCACTACTGAGTGTGCCTAAACTGTGCCCCCCCATGGGAGAGGGTCTGGTCCCTCCAGGCTTGGCCTGCCAGGGAGCCCCCCACCCTCCCCCTTCACAAGTTTAAACCCCACCGGAAATGGATGAACCCTGCCAGTTTAAGCTTCAGGATCTCTTTCCCCTCTGACATAAGGTGGAGCCTGTCCCTAGCGTACAGTTCCTTGTCCTCCCATGTTCCACCCCAGTCCCCACCCACACAACCCCCTGCCCTCACACCATTCCCTGAGCCACACATACACCTCCCTTATTTTCCGCTTATTCTCCACACTGGCTCTAGGCACTGGTAGGTTCTCCGAGAAGGAACCCGAGCACCCCATGTCCCGAAAGACCCCAACTAGCTCTCAGAACCTAGCCTGCATCTCTAGTTCACTGTTCCCCTCTTTATCGTTTGTTCCCAGGTGCGCAGAGATGCCAGGGGTCCCACCACACTCCCGCGCCACAGCAAAGATCAGGTGCTTGGCCTTGTGCACTGTCAAGCCAGGTATACTCCTGGTCTTGACACCACAAGAGGTCTCCATCTCCCCCCGCAACCCCACCTGATCCCACTAATCATGGAGTCACCCAAGAGCAGCACTCTTACTACCTCCTTTTCCCTAGGCCTACTTGCAACCCCGGTTGCCCCCCCCACCTCATTTCTTTTAACATCCCCTTCCCTCCCCCATATGCCAATTTCTGTCCTGTCCCCACTTCTCCAGCACCTATTCCTCTCTGTTCCGTCTGCCCTGGCCACTTCCATTCCTGCAATGGCATGTAGGCCCATCCCCATATTCCCCCCTGGAGCGAAGGCCCCACCCCTAGCTCTTTCTCCTCACAGCCCCAACCAACTGCCTAACCCCTACTGTAACCAAGTCCATCCCCTTATCTCCCTCCCCCCGGGACAAGGGTGCACCCTTGCCCCCACCTCTTGTACCTCACTGACCCTTCCTCCTTGATCACTAGCAGTCTTCCCCCTGCCCCCAGGTTCATCACCATGTTCCCCCAGGGTCAAGGGACCCCCCCCGGCCCACCGATCCCAGGGTTCCTATTGGTCCCACTTCCCCTTTCTTCATATTCCCCCACTACCCTTCCAAATATTCTGGCCCTCATGATCTGTGGTGCCCGCCCCATTTCCCTCCAAGTCAGCTGTCCCATCCCTAATTGATGTAGCAATACCAGAGCCCAGAGGTCTCCCCCCCCCCAATGCCCACTGGGCCAGCTGCCAAACTAAGACTGCCCTTTTCAAGTGCGTTAAAGACTAAACACACACTGCACACCACAACAATTTCCTTACAAGACAATTAGTAAATTCCTTACCCAGAAGCTGTAAAGGGTTCCCAGCTACCACCCAGATTGCCCCCCCAGCAATGAGCTTAAGACTTGATGCTCATTCCTCCTCCAAGTCCTACTCCATCCAGTTTTTTTGGGTAAAGTGCACAGCTCTTTCCCACTTGTTTTCTGGCCGCCAATGGGATCCTTCCTGTCACTCTTGCTGCGCCCTTTCCGGGCATTTAACAGAGAGTCGGGGCCAGAGTGGGGTGGAGAAAATCCTGGTCCTCCACCTTGCTGGCTGCACCCCAGCCCCCGTGCAGCCGGAAGGCTCCCAATCTACTGCAGTCTTCGATATATAAAATTATATACTTATATTTAAATTCTGCTAACCATTCTGTGCCAATTGCTATGCATTTTTACAGCCGATTTTTTTTTTTATTTATTTCTTTATTAAGCCTGCGGCTGGGGAGGTTGTGCTGGTTCCTCCCCACCATCTAACCACAAATTCGGCAGCAGCCCTGGTCCCGGACAGGCGCTGACTTGCCGGGACCGTGGCTGTGCCGGCGAGCAGCCTTCATGCTGCTAGTGGGGATTTATTTTGGTGTAGTTCCCCTGCTGAAGGAGGCATGCAATGATGCCAAGGGATGGAGCATGCACACTTCCGTACGCACTACTCCCGGCGTCTGCCTCCTCCCGGCCCTTGCAAGTGCAGTGTCGGTGGAGATGCCACCCAGCTACTAGCAAGGGGCAACTACACACTGACAACTGATGTACCCCCCCTTCCCCAGGGAAGGAGAGCAGTCCTTCGGACGCTCGATCCTTCCCCAACTCTGCCAACCCCTGGCGACCTGTGCCCATTCCCGAACACATGTCGCCAGCATGGCGTGAGGTGTGGCATCCAGCGCCCTAACCCTCAGCGCCACCGGGCCAGCTAGCTGATTAGCAGTTTTAAATGTGAAAGTGCTGATCAATTTTTTTGGCTTATTTAATACCCTGGCAAGATACTACTACCCCACTTCTTTGTCCCATTTAGTTTACCATCTGTGTAGCATACCTGGCATCTGCGTTGCTTTGGAGAAGAAGTACAAGTTCCAAGTACACACCTAATCTCTGACTAGCTACACAACAGGCGATGTATTTATACTATGTCACCAGACTAGCTTATACTCACTGTTAGGAAGACTATAGTGTTCCGTTATTAGTAATTTACAGTTTGGGAGTTTGTTTAGTTTGTATTTTAACACACTGCATCACTTAAATTCAAGATTCTGATGGCTGAAATGATCATTGTGGTGCTTGATGGACCATCAGAACATGTTACAAAGCTGGCACATCTGACAGCATTATAGATTTTTGTACTTCTCTAGGCTTTCTGAAGCGCTAAAGGGTTATCTTAACCCCCTACCGAAGTCTCAAAATGAAAAAAAAAAAAAAAGGAATCTGGCTTTACATCACACAAAAACGTGGTGCCTGAATAATGAAAAGCTTAAAGTGCTGAACTGCCTGGCCGAGATTCAGGACTGGATGTCCTCCAACTGGCTAAGACTGAATCCTGATAAGACGGAGGTCCTGGTGGTTGAGCCTGGTCACAGGCATGATGGGATTGCCTCTGGGTGATGACAGGACTGGTCCTGGCAACTACTTCATTAATGGCTTCCTCTACAGTGCAAAATCTGGGCATCTTCCTAGATGACAGGCTGACACTGGATGCCCAGGTGTCATGTGTTGTCCAGAGTGGTTTTTACCACTTAAGGAATGTCGTCCGGATTAAACCCCTAGCTCCACCACAGGACCTGCCAATATTAGTAAATGCCTCTGTGATATCCATACTTGACTGCTGCAATGCTCTGTACTTCAGGGTCTGTGGATGGACCCTCCACCGGCTGCAGCTGGTGCAGAATGCAGCAGCTAGGTTTACTGACTGGTCTGCCTAGATCATGTCATGTGACCCCGGTCCTGTGGGTTCTGCACTGGCTGTCAGGTGGAGGATCATCTTCAAGGTGGGCTTGCTCACCTACAAGGCCTTGTACAGATCGGACCCGGACTACCTGTCTGATCTCCTTACACCTGCCACCCTGGTTCACTCCTCCACCTGGAGCCTCCTTGAGGTTCCAAGGGCCAGATTAAAAACATCTGGTGACCAAGCTTTTGCAGTCACCACCCCAGCCCTCTCAAACTCGTTTACTAGTTTTGTCAGGGAGGCCCCGATGGTGCAGGCATTTAAGAGGGTTCTTAAGACCCATCTCATTCTGTAAGCTTTTCCAGACTAATCTAAACAATTTTATATTTTAAATATTAAATGTTAAACGCCTATGTCTCTGACATAAGGACAGGTATCAGGAGTGAGATGAGTCTCTTTGCGGATGACTCAAAACTGGGGGCAGTGGTGGAAGGGGAGGAGGGCAGGGCGGCCCTACAGGGGGACCTGGAGGCTCTGGAAAGATGGTCTAGAAAGTGGAAGCTGAAGTTCAATGCAGGGAAATGCAAGGTACTGCAGCTGGGGGCCAGAAACTCGGGCCAAGTGTACACCCTGGGCGGGGGGAATGCTACAAGTCTCGATGGCTGAGAGAGACCTGGGGGTGGTGGTGGAGGTGGATGTCAAGATGAACAACTTGGAGACTTGTAGGAGGGCAGCAGCCAAAGCCAACAGGATGCTGGGATGCATCGCTAAGGGGATCACCTCCAGAAGGAGGGAAGTGATACTCCCTCTGTATAACTGCTTGGTGAGGCCACGCCTAGAGTAATGCGTGCAGTTTTGGAGGCCACACCTAAAGAGGGACATTGAACTCCCGGACAGGGTCCAGAAGAGGGCAATCAAAATGATTTGGGGCTTGGGGGATAGGACCTATGGGGAGAGGCTCGAAGAGCTAAATATGTACACACTGGAAGAGAGAAGGGACTGGGGGGACATGATAGAGGTCTTCAGGTACATGAAGGGGGTAAACAGGGGAGGAGCAGTCAGGGTGCTTTGAAGGAAGGAGGATGGGGCAACTAGAGGGCATGGGTGGAAGCTGGAGGGGGAAAGATTCAGGGGAGAAAGGAGGAGGTGCTACTTCACTGAGAGGGTGGTGGAGCCATGCAATATGCTGCCCAGGGGGCTGGTGGAGGCAGAGACAGTGGAGAGGTTCAAGAGATGGTGGGACAGGTACAGGGGAATGGTTCTGGAAACAAAATTCAATGCAGCGAGAATATCCGGAACTGGGAAGGGAGAAGCCAAAGAAGGCGAGGGGGGAGGGCTGATCAAACGAGCAGACGCGAAAGACTGTTAGGCCTATTCTGCTGGCATGTTAGTATGTTACTACAGTACCACAATTTGGAAATTTTTATTGCAATATGGAAGATCAGTTGATCATCAACTTCTGCTAATTAAGGCAGCACTTGGATTAGCACATATCATGGCTTGGGTAGCAAACAGTGATGCAAACCCACTTATTTTATATCCTGAAATTTGGTGGTAGTCAATGTGCATACTGTACCAGTGCTAATGGAAGTCCCAATGCCAAAGTTACTGAGGATGTAGTTCAGCTGGCAAGCAGAGGAAAACAAGACCTATAGCTTTAAAGAAGATGCTTATAGTACATAACCACTCAGAACCCTGCCATAGTCTCCAGTCCCATTCCACAAGTAATAAGCCACGACAGGGTGTGCATTATAGGATTTTCATAGTAAAAGCCAGCAGAATAGGCCCCATGGTCTATCGTGTCTGCTCGGAAGCTAGCACCCTACTGGGAGCTCACTCCTCCACCCCCCCAGCCCCAGAGGTGGTCCTCCCTGGCCTCAGCTTCCCCCGTACCTGTCCCAACCCTTCTTGAATCCTTCCACTGTGGTCTCTTCCAACAGACTCCTGGGCAGTGCGTTCCATGGTTCCACCACACTCTCTTGAAGAAATGTCTCCTGCGCTCCCCCTTGTACTTCCCCCATTCCAGCTTCCACTCGTGCCCTCTGGTAGTTCCCCCCTTCTTAAGCCTGAACACTTCTCTAGCTCCACCCTTATTTATCCCCTTTACATACTTGAAAGTCTTCATCATGTCCCCTCTGTCCCTCCTCTCCTCCAATGCTTATAGACTGAGTTCATCCAGTCTCTCCTCATAGGTCCTACCCTCCATGCCTTGAATCATCCTGGTCGCCCTCCTCTGGACCCTCTCCAGCAGTGCTATGTCCCTCTTAAGATGGGGTCTCCAGAACTGCGCACAGTACTCAAGATGCAGCCTAACCAGGACATTATACAGAGGGAGATCACCTCCCTCCTCCTGGAGGTAATCCCCCTGGTTATGCTGTCCAGTATCCTGTTTGCTTTTTCTGCAGCTCTTCGACAATTCTCTGTGTTATTCATTTTGCTGTCCACCACTATCCCCAAGTGTGGTACCCCCCCCCAGGGTGTATGCATGTCCCAGGTTTCTGACCCCCAGATGCAGCACCCTACATTTCCCTGCATTGAACTTCAACCCCCACTTCCTTGCCCACCCCAACCCCATGGTATCCAGATCCCCCTGCCGGGCCTCTCTCCCCTCCCGCCAGTGCTCCCAGTTTTGAGTCGTCCGTAAAGAGACTCAACCTACTCCTAACACCTCATCCTATGTCCAAGACATAGGAATTGAACAGGAGTGGCCCCAGGACCGAACCTTGAGGGACCCCACTGATGACCCTCCTGGGGGAGGAGACTATGCCTCCAACCACCACTCGCTGTATTCTCCCCACAAGCCAGTTTTTCATCCACCTGAGCAACCCCCCCAATCCTCCCCCCCTCAGCTTTGTTAGTAGACTGTTGTGGGGTACCGAATCAAATGCCTGACTGAAATCCAGATAGAGGACGTCCACCGGCCTATGTCTGTCCAGGGCACCCGTCACCCAGTCATAAAGCTCCACCAGGTTAGTCTGGCATGACCTCCCCGGAACAAAACCATCCTGCCCGTCATCCAGGTGCACCAACCTTTCCAGCCCCTCCTTGATAATGCCCTCCATAACCTTGCCTACCACAGACGTTAGGTTAACGGGCCTATAATTCCCCATCTCCTCCCTGGACCCCCCCTTGTGGATAGTCACCACATGAGCCACCTTACAATCTTGAGGCACCCATCCTGTCATCAGGGAGATGCTGAAGAGTGAGGCCAGTGGAGCTGCCAGCACATCCGCCAGTTCATTCAGCACCCCTGAATGCAGCCCATCAGCATCCTTACACCCCGAGGGAGTGCATTAGCATCTTATGATGCACACCATGGAGGAGCCTATTACACTACAAAATAGTTCTAAGTAGTTCTTTTGAGGAGGAAAATGAGATTCGGCACCAGAGTGTGCATTTACACAGATTTAATGAGCTGATCTTTGGAGCTGGTCACTGAAAGGAGTCGGGGCAGGCAATCTGGGGTCACATCGGTGGCGGGAGAGGACATGACCACATCGGTGGTCGGAAAAGGAGTTGTTCGCGGAGGCAGGACAGCCAGACTGGAGCCGCATTGGCGGCAGGACAGTGAGCTGGAGAGTTGCGGAGGGCTGCCGGCCCCTACAGAGAAAGGAGTTGTGGGGCCAATCAGTGCTAAGAGTGCGAATATTTGACTGTGCGACTGGGCTATAAAGGCCATTAGCCCAGTTGCAATCAGGAGAGCTGATCTTTGGAGCTCGTCGCTGAAAGGAGTCAATCAGGACAATCAGTGCCACCCATGAGGTTGGGGGGGCGAGAAGCAAGCTGGGAGCCGCAGGCAGAAGAGCAAGCATGGTAGGGCATGCACAGACTAGTGATCCCCAGGCTGAAGGGGGTGGGAGGAGTAAGCTGGGCATTGATGAAAGAAGGAAGGGCCTGGAAGGAATGGGGGGGGGGGGAGGTGAAGGTGATTCTGCTGGGTGACTCCATGACCGGGGCATCCAGTGGGAGCGGGTAAGGGTCGGAGGGAAAACAGCCCAGTCAAGGCAAAATGTATCCCAGGCCTATCCATACAAAAGGCCAAATTTCAGCTATACTCATTAGCACTGGAATGCAGGGGATCCCCAGATTTCCTAATACATCTGGGAACAAACGACTTGGAGGGGAACAGTGAACTGGAAAGCCAGGCAAGGTTTCGGGAGCTGGCCAGGGTCTGCCACTCTATAGGAAGCTCAATCTCCTTCTCCAAGATTCTACCAGTACCTAGGGCATCCAGGGAGACCAACCATAAACTCAAGAGGGGTGAACCAGTGGCTCAGGGACTGGTGCAAGGCAGAAGGGTATGGGCTGGTGGGGGGATGGGGGATACAAGGGAGGACAAGGGGTTATATGCCAGGGATAGGATACACCTCAACTTAGAGGGGAAGGAGATCTTGAAACTAAAACTCGTTGAATTCATAGTCGAGGGGTGGGGTTTAAACTTGTAAAGGGGGAAAGGTCAAGTGAAAGAATGGAACCAGGAGGGCTGCTCGAGGTTCCAGGTCTAGGGCACGAAAAGAGGGCAGGTGACTGAGAAGTAAATTCAGCCAGAGCTGTGCAGGAAAGGGCGAATAGGGACTGTGCAGGGCCAAGACAACTGGAGAGAGGATGAGGTGATCAACGCCAGGAGCATGGGCAACAAAATGCCCGAGCTCCAGGTGATGCTGGCTGAGGGACAGCGGATGTGGCAGCGATTACTGAGACATAAACTTGGAAGGTTACACAATATTCAGGAAGGAGAGAAAAGAGGGAAGAGGAGGGGGTGTAGCGCTGATAGTAAAAAATGGCACAGTGGTTAGTGGAGGAGGCCGATGGGAGGAGGGGGGGTGGAAGTGATTTGGGTAACCCTGCAAATAAGGGGAGGTAAAAAATTGAAAATAGGGGTGGTGTACAGACCACCGCGATGGATGAGGCCCTGGAGGAAAAACTAGTTAAGAACATCAAGGGGCACTGTGACCGTAGAAAAGGTAGGGTGGTGGTCATGGGTGACTAATATGCTGGGGTCAGACTAGGACACTAACATCCATGGTGGCCAGGGAACAGAGACTGATGGATGCGTTTCAGGATGCCTTCCTGGTCCAGCAGGTGGGGGAAACCTACTAGGGAGGGGAGGATACTGGACATTGTCCTGGCAGACAGTGACCAGACAAGGTGTCTGGAGGTATGTAGCCTGCTGGCAGGTGGTAACCACGCCACAGTCTGGTTTCTGCTGTGTCTGGGGGAGAGCATAACCGTTCCTAATCACGACAGTAGTGGACTTCGGGGGCAGACTCCGTGGGCATGAGCAGGATTCTATGGGGAGTTTGGATAAAATTAGGCCGGACATGGATGCTGGTAGCTTGGGGGAGACCATTAAGGAAGGAGTGCAGGAGGCTACTAGCTCATGTACAAGGGTAAGGCATAAGAATGGTAGCGCCAACAAGCCGTGCTGGTGGACCGGGGAGGTGCAAGAGGCGGTGAGGGATAAAAAGGCTGCCTATGCACGGTTTAAGCACTCCAAGGGAATAGGGAGAAAGGAGAGTACGAGCCAACAGCTAGGATGGTCATCAGAGTGGTGAGGGAAGCCAAGGCGAGGATGGTGCAAAACCTGGCTAAGGATATCCGGGGGAATTCTATAGATACATAGGGAGAAAGAAAAGGGGGTGCAGAGATCTCCAGAATTAGGACTGGGGAGGGATGGGCTCAGGAGACGTGGGTTCAGGCAGAGGTGCTAAATGAGTACTTTGCCTCGATATTTATGGAGGGAGACAGAGGATTCATTCAGCCTGATGCGAGGGTAGGGGAGACAGCTGAGCCGAGAGGTCAGATGGAGTCTAGAGGACCGGAAGAGGCTGGGATACAGGCCGAGCCAAAGGGGATGGGTGCTTAAATGAGGGGGTGGATTGGGAGGGAGAAATCACAGAGAATAGAGTGAGGGAGGCTCTTCAGACGCTAAAAAACTAATAAGGTATCGGGACCAGATGGGCTGCATCCAAGGGTTATGAAGAAACTGGTAGACTAACTAGCAGCTCCACTAACTGCACTCTTCAACAACTCTCTGCAGACAGGATGGGTGCCTCAAGACTGGAGGGTGGCTCATGTGGTGCCTATCCACAAAAGGGGGGGATGGGTCGTCTAGGGAGGAGATGGGAAATTACAAAGCCTAACGTCTGTGGTAGGCAAACTAATGGAGGGCATCATCAAGGAGAAGCTCGGGAGGCAACTAGAAAGGTTGGTGCACCTGGATGACAAACAGCATGGTTTTGTCCCTGGGAGTTCGTGTCAGACCAACCTCATAGATTTTTATGACTGGGAGATGGGGACCCTGGACCAACAAAGACCGGTGGACATCTTGTACCTGCATTTCAGTAAGATGTTTGATTCAGTACCCCACATAGGGTTGTCAACAAAGCTTGGGGGGGGGATGCGGTGGAAGGACAGTTGCTTAAATGGGCAGAAAATTGGCTAACAGGGCGAACACAGAGGGTAGTGGTTGGTGGGATAGTCTCCTCCCCTAGGAAGGTCTTCAGTGGGGTCCCCCAAGGTTCGATACTGGGGCCACTCCTGTTCAATGCCTATGTCTCGGATATGGGGAGGGGGGGTTAGGAGCAGGATGAGCCTCTTTGTGGATGACTCAAAACTGGGAGCACGGCAGACAGGGACAAAGCGAAACAGACAGTCCAGAGGAACATGGATACTCTGATGGGGTGGTCAAGGAGGTGGGGACTGAGATTTAATCCAGGGAATAAAATGCCTGAGCTCCAGGCGATGCTAACTGAGGGAGCAGTGGATGTGGCAGCGGTCACTGAGACTTGGGCCACTGCAGGACATGACTGGGACCTGAACCTGGAGGGTTACACTATGTTCAGGAAGGACAGGGGGGAGGGAAGGGGAGGAGGGGTAGCAATGATAGTCAAAAACTGCATTGGCATAGGGGGAGTAGAGGAGGCGGAGGGAACCGTGGAGGCGAGTTGGGTCACCTTGATAACAAGGGGGGGCAAGAGAGTAAAAATAGGAGTGGTGTATAGACCCCCTGCTCTGGCAGAGGAGCTGGAGAACAGTCTGGTGGCAGATGTTGGGAGGCACTGCAGACTGCGCAGAGGAACAGTGGTGGTGTTGGGGGACTTAAACATGCCAGGAACAGACTGGGAGACTATGACATCCTCTGTGACCAGGGAACAGAGGTTGTTGGATGTCTTTCAAGACGCATTCCTAACTCAGCAGGTGACGGAACCGACCAGGGAGGCGTGGTACTGGATGTGGTCCTGGCAGACAGTGACCAGATTGGGGGGCCTGGAGGTAAGGGACCCATTGGCGGGAGTGACCATGCCGCGGTCTGGTTCTGCCTGGACCTAGGAGGGTAGAAGGCTGCACAAAGGCGGAAGTAACCCGACTTCAGGAGGATTTAAGGAAATGGGAAGGATCTGGGAGCATTTGGATGGGATTGATCAGACATGGATGCTGATAGTAGGTGGAAATCATCAGGAGAGGGGTGCAGGATGCTACCAGCACCTGTGCAAGAGTAAGGCAATGCGGTGGGGCCCAAAAACCCTGCTGGTGGACCAGGGAGGTCCAGGAGGTGGTGCAGGAAAGAAAGCAGCCTATAAGCAATTCAAATTGCTCAAGGGTAGAGGATCGAGAATCTGAGCTGATGGCTAGAAGGCCACCTGAGTGGTGAGGCTAAGGCAGAGCAGAACCTGGCCAGGGAAATTAGGAGAGGGAACAAGGGGTTCTTTGATACATTGGGGAAGCGAAGGGTGAAGGGCGGGTGAGCAGGATTAAATCAGGGGAGAATGGGCACAAGACCCGGGGAGCAGGCTGAGGTACTAAATGAGTACTTCACCTCAGTTTTACCAAAGGAAAATGGGGTGCTTCATACATGGGAGGAGACAGAGATACTGAGGAGGGGGACCCTTACGTCGGGCGGGTCTGGGGGGAGGGGAGGCATCACTGGCAGGTGGGGGAGGCTAAGCAGGGAGAAAGAGGTACGGAGGTGGAAATCACAGCAGAGAGGTGAGGAAGCCCTCAGCTCCTTAAGATGGAGAAAGCTGCCGGGGCGGATAAATTACATCCCAGAGTGCCAGAAGGAACTTTGCCGGATGTCTGGCGGGAAACCCTGGCCAGACTTTCACCATCTCTCTGAGACAGGTGAGTGCCCCAAGACTGGATGGTGGCACATATAGTGCCTATCAACAAGAGAGGGATCAAGGGGGTGGCAGGGGAACTACAGGCCTGTCAGCCTGACATCGGTGGTGGGCAAGGTGATGGAGGGCATTGTCAAGGAGAGGCTGGGGGGGGGGACCTGGATAAGTCAGGGTGCCTGGACGATAGACAACATGGATTCATCCCGGGGAAATCGTGTCAGACAAACCTGGTGGAGTTCTATGACTGGGTGACAAGTGCCTTGGACCTGGGCAGACCAGTGGACATCCTCTTTCTAGACTTCAGCAAGGCATTTGACTCTGTTCCTCACATGGGCCTGTTGGATAAGCTGGGAGAAATGGAGGTAGGGAACCAGATGATCAGATGGATAGGCAATTGGCTCCAGGACCGGACCCAGAGGGTCGTAGTTGGTGGGATAGTCTCATCCCCAAGGTGGGTCATTGAGTGGGGTCCCACAGGGGATCAGTCCTTGGGCCCCTTCTGTTCCAACGCCTCATTATCTGACAAAGACAGGAATCAGGAGTGAGATGAGTCTCTCTGCAGATGACCCAAACTGGGGCGGTGGTGGATGGGGGGGAGGGTGGCCCTACAGGGGGACCTGGAGGCTCTGGAAAGATGGTCTAGAAAGTGGAAGCTGAGGTTCAATGCAGGGAAATGCAAGGTACTCCACCTGGGGGCCAGAAACCCAGGCCAAGTGTACACCCTGGGGGGGGGAATGCTACAAGTCTCGATGGCCGAGAGGGACCTGGGGGTGGTGGTCGATGTCAAGATGAATAACTGAGACTTGTAGGAGGGCAGCAGCCAAGGCCAACAGGATGCTGGGATGCATCGCTAGGGGATCACCTCCAGAAGGAGGGAAGTGATACTCCCTCTGTATAACTGCTTGGTGAGGCTGCACCTTGAGTACTGCGTGCAGTTTTGGAGCCACACTTAAAGAGGGACATTAACCTCCTGGAGAGGGTCCAGAAGAGGGCAACCAAAATGATTTGGGGCTTGGGGACAGGACCTATGAGGAGGCTCGAAGAGCTAAATATGTACACATTGGAGGAGAAGGGACCGGGGGACACTTGTTAGAGGTCTTCAGGTACATGAAGGGTAAATAGGGGAGGAACAGTCAGGGATGCTTGAGAGGAAAGAGGAGGGGCACTAGAGGGCATGGGTGGAAGCTGGAGGGGAAGATTCAGGGAGAAAGGAGGAGGTACTACTTCACTGAGAGGGTGGTGGAACCATGGAATGCACTGCCTAGGGGCTGGTGGAGGCAGAGACAGTGGAGGTTTCAAGAGGGGTGGGACAGGTACAGGAAGGGTTCGAAGCAAAATCCAATGCAGCAAGAATATCCGGAACTGGAAGGAGAAGCCAGAGGCGGCGAGAGGGACAGCAAGGTCAGCACCCAGGGTGGGGGCTGACAAGCAGGCAGACACGAAGACCGTTAGGCCTATTCTGCTGGCATTTTAGTATGTTAGTATGAAGTGTAGGGGCGCTGCACCTGGCAGTCAGGAAACCCAGGTCATGTATACACGGGGGGTGTCTCTCACTGCAAACCACAATGAGTGAAAGGGAGCCGGGAGTGGAGGTAGACATCAAAATGAATAACACTGAAAACTGCAGAAGAACTGCGGCAAAAGCAAACAGGATTCTGGGCTGCATAGCCAGGGGAATTACGTCCAGGAGGAGGGAGGTGACCCTCTCTCTCTGTATAATGCCATGGTCAAGCCGCATCTCGAGTACTGCGTGCAGTTGTGGAAACCTCACCTCAAGGAGAACATAGCACTGCTGGACAGGGTCCAGAGGAGGGCAACCAGGATGATTCAGGGCATGAGAGAGAGAGGACCTATGAGGAAAGGCTGGAAGAACTTGGGCTGTACTTGCTGGACGAGAGACAAGGGGACATGATAGGAGTCTTCAAATATGTGAAAGGGATAAACAAGGGCGGTGCCAAAAAGATGTTCAGACTAAAGAAAGGGGGCATGAGTGGAAGCTGGAGGGGGGGGGGGAGAACGAAGACGACACTACTTCACTGAGAGGGTGGTGGGGCCATGGAATGCATTGCCCGGGAGTCTAGTGGAGGATGGCACAGTGGAGAGCTTCAAGAGGGGGTAGGACAGGTGCATGGGTAAACTGAAGCCGAAGATGACCCTCTCTGGGGTGGAAGAGCAAGCAACCAATAGAGGCTGGCTACCAAGCAGACACGACAGACTGTCAGGCCTATTCTGCTGGCTTTTAGCATTTTAGCATGGTGGTCTCTCTTAGCCAATACAATTTCTAGATTAGTCTTGCCATTTTATTAAAAAACTGCAAAACATGTAGCTTATGTTACTACAGCTGAGCCAATCAGACGATATTTAATCTTACCTGTAAACACGTAAGATCTACTTGATGACCCGGTGTTCTTAAAATACCCCAAAGGGCAATGCAACTTTTACAAGAAACACAACCATAAAAAATTATATATATATATATATATATATATATATATATACACACACACACACACACACACACATATAATGTAAATTTATATTCTTTTTGCTGTTTTAACCACTACGTACGTAAATTTCCTCTCCGTGCCATTTTAAAATAATGACAGATACAAAATACATAATTTTGTCTCCGACTAACAGACATTTAACTCAGATCTCAAGAGTTGTTCTAAACAATCCACATAACAGCATGGTCCATTTTCTGTGTTTAGGTTTCGTATAAATAAAAAACTAGGGCCAGCAGCAGCTATTTCCTGACTAAAACAAAGACTTGGCATGGCATAGCTCTACCCAACTACAAGTTTAAGAACTGTAAACACATCTGCAACTTGACACAAACTTCTTCAAAGCCAAAAAAGTACGCACTTTTACCAACAGTAATTCTAACAGTACAAACGAAAATCGTTAAAAAGTTTAAATACCCATTTCTAGCCACCCCTTAACCTCAGAGTACAGAACACTCCATACTTTAAATATAGTATATAGAATAGCATGTCAAAAAAAAATATCAAGGCTCGGCGACCATTTACAAAGCAGGTGGAAAAACCCCGAATATCATTAGCTCGACCTGCCAGACGTTCCGAACGTAGCTGTAACCATTATATTTGGCCCATATTCACACTAAGCTACACTAAATCTTCAAGGGGTGCCCAGCTGCCAGTGGCCTCCCTTGACTCCACAAGCCTCGGCCTCGAGTCGAGATGCAAAGGGAGGCCTGGTGCGCGAGTGCGGCCGAGGGGCCCAGGAAAGGCTCGCTGCACTTCACCCAATCCGTGAGTACCTACCTTCCCAACGAGAGCGAGGACGGTTCCGCGCGACGATGGAAACGGGCAGCGCCGGGTGTCGTCGTCGTCTCCTACTCTCTCAGCCTGGCGTCAGGTGTTCAAACGCCTGGCGGACTCTCCATTCGTGACTGGGAAGGAGCTGGAGCGCAGATTGCAGCACCCCATCCAACCCGATCACGAGCCCCTCTGACTAATGTCTCTCACAGCAGCCCAGCTCCAGCCGCTGTACCAATGTCAACCAGTGCGCTCGGAGGCGCTGTGGAGCGCCGCCAGCACTGCAAAGCGAAGCCAGGCTCGAGCCAATTAATTTCTTGTTCACCGTTCCCACACGCACCTGGGGCTGTAGGGCTCGAATTCCACAAGGGGACTGCGGAAATTATGCGGTGCTACCGTGTTATCTACTGAACTTTTGGCAGACGGTAAAATATGTAGTAAAATCTAGTGACTGGGAATTCCTGTATTTTACAGGGAACTGGAGCCATGTACAGGGAAACTGGTCCTATAGACTTGCATTGGTTATACGGGAAAAACCTGAAATTCTGCTTCCATAGGACTCTACAGGAAAATTGCTCTAGAGATGTAGGGAAAATGACAAATCAATATTGGAGCTGCAGTGGATAGGCAGACATTCGCCACATAAAACTCATCAGTGGCCACTATAATTCTAGGAGGCTGCTGCGGTCTCCGGAAAGTTTGAATTCAACATGTGGTTGTTCATGCAGTCCATGTTATAGTTCATATTTTGGCAGTGTAGTCCCCTGGGAGCTAGGTAATATCCCTTTAAGGGTAGCTACCGACCTCTAGGGTTGTGCCAGTTAGAAACATAGGGCTGGATATCCAAACTGCGCCATTCTGAGGCGCAAAATAGTTGCGCAGGGGTGTGGCCGGGCGATATTGAAAGGAGTTGAGCTATTGAGCAACTCCTTTGAATATCACCCCAGCTACAACCACTGTGCATAGGCAGTGGAACTTTGCGCCACCCAGAGTTGTCAGGTGGAGCATTCAACTTGCAGTGGCGCCAATCCAGTCATGCCATGCACAAATCACGATATTCAAAAGGTGACATGCAAATGGGGCCATAATTCATGCAGGCGCGGGGCCATTTGCATCTGATTATAGGCCCTATTTGCATGCCATTGAGCATGTAGAGTGCGCCCGATCCCGAGACCTGCGCCTGGCGCCCCTGCCAGGGCAGCTGTGGGTCGGGACCGACCCCTGCAGCCCGAGTGCAGGCAGCAGGTGTAGCTCCCCTCCTCCCATACATATCCCTGGTGGTCAGTGGACCGAAATGCCCGATCGCAGGCGGTGTATGATAAAACCACCCCGAACATATCCCTGGTGGTCCAGTGGACCGAAAATGCGATCGCGAGCGGTATGTAATAAAACCACCCCCAAACATATCCCTGGTGGTCCAGTGAACCGAGAAATGCTCGATCGTGGGCGGTAGCAATGATAAAACCACCCCCGAACATAGCCCTGGTGGCTAGTGTCCCCCCACAAGCCCTGCCTCCCCGAAGGCGGCGGCGGGCGGCAGCATCCACCCGTCTGCCGCCCGCCCGACTGACTGCCGTGGGCTGCCGCCCGGTGGTGCAGGCAAGAGCCAATGGGCGTGCTATACCGTATGACAGTCAGATTTGTGATTGTTCATTCACAAATCTGGACTGTCATGCTCGGTATGGGCTACATGCCCGTGGCTCTTGCTCTGCCAATGGGCATGCAGCTACCGACAGTCAGTCGGCAGCGGCGGGCAACTGGCCGGTGGGATGCTGCCGCCCGCTGGCTGCTGGGAGGCGAGTGATGGGGCTCATGGAAGTGAGTAGGGTGAAGACACTAGCCACCAGGGCTATGTTCGGGGGTTTATTGACATACCGCCTGCGATCGGGCATTTCCGTCCACTGGACCACCAGGGGATATGTTCGGGGTGGTTTTATACACATATGCCCGCGATCGGGCATTTCGTCCACTGACCACCAGGGATATGTTCGGGGGTGGTTTTATCACACATACCGCCTGTGGATCGGGCATTTCGGTCCACTGGACCACCAGGGATATGTTGGGAGGAAGGGGGAGCACATTGATGCCCGCGACGGGCTGGTGGGGAGGAGTACACTATGCCTGCGATCGGGCTGGCGGGGCACAGGGACTGGGTTGGGCCAGCCACAGGTGGCAGCTGCTGTGTTGTGCCTTTGCAATACAGCAGCTCACCTGTGGGTGGCCCTCGACTGAGTTTTTTGGCTCAAAGTTGTGCAGGCGCGGGTTGGGGTTGCGCCTGACAGCTCTGCACAGCCCGGCTGAATATCGGGCTGTGCAGTTTATGCATGGTTCCTCCCCCTCCAGTTCAGCATGCATTCATTTGCATTGCACTGTTGCTCAGCATGTTTTCTGTGGCGCAACTGCCTCCTGCTGAATATCGCAGAATGGAGCAAGTTTGGACTTGAGCAGGCGCAACCCTATTGCGCATGGCGCAACCCTTTTGAATATCTGGCCCATAGACTTTGATGGCAGATAAGGACCGCTTGGCCCATCTAGTCTGCCCATTTCCCTACCTACAGGATAGGCCGCAGATCCTAGTTAACAAACAGCCTATTTCTTCCTACCCCCAATAAGAATTGCCTTATGTCTGTCCCATGCATTCTTGAATTCTCCCACAGTTTTAGACTCCACAACCTCCTCAGGAAGGCTGTTCCATGCATCCACTACCATCTCTGTGAAAAAATACTTCCTCACATTGCCCCTGAATCGCCCTCCCATCTTTAAATTGTGTCCCCTTGTTCTTGCACGTCTCTTTTTCTGAATAGAAACATAGTTTTCTGTGCTCTTGGAGGGCTGGGTCACCTGGTCTAACTTGGCATTCCAAAGGGAATGCTGAGTCAGAGTTGGTGGGAGAGGTACAACTGGCTGGCACGCTGTGCGAGTTCCCACTGAACGGAAAGTTTCTCTATAGAGTCTGGAATGGAGAAAAAGTGACCGAACGTGGCTGCGACTCTCTCCTGCAGCTCTTGAAGGGGGTGCCCTTTCCAGCAGGAGATAAACCCATCTGATGAGAAGATAAGGGTCTGTCAGTGAGGTAGTTGGTGCCAGTGAGTCTGATGGGAAAAGGATCTGTGGTGATGTTCAGTTTTTATTAAATGTGAAGTGATTGTTTGGCACTCAGCAGTGCCCTCCCTCCCCAAGAGAGGGACAGTGACTGACAAGCTACAAATTCCTGTCAAAAAACAGGACAGGAATTTTACCTCAGAGTGTGGGCCGGTGTGCCTCTTTAGCGAAGCCTGTGTAGAGCCCGTTGGTAGAAAAAGGGATGCCCAGGTGGGCAAAACACATTTTCTCAATTGCCAGAGAAAGTCTGAATAAATGGTAAACAGTAGACTCTGTGGATGTACTAAGTTTTTTCTGCAGTTCCTCACAGGATCATGTTGGTGCTGCAGTTTTCTCAAATATCCATCAAATTGAGCCCTGAAAATATGTTGACAGTTCATGAAATTTGATGTATTTGTTTGTATGCTGTGGATATGTGTTTTTGTTATAACTATATGTATTTATTTAAGGGAATCAAATACACCTTTGAGCCAGGTGCTCTTTTACAAAGATTCCACGTCAGGTTACTTGAAGCATTAGGAGAGACAGTGGTATAGTGCAAAAGAGAAATAAACATAGCAGCCGGAGGGCTTTGTCAGTTACCAAAACATCACAATTGTGCAAATCACTTCTATAACAAATTAAACACTATAGATTCATATAGGTAGCCATCCGACAGAGGAAGGTGAGGCCAGAGGCTGGTGTAAAGAGGGAGAAACAGAGGGAGTGGGGGTGGGGCAGGGGCAGCGAGGAGGTGTGTGGAGGGAATAGAGGAGGAGGGAAGGAGTAGGGAGGGAAGGGTGAGGGGGTGGGGGGGATAAACCATTTAGGTGTAGCAGTTGCAGGAGGCACAGGAGATGCTTTGCTGGTAACTTCTGCAGGCAGGGTGTTGAACCAGGAGGAGGCTCTGAAAAAGGAATGATCATTGGCCTTGGGTAGTCCTGCAAAGAGGAACAGTGAAGGAGAGGTTGTTTGAATTCCTGGTTTGTCGAGGGCTGCTATATGGTCTCAGCAGTGCCTGTGATCCAGGGGGGGTAGTAGGTCCAATGTTTGCTTTTTTGCTAGGATGCAGGTTTGATATTTAATTCTGCCAGATAGTTGATAGTTTTAGAAAGATCTTGTATTATTGTTTTATCCTGTATTCCTTTGCTGTGCCTAAACAGGACTACCTTGAAAACAGGACCTTTGGGACCTGATGGTGTGTATTCCAACTCCTGTACAAAAATAAAGATTTTACTATTACTACTTTACTACTACAGTGTGCCAGCCAGTGAGACTGTAAAGTTGTCAAGTGACTAGTAAATGTTAAAAATGGACTAGAAGAAGCCTGTGGAGTTCCCACCCATGCTGCAGAGAGGGAACTCTCTGAGTCTAGTGCCTCCCTCAGGGACCTTCAGTGTCAAATAAAGTACCCCACCAGGGTTGAATCCAACCCAGAAAAGAGTAATAGATGATCACTGTCTGGTGTTGAGAAATATAGACTGTGACAACTGGAGAAAAGTGACATCCTTATGTGAGTTCAAGAGAAAAAATAAAGGCCTTGTTTTGTTGTATTACCCCGTTTCTGCATTCATTGTGTTTATGCCTCCAAGTTATGCTAACCCTTTTTACTCCACAGCATTGCTAGCCCTGCCATGTGTTAGTGGAGCCCCAGAGGTCACCTCAGGCTCAGAAGGTCAAGAAAGAGGAGAGTGTAGTTTCTTGCATGGGACCCCTCCCAGCCAACTGTTTCCACCTATATACCCCTTGACAGCTGGGAGGGTGGGTGGTCTTACATTGTATTTTTTTTTTAATTTCTTTTCATTGAGCTTTTCAAAAATAGCACACACAAACACAGGACAATTATATAATACATCAGTGCATAGGAAAGAAAACATTTTTAAGATACCAGAATACATTTTGGCACTGAAAAGTTAATAAACAGATATTGATTAAACTACAAACATCCTATGTTCAAAACTTATAAAACACAATGCAAGATTGTTATAAGAACAGTATAAATATAAATACAAAATAGAAAGTCAAATACTAACACTGATACTCGTCACACACACTTACATTGTCTTATGTGTTTTTATTTTTACTATGTCCTTTTGCATACCAGGATGGCCACATTTAGGAGTCGCATGCTTGCATCCTTTGAAGCGGAGGGCAAGGGCATATAAAGCAACAGAGCAAGCATCCCCTTTTTCTGTGAGACCATGTTAATTTGAAAACAGCTTTGCTGTCCCCTAGACATCATCTGCTCTGGCTACTCACCTGCACCAACATCCCAGTCTTCTGCGTGTGCTGTGAAAGCAACAGTTATGTCATAAACAGAGAATTATGATGTCAGGTGTAGACAAACAATCAGCACAGATAAAGTCAAGGGGACAGTAATCTTGTTTTCATGTGACTTGTTTCCTGATTACTAATGTGAAGTGCTGCAAAGGGTTGTCTGTCTGCCAATTAATTCAATAATGCATGAGGTAGTGTGTATCACAAGAATTTTACTCACTCCCAAGGCGTTGGATGCTCCATAAATGCCCTCGGGGTTTATGCAAGCATCCAACACTGAGTGTGTGTGTGTAAAATTCAAGTTTTACACACAACCCCGTGTCTTGTTTTGTATAATTGCTGTGGAGTGTTTTTTTCTTTGTTTTTTTTTTTTTGTTTGTCACAGCAGTTATATAAATACAGATGGATCTCCGGGCCCTTAGCTGTGGTTGGGCTGAAGCAGGAGGCAGTGTGCACATGCATGGAGCAAGGGAAACCTAGCACATGCTCGCCATTATAACGGTGAATTATAACTGGGTTTCCCTATGGGAGAAAATTCTTCCTAGTTGTATGTAGAATAATACATGGGGTAGAGTGTATAATGAGAATTTTACACACACCTGAGGTTTTGGATGCTAGCATCCAACACCGAGGTTGTGTGTAACATATAAAATAAAGTATGGGGTGCTATGTGTGAGAAGTTTACACACACCCGAGGGGTTAGATGCTGCATATGAAAGCATCTAACCCTGAGGTGTGTACTTTGAGTTTACACACACACCCCATATTTTATTTTATATAATTGTTGGGTCTTTCTTTTTGGCCACAGCAATTATATAAAATAATAAAAAAAGACATTCTTGAATCCTGTGCAGCTGCGGTCCGTTCTGGTTCCAGTGCTGGTCTGCGGTCGTTTTTATTAATGTTTTAAATTGTTTCTGTCAGCAGGTGAAAGTTTAGTTATTTGCTGTTTTTTTTTTTTTTTTTTTTTGTAGTCATCACTTACCACCGAGACCGAATGGTGGATCCGTGGGAGGGACCAGGCAGTCGACAGTCTGGGAGTAAGACCTGTAGCGGGTGCATGCACAGACTGCGAAAAAAAAGTGCGCATGTTTGCCATAATAAACACTCCCTTATTATGGTAAATAATGCCACAGTTTTGCTATGGTGAAAAGGAAGACCCATTAATTATATTCAAGGTTTACACTGTACCTTGTGTTTTGTTTTATATAATTGCTGTGGAGCATTTTTTTTGCCATAGGTTTATACAAGTATCCAACACCGAGGGTGTGTGTAAAATTTGAGTTTTACACACTACCCCATATCTTGTTTAATTGCTGTGGAACATTTTTTCACCACAGCAATTATATAACAGTGCTGAGAAAGAGCGAAGAAAGCTGTGCACGTGTGGGTACTGTTAGGGAGGCAGTGTACACATGTGTGGAGCAAGGAAAACCCAGAGTGCGTTCCTTGTTATAAACCAGCTGGTTATAACAGCGAATTGTAACTTGGTTTCCACATGGAAGAAAATGCGTCCCAGTTGTTATATTGATTTTATACTGTATAATTTGCCAATCAGAACTGGTGTCATTGTTAATTGTATGGCACTTATGTATTATTATATATGCAGTGTCTCCATTTACATGCGTACTTTTTAAATTTAAATAGTAAATAAAGAATTGCCTGCAAAAAAACAAACAAAAACGAGTATAGTTCAATGGGCACATGTAGCCAGGTGAACAGTTGTGCTTCTGCAGCAATGTTGATAGTTAGGCGGTTAATTGCATGACTGAGTGTTTGTTATGAGTGAATGCTTTGGCCATTTTACACACTGTCCCCTATGGGACTACCACCCTGTCAGGGTACCATCAAGGCAAAGGAACCCTCTTGAGGAGGGTTTCACACCTAGAGATGGTGCAGGAACATGCCTTTAGGCTAAAGGTACCATAGAAAGGCACCCCAGGGGCTGACCCAGTGGTGCTGAGGTCTGAGGCGCCTTGGACGCCTTACCTTGCACCACGCTGGTGACCCGGGTTCGGGAATGGACTCGGATCAGCTGGGGGGAGGAAGGGTAGAGTGTTTAGAGGACTGCTTTCTTTGCTTGGGATGGGGGATTTCTGCTGCGTTGTCGGCGACACCTAGCGGTGGGTGGGGAGTCGTGCAAGTGCACAGCCCGCATCAAGGGGCTGGACTGCGTCCAGGGCAATTGGCTGCCTCCACAGAGGTGAAGACTGCCTCCCTGCCCATTGCACAGACATGGGAGCAGGAGAAAAAATTGGTAGAAAATTACGGGACTCAGCAGGACCCGTAATGGCTCGATCGCAGCAGTGAGTCCACCCCCCCCACACCAAATTTGATGTACTGAGGGGGGCACATGGGCACTCCTCGCCCTGTCCCTGCCACAGAGGGGGAATCTGCGGGGGAACAACTCCGTGGGATGGACAAGCTGGGGGATCGTGGCCAGAAGATATATCCCTCCAAGGGAGGGGTCATAGCCCCTGTTAGGTCTGCGATGGCATAAAGTGTATATGGAAAAAAATAGAAAGGCACCCCAAAGAGAGACAAGTGAACCACTGGAGGAGGTGCAGAGGATGACAGGAGCAAAGAAACACTGCTTCCCAGTGAGGCTGGAGGAAGCTGGTTTAAATAATCCATGGAGAGGGGTGTTGCTGGTTGCTCCACCCTAGAACTGTAGGCATTGGACTTTTAAATATTATCAAAAAAAGACGATAGATGAAGAAAATATAAGTGGAAAGTGTCTGTTTTTCCAAAATTTTCCTGTGACACCAGGTCCATGATTGCACATGGAAATCTTGGAAAAACATAATTTTAAGTCATATTTCTTTTTTTTTTTTTTTCCACTTAGTATTTATTCCACTGACTCCTGCCTACCCCTATCAGAATGACCTTCCCCAACCCACTAACCCCCAAGCCCTGGGACTTACCCTATTCCCCCATGACCTATCAATCATGGCCCTTGAACCCCCTCAAAACAGGATCAAGTTAGTGCCCAGTCAGTGGTGTTATGCCTGTGATAGGACCGTCTATCGTTGAAAGCCTTACTTCAAGTTATATTTCATATATTTTCTGTATTTAGTCTCCCTGTTTTCTTCATAACTATGACCATTAACACTAAAACAGAATAGAGCTGGCCCACTGGCATAGAGGACTGAGGCACTTTGCACCTTACCTCTTACCACGCCAATGACCCAGGGTCAGGAGCAAGCTCAGGTTGCTGGATGTTGGCTGAGGAGGAGAGGATTGAGTGTCTGGAGGCCAGCTCTCCTTTCCTGGGGAGAATGGGTTGTGTGTCCCATTATCCAGCGACACCCAGTGGAGGTTGGGTGTGCAACTACTAGTACCACATCAGGAAGTGGTGGAGGTGGTGGCAGACATCCATGGGTAGGGTGCGGGAGTGTGCCCATCTCACACTGGACGTCATTGCACGTCCGCACCTCGGGGACGGGGGACCAAGGAAACAAAGGGAAAAAAAACAGCTGGGAGAAAGACATTACTCTAGCCATCATGTTGGATGCCAGTTCCAGCTCACCTGGGTCCGGCCTGCCTCCTTTCTTCACCTCCGCCTGCCGAGGAATTGGATGAGTAAGTTCACCACGGAGCTGAAAGTGGCCCCACCTCAGAGGGTCATGACCAGGAGGATCCACACAGGTGGGTTACAGGAGGGTTGGGGGAACAGGACCTTAAGGCAGAGAGAAACTCAGGCAGGACAGGAGCAGCTGTGAGATGACCGATGGGGCCCCAGCCAAGCGGTAACCAGGAGGGAAAAAGAATTGGAAAAAAAAACATTAAAACGGAATCATTGTCTTCTTAAACATTATCTGGTCTGGCTGCTTGTCTGCACCTGGCATCACAACCCTCTGCTTGTGACTGTAACATAGCTTCCCTTTTGGAACTTTGGGTTCGGCAGGCCCAACCCATACTACCTCAACTGGGGAAGTGGCACAAAAGGAGTGATATAGCCCTCACAAGGGCTTAAAAAGCGGGTACCAAGGAGTTCAAAGAGTTCAGAGCAGCTGGAGGGAGTAACAGGGCTGGTTGGTTGTGCTCTGGCTGTGACTGTGCCTGGTTGGGGGGATTAAGAATTTCGCAAAAAGCAGCACTATCTACCGTGTAGCTGAAAAATGTAGTTATTTTATTTAATTTCCAGTTTGGCAAAATGTAAAAATGCAGGTCTACTTACAGATATGTGCAGTCATTGTCTGTGAGGACACCAAGCTTCTGGATCACAAAAAAATGGCCTGACTGGCAGTGATGGCGTGAAGGTTTTGGCACAGTGTGCTCCTTCAAAATTTAGGAGCACGCATTGCCAAAATCAAGACCCAGAACGTGTACTCCTGACAATCGGATCCGTGCTCCTACATACTGATTGCTATTTTTATAAGGCAAGTGAATAAAATGAATTTTACCAAGTTTTAAGTGCGAAAAGCATCCATAAAGTGTTTTGTGTAACTGTTTACAGACTAATATGATTACTGCCAACTGTGACTGACTGAGCTGAATAAATGGCACAAAATAAAGCAACAGCTGGTTGGCAATTTGCCTGTGGGATCTGCTCCACCAGCAATAGCTCCTATATAATTTTTTTTAGGGTGCACTGCACATTCTAGAGAGGTCTGGGACTACTGGGTGGGATGGGAGCAGCAGCACATGGATTGGCTCCGGCTGTTGTCTGTCTCATCACAGATTATTTTCATAACACTTTTACTTCAGCATTACCTGAGCTCAGTAAACTACTATATTCCTGAAGCCAAGCCAGCCCAGTCTGGTCAGCAGCAGCATCCCCCACCAGTCCCCTACCCCACCCCTATGATCTTCACTGCCTTACTCTTTTTTCATTCTTTCCCTAATTGCTCACAGTAAAGGTTCCCCTTCACCACTTGGTGTCTTGGCTGTACTTCATGAAACAGATCAGCAACACACACACACTACAACCCAGCCATCATTCACTCAGACAGCTGTCCTTCCTGCAAAGCAGCTAAGTAATAGCAACAGTTATGGCACTGCAGCCGGGTTTAAATTAATTACCACCATTAGTAACTGCAGGCACACACCACTGCATATACCCCCATGGGCAGTTCAACAAGGAGAAGGACTTCCGGAGAGCAGCCTTCTACAACATGAGCGTGTTGTGTGTAGTACCCAGGCTGCAACTGAGTCAACTTGAATGGTGCCCACACCTTCATCACAAATCACAAACCAACGTGTTCTGACTGATGACCACCATCTTGAACATGTGCACTGCAGTCCCTCAACAGTCACCAACATTCTTCTTCAAATCTCAACCTCGCTGCTTAGTAGTACTACGTGGCAGTCTCCAGAGACAGAACATTCTGAATTTCTCCAGTACACTTGTTGCATAAGGCCAACTACATACCATCTCAGAGCTCAGCCAGGCAGGCACAGCAAAATATATATTGACACTGCCCTTGCCGTCCTGACCATGAATACACTCTCCATAACAACAGCTAACTACAAGGGCAGCAGCCACACACACACCGTAATTGAAATCCTGCTGCCCCCCCCCCCCCGCTCCAACCCCAAATGTGTGCCTTTAATGAATCAGTCACCACCGCTTTCACCACCTCACGCTGACAGGCCTTGGCTTTCTCAGGCAGACGGATCTTCCTCAAGCAAGCATCATTCTGACCCATTCCCACTCTGCCCTGAATCCCCTCCAACCGCAGCACTGAACAGCTATAGGTAGCATGCCTAATTAAAAAAAAAAAATGCTTAAGCTGCAGCTTCTGAAAAGCATGGTAAGGAAAGACAAGACAGTGTGCACAGCTACACTCCAGTAAGATCCTGCAAATGAAAAATAAGAGGTGAAAGAATAAGTGCCTCAGCTGGGACATGAACCCAGGCCACCCTGAATACTGTTCCGGATGCGCTAATCAGCTGTGCCACTAAGACAGCTGGAACCTGGTCCATCCCAGAGGACTCATTAATATAATATGCACAGGGACGGCCCAGGTTCAAGTTGTCTCAGTGGCACAGTGGGTTAGCACAACTGGAACAGTATTCAGAGCGGCCTGGGTTCAAGTCGGAGCTGATGTACTTTTCTTTCTCACCTTTGTAACTCCTACATTCACCTTCTGTGTTGGATTGCCCCTATAGTGCTACAAATTCAAAAGGCAGGGCAGAACATTGGGTATATATCAGGCACTGCATCTTTAAATGCAAAACAGGATATGTCTTTGTAGGGGAAATCCAATTTTTCAACACTAAAGATTTTTACAAGAAAGAAAGAGCAAAAAGCAGCAATTACATCATGGTTAAAACTGGGTGATTATAAAATCTGCACTAGACTTGCAAACCACTTCCATTCTGGCGTAGTTCTGCTGTGACCCCCTTCTCCATGGACAGTTAACTTAGCATACCAGTGGACACTGGGGAGGGGGTGGACTGCTACATATACTTGTCTTTACATCAGAATGCAGATTCAACCCCCCTGTCAGAATCTTCTCTTCTCTAGGGATTCTCTTTCCTTACAATTAAAACCTGTTGCTTCCTTCTTTTATTCCTTTTGTGGCATAACCTAAAACAGTTCCACACCACTACTGCACTGTCTTTTTCCCTATGAATCCATGAATGAATGACATTTATTACATTGCTCTTGCATTTTTGCATCATACCTGCTACAGTGCTACTTCTTGGCTCTTGTAGAGTTGGCTGCAGGTAGTTTTCTTTCTTCCTATAGTCCTTTCTCCTCGACCCTCTCCTCCTCCTAGTCTTTCCGGGCACTCCTCTCCACTCTCCGGTATCTCCAGGCTCGACGTCGTCTCACAGCACAGGCACAGCAAACAGCTCACACTCCCTGTCTTCTCCTGCCTGCCTGCCTGATAAGAAAAGAAAAATTAGTCGGACGACCTCTTCTCATTTACTCCCGTCTGTCACTCTGAGAGCTTGATGGCTCCGACCATCCGACGACCGATCCGACCTGCAGGCTGCCAACTACTACCGTGGTGGTCCATTTGATTTCACGGTCACCCTCGCTGTTGCCTTTTTTACCCCCTGCCCAGCTGGCCAACAAACTTTCCCACCTCTCTGGCGACCCTGCCTGCTCACAGTTAAGGCAGCAGGCTTCTCCCGCTCAAGTGATCGGTCCTCCACATCGCGCAACTGTCCGTCCTGCCCGCACTTGCCTTCTTAGCCAATAAATAATCGCAACCCACATCCTGCTTACGCCTTCCGCGCATGCGCAATGGTGCAGCTAGCTCTATGCACACTGGGCTTTTTTGGCACACAACCCCCTCCAGAGCTCTGGTTTCCAAATAAAAAGTCTTGCCACAATCTCAGTGACGTTGACAGCCCTTCCCTCATCTGTGCTACTACTGTACAGCAGGAGCACACACAGTGCCAGAAGGAGGCTTTAAAACATGCTCCTACAAATGCAAAATGTGCTCAGAGAATGGAGCATGCCCTTATCGCGACCCCTGCTGACTGGTTTCACGCTTGCACACTTCGTCAGATGGGCCGACCTGTATGACTGCCTGTGATTAAATACTAATGTCGATCAAAATGCAGGTGCTAGTCAAGTTAAAGTGACAACAGGTAATATTACAAAAACCTCAGGAAAAAAGGGTTAAAAGCAACAATTACTGTGCAGTTACAAGCGATATCAATGTACAATGTTAATGACGGTTAATAATAAATAACTGTTTATTTGTAGTCCAATTAATGTGCTTCCTTTGAACCGCCTTGGACAGTGGGTCAACACTTCTTAAGCCCATTGGTAGCCACAAGATGAAACTACAGAGTTTGGTCATGCAGTTTGACTTTCTAGGAGAGATGTAAGAAACTGAGAGAATAAATAATCCATGTTTTTTATTTCCACAACTGTCATGTATACATGCAGTACTGTGTGGAACAACTTTAGGGCATACAGTATTCAACAGCAGATGCCGGAGCTTGAAACGCTGGGATATAAATACCTTAAATGAAAATGACCCCATTAAGGAGAAAATAACCAAACTAATGAAGAGGGATTTTCTTTTTTTTTTGTTTTACTTGCATTTTTCCTGCCCCAGCCCTCCAAGCACTGTACCATCAGGAGTCACTTATGGTGTCTCCCCTGCTTGCACCTACCTTGAGCCCTCCGGCACCCCCATGGAGCCGTGGTTCTTCCCCCTAGGCGGGGGTGAGGTGAGGCCTGTACACCCCAAACTTTCTTGTTTCGTCGGATCTGGCTGGGACAGGCAGGTGTGAGCTGTGGGGTCTGCACAGAGCGCTCTGTCCTCCCTGTGCCTGGAGAGCCATTTTTCTCATTTTCTGTGTGGATGCAACGTGTGTCCCGATGTCAAGGCGTAACCACCGACGTCTGTCACATCACCTCCCCCTTGTACTGGCTAGGTGCTTGCTGTAGCCCAGGCCTCCGTCTGGGGCCAGTCAAGCGCCGAGCCTCTGCCCCCCTCTCTCCCCAGAGAAGGCGAGTGGTCCCTGGGATGCTCAGCTTCCTCCCCTGGCCAGCCCTCCAGCTCCCTGGTCTCGTTCCCGAACCCGGGTCGTCGGTGTTGCAAGCAGTAGTACTACTGCTGCACCTGCAGGCCGGCAAAAAAAGGGATTCTCACCATTGGAAACTAACATCCCTTACATTTGCACACCCAACCCTCCTTCCTGTATTATACCCCTGGACCCCAAACCCCCCGGCAAAGTGTGTGTGTGTGTATACATATAAGGGTCACAAATCTGAAAAATATCCCTGTTAAATTTATGTGCTAATGCACTCCTGGTGGTGGGATATGAACCTGGGATCTGGTGCTTCACAGTTCTGTATAGGGACTGAACCTAACAATTCTGTAAATATCTACAGGCTTTCCAAATGGGATCTCAAATCATCCTCTGGGGGCAAAGCTTTTTAATACATGTTTCATGCACAAATGATAGAATATGTGGAGGGAGAGTAGTACCAGCACTGTCCACAGCATTAGGCACTGCAGTATTCCCCATTCTGGAGTGCATATGCTTAGACACAGCTGAAAGCTTAGATGCCTCTTATGGCTGATTCTGTCACTGACTGCAGGGGTGTCTGAGAGCTGATGACATCAGGGGGTAAGGGATTTTTACAGGATCAAACAGGTAAAATTCTTATGTCAACTGTAAGTAGAAACAGTTGTGTTTGTTCCTTTTTTCTAGTCAGGACTTTTTTTTTTCTGTTTTTGCACCTCCCCTGCACTTCGGCCAGGCTCTCCTTTGGGCCACCTAGGACCTGCTCGTCCCAGGCAACCCCCATCCCCGACTGCCGCCCCGTACTGCAGCCCCCCCAAGGTAACCCAACATGTCCCCTCATTGCCTCTCCTTCCGGAGACCTCTCCTTCTGGAGAGAATATGCCTTACCGGCTTCTTGCTTGGCCCAGGGTGTTGCTGGGGTCGGTCCCAGCTGTCATGGGGGCTCCATGGTGGTGAGGGTCCAGCGGCTGTCATCTGGTTGGCTGAGGTGCCATTTTTCCATTTTTTCTGTGCCCCACCCATTAAGCTCTCGGCTTTACGTAGGTCGGCATCCTAGGGCAGGGGCATGTGAGGGCATGTCGAGGCATCACGTCCCCCATGCACGCACCCAATCTGCCCAGAGGTGCCGAGGCAGACCCTACCCTCCTGGGAGGGGAGCATCCAATAGATGCTCATGCATCCCCTTCCTTCTGGTCTCTGTTCCTGGTACCCGGCCTTGGGGAACAAACCTGGGTTGCCAGAGTGCCATGCGAACTCCTTTGCTCGGCGCCATGGAGCCGGCACAGTCAGAACTTTTTAGTTCCCGTACATTGTGGGCAAAGTTTTATGCATGAAAATATTCTTGTGCTTTACACTCCAGTTTGCTCTGATGCAAGTCAAAAAGATTCAGTTCTGGGTTGCCCAGGCAGTAAGGGAAAAGAGGTTGGTCTACAGAAAATTCAGGAAGACCAAGAGAGAGGTGGATAGGGAAAATTACCTAAGGTTGGCTAGTGAGGCAAGTAAGGGAGTCCGGTGAGCAAAGGCACAGAAGGAGCTGCAGATAGCTGAAGGAATTAAAAAGGGGGAGAAGGCTTTCTTTCAATATGTAAGTGAGAAAAGGGACAAGAAGGAAGGGATTGTTAGGCTTAAGAAAGGGGTTGAGTAGGTGGAGGATAATGGGGGGGAAAGCAGAGATACTAAATGAATACTTCTGTTCTATCTTCACCAGGGAGAAAGACGGAACAGTGCCTTTGGGAAGGAAAAGCAGAGGGGGGGGAGGAGAAAACAGATGTAATGATAGAGGAGGATAGAGTGAGGGAGGGGCTGCTGGCATTGAAGGTGGACACATCACCAGGCCCAGACAGAGTACATCCAAGGGTACTAAAGGAACTGGCTGAGGAGCTGGCGGACCTGTTTAATAGTTCACTAGAGTCAGGCGTGGTACCACAGGACTGGAGGACAGCACACGTAGTGCCCCTCCACAAAAGCGGCCCCAAGGAAGACCCAGAGAATTACAGACCAGTCAGTCTGACCTCCATTGTGGAAAAGCTCATGGAGACCATACTAAAGGAAAGATTGGTGGAATATCAAGAGGAGCATGGTCTCCAGGATGAGAGGCATCATGGGTTCATGGGGGAAAGATCGTGTCAAACAAATCTGATTGACTTCTTTGACTGTGTCACTAAGACAGTAGACAGGAGCCAAGCGGTAGACATCCTCTATCTTGATTTCAGCAAGGCCGTTGACTCTGTGCCCCACAAAAGGTTGTTCAGGAAGTTGATGGATCTCGGGGTTGGGAAAAAGATGGCCAGATTGGTGGGAAACTGGCTGAGGGACAGAACTCAGAGGGTGGTTGTGGGGGGAGAGTTACCTGTTACCAGAGAGGTAACCAGTGGGGTCCTGCAGGGCTTGGTGCTGGGGCCAGTGTTGTTCAATGTCTTCTTCAATGACATTGGAGATGGCATTATGGGCAAAATGTGCCTATTCACGGATGACACAAAGCTCTGTGGGAGAGTGGACACAGCTGAAGGGATACAAGACCTAGAGGAAGATCTGGGTTGGGAAGAAACTGTTGCTTGCATTGCTGTTTTAGAAGCTTTGCAAGAAAGCACTATTAGGGAAGCGCTACCTATAGGTCAGACAGATGCAACATTCTTTCGCTCGCATAGCTTTTTTAGAAGCCTTTCAACAAAGCAGTTCTTTGGAAGCGCCACCTATAGGTCAGAGACAGGCACCAATGAAAACAAGCACATGTGCCATAGTTATGATTATTTCTGTCTCTCTCTCTCTCTCTCTCTCTTCAGTGAGGTGCGCTCCCAATGTCAAGCGGGCATTACTAGAGGATTAATACCCGCTTGACCTTCTATCACATGTAGCGTTTCAACCAATGCTATTCTATTATTGGAACCTTACATTTCTTGCCATGTTGCAACTGGGTATAATGCACCCTTACCAAGGGAATGGCACAGCCCAAGCTTTAGAATGTTGGGCTCATGACGATTCCAAGCAGCAGCAACTTCTCATTTAAGCTGTGCCATTTGAAGGGGGACAGAGCTACTTTTATCTTCTCTCAAGATTTTCAAGTTTCAAGATTTCAAGACTTCTTTGGGGCTGCAATTCTGCCTTGCAGGTTGGGGCTGCCTGTTTCAGAGAGTACCTCTAAATTAAAATCGTGCCTGTTAAGCTGCAGCTTTCAAATTGAATAACCTGCCTTTTTCTCATTCCTTGTGTGGAATGGGAGCCACTTCTGCCTTGTTAGGGTGTTTTTAATGGTCTCCATTTAGCAAAACAACAACAAAAAAAAGAGAAAGGTGCCACAGATAGGTGCAAATTTTATTTGTTCTGTGAGTGCAGGGTCTCTGGGAGGTGCTTCAGCTCTGGCGTTTGCCCCCTCCCCCCCGAAAGGCTCAGGTTTTGTGTTTGGTACTTTTATGCAGCTGCTGTGTGATTTTGGTACATTGTAGAGGTGTTTTGGTGATTTTCCACCACAGATCTCCATTTTTCCATTTGCATGGTCGCCATTAGGGCTGGGCACACACTCCTTCAAGCAGTCTTCCTGCCATTGTTTCAAGCTCACGCCTGTGATGCATGTACTTGAGCAGCGCTAAGAGGGTTTGTGCAGTGCAATCCCTATTAAATACATTGCGCTAATTGTCCTGCGCACTTACAAGTGCATCGTGACGGTCTGCTAGCATGCTAATGTCCTGCACGCACCTGTTAGTGAGTGCACACACCCATTTTAGCACTTTTTGACGCAGTAATACAGTTTATAGCTCATTGGTGAGATTTTTAGCCCAGCAAGCTGTAGGGCTAATAATTATTGTTTTTAATATTTTACTTGGGTGTTTTTCTGTACTAATTCTGTTTGTTACCTCAGCATAAATGCAGATGACCTTGTGCTAGTGGCCCATGCTTGTAATGCTGCTGACCATAACCAGTGCCTATCTGAAGACTTCAGCAGAGTCTCGGCCTGGATTACCAACCATAGACTGGTATTGAATCCTAACAAAACTCAGGCCATGCTCTTTGGTTCCACGGCCAAGTAAAAGCCCCATCAGCTATGCTCAAAATAGCTTGTGATGGAGGACCCCTGTTGCCAACAGCGAGCTCAATTAAATATCTTGGGGTCACCCTTGACCCACAACTTGACATGGGAAGCCATATCCAAAACACCTGCAGAACCACCAGGTGTAAGCTTGGCCTTGCCTACAGGGCCAAATACAACCTGACTCCGGAAGCGAGGCTGGCACTTGCGAGGGGAGTGCTTCTCCCCTCCCTTAGTTATGGATACCACCTATTTGCCAGGTCACCCCAAATCCATCTTAATTGGTGGAACACGGCATATAGTGATATCTGTCAGTTTGCACTTGCTGCTCCTAAACTCACCCACCGATGTGAGCTCTATGACAAACTCAACTGGCTCCCCCCTGCGGAATTCCTCATCCTTGGTGCAGGAAACTTCACCAGGAAAGTGCTTGCCACGGGCATCCCGTCGGGACTGGTGCATCTCCTCCCAAAACTGGACGCCATCCCCTACCAGCTCAGGTCACAGACTGCCGAGTTGCTTAAAGTTCCCCCTACTCAGACCCTTATGGGGAATCATGACTTTGCCGCTTTTGTGCCTAGGCTCTGGAACTCCATTCCGGACTCTGTTCGCTCTGCCTCTTCCCATGGGACCTTTCGCTCCTCCCTGTGGTCCCACCTAAAACAAACGACAAGATGTGACTGCTCCTAGTCTCTGTAATGTAATACTCTGCAGTCCACTATTGTCCACTCTGAGTCCATGATGGTCTATGAAATATGTATTCAGTGATTCTAATGTCTATCTATGTCCTGTAACAATTTGTACTATGTGTGGCAGTATCTCTGCCCTTATACAAGCATTGTTATAGCTGTTTTTTACTGTATCATGCTGTTTCTCCAATGTTGCCATGTATGTATACTGTATGTTTTGTGCTCTCCCAGGTCGTTCCTGAAAATAGGCATACTACTTGTCTAGTGTACTTACCCGGTAAACAAAAGCTAAATAAATAAATAAAGACACTAGACCAGGTCCTGATATTAGGGCTCATTGTCATATTTTACCTCAGAAATTATTTGGCACAATTATATCTCTCTCTGGCACCATGATTTATTGGAGACCATTAATCAGAAAGTGATGCAAGACCTGCAGAAGGGTGATGAGTCCTTTCCCCACAGGTCCTTTTGCCCTCATTGTGTTGCTCAGCACCCCTCAGACGGTCTATAGAGTCGCATGGCCAGGGGTGAACCGGGAGAAGGGCTCTCTCGAGCCATCTCAGACCTTGGTATACCTGGTGGTATTTGTCAGCATGAAACCTGGAAGGAGACCTTATTGACAATGGTCCAGGAACTCAGGACACAGTCACCATCAACCCCTCAGTCTGCTGTGGTTCCTAGGCATAGGTCAGGCAGCGAGAGATTTATTTCTGTGAGCTCGCTTCCATATGCGGCCTATTTAGTGCGTTTGCTTATGGCCTGGGATCCCTCATCAGAGGTTTCTTATCCAGGTTTCTCTTCATCCCTTAGCACCATCACTCCCTGAGTCGATGAGTGGATGTGCAGGATCTGAGCAAGGGTTACACTGGAACTTCTCCAGAGTTAATTCTCACAACAGATGTCAGTTTGCAAGGATGGGAGGCAGCCGGAGCCAGCTCCCACTCAGAACTTGGTCAGCCTAGCAATATCTCCACATCAGTGTTAGGGAGATGGAGGCGGTCCGCCTAGCTCCCCTTTGGTTCAACCATGCTGCTAAGCATGGCGTACATAAACATTAAGGTGGCACAAGCACAGAGATGTTTCAAGAGGTCACTGATCTGTCAGCAGTACACCTAGCAGGGGAGCTGAATCTCCAGGTGGACTGGCTAAGTCTCGAAAATGCTCACCCTGTGGAGGGGAGGTTGAACTCAGAGGTTTTCGAACCCCTGTGCAACCGAGTTGGTTGACCTCAGATTAATCTGTTAGCATCCAGGCTCAGTGCTCAGATCCAAAGGTTCTTTAGTCGTTTTTAGGTGTTTAGAGGCAGAAGCAGTGGACACTCTGTCTCCAGAGTGGTTCTTCAGGGTTCCATGTCATAGTGTCAAAAAAACTGTGGCAAGTCATACAAGAGCGAGTACACATCGCAAATGCAATATCAACATGGAATCCACCTCCGCACCTACCGAAACGGTGACAGCATGGAAATAAATGTTTAATACGGGGGCTACACCCTCCACACTCCCCTTTGTGTGGGGCAAGCCCCCCATACGCCCCATCTAAATGTAATCAACTCCAGGGGGGGTGGACAGTGAACAGGGGGGAGACTGTGGCTGTGGCAACAGATTGGAAAAAAAAATAAACACCCACATAGTTTTAAAATAGTACCCGTAGGACGACCCGGTGGCGCTGAGGGCTGAGGCACTGGACGCCTTACCTCATACTACGCCGGTGACCCATGTTTGGGAACAACCTCGGGTCGCTGGGGTGCTGGCATAGGGGGGAGGGTGGGAGCAGGATTGAGCATTGGCTGTCCTCTCCCAGGAGGGGGGGGTCACCCGTCCGTGGTCCTGCCATCACCAGATGGAGGTCAGGTATCAGGCGTTGGCGGTAACAGAGTGACTGGTAGGATGGGGTGTCCTGTAGGGCTTGACATGCACTTGTCTCCACATGCGTGCAACAGGAAAAAAAATAGTACCCACAGGTAGCCCCGAACCTGGGACCATTGACACTGTAGGAGGCATCTGTAGCTGCCACACCCAGATGACCAGCTCGGCAGTAGCAGGCTGCACTCATATATTTAAGCTACATCACCATATAAAGCCATCGCTATTCTGTCCCTCATCCATTGTTATCCCAACCCTCTCGCTATATTTCCACTGTCGCTATACCTATGGGCGCCCAAACTGAGTTGCTCATTTTCGAGTCACTCAGTTTGGTTCGCCCATATAAAAGGATACTGTCCTTCAGCAGAGAGTGTCCCTTTTGTCCTATGGCCTCTTCTTCCAAGGGTCTTAAAAAAAAAAAAAAAGACACTCAAAAGGGAGGTTCCTTCTACTAACTCCAGAGTGGCCAAAGAGGCCGTGGTTCTTGGACCTGGTGAATCTAGCTCAACCAGTTCATTTCTGTCTCCAGTGAGTAGAGACCTTCAGTTACAGGGCTCATTCTCCACCCAAATCCAGGACTTGTGTAACTCGTGTTCTGGCTCCTAAAATGCGAAGGCTCTTAAAAACTAGGCTTCACCACAAAAGAAGTTAAATCCTTGATGGTGGCCAGAAAAGCTTCTACATCCGCAGCTTACGCCCAAATATGGACTGCCTTTTCATCCTGGACCAGAGGGAAAGATTTTAAACCTTTCAAGACCTCAATTCTGCCATTTTTTTTTGTTTTCCTACAGGAGGGCGTGGAGAAGGGGCCGGCATTGAGTACGCTGAGAGGTCAGGTTCTGCTTTTGGAGCATCCTTGAGGTTCTCCCTAGGAACTAATAGAGAGGTTATTAGTTTTTTACGCATGGTTGGCAGGAGCCGACCGGTGTTTTGATACCCGGTTTTCCTGTAGGATCTTAATCTGGTTTTGAATGCTCTCTGTAAGGAGTTTTTCGAGCCACCATCATCTATATTGCTGGATGTGTTGTCCTACAAGGTGTGTTCTTAGTGGCCATGTGTTCAGCTAGGAGAGCTGGTGAACTCCAGGCCTTGTCTTACAAGGAGCCATACCTTATCATCCATAAAAACAAAGTGGTACTCTGGACAGTCCCATCTTCCATCCCCAAAGTGCTCACGGCTTTCCAGATGAACCAAGAAATATTTATTTTATTTTATTAAATTTTGTTAACCGGGTAGGCCCGCTGGGCCCCGAAGGTCCCTTTTTCAGGGGTGACCTGGGGATTGTTACATAAGGTTTGAACATACAGACAGGTAACACAGTGTAAGACAGATCGTACAGGGTTACTAGGACAGTATACAATTTTCCAATTTTTGTGCAAGAGGGCAGGAGGTACATGATATTAGTTGGTACAGTCATAGTACAGTGCAGTGCATCTGATACAAGATACAGCAATACAGATCAGTACATGTAAGGTTGGAGGTATATTACACCGATTCGTTCAGTATGGCAGAGTAGTACAAATAATGCGGGGTTATGAATACACCATACAGTTTCTGTAGAAAGTGGGCAACAAATACATTATAGTATAGAGTACAGCAGTGACGACAGTTGGGAGTGAGGTGATAAGTGCTTTTAGTGTCTACGGGAGGTTCCGCATGGGGTAGCGAACCCGCTCAAGCAGACATTAGTCGTTACCCTTGTAGGGGAGCAGTGTCTAGTTGGTACGGATTGACATTAGGTGTGATTGTCTTAGATGTTGGGGCAGTGGCAGGGACTTGGTTTGATAAGGTGAGCACGCAGCCCCCTTTGAAAGAGGGCTAATGTCGGTGCCTCCTGAAGATGGCTGGGGAGATTGTTCCATGACTCTGGAGCTAGGTGAGTAAAGGATTTTCTCCCTGCTACCATGCAGGTCCGGGGAGTCTGCAGGAGTTTTTTGTTCGAGGAGCGGAGCTGTCGTCTGAGCGGCTTTGGGGCAACTAGTCCATTCAGACCTGCTGGAGGATGGGCATCCAAGAGCTTATAGGTCCAGCTTAGTAGGGGGTACTGGAGCCGATTGTCCAGGGATGGGCAGTTGAGGGCAGTGAGGGCATCACAATGGTGGGTCCTCGGGTAGGATTTAGAAGCAAAGCGAGCTATTTTGTGATATAGGGTCATGAGTCTGCTGTGGTCCGTTTTGGTGATGCCCAGTATGACGGGAGTGGCATAGGTTAAGGTTGGGAGAAGGATGGTCTGTGAGATAGCCAGTCTAGTCTCTGGTATCATATTGTGGCTTAGGCAATAGAGAAAGCCCAGTTTTTGATGGATGTTTTTTGTTACAGCATCCACATGGGGCTTAAGGGTGAGCCCCTGATCTAGTATGAGGCCAAGGTATTTGACTGATTGTACCACCTCTATTTTGGAGCCGGACAAGGTAGTGAGTGACAGGAGATGGTCCCTGGAGAGGCCCAGGGATTTTGGCCCGAACGGCATAGCCTTAGTTTTTGTGGGGTTAAGGACAAGGCGGTTCTCAATTAGCCAAGTCTCAGCCTTGGTGAAGTTGTTTTGGAGCCGAGGTCCTAGATCGGATGGGTGATCCCCCGTTCTGAACATAAGCAGACCTAAGATTGAGCCCTGTGGGACCCTCTCAGTTAAAGGTAGGGGTTGTGAGGTGACCCCCTTTCCATTTGACCTGTTGAGTGCGGTCAGTGAGGTAATTGCAGAACCAGTTGAGGGAGTGCTGATCCAACCCCAGTTGGCTAAGCTTTGTTAGCAAGAGTGAGTAATCCACCAGGTCAAAGGCCTCAGAGAGGTCCGTGAAAACAGCCCCAGTGGAGTACCCTTGTCCCAGGCTGTCAGGACATCAGAGGTAAATTTGATGAGGGCAGTATCGGTCCCATGCTTTGGTCTAAAAGCCGTGTTGTGTGGGTGCCAGTAACCTGTTGGCTTCCAGGCAGTCTCTGAGTTGGCTGTAAACTAGTCCCTCCTGAATCTTAGCCAAGTGGCAGAGGATGGAGATGGGCCTATAGTTTCCTATAGGTTCCCTTGCTCCGCCCTTGTGGATTGGGACTACATGAGCCCTGTTTCATGTTAGGGGGACTGCACCTTCCTGTAGGGATCTGTTTATTAACTGTGTAACAGGCAGTGCGATGGCTGAGGCAGCAGCCCTAAGCAGCCTAGGATCCAGCCCGTCGGGTCCCGGTGTTCTACTGGGTTTTAAGGATTGTAGGAGGGTCAGCACGTCTTTGGTACGCACTATCCATAGATGGAAGTTGGTGATCATAGGGTCCTTAGTTTCAGTGACCGTTGGGCTCTGAGAGCTGCGAACGGGGTTGGGTCTGAGCGCCCCCAGGTCGGTAAAGAAGTGATTGAAGGCTGTAGCGACCTCCTCTCCATCATTCAGAGTAGTGCTGTTATATGTTATGTTATCCTGCTGGGGCTCTTTAGTGCCTTTTATCAGGGAGTTGATGCTTGTCCAGAAGGACTTTGGGTCAGTTAGTGTTTGCCTCTGCAGAGATTTTAAGTAGTCCCTTTTGGCATTCTTGGAGCTTCTTTGGCACTGATTCTGCAGGGATCTATAGGCTGAGTAGTCATCAGGGGTAGCGGAACTCCTTGCTCTTTTCCAGGCTTCCAGGAAATATGCCTTCCATCCTTCCTCCCGCAACCTTCTCACTCCAAGGAGAAGGAATTGCGCAACTTGGATTGTGACGGGCAGTTAGGATCTGCCTTAATCGGACGACTGACTTTCGGAAGTCAGATAGTCTATTTGTTCTTTTGAAGCAGCCAAGCAGGGTAAAAAGCCTCTAAGGCCACCCTAGCTAGGTAGATGTGGGCCTGCATTGCTAAGGTCTATGTCATAAAAAAGAAGAGGCCTCCAGCTCCCTTCAGGGCTCACTCCACCAGGACGATGTCAACTTCCTGGGCGGAGTGAGGCGAAGCATCGGTTTTAGAGCTATGCAAGGCAGATGCATGGTCTTACATCCACACTTTCACAAAGCATTACACTTTGGACGTGCAGAGCTCTGCAGATGCAGTTTTTTGGTCGCTTAGTATTGCAAGCAGCAGTTCGCAAGCAATTCTCTGTTTTGTTTCTGGCATATAGGATAATATTCTCCCCCTCCCATTTTTTTCTGGGTACTATTTCTTAGAACTCAGCTGTTTTGATTATCCATTGACAATGTGGAACACTACAGAAAAAAGAAATTTACTTCATTCTTACCATAATTTCTTTTTCTGTTAGCTCCAACATTGTCAAAAGGGCCCACCCAGGAGCCTTTCTCCTGCGGGAGAATCTTTTCCGGTATGCTAGGAGGGATGTCCTGTTGTGAAAATCCCCTACTAGGTTTCGGACATCCCTCTTTTGCTTGCTGTGCTGTACTTATGATTAGAATATATATATTAAAAAACAATAGAATTTTATGATCAATTAGTCCGCGACCGTTGGTTAACAGCTCTAGTGGTCACTCTTAAGGTATCCTTGTTGCAGGTAGTCTCACTGCATTCACTTGTTGACTGGAAGTTATCCCTTAGTGTGTGGACAGCCTTAGTTACCAGATGACTGACTGGTTGGAGCCTTCCAGTTTGCCCGATTGTTCATCATGCAAGAAGGACCGAATCTTTCACACCTTGAGTCCAATGGAGGTTTTTTTCTTCCGCGGGTGTCTACCAGGAAGGTATGACAGCATTATTTGTAGTATTGATGAATGTTGCATGTAGTTAATTGGATATACAGTGCCTCCAGAAAGTATTCACCCTCCTTGGATTTTGTCACATTTTGTTGTGTTACTACCAGAATTTTTAATGCATTGAAATTATTTGTTTCTCCCTTGATTCACACAGCATTCTTAACAATTTAAAGGGGCAAAAATATTTTTATTGTGTAACAAAAATGTATGAAACATTAAAAACTAAAATATCTTGTTTACTTAAGTATTCACCCCCCTGAGTCAATACTTTGTAGAAGCACCTTTGGCAGCAATTACAGCTTTGAGTCTTCTTGGGTATGTCTGTATCAGCTTTGCACATCTGGATTTGGGGATTTTCGCCCATTCTTCCTTGCAGATTTGCTCAAGCTTTGTCAAGTTGGATGGGGTGTGTCGGTGAACCGCAATCTTTAAGTCTTTCCACAGATTCTCAATGGGATTCAAGTCTGGGCTTTGGCTGGGCCACTCAAGGACATTCATCTTCTTGTTCTGAAGCCACTTCAGTGTTGCTTTGGCTGTATGCTTGGGGTCGTTGTCCTGTTGGAATGTAAATCTTCCAGTCCAAGGTCTATTGCAGACTGATGCAGGTTCTCAAGGATGTGCCTGTATTTGGCTCAATTCCATTGTTCCCTCTGTCCTGACAAGTGCCCCAGTCCCTGCCGCTGAAAAGCATCCCCATAACAAGATGCTGCCACCACCATGCTTCATGGTAGGGATGGTGTTACACGGGTGCTGAGCTGTGTTCGGATTGCGCCAGGCATAGCGCTTTGCATTCAGGCCAAAGAGTTAAATTTTTGTTTCATCAGACCAGAGAATCTTTTGCCACATGGTCTCAGAGTCTGCCACGTGCCTTCTTGCAAACTCCAGGCACGCTATTATGTGGCCTTTTCTCAGGAGTGGCTTCCGTCTAGTCACTCTCCCATAGAGGCTACATCTGTGAAGTGCTGCAGAGATTGTTGTCCTCTGGACAGGTTCTCCCGTCTCAGCCATGGAACTCTGTAGTTCTGTCAGGGTGGTCATTGGGTTCTTGGTCACTTCCCTGACCAAAGTCCTTCTTGCCCGGTTGCTCAGTTTGGGAGGATGGCCTGCTCTAGGAAGAGTCTGGGTGGTTCCATAATCTTTCCATTTCCTAATGATGGACTTGACTGTGCTCCTGGGAACTTTCAACATCCTAGAAATGTTTTTATACCCCTTCCCAGATCTATGCCTCCTCACAATTATAGGAGGCAGTATAGCGCAGTGGTCTAAGGCTCTGAGCTGCAAATCTGGTGATATCCAGCAGACCAGACCTGGGTTTGAATCACACAGTTTCCACTTGCATACCATGTGACCCTGAGCAAGACACTTAACCTCCTTGTGCTCCCAGGTCGCTCCTGTAAAAAAGCTTTCAGCTTAGTGTGCTATACCTGGTTAAACAACTAAACAATTCTATCATGGAGTTCTACGGACAGCTCCTTGGTCTTCATGGTAGAGTTTCTGCTCTGACATGCACTGTCAACAGTGGGACCTTATATAGACATGTGTATTTCCTCTGAAATCACGTCAGCCATTTGAACTGACCACAGGTGAACTCCATTCAAGTTTTAGAGTGATCTCACAAGGAAATTGGATACACATGAGCTCAATTTGGAGTGTCATAGCAAAGGGGGTGAATACTTATGAAATCAAGACATTTCAGGTTTTTATTTTAAATTACATGTACAAAAAATTCCAGAAGTTTCATTCCACTTTGACATTATAGAGCAATTTGTGTAGATACGTGACAAAAAAAATCCCATATAAATGCATTTTAATTTGAGTTTGCAACATCACAAAATGTGACAAAATCCAAGGGGGGTGAATACTTTCTGAAGGCACTATAATACAGCATATGGGAATGTGTAGATACTATGGCACTGCGAGGTCAGTAGTGACTGGGGAGTTGCTGCTGCTTGGAATCCTCATGAGCCCAACATTCTAAAGCTTGGGCTGTACCATTCTCCTGGTAGGGGTGCACTATACCCAGTTGTTTTGATTACCTATTGACAATGTTGGCGCTAACAGAAAAGGAAATTGTGGCAAGTATGAAGTTAATTTCTCCTTTTGTAGTTTTCTGAATCAAAGAAATTTTGCTTTCATCACTAATTGTGCAGCTGTAGTTATCCCTTGCTCTTTCCGATGTGTGTTATACAGTCATTTATTGTTTATTTTAAAATTGTTTCTCCAACAGGCTGTTCCAAGTTATATGTAGTCTCTGTACCTTTCATGATTTTGGAGTGTTTCGTGGGCATGGTGTAAATGACACTTCTTTAGTGTCAGAGGTAGAGTACTGTATGATAAACTACTTATGTACAGATTCACTGATCTGCAAATGTTTCTTTCAATATCTGCCCAACTAGGTACATATGTTTTCTCTGGATTTTCACCCTGTTACTGTAACCATTTACTGATATAATGCATTTGTGTGGCACAATGGTAAATAGTAATATCAGGGACTTTGAGGCCTCCATTTTCTACAGTCCTCGCCAGCCTCTATAGCTTGCATCTGGCTTTTTTGTCAACCCATACAAAAGTACTTATCGGTCTTTGTATTTGTTTAGCCATTCTTTTGGAATTTTGTCATGTAACATACTCAAGATAAATACGACCCATGGAAGCAAATTCATTTTGACTGAGTGCAGTCTTTGTCCCATTCCAACTGGTAGCATATTCCATCTTTTTGTATCCGATATATGTTTTTCTTGTAATTGTCTGGTGTTCAGAGCTACCGTTTCCATTACTGTTTGACATAGATCAATGACGAGGTATGAGATATGTGTGGTGCTCTGATGATGGTGAGGAACACCAGGGTCCGAATGAATTAGGATAGATGATGTTTATCCAGGCAAGGAGAGGCAGGAGTTGTCCATAGAGTTTGATGCCTGCTGTGCTTTATTCAGTAACAATGGGGTAGGATGACACGGTTACAGGAGGAGTAAGCAAGACAAAAAAAAAACATGAACAGTCACTTCTTATCTCACACTACTTCGACAACTTAAAAAAAGGAAATATGTTGAGATGCACCTCGGCCTAGTCCACTATACTTTAACATTACTTTTTTAGAATCAATTAGTACAGCAATACAATACGCTGTGTCACTTTAATACTGTCTAAGATATCAGATAACAATCGCTACCCCTTGGAAAACTCTTACAATGCTGATCTGGGTCTATTACAGCAATATGCATACAATGACGATATAGAGTCCAGTTGTCGTTGAAGTTTTTGTGCGCACCGTCGAATACAGTTGGTAGCTACAGGGATAGGCAGAAAGAAATCTATGACACTCAGATATATGTCCCAGCACAGACCTAGCTAAGGCTACTGGGGTGGTGAGAGGTTTTTTTAAACAGAGCATATGTTTCTTGGCATAAAACCCACTCCCTCTGAGGCTGCCGGCAAGAAAGAACCAGAGAAGCTGGTTCCTGGAACAAACCCACCTGAGGGCTGTCAGACTAAAACTAGATGCAGAAAGTTCCCTGTCCAAAACCCACTATGGGACCGTCAAGGATGGAAGAGAACTAGGAAGATGCTTGGTGATGAACCCACTGGAGGATTACCAAGGACTGGGCGACGCTGCAGCGCTATGGATGCAACCAGGAACCAGAAGAATCTGAGGTGAATTCACTTGATTCTGAAGTGTTGACACAAGAAACTGGAACAAAACAATAAAATGGTGGACACATCCTGCACTGGGCTTCGACAGACTCGATTTACGGCGAACTACCAGGGGACACAGACAAGGTTCTTCCAGGACGAGCACACTTTTCTGAGGGCGGCCGACTTGGGGTAATCCGGATCAGGAACCAAGAGATGACACTGGCATGGCAGACATGATGCACTTGAACTTCGGAGTACTTGATTTCGAACTGAGGAACACAAGAAACGGCGGATGCGACTTGCATGGGTTTTGGCAAACTCGACCTTGGCGGACAGCAGGAACGTGGTCAATGATCTTCTGAGAGGACACCTTCTGCAGAAGAGAGATGCTGAAAGATGGCTTCCTTCGGGTAGAGGCTGATTCCATATGAGTAGAATGACAGACAACTCCGTGGAACAATATCGTGGCAGAAGATTGAATCTGTCCATATGTGTTGGCAACACTGGAGCTGGTAGATACACTTTCACAATACACCAAGAGGACTGTTCATTACCAGGGTAATTTGCCAGGAACGGGGCAAATTCCTAAGATCTGGGGCAATTGTTCATTGCAGGGGCAATTTGTCAGGAACAGGGGCAAATTCCCAAAATCCAGGGCAATTTTTTGTTGCAGGGGCAATTTGCCAGGAACAGGAGCAGATTCCCAAAATCTGGGGCAATTGTTCATTGCAGGGGCAATTTGCCAGGAACAGGGGCAAATTCCCCAAATCTAAGGCAGTTGTTCATTGCACGGCAGTTTGCCAGGAACAGGGGCAAATCCCCAAAATCCGGGGCAATTGTTTGTTGCAGGGGCAATTTGCCAGGAACAAGGGCAAATTCCCCAAATCCAGGGCAGTTGTTCATTGCAGGGGCAAATAACCACAGTCTTGGAGCAGTTGTTCATTGCAGGGGCAAATAACCACAGTCTCAGGGCAATTGTTCGTTACAGGGGCAAACAACCACAGTCTCAAGGCAATTGTTCGTTGCAGGGGCAAATAACCAGAAACGGGAAAATTGTTCATTGCAGGGGTAAATAACCACAATCCCAGTAATAACACAGTCTTGGTACTTTGCAATCAACACAACAGTTCAGGTACACATTTCAGTATTTGACAGTCACTGAATAGCAGTTGTGTGCTAAGCACCTTTCCTTTTCTTTCCTCACTGAACCTTCTCAAGATTACCATTGTTGTGGGTTCCTTCAATACCAGGATCTGGCTACCCCTAGTATATCTTTGGGTCAGTGCCCTCTCTGTGTTCTGGGTTTCCCTTGCCCTTGTAACTGCTGGCCTACTGGCAGAGCGCCCCTTTAATTACTGCAGACCCAATGTGCCCCCTTTTAATCTAGGGCCTGTGATGCCCTTCTCCCACCTGGGCCTTCTTTGCCCTTTTCTGTATTGCTGTGGGACCCCTGAATGTCTGGCCCCCCATTTGCTCAATGGGCCTAGCTTGCCCCTTTAATTACTTGGGCCTGGCGTTGCCCCTTTAATTGTAGGCCTGATCAAGGCCCTACTGTCAGTCACTCCAGGCTGGCCCTGCCCCTCATGAATAATTAAGCATTTCTCTTTTTGGCTTTTATGTCTGGCCTAGTGGCCTCTCCCCATGGGCGTTGCTGCCCAAAATATTTACATTTCTAAGGTGGCCCTCCCTTGCTCTCTCCTTCGGTGGTGCTCTGAGTGCCCAATGAATTAGACTTTTAAAATGTAATTATGAAGGCGTGTTAAGAGATATGAAAAGGTGGAGGGCATATCCGGTATCTTGGCTAGGTCGGATGAATATTATAAAAATGAATATCCTACCCAGGATCTTGTATCTCCTACAGATGCTTCCTCTGGGCATCACCAAAAAGGATATGAAGAGACTAGATAGGGGGTTCTCTGACTATCTCTGGCAAGGGAAGAAGCCTAGAATTAGCCTCTAAAGACTAGAAATGGAGCGAGGAGAGGATTAAGTTTCCCAGGCGTCAAAAGTTATTTTTGGCCTCGCAGGCAAGGATAATTAAGGACTGGTTAGCGCTAGAGGCAGCAAGCTGGCTGGACCTGGAGGGAGGGGCGAAGGGCGGCTTTCAGCCTATCTGAGGAAGGAGGCAGAAGGACATATCTGCACCTATCGCATTCCAGCCCGATGGTAGTATGGACTTTAGAGGGTGGGAACAGATGAGGCAAGGGTTAGTGATGATAAGGTGGAGCGTTACTCCTTCCCTGAGTGGTAACCCTCTTTCTCCCTGGCCTGGAGGACCAGGGTTTTAGGAATGGGACGAGAGAGGTATACAGTGTGTGAAGGATCTGTATGATGGTCCGCATATCTCTTCCTCGAGGAGTTAAGGGCAGAGAGGATTCGGGTAACCATCGTTTAGATTCTTGCAGGCTAGAGACTTAGCCCATAGTCTGGGTGAACCAGGCTCTCAGTCCATTTATCAGTCGGGTCTGGAATTGACAATTTGTAAAAGCCGGCATAATCCTAAGGGATAATAGGCACCGCAGTGCGAATCTTTAGAAAGGTTCTGGTGGAGGAAAGCTCAGTAGGAGAGCACTATGGGAGAGAGACCTTGGGATCTTGATTTGGTCGAACTGGGAGCTGATATTGGAAACACATATGGGCCTGCTATTATCAAATAGATATAAGAGTCGGCCTATAAGTTCGTTCATAGACTTTTACCCGCGATGGTTCATAAAAGCCGTCCAGAGATACCAAGTATGCCCCGATGCAAAAAAGTGGGCACATATATACATTGTTCTTGAAGTGCCCCGGCTGCAGAGCTTTTGGGGAATTAGTGGAGTTTTAAATGGGAAGACAGAGGCCAGGGTATCCTTCATCCGATAGAGCTCCTATTTGGAATCGATTGGGAGGATGGGGACGATTGGGTATGCATAGGAAGTGGCTGAGGGTGGCCTTGGCAATTGCCAGGCAATGTGTTCTAAACACTTGGATCTCGGCAAGAGACCCTCTCTCGTCAATGGAAAACATTGACAGTGTCGGCTCTGGATATGGAGGGAGCTTATCAGATCCAGGAAGAGCAGAGATCTTGGTATTATATGGGGCCCACTCTTCTCGGCTCTCTCAGCAGCAAGATTTGGGGCTCCTGAGAAGGAGGCTTTGAGAAGTGGGAATAGTGCAGTAAGTGCTTGTATCTCGAATCCAGCCCCAAGTAGATTAACTGAAACGTTAATGATCTGTGCCTACCATCTATAATGAATCGTAACCTTGTGGTGACTGTAATTAATTTTTGTTAGTTCATATGTCTTAGTAGATGTGGACATTTGTAAATAGTTGTTTATACCCTTCTTGATTAAATTGGTTTTTGCTTGGGGGAAGGAGGGGGAAAATAAAACTCTTTTTTTTCTTTCTTCCTTAGGACTGGAAATGGTCTATGCCACTGGAGAATCGTTTATCTAATTTAGCTTAAATGTTTAAACTTACACTGTGTAAGAAATGTGATGAAATGGGTATGAGGATTCTTATATTGTATATTGCCAGTGGCTGAACAAGGCATACATTTATTTGTTTGTTGCAAATGGTTGGAAAACGCAAATAAAAATATTACACAAAAAAAAAAAAAAAATGTAATTATACTAGGTGGTCAGCACTCTTCAATGTGCTGCCGCCTGACTCACCACCCCGGGCCAAGGGGGAAGTAGCTGTACAAGGAGGCAGGAGGTCTCAGGCAGTGGGAGGGAACCATGAAAGGAGGAGGCAGGCAAGTGGTGGGCAGCAGGGGGCCTTGCGGGTCTCCTGACACCTGACGGTCGACAACGCGGCTCTTCTCTGCTGCCAAACAGGGACCGGAACATTCGGGGGAACAAGAAACAAAAAAAAAAAAAGAGTGGGGCTTAACAGAGCCCACACTGCCACAGGAACAGAATTTTCTTCTTCCCGTCAATGATGACCGCCGAACTCGACCACATATCAGGAGCAGCAGACGAAACAGAAGTCTTCGCTGACTGGAGGGGGGGTACCAGCACATAGGCGATGAGATGACTTCAGCCTACAGGTAAGCTCCTTGTCTCTCACACTCTCTGGGTCCCTCCTCTTCACTCAACAGCCCAGCATGAACTAACTTAAAAACGACTTCACTAGGTTTGAAAAAGCACTCAGGGAACTAATTCCAGAACCCCGAGCCCGTGCCCATGCAAATGGCCAGGGATGCAAATGGGGCACCACGCACTGGACAAAGACAGTGGTCCCAGCGTGTGGGTGCCCACTCTCATGCTGCCTGCTGGGGGAAGGTGGAATGGAGCAGGCAGGCAGCAGAGAGGAGAAAAACGTTTTTTTTTTTTTAAACCACAATGTGCTCTGCCTAACGACGCTCGGGGGGGGGGGAGACACTAAAAAGCAGCTCCCACAACTTAAGCCCTCATACCCCACAACACCATGGGGACCCCTGGGGCAGTCTCAGCCCCTCTGCATTTCTGCGATGCCCCCATTGTTTCACTACCTTACTTTGGGGCATTACATATGCTTCAGACTCCATTTCAGCACTACGCTAACTAGTTAACTGTTTTTGCATAGGTGACTGATTGAGAGCACTTCAAATTTTTAACTTATAGATGCCAACAACTAGCATCCTTGGGTTTATCTTCTGAGCCCCTACAATGGGTCCAAAGCTACCTATCTGACCATACCCAACAGGTGAAAATACTAAGCACCATTTCAGACCATAGGTCGGTCTCTACTGAGGTGCCCCAGGGCTCCATACTGGGTCCACTCCTCTTCTACATATGTCTCAATGAGCTCCCCAAGGCCTGTCTGGGCTGAGCTCTACTACATGCCGAAGGTGCAGTGCTGTTCTCTAGTCACCTTAACCCCTCTATCCTGGAAGAGCATATGCAAACCAGCTTCACCACTGTTGAAATGGGGTTCCTACAGCATAGACTTCTCCTCAGTTATGAAAAGATGAAGGCTATGATTTTCGCCACCCCTCAGAGCAAGCACAAATCCTACCAGCTACAAATTTGCAACAACAGACAAGAAGCACTGGACGTGGTCCCCACCTTTAAATATTTAGGCATCACTCTTGACTCCTCCCTCACTTATGTGCAGCACATCGATCAGATAGCAAAAACGGTAAACTCTGGAATTGGGGTGCTGTATTAACACAGACACTCTCTCACTGAAGAAGCCCTCTTACTCACGGTGACAAGCTCTGTTCTATCGATCATAGACTATGGTCTAATAGGCTATGAAGCAGCCACGATGATGGCTCTACAGAGAATTAAACTGGCCCTTAACAAAGCCTGTAGGCTTATCTTGGGGGCCAGTTGGCTGATGCACACCTGCCTGCTATATGCCTGGACAGGGCTGCTAAACCTGGACTGCAGGGTACAATACCAGACTTGCCTACTTGCTAAAAAGTCCATTCTTGGTCTCACCTCACCAGGGATTCTTGGTCTCCTTTGACCCACTAATGCTAGCAGGAGAACTAGAAGTGATTGCTCTCGCATGTTAACGATCCCCTTCCGTCGCACCTCTCAGGGCCAGCGTGCATTTGTGTATAGAGCTCCAAAATGGCTCTATTCTCTCAGCCCTGACTTCAATCCTGTACTAAGCTAGACCTCTTTAAGGTAGCCCTGAAGAATCATGTGCTGTCCACCAATTCCATGTGTGACTGCATCCCTTTAACACCTGGTATTACCCTTTCTAACTCTCTACTAAGGCCCTCCCCACCCTGCCTTCATTCCCATGCTCTCTCCCCCTTCCCCTACTCTCACCTCATTTCCTCTCCTCTGCCTCCTCCTCCTCTCCCCCCCCTTCACCCTCACCCTGCCTAGCCTTCCTTTAATGGCCCCCCCACCCTACTTATGACAACACTACTACATAGCTGCACTTTAAACCCTCTCCCTCATTTCCAGGACAATGTTTCAGACAAGCTGCTCTTGTCAAGACTGCTCGATAAAGTTATTAAAATGTTACTAGGAACTCTACCATCCCTGCCCTTTCTGTACCAGTACCTAGTTTTTTATGTAACTACAAATTTCAATGTTTATTCATCATGTTAAATTGTGTTAAACCTACCTACAGTTATGGTATTGCACGCTATGCCACTATTTGTTTTGTCTGTATATGTTGTTGTACTGCTTGGTGCAGCTGTTGGACCTGGAACCTTTGTAAATGAGCTTTTAGCTCAAAGATCTTAATCCAGGTATCAATAAATAAATAAATAAATATAGCCAGATAACTGTCCGAACTCCTGTATCACTACTAATGCCTTACAGTCAGTTTCTCAGGAGGATAGGCAAAGCAAGGCAAGGGGATTTTATTTATAAAGCACCCATTTCCAAGGGCTCAGGGCGCTATACATATTAAAGGAAACAACAGTAATTTTATTTATTTATTTATTTCAATCTAGGATTACAGTACCTTTGAGCCAAGGCTCTTTTACTAAGGTTCCACATCAGTGTGTGCAACAGTCATCATTTTTAGTTACAAACATATAGTCATTGACTTACAGACATGTAATAACCAGTACAAAGACTTGAGCTATGAGCAAGAAAAGGGAAGGAGGGTGGGGTAGGGGGGAAGTGAGGGTACGAGATCAAGGGGGTAAGGAAGTGCAGGGAGTAAGGGGAGACGGGAGGTGGTTGGGAGCGGGGGCAGGAGTGGAGATACGTGGGGGAGGTGGGCGAGGGCGGGAGACAGTGCAGCCGGGGAGCCTTGTCAAGGGAATATGACAGGTAAGGTGCTAGGATGCAAACACTGAGTGTAAGTGCTGGGTGCTGGGACATGTGCAGCTGGAACAGTGGAAATGTTAAGATGGGCAATCGCAGGATACAAGCAGTGAGAGGCGCAGCTTGGACTTGAAGAGGCCGAGTGTTGGATCAGTCGCTATGTCACTGCCAAGAGAGTTGAGCCAGTTGGATGCCCGATAGGCTAATGATCTTTTTCCTTGGGTCGTACGACATTGTGGGATATGTAGTAGATGGGAATTGGATCTCCTTGTAGTGATGTTCCTATGTCTAGGCTTAAGGAGGGCACAGACACCAGGTTGGGCAAGCCCCATTATAATTTTCTTGGCCGTGATGCAGGTTTGGTATTTTATGCATTTGTCCAGTTAAGCCATCCAGACTGGAATGAAGGTCACATGTGGGCACGGCGATGTGAGCCAGTGATGAGACGACAGGCCTTATTCAGGAGGTCGCGATACATTTGAGAGCAGTGGTATTGCAGACCCATATATGATAAGACCATAGTCTATGATGCTGTGATGGAGCTTTGGGCGGCCACTGACAAGTGCTTCTGGGGTTAGGTGTTTCCTGTGCCGGAATAATACGCCTAACCTCGCATTGGCAGACTTTGCAACATTGCTGATATGGACAGCTTATGAGAGGTAGGGATCAAGGGTGATCCCAAGGTACTTGAACAATTGTGTTTACTCTAGGATGGCTCCTTGTTCGGTTGCAATGGAGAGGTGGAGTTGTTTGTTTTTGTTGTGGGGGCTGCAGAAGACCATAGACTTTTTTTTTTTCTGATTGAGAACCAGTTTATGATTTAGGAACCAGGATTCGATGGAGGAGAAGGCCCGCTGAAGTTTATTTTGTAATTGGATTGGATCAGGGTCTGAGGTGAGGATCACAGTATCGTCGGCGTAGAGAATTATTTGTTCTGCATGATAGGTGACTAAGAGCAGCACATTGTTTATGTATGCTGTTATTTTGTGTTGTTTGTTGTTCAGTTGTATACCTGTAATTTTTTTCATGTCGTTGAATTTTTAACAAGAGAGGTTCCAGCACAAGGTTAAAGAGGGCTGGTGACAAGGGGCATCCCTGTCTTGTGCCATGACTTAAGATAACTCATAACTGATGTGGATCTGAGTCAATTTGTGGATACCATGGCTTTTGAATTTTGGTGTAATAACCTGACCATTTTTATAAAGGCTGGGGGAAGGCCATATTTTCCTATGTTATTAAAAAGATAAGGTCATTCCACCCGGTCAAATGCTTTTTCAGCATCTAAGGTAGCCAGTGCAGCCAGGATGTACAAGTTACTTGTAATTTCTGATAGGTATGTCACCTTTCTAGTGTTGTCTGAGATGTGCCTACCATCCATAAAACTAGTCTGCAGTGGACTGATGATGCTTGGCATTATGTGTTTTATTCTGGTGGCAAGTATTTTTGCATCTAAAGTTAACAGGGTGATTAGTCAATGATGTTCACACTTTTTCTTGCCTTTATTAGGCTTTAATATGAGTATTATGACTCCTTTAAGCATTAGAAACATCGAAACGGCCAGCCTGCCAGTGCAGTGGTTGGATTTCTGCTTGCGACGCTAGCGACCCAGGTTTGAGAGCGAGCCGGGTCACTGGAGGCCGGCAGGGAGAAAGGGACTGGTCCGGCACCTCTGCGGCTCTAGCGGAGGCTGGGAGTATCACAGGCCATCGCCCAATACTAACTGGTGGAGGAGGGCGACGGCCGTATGCCGTGATGTCACTACGCTGCCCCCAACAGAAAGCCAGGAAAATCACTCGCTGGCCCTCCGGTTGATGGCTCTCTGTTCCCCAAGGGCCTCCAGCGCCTTCCCGTGCCTCTTGTTCCCCAGCAGCATCCCCAGGCCCTAGAAGGATGTGCTGGGGCTACCCTCCCCCCGGTGCCTTCCCCTTTAGAGGAGAGGGACCTGCCCAGTGAAGGGATACACTGGGATATCCTGGGGGTCGGCTGCGATCTGGGGACTAGAGGAGGGCCTGGGCAGGAACAGGAGAGGTCAGGGGGAACTTGGCAGAGCCTGAAGGAGTGGAAGACCAGCGAGCACAGGGGCGGAAAAAAAAAAAGAAACATCGAAACATAGACTTTGATGGCAGATAAGGACCGCTTGACCCACCAAGTCTGTCCATTTTCCTACCTATTGGATAAGCTGCAGAGCCTAGTTAACCAACAGCCTACTTATTTCCTACCCCCCCAACAGAATTTCCTTATGTCTGTCCCATGCATTCTTGAATTCCCCCACTGTTTTTGGCCCCACGACCTTCTCAGGAAGGCCGTTCCATGCATCCACCACCCTCTCTGTGAAAAAATGCTTCCTCACATTGCCCCTGAGCCATCCCCCCCATCTTCAGATTGTGTCCCTTGCTCTTGCACATCTCTTTTTCTGAAAGATGCTACCCTCTTGACTTTGTTGATTTCCTTGAGGTACTTGAACATTTCTATCATGTCCCTCTCTCCCTCCTTTCCTCAAGGGTATACATATTAAGCTCCTTTAGTCTTTCTTCAGTATGGCTTCTGTTGCAGACCCTGCACCATTTTAGTTGCCCTTTTCTGGACTGCCTCCATCCTGTCTATGTCCTTGTGGAGATGGGGTCTCCAGAACTGCGCGCTGTACTCCAGATGGGGTCTCACCAACTGTCTGTACAGAGGGATAACAACTTCTTGTTTTCTACTGGTGATGCCTCTCCCTATACATTCTAGTAACCCCCAGCCATCCTTACTGCCTTCTCACATTGCTTGCTTACCTTTAGGTCACCTGATATGACTACTCCGAGGTCCCTTTCCATTTCTGTTGTTGTTAATACCTCCCCCTCATTGTGTACTCTACCCCTGGGTTTTTGTTTCCCAGGTGCATTACTTTGCACTTCTTTGCATTGAATCTAAGCTGTCATACTTTTGAACATTCCTCCAAGCTAGCCAAATCCCTTCCCCAAAGTCCACTGATCTCAGGTAACTGTTCTCTTTCAGAGGCTTCTTTTAGGAGTTCCTCTAAGATTGGTGCCAGATCTGTAGCATATGCTTGATAAAAATCCTTGGATAGGCCACTTTCTCCTGGTGCTTTGCCTTTAGGTACTGTAGGTCACTTATTACAGTTAGTATTACAGTGACTGATATTTCCTTTTGTAATTATTCTGCTTGTTCTTCCATTATTGTGGAAAGTTGTATATTCTTGAGGAATGTATTAAGATTTTCTGCAATGGCACTGCTTTTGGTTTTATACAAGTTTGTGTAATAGTCAGCAAAAGTTTTATTTCATGTAGATCTGTTGACATTTCTGGTGTATCTTTCTTTTCTATCATTGTAATTTGTGATTTTGTTCTTTCCTGTTTAAGGTGGAGGGCCAAGACCTTAATTTCTTTAGACCTATTAGAAACATAATTCAGTTTTGCCTTTCTGTATGCGGTTTCTGTGGCTTGTATTAAGTTTTTGTCATACTTCTTCCTGACATTCATCCATTTGTTCCAAGCTTCCTCTGATGAGTTATGTGTGATTTCCTCTTCCGCTCGTTCAATCAAATCTAGTAGCTTTAATCTTTCTTTCTTTCACCTCTTCTTTTTACCTGTGCATATTGCAATATAGTTCCCCCTCACACAGCATTTTAAAGGAAAACTACACCCAAAACTTGAAAAAATATATGCTGTGCAGAGTGTTTTAATTTGTATGTGAAGTTCTAGTGTTTCCTTCCCTCTGACTGGTATTAGGAGTTTTTCCTAAATTAGCCTGCTAGCTTTAGGGTAGTTTTACGACCCTTGGGGATCTCCATATCAAATAGTTTTATTGCATTTCTTTGTCCTACAGTGCACCTTGTTTCATGTGATGGTGATGTAGCAGAGCCCATAAATCCAGCAGAAAGCATTGCATTACAATCAGTTCACAACAATAGAGATGGCTATATTTTAAAATCTGTAGAATTCAGCTTGGTGACCACCCTCATCCTAAAGGTTTTACTGTCCTGAAAAACTTTGCTGCTGGTCATTTTTGTGCAGCTTGTAAAGCTTCCAAGATATTTAGTTTGTTTAGCATGTGTGTGCTGAATGTTGGGGTCTCTCTTACATCACAGTCACATGAGACAAGATGCACTGTGGGAACAAGAAATACAATTACACTATCAGGTATGAAGATCCCCAAGGGTCGTAAAACTAGCATAAAGCTAGCAGGCTAATTTGGGAAAAACTCCTAATACCAGTCAGAGGGAAGGAAACACTAGAACTTCACATACAAATTAAAACACTCTGCACAACATTAATTTTTTTCAAGTTTTGGGTGTAGTTTTCCTTTAATGCTTCCCAGAAGGTGGCCCACCCGGTTGATTGTGCTGCAAAAATTCCTTAATTGTGTCCTTTATTTCTGTCTTGTATTCCTTATCCTGTAATAAAAAGTTGTTGAATTTCCATGAAGGCGACCTTGAGCCTCGTACATCTACAGTAAGTGTAATGTGAACAGGAGAGTGGTCTGAGATGGTAGCAGGTAAAATAACTGTCTCCATAATGCCTGTCGGTACACTGTTAGGTATAAACCAATAGTCTATTCTAGGTGCTGTCTTGTGGATGGTTGATCTAAAGTTATCGTCCGTGTCATTTTGGTGTAATATTCCCCTGGCATCTGTGACATTATTTTCCTCTAGAACTGCTGACAGTGTCTTGACACTTTGTGCAAGGATTCTTCTATGGTTAGTGCTGTCCAGCACTGTGTCCATGATGAGGTTCATGTCCCCTCCTATTATTATTGTATATTCTGTGGTGTGAGTCAGTTGTTCCGCTAGTGCATTTAAGAATTTACCGTTATCATCATTTTTACTGTTTATGTTTATAAAGGCCACTTCTGTGAGACCCATTTTGCCTGCTACTACCAGTATCCTGCCCTCAGGATGCCTTCAGAGATATACGTCTTCAAAGATCAGGCTTTTGTGGTTCAGAATCTGTGTGCCACCTTTCCTACAGCTTTCACATGTTCCAAGTGCCTTTCCTACCCAGGCTGTTATCATTAGTATTTCCGCACTTTTCATGTGTGTGTTTCTTGGATGAATGCAATGTGTCCATTTTCTCTTTTTAGATGTTGCAGAATGTATAGCCCTTTTTTGTCTCGTTTGCGTCCCTTTGACATTCTTTGTATTGTCTATAATCTCTATACATCTTACTTTCTCCTGCCACTATTTCACCTGTATTATAGTTTGTGTATAGCCATCTGACCCTCATGGTTAATGTGTTATCTCTAACACTAGATCTCATCCTGATATTGTTTCATTCTGTCTGTGATTTCCTAGACCATGGGCCCACATCCGCTTTTCACTCCACTCCTCTCATCAGTACTATGTGTTGTCATTGTACTGCACTATGGTGGTGCTTGGTACACTTTACTAACTGTTCAGGCTAATACTCAGTAATACCTGAAGTGTGAGATAATGTTATGTTTACATTTTTTTATCAGTCCTTAACATTTCAAGAACATTTCCGGTAGCTAGCCAGTCCTAACTTTATGCTAATAGTCTATTTTGCCTACTAAGGTAGGACTTTAAACTCTTTCTAACTGACTATAACACTTACACTTATTCAGGCAAGTACATACTAATGCCTAACTTGAGTAACTTTGGTTAGCTTAACCTTGTTATTTGTCTGTCATTGTTATCAGCCTTTGTCATTTCTGGTACGTTACAGGTCAGTGCACTCTAATTAAAGTGGGAGAAGACTGATCCTATTAATAACGAGCTACCAAGGAAAGCTTGCCTTCATAATATTAGTAACACACTATCTCTATGAACACTCTTATTTAACTAGCTTTACATGAAGCAGAATACTGAATATTATTTTACTGTGTAACCCAGCTCTTGAAGTTAGTATGAATTCTCATTTTCTTAGATTTCTTCAGAATCTGCTATATGACCACCTTCCTAAAACAGAGCCAGAAACAAATGATTTGATACCTTTTATTGGACCAACATGGATGTTACAGAAAAGAACAAAGTGCTTTAGCTTTCGAACCAACCAGGTCCTTCTTCAGAAGCTTTGTGGCAGTTTTTTCAAATATCCCATACTATTAACAGCAGGTTATATAGAAAAAGCAGAAATAATTCTCATTGGTTTAACATATACATTTAAAACATAATAGAAGATTACATCAGAGAAGCTAATTAACACCAGTATGCCTTTATCCGAGGAGCCTCAGAAGGGCAAAGGTTATCAAGAATTCTCTACAGCCAAAGAGTTCTTGTCACATAAATTTTAAAATGTCTCAGTATGCCAAGAAAGCATTCTAGTGATAAAAAAAACCTTGGAGTGGCATTCTCTCTAATACATGTAAGATGAGCTTACAATTTACATTCCAATTGTCCTGGTATATTAAAGGACAGATAATGAGAGACAAAATCCTGAAATTAGGTATAACTGCAAGTTGAAATCAAGCCTCAAATTAACCTACACATATAAACATGATGCATGAAAGTATCACTTGTAAGTGTAAGTGCAAAAAAAAACAAAAAAAAAAAACTTGTCAATGACCCCCAAGAAAACGAGACCATGAGCCTGATAAATGCAGATTTCAGCACAGAGTCTGTGTATAACAAAAATGCACAGAATCAGTCTAAGCAATCTAAATGAAAACCCAAAGGAATTACACCTTTAATGAACCCCCAAGTAAATGAGATATGCATCTTAATATGAGCAGTTAAAGATGTGACAGTGTGAAATCCACCCACTGACAACTAATAGAAGGAAATAAATGCACACTATATGTGAAAATTAAGTGTTCTAGCCACATAAAACTGCCCCATGCCATGCTCCACCCACATATGTGTGTACATACACCACACCACCCCCACACACACACCTGCACACCCACACAACAAATATAGCAAACACATTCCACACACACACCACGCACAACAAACAACACATACACACCATACCCACAACACACAAAAACACACACCAAACACACACAAACACACACATACATACATACATCAGTATACACACACACTCAACGCACTCACCACAGTGTTAAGGTGAAAAGTCAACAATGTAGATAACCATAAACTTACAAAATCAAAGGCCCGTTGAAGAACTAAAGTGTTCATGTCCATCTTTTAAAGTAAAGGTCTGTGTAAGTTTAAGTGGAATAATGTGTCATGTACCCAACATCAATGTTCAATCCATCTGCCACCATATTGAGAAGTAAAATAAGTCTAATTTCAGAAGTCCGTCTCTGTTGTGTGCTGTTGAAATGTCCTTTTAAGACCATCACAGACATATCTGAGATTGAGTGGTCATCCTGGGAGAAGTGCTGGGCTACTGGTTTCTCAATCATCTTGTGATTAATAGAATGTCTGTGTGAATTCATTCTAGTGCGGAGTTGTTGGCTTGTCTCCCCCACATAACCTGTGCGAGGACATTTCTTGCATTGGATAAAGTAGACCACATTACTTGATGTACATGTATAATTCCCTGTATCCTGAATAGTCTGTTTTGTGATGTAACCACACAGTCTGAAGTGGAAATGAGGTTACATGTCTTACATGTGTTGATGACAAGGTTGTGTACCATATGATGTCATGGTATTCTGTTCGGTTCAAGTTGACTCCTAATAATCAGGTTGGCTAAATTAGGTGGTTGTTTAAAAGATAGTAGTGGTAGTTCTTGAAAAATACAGTTAAGGGTTTCATCCTCACTAATTATTGGATGGAGATCCTTAGTAATCTTATAGGAGTTCAAGGTCAGGATGGTTTGTGACTACTAAGGGTATTCTGCTGGTAGTCATCCGTTCTTATATTGCAGTAGCTGTTCTCTTGGGACCTGTGTTGCACGTTCCACTGCTCTGTCAATTTCCTGGATGAGTGTCCTGCTCAATAAAGGTGTTTTCAACATCGCCAGATGTGTGTCTCTGTCTTCCTCATTTGAACAGAGGCGGTGATACCGAAGTGCTTGACTATATATAACAGATTTCTTTGTGTGGCTCGGGTGATTACTTTTCTTGTGTAAGTATCTCTGTCTGTCTGTTGGTTTCCTGTAAAGACAGGTATGTAGGGTACCATCCTTAATAGTGACAGTGGTATCCAGAAAATGTACACTTGTGGCAGAATATTCTAGGGAAAGCTTTATAGTTGGGTGGAGGTTATTAAGTTCTTGGTGAAAATCTTTAAGTGTGTCAGTGCCCTCTGTCCAAATTATAAACAAATCATCAATGTAACGGAAATAAGTGAGTGGTTTATGTGTACAGTGCCTTAGAAAATCCTCCTCCAAATTCGCCATAAAAAGATTAGCATACTATGGAGCCATCCTGGTTCCCATTGCAGTTCCCATAGTTTGAACATAATGTTTACCATTAAAGCTGAAGTTGTTATGTGTCAGAATGAATTCAGTGAGTTTACCCACAATTCCAGGGTCAATGTCGGGGTCCAATTCTTTCTCATGCAGATATTTGAGGCAGGCTGAAATGCCATCTGTGTGTGAATATTAGTGTAGAGGGAGGTTACATCCATCGTGGCTAAAAGGGTATGGTGGTGAGTCCTTAAAACCAGAAAGTTTATGTAGGAAGTGAGTAGTGTCCTTGATGTAACTATCCCTTTGTATAACCAGCGGTTTGAAAATAGCTTCTACAAACCCTGATATCCCTCTGTCAGGGTGCCATTACCAGAGACTATGGGTCTACCAGGATTACCAGGCTTATGTATTTTAGGAAGCATGTAGAATGCCCTGGCTTAGGTTCACTGGGACGAGGTCCTTTAGTTTGTCTTAGACATGCTCTGTAAATGTTTTAATTAACTTCTGTAGTTCTCTTTTATATTCTGTAGTTGGGTCACTTCCAGTACTTTGTAGTAAGTAAGGTCACTTAGCTGCGGTTGGCTTCCGTAATGTAATCTTCGATTCAACATCACCACTGCCGAGCCTTTATCAGCTTTTTTATGACAATGTTATGGTTTGATTTTAGTGTTTGTATAGCCCTCCGTTCCAATGGAGAGAGGTTGTAGTGGGCCTGTTTCTGCCTATTAAGAATCTCACCAGTAATCTCTCATAAAGCAATTAATGTATTTGTCCAGTTTCTTGTTACGGCCACTTGATGGGGTAAACTCATATGGTTTCTTTTTCTTATCCATAGTAGTTTTACTGTTTGTGATTTCTTCCCTGTCTGTGATGTCTTCTCTGCCATGAAAAATTCCTGAGTCTCAATCTCGGAAGTATTCTCCATTTCACCACAAAACTGTATTCTGTCCAGTGGTTTAGTTGGGCAGAAATTGAGGCCCTTAGAAAGTACATTTAATTCCCCAGTAGTCAGTGTGTGGGTGGACAAAGTAACAACTGAAAGGTGCCCATCTGTGTGGCTTAGTTGTTCAGTCACTCTGTTCTGTTCTTCATGGTTGTTAGGAAGTATGGTAAGTTGAAGGGCATCTAACTTCCTGTTTTAATGAGCATGGCTTTTCTTAAGGTTTTTGGTAGTTCATGTCTATCTCATGCAAGATGTCCGAATAGGCTCACAGACATCCTCTCAGTGTGGTAGCTATTATTTCATTAAACTGTTTCTTCAAAATGCTTTTTGGCATATGAGCTGTGGATTCTGTGATTTCTCAATTTCTCAGAGGTCCTCGACAAAGTTGTTCAGCATATGTAGAATTATCTGTGTTTCTCAGTGGATTCCAAATAGTTAGACCTTTAGGGATAATGTTATTCCTTTGCACTGGGATAAAAAGTAGATGTCACTGTCTAGCTGTGCTAGTTTCTTCTTGATGTTATGCAACTGCCATGTCCTGCGGCTAATTTCGGTATCTTCCATGATGCAAAAAAATGTTGTACGTGCCGTATTGGTCCTTTTAAAAACAGAGCCAGAAACAAATGATTTGATACCTTTTATTGGACCAACATGGATGTTACACCTTCCTAAAAGTCTTTTATCTTGCCAGGTCTAGATTGCATTCACTCATCTGATATACTAACATACTAAAATGCCAGCAGAATAGGCCCAATGGTCTTTTGTGCCTGCTCGTTTGGTCAGCTCCCACCCTGGGAGCTGACCTTGCTGCCCCCTCTCCCTCTCTGACTTCTCCCTTCCCAGTCCCAGATATTCCCACTGCACAGGACTTTGCTTCCAGAACCCTTCCCCTGTACTTGTCCCACCCCCTCTTGAACCCCTCCATCATCTCTGCCTCCACCAGCCCCCTGGGCAGTGCATTCCATGTCTCCACCACCCTCTTAGTGAACTAGCACCTACTTCTTTCTCTCCTAAATCTCCCCCCCCAGCTTCCGCCCATGCCTTCTAGTTGCCCCCCCTCCTTCCTTCAGAGCACCCTGACTGCTCCTCCCCTATTTAACCCCTTCATGTACTTGAAGACCTCTATCATGTCCCCCCTTCTCTCTTCCAATGTGTACATATTTAGCTCTTTGAGTCTCTCCCCATAGGTCCTGTCCCCCAAGCCCCAGATTCTTTTGGTTGCCCTCCTCTGGATCCTCTCCAGGAGTTCAATGTCCCTCTTTAAGTGTGGCCTCCAAAACTGCACGCAGTACTCAGGGTGCGGTCTCACCAAGCAGTTATACAGGGGGGGTATCACTTCCCTCCTTCTGGAGGTGATCCCCCTTGCGATGCATCCCAGCATCCTGTTGGTCTTGGCCGCTGCCCTCCTACAAGTCTCAGAGTTGTTCATCTTGACATCCACCACCACCTCCAGGTCCCTGTCAGCCATTGAGACTTGTATCATTCCCCCCAACCCGGGTGTACTCTTGGTCCGGGTTTCTGGCTCTCAGATGATTAATATATATTCATCTCCCCCTTCACGTCATTATAGCATACTCGCTGGCTTTAATGTTCATTTATGGGTATGTAGTGCCACCTGTATAAAGTTACTGCTTTCAGCATACCACTTTCTGTATTATCTCTCACCTTGTACTAGCTCTTCATGGGAGTGGTCTTTCTTACTTTTGGGAAGTAGCAAAAAGGTGACATCATAGCATTTGTTGGACAACGATTGCTTTTGGAGCTGATGCAATTTGCATGGTCACTTTTACTTATACATTATCCCCTAGCTGTCTTGCAGAGTTTTAGCCTACAGTGCACTTCCTAATGTTTGTTGATCCCTTATTTAGTCTGTTCATCAAGTGCATTATTCCCCCTTTTTAGCATTAACTACTGTCCCAAGATAATGCTCATATGGTATACCTTTATGTTGCAGCAGTCTTCGTATTGCCTCAGCTTCAGATTAAGGGCTGAAGAGGGTGTTTTCTTTTCTGTTGCCAAACTCACCTCTTGTACGTCTGCTTTGCACATTATGTTTGCCTGCAGTATGACTGCACCCATTCACAAGGCCATTGAACATTCAAGCTAGCCTCATGAATGTGCACACGACTGAGCAGTCATCAAAATGGCTTCTAGGTTATTGTTGCCCAGGCTGACACACCTGCAGAGAGTAACTCTTATTGATGGTGTCCGAGAACATGGGGTTCCTGCCATTTTCACTGTGCAGTTGCCAGTGACAAAATAAATGTAAATGGTTACTAGAGATAAGTTTTATCTAATGGGGACATGCAGAAAAAAAACTCGTAATGCAGGCATCAATTAGAACTGTAGCTTAGGTTGCGGTAATGTCTTTTTTTTTTGTTTTATGCTCCTTGCCCCGACTAACCTTTTCTGACTGGCCTCCCCAGCCCCGTCACCCAGCTCCTCCAGGGCTTACTTTGCTGCTGTTGTCCTCTGCCACAGGACTGTGGCAATTGCCTGGCTACCAGTGTGAGGCCTGCGAGGGGTCAGTCTTCATCCTGTTGCTGAGGATTTTTCCTCCTGGGTTTTCCCCCTTAACTCCCCAGGGTCTCTGTAACATGGCTACGCATGCGCATGGAGGTGCACACATGCCCCAAGGTTCAAACGGCCCTGATCCATCCACCCAGGCTAGCACCATCCCCTCATCTGCCTAGCACTACCATCAAGCCTCCACTCAGTGGCAGTCAAGGGCCAGAAAGGCTAACCTCCCCAAGCCAGGGGGAGGAGAGCTGCCTGGCAGCTGCTCAGTTCTTCTCTTGGCCGTCCCACCCCGGCCAACCCCCAGCAGCCCAAACATGGGTCACCAACATGGGAGAGGTGAGGCGCTAAGTGCCTCTGCTCTCTGCACCACTGAGCTGGCCCCATGGTTTTGTCTTTTCACTGAATAAGAAAGGTTTGATTTTGGTGTACTTGCTGATTACATTTTATGTCATGGGCACAAGTGGAAAAATCTTGCAGTACAAGCGCCAGCAGTAGCAACAGGCTTGATTATGGTAATGTCTTTTAACAGCCCAAGAAAGGCTTATTTTCCGTGCACTTACTAGTCACTGTGAGGCATTACTTAGGTCCCATTTTTTCCCATGGCAGGGCTGGCAGGACAATAAGGAAGTGTGTTGGGGAATATTTTTGCCAACTCTGTTTCTGCAACTTCCACAGTGTTGAATGTTTGCACACCATTTTTAACCGTACCCACATTCTAGCAGGATGCTTCAGGTGAAATCTTGTATTCACCCTGTGCAGACCAGCTTTTATGTCTTTGTATTTTTCCCTCTTTTTCCTTACGTTGGGTCTATGGTCATTAAAACAGCTTGATTTCAGTCTCCATGTAATTCAGGTTTTATAGCTCCCTTGATTGTTGTTGGATGAAGATCTTGTCTTGGAAGTTTGTGAATCAGAAGATAAAGACTCTTGATCTTTCTTTCGGACCAGGTTTCTGGGCTAGGCTTCTATGTGCTCCTTCAATGGAATTCTCCGATTTCATTTTGGGTAGCCCAAATTGTGTTCTTAGGAGGGTTTGTATAAACTCCACTGTGTTTTTCCCTTCCTTTCCTTTGGAGATTCCAAAGAGTTGCATGTTCTTCCTACGGGAGAACTTTTTTAGATATTTCATTTGTTCTTCCATCTTTTTAATTCTTCTCGAGTCTTTTACCCACTTCTTTCTCCTATGCTCTTTCCAAGCTGGATAATCTTGCTTTTGAGTCGGCAAACTTTATTTTGTGGTTTTCTACTTTTTTTATAACATCTTCAATCTTAGCAGGAGCATCTGTTATTGAGACTCTCAGGGCTGCCATTTCATTCAAGACCCTTGATGACTGCTCAGCAATCATGCTGACTCTTTCACTGTTTTCTCCCACCACAGTGCCTGCCTTGTACAATTTTGCTTCTTGCTTTATAGATTCAGGACTGATAAATCCTTCATTCTCAGACTCCATCCTTTAGTTCTTTGTTTGTTCTGCTTTTGATTTATTGCCATTTGCTTTGTCCAAGTGTGCAGTAAAACGAATATTTAAACTTTTATTGTGTAATAGGAGGGGAGCTTTGGTGGCTTATTTCTGCTCACCCAGGCAGCATTACGTGACTCCCAAGACAAAATCTTATGCTTGTGCTGTCACAATGTCTTTAGATAAACTGATTTTAATTTCACAAAGTGAGGATTATGATGTCGGTTCCTAACCAGCACCAGGGCAAAATGTACAAAGGACAAGGATTGTGTTTTGCTACTCCTGTCATTATTTAACGGGAAAAAAAAGAAACATAATGTTTTAGAGTTCAGCTCCTATTTTTTTTGTTACAGTTTATTTACTGAGGATGACCATGCTGACATGAAACATCTTGCTCCAGTGATGGGTTGCTTCTTCCAATTTCCCAGCAGGGTGAAATGGAGCACTGAGAGGTTAAGTGTCTTGCGTAAGGTCACACAGTAAGTATTTGGCTCTAGTTGGATTTGAACCAGTGATCTCTCAGTTTCAGAGCAGATCTTTTAACCACTAGACCACACTGCTTCTTTATTTCAGTTTATAAAATGGATTAAGAAAATTCTGTAAACTCATTGGTTGAAGTACATCACATGACCATTACTTTCTGACAACTGCCCACCTCACTTGAGCTACTTTTCTTTAACAAATAATAGCCCATTTTCTAAGTGGAATAGCATGCTCCTTAGTATGCATTCATAAAGGAATAATGCACTTTTTGAGTGGTTACGGCACTCAACTATGCCTTGTGCCTAATAGCCATCCAAGGTGTGCATTATTTTACCTTATAACCACATACTCTGCCATGTGTTATCTATTACATGTTAGGCAGCTGAGCTCTGCTGATGCCAACTGTGATTCTTTTACTGGTGAAATGGTGACAGGAGCCCCCTCTTTAAAGTTTTTTACTCTTCTTGAAAGCAAGATGCTATTGGTTTCTAGTGTCAAACCATGACTTAGTTTGTATTTTGAGTTCTTGGTCATGATGTAGGCATACAAACCCAGACAGATAAACAAATAAAAGCCCATTTTGTAAGTGGAACAGCACACTCCAGGGTGATCTGAACCTAGACAGGTGAAAAGACTTAATAGAGGCCCTTTCAGAAGAAGTAGTAGTAGTAGTAGTAGTAGTAAATCTTTTTTATTCATCAGAATAAAGGAACACATTCAACTGAGCAAACGCTCATTTCCAGTGAAGTCCCAGCAAGATTACAAACAAACATAAGTACAACATGGTGGAAAAATTACAATAGCCGGCCTGCCGACTTTGTTAGTTTCCGCTATCACGGCGCCTCGACCCGTCTTCAGGAACGGACTTGGGTTGTTGGAGGGCTGGCCGGGGGAGAAGGATTGAGCATCCTATGACTGCTCTCCTTCTCCGGAGGGGTGGGTGAGGGTCATCGTCGGTGCATGGGGGACCCCTGGTGGAGGCCAGGGGTGCCACAGCAGCCAACGTCCACAGGGTTCTTGGGGGCGGGACAGACACTGGCATCATTGCACATTCCTGCCCCCCTACAGAAGGGGAAAAAAATCTGCCTGCTCTGCTTGCCTAAATGAAGCCCGCCCCTGCAGCTGCAATCAGCTCCCTAGGCCGACTCCCACCCTATCCTGTTGTTCGCGGTGCCCTATAGGGCCGGGGTGCCACGTCTCCACCCTGGGGAGTAATCCAGAGGGTCCCAGGAGTGTGGCTCATCTGGGGACGCCACAGCTGAGGGGTCTGTGACCGGGCGGATGCCCTGCATAAAGCGGAGCGGGCACCATAAAGAATAAATTGAAAAAAAAATTAAACAAATTACAATATACATCACTAATAAATAACATATTACAAAGTTTCAATAAATCGATTACTCAAATGTCAAGCATCACAGTGAGTACAGTGAGTGGAGTTATTTATCCAGTTTTCATACCATTTGTACAGGTTGGATAAATAAATGGGGGTACTAACATCTCACAAGGGGACGTGAATTTGGTTCCACAAGTTGGTTCCTCTACAGAGGACAGAAGACCTTTCTACATTTAAGTTACATCTAACTATGGAATATTGTATACTCTAGGAAGAGTGTAAACTATCCTTTAAGTCTGTTAAATATCCATAGGGATTAAATTTGTAAACGAAATCTGGTACAAATGTATGCATTAATCCAATGTAATTCCAGTATTATTAACAGAAAGGACTTGATTCATGAAACCCATACAGTCACTACACACAGAAGCTTACAACAGTAAAATGTGGAAATATGGCTACCATGCAGTTTACGACACATTAACCTAGATGTGCAATACAACATTGTACATGTCTACACCTGGCCATCATACAAAGAACCTGTTGGCAGGGCTCAGAGGGTGTGCACAGGACACGGTTGGGTACATGCAGGACTGAATGTATGGCTCCATATATTCGTATAACAAAGATATTGAAATGAAGGACCAAATCACATATCAATCTGGTCATGTAATCTATATACTTAAATGCCCTTGCAACCTTATTTATACTGGAAAGACTTCATGAATGTTAAAGCTGAGCATCAGAGAACATAAAAGCTCTGTCTGATGTAAAGATCTTAAGTCACCTGCTGCAGCACATTTCATTTTTTTTTCAGTTTTGTTCTTTTAGCCCCTACTGTCGGCCGACGATCATCCGACCGGTCATGGCACCTCTCGACCTCCACCTCTGCGGTTGCAGCACATTTCAACATGAAACACCATAATGTAGCAGCATTTAGATTTTTTTTGTTTCTTTAGATAAGATTTTACCCAATAGTCATGGAAGTGATTGAAAAAACAACTTTTAACAAGAGAGGACTGAGATTCAAAGCACTAGATGAAAAGTACAGCCTGAATGAAGAGGTAACTCATCAGCCTAGCTTGTCAAAGTTTTTCTTAGTATAAATACATTATGATTCCCAATATAAAATACTTCTGTGATCTGGCCTGTTGCATATCTAAACATCCTTTTTATTTCATTTAAAAAACATTTCTTTTAAAACAGGACATTTCTCTCAAGTGTTGCGATGTTTTATGCGGAATATATGTTTCAGTTTGGTATATAACTTTATGCACTGATTGATCAAACTGTTATTTTAAGGATGATGTTTAGAAATACTGCATTCTTTAGAGGAGGTTCAGAGACCTGTAGGAATTTTCCTATGTTGATTTACATAGCACCCCCTAGACTGAAGTAAAAAGAAATGTCAAGTAATTATGGTGCTGTGAAATATCTGTGTTCAGCTTTGTTCCATCAGCCAGCACAGTAGGGGGAGCTCCCCTTTAACACTTTGTGTTAAGTCTGTGTGTTGCTATTGATGAAGACTGGGCACCAAGCATATGATGTCACATGCTGTTCAAGTTCAATTCAATTCAAGTTTATTGCAGGTAAGCTCCACTGAGCAGACTCATTCAAAAGGAGGTCCTGAACATATACTAGAAAATTACAGAAAAAAACCCACAGACAATAAATGGGAAACACAACAACAAGATACAATGCTATAACAGGGAATAAAATAAATGAGATGATGGCATGACAGTGAATAAAAATATAATACAAAGCAATTATTCTGAATGTGTGCCAACACATTGCATCTCCAGGAATATGTGCAAATACAGTGCAATGGAGAACAGTCATACTACGTGTTTAAAGCTCAGCATAGTAATAAGTGCGTTGTAGCATAGTGACCCTAATAGAGGAGAAGGGGAAGGATATGGTGAAGACAAGGGAGATAAAGAACGGTAGAGAACAGTGAGAGTGATGGGAGGGGCACAGAGAACCAGAATAGACCAAAGAGAAGGTGAAGATAGTAATAAGAGTGGGAAGAGTGGGAGGGGTGAAGAGACTAGGGAGAAAGAGGGAGAGAGAAAAGGATATGGATCAGGAGCAAATTGCGAGATTGACAATGATGAGAGGCAGTGAGGCCAAGATAGAGGAGAAGTAACGAGCAATGGGCCTACGACCTATGGCAGTTGCATATTGCTTTAAACCTTTTTCTGGTTAAAGATTTGAAGAGGCTGATTGAGACAGTGCTGGACAGCTTGAGAACTGACTGCAAGTAATTCCAGATTGCCGGGAGGGCGTAGGAGATAACACTCCTGCCTAGGGACGTGCGTGTCCTAGGCATGTCTAGGAGGATAAAGTCAGCCTTCCTTAAGGAATAGGTACAATGGGAGATGTGTATGAGGGAGGAAATATATCCTGGGAGCTTGTTGAAGAGGATTTTGAGCGTCCATGTTCCGAAATGAATCAATCGCTTAGTTGCAAGGGACGCCCAGCCAATGGTTGAGTATAAATCACAGTGGTGCGTTCTGATTGGAGCCTTGGTGACAAACCATAGAGCATGGTGGTACAAGACATCCAATTTATGCAGGTTGGCAGCTGATGTGCAGTTGTAGATTATATCACCATAATCAAGGAGTGGGAGAAATGTGGCCTGAAAGAGCATAATCTGATCCCGGGGGGGGGGGGATAGAGACCTGTTCCTGTAACAGAATCCTAATCTGGTTTTTAGTTTGCTGGTATGCTGTATGACGTACTCAAGCATGCCTGCTCGACTGACACATGGTACCCAGTCCAGTGGCATTCCTATAAAGGAACCAAACAAGCAGTCACTCTCCCTGTAACACTGCAGAGGAGAATTGCAGACCGGACAGACTTTGTAGGTATTTTTTTACAAGTTATATATGTGAATTGCAACTGCAAGAGAAATGCTTTGTGAAAAGGCAGTTTAGCTGAAAAAATATTTATTTTATTTATTTATTGAACATATCGGAATTAAAACCTTTGTGTCAGGGCCTCATTTAAAAAGGCTCCATGTCAGAGTGAATACATTAATACAACCATAGATACATAACACAATAATACAGAGTGAGAACAATAATACATTCATAGATATTCAACGCAGTAATAGTGCAACTAGCGGTTTTTGCTTGTTTGTTTTCACATAGAGTTAACTGGTAAACGTTTTAAACAGAGGCATGCAGTAACATTGTTGCTGAAACTGACATTTAAAGTAAGCAATATTAACAGAGGAAACTGCAAGAAAATGAACATGTTTTAAAAAGAAATGTGTATGTGAAACTAAACATGTACATTTTATTGTAGAAAGTATGACACGTTTTAAGCTGTGACTTTCCAAAATAAGCAGGTACAATAGTTACCTGCAGCTATAAGGTATTTGTTCAATTAATGCCCATTTCCTTATTCTCAACAAATTGTTATTAAAACTTTTTTTTTTATTTAAAAACTGCTACAAAGATTGTGGTTTCTGCCTTTCACTTAGAAGTCTAGTCCAAAGGCTCCCACCTGAAGCAACTGCACCTGTTTCACACTGCGGCTGTTTCTTTAGGGTAAATCTATAACATAGTATAGGACTAAATATACATTTAGATTTTTTGCTCATGTAAGTCTAGTAATAGCTTTCTTGAAGAAACTGATGTAAAGACAGTTTAAAGAAAATTAAAAGTGCACTGTGACAGGTATGCCTAGGTTTCAATATTTGTTTTTTTTGTATCAGAACTATATATATATATATATATGTATATGACAAAGAACCTCTGTGCCCAAACACTGAGGCAAGGGTTACCCCAAAGGGCATTTGGCTTGGAAGCCAAGTTTCAAGAAAATACAAAATCACACATGCCCCCACAATGCAAAGCATCATGGGCTGCATATGCAAATCACCACAGAATGTTATGCTGGTCCAACTTTAAGCAGAATTGCATGGTGCCAAAAGGCCTCTCACACAGTTTGCAAAGGGTGCTAACAGAAGACATAGACACGTGTTTCTTTGTCTTTTAAATAGTTTTTTATTTTAATGGGTTCACCACAATATATCCAAGGCACACTGCCTTAAGGATAGCTGGTCCATTCCACTGCGGTGTCAAACAGACGAGGCATACTGATGAGTCCTGGTAGGACTCTTTGCAAACTGTGTGAGAGGCCTTTTGGCACCATGCAATTCTGCTTAAAGTTGGACCAGCATAACATTCTGTGGTGATTTGCATATGCAGCCCATGATGCTTTGCATTGTGGGAGCATGTGTGATTTTTTATATATATAAATATACATACAGTATGTGTATATACAGATGGCCGAGTGACACAGAGGGCTGAGGTGCTTTGTGCCTTACCTCCTGCTGTGCTGGTGACCTGGGTTTGGGAATGAGCTTGGGTTGCTGGGGATTGGTTGGGGAGGGAGAGGACTGCTCTCCTCTCCTGAGGTGAAGAGGATCAGCGTCTCAGACCTTGGCTGCCGCAGATGGAGTCCTGTTCGACAATGCAGTGTCCGAGCACCAATGTAGGCAGGGGGCCGTGATTCTGTGACGTGTGCAGGCACGCTTATGTGTCGCTGCGGCCATGGTGTCAGGAGAAGAGAACCCGGAAAAGGAGGGGATCCAGGCTCCATGACGTCCTACCCACTCTGTCCTCATCTGTGCCACCACCCCAAACTGCTGACCCACTACTGCATAATGCTCCAGGTGGGGGGGGAGGATGACCCTCCCCTTTCTGGCTCTGCCACTGGGGGCAAGCCGTGGGGGTTCTGGGTCGGATGAGTTCCAGAGGAGGTGGTGGCTGGTCAGGAGGGGTGGGGACAGGACTGTGAAGCCTTGCTTGAAACCCCAAGGGAAAAAAAGTAATATGAAAAAAAAATTGTATATATACAATAATTTGCTAAAACTGTATTGCAGATTTTGTAATTTTCATATGGATATATATTTTTTGTAAAGGGGCCCTGATGAAGTCAGTTGGTCCTCGCAAGATGTTCATCAGCATATACAGTGCTTACCATGACATTTTTTTCATATTCTGTTTATTACTTTTTCTTGGTTTTTCTTCTCAGTTTCCTCCTTATGATCCGGGACTGCAGAATATGTTCACGCATGCCCGTGGAGGCGAGCATGTGCCCCGTGACTCCAGAAATGGCCCCATCTCTCCCCCGGCTTAGCGCCAGCTCTCCTCTTGGGCTTGGCGCCACCTTCAAGCCTCCACTTGGTGGCAGCCAAGACCCTGGGAGACTCCAAATCCTCCCTGAGAGAGGAGAGCTGGCTGATGGCAGCTCAGTCCCACTCCTCGCCCTCCTCCCGCCGTCCAACCCTCAGCAACCTGAGCTCATTCCTGAACTCGAGTTGCCAGCATGGTGCGAGGTGTGGCATCCAGCGCCTCAACCCTCAGCACCACCGGGTCGGCTACAGTGAAATTTAATAAACTGATTTTGAATAATGCTTGGTGAGTGAACTATTATTCCAGCACTCCTTTTGCTTGTACTTCCTATGGTTGAAACAGGCTCCTAACAGTTTTCCATTATCATTTAAGAGTCTCGGGACCAGACTGCCTGTTTCCTCCATGTATACATATCCAAGCATAATTCAGATACACACACTATACATCTGTTGTAAACCTCACATAAGATACAACATCCCCACCCCAACAATGTGCAAGGCAGAACACAGACAGTTGCATATACTGTCACAATCTGTTTAATAAACCACATTCCAGTACAGCAGACTGGTATTAGTTGCGACATATGAGGCTTGGCATTGTCAAGAATACTGACCAAAAAAACACTATAACAGGTAGCACAGTGTACAGTGATGTACCTGGCATGATAATTAGATACAAGTGCACTAAAAAATCTATTGAAACTACAAATCCACTCCCAGAGACATTAATGCCTACACGTGACAGGATATGGCCTGTACACCATCCGAGCAAGTCCCCAAAACCCACGGGATTCCATAAAATTAGTACAATACATATTCAGCAATATCAGTAAACCCCAAACAGAATATTCCCAAAAAACACACCAATGAGTGGCACGTGGCAAAGAATGTACTTGAACACATAAGTCAGCACAATAGCATGTGAAATGCATTGTGTCTTTTGGATGAGATGTTAAACCAAGGTCCCATTTGACTGTTCTGTTGGTAGTGCAGGTGGATGTTAAAGATCCCATGGCACTTCTCAAAAAGAGTAGGGGAATTGTTTATTGAAAAAAAAGCAATGATTAATGATACAAAACCAGGTTAACTAAAACATACAAACCAAGTGACAAAAAAGGAAATATTAGGATAATGAAAACCAAAGCAAAACACACTATACCACAACTAACCCAGGAACAAATCAAATAAGGGGGGAAGGGGCTCCAATAAAAAAGAAAAATAAGGTAAAAGAACTAACACGAAAAGCTGAATTCATGGTATCCCATCACGAAATACTCTGAGAATTGCGTGGCTGTGCAAATAGTCATCAGAAAAGAGCCTACTGGCAGTGTTCCCAATGGCAGATCCACGTCGTTGGCGTAAAATGAGATCCTTCTGCCACACACTGTCAGCAAAGGTTAGATTCCACCATCTGTAAAAGGGTGGGGTGATCCAACGCCTGTTGTTGCAAAACATATTTACAACAAACCCTCCAAATCATAACCTTTAGGCAGGAAATAATCAAGAGCAGTATGGAAGGATCATGCACTGAGGTATGGCCTGCTAATGAGCCATAAATCAGTGTATCACAAGAAAGATAACTCCAAAAAGGACCCACCCAAGCAGTACCCAAAAATGACCAAAAGTGTAAAATGAAAGGACAAACAAAAAATAGATAGCGGATAGTTTCCACTGCCGTCTGGCAACTGTCGCTCAGGCATAGTCGTTCCGTAATACTCTTATGCTTGTTAGTGCCTTTAACATTCAATCGGCCATGGCAACACAGCCAGGCCACATCCCAATACTGGGGTGGGAAAAACTTATCATTCAAGTATGTTAAAGCTGTGTGATTGAGGGGCTGTGATATTCTTGGAATAACAGGCACTTCCTTCAAAATCAACACTTTATAAAAGGCCTTCCTATGTTGGGTGAATATGACATCCCATGATAACCAATGACATTTAATAAATGTTAGTAAAGGTGTCAAAAAGCCTGGAAAAAGTGTCTTTGAACTATGGTTTGGGTTTTTCCCATTCCAAAACAAGGGATGTCATCCACTGTTGCACCCACCCTTTCCAGGGGGGTGAAGTGCCCATTAACCAAGAAAAAATGTTATACTGGAAAAAATACTATGAAAGAAAACCACCAGATTCACCATATTTATCCCTCCTTTGTCTTAATGGAGATAGAGTACATCCTGTTTAATCAGGTTAAGCCTATTCCCCCCGGACCATCATAAAAAACAAGCTATATAATCTAGTTTCCAACTCCACCGGGAGCGGAAATATGGTGCTGACATATAAGAAAGTGGGGATCAAAAACATTTTGATCACCCCAACCCTCTTCTTCTTGGACAGCTGCCAGGATTTCCAAAGAGTGACATGGGCCACCCCTGTATCTAAAGCCTTGTCCAACTGAATGTGAGCAAATTTGAACTACTAAAATATATACCTAGAATTTTCACTGGTTCTAAACTGACGGGTATGGTCAGTCTATCTTGTGCTGCCATTTTGGGTGGGGTTAAGCAACGGATGGTTCTGACACCATATGGCGCTACTGGTAAGAATGGGTTAAAGGAGTAGTCCACCCAGAATTTGCAAAAAACATATGTTATGCAGAGTGTTTCCATATGAATGCTAAGTCCTAGTGTGTCCTTCCCTCTGTTTGCAATTAGGAGTTTTTCCTAAATTAGCCTTCTAGCTGTATGGTAGTTTTACGACCCCTGGAGCTCTCCATCACAAATAGGTTTATTGGCTTTCTTTCTCCTATGATGCACGCTGTCTCATGTGACAATGATGTAGCCATGCCCTTAGATTTGGCATGTGTAGTGCTTTAAAATGAGGTTAAAATCACTTCACAACAGCAGAGCTTTGTAACTTTTCTTATCCAGGGAGCACAAATGGCATCAGTTACAGTTTAAGCAGATACCTGAGTGCAAGCTAACTGGGGTTTCTGTAAGACAACAGTTACTAAATATCTCCAATTCACTATTTTTGTCTTCTATGTGCATCAGGTCTAGCTAGCAGGAGTGTTTTAATTTTAAAACTTTTAATTTTATCAAACTATAAACAACCATATAAGCACAGAAACTGCCCAGATCATCAGTGCTATAATTAAGACTCTAGTTGTTTTCTTACAGAAACCCCACTCAGTTAGATGGAAATTTCAAGCCTCCCCCCACAAAACATGGCAGGTAGTAAGGTAAACATTGAGGTACAGAGCTCAACACAGGGTAGGACAGGGGTAAATGGAAAAATAGACAAGGACAATAAGAGCAGGGATGGGGGAAAAAAGGATAAAGCCACATTAAATGGAGGGCAATGAGTACCAATGCCCGTAGTCTGGGAAACAAGCTTTCTGAGCTAGTAGCCCTGATGGAAGATGAACAATTGGATATTGTGGCAGTCACGGAAACATGGTACACCGAGAACCATGACTGGGATGTCAACATACCAGGGTACACAATCTACAGAAGGGACAGGGAAGGTAAAAGAGAAGGTGGAGTAGCTCTATACATAAGGGAAGGGATCAAAGCTACAGAACTAAAAAGTAAAGGGGGAGGACAAGAGGCACTCTGGGTCACCTTGGAGACAGGGAATGGCATCACAGTCTGCACAGGGGTTGTATACAGACCCCTGTCTCAAGGAGAGGAAATGGACAACAAAATGATAGAGGACGTTCTCAAAATGGCTGAAAAAGGGGAGATACTGTTGATGGGGGACCTGAATATGCCAGATGTTAACTGGATAACATGTACTGCAGCCACATCTAAGAGAAGGATCATTCTCGATGCCCTGCAGGGGGCAGGCCTTAGACAGTTAGTGTTGGAACCCACTCGGGAGGGAGCAATACTAGACCTGGTACTCTCAAATGGAGAGAGGATCACAAATTTAGAAGTCAGTAGACATCTGGGAACAAGCGACCACTGCACAGTGTGCTTCACAATGAGCACAACCATGGAGATAAAGCCATACAAAAACAAGGATTCTGGACTTTAGAAGGGCTGACTTTGGCAAAATGGGTGAATACCTGAAAAATGTACTAGCAAATGACCAAAAAGGAGGGGTGGAAGAACAATGGAGAAAAATCAAAACTGCCATCATAGAAGCAACAAGCCTTTGTGTGAAACAAAGAAAACAAAGCGGAGTAAAAAAACACTATGGTTCTCAAAAGAAGTGGCAGGGAAGGTTAAGGAGAAAAAGGCCGCATTCAGAAAGTATAAGGAATCACAGAAGGCGCACGACAGGGAACTGTATCAATTAAAGCAGAAAGAAGTGGGGAAGACAGTCAGACTAGCAAAGGCCCAAACCGAGGAAAAAAATAGCCAACTCAGTCAAGAAGGGGGATAAAACCTTTTATAGGTACATTAGGGAGGATAGAAAGGTTAAGGGAAGGATAGTGAAGATTAATAAAGGAGAGGAGAGGTGGGCAGCGGGAGACAGTGAAAAGGCAGAGATACTGAATGAATACTTTTGCTCAGTATTCACAAAAGAAGATGAGGAGGAGTTACCTAAACCAGACAATAGAAGCACTCTGGGTAGGGGGGTTGACACCAGTCCATTCACAGAAGAAAGAGTCCTGAAAGAACTCCTAAAACTCAAGGTGGACAAAGCAGTGGGGCCTGATGGGATTCACCCCAGAATCCTAAAAGAACTAAGGGAGGACCTAGTGACACCACTGACCACGCTTTTAACAGATCTTGGCAGGATGGGGCGGTACCTGAGGACTGGAGGAGGGCAGATGTGATTCCCCTTCACAAAAGTGGGAGCAAGGCAGAAGCAGGAAACTACAGACCTGTAAGTTTGACCTCAGTGGTAGGGAAAATGATGGAATCACTTCTGAAAGAAAGAATTGTTGAGTGCCTAGAGGCCAGCGGGGCACAGGACCCAAAGCAGCATGGATTTACAGCAGGAAGGTCATGTCAGATGAATCTAATTGATTTCTTTGACTGGGTGACCAAAGTAATAGACCAGGGAGGGGCTGTGGATATGGCCTACCTAGACTTTAGCAAGGCATTTGACACAGTCCCGCACAGAAGATTAATAATCAAGTTAGCCAGCCTGGGAGTGGGTACCAGGGTGGTAGCCTGGGTAGCAAACTGGCTGCACAACAGGACACAGAAGGTAATAGTGAATGGAACACATTCAGAAAGGGGAGTTACTAGTGGAGTACCTCAGGGCTCAGTACTGGGTCCAGTCCTCTTTAACATCTTTATAGGTGACATTGCAGAGGGTCTGGAGGGAAAGGTATGCCTCTTTGCAGATGACACAAAGATCTGTAACAGAGTTGATACACAAGGGTGGTGGAAAAGATGAGAAGGGACTTGGCAAGGTTGGAGGAATGGTCAGACATATGGCAACTTAGATTCAATGCAAAGAAGTGTAAAGTAATGCACCTGGGAAACAAAAACCCAGGAGAAGAATACACAATAGCAGGGGAGGTACTAACAACGACAAAAATGGAAAGGGACCTGGGGGTAGTCATATCAGATGATCTAAAGGTGGGTAAGCAATGTGAAAAGTCGGTAAAGAGAGCCAGGGGGGATACTGGGATGCATAGGAAGGGGCATCACAAGTAGAAAAAGGGAAGTGGTTATCCTTCTGTACAGACAGTTGGTGAGACCCCATCTGGAGTACTGTGTGCAGTTTTGGAAACCTCATCTACGCAAGGACATAGACAGGATGGAAGCAGTCCAGAGGAGGGCAACTAGAATGGTGCAGGGTCTGCAGCAGAAACCATATGAAGAGAGACTGAGAGAGCTTAATATGTATACTCTTGATGAAAGGAGGGAAAGGGGGGACATGATAGAAATGTTCAAGTACCTCAAGGGAATCAACAAAGTCCAGGAGGGTAGCATCCTTCTGAAAAAGAGATGTGTAAGAACAAGGGGGCACAATTTAAAGATAGAGGGGGGATGGCTCAGGGGTAATGTGAGGAATTTTTTTCACGGAGAGAGTGGTGGATACATGGAACAGCCTTCCTGAGGAGGTCGTTGGGTCTAAAACAGTGGGGGAATTCAAACATGCATGGGGCAGACACAAGGCAATTATAGTGGGGGGTTGCAGAAAGTAGGCTGTTGGTTAACTAGAATCTGCAGCTTATTCAGTAGGTAGGGAAATGGGCAGACTGGTGGGGCCAACTGGTCCTTCTCTGCCGTCAAAGTCTATGTTTCTATGTCAGATATTTGCTAAATTGTAATGCAGGTATCAGCATTCTATTAACAGTTGGTGCTGATTTTTCTCTGTGACAAGATGTTCATATTTTTTATTTTATTTATTTTTTTACAAATGAAGTATATAGTATGAAGCTGCAGCCTAGAGACTGCAAAATACTTTGAAGTCAGCTTTTCTCCTGCTTGTGGTATGGCATGAAGGCAATAGGATGACAGTGACTATTTCAGCTACACATTTGATTCCGTTTTACAATGGTTCACTGCACTATACATTTAGTGTATCACACTTTTTCAAATAATAAAACAAATATTCTCCAAGCTAAAAAACTCACACATACATATTTTTGTACTTTATTAAAAAGACACTTCATATTTGTAACCAAAAAATAAATAAATAAAAGTGATGTCACAGAGCAAAGTCAGCCCTAACTCCCAGTTCCTTCTAGCAGAATGATGGTACCTACATTTATGGTTTAGCAAATACTTGAGAGGGGAGTAGGTGTTCTGTAAGAAAACAGCTACAGTCTTTACTAATTATAGCATTGGTGATCTGGGGCAATTTCTGTGCTTTTTATTGTTGTGTGTAGTTTGATGAAATAACATTTTAAAATGAAAACACTTACTGCTGCTAGCTAGACCTGACACACACCAAAAACACAAATGAATTAGAGCTATTTAGCAGCTGTTTTCTTACAGAAACCCCAGTTAGCTTGCTCTCAGGTATCTGCTAAACTGTAACTGATGCCATTTGTGCTTCCTGTATAAGAACAGTTACAAAGCTCTGCTGTTGTGAACTAATTTTAAAGCAGTGCACATGCTAAATCTAAGGGCATGGCTACATCACTGTCACATGAGCCAGGGTGCATCTTGGGAGAAAAAAGCTAATAAACCAATTTGTGATGGAGATCCCCAGGGGTCGTAAAACTACCATACAGCTAGCAGGCTAATTTAGGAAAAACTCCTAATAGCAGATAGAGGGAAGGACACACTAGGACTTAACATGCCTATCAAAACACTCTGCATAACATATATTTTTTGCAAATACTTGGTCACGATTCACAGGCTTGCGAATTGTGCAGCTCCTTCTCAGCTTCGGTCTTGGAGGACCGCACTGCTCGACTTCTTCTTGGGCACCCTGAAAAACGGTATCCACCGGTCAAGCTGAAGGAGGCCCATTAGGCGGTGTCCACGGCGGCGGGCTCCGCGGAACAGTTGGAGCAGATGATCGCCCTCGAGGAGGCCGCTTCTTCTTCCTCCTTGGCTGTGGCATTTATCCCGCTCTCTTTGGGCTCCTCCTACTCAGCTTCATTTTAAGGAGCTTTGCCAATCCCTTTCCGCCAAGGGAGAAGGGCCATCAGGACATTCCAGTCGGTCCAAGAAGAAGGACTCAAAAGGTAAGTCCCACTGTCGACGTTCATGGGAGCGGGGGAGAGATCCCTTTCACCGGACCGTCGACTTTCAACTTCGGTCGAGGTTGCGGCTAAGGCTGCTGGCTTCATGGTGTCCCCGTCAGGTCAGCAGGCGAGACAACCATCGAAGCGGTCAAGATTTTTCTCAACCCGTCGGACAGTTTGTCGACTGGTGATGCCGACAACCCTACTTCACCAGTTCCCCTGGTGATTACCGAGGACTTGCCTGTGCCTCCTGTGCTGGAGTCCCCGGTTAAGGTCCCTGAACCGAAGGAAGGGTGGGTTCCCCCCGTTCCCTCTCTGACCCACCCTCGGAAACCCCAAAGGTCTCAGTCTCAGTCCTCTTCCGGGTCCAGCCAGTCCCGCCGACGTCGGCAGTCTTGGTCTCGGCACCGTGGAAAGCGGCATTGCCACTCATCTTCATCGTCCTCTTTGGAGGATAGGCTCTGGCTCAAGCTGCATTGGTGCTACGAGGATTTAATGTGGCAGCAGCTCTTATTGTCTGGGAATAAGCTGACTCTGTCGCCTTCTCCGGCCATTAAGTGGCTGTCACTGGAGTGGCCGAAACAATCCCTTGTAGTGGTCGGGGAGCCAACTCCGGAACTGGTTGTTTGGCCAAAGCTGGCTGCTCCGCCCATTGTGGTGGAACCCCGCCTCCACAACCGAAAACTGGGGCCCTGACCAAAGATTCTTGGTTGGGTCAGGACTTGCCACACAGGTTGTCGGTCACCCTCACTCCTGATCGACCTCGGCAGGTGAAGGGTAACTCAGGCACTCGGCAGCTGTTTGCAGACTCCTCAGAGTCTTATGATGACTCCTCCCTGTTCTCCAGGCTGCTTGACCTGGAGTCTGCGGGGGTTCAGTCGGTGGACGAGAGCCCATCCTCATTTTTAGGTTTGCTTCGGCTCATCTCAGAGTCCACCAGGATGCAGCTCGAACCCGTTTGGAAACGGGCCAGATATCCCCTCATGGAGATACTGGACCAAGGGGATTCCTCTACGGAGGCCTTTCCTGTGGCCGAAGCCATTGTTGGCCCGGCTCTGAAGTTGTGGCAGTGGCCAGCATCTTGTCCCGCACCTTCGGCCAGGATGGCCCAAAAGGACGCAATCCCTACCTGCTTACTCTCTGGTTTCTCGGAGCACCCCTCTGCAGAGGGGGTTAGTGACCGACAGTGTTTTCTGGCGCTCCGGGAATGCTCGGGACGTGGACAAACCACCCAATAAGGAATCCAAGAAGCTGGATTATGCAGGGCGGAAGGTTTACGCTGCTTCTTCCCTAGGCCTTCGTCAGGCTAGCTCAGCACTTCCGATGGCACATTTCTCACACGCCCTCATGGGCTCCCTGGATGAGGTGATTCCTCATCTCTTGGCTGACCTTCAGATGATGGTCAAGCAGGTGCGGGATCAGGGAAGGGCGGTGGCAAGACAATGGCTCCAAACTTCATTGGACATTGGTGATTCTTGTGCCCAATCAGTAGCAGCCACAATGGCCATGTGCCGCAGAGCTTGGCTGCAGATCTTCACCTTCACGGCGGACACCCAGCACAAGCTGGCAGACGTTCCCTTCCTGGGCACTGACTTGTTTGGGCCGGGGGTGGAAGGCCATCTTCAGAGGATCAAGAAGTCTAAAGCCACCTTGGACTCAGTCACGTCTGCCCAGAAGGACAAAGGCCGCCAGCAGCAGCAGCATAAGCCCTTTCGCCCTTCCGCCCCTGAGGCATGTCCGGCCCAGCAGCACCAGCACCAGGGCCAGCAGGCATACACTTGATGCCCTAAGACCAAGTCTGCTGCTTCCTCCAGTAGGAAGCCTGGAGGCAAGGGTCCAAGAGGTCCCTCAGTGGGCCCTTCCTCCAAGCCTGCCCAGTGACAGGTTCAGGGGTGTCGCTTCCAACCTTGTCACTCCTTCCTGGGTTCCCCCCGTGGGGGGACAGCTCCGCCACTTCCTTTCCGCCTGGTCTGCTATCACCATGGACCGCTGGGTGCTAGAAGTGGTGGGCAGGGTCTGCCTCTGGAATTTGAGTAGTTCCCTCCCTATCGAGCCATCACCCCACGGGGGGCAATGGGGTCTGCAGCCTCTCTGTCGGCTAGTCGAGCCAACATTGCCTTGCTCCTCCAGAAGGAGGTGATCAGTGAGGTGGCGGATCCTCCTCCAGACCCAGGGCTTGTGTCCAGGTACTTCCTGGTCCCAAAATGGATGGGGAGCTGGTGCTCCATTCTCAATCTACATGACCGGAACAAGTTCCTAAGGCAGCGCACCTTCAGGATGGTCACTCTGGCTCAGATCATTCCATCCTTGGAACTAGGCATGTGGTTTTGTTCTCTGGACCTTCAGGATGCATTCTTTCACATCCCAATCCGTCAGTCTCATTAGTGATTCCTCCGCTTTTGAGCAGAGGGATCTCTTTACGAGTTCTGGGCCATGCCCTTCGGCCTCTCTCCAGCTCCCAGGGTCTTCACCAAATGCATGGCAGTGGTGACAGCATTCATGCGGCACTGAGGGGTCTGGGTGTACCCTTACCTGGACGACTGGCTGATCGCAGCCCCCTCCAGGTTGGAGGTGGAGCGGTCCAGGGATCTGGCCCTCCAGGTCTGCTCTCAGATTAGCATCCTCATCAAAGAGGCCAAGTCAGAACTCGTGCTATCGCAGGTGATTCATAGACATAGAAACATAGAAGTTGACGGCAGATAAGGACCGCAAGGCCCATCCAGTCTGCTAATTTCTCTTTCTACCTTATAAATGTGCCATCGGCCTTTGCTCTGTCAGTGGCTTATCTATTCATACTCATTTGTATTGCTCCCTTATGCCTATCCCATGCCTGTTTGAAGCCCTGCACTGTATTCACAGCCACCACTTCTTGAGGTAGGCCATTCCATGCATCCACCACCCTTTTCTGTGAAAAATAATTTCCTCACATTCTCCCTTAAACGGCCCCCCTCTAATCTCATGCTGTGTCCTCTTGTTCTGCTATTTTCTTATATTTAAGCATGTTAGACTCTTTCACCTTGTTAATGCCCCTAGTGTTTGAATGCCTCGATCATATCACCTCTCTTCCTCCTTTGCTCAAGGGTATACATATTGAGCTCTGTTAATCTGTCCTCATATGTCTTCTGATGCAGTCCCTGCACCATTTTGGTTGCCTTCTCTGGACTGCCTCAATTTGGTTAATGTCCTTGTGAAGGTGTGGCCTCCAATACTGCACGCAGTACTCCAGATGGGGCCTAACCAGTGTCTTGTAAAGAGGGATTATTACCTCCATCTTACGACTTGTGATACCCCTACTAATACACCCTAACACCCCTCTAGCCTTACCTACTGCTTTAGAGGTCTGCTTGGATCATTTCAGGCCATCAGTGATGATGATGCCCAAGTTTCTTTCTTCCTTTGTGACTGCTAGCAACTCCCCTCCCAGCCTATAGGTGGCTTCAGGGTTTCTCTTCTCTATGTGCATGATCTTGCACTTCTTTGCATTAAATTCCAGTTGCCACTCTTCTGACCATTTTGCTAGTTTACCCAGATCTCTTCTCATTCTGCCCACCCCATCTGGATCATCTACTCTGTTGCTGATCTTGGTGTCATCTGCAAACAGACAAGCCTTACCCTCTAGTCCATCTGCAAGGTCACTGATGAAGATGTTGAAGAGGACTGGCCCCAGGACTGATCCCTGAGGTACCCCACTTGTGACTTGCATCTCTTCTGACTGTATACCATTTACCACCACTCTCTGTTTTCTGCCTGTCAACCAGTTTGCCACCCAGTTAACCAACTTCTGACCCACCTCGAGCCTACCCAGCTTATTTATCAATCTTCTGTGGAACAGTGTCAGAAGCTTTGCTGAAGTCAAGGTAGGCGACATCAACTGCCCCCCTTGGTCCACCACTCTGGTTACCCAGTCAAAGAAATCTGAGATTAGTTTGACAGGACCTTCCTTTTGTAAACCCATGCTGTCTTGGATCCTGTGCCCCTATGGATTCCAGGTGTTGCACTATCCTTTCCTTAAGGAGTGCCTCCATAATCTTGCCCACTACTGAGGTAAGACTGACCGGTCTGTAGTTCCCTGCCCTCCCTGCTACCACTCTTGTGAGCCGGGATCACATGAGCCCTTCTCCAGTCCTGGGACCTCTCATGTGCTCAGAGACTCACTAAACAGTTCTGCTAATGGCTCTGCTAGTTCCACCCTTAGCTCCTTAAGTACCCTGGGATGTATGCCATCAGGTCCCATTGCCTTATCCACCCTGAGGCTTAGCAAGCTCTTGTAGGACCCTTTCTTTTGTGAAGGGAGTAGTGTCTCACCTCCCTCCCTCTGTGTCCATGGTGCTGAGTGGGCCCTGCCCTACCTTCTCTTCAGTAAATACTAGAAGGGGACAGGATCAGATCTACAGTACAGTAGCTTCTTGTTTTACATTGTTTTCATGGATTCTACTTGTAGAATGTTTATTTTCTTTCTTACTACTAAGGGGCTAGCAGGGGTATTGTTTGGGGCTGTTGGAATTTTGAAACCTGTTTTGGTAGCTAAAAGTGGGCTCATTTGTTTGGTTTACGGTGTGGCAGGCTGCATTTAGAGACCTATTTCTTCTCTTTTAAACATAATTGGTGTAATTTAACTGGTCTGTTTCTTTGAATTGGAGACCTATATCTTATAATTCCAAACCTATTTTGATGTATTGTTGGTGAAGCTGTTTGAATTGGTGTCCTGTTTCTTTGGGTAGCAAACCCATGTTGGGGCTTTGAGTAGAATTGATTCATTGTTGCTGGCTTCACTAGCTGCAAAGTTTTGAGTGGGGGAAGGGTGCTAATTTGTCTGGCCAGGTCTCACTCAGCAGGGAGGCAGAGCTGAATCAGGTGTGGAGTCAGTGCTTTGGCTTCTCAGAAGGAACTAGAAGGGGGACAGGATCAGATCTACAGTACAGTAGCTTCTTGTTTTACATTGTTTTTCATGGATTCTACTTGGTAGAATGTTTATTTTCTTTCTTACTACTAAGGGCTAGCAGGGTATTGTTTGGGGCTGTTGGAATTTTGAAACCTGTTTTGGTAGCTAAAAGTGGGCTCATTTGTTTGGTTTACGTGTGGCAGGCTGCATTTGTAGAGGCCTATTTCTTCTCTTTTAAACATAATTGGTGTAATTTAACTGGTCTGTTTCTTTGAATTGGAGACCTATATCTTATAATTCCAAACCTGTTTTGATGTATTGTTGGTGAAGCTGTTTGAATTGGTGTCCTGTTTCTTTAGGTAGCAAACCTATGTTGGGGCTTTGAGTAGAATTGATTCATTGTTGCTGGCTTCACTAGCTGCAAAGTTTTGAGTGGGGGAAGGGTGCTAAGTGTCTGACTAGAGGCCTCAGCTACCTGATTGTTTCTGGAAGACTTGGGCTGGTCCCACCCACCCCTGGTCAATTATTCCCTTTATACTAGGGGTTCTGACATCACTTTCTCAAACAGGCAAAGGATTTGCACCTGTCATAACAGAAGCAGACATCCAGGAAAGGAACTGCAGCAAGTGAAGAGGTGACTGTCTCTCAGTGGAAGGAAGTGAATGCAAATCTAGGCGCTTTCATTATTACTACTTCACATAGTTATTGCATTGGGTAAAGGAGGAGTAAGAGTTGAAGAAGGTTGTGCAATGGCTACTTAAAGTATTTTGAGTGTGGATAGAATATAAAAGCAGTTGCTCAACATATCTAAACGTGTGCAACAAAGGAGGTAAGGAAATAAAGAATGTTTTGCACTGATAGAGGGTGAGAGTGGGGACTTGGGGAGTGTTTGGTATCCTGCATCTGGAAGGGTGGGGGGTCGCTGGTGGGCAACAACAGCAATGGGTAGGGTGGTAGGCTGCAACAACTGCGGTGCACCAATCTTTCTAAACATTGCCTGGAGAGTGGGAGGATGTTTAGTGTGCAACCACATAGAAAAACTTAGAAAGGAGATTGAGGGTCTGCAGGAGGAACTAAAACAGGCAAGGCAGATTGGGGGTGGGTTTAGCCCAATACTGGAGGGAGGAAGAAGGGGAGATGATGGAGGGCAATTTAAGCCAACAGTGGTGAGGAGAGGTCAGAAGAAGGAAGCAGAGACAAAGGGCCCAGGCCAGAGAAGAACGATTGCAGGGAAACCAGGTCAGGAGACAAAGTCAAATGGAAGGAGGCAATAGGGACTTGTGAGGGGCGAAGAAGTGGCAAAAGTCATGGAGTGGAAAGGAGAGAACAGGTTACTATGCAGAGAGAGGAGCAGGCATTTGTGAAGGATCTTCAGAAAATAGTTTTGCACTGCTAGAGAGGAAGAAGGTGGAGGAGGAAGTGATGAAATTAGAGGAGTAATTGATAAATGCCTGGACCAAACTGGAGCAGGGAAGTTCTGCTGGGAGAACTGCAACAGGGTAAAAGGGTGTAATAATGTGCAGGAGGAAGAAGAGGAGCTGGAAATGAGGGAGGAAGATGAAAGGAAGCAAGCAGGAGTAAGAGGGTGGAATCTTAGTGCTGGGGACTCAATACTAAGAGGAGTTAGGTGGGGTAGCAAGGGGAGGCATAGTAGCGATTTGGGTGGAGGCCATGCCAGGAATGACAGCGGAAAGGATGGGACAGTCTGTTCTGAAATATGCTAGAAGGGGTAGGGACAAGCCTCATTTAATTATGCATCTTGGGACAAACGACCTGGCTGACAAGACAGTGGATATAGTCCAGAGGAGGTTTGAGGAACTAGCACAATTATGTGAGGAGGCAGGAAGATCAGTAACTTTTTCCGAGATACTTCCAGTGCCAAAGGCAAGCACAACAAGAAATCTGAGAATAGAGGAATTTAACAGATGGCTAAGAACCTGGTGTTGTGCTAAAGGGTATGGGCTGTTGGGGGGTGGGGAGGGACCTGGGAGGACAGTAGTCTCTATGCCAAGGACAGACTACACTTGAGTGAGGAAGGAAAGAAAGTGTTGAAGCAGAGGATGGAAGAATATATAGAAGTTGGGAGTTTAAACTAAGAGTGGGGGTGGCAGTTGGGGAAGAGATATGCAGAGACCACAGGTTGGGAAATCATATGAGCTTACCCCCATAACAGTGACAAAGGACAAATGGCAAGTACTATTGGTGATGCTAGGAAAGGAGGGCAGGATGGGAGGAGGGAGAAGGGTGGAAGGTGGTTACCCTTAATGCTAGGAGCCCTGGGAGGCTGCAGAGTTGCAGGTTCTCATGGCAGAGGAGAGGTGGACATTGCAGCCATCACGAAACATGGGCCACCCAATATAATGACTGGATCTGTCTGTACCAGGGTACAGGTTATTTAGTAGGGACAGGGTGACTGGGAAAGGAGGGGGTGGCAACTATATGTGAAGGAATGACTGAAGTGTGTAAGGGAGGAAGGGAGGAGGTAGTACAGAGTCACTTTGGGTGCAAATCCAGGATTCCAAGAATAGAGTCTTAGAATGGGAGTGGGTACAGGCCACCATCTCAGATGGAGGAGTTAGACAGGAACTAGTGGGACAGATCAGGAGGACCTGCGAGAAGGGTAGTGTGGTGACTGTGGGGACTTCAACATGCCAGGAGTGGACTGGAGCACCCCAACAACCAGGAACAGAAGGGAGCAGGTACTGCTGGATGCCTTCAGGACAGCTTCCTGCTGCAAATACCTTGACCTTGTGCTGGCAAATGGGGACTTTGTGAGAGAACTTACAGTGGAGGAACCGCTGTCAGGGAGTGACCACCACTCAGTATGGCTCACATTGGATATGGGCAAGGAAGGTGGAATCTGGCACAAGAGTGCTGGACTTCAGGAGGGCCGACTTTGGGAGGATGGGGAAGTGGTAAAGGGTACCTGGCCAGAATTCAATCTAGTATGGATACTAACCAGAGATGGGAGCTCATAAAGTTGGGGATAGTGGAGGCAACCAAAACTCTGCTGCAAAGCCCAGAGCAAGAAGGCTAGGCTAAGAAACCGAGCTGGTTGAGCAAGGAGGTCATGGAAAAGGTAAGGAGGAAAAGAGCTGCCTTTAGGAAATACAAGAAAACAGGGAGGGGAGGACAGAGAGTACTTGACAGAATCAAGGAGGTGACAAGGGCAGTAAGGGAGCCAAAGCATCTACGAACTCAGGCTGGCACAAGGCATTAAGAAGGGGAGAAGGGCTTCTTTAAGTACATCAGGAGAAAAGGAGCTGTAAGGACCATATAGTAAGGATTAGAAGGAGGGGGTTGGGTGGAAGCAGGGTATGATAAGGCGAAGCACTAAATGAGTACTTCTGCTCAGTATTTACTAAAGAGAAGGGGGTGACACCCAAGATGGGAGAAATGGCAGACAGGGGAGAGTGATGACAGATGGAAATCATGGAGGGCAGAGTTTGAGAGGGTTTGAAGGCACTGAGGGTGGACAAGGCGCCAGGCCCAGATGGCATCCACCCCAGGGTACTGAAGGAGCTGGCAGAGGTCCTTGTAGGACCTTTGGCAGACCTATTTAATGCCTCACTACATTCGGGTGTGTACCTCAGGACTGGAGGATGCTCATGTGGTGCCCCTCCATAAGAGTGGCTCAAGGATGAACCGAAACTACAGACCAGTGAGCCTCACATCCATCGGTAAGCTAATGGAGACTATCCTGAAGGAGAGGCTGGTGGCCCTCTTAGAGGCCAAAGGACTACAGGACAGCAGACAGCATGGCTTCACGTGCGATCCTGCCAAACCAACCTGGTCGAGTTCTATGACTGGGTAACTAGGCAACTGGACAGGGACATGCAGTGGATGTCCTGTATCTGGACTTCAGTAAGGCATTCGACTCAGTGCCACATGGAAGGCTGGGAAGGAAGTTAGTAGGCACAGGGCAGGTGCAATGCTGGTGAGATGGTAGGAAACTGGCTGCAGGGAAGGCAACAGAGGGTGGTGGTGGGTGGGGAGCTCTCACACCCAAGGGCAGTGACGGGCGGTGTCCCACAGGGCTCAGTGTTGGGACCAGTGTTGTTTGGGATATTCATTGCAGACATATCATGGGACATCAAGAGCAAGATCAGTCTGTTTGCTGATGATACCAAGGTTGGCCTTGGTGGTGGATGACCTAGGGGATGGCAGGGGTTGCAGGATGATCTGGCAAAGCTTGAAACCTGGTCAGACACCTGGCAACTGGCTTTAATGCCAAAAGTGCAAGGTGATGCATTTTGGGATGAAGAACCCAAGGAGGACTTACCAGCTAGGGGTGCAGCTAGCCCAGACAGAGGAGGAGAAGGATCTGGGTGTGCTCATCACAGGGTCAATGAACAACTCGGCACAGTGTAGGGAAGGCAGCTGCAAAGGCCAACAAAATGCTGGGTTGTATTGCAAGGGGATATCCTCGAGGAGGAGGAGGTGATTCTGCCACTGTATAGGTCATTAGTTAGACCACACCTGGAGTACTGCGTGCAGTACTGGCGTCCGTATTCTGAAGAGGGACATTAAGTTACTGGAGGAGTGCAGCGCAGGGTGACAAAGATGATCAAGGGTCTGGGGACTTATCATACGAGAGGGGAGGTTGAAGGAGTTGAACATGTACTCACTGGAGGAGGGAGAGACAGGGGGACATGATTGAAACCTTTAAATACATGAAAGGAATAAACAAGACAGGTACAGAGGGCTGTTCAAAGTAAGGAGGGAGGGCCACAGGGGCCATGATATGAGACTGGAGCGAGGAAGGTTCAGGAGGGAGATGAGGAGACACTTTTTTACAGAGAGGGTGGTGGCTGGGTGGAATGCGTTACCTGCAGAAGTGGTATGCAGTAGAACAGTGGACTGCTTCAAACGAGGATGGGACAGGACAAGGGGGAGGGTTAATGAAGGGGAAGGGTGGAAGGGAGGGGCAGCTGCAGAATAAGGGGTGCTAGCTGCACATTCGAGCAGACTTGATAGACCTCTAGGCCTTTATCTGCTGGCAAATTTCGTATGTTCGTATATATCGTAAATACTGAGCAAAAGTATCTATTTAGGATAGATGCTTTTACAGGGTCCTCCTCCTCACATGCTCCCTTTTCTCCATTAAGCTTAGCAATACCCCCTCTGGACTTTCTCCTTTCACTAATGTATCTATAGAAAGTCTTGTCACCTTCCTTTACTGTTCATGCTAGTGTTTCCTTAGTTTGGGACTTTGCCTGCCTTACTGCCTTCCCTGCTTCCCTTAGGGAAGTTTGGTATGCCTCCCTATCTTCATCCCGCTGTGTTCCCTTATATTTCCTGAAGGCCAGCCTTTTGGCTCTGACCTTTTCTGCTACTGTATTTGAGAACCAAAGTGGTTTTCTTCTTCTTTTGCACTTCTTTTTCTGTCTAAAACAATGGGATGTTGCTTCAAGTATTGCATCCTTAATGCTTGCCCACTTTGCCTGTACCCCCTCATCTGTGTTTCTTTTTGCCAGGGCTAGCTTAACTCTGTTGGCCATTTTATCAAAGTCAGCTCCTCTGAAGTCCCATATTTTTGCGGGGCAGAGCTCGACTCTCTTCGAGCCAGAACCCGGCTCCCAGCGGACAGGGCCGAGGTCCTTTCCTCCTTTGCCTAATCATTTCTGGTTGGGCAATTGTGCCCTGCCCGGGACTTTCTGTGCCTCCTGGGCCTCATGGTGGCCTGCACCAGTGTGGTCCATTGGGCCCGCTGGCATATGCATCCCTTACAATGAGAGCTGGCCCGCCAATGGTCACAGCGTTCCGGTCCTGTGGACCAGCCAGTGGCAGTGACCCAGGAGACGTGGGACAGCTTACAGTAGTGGCTCATTCCAGCTCATCTGCAGAAGGGCATCCCATTTGTCCGCCCTGAGCCGATGGTCACTCTGATGACCGACGCCTCTCTGATGGATTGGGGTGTCCATCTGGGGGAGCTCAGAGCCCATGGCCTCTGGTCCCCTCAGGAGTCTTGATGCCATATCGACCAGCTGGAGCTTCGAGCGGTCCGACTAGCCCTCACCACCTTCGCTTTGTGTGTACGGGGTCAAGTTGTCCAGGTCCAGACGGACAACACTACGACCATGTATTACCTCAACCAACAGGGTGGGACGCACTCCTTGCCCCTGTGCAAGGAAGCTTTCTGCACTTGGTCTGTCGTGATCAGCCAGGAGGCAGATCTCCTAGCCATTCATGTAGCAGGAGCCTTCAACAGTCTGGCAGATGCCCTTAGCCGGATAGGTGCTGCATCTCACGAGTGGTCTCTCCTGCCGGAGGTAGTACAAGATCTGTTCTCCCACTGGGGCACCCCTCAGGTGGACCTGTTCGCCTCCAGGGAAAATGCGAAGCTGAGGCTGTTTCACGCCCGCCCCCTCAGCAGGGCTCGCTGCAGGGGGATGCCTTCTGGAGGCCGTGGACCCTGTGCCTTTTCTACGCCTTCCCTCCATTTCCCTTGATCCTCAAGGTGCTTCTCAAGGTGAAGAGGGACAAGGCACAGGTGATTCTAGTAGCCCCAGACTGGTCCCGCCAGTTCTGGTATCCAGATCTCCTCAGCCTCAGTTCCAGGCTCCCGAGGCAGCTTCCAGCCCGCCCGGACCTGATCTCAGTCAACAAGGGGAAGGTACTCCATCCGGACTTTCAATCCCTGCACCTGACAGCCTGGTTCCTGAGTGGCTAGAGTTCCAGGCCTTGGGTCTTTCCGACGAGGTCCTCAAAGTCGTTGAGGCGTCCCGTATGGAGTCAACCAGAAAATGCTATGCCTTTAAATGGAAGAGATTCTCCATTTGGTGTCAGGACAAGGGGTTGGACCCTTCTTCCTGTTCCTTGGCTAGCATTCTGGACTACCTGTGGTCCCTTTCTCAGCTAGGGCTTCGGTCGATGACCCTTAAGGTGCACCTAGCAGCCATCTCTGCTTATTGGGTGCGGGCCGGCAAGCAGTCGGTGGCGCAGGAGAAGGTGGTCGGGTGCTTTTTCAAAGGCCTTGATCACATATCCCCCCTCCGGTGCGAGAACCTCCACCTCCGTGGGATCTACTGCTGGTATTGGCTAAGCTCATGGGCAAAGCCGTTCGAACCGATGCACAGGTGTGACATCTCTCACCTGTCATGGAAGACCACCTTCTTGGTGGCTATTATGTCAGCCAGAAGGATGGGAGAGCTTCAGGCGCTTTCCATCAAGTTTCCTTATCTGGTCTTCCATAGGGACAAGGTTGTCCTGTGCACCCACCCAAAATTCCTTCCGAAGGTGGTGTCGGAGTTTCACCTTAACCAGGTGTTGACTGCTAGTGTTCTACCCCAATCACACCTTGGAGGCCGAATATAGGCTCCATACTTTGGACCCTAGAAGAGCACTCTCTTATTATAAGGAGCGGACTGCTGAAGTTCGGGGAGAGGTTTGCCAGCTGTTTGTCACCTACGCTGAAGCCGCACCTGGCAGACCTGCAGCAAAGCAGATGATAGGCAGGTGGGATACCTCCTGCATAGATCTCTGCTATAGGTTGGTGGGCATGGAGCCTCCCAAAGGGATAAGAGCTCATTCTACCCGCCATACTGCTGCTTCGGTGGCTGCTTCTAGGAACGTCCCTATCCAGGAATCTGCAGGGGTGCTGCCTGGAAGTCAGCACACACCTTTATTTCCCATTACCACATTGACCTAGAGTCACGCCGGGATGCTGGTTTTGGGACCTTGGTTTCTCCAGTCCTTATTCCCTAAGTAGGGGGTGCGCACCTTGCCTCCCTCCTCCCGGAGAACTGCTAGGAGTCTGCCAATAAGTGTGGATTGAACAACATATCCACGTCCCTAGAAATACAGGTTACTCACCTGTAACAGGAGCACTAGGAGTGGTATATGTTGTTCATCCACACGACCCTGACCTCCCGGCTTCCAACCGCAGCCTGGCTTCCAGGGCTAGATCTGGCATCATGGGGCAGAGCCAGGGTTTTACCACCGGGTGGGTGGGTGGGAGGAGCCAGCTTGAAGACCTTCGGCAACATTTAAAGTGGCAAGGAACCTGCCAATAAGTGTGGATGAACAACATATACCATTCCTAGAACTCCTGTTACAGGTGAGTAACCTGTATTTATACCACCCATAGCATCCCCTCTTGGGTGGAAATTCCTGCCAGCAGGATCACACAAGGAAGTCATCTGGCAGAGCTGTACCCTACAAAAGCAACCAGTAAATAAGTTGCCCATCAGGTGTTTACTCTGAGTGCCATATTGATGTTCAAAGGTTAAGGAGTGAACTCTGTCATACTGGAGAGTTCTCATACGATCCATCACAGAACAAATATGGGCCATAAGGGTCACCCTCCTATCAGCCTGCTGGGAAAGCAATTTCTAGAGTGTATAACGCAGCTCCAAATATGTCAGGTACAAAGACCTACCCAATGACTTGGTTCAACTCCTTGTCAGGACACCAATGGACTGTTTGGTAAGGTCCCACCAATGCAGTACGTCTGGGGACAAATCAGGACGGACAAACTAGCCCATATCAGAGATCTCAAGCTATCTGGAAATAAAGGGTCTGTCAAAATGGTATTATTCAACCTCCAGCATGGCTTCCCAGGTTGACGCATTAAATCAACTGTTAGTACACAGTTAAGAAAGAAATGATCAGTAAGTCCCACTGGGCACACCAATGCTGGCAAGATAGTACACCTATGGGATGCAAAAATATAGTCAGTTTGAGTGGCCAGTGTTGCTCGATAGTAAATGTATCCACCAATGGGGTGAAGGGCACAATAGGAATCAACCAGGTGGGACTCTCCACAAACAGCCTGCAAACATAAAGAGTTACAGAACAACTTAGATGTCTGAGCACCCCTATCACAGAGGTGTAGTGGGCAGTTGAAATCACCACCAAAGAGAATCATCCTGGAGGAGCACAAATAAGGCTGCAATGTTTTAAATAATGTTACCCTATCAAATTTTGATTGTGGAGCATAAACGACTATCAAACAATATGTCACCTGATCGAATGCACAATCAAGTAAGAGAGCCCAACCTGGTTGCACGTCCACCACTCTTGTTACCTGAGGAGAAATATGATTAAACAAAATGGCTACACCTGAGCATTTTTTAGTGCTGATGAAAAATAAGAAAGGCCAGGTGTCCAAAGATGTTGCATGGTGGCAACATCAGCCAAAGACTGTAATCTCGTGCCCTGCAGGAAAATTAACTCAGTTCCACTATCCTTCAGGAGTTGTAAAAGTACCTTCCTAAGTATGGTATTCAACATGCTGTTGACATTCAGCGTTGCAACTTTCATACTAAGGAAGTTAAGTGGAAAAAGCCATCATTAGACACTCAGAGCTAAGGCAGATCAATATGTTTTTTCTTGAATTTTACTTTCGAACCAGGTGAAGGACCCACTTTCCATTTGCTAGTTGCCATCCACCTGGGGATATCATCATCGGTATCCTGGGATACGTAGAAGCCTAAGGACATCGTGAAAGAGGCATCTGAGTCAATGTCAGCATCAGTGTCTCCCCATGCCTTTGTTGCAGCTAGTGGTCGGAAATGGTTTTGAAGGGGAATTGACTGAAGCATCTTCACCTTAAGATGCATTTGTAGTGGTTTATTCCGGAAAGACCACCTTTTAGATAATTCTATGAAAGGGGTTGGAGGAGGCCTAGATGCATCCTCAGGGGCATCCAAAGGAAGCAATGGCATGTTGCCCTCTGTTAAGGCTGGTGAAGGATGGACGGTGAGTACAGGAGATGCAGGACTGGACTATGACATAAGTGTAAAAATGGCCCCAATCGGGTCCATCAATGGGTGGCCTTTGGAAGTGGTCAAAGGCAGAACATCAGTTGTAGGCAGACACACTAAATGGTCATGATCATAATCAGTGTCAGGTTGGGTGGGAATAGGTTGAGTAACCGTATATTGGCTACCCAAAGATTTGTTGTGGGCTGCCCACGGACAGTTATGGAAAGTATGACCCCCACTTGGCAAAGGTTGCATCTCATCCTGTTCTGGCATTGAGTTGCAATATTTACCATGTTCCAAGCAAAGGCTGCAAAGTCGTTGGTCACAGACATTGCTCAGATGATTAAGGGAGCTACATTTAAAACAAGCCTTTGGTTGACCTGAATAAAAGCAGACAGCACGGCCCAGGAAGAAGCTGTTTGGGAGATGCGTAAGGCCTGCATCCGTAGCACAAAGTTGGACCCTGTACTTCCACCCCAAAGTCCAAATCCCATATTTGTCCAAGATTTTGTTCAGGTGGCCCAGCACCTCACACCATTGCTGCAGCCAATATGTGATGTTCTGCACATCCACCCCTTCATTACGAAATAATGACTGTCACTGTACGTGTAGTAGGCCTAGTAAGAGGAATCACCTGAAACGACAATCACAGTTGGGAATATCATAATAAATTGCACTTAGTCCAGAATTTATCCAAAGAAGAGTGCATCTGAAAGCTGACATCATACCACATCGAGCCCGAGACATAAATAATTACAAAAATGTCGTCTGGCACAAAGCCGAGGGATTCCATTAACAGTCATTCAACCAAAAATGTGCAATCTGGAGGAAGGTCGTCTGGTCCAACGTATTTCAGGTGTACCATGTTTTGCCATGGTGCTGGTGTGGGCTGAGCCACAAAGAGATCTGAAACTCTATTGGGAGCTTCAGGGCGGGGTGTTCGGTGAAACCTGCTGGGCAGTGACATCAGTGACGTGAGATCTCAAGCAATACCTGATCCGCCAGCAAGGCGCCAAGCTGGGGAGGGGGCTGCAAAGATCCTGAATTGGGGTCACAATCAGTTTGAGGTGGAATGAGTGCTAAGGGTACCATTGAGGAAGTCCATGGGTGACCCTGAGAGGAGAATTCAGCTGTGTTCACTCTACATGTCAGCATAAGGGCCGAGTCTGGAATCCAGGAATGACCGTCCGGACCCACAATCCATCTTGCCTTCTGCAGTGCCCTCGTCGGCTCATCTGGGTGGCACAGTGTCCAGCTGCATGGCTAATGAATGTATTGATGCCTTCGGGTGCTGTCCTGATGTAGTTGGCAGAGGCTCCCGGTTCATGGACATTGGTTTTGCTTTTTCTGGTCCCCTGCCAGCGGGCTGGGAGTTGCTTGACTGAAGCGGTAATGTCCCTGTGGTATTCAAGGAAGGTGAGGTTGCTGGGGCAAGTGTATACTGGATGGGAAGAGTCCCCGGTGTAACAGGCACAGGTCCCATGCAGGCCGTACACTCCTGAGTTACAACTGTTTGGGAAACAGGTGAATTGACAATCAGTGGCCCTGTTACAGTTACATCCATGTTGTGAGCACTCTCGGTGATGCCAATTTTCTCAGCCATTTTAGGCAGCTGGTCTGCTTTCTGAGGTACTGGCTGGACTACATGAAGCATTTGGAGACTAGCAGAATGGAATGCTCCCCGCTCAACTCATGAACATACAGCAACTCCCCCAGGGACACCCCCGGAGCAAATGTTTGGAGCAGCTGAGCAGCTAGTGAAGTGTCCCTTTCTACATCAGCTACATACACACAGTGAGGAGAAGTTAAGGGAAAAATAGCAGTTGCATTTACCGGGTTCATGGTGCCAGTAACTTCGTGCAAGACAACTGGGGCAGGCTGTGTTTGGCTAAGCTGTTCCGGACTCAGTGAGTCCCTGCCTTCTGAAAGTAATCCATGTGTGGAGCTTATTGGTTGCCAGGAAGCAGTTGAGCTGGCTGACAGGCGGCCTCCAAATCTGTGCAGTCCAGAACTAGGCAATCCATGTCCATTGGCAGCAGTGCATCCATTGTGTCCATCAGTATGGGGTCATAACCGCGTATGGCAAAACAGCGTGGCTAAAAATGCCACAGTGAAAGAGTGCCAAACAAAAAGAGAGTCAGGCAAAACACCAATCTGTTTTGCGCTGCGCCCATTGAAAAATGGGTCTTTATGTTTCTTACGGGGGCAAGGCCTCCTGCACCCTCCTGCATGGGGGGCCTGGCTCTCTACACACCCCAGAACTTAAATAGCTAACTCCAGGGGGGACCTCGAGGATGGGGAGCAACTCAGGAAGAGGAATTTTTTTTTAAATAACTGTAAAAAGTTGTAGCAGGGGAGACCTGGGGGGGGAGCCAAACCAAGGTCCCAAGTCTCCTGACTGTGCCATGTGCTGGTGCCCTAGACATTTCTCTACAAGAGTGGCTCAACCAGGCACCCAGCACACAGCAACTTGTATACTCTCCCTTTCAGTATGGAGCAACAAGGTAGCAGTATTCCCCTACCGGTATTCTGCCCCTGTCGCTGTAAACCCTTGCGCTCACTATACAGCGCGGTTAATACCATGCTGTCACATGCGTGGTATTGACCCGGTAGGGTGTCCATCATTTTGATTAACTGTTCGCTTTGTGCTCGAATACTGGGCAACAAAATTGGGTCATCAAGGAGATCTCTATTTTACCCCATTGCTGAATTCTGCTCCGTGCAATGCAAGAAGACCTTTGCAGGGGCATTGATCCTTCACTGGTTGGCTCTGTTGATTGCAATGAACAAGCAGGCAACACTAGTGTGGGAGACACCTCCATCGGTGCGGGCAAAGCAGTGCCCTCCAATGGGGCAAACAGGATTGGTAAACCTTCCTCCTCTCTGGCGCCAGGGTCGGCCATCTTTGCTGATGGTCGCAAGGATCCCCCTACTGGTGAGAGTACAGGAATTTCCCCAGTGTCCTGGCCAAATTTCCCCCATTCACTAAAAAATACCATCAACAGCTTAATCTGGTTCAATGTCAGTTGGCATCCATCTATATCCCCCTTCCTGGGGCGAAGCTGAAAATAGGCAGAATTCCCAGTCTACAAAAAAAAAACCTAAAAAAAAAAAAAATGTCTAACATGTGAAAGATGTATTCAGTAACACTATCAAACATGACAGCAGCTACTGAGGTGTACAGAGTGTGACTGTTGCATGGAATGCAGCGTCTAAGAAGACATCCAGAAGCACACAGAGGACTGCACAAGACCCAGGAACATGATAAGTGGTGCAGAACAACCCCACTGCGGCCAGCTACTGTAGCATAGCCCAATGCTGCCAGTGAAGTCGCTGTATGTGTATGTAAAAGTAAGGCAGTATTCATTTATTTATCTAAGAGTTTTACCAGGAAGGCATACTGAGCGGAGAGCCATTCAATTCCAGATGTGTCCTGGGGGAGGGGTAGAAGGGAATAAAACAATACAATAACAATAAGCAGAGGAACTACAATACAAAAGGCATCAGAGCTGAGATCCCAAAAGGTTACATAGTAAATGGGAGATCAGAGTGATAAGTAGGAGATTAGCATTTCAACTCTTACATGAAATTAAGAGCCTTACATACATTTGGCCCATATAATACATTTTGGAGGTGCATAATGAGAGCATCATACAATTGCAGAAGGATGTAAGCAGCTAGATGAGCCCAGCTGTAGAGGACCATGATACTCTGCTGAGGGCAGGGTCCGTGTATGCTACCAACAAGATGTGAGAGTGCAGCAGGGGACCATATTATCATGTACTCAGCTGAGGGCAGAGAGATCTGTGCATGGTTGGTATTTGAGCCGGGGCACCACACATAGTGAGGGAACGTGGTATTGGAGCTAAATTGTTTTTTTAAAAGGGGCATTAAACTCCTTGAGGGAGCTAGGTGTATGAGCAGGTAGAGGAGAAGTGCGCCTTGAGATAGTTGAGATGCTGGGTGTTGTCTAGGTGCCAAATGTCTGCCGGCAATGAGTTCCATAATTTGGGCATACAGAAGGTGAAAGCAGCTTAGCCTTTAGATGTGGACATATGTGGGACATGAAGAAGCCTGGAGTCGGTGTTCCTGAGCATGTATGCGGAGGGGGTGGGCTGGGACTGAGAGGGCAGACTCGAGATAGATGGGGAGGGACTGTGTCCAGAATTTCGCTGTAACCCTGGCACAATGGGCCTGTCTCCATTCCTGTAGTGACGGCAGGTCAAGTGATTTGTAAAGGAGGCAATGATGAGTAGTGGGTGGACAGTCCAGGGCAAAATGGCAGAAGGAATGGAATAGAGGATCTAATCTGGTTAAAGTGGACTTTGGGGCCATGCAGTAGATTACGTCACCATAGTCAAGAATTGGAAGGATCATTTTGTGCATGACAGCTTTGTGGGTGGACAAAGGGAGGCAGGCACGGTTGCGATAAACAGTGCCTAGTTTGGGATGAAGTTTCTTGAGGATTGTATCAATGTAGACAGAAAAATTAAGGCGCTAGTTGAGCCAGACCCTTAGGTCTCTGAAGGAGGTGCAATCTTCCAAGGGGGACCCATCAGTCGTGTGGAAGTTGGGGGTTGCAGATAGTCGGGAGAGTCTTTGTCATGTGCTGAAAGTTAGTGAGACAGTTTTCTTGGGATTTAGAAAATGCTGTTTTGAGTGGAACCAAAACTGAACAGCACTGAAGTCCTCCTGGAGTCTAGTGGCTGCTACCAAGGTGGAGAACCCTGATACATACAGAACAGTGTCATCCGCATACATGTGAATGAATGTGTGTGTGCATGCTGAGGGCAGGTCATTTAAAAAATGGAGAACAGTAATGGGCCAAGGACCAAGCCCTGGGGGACCCCAGAGGTGACAGAGAGTATGTCCCATTCCACAAGAGAATATATCATCATGGGCCATAATACGCCATGACACAGAGTACAATCAAGGAATGACACCACTCCAGAGTAAAGAATGCCTGACCTGCATGATTGGAAGACCAGAGTTACAGAGACATCAAGATTAAATAACAGTATACAAATCTAATATACAGACCCACACAGATGTCCCTGGAATGCACCAGGTTGACTATGATGGTAGTACAACAAAGCAAAAAGGTATTGTGCCAAACTTTCAAATAATACACTGGACAGTGGCACAAGCAGCACCCGACATGGTGCACCTGGTTAAAGAGAGCTGTTCACAACAAATAACACCTTCAGAAACTAGAATAATCACACCCCATTGCATCCTGGACAGAGCTATTCTGCCCAGTATTGCATGGCACATGAGGTGCACACCAAGGGCCAATGCAGGTACAACACATTCATAAAAACAAGGTCACACTAAACATGACACAGTACATTATGCCAGAACCCAAAGCATATAACTGGGAGCTGTACACCCCTGATATATAGATTAAGACTATGCACATTTATTTTTAATTTTTTAACCAGGAAAGGTACATTAAGCTGTGACAGCTTGTTTCCAGGTGTGTCCTGTGGTGGGTTACCTGGACCTATTTTTTATTTACAGGGGAACATTGGCTATGACACTGGGGAAACTACCCTACTCTTCATCAATAAGTGCAAAGGGATCTTTTACTTCCACCTGGACAGGGACCAGTGGTGGGCAGAAGAGACCTGTTTAACATCTCATCTGAAGGATGGCACATCAACAGTGCAGCAACCCCATCATACTGCACTACAAATTCAGTAATGGGTATCACCCTAAAGACCTGATGTGGGGCTAGAACCCCCTCCCTTATGATTTTTCTAGTCCCAGAGGCGAGCTTGCTACCTACTGAGCCACTGACACACATACCACAGTGCTCAAACTTGATTCACAGGATGCAACATAATTAGGAAAAAAGTGGACTACACTGAGCTAAATACCAATGCACATCAAACAAAGTAATACCTGAAGCCATCATCATCAGCATCTTCCAACCTCTCTGGCAAGGCATAGTCAGAAAGTAGGACATTATATGGTTGGTACCTGCTGCCAATACCACCAGCCTATGGACTGGACCTTGGTAATTCTGAAAGATGCAATAGGGAGATGTAATTCATGAGAATTCACACTGTATGGCTTCAGTACAGTCCATCCAGTGGTCCTATAGTCACTTTAGTCATGCTTTCCTAACTTTATTTCAGGTGGCAGTAATGCCAGATCTTGTTCTTCTTTGTGGTATTACAGCTGACATATTGGTCAGGCCACTGTCCTCATGCATAGCACAAACACCAAGCGTAGTGGGAGTCCCTTAAATCCCTGCAATACAGTAGAAGTACACCACAGGTTAGTCAAACTGCATTAGCCATGCAGGCCTAGATTACATCTTCAACATGCACACTCACGGGTTGTGGGTCCATTACTTCCCACAGCCTGCCTTCACCATCATGGTATGCACAATAGTCAATATAGCTGAAGTAAAATAGAAGGGTGCCCTTCTAGCCATGCCACTTTTTTACCTATCGCTGCAGGTACTGTAGTGAAAGTTCTTATCAGTGTTTGATCTCCCATACTCAATATTTAATTGCACAAGGCCAGTCCATGTGCATGTTGTGTTTTGGTCACCATGTGACACGTCATTCATACTGGCAGTGGTGCTGCTCAGTTGTCTTAATAGGATTGTCAGGTTAGAAGATCTCATGATAGAGTGCATGGCCACATCATGACACCACAGTGGTTGTACAGCAATGGTTCTACCATGTGATTGTCACATGGTAAAATATGATGGAGTGCTGTGAATCACTCAGAAACATTGTCAGGATGTGTCCATTGCTACTGATAAATACATTCCTGTACACAGCATTTGCTGAGGCCAGGCAGGAGGGACGTGGACATCATCTGCAGGTCTTGTGATTCAACCTCAGTCTTCAAGGGTTGACAGCAGGCTAGTCCATTCATAGTTTCAGGTTTGGCCCAGACACCATCCATGAATTAAGTTAACAGGTGCATAGACAGCTGTGTGACAAGGTTGAATAGGACCCTGTCCCAGTTGTTATGGAGATTTTGAATGTAGGAATCTATTCTGTTCTTTCTTTTTCTGTTTTTAGTCTGTTTGGTTGCGCAACCAAATTTTCTTGTGAGACCTAGGATTTGATCATCCCGACAGTCTCACAATTCTTTGCCTCTCACTGTCTCTTAGTCTTCCCTTGCTGTTTCTGTCTTTTCCTCCCTTGCATATCTGCTGGTATAAAAATATATGTAAATCATTATGTGTAAATGTAACTGATATTGGGATGCCTTTGTTTAGAAATTATATAGTGTTATTGTTGAAATGTATATAATTATAATTTGAGATGATTGCAAAAAGCTATTGGGAACTCAGAGGGTTAACCTGAGAGCAGTTTTTAAGCCCTTCTTCAGAAGCCATGGAGAAGGGGCCTCAGTTCTGGGATTTTGTGTTCTTGCTGCACCTACCTGAAATTGACAAGAACATTTTAGAAACAAACAGGATGCTTGTTAAGGGGGAGGGGTTGCAAGGACTTATAAGAGAGCTGCAGTGTTTTGGGAGACACACAGAGATTGAAGGAAAACTCAGATGGACCTTCTCTGTTTATTCTACCTTTGTAAATAGTTATTCTAAATAATTTTATTTTTTATGTTACTGCTAATACTAATAAACACTTTTTGCGAATTCTACAACTGCTCCTGGTTTTTCCTATGCTTCCTGACCTGTGCCTCGATGACAAGTTGCAGTGACTGAAACAACAGTTACTGGCAATAAGGTACTGGAAACACTCTCCTAATATGTTACTGGATCATTCCAAAGGGTCACTGGAGATGTGACCAGATTCATCCAATTTTCTGTCTTCAGGGCTGTCACACAGGTCACAGATGTACTCATCTCCCACATTGGAGAGTACATCACCTTTTCTCACTCTGTGGATGAAGTAGAGATGACCAAGGCTGTGCCATGCATGGATTTACACAGTTGCTAGGTGCCATTGACTGCACCTATGTTGCCATAACCTTACTATTGAAAGATATGGAGGCATACAGAAACCATAAGGTGTTCTACAGCATAAATATGTAGGTAGTGGTGGATACCAATAGGATAATCACCAACACTTTTACAAAGTACTTAGGGTCATGCCATTGCTCCTTTATTTCCAACCAGTCCTGGCTGAGGGCACACACGGAATCCATTCTTGGTCATAGGGATGGTAAATAGGTGGGTGGCAGTGTACACAATGTGATGTCATTCATGTTCATGTGCCTTAGCCTCCTGATGGTCAAGTATGTGTGTTCTGTATTCCACAGGTGACAACAGCTGCCCATTGCACCCATACCCTCTGTCACCCTTGCTACCCTCCACTACTGATGCGAAGAAGTGGTACACTGAAGCCCACAGGAGGGCCAGAAGTGTGATGGAACATATTTCTTGCTTCCTAAAAATGAGGCTCTGCTGTGTTAACAGGTCTGGTGGGCACATGACCCGCCATCCTGCTAAGGTATGATGGATGTTCACTGCATGTTGCATCTTGCTTAATCTTGCCATGTGTAGATGAATACCCCTACCTAAGGGTGTACCTGATCCTAAGGTTCTAGATGAAGTGCTGGATGAGGATAATGGGCAAACGGATGGCACTGATCTGGCAAACCTTCTGTCCAGTAAGCAGTTAAGGCATGAACTCATGCACAGTACATTTGATGTGTGATCATGTTGTTGTTGTCTGAGATGGGGACCACTTGGCATTTACCAATTAGCCATGGAAATGATGCTCCTTGTCTGAATGCTATGGGTGAATCACATGAATGGTGGCTAAAATCATTGTTGCTTCTGAGGTTTAGACGGCCATGTTGACTTTCTGTTCTCCAGATACTGTATCTTGGTCAGGACCTTGAGTCTTTAACCATAACCCACAGGGTTTTTTTTTTTAATCTGGTATTGTACCTGGTATTTTTTGTGGTGCTGATGGAGCACGGGTGTGTCTTCAGCACTAGTGCTTGGTTATTTGACCTGTCTGTGTACCTCCAGTACCTGGCTGAATATGTCCCTGATCTAGCTCAAAGATGCCTGTGATGTACACTGTACCTCTGTGTTGGCATGCCATTCCTAACAGATGGTTGCTGTACTCTCCCTAACCTGTTAACAATGTTTGTGCAGCTTCTCTATGTGTGCAAGTGCTACCTCTGTTTGTTCTTGTGACTGTGCCAGCTACTCCCATGCAAGCTGCAGTCATTGCATTTTGAGGCCATGGACCATTGGGAGCATGTTCTCCAGACCCCTTTTTAGTCATGATCTGCACCTACTGGGTTCAACATGTGGTATTGTACTGGCATATTCATGGGCAGACTGTGGTCATGGTACACAATTGACCCTACTGTTGCCAACTGCCTGGTATACAGTGTGCACTGCAGACAAGTACAATGCTTGTGTCCTCACAGTCCTCTGACAGCCAGTATTGAATTACACTTTATGAGCTTTGGGAGCTACGGGGAGACCATAAGGGCACTATCTTTAAATTGAGCACCACTTCCCATTATAAGTCAATGGCAGAGATGCGTAAGCTACCAGGGCTCACTTCAGAGCTACAAGGGCCAATTCCAACACTGCTGATAGCCTCCTCCATGGCACAGATAGTACAGTGTGTGATAGTGTAATGGTGACTGTTATTGTATTACATATTTAGGAGTGGCATGATGGTGGTATGCCTGTATGTGTTTGTGTGAGTTTGGCCATGTCAGGGGTTATGGGAATGTTGTGCTGACTACATGTGGTGTGTGATCCCCTTGGCTTCATTCTCCTGATGAGTGCACTACACTTTTGCTGTTCTTGACTTTTTTTTAAGTGCTGTGAGGGTCCTGTGTTCACATTACATACCATTATTGCACTGCATTGGTACAACAGATACTGTTACCTACTGTGCCAGCTGTTTCTGTTCTCTGCTATGTGCTGCTGGTACTGGGTGCTGATGTTGCAGGCTCATCCCATATGACCTCATCAGAGAACCCAGGGTAGCTGTCTGGTAAAGTGGGAATAAGGTTGAACATAACTTCACGTATTGTACTAACTGCTGGGCATTAATTTCAAGTGTCATCTGGTGTAATGTATTCACTAGGTAGGCTGTCCAGTCTGTCATCTTTCCCTCCACACTGGGGTCAGATATGGTGTTCACAGTGACATCCTTTACAGGTGTGAGCTCTGAAAAGTCTGCAGAACCTCCATTCATGGCACTATGGGAATGGTATATCACATCAAGTTGCGTCTGACTGACACCATAAGTCACAGTACTTGTGCTTTATGGCCTTAATGGACTTGGGTGTTGTGTCATTGGTAGTCACAACCTTTTTTTAAACTGTAATTATTCATTACATAGAAACATAGAAATTGTTGGCAGATAAGGAGTGCTAGGCCAATCTAGTCTGCCCGTATGCCCTACCATTTCATAATGAACAACAAAGCAGATTATCCACAGTCATCAGTAACACAGTATCATGGATAAAGCAAAATCATTACAGTAGGAATTAATATTTTAACCTTCAGTTACCCAATTTGGTAAGCTTATTCGGTGTGTTAACTTTAGACCCAAGTGGACCCAGGCTATGTCCAGCAAATCGATTTTATGTGAGTCAATTAGACATGAGATGGTCACCAACAATAACTACAGCACATGTAAGTCAACATATTTGCACATTTCTTTGGACCTGTAAAGTGTCATGGTAGTCCATTAATTAAACCAAAAATTATCCATCGTAGTATATAGGCAGCCATGGGAAACAGTGTCAGTCAACAGCAAAATCTAACAAAAGATATACGGATACATTTGCAAAAGCCCCCACACGGTGGCTATTAAAATGGGTAAAACAATCTTCTTCACAAGGGGTGACCCCTGTGACAGGGTGGAATAGGACCGTGTCCCAGTTGTTAGACAAAGGGCCGGATATTCAAAAGGGTTGCGCCATGCGCAATAGGGTTGCGCATGCGCAAGTCCGAAAGTGCGCCATTCTGCGATATTCAGCAGGAGGCAGTTGCGCCACCGAAAACAGGCTGAGCAACAGCGCATTGCAAATGACGGCATGTGCAACTGAAGGGGGTGGATCCCTGCATGAAGAGCGCAATGCGATATTGAAAGGGTTGCGCAATGCGCAAGAGCGGAACAGCCGGAAGTTGCGCCACAGCGGAAATGAGCCAAAATAAAAAGGCTCAAGGAAGAGGCGCAAGAAAACTACAAGGATGCCAAGCAAGACAGACAGAGAGAGACAGACAGTGACAGTCCAGAACAGGGCAGGCAAGGGAAGTTGTGTGGGCCATAGGCTGCAGAGGCCAGCGGGGGTACCCGGTGCAGTGGAGGTAGCAGTCAGGACAGCGGGGGTAACAGAGCAACATCAGCCGGGGGTCACAAGCCAGGGAGATGGACAGTGCCAGCTTCCACATGGAAGCTGTAATGAAAGTGAAGGCATGCTGCAGGGGGCGTGGCCATGGAAGGGCCCATCGGCGATACGCCCCCAACGAAACGTACCGTGCCGCATCAGCTTTGAGCTGTACACAGATGTAGAGATCGTGGGCCGGTACCGCCTGAACAGGGCAATACTGAGATGGCTCTGTGAGCTGTGCAGTGATGTGATGCAGGCACCCTCACGACGGAGTCACGCTCTATCGGTGGAGATCAAGGTGACAGCCTGCATGTGCCTGCGCGCCACGGGCACCTTCCAGAGGCCGACAGGGGACACCACAGGCATCGCACAGTCGGCCACGTCATGCATCCTCACCCAATTCCTCAGCGCACTGCTGCCACATGCTGTGGAGCACATCCAGTTCCCCAGCACCGCGGCAGAGTGCACAGCAAACATGCAGGAGTTCCACAGGGTAGCACGTATGCCTGTGCTAGGGGCCATAGACTGCACCCATGTGGCCATTCGCACGCCACCTGGCCCCGATGGGGCTGCATATAGGAACAGGAAGGGCTATTCCAGTGTCAACTGCCAGGTGGTGTGTGATGCCACTGGGCGCATAATCAATGTCTGTGCCACACACCCTAGTGGAGAACATGATGTCTTTATATGGTATCAGTCCGCACTGTGCCATCGATTTGAGAGTGGGGACATCCCCACAGGCCATCTAGTGAGTGAGTACGCGTGTAGGAATTGCAAACGTGGGGCAAGGGTGGGAATGCCACAGGTGCTATGGTAGTGGCACACAGGGATATTGGCAATATGGACCTGAACATGATACTCCTCTCCACCATCTCCACACAGGTGATAGCAGATACCCACTCCGTCCCTGGCTGCTCACACCATACCAGTGCCCCATGACCCCATTGCAGCAACGCTATAATGAAGCGCATGCCGCCACATGCAACATCATCGAGTGGGTGTTTGGGATGCTCAAGGCACGCTTCCGATGCCTAGACACCTCCGGCGGTGCCCTACAGTACAGCCCCTCAAAGGCCTGTGGGATATTCCTGGCCTATTGTATCCTGCACAACATGGCCAAAGACTGTGGGATAGCCATTCAGGTCGAGGAGGGGGACGGCGATGGGGATGCCAGCGGCGCCGGTGATGATGGTGATGAGCAGCTCCCCCTTGGACGGCGGGACCCCCGACTGATCCGGCAGGCCCAGCTGCACCGGGACACCATCACGGAGGAGCATTATGCACGACACAGGTAAGTCAAGGGGCCATGTGCAACCAAGACTGTCCTGGCGCAACCCACAGGCACACAGAGTAACACACCAGGGGTGCATGACGGCAAGGGGAGTGGAAGGGGCCAGGCACACAAACACACCATCAGGAAGGGGTGAACAGTCATATGGACACACACACACACACACACACACACAGGCACAAAGCGTACATGGGCAGGTGCACAGCAGAGCAGGAACAGACATGGCAAAAACACACAGATCCACAGACCACACCCACCACCTGTACTGTCCAAGTACGTGTGTCAGATGCTGGGCACCCTTGCACCTTGGTGTACAGTACAATGCAGGCATCATCATGCACACGCACCTGTGGACAGCAGTCGGGATGGTGTGCAGGTGGTCCGTATGTCGGCGTGATGTGCAGGGCACCCACCAGTGCACTGCCCACCATGACACACATTGCACAAAGGGCAGCACCAGACAGGGCCCGCACTGGGAGACAGGTCAGTCATGGTGCACTGTTCCACGGCCACCGCGAATGCATGGGTGGCCCTGCCATGACCCAACAGCACTGGCAGGCTGAGCAGGGGCCACATGGGGTGGCACCGATGGACCACCAGGGGTCCCACTGCATGATCACGACCTTGTCCGCACTGGGGTCTGTAGTATGCCAAACATACCTGCACCAGGGGTGCTCGGGATGCCCACAGCAGAACCCGGTGTCGACAGGCTGGGTGTCGCACGATGCCGGGAACGGGGAGTGGAGAGCGTACTGTGTGGGGTGCGCGGTACAGGGGCACCTGCTTGTGTGCCCAATGCAGCCACGACAGTGACCAATGCTTGGGTCTGCCTGTCAATGGCGGCGGTCACATCCATCCGCATATGGACCATCTCTGCAAGGATCAGAGCACAGTCCCTGCTGTGCCACTCCACAGCCATGCACAGTGCCTCCACGGACGTTGCAACCCGCCTTTGCTGCTGTACTGATTCCCGCAGCAAGCGGGTGTGCTCTTCAAATGGGTACTCTGCCACAACGGCATCCTGTCCCCCAAGGTACGGAAGGTCCTGATGCTCAACACCCCTTGAGGGTGGGCGCTGTTCACCAGGACCAGGAATGGGCATATCAAGGGCAGTGGGCATGTCCACCGCTGGACACTGTACCCCAGACCTGGTGGGTGACTGCTGCTGCCCCTCCAACTGCTGTGCCCCAGGGACCACTCGTTCCACTGCTGTGGCTGCAACAGTGCCAGACACCTGCACAGCCACCGGTGCTGCCCCACCAGTGCTGACAGGCACAGCCTGGGACTGTGCCAGCATGCTGGCACACACGTTGGAACCAGCTAGGCCCAGGGGCACATGCTGGCCTGCTGTGTGTCCGTCATGGGACACACACATGTCACTGCGCATTGCAGTCCTTGCATCATCAATGGTGCAGGTACGTGCTACAGCCACAGTCACAGCGTGCTGGCATGTTTGCATGCCAGACTGCTGAGACACAGACTGTGCACCCCCCACACCTGACTCATCGACAACAGAGTTGGCAGCCCAGCGTGCATGCTGGTGCAGTGCATGCTGGCTGGTGACAGAGGTGGATGGACCCTCCTCCAACTCCAGCAGGTCTTCCTCACTGCCTGGACCCACCACCACCATCCCCTGAAGATGAACAGGATCTGTAACAGAAAGTGAGGACATGTGAGTGCATGTGAACAACCTTCCCCCCCCAACACCACCACCATGTCATACCGTGCAGTGATGGGCTTCCACCTGTCTGGAATCCACCTCCTGGTACGCCCTCAATAGCACTCCACTGCACTGATGCAGCCAGTTGGTCCTCAGCCGAGGTCAGCTCCACCACCACTGGCTGGCCCCCGCCTGTGCCAGCACATGCCGCCCTGAGGGCTGCCACCTTCTCCTTCACCCTCCTGTGGTCTGTCCCCATCTTCTTTTTGCATTCCTGCACGGAGTGCTGGTGGCTTCTGTACAGGTTCACTGCCCGAGCTACCCCCTCCCATGCAGCCACACGGGCCTGAGGGGTGCCCCATCGTCCACTCAGTAGTGGCTCCTCCTCCAGGTAGGCCTGGAAGAGGGCCTCTGTCTCCACTGTGGTGAAGTTGGGCCTCCTCCTCCGCCCACCATCCTCACCCTCACCTTGGCTCTGCTCAGTCATGTCGATCTGTATGGGTGGAAGTGGACACCTGTCACTGTGCAGTCTACAGCGTTATCCCATGACCATTGTCCAGACCATCACACAGCATGCAACCCACCTCTCACCTGCAGTAACCGATCTGGCCAGCGAGCCCAATGTCGCACATTTATAGCGCAATGCATGCAAATTAGAGTGGAGCAACTGTAATGAGATGCAAATCACGCCACTGTGCCTTTGACTGGCTGATCAGATGATTTGCATGTGTCGGCTGAATGATCGCGCCGTTGCGCTTTGCGCAATACGGTTCAGCCGGCAGAGCCAATGGCGCATATCTGTGACTGTGTGGTACAGTGCATTGCGCATGCCCAGGTAGCTTACACAGGCATCTGCCGCACTGATGACGTGCTGTGCGCGATCGGCAATTCAGGCCATGGCCACCATTGTGCCAATGGCACTACAGCGCTGGTCACCACATGGCGCAGTGGCAGTACTGCGCAATAGTCCACTGTGGCACTGGCACGGAGGTGTCCGATTGCGCAGGACATGTGGACGTCTGATGGCTCTGTGCGTGACCACGCCACTGACCCGCTGACCTTGTGCACGACCTTGCCTCGGCTACGCGTACGCCTGGCATGTACGGTTTCTATCGCTGTTCGGTGACAGCGCTGACAGGACCGACGGCACTGTCCAAACAGCGCGATAGGCAGTGATGGAGTTGTATTGTGCAACATTTCCACGTGGGGTTGCCGCACTGCAGAGCGCCATATTGCCACTGTACATTTTGAAAATGGCACGCAGGAGAGCACCACAATGGGGGGGCTTTGGAGTTAGCCAACCTGGTGGCTGTGGTGGAGCCCCACTATGGCTCACTGTTTGAGGGTGTGCCACTGCAGGTGCCATGCACCCAGGTGTGGCAGCAGGTCGCCGCTGCCCTGGAGCAGGCCACTGGGTGGAAGAGGACCCCTGAACAGTGCAGGCACCGCTACGACAACCTGCAGAGGAGGGAGCGTGCTCTGCTTGCGCGCCTCAGGTCATGTGCCAGGAGGGGCATTGTGCCCAGGCCAGGTGGGTGTGCTGTATATGCACCGGTATTGTCTGCATGGGTGACTGTGTAATGTAATCTGTGCATGGGGGTGGGTTGGGCTGTGGTTTGCTGTGAGGGTGTTTGCAGGTGTGTGCTGTTTGGGTTTGGATATGTGGGCAGACACACTCAATGGGGCAAGGGGCTGTCTGCTTTGGGATCTCACTGATGTTTTTCTCTTCCTTTGTCTCCCACAGGTGTGGAGGAGCGGAGGCAGGCACGGGCTAAGGCATGGGATGGCAGTGCCAGGGTGGCTGGTGGAGGAGGGGTGCAACAGCCACAGCAGCAGCAACAGCAGCAGCCGCAGCACCTGATGCAGCGGCTTGATGAGAATGAGTGTCATTACAACATGGATGCTATTGCATGCTGTGGGGGCACTGCCACCATCCATGGACAACACTGCCATGCACGCGACGTGTGACAGTCAGCACTGTCCAGTGGCACTGCATGTCTGTGAGTGCGTCACTGGTGGTCCATGCATGCATTGGGCACATGGCTGTGGCACTACCTTCCCACGACATAGCCACGTCACTGGACAGCCTTGGTTGTGCTGTGCTGGGCATGGGTTGGGTGTGTGTGCAGTGACACACATGGCTGTTGCTGCCTGGTTGGGCTTGTCTTGTGCACAGTCACTGTGAGTGGGTGCAGTCCATCACAGGGGTGAGGCACTTGGCTGTATGCCATGCATGTTGGGTGGGCTTCAGGGTTGTGGATAGTCACAGCCATTGATTCTGTTCCCTTGCCCTAGGTGTCTGGGTCCTGCACAGGATTGAGCAGGCTGTCCACCACCTGCTGGAGGTGTCCACGAAGTCCCTATCCATTCTGCAGGAGATGCACCGGAGTGGTGTCAGATGACGGAGGAGGCCATGGGACCAGGGACAACCTGCTGCTGTGCAGTCTGGAGGACAGTAGCTGTCCCATACCTACCCCCTTAACCCTTCCCTCACACCCTGCCTTCCCTCACCAAGTTCTTCACCCCTGCCCTTACCCACCCTCACCTTGTACCGTACCCCACCCTTTCTTGTATATATCTCTGTACATAGTTTATTGTTGTGTGTTCGTGTTGATATTCTTTATAAATCTATTTTGTATGAATACTGTAGTGGTCTCTGATTTGCAGCTGGCTATGGGTGCTCAGTTGCAGTGGTGTGCATGGCATCTGGTGTGGTATTGTCCTGGGATTGTGTGTGTGTGTGCATGTGGGGGTGTCCCTGGTGTGGTGGTGGCTTTCAGCCGGTCTGGCCGTGTGCTGCCACACACCACTGGGTGCTCCTGGTGGGTCTGGCTTGTATGGTTCGGTGATACACATGGTTGCATTGTGCCGGGGGGGCCTGGGGAGTCCTGCAGTGACGGTCACAGTCACTGCTCATGGGTGGTGTCTTGGGGTCACAGTGCAGGGTGTGCTGTGCACACGGGGGGCTGCTGGACACTGGGGTGGTCCGCCCCCTTTGTGTGGCAGTCTCAGCTTGCCAGTGGGTGTGCTGCAGTAACATAGCCGGGATGTGCTTTCTTTGCTTGTCCCCATGGGCCGGTTGATATTCCGTCCCCCCCCAGTTATGCTGTTCTTGGGGTGTGGGGGTGCATTGTTAGTTCTGCAGTGTGTCCCTGTGCCCATCTGTGGCATGGGTGGTGGGCCTCTGCCTACCTCCCTGGTTGTGCTGTTCCATTGCTATGCTGCTGGGGGTGTCATTGCTTGCCCTATGGACCTCTGGACTGCTCAGCTGGGCTGGCCTTGTTGCGCTATGGCACATCGTATCTGCTCAGCTTCTCCTTCCTGGTTGCGCTAAGGCGCATCATATCTGCTCAGCTTCCCCTCCCTGGTTGTGCTATGGCACAGTTTGTGTGATATTCAGACATTGGCTGCTTGTGCAATTGGCCTTGCTCCACGCTTGAAATTGACATGACGCATACATGTGCTAAGTGACTTGCGCTTGCTCCTGCTGTTGCGCACTTTTCGGGTTTAGTTTGAATATCCGGCCCAAAATGTTTAAAATGCACGGATCTGTATTCTTTCCTTTTCTGTCTCTTCTCTGTGTGGTTGCACAACCATATTTTCCTTTGATACTTTGGACTTGATCAACCCGACAATCTCGCAATTCTTTGCCTCTGTCTGTCTCTTAGCCCTCTCTTGCTGTCTGTTTTTCCTCCCTTGCATATCAGCTAACATAAAAAATATGTGCAAATCACTGTATGGAAATGAAACTGATACTGGGATCCTTTTTGTTTTGAAAATGTATAGTGTTACTGTTGAAATATGTATATTTATAATTTGAGATGACTGCAAAAAGCTATTGGGAACTTCAAAGGTTACCTGAGTTCAAATTTTAAGCCTTTTTGCAAAAGCTGTGGAATGGGACCTCTCAGCTCAGGCACACTATGTTCTTGCCTGTCTGATACTTACGAGAACAGAACACTTTACAAAAACAGGATGCTTGCTAAGGATGGGGGTTGAAAGGACTTATAAGCACTAAGCTACGACTGCAAGAAAGATTAGGAGAACAAGGGACACAGAGACTGAAAGAAAACTTTATTTTATGTTCTCCTTTGTAAATAGGTATAATGAACAAGTTTATTTTTTTTATGTTACTGCTACTGTAAATAAATATTTTTGATGAATTCTACAACTGCTCCTGGTTTTCCCTATGCTTCCTGATCTGTGCCTCGATGACAGATGGTGTCAGCCTAAGTAGGACTTAAGCCGTGCATACCCTAAGACAGCAGTTTTATGTGTGGGTACTGGACCTAGTACCAGTGAAGCACAGAGGAAGGTATGGATTCTGCAGCAGCAAGTCCAGGAGTGGTTACCAGGAGAATGGCAGCCAAACTAGCAGAGACAGAAGTCCAGTCTGAAATTGTACAGCCAGCACAAGCTATGGAAAAAGAACAGGCAGAGACAGAACCTGAAAGCCTGATGGACTTTTTCAAATGGTGGGCTGTGCAACAAAAAGAGACTGAGAATCAGAGAGAAAGAGATGCAGTGGCAGGAGCAGCAGATGAGAGAAGAGATGCAGCAACAGGAGCAGCGATGGCTGGATGCCTTGCAAGCTATCAAAGGCAGAGGCTCTGGCACAGATCCAGACAAGCAACAAAATGCAAGAAACTTAAAAGCCATTAAACTTACAAAGTTCTGTCCCTCAGATGATATTGAGGCATCAACAGGGTTTTCACCATTTTGAAATGCTGTATGGTAGGTAGCCAATAGGGCCTCTGGATGTGATAAAAGAAACGTGGGAAGATAACCCCACCCAGAAACATTCTATATCTTTGTATATGTGTGCCCTAAGAAAGAAGCTGGCAAAATATGTTGAAATTGCCCATAGTAATTAGGAAGAGGCCCAAAATCAACAGACGGTATATTATGACCATGGGGTAAAAGAAAAAGTTTTCAAGCCAGGTGAAAAGGTTTTGCTACTGTTGCCCACAACGAAAAACAAACTTAATGAAGTGGCAAGGGCAATATAAGGTTCTTAGACATACTGGCACTGTTAACTATGAGACTGAGACCCTGACAGGAAAAATCCTGCTAAGACATACTGTGCTAACCTCCTCAAGAAATGGGCTGAAAAAATGTCAAAAGCTGCCTTGCTAGTTTTACCAGAAACTGATAAGGAAGATATTGATGTAGCTTATGACAGACTGGAACAAACTGTAAATGCTGATGCTGTAAAGGTGAATGTTTCCTTAACCTCAGAACAAACTGCAGACATTAGTAATGTGCTAAAGACATTTAACAGTACTTTTACCATGGTACCAGGCTGAGCAAAAGAGGTTGAGCACATAATAGTGACAAGGAATGCTTGTCATATTAGGCAAAAGACATACAGGTTGCCAGAGTGGTTAAGAGCTGACGTGGTTAAGGAAATACAAAAAATGAAAGAATTGGGTATCACAGAGGAGTCGAGGAGTGCTTGGTCTTCTCCAATGGTAATTGTAAACAAAAAAGAAGGGAGTATTAGAATCTGCCTTGATTTCAGGAAACTTAATCAAGTGTCAGAATTTAGAGTTATCCTCTGCCCAGAATAGATGATTTGGTGGACAGATTGGGGAGTGAAAATTATATCAGTACCCTTGATCTCACCAAGGGTTACTGGCAAATCCCTTTAGCTAAAGAATCCAGAGACAAAACTGTATTTGCCACTCCTGTTGGATTCTATCAGTTCACCACCATGCCATTTGGTTTACATGGTGCGCCAGCTACATTCCAACAGTACATGGATGTAATTTTATCCCCTCACACTGGTTATTGTGCTGCATACCTGCATGATGTCATGGTGTACAGTCCAGACTGGAAAAGCCTCCTGGAACACCTACAAGCAGTTATCCAAGCCATCAAAAATGCAGGTCTGACTATTAATCCTACCAAATGTGCATTGGGCATGCAGAAAACCAGATATTTGGGCTATGTGTTGAGAAATGGAGAAGTTAACCCAGAAGTTTCTAAAATAGAAGCTGTAGCTAGCAGCCTTGTACTTAAAACAAAGAAAAATGTCAGGTCATTTTTAGGTCTGACTGGTTATTATCAGAGATTTGTTCCCAACTTTGCTGAGTCAGCTACTCCCCTCATCGAAATCGCAAAAAAAAAGATACCCAAATAATGTGAAATGGACACCAGTGTGTGATGATGCTTTTCAAGCTATAAAGGCTGCATTATGTTCTGCCCCTGTTTTAAGAAGCCCAGGCTTTGAAAAGCCATTTTTGTTACAAACAGATGCATCAGAAGTAGGTTGATGTGCAGTCCTGTGTCAAAAAATAGATAGGATGGAACATCCTGTTCTGTACATAAGTGGGAAATTGCATGACAGAGAGAAAAGGTACTCCACCATTGAAAAGGAATGTTTAGCAGCAAAGTGAGCCATGGAGTCCCTTAAGTTTTATTTACTAGGAACTAACTTTGTTCTTGTAACAGATCACAGTCCTCTTGGTTGGCTTAACCAAGTGAAAGATAATTCCAGAATCACAAGGTGGTACCTGGCATTATAGCTATTTAAATTCATGGTAATGCACAAATCTGGTAAAGAGAATAGCAATGCTGATTTTCTGTCAAGATATGGAACAGGAATTGAGGGTTCTGAAGCCTGAAAAGTCAAATGTATATGTTTAAACTGTAATGTTTGCTGTACTGTTATAAAAAAAAGAGAGAGATGGAGTACATGTGCTTAATGTCTGAAAGCAGCAAATGTTATTAATAGAGAATTAATAAAAGGTTTTGGAAACCTGTTTAATAAAACATGTTCGCTCTTAAGGAGGGAGGTGTATGTGACAGGGTGGAAATAGACCCTGTCCCAGTTGTTAGAGAAAGTGTTTAAAATGCAAGGATCTGTATTCTTTCCTTTTCTGTCTCTTCTCCATCTGGTCGCGCAACCATATTTTCCTGTGAGACTTTGAACTTGATCAACCTGACAATCTCACAATTCTTTGCCTCGCTGTGTCTCTCAGCCCTCTCTTGCTGTCTGTTTTTCCTCCCTTGCATATCAGCTAATATAAAAATATGTGCAAATCACTGTATGGAAATGAAACTGATATTGGGATCCCTTTTGTTTTGAAAATGTATAGTGTTACAGTTGAAATGTATATATTTATAATTTGAGATGACTGCAATAAGCTATTGGGAACTTCAGAGGTTACCCAAGTTCAAATTTTATGCCTTTTTGCAAAAGCTGTGGAATGGGGCCTCTCAGCTCAGGCACACTATGTTCTTGCCTGCCTGATACTTATGAGAACAGAACACTTTAAAAAAACAGGATGCTTGCTAAGGATGGGGGTTGAAAGGACTTATAAGAGCTAAGCTGCAACTGCAAGAAAGTTTAGGAGAAAAAGGGACACAGAGACTGAAAGAAAACTTTATTTTATTTTCTTCTTTGTAAATAGTTACAATGAACAAGTTTATTTTTTTATGTTACTGCTACTGTAAATAAATATTTTTGGTGAATTCTACAACTGCTCCTGGTTTTCCCTATGCTTCCTGACCTGTGCCTCGATGACAACCCCCTTAACACTGAGTCTGAAGGAACTATGTAGCAGAGGCAAAACAACCCATTGAAGAGATCAACAGAGAAATAACCACAACCTCTGCAAATCATTCCAACACAGTGATGGTGCTTAGTTAAGTTAGCGAAGGTGTTGGCAGTCATAGCAATTATCTTCCTCCTCTGAGAAGTCATTCAGTTGGATTTTTAAAAGTAATGAAGGGCACGGTGGACTAGATGCAAAGCTCACATGTAAGCCTGTTGCATACTGTGTTTGACATATGCCTGTAATTTTGCCTGACTCCTAAATGTACTCTGATTTTTTGTCTGCCCTGATGTTTGTTGCTTGCACTCTCTGTGACGAAGTACCTTTGTAAATGAGCCTCTGGCTCAAAGGTTGTTAAACTGATGTTCTAATAAATAAATAAATAAAAGGAGCTGGCTGTGTGCTGAAACCACTCTGTCCTGCTCCCCAGCTCCCTCAGTCTCCAAAGGGTGCTAAGGCAGAGTCATGAAGTGAGCGACATCTATCCCTAAGAAAAGATGCTGAGTGTATCAGTGGTCACATAACCTTTTGTGCTGTAAAGTAACAGCACTTCCTGGCCCTGCAACACTATACATTAGTTAACTAATTTAAGCCTTAAAGTGAACCGGTTTTCTGCAAAATACTCGAATTGGAACACCTTGATTTACTTAAGAAAATACTGACAGTCTCATAAATCTCAAGTTAACACTCTTCATCTATAGCGGGGTGGTGGTCTGCATCAGGAAATCGGCTCTAATTTTCTCTAGCTTTTTATGTGCTTCTTGTCAGTCATTATTTAAGTACTATTCACCAGCATAAGTCAGCTTAAGTTTGGCTGGGAGCTGCAGGGAATGGGTTTCCTCCAGCTTCCTGAGCCAAACCGGTGCTGCAACAAACCATTTCCTTCTCTCCCTCGTTGAAAAATTCAGGTCTGGGAAACAGTGGATGTGAGTCCCATCAGTAAGCAGAAGTGGAGTCGCCCTGGCCTTGGGTTACAGTCTCTCCCAGATGTGTACTCCCCTCGGTTACCACAAGAATAATGTGGAGTAAATCCTCCTATCAGATGTCTCTTTCTAGGAATGATCCTTTATACTCTCATTACTGGAAAGACCCCATTCATTCCAAAAAGAGTGAAAAATAAATTAGTGGTGTAGACAACTGGGTCAGGTCCCTCACTACCCTCTGGGATACCTGTAAGACAGTCTGTGACACTTTCTGTAGGTGTTTCAAACAGTATTTCAGAATCTTACTCTTCTTGATAATGCCAAATACTGCTACCAGAGATTTATTTCCAGAGTCCATAGTAGACTGCGGCCCAACCACAACTTTGTCCATCTTAGTTTCCAGGAGTGTAGTGCGACTGTTAAAGGCATCAACCTTGCCTTCTAAGGCAACTACTGTACATTCCTCTCCAGTGATTTAACTGTACCACTCAACTCCTTTGCAGCCTACAGTACTATCTTTAGAGTGGGCTCTGAATACCCACCCTTTCATGGTTTCAGTCCACCATAAGCCACTGAGAACCCTGGTGCTGCACCTTTCCTTTTCCCTTTTCCAGAATTAGTTTGGGTTGCCTTCTTTGGGTTCCCTGTTAGTAATCACAACCAAATTGTCTAACAACAGACTCTCGATTACATAGCACACTTTAAAGTAAAAATTATTCCATGATTATAAATTAAATTAGATCAATTTAATCAAAAAGGCTGTTGGCAAGCAGAGCTCTACTTAAAGGTTCCTACCTGTTCAGCTGCTTGTCTAGCCACAACAGGGCTTTTCCTCTGGGGTACCTTGCAGGGAGCCTGATCCAAACAGGGTCTGATAGCACTGGCTTATTTCATAGACCACTACTGATATTTGTTCTAGACAGAAATTCACAGCCCTGGTTTGAAACCCATCACCTCACACCTGATGAGATCCCCTGCCATGGCCTACAGGCTGTGTGGTGGGCATCAGTCTTATTAGCTTGCTGTTTATTTTTGGTTGGTGTACACGTGGGCTCAGATCTGGTCTGAACAGCATTCTCTATCATCTTGTGTGCAGGTTTATCCAGTATGACCAAAGGGTGGACCTGGACTTCATGGAGATGGAAATTCCAGGGGCACATGCCTGTGTGTATTGCAGCATACCTCTTTTATGCATCATTGATGGGAACACCCCTCATTGATGTATGACACATGTGTGCATCATGATTTTTTTTATTTATTTTATTTGCATTCAGTCTAGGAATTACAACCCTTTGAGTCAGGGACTCATTTACAAAGGCTCCGCGTCAATGACATTAGTAAGGATATACACAAAGTAAAAGTACTGTTCAGAGGCAACCATGGGATAAATCAAATTCAGGGCACCATCGGTAGAGCAAAACGATCTATTACAATATTAGTTACAGAGTTTTGATAGTAACAGAGAGACCAAAGCTATAAATAGTAGTTTAGATTAGCAGTCACAGTTACTGTTTAACAGGATGTGGGTGCACAGCACTGATGTTGGGTGTGGAGCTCTGGTCCTATGCTAAGTTTATGTTCCACATGCATTTTCCAGCTTAGATAATAAAGCTTTAAGACTTTAAGGCTATTTCCTTAAGCTCACACATAGTAAATGACCACACTACCACTCTTTATTCATTTATTTTTATTTATACATTTTCCACATCAGACTAGCATCATTTTGGTGCAGCACCCATTATTCAAAAGGTGCTTCAGGCAATGTTGCTCATGGGTGGCTCCCAGGAACTTTTTCTGCAGCTACAAGAGTTCTTCCAGCTCTCCAGCTGGGATGACAATGCCCACAAACAGGTCAGATGTATTTCCACTCTTTGTTCAACCTACCCAGCTGCTAAGACATACTCACTGTTCTAGTTAGTGTATACACTTTACCTATGTCCATTCAAATCAAGTGACCTGATCCTCTAAAGAAGTATCAAAGTGCTGCTATCACCTTCTGTTCACAAGTCAAGGCAGAGGGGAAAAGTGGCAGGAGGCAGTAACAGCCAGCATTTACTCAGGAAGTGTAGACAAGAGGGCACTACACTGACTCCACACCAGCCACCAGTGTGCCAGACCGTCAGTGTTGGCTCATTGAGGACACCGTTTTTTTTTAATTGAGCTTTTTGCTTCCCGTTGCCACATCCCGCCTTGCTTCGGCAACAGGGAGAGATAGGTATTTTTCTTGTTTTTTTTGCTCCCTGCCTAGTCTGGGACTCCAGAATATGGTTGTACATGCATGTGGAGGTGAGCATGCACCCCGTGGCTCATGTAATGGCCCATTCCACCCATTTGGCCTAGCGCTGATTCTCCCATTGGACTTGGCGCTACCATAAGCCTTCACTTGGTGGCAGGCAAGAGCCCGGGAGACTCCAGATCCCTCCCTAGGAGAGGACAGCTGCCTGTCAGCAGCTCAATCCAGCTCCACAGCCTCCTTCCCCAACCGACCCATGACAACCTGAACTGACTCCCAAACTTGGGTCGCCTTCGTGGCATGAGATGTGGCATCCAGTGCCTCAACCCTCAGCAACACCGGACCGGCCATTGGGGACACCATTGACCATCCCCAACCACAGGGTTAGGGTCTGTAGACAACACTGTACCCCTGGTCCACGATGAATAGACACATGGCATCGAATCATTGGTGATCAGCATGCAGTCACAACAGATAATCTGGTCCAGTGTGTGTAAGTGTGTGTGTGTGTGTGTGCAGATTTCCTGAGTACATGCCCACACAACTGGATTGGCTCATTTAACTAGGGTGCTGTAGCACTGGAGTTGCAACAGAGGACCCTGCTCTGTGTTGCAACTCAGGGCTTTCAGTATAGCCGTCTCTTCCCTAGCTACAAACAATCAAGTTCAAACTTGCCTACTTTGCACTTGATTCCTTTCATTCAAGTAAGGGGCCACAATATCAGTACCTCAGGTGGAGGTGCAGATCAGTGCAGTAGCTTTGTGGATGGGAGGACGGTGATTGGCTCAAGGGCAACCTTGTATGAGTGCACACCCTGAGCAGCCCATATGTGTTAGCTTCTGGAGGGTGGTGGGGAAAAGCGGCAGGGAAAAAATAGCCAATGTGATGCAGCATGTTGCTATAGGGCACTCTCAGTCTCCATGTTACCATAGCCTAAGGGATCTGGTGAACATGGCTTCTGGAGGGCTTCACCTGATGACCCCACTTTGGGGAGAAGGTTACAACTCTGAAATCAATGGTAAGCCACTCTGGTTGGGCAAATGATGACACTGGGAGATTGCCCCCATGACCACATCTGTGGTAAGGAAGCTGACTGGCTAGGGAAAAAGGGAGAAAAAAATGTATTACCATTTTTGTTTTGAATGCATAAAAAGGGTTACCCTCTGTACTTCACAGTACGATTTTTAACTCCGGAAACTCCATAGTACAGTAACACTGGTGCTAATAAATGCCCTTACTGTTTAGATTTCATCTTCCAATCTTAGCATTAAGTTAATGTAGCCCATTGTAATAATTCTGATATCTATGAGCAAGGCTCAACTTATAAACAATGTCAGCATTAAATCCATGACTACATCACATTGTTCTAGACAACCTCTATTTAAGTTTGCCACCTACCCCTGCCACTACATACCTACTTATGAGTACACTTCTACTCCCTTATTATCCACACTGAGAGCCATCCCTATTACCTCTGAGACCTCAGTTGCTCCATTGATCCACACAGCATGTTTACCTGGGTATACATCCCTCCCAACCCCCCAATACTCCGTCCTCCTACCCTACCTTTCCTTCCAGCCCACATCTCCCAAGGACACTAAACCAAGATACAGCAGTCACATTTCACCTGAAAATGCTCAAGCACCTTTTTACCCATCATGCAATACTACTGCTACTTTTATCAGGGAATGTCCACCCCAACCCTGGTCCCATGACACAACCCTGCCCACCCAATTATAGCCTTAAACTTGCTTCTGTAAACATCCGTGGCCTCCTCCAAAAGATAGATCTCCTTCAGGCGTGGGTGTCCCAGCACAACCTTCATATGCTCACGCTGTCGAGACCTGGTTGTCCCCTAAGGCTCTGGACCATGCCACCTCCCTTGATGGCTATACCCTATTTAGGAAAGACAGAGTAGAAAAAAGAAGTGGAGGATGCACAGTGTACATTAGGACATCCCTCAAAGGTCACGTCCTCCCCAAACATTTCACTGGGAGCAGCACTCGGGTATTTGCATTAAAATTGCTCCTGGGTCAACAAGGAAAAGCCCTCACACTCCTCATAGCCTGTATCCCCCTGCATGACCAATCAAATGGTTTCAATTCCATCCTCGATTATATATCTAGATTAACCCACCCCACCCCACCAAAGTAATACTCCTTGGCGACTTCAGTATCAATTGGCTCCCGCCGGATGCCAACCCCTACAAAAATGTGGCCGCAGCTATTGACCTCTCCCAGGTTGTGTCTACCCCTAGCAGATTCAGTTACAAGACTGGTACATGCACCCTACTTGACCTGGTTTTTACTAACCATGCAGAGTGTATATCAGGTACAGTGGTCCTCCTGGACTTTTTCAGCGATCACTCCCCGTCGTCTGTCTCTGGTCCAACAGGTCCCCCAAGCAACTCTGCAAGTGGTCGTTCCACTGTGTCCTTAAACAGGGACAACTTAAACAACTTCAAACACACCTCCAAAACTGTGACTGGTCATCTGTGGACGGTGCACCTAGTGTTGATCAGGCCCTCGATTACTTTATTTCCCAATTCAGCACTGCTTGTGACACCTACGCCCCCTATAAAAAACTTAAGATAAAAAATGCTAACAACCCATGGATCACCTCCACACTACTAAATCAAATGTCCAATAGGTATCACCAATGGCACAAAGTAGGGGCCACTGGAAAATCAGCTGACTGGCAGCAGTACAAGGTGGCCAGAAATGCATGCACCTGAGCTACCCGCCTAGCCAAAGCTGCCTATTACAAAGACACTCTAACCAATTCCTGGGGAGACAGCAGGAAATTCTGGGATAATCTCAAGGAACTATCAGGGAAGCCCAGCAAATTCCCTCCCTCCATGCTTATTTTAGATAGTGCAACCATTCTGGATCCAAAATGCGTAGCAGACACTTTCAACTCTGCATTCACCAACCTAAGTTGTGTACTCCCATCTGATTATTTTGACACACATTCCAACCTTCGTAAACGAGCAGTTCCTGCTCAAAGGTATTTGCAATGCTAGAGTTTAATAAATAAATAAATAAAAACTTGTGTGACCCTAAGAACCTGACCGCACCATCGCTTAACCCACCTTTCCGCTTAAAATAAATCTCACTCGCAGAGTCCAAAAAATACCTTTTTAGTGTACTCGGCAAGGCCTGCTTTAGTAGCAACTCACTGGACCTAAAATTCCTGCACCTCACATTGGATGCTGTGCTTCTGCCGCTCACAAAATTTGTAAACATGTCATTGTGCCCTAGTCAATTCCCAATGTTATGGAAAATAGCATTAGTGACCCCTATTCATAAATCTGGGGACAGGGTGGCTCCCTCAAACTATTGCCCAAATTCCTTTCTCCCCCCACTCTCCAAAGTACTTGAACGTATAGTCAAGGACCAGCTCACTGACTACTTTTCCAAGTACAACATCCAATGTCTTGAACAGCACGGCTTCAGGACAGGCCATAATACCACATCTGCCCTCCTCCAGTACACAGATTTCATATACCAGGCAATTGATCACGGGCCCTTAGTGGGGTCAGTGTACATTGACCTCACTAAGGCGTTTGATACTGTTAATCATCCCCTCCTACTCAGTTCCCTTCTTGATATTGATTTATTGATGGATGCAGTAGCTTGGTTTAAAAGCTATCTAGCCGGAAGATCCCATCAGGTCAAAATAGGTGTCACCCTGTCAGACAGCTGGCCAGTTCTCTCCAGTGTTCCCAAGGCTCCATACTGGGGCCACTGCTTTTCAGCCTCTTTCTGAACTTCCTCCCACATGTCTGCACCAATAATCTCCTACTATATGCAGATGATGCTGTTATATTCTCCAGCCACTGAGATACACTCCTATTAGCCGATAACCTACAACGCCATTTCACAACTGTGGAGACCTGGTTCTCCAAGCACAAGTTAGTTATGAACTTCAAAAAACACAAAATCTATGATTTTCACCAGCTCTCATAGTAAACAAAAATCTACACCACTAATCATACAGAACAACCTTGATGTCCCTATAGAGCAGGTCTGTACCTTTAAGTACCTTGGAATAACCCTTGACAGTACCTTATCCTTTTGTGTGCATATCAGTGATGTCTCCAAGATGGTTAACTCAAGACTAGGGATCCTTTACAGGCACAGAGCATGACCCCTGATGCTCTATGACTTGCTGTTACTAGCTCTGTGCTTTCCATAATAGATTAAGGCCTAATCATTTATGGCTCAGCCTCTGAGACATCCATTAAAAGCCCACACACGACCCTCAACAATTCCTGCTGTCTAGTCTCAGGTGCACCCAGACGCACGCATACATGCGACCTCTACACCCTCACCAGATGGCTGAACTTCAGTGGTGGGACTACTTATCACACCTTACTGCTCGTGAAGAAAATCTCAGTGGGGCTGACCCCCCCCTTCCATCCTCTCGGCAGTTCCTCATGCATGCCCCCAACCGGTGCAGCACCTGGAGTGCTTCTAGGCATGCTTACCTGATCCCTTTCTGTTGGACCACACAAGCCCAATGGTCCTTCAGGTTTTATGCTCCTAACTGGTTAAATAAACTCCCTGTTGACGTCCTAGAAGAATCTAAACTGGGCCCATTCAAACAGGAACTTAGATAACACCTCACTGCTATTAACAGCTGTGATTGCCACACTTAGGCCCTTTTTGGCCTTACATGTTGCCTTCTTCCTGCACCCTCACCATCTTGACTTCCCTCCAGTCCATTGTCCCACCCCTTCTCCTCCTTTGTTTCCCTGTTCCTCTCCCTTCCCCTCCCTGACTCTCTTTCCCTTCTCCCTTCCTGTGCTCCTCCTCTCCTTGCACTTCTACTCCACACACTGCTCACAGACCCCTGCCTGCCCTTTCTCCCCTACCCCTCTGTCCTACTTCCACCCATCTCCCCTTCCATCACCCACTACACTCCCTCCAGACCCTCTGTCCTTCCTTTCATCTCCCAATTCTCCGCTTGACAATGTCCAATCCTGACAGCATCCTTCCCTTCGTTGTCCCCTCTGCACTCCTATGACAGTGTCAGATTCCTGACAGCATCCCTCTCCGCCCTTTCCCATGTGTACCTCCTTAAGTCCCAAAAACTACTGCACTTCTTACTGAAACTTTAATGTAAAAGTTTAAGCAGATTGTAACTCTTGCTGTAACCTGAATTGTTAACTATTTACCTGTCTGTAACTTTTATGAATGAGTTTACCCAACTCCATGTATTCCACTTGTCTGATATTTAGTTTTCTGTTGTGTTGTCTTTACTCTGACATGGAACCTTTGTAAAAGACTCTTTGACTCAAAGGTACTGTAATCTGAGACATGAATAAATAAATAAATAAATAAAAGTTCCAAAATGGCATGATGACTTTCCACAGACAAAATGGGAAGGACGCCAATGGGTTTGGACTGCAGGTCAGAGTGCCAGAAAGAAAGCAGATGAGGATCTCCTGGGTTCAGGATCAAGCACAATAAATAATTAGCGATGAAACAATTGAGAAAGTCAGCAGTTTTGTGCATTTGGCAGTGATGTAACAGAGCAGGAGGCTGGCACAAAGATCGACATGCAAGATACTGTAGCATTGGCAAGAGGTAATTTAAAATGGAAGGAAAGCCTTGCATGACTTCCATTTCAAATTTGCTTACCCTCTGTTCTCATTCTGTCTATCTCTGTCTTTTTGCCTTCTTTCTCCTGCTCTTTAAAACCAACCCAATATGTAACCCCAGTTGTACTATTATAGGTGCTCCAACCAATGACATCATCTGTAGTAGTCACTGGCTTCTATGTAGGTACCGCTATTTGCACAGGCTGCTATGTTAGTGGAAACGGAGCTCCTTAGTGTACTCAGATTTCAGTGCAGTAATAGCCTGTACAAGTACTGTAGCAGTATTTAGAGCCTTTAATTGATTGAAGCTAATGATATCACTGGTTAGAGCACCCATATGTGTGCAAGGGAGGGTACATACAGCATTGGTTTCAAAGATTAGAGTGAGAAAACAAACAGAAAGACATCTACAAAAGAGAACAGGAGAAGAAATGATGTCTTGGGTGCTGCAATGATACTCTTCCCATCTAAGAATCACAGTAGAGTTCCTGTGCAATGAAAGGCTGCATCACTGAGATACAACTCAAAGTTTACAGTGCAGTGATATTAGAGGTAGCACTGTATAAATAAGAAATGAATGCTGCAAATTCGGTTCTGTGAACGACACAAACATTGTGAATTGCTGGTGTTTGATTCTCATGGACTCTCCAAACTATTGGGCCAGAACTCAAACTTTTAGTTCGAAAGGTTCATGTGTTGCAGCCTATTTGAGATCACATGATTGCCAGTCTGCTAGAGAGGCAGTCCTTGGTACACAACCTAGTTTGTTTTAATTTCATTTACTGTACTTTTCCCCTTCTCTCAGTTGACCTAACCAGCCTGACTCCTATACCAGTCCTGTCACCCACCTTCCCGGGACTGAGCTCCATTGCTTGCCCCAGGGTGGGGCTGTTGAGGGCATGGTACTGCCGATGGAGTTGCAGTGCAGTTAGTGATAGATGCTATAGTTGGTGGAAAGCAACCTGTGGTGCGGGGTCAGCATCTTGCTGCTACCTGCCCAGGGCCTTTCCTGATTTTCTTCTCCTTCCCTCATGTCACCTCATGACCTCATGAGCCATGACTGAGCAGGCACAAACATACAAATGTGTTCACGTCCCAGTCAGGAGGTGTCCGCCCTCCCAATATGACTCAGCCTGCATCGCTACCTATGGTCACCCAGATGGCAGTAGCATGACACAGCACACAGCCCTCCCTTGAGTAGGAGAGCATCCTCTGTGATGCTCAGTCCTTCTCTCCCAGCTGACCCCCAATGAGTCAGGCTGGCTTCTGAGCCTGGATCACTGCTGTTGCAAGCAGTGGTGCTACTGCTGTGCTGATGGGCTGGCATATAACCTCGTTTTGGTGTCAGCTCAGCACTCAGCTGTAGTGAGAGAGCTCTCTCTACCTGGTGAGTCCCTTGGTAAGCAGGAATTTGACCAGTCTTTTCATAAAGGCCAGTACTGTGTTCATGTCCACTGACTCCACTGGTAGGCTGTTCTACAAGTTCACCACCCTTTGGAAGTCAAAGAGCCTACTAGTGTTACCCCTGAATTTACCACCCCTGAGCAGCCCAGCATTGTACCCTGTCAGCTGCCTTTAAGTCCCATTTGTATTTAAGAGTCCAGAACTGCATGCAGTACTCTAGGTGGAGCCATACCAGGGCCTTGTAAAGTATCCAGATTACTTCCACTGCTCTGTTGATCGCTTGCCTCATTTTAAAAAAAAAATTTTAAATATGATTTTATTGTCAGGTTTTATACACACGATAAATATGTAAATCATGACACTTTTGTATTTCTATTCAGGATAAATACACTTGTTAGGGAGGAAAGCAGCTTAGATTTATAAAATGAACCCAGATGATTCAATATTTAAATTCTATATATTTCGTAGTTAGTTAATCACAAATTTGTATACCACAAGTCTCCACCACAAAACCCTCAATTTACTATTGCATCATTAAATTTAATGGTACAATAGTCCAAGTCTGTAATCACTCAATAGTCATTTCAAAAGTAAGAATACCCCCCCCCCCCTTCTGAGTACCCAACTCCCCATAATTATGGGCAAAAGTCAGGGTCAACCGATGCCTGGTATAAGGTCCATTTCTGCCATTTCCTCATGAAATTGGGCCCTTTACTTTGAATTTTGGAATTGAGAGTTTTGGTGGGGTATATTTGTACCATTATAGATCTCCAATCAGCAACAGTAAGTATGGAAGTTGTCATCCATCTTCTGGTAAGTACCTTCTTGGCTGCTAAGAGAACGACTGGCAAGAGGGTACAGTTCCAGGGTGGAGAGTGATCGGGGTAGACAGCTAACAATGATTGCTCAGCAGTTAGTTCTATTGGGTCACCCATACACTGCGAGAACTCTACCTGGAGTGTGAGCCAAAAAGGTATCAGAAGTGGACACAGCCAAAGAATGTGTCCGAAAGAGGCCCACAGGCATCTGTAGTTTCTTCAACACCCTCCGTACTTCTCTGGTAAATATTTACAGAGTATGGCTGGAGAACGGAAGTACCTCGAGCAGCACTTCCAGGCGAACTCCCGCCAGAGCGGAGATGAAGTTATTTTTACTTCTGATAGGGTAGACTTGAGCCAGGTCTCCCTTGAGATCTCTAGGTCCAAGTCCTTGTTCCATTCATCTAGTATAGAGCCTGTGGATTCTGGAGACCCATCCCTCATAGCATTATAGAGGTTGCCTATCAGATGTCTGCCCAGTGTCCCCTGTATAGCTTCTATAAAAATTTGTAATAGCCCTGGGATGGGGGACGGTAAAATAAGTTGGATAGTTCTGTTTCTTAGGATATGATTTCTTACTTGGAAGTATCTAAATTGGTCTGATTTACAGAAATTAAATTTAAGCCTTAATGTATCAAATGGACATATCCCCTGGGGTGATAGAAATTGAAAAAAGTGGGATAAACCCAGTCATCTCCATCTTTTGAAGGAGAGGTCTGATAATATTGGAATGAAGGACTCATCTTCTGAGATTAATTTACAATATTTAAATACAGGGTGAATAATTTAGTCCTCCTCAATCTTTTCCACATTCCATATGTATGGGCTGTAATGGTCGAAACAACTCTAGGCTGTAGAGACCTTCCATCTGATAAAAAAGTATCTTATTAATATCTGTAGATCATTTATGTGGAATTCGAGAGTTTTCACCTCATTTTTTTTTGATGCCCAACAGCATTCTGTTGGACCTCCTGCCAGTGTCTGTGCACTGCTTTGACAGAATTTTTAGCCACACAGACACAGCATATTTTGGATGCATCCACATGTCTACACCCTATTCACAGACATCTGAATGCATCTGTGACATTTCCCACAGCTTATGGAAGTTTCTGCTGCAACTGTGGGACTTGTGTCCAGTTTTCAGATGCAAGTGCAGAATTCCATCTGGGAAGGTAGGCCATAATTTTTTGGTTTAATTTCCTCAGCAGATATCCGTACCCGCGTCCAAAAAAATGGAAGCGGGGCTTTAAAAATGCCACCCCTTATTTTGCTTTAGTCACTTGCCTATTATGATCCTAGGTCCTTTTCTTACAGGAGTCCCATTCACTGTGTAGGTCCTAGCTCTGTTTTTCCTTCCCAGGTGTAGCACCAGGACTCTAGGGGTCTGACCAAATGCCTAGATCATTCAGGCCCTCTCAAGGCTTATCCCCATCCTCAAGAAATAAAAGGAAGCTGGCCCAGTGGCACTGAGGGTTGAGGCGCTGGACACCACCTCGCACCCCACTGGCAGCCCAGGTTCAGGAGCAGTTGGGCCACCGGGGGTCGGCAGGGGAAGGAAAGGATTGAGCATCTGTAGGACTGCTCTCCTCTCTCAGGGTGGGTTGCAGGTTCTGCTTGGCTCCTCAGTGGCCCCTGGTGGAAATCAGGGGCACTACAGGTACTGGCTATGTAGGGGTGGAATAGCGGCAGATGTCTGCAGCATGCATGCGCAGACCTCATTGCACATCTGCACTCCAGGGGTAACTCTCCATACAAATCCTGGCCCTGGGATAGGCGCCGGCAACCTCCAGTGCACTGTAGCTACACACCCAACGCCGGGCTCATCCTGTCAGCTCTCCCGGCCCCTTGCCTTGGATTGGTGTATTAGGTTTTAGATGGAGCACCAGGGAGGACAGTGGCCCCACCTCGGGGACTTCAGAGCCGGGGTGTCTGCCGGTCCAGGCAGGTGGAGAGTGTCTGTCCCCGATTTCCCGACAGGCGAGCAGCAGGCAGGGTGGTAGCATGACAGGTGACAGAGGAGGGTCTACCTGAGAGAGTTCCAAGGTGCCAGAGATAAATAGAGTCCACACAAAAACAAAAAAAAGAGTAAAAAAAAAATTACACACCCTAGTTATGCCAATATATATATATATATATATATATATATATATATAGAGAGAGAGAGAGAATAATGGATGGGTTGGGGGTTATAACGAGGATTTTACAACCCCCAAGGGGAGGGATGCCACATAAACCCGAGAGTGAAGCTAGAGGGGTTTATTCAGGCATCCCACCCGGGGGGGGGTGTAAAATCTGAGTTTTAAACCCCCTTCCCATCTTTTATTTTGTATAATAGCTGGGGATTGTTTTTTCACCACAGCAATTATTCAAAATAAATGGATTTGTTTCGAGCCGTTGACCATGGGATTTCAGCACAGTCCGTGGCGGCTCATAATCTACTGCTAGTTATTTATTTATTTATTTATTTATTTATTTATTGTATTCCACCCTATCTAAGTTTTCTGTGCCCAATTATCTTTTTTTTTCTTTAAGGAACTTACCGCCGACTGTATGTCGAGGAACTGGAGCAGTGCTGAGGAGCGGGAAACGGTGCAGGGAACAGGAAGGTCACGGCAGGCGCATGCACTGAACTAGAGAAACCGGGCGCGTGTTTGTCATTTTAACCAGCTGGTTGTAACAATAAAATTACAATCCAGTTTCCCTATGGGAAAAAACAGGCACCAGTTATTTTATATATATATATATATATATATATATATACGTATATATATATATATATATATATATATAATTACTGGGTTCCGTATTTTTGAATGGAAAAAAACACGTGTTAAATACCGTAACACCTGAGTAGGTGTTACGGCATTCACGCAGCTTCTTCCAATACCAATATGCTCAAGACAAAACAGAAAGTAAGCACGAGCATCAGTGTCCGTTTTCTGACAGCAAAACTATCACATTACAACTCACCTCGTCAGTCGCATTACCTCGGCATTCTCTGTCATGGGCAAATCTTTAAATTAATGGAATCTTTCTACAAAATAAGAAACTGTTTACTTCAGCACTTTCACACGCTCCCTAACAACTCTCTCTTTCAACCTCACCTTTCCCTTACAGGTCAAATGATGCCACCAGTTCAAAACATTCGCATCACCAGGAAAAAAAAAAAAGACGATCAGGACATTTACTATCTTAAAAGTTTTCATATCAAATGTTTAAATATTTACTTTTTAAACTGCCAGATATGTGTTCTACATTAAACGATTCACTTGACACGAGGTAAGAGTCTCTTTGCTTTTTTTACTCTTTCAAATGCTGCCACAAAAAAACAAAAACCCTTCAATTATATGAAATAAAGTATGGGGTGCAGTGTGTTTTACTCGAATTTAACACACACTCTCGTTGTTGGATGTGCCATCCAACAACTCGGGTGTGTGTTAAATTCTCGTAACACACTGCACCCCATACCTTATCCTATATATATAATTGCTGACGTAAAATAACTGTCCCCAAAAAACTGGTTTATTCAGAAAACCTTTATAGTGCCTTATGTCACTCTCTTTCTATTGGTGTTGACGTTCCCCTGTTCAGAAAGGAATTGCTCTTTACTGGTAGGATCTGGCACTGAAAATTGTGACGCTATCGTAAACTGTAAAAAGTGTTTTCACTTTTTTTTTAATACAGGTACGGTTTACATCCGACTGCTGAAAATGCTTCACAGGGACTGTGGAATCAGCGCTACTGGGACTCTCGTCACACCTCATGGTACAAATAACTTGTTTTAATGTTTGAGAATTTTTTTTATTTTAGTCCTTTGTGTGAGCTGTAACTTGTGAAGAGAACCATTAAGTGAAAGACGTGTGGGTTTTGGTGCTGATCAGGGGAAAGAAGATAATCTACCACCTATTAGGCTGTAACATAGCCTAGTCTGTAATTATAATCCATTACGACTGCACACTCAGGTAATTTACATATCTGTGTAGTCACTATCTCATGGCAAGGCAGCTTTAACAATGATTGATGACATCACAGTCCAGCTCTGCTGCACTTAAAATGTAACAAACTTGAACTGAAATAGTTGAACTAACAATACAAACTACGTTCAAGCAGTTATTGATGGGCTTTTTCTTCTATCAATAACATAACTACAAATGATTAATTTTATATGCAGGGTAAAGACACCACAAGATGTGAGATCATTGATATATATGTACGTCTTGGGTGTTGATGACACTGCTCTGGCCTTGTGGCAATGCACTCAAGGAGTGCATATATTTCAGTATGACCGCACATCCTGTTCTGTCTTTTCCTTTACTTGTAAGTTACCCACAGCAAGCATAAAGTGGTTCTACGTCAAAACCAGGAAATTATAGATCATAAAGCTCAACATCAGCACCACGATACACAATTATCAGAGATAGGATTGTTGATCATCTTAAGAAACAAAACCTCAGGGTTCAGTAAAAGGATATTGCAACAAACAAATTTAATATTATTCTTTGAGGAAATAACCAGGACACCTAATGAAGGGAAAAGGTTAGTCACTTACCTGTAAATCTTTGACAGGATCTCCATAGAGCCATAATACTTGGCCTGTAAGCCATCAATGTCAGGACCTCACAGGAAGCTTAAGATGGGACCACCCATGTCGACGTGCCTAAGTACATGTCAGTGACATACAGCATTGCCTGTATAATAAGAATGCCCCCCACTACTTTAGTTTCCTGCTGCTGGTGAATACAGCTTTAAATACCCACCAACAGCAGGATTGGGGCTGCCCCTACCAATAATGCACACAGAGGCAAGGGAAGCAAACAAACACCACCCAGAATACAGCAACTGGTGGCATGAGAGAAAAAGTGATGGATTTACTATGCAGTGCCGTGCTAAGAGCTGAAAAGGAAATGCCATACCAGGGGGGTGGAGGGCAGGAAGGTCATGGCTCTGTTGAGAGCCTCTCCAAGATCTACTGTTACTGGTAAATAACTAACCTATCTTCTTCAGGGGTATTGCCATACAGCCATAAAACACTGGATGATTACCAAACAGTACCAACCCCAATGGTACAATTGACAAAACAGCGGACCAACTCCTCAGGAGATCAGGCCTTGTAACACAGAAATGCTGAAACTCACCCACCTACAGGAGGTCAGAGCCAAACTGTAATGCTTAGTTAAGATATTGATTGCATGCTAGGTAGCAGCGCTGCAAATATTGGTGGTTAAAACCAACCAGAAACAGACCTTTGAGGCTGCCATGCCCCATGTGGTGTGTCCAATAATGGTACCTGGCAGGTCCTGCCCTACATAGTTGTAGCAGAACACAATTCAGAAGGAGATGTTTGGAAACTGGCCTACCCCTGGTGTCAGGCTAGGGCTGCAGGAAAAAAAAACAGTTTAGAGGACTGGGTACAGTCTATGGTACAGTCCAGATAGTAACTAAGGGTTTAGTGGACATCCAAGGAGTGCAACAACTCCTTGTCCAAATTTGAAGGGAAGGGGAAGGGAAGAGCACAGATAAATCAATGAACTGATTTGATCTGACATCAGACACCACCTTAGGCAAGAATGTGGGTAGAGTATGCAAGGCCACCCTACCCATGTGAAACACCAGAAAAGGTGGGTCATGAACTAAGTCGTGTAGCTTGGACATCCACCTGGCCAAGGTAATAGCCACAAGGAATAAAGTCTTCCAGGACAGATACCTCAAGTAACAGGAAGAAACAAGGTCAAAGGGGCTTCAGTCAAGGATTCTAGCACATGGTTCAGGTCCCAAATAGGAACATGTTTGTAGACTGGAAGGACTGAATGCAAGAGGTTGCTCAGGAACCTGTGGACTGTGTCCAACATGCCATTGTCTTGTCCCTGATAAGGGCATAAAAGGTCAAAATGGCCTCCAGATGAACCTTCACTGAGAAGTACTTCAACCTGAGACAGAGTAAGGAAGTAGTCCAGCACCATCTACACTGTGAGAGTGAAGGGGGTCCAGAGATGCCTTTTGTCAACATATAGCAAAACACTTCCACTTCAGGGAGTAGATGTGCCTGATAGAAGGTTTCCAACTAGCCAGAAGAACAGCCGAGACCTCAGCTGTGAATCTGAGCCCAGAGTCAGGCATGAAGCTACAGGGAGTAGAGGTCTGGATGCAGTAATATGCTGTTGTTCTGAGGCAGAAGGACAGAAGGGGCAGCGAAAGTACAGGTCCCACTGCCAGTTCCTATAGAAGTAAAGAACAGACCTGCCTTGGCCATGAGGTGGCCACCAGGATCATTCCAGCTGGTTCAGGCTGGAGTTTGGTCAAGACCCTTGAGATCAGGGGCAGAGGTGGAAAGGCAGAGAGGAATCTCTTTTTCCAGCAGAGGGACAACAGGTTGTTCCCAAAAAGGTTACACCCTGTTGGGTGGGGATGCAAAAAGGTTAAACTCAGGCCTTCTCTACATGTCAAATAACTGGTCTGCAACACCCTGACTGTACCATTCATGGGGCTGAACGACAGACTGGCTGAGGCTCTCTGCCATGACATTCGGAGAACCTGCGACCTGGACAGCAATAAGTGTGACACTGTGGGTCACTGCCCAGTCCCATACCCTCATTGCCCTGGTTTGTGGCACAGTGTGTAGGAGTGTGTGCCTGCTTGCTTGTTAAGGAAATACATCACATTCTGATTGTACGACTTCACCAGCAAAGATAGAGTGTCAGGGCCTGGGAACAGCAGAGAACCACCTCATTTCCAGCACATTTATGTGAAGGCCATGGTCCAATAAAGACCAGGATCCCAGGGACCAGAAAGGATCCAATTGAACAACCCACCCCAGGTAGGAAGTGTCCATGCCGGGGACTACTTCAGATGAGGTTGCAAAAAAGAGGAGCCCACCAGCAGGTGATCCACATTCTGCTGCCTCTATAGGGCATCCCAGAGGGGTTGGCAAACTTTAATCAGTTGGTTCAGGGGCTATGAGGTCTTAGACCACTGGTTTGCAGAGGCCATTGATGTATCCTGACATGCAAATGGGCCAGGGAAACCAAAAATATGGAGGCAGCCATAAGCCCCAGGAGGCAGAGCATAACACTGACCGAAACTCAGTTGTTGCGAGCCACCAAGGTCACTTGAGCTGCATGTCCAAAGTCCTGGGAGAAAAGCTCAGCTGAGGGCTGAGTCCAGGACTACTTATATGTACTGGAGTCACTGAAAAGGAATCAGGACAGGCTTGTCCACATTAAAAAAATACCCCCAGGTTGTCCAGTAGGAGCCCTAGTGCAGTGTAGAGTGTACTCCATCCTGGCTGTTGAAGCTCCCTTCAGGAACCAGTCATCTAGGGATGTACTCCTAGCATAGCATTGCATCTACCACAGCAAAACATTTGGTAAAAACAGTGAAACACATGGCAATGAAAACAACCCAAAGGGCAAGACCTGAAACTGGTAGTATTGCCGCTTCAGGCAGAATCCAAGTAACTACCAGTGACACCATTGGATTTTTATATAAGTAAGTAATATTTTATTTGTATTCTGGCACCCAGTCCCAGAAGCTCTAGGTGCCATTACTGTTAAGGCAAGATTAGACAATATTAAACAGTGTTCATAATTACTAAAACCAGATATAAAACAGCAGTTATCATAAAATGCCTTCTTAAAAAGATGGATCTTCAGGTCCCCTTTAAATGCCTCCACCATTGGGGCCTTCCTTAAAGATCTTGGCAGCAAATTCCAGATTGCCAGGCTGGCCACCTTGAAGGAATGATCCCCCGAGGTTTTCAGCCTAGCCCTCGGAATTGCCAGGAGGCCCTCAGTGGAGGAGCGGAGGGAGTATACGCAGATGGCTGGAGATAGGAGATCAGACTGGTAACCAGGGCCTAGACTGTATAGGGCCTTATAAGTGAGCAAACCCACCTTGAACATGATCCTCCATCTGACAGGCAGCCAATGCAGATCTGCAGGACTTTGGTAGACCCACCAGCAACTTGGCCACCGCGTTCTGTACTAGCTGCAGCCGGTGGAGGACCCCTCCACTGACCCCGAAGTACAGAGCATTACAGTAATCCAACCTGAAAGTCACAAAGGCATGTACTAGTGATGGCAAGTCTTTGGGCAGAATCAGGGGTGTAATTCGGGCGATATTCTTTAAGTGGTTAAACCCGCTTTTGACAACAGATGACCCCTGGGCCTCCTTGGTCAGTCTGTCATCAAGGATAATGCCGAAATGTTTCATCCTGGGGGAGACCATCAACGGAGTGGATCCCAGGACCAAGCCTGGTACCACTCCGGAAGCCTCCCCATCATGCCATTGACCAATCTCTATCACTAGCATTTCCATCTTGTTGGAGTTTAGCTTCAGCCAGGTAGAGGACATCCAGTCCTGTATCTCAGCCAGGCATTTATTAAGCGCTTCAACAGCATTTCCAATTTCAAGGAGCAAATGACAAATACAGCTGGGTGTCATCTGCATAACAGTGAAATCCTAGACTGTATTGTCTAATGAGCTCACCCAGGGGCAGCATGTACCCTGCGAACAACAATGGCGAAAGGATCAAGTCTTGAGGCACTGCACATGACAGGGGCTTTGAGGAGGAGGAGGTGAAATTCCCCATCACCACTCTTTGCCTCCTGTCGGAGAGATAGGACTCAAACAATTTGATGACAATTCCAGTGAGTCCACAATACTCTTCAAGGTGATCCAATAGCACAATGTGGTCCACGATGTCAAATACTGAGGAGAGATCGAGGAAAATGAGAACTGACCATTCTCCTCTATCCCTCACCCTGAGGAGGTCATTCTGCACCTGAACTAATACCATTTTAGTTCTGTGCCTAGCTCTGAAACCGGACTGGAATGGCTCATAGATGTCAAAAGTCGTGAGGTGCACCTTGAGCTGCAGAGCCACTACTTTCTCAACAACCTTCCCCACGAATGGGAGGTTGGAGATAGGTCTATGTCTGGGTCGAGTGATGGTTTCTTCGGAAGGGGCCTCACCAGTGCCTCCTTCAAAACACCAGGGAAGCACCCCACTGGGAGTGAACACCAGACTATCCTGTCAAGCACTGGACCAATGGCCTCGGCCCCTCCCACTAGTAGACAGGTCAGGCCAGGGTCCAGTTCACAGTATGTGGGCCACAGCTTCGAAATCACCTCAATGATCTCAGCCACCTCAACCAGATGAAACTCCCCCCAGACAATCGGAATGCCTCTGTTCAGACCAGACTGACCACTGTGGGACAAATTTTGTCCCACTGGAGAGATCCCTGCCCGAATGGAGGACACCCAGTTCAAGAAGAATAGAACAAACTCTTCACACAGAGTGATCGAAAATGCTCTTTTCAGCTGTAGCAGCCTGTCTACAGTCCGAAATAGGTGAGCTGGTCTATTCTTCCTGGCAGCAATCTCCCTGGACAGAAATTCTGCCTTCTTACGGTTGATTGTCCCCTGATAGACGCTATAGTGACTCCTCAGGGCCAGTCTGTCCTCCATGGACTTGGTCCTCCACCAGCAATGCTCCAACTTCTGACCCTTAGTCTTCATCTCCTTGAGAGCCCCATCAAACCATGGGGGTCTCAAGCGAGAAGACCTGGGTCATATACAAACTGATGCAATGGCATCGAGTGCCTTGGTGACAGCCCCATTATAGGCTGCCACCACCTCACTCATGCCATTCACACAGGCAGTACTCATGCCAGAAAAATCCACTACCACTAAAAGTCCCACTAGCTGGCTCAGTGGTGCTTAGGGTTGAGGTGCTGGACGCCACACCTCACGCCATGCCGGCGACCCAAGTTCGGGAAGGGACTCGGGATGCCAGGTGTCGGCAGGGGAAGGAGAGGATTGAGCATACGGAGGACTGCTCTCTCCTGGGGTGGGTTGTAGAGGTTGCCTCGCTCTGTAATGGCCCCCCGATGGAGATCGGGGCACTACAAGCGACTCTGTAGACAGGAGAAAACATGAAATGTGGCCACCCATGCTGGCTGGATGATGATGGCCCCAACTTCCCATGCTGCAAAGCTGGGAATCCCCCAAAGCTGCATACCCCCACCAGCGTAGAAGCAAGGGAGTGCCTACGGGCACTCCGGTCTCCCCTACCGATGGCCATGGGCAGGCAGGGCCCCCCCCAGCGAAGAGATATGTCTGGGTCAACCGGGCAGTGGGGAGCAGTGGACAGCAGAATGGGAGAGGTGGTAGTGGGTGAAAGGCTGGCCACCTGAAGGAGTGGGTGGCTGGGTTCGGCAAGGAGGGATAAAAATAGTGTGCAAAAAAAAAAAAGTCCCTCTGGGGCCAGTCCCCTTAACGGTTGGTAGCAGATCATCTCAATGGGAGGGGGGCCCAAACATGAACAGGTACATGTCCTGCATATCCAGAATTCACAGCCAGTTCCCTGTGAGACAAGATGAGGTTGGGAGCCCAGGTACAGCCTGTGGAATTTTATGTATGCCACATATTTGTTGAATCCCCTGAAGTCCAAGACAGGCCAGAAACTAACGATTTTCTTGGGCGCCAGGAAGTACATGGAGTAGAACTCCAGGGTGAGTTCTGTCAGAAAAGGAACTGGGTGAATGGCCCACTTGCGCAGCAGTGCATGCACTTTTATTTATTTATTTATTTAAGTGTTTCACCAGGAGGGCATGCTGAGCAGGCTACTGCTCGATTCCAGATACGTCCTGGGGGAAGGGAGGTACAAACATAGTTGAAGAAACCAGTGCAGTATGTTACATAATACACTGAGTATAGTACCTAGTAGGGATAGACACAGCACCTTGAGTACCTGAGACACAGATAAATAGCATGAGAGGACAACTGATACTGTCTCGTGCAGGCATTGTTTTAAATACAAGCATTAAAATACTAGGATAGTCAGCAATCATTAAATGTACAATAGGAAGGGCGACCAGGCTGCCTCAGTGTGGACTGTTTTTCCCTCAGGATGGCAAGGTGCTTGAGGTAGCAATGGCAGGGCTGTGTAGATGTCACAGGAGGCTGTGATACTAACTCCAGGGTGTGCCCATCCTGGATGAAGTCCAGAACCTGCTAGTCTGCTGATTGGGCAGAAACAGGGAGAGCCTGCCCCCCACCTGAGGGATCTGGCAGAAGAGGTAGGTAATCAAAAGGAGGGGGGGTAGGGGTGACTGACAGGTACCTTTTCCACATCCTTGAAATATGACCCAGCTGAATTTCTGCTGCTGGGTAGCATAACATTGTCCCTGACAACAGGGAGGGTTGATCCAGGGTTCCTGTGAAAGGAGCCTCTGCTATGGCCATTGTGGGACATGTTCAGTGTTAAAAACCAAATAGTCCTAAAAGATTCCTTGAAAATCTCCAGGTCATTGAGAACGACTTAGACATCGGGTCTGAAGAGCCTGGTACCCTCAGAGGGAGCATTCAGGACTGACTGCTGTGCATCCTAGGCAAAACCTGCAACACAAAGCCAAAAGTAACATCTAGTTCCCCAGCTGCTCCCTGCTTTTCATCTTTTGTGCTGTGGTCTGCGTGTAGTTCATGCCTTTGAATCATTTATGTTTGTCACTACATGTAGTTTGACCGAGGTTTGTGGTACCATATCCTCAAGACATGCACATAAGAACATGCAAGCTACATTAATTTGCCCAACCCTCAGTCACATAAATGCCCGCTGTGCTGTCAGGCCTATTGCATATCCACCTACATCTGTGTTTTCCCATGCAAGTCAAGCCACAGAACTAAGACATGAAAGGGCTGTTTGAAAGTGTTGTCTGCACTAGGCATCAAGTTAAAACATGTTTTTCAAATGCTGTGATTTGCACAGCTCATATAACTACCCTTAGTGCCATCACAATACTTTGAATATAGCTTAGTGCGCTGTAAGCAGGCCCCACTCATTTGCATGAGTACGGTCCCCAACTTAGTTTCACTGTGCAACCGAATTTGCACCATGCAAACAGATGCTTTGAATATAGGAAATCCATGCTAAGTCCAGACTCAAGGCGCAAGCCTCAGTTTTTGTGGCGCAAAGTAATTTCGCATGGGACTTTAAGCTTTAAATAGCTAGGCTGTGGTGATGTAATAAATATACAAATCCGCAAAAATCATTAAAAAGTTTCAAAAGGGGGGGCGCTGTGGAGCCCGAGCAATATGGCCGCTGAACTATAGAGCTCTCTAAACTTCGGGTTATTTATCAAAACTTTTGACCAGTTACTCCACCATTGAGGTGTTAAAAACAATATAAATCGGCATCTGAACTACCAAAGTATGTGATGGGCAACCCACGAAAGGACAAGCATTCGGGGGATGGAGCTAGAGCAAAGGCTTCTCCAGGACCATCCACTCTGAAGACGGTACAGGGCCGCGAACTCGACCGCGAGGACGGATCGGGAGAAGAAACTCTGCAGACTTTGGGGATCAAGATAAATCATTTGATCTCCTCAGTAGTGGGTCTTTTCACAAAGTTTGACTCGCTTACACTGAGGGTAGCGACTGTGGAATCCACACTTGAATCAGTCACCTTGGCATCGGCTACAGCAACTAAAACGGCTGATGCTGCAATGGGGGCGGTAAATGCGGTCATAAAGGAAAATACACACCTCAGGTCTCGCATAGAAACCCTAGAGAGCCAGTCAAGGGCTCACAATATCAGGATTGTGGGGTTGGTAGAAGGCTGTGAAGGCAATCACTTAACTCTGTTTCTACCAGAATGGATTGTTCAACAACTGGGAGACGAGGTGGAATCAATAGTATATAAAAAATACAGAAGGCTTACCGAGTCACCTTCAGAGGCCCCCAGGACAATCCAGAAGCCCCTTGTACAGTTGTGATGGTGGTGGACAGAGTTGGATCGCGGGATTGCATATTGGCACTGGTACAAAGAAAGAAGACCCTGCTTTCTGATGGTCAGCAAGATCAGGTTTTTTCCGGACCTCGCATATGCCACAAGGCAAAGGAGGAAGAGATTTGATGGCGTGAGGGCGACTCTACGAGAAGCAGGAATACCCCACGGTCTACTATTCCCAGGTGCCTGCGGACTGTACATCATAATAAAGTTTTTATTTTCTCTGATCCAGCGGAGGCCCTTAAATGGAGTCAGTGCAGAATGGAGGAAGATGACCCATCGTCAGAAGAAGATGTTCCCTGAGAGACAGTACTGTTTATTTGTACCTCTTAAAAATACGACTAGGGTTGTTCAGTCCTGATATATGCCCCATATATATGTTTTATGTTCCTTAATCACTCTGGGGTTGTTCAAAGTAGTACCCAATGTAAATATGTTTGGGCATATATTTTTTTTTTAGTGCCTATTTTAAATTAGGAGCTGTCGCTCCATTAGTGGAGGTTGACACTGTACGATTTCGAGCTCTATAGGCTCCTTTCTTTTAGCACCATCAGGTGCAATTATTTCGATTAAGCATGGTGACTTAGGCCCTATTTATAGGGCAGAACATTGGACTATAAATACTATAGACTATTAATTTCTTTATACCATGCCGCTCATGGACTCTGTCGCAGCGATGATACTTAAAACAATATGTTTCTTTGTTAAGGTTATCCCCTCCACTGACGTATCTTTTATCATTTAACTGAAAATAATTGGTATATTAAGAGGAGTGGCGCCCTCATGGGGATACACATTAGTAATGTTAAATGAAGGTGTAATAACTGTATGTTTGTTTACCTAAAGAATAAACAAAGTTTAAAAAAAAAAGTTTCAAAAATCTTCATTCTATGGATATATATTTCAAACATTGTGTTATGTTTAAAACAGCTACAAATTCTTTAAAGAGAACCAAGCTTTTATTTATAAAAATGTTTGTAAATGGTTCTATAACTTAACATAGCAAAATTATCTGTACTGATGGAAACATAGAAACATAGACAATAACGGCAGAAAATAACAGAGGTCCATTCAGTATGCCCAAGTTCCCCTATAATCCCTGGAACCTATTGTTCCTCCAGGTTAAATACTAACCCTCCCTGTCCTCTCTCTATTCTCCTCCTTGGTCCTGTCACCCCCCCCCCCATGGTAAGCACTATTCCCTTCATTATGTCCCAGCCCTGCTTGAATCCCGACTGTTTTCGCACCCACCACTTAAGCCGACAAACTGTTCCAAGGTTCCACCACCCTTTTTGTATAGTAGTACTTACATCTCTCCTGAACATACCTCCTGTTAATTTCCATTCATGTCCACATAACTGTGAATTGGTATTCAGGCTAAATAGTTCTCTGCAGTTCACTTTGTTAATTCCTTTAAGGAACCTGAAGGTCTCTATCACGACTCCCCTCTCCCTTTTGGTCTCCAGTGAGTACATATTTAGTGCGTTGAGGTGCTCCTCATAGGATCTGCCCTGCTGGCCCTGAATCATTTTTGTTACTCTGCGCGCTGCACTGTCTTAAACCTATCCTTATCCTTTCTGAGGTGAGGACTCCGGAACTGGGCACAGTACTTTAGGTGAGGCCTGACCAGGGATCTGTAGAGGGGATGTATTACCTCTTTTCTTCTGCTATCAGTACCCCTCCCGATACATCCCAGCATCCTGTTAGCCTTGCTATAGGCCTTGTTGCACTGACTCGACTGCTTAAGTGAGTTGCTAATGATAACTCCCAGATCCCGTTCCTCAGCTGTAGTGCTAAGTCTCTCTCCTCCCATCCAGTACTCTGTCTTGGGATTCTTTTTCCCTAGGTGCATTACCTTGCACCTTCTAGCATTGAATTTTAACTGCCAGACCTTTGACCACCCCTGTAGCTTTTGTAGGTCTCTCTGCATTTCCCTGATTCCCTCGTTACTATCCACCCTCCCACATAGTTTTGTGTCATCTGCGAAGAGACACAACCTGCCCTGGATTCGTTCTCCACTGTCACTAATGAACATGTTGAAGAGGACCAGACCCAGGACCAATCCCTATGGAACCTCGTTCATAACCTTCCTCTCCTCTGATTTAGCCCTATTGACCACCAACCTCTGCTGCCTCCCCTCTAGCCAGTTACCTACCCAGTTCACTATGGGTTTAGCCGCACCCAGGTCTTCCATCTTCTTGAACAATCATTTGTGAGGTACCGAGTCAAAAGCTTTGCTGAAGTCAAAGAAGAGCAGATCCACAGCATGGCCCTTGTCTAATTCCTTTGTCATTCAGTCGAAGAAAACTATTAGGTTAGTCTGACAAAGTCTTCCTGCCATGAAACCTTGCTTTTTACTATGCTGAAGCCTGTTGCTCTCCAGGTAGTCTCTGAGGTCCTCTTTGATCATTGACTCCATCAACTTCCCTACTATAGAGGTTAGACTAACAGGCCTGTAGTTCCCTGGTTGCTCCTTATCCCCTCTTTACCTACAATGTCTGCCACCTTCTAATTCCTTGGAACTTCCCCAGACCTAAGTGAGCTGTTGAACAGATAGACACTGATCAGTGTATAACTGTGCAACAGTAATAACTAAAACATAATTTGGTTTTAAAAGAAGCTTGAGTCATTGATAATGCAGAAATGTTATGCTACCTCATTTTATGTGTATTGATACTGTGCATTTCAAAAAGTACTGGTATGTTTCAAATGCAAACATTTTTTAACAGACATGTTTTAAATATAGCAATATGTTTAAAATGTACCTCTAAAACATATCAATACATCTTGAAATGTATGAATATATTTCAAATACAAGCTATTATATTAAAAATATTTTTTCATCATTTCTTATTTTTGATTCACATTGTACCATCCTTCAGCCGTACTTTCCTTGCATCACAAAAGGTGTAAAATCCTTCATTAATTGTCCAAAGATCACAAGTCTTACTTTTTCACAGGCCTTAGCGTAAACGCTTCACAAGTAAATAAATGGTTATGTCACAGAGTTTGTAAAAAAAAAAATAAATAAATAAAAACTCCAGGGACCAAAAACATCTTTCTTTTCTATTTTTATATGTTCATATGTAACTTTGCAAATCTGGTACCTGATCTGTTTGTGTTAAGAAATAGCATAGCAACAACAGTCTTACTAATTATAGCTTGCCTGCAGTGGCCTGTCTGTAGTTGTGTATACTCAGTCACCGTGGAATGTGCAGTTCTGTAATTAAGCAGAATTGTTTTGCGCAGCTCTAGCTGTGTGCTATTATTGTTTTGCTTTATAAAGAAAGCTCAAGAAACCATCCAAAGCCAGTCAGCTGACAGGGTAAGCAGCAACACACTGTGCTTTAGCAGAGAAGACCAACGTTCAGTGGTGACCTTGGATCACCTGCTGACTTACAGTGTCAGCTGAGAACAGAGGCATTGCAGCATGGTTGCATTCACTCCCTGGGGGAACACCCTGTTTGTTTTGTTAACACACACACTTGAACTATATATATATATAACATTTGAGTCCTTCACTGAGGCCTCCTGTCTCACTCTTCCTGCTTGGATCATGTTACTTGTTGACTGTAGTTCAGTTTCCTCAATTTAGTGTGTTTTTTTTAGCTAAGAGGCACATCCTTAACAGTACTCCGTTTACGCAATCTAGACTCTGATCTCTCATTTACTGCCTGTTTCCATAACTGCTGTCATCCTCAACCCTGAGGTCTCCTTCTCCTCCCATATTTATGATGTTTGTAGATCGGCTTATTTCCAGCTCTAAAACATTGCTCCTGGGCATCATGTCCTTCACCCCTCTTCTGATGAAATCCTCATTCATGCTTGTATCTCATCACATCTTGGCTACTACAATGCCCTGCACTTTGTCTTCCCAAGTACCAGCTCACCAGACTACAGGTTGTCAACAGTGCAATTGCTATCTCTTCACCAAAACCAAAAAGCAATATTATTTTATATCGCTACCATCATCAGAAGTCAAAACTGGCAACCAGCATCATTCAGAATCCAATTCAAAATCACACTCCTCATCTTTAAGATCCTTCGCTAGCTGGACCCAGACTACGTCTCTGATCTGGTATCCCTCTACTTACTCCATACTTCCTCCCCTCCTCTAATTGATGCTTTCTCTAAGTCCCTTCTCCCAATCGTTTTATTTAGTATGCTTTACTCCCATATGACCAACCGTCCTCCATCGGTCCAACCCCATCACCCAGCCCCATCACCCGCCTTCTCCGGGACTTACCTGCGTCTGCTGGGTGCACCCTGGCTTAACCCCCAAGGTGGGGTCCTCAGGAGGGAGGGAGGGAAGGCTACCCCTGAATGGAGACTAGAAGGTGATCGGTGGAGAGAGCCACAGTGGACGGTGCGTGGCCTGCAGTGAGGGGCCCACATCATCCTGCCTTGTTTGGTGGATGTTCCACTTTTTCTCCCCCCAGGTGCCAAGACTTGCCACCTGGTGCCCGCACACATAATGGCATGCACACGAGGCAGAGCCACTTGGTGTCCTCCCTCCCTTGACTCATTGGCTCCTGTGCACCGCCTCCTGTGGTCACCCAGGTGGTGGTAGTGCAGTGGAGCTCAAGCACCCTCCTTCCGCGAGATGAGCGAGCATCCAGTGGGACACTCATCTCACCTCCCATTTCTAGCCCTCCAACAACCCGGGCTTGTCCCGGAACCCGGGTCGCCGGCATCACGAGTGGTAGTGCTACTGCTGTGCTGGTTGGTCGGCCTCTTCTCCCAGTCTTATCTTTATATTTGTATTGTCTTCTGTATTGAAAGCATGTTGGAATAATAGCTTGTATGAAAGACATTTTGTAAAAGGTTTTATTGTGAATAAAGTTGCTGTATTTTTTTTTTGTTTATTAGTTTCATTCAAAGTTCAAATAGAACATTCATAACATACGCAACTGTGCAAAACATGGAAAAACTGCAGCTAAAAGCTTTATATTGTGAATAGAAAAATGTGATACAATTAAAAAAAAAAACAACACATTTACAATGTGCAAAAACAGCCAAGTTGGAAAATGGCAGCTGTACAAAGATGTGGAGCCAGCTATTCAAAAGATTACACCTGGCACCAAGCATTAGCACTCGCGCTGCGCACAATTTAGAATCAGAAACACAGAAAATGTCACGGCAGAAGGAGATCCACAGTCCATCGAGTCAGCCCAAAGATTTACCTGGAGCCTAAGGATGCTCCAGGGACCTATCCCGGCCCTAGGGTACCTTGGCTTTGCACTCTGTGGTGCTTGCTGACTGTGCTCGTAACTTATCCCACCCGTGCTTGAAACCTGCCACCATGTTGGTGCTAATCACCTCAGAGGGTAGTTTGTTCCATGGCTCCATCACCTTCTCTGTGAAATAATACTTCCTGATGTCCTTTTTGAAGGCCCCTTCCCTCAATTTCCAGTCATGACCGCGTGTAGAGGAATTTGTGTTCCTAGTAAACAGTTCCTTGTATGACACTGAGTGTTTATGCCTTGAGGAACCTGAAGGTTTCAGTCATGTCTCCTCTCTCCCTATGTGTCTCCAGTGAATACATCCTCAGTGCCCTGAGCCTCTCTTCATAAGTGAACCCCTGCATGCCGTGAATCAGCTTTGTTACTCTCCTTTGGATAGTCTCCAGTCTATCCACCTCCTTCCCAGTGATTAAAGCGAGGGGGAACTCAGGGGAACTAGTTCCCCCTCACCCCTTCATGGTACATGTTAGGGGGAACCCGGGGAAACTCATATGCTCCTCCCAGCCAGTTTTCAGTATTGACATATGTATTTTATTAAAGTGTGCCCATCCCTTGGACAGGCAGTTTATTTTCCCATTGAAGATACATTGCTGTTTGTATACCTCAGCATTCTGTTGCCTTTTAGTAGGCTGTCAAGAAGCTGCTTCACAGTCTGCTAAAAGCAACCAAAATGCACCATTTGGCATCAATTTTTAATAATTTTTTCTGGGGGACCATCCCCTGGACCCCTCTAGGGAGGTTAGGATTTTGTGCTCCTCCAAATTTTCTGGTTGTACAGTATGATGCTCCTGTTGGCGCCCCTCCACCTATAGAGTTCCCCCTGTTATGAATGTCTGCTTCAACCACTGCTTCTTCCTAAGATGCGGTCTCCAGAACTAGACACAATACTCAAGATGCGGCCTTAACAAGGATCAATAAAGAGGAAGTATCGCTTCCCTGTCTCTGCTGTCTATGCCTCTCCCTATGCAGCCCAGCATTCTGTTTGCTTTACTATAGGCCTTATTACACCTACTCTGCTGCTTGAGGTCAGCACAAATGATGACCCCTAGGTCCCTTTCCCCCTGTGGAAGTAGCCAGCTTGACTTCTTTGATGCAGTATTCCATTCTGGGGTTTGTCTTTCCCAGGTGCATCACTTTGCTGATGTTTATACTGTTTAGGTTATATGGTACTGTGCCATGTGTTCCATTGCATGCTATTGATCACATCTCCTTTGTCCTCCTAAAGAGACACCATGGTCCAGTAGGGCCAATCCAGGGCTAGGGAGCAGCAGTAGTTTCACCAGGACCAGTGGCAGCAGGAGGAGGAGTCACCAGGCTGATGGGGCCCAGTGTGGCCAGTCCACGAAGGAATGGTCCGTGGACATGTGTCTCCATTAGTATCATGCACTGCGTGTTTCCCACTCTAGGTTGGATGTCTACTCTATGCTGTATGCTTCTATGGTTGGAGATAGATGTTCATGTGTGCCTCACCATGCTGTATGCATGCCTGGGGGGGCAGCACCTATGCAGCCGTGTTTGCAGACAATCGCCTAGCCCTTGGGGAATTATCCCACCACTGACACTGTGGTGTGTCAGGGTCTGTGCAGTCTACTGTTGTGCATATCCTTACAGCAGGCCTGCTGCCCTGTGCACACTGTACCTTACACCGTGCAGTGGTGTGTCCCCTGTGTCGATGACCTGGTGCACCAGGGAGTTGGCAATAATGCTCATGGCCCCAGTTGGTATGCCTGTCATTATCAGTCGGGTCTGTTGTGTCACATGGTCAGGACTATGTATACATATCTGGTGGAGGTAAGCACGGGCCACTGTTGCACCAGTACACTACTGTATCATGCTGTGTGCATCATAAAGCACTCATGACAGTCTGCCTGTAGCAATGCCATCTCCAGTGCCATATACACAGGGTGTCACGCCATTGCATTTCAACAGAGCCGGGCTTATGTGTCATGGTGTCAGCGGAAAGTGGGGCACTGGTGGACATTGCATGTACCTTACCATATGTGACCGACATTGTGATGCATAGTCGGTAGTCTGTAACCAACACAGTGATGTCCAGAGTATGATTATTCCACTGTATGTGGGTAGGGCCATGCATACATTTGGACACAACTGTGTCTTCACGGGGCTACTCTTCTGCACTGGCTCGGTCTGAGTGGCAACCCTGTACCTAGGGTGGGTCCAGCATCTACGGGGATGGAGGAGTGCCTCCAGGTGGTTCTGCATCTCACACTGGTGTTATGACCACGGTACGGTCATACAGCGTGTCAGGTGCCAACCTCCGTACAAGATTGCTTCACATATGTGCTACTCTACCTGATGCATGCAGTGCTGCATGGCAGTCCTGTCCATATACAGCTGTGCTGTGTGCCACATGCCTGTGCCTAGGCCTGCCTTGCCCACTGACCAGTGTGGCTCATGGATGTCTGTTGTCCTACACACCCTCACCTATGTGTAACATGGCGAGCCATGTGTTGGCTAGTTGTCTTTCTATGCATGCTATGCCACTCCTGTGTCTCTTGTTCTGTGTGCACAGCTGGTTGAGTTCAGTGTATTTCTTTCCATAAGTACCTGGAATGCTGCAGGAAGGCAGCAAGATGTGATTAGTCGTAAGGGCACAGATGAGCTGCTCCAGTGCTAGGTCTGACTTGTGATGATGTTGGTCAGTAAGAGGAAAACACCAGGGTTATCCAGGACCTTCTGGCTGCATTACAGTGCCAGCTGCAACAACTGCAACAACCATCACCACCATCACCTGCAGCCCCCTGATTGTGTCTGGCATTGGACATTGTTTTTGCTGATGGGTGGATGCCCTTTTCTTTGTTTGTTTTTTAATGCACAGATGCCCTTTTTTTTAATTTTTAATGGGTGGATGGGCTGTTCTTTGTTTTTTAACAGGTAGGTGCCCTTTTCTTTCTTTGTTTTTTAATGGGCTTGTGCCCTTTTCTTTGTTTTTTAATGGGCGAGTGATCTTTTCTTTGTTTTTTAACAAGCAGGTGCCCTTTATTTTGTTTGAAATAGGTGTGTGCCCTTTTTCTTTTGTTTCTCCCCCACCCCATATCGGCAGTTCCCCTTTTTCTTTTGTCCCCCCCCCTCGCACCCCATATGGGTGGTTGCTTCTCTTCTTTTGTTTCTCCTCCCTTCCACCCCACATGGGTGACTACCCTTTTTCTTTGGGTCCCTCCTGCATGGGTGTTTGCTCTTTTTCTTTTGTTTCCCCCATCTCCTATGGGCTGTTGCCCTTTTTTTTGTTTCTCCCCCTCCCTCCCTGTAGTTGTTCTTATTTTTTGTACTGCCTCTTGCTATTTTTGTACATTAAAGGTTAGTTTTGATACGTATGCTGCTGTGTTATGTGTCTTTCATTAGTGCCCCTCTGTGACAATGTGTATGTCACATTCCTTTCCCCTGTAAGCTGCTTCACAGCCCACAACACAGACAATGCAGGTTTTGACAGGGGCTATGGTGGGATTTGTATTAACCCCCTTTTGTTTTAAAGCTAGCCCTTTAAGGCCTGTTTGCACTGGATGGTCAACCTGTTGGAAATCTCTCAAGAGGAGTGGGAACGTTAACAAGCAACTCCCGAGTCCAGTAAAGGGAGAAAGGTGAACCAGCAGAAGGAGGTTTCAGTTTCAGTGAGATGGAAGTGGAAATAGGAAGAGGCCGAAGTGCAAGAAATTTCTGTTAAGTTGAACACAAGCTGTTTCTTTTTACTATTAATAAAATAAAAACAGCTTTCATTTAATTTAAACTGGTGTCCAGAGTGTTCTCTTTGTGAGTGTTCTTCAGAAGCTATCCGGTGTGCTACCCTGGCTTTAGCAGTGGGATCGAACTTCCCTTTGTCTAAATAGGGGTAAGATGGAGTCAGACAAACTATTCAAATGACCGGTACAACAACAAGCACAACAGGCCCAAATGCAAAGGGACTGGATGCTGCAGCAAGAGCAACAGCAGGCTTAAAGAGAACAGCAGCAAGCACAGTTGCAGGTGCAGAGAGACCAGCAGCAGGAGTTTATGAAGCAAGTGTTACAAACACAGAAAAAAGCTGTGCCCCAGCTCCAGGTCACAGGGAATCCAGTCGCTGCAAGACCCCACCCCATGCTAACAAAAATGGATCCTGTGCTGGCCCGGTGGCGCTGAGGCGCTGGACGCCACACCTCGTACCAGACCAGATACCTGGGTTCAGGAGCGGACTCAGGTTGACGGGGGTCAGCCGGGAGGGAGAAGGATTGAGCGCCCAATGGCAGCTCTCCTTCTCTGGGGAGGGGGAAGCATACTCTCCGCTGCTCCGCCACCTGTTGGGGGAATCTCAGGGTGGTCGGTGCAGCTGGGGAGACACTCTATGCAAGGGTAGGCGTTGGCAGGGGAACCTGCTTGGCGTGCATCTCTATACGCAGCGGCAGCTGTCCCCCCCATTGCATAGCGTTAGGGGAGGCATCCACCAGAATACTGGGAAATACCCTGCCTTTTTCTAGGCGATGAGCCTCAGCGTTGGTTCCGAGGCAGCACCCGAGAAGCAGACTCCGCTGAGCGCACTCCCAAACAATGCTCAGGGGGAGATATGGGGGATCTCCGCCACCCTGCCCGGTGAGTAATCCAAGGCCCTGAAAGTATGTGGGTAACATTAGCACTCTAGGAGCAGACTCCTTGGGGGGGAGGCTGCAGATTGGGACCTATGAGGTGAGCTCTGAGAGAGTGATCAGTGGCAGCAGTAGGGGGATAAAGAAAGAGTAAAAAAAAATGGGTCCTGTGCTGGCCCAGTTGTGCTGAGGGTTGAGGCGCTGGACACCACACCTTGTGCCATGCCAGTGACCCGGGTTTGGGAATGAGCCCGGGCCGCCAGGGGCCGGCAGGGAAGGAGAAGACTGAGTGTCCGATGGACAGCTCTCTTCTCCCGGGAAGGAGGGGAGCACAGATTCAGTACTTGCCTGGTCTCTGGCGGAAGCTGAGGCCACAGCAAGTGCAGTGCAAACAGAGAGGGTCGGGGAGTGGTGAACATCGGCAGAGATACCTTGATGTCAGGGCATATGCCACTCCCCCAGAACAGGGATAATGGCGGCTGGAGCACCGAGGGGACGAGTGCCAGCACAGACCCTAATGGCTCCTGCGCTTACCTGACCACTGGAGGGACAGAATCAGGCTGCCTCGGGTGTTTGGGCCCACCAGTACCCACCTGGGAATATAGCCACTGCTCCGTGGGGAGTCACTGGGATCCAGGTAAGAAGCGAAGCAGAGCAGGTGCATGCGGCTCCTGACTAAGCGAGCTCCATGTGTGGGGAGAGAATAAAGTGTGATTTAAAAAAAATGGGGTCCTGGAGGATGACCTTAAGGCCTACCTTATGACTTTTGAGAGAGTTGCCAGTACCACTGTCTGGCCATGAGAAAGTTGGGTTACTCACATTGCACCATACCTGACTGGAGATGGACAAGCTGCATACGGAAGCCTAACCGACACTGCTGCCAAAGACTATTATCAAGTAAAGGTGGCTATCTTAGATCAGAAAAACTGAAGAGTTACTGATGGAACTTTCGCACTCTGGGTTTCAAGGTTGCAACACGACTTAGGGTGCTAGCACAAAATTACAAGACTTGGATACTCGGTGGTTAAATCCAGAGGTACACACTAAAGAGGAGATTATAGATTTGATTGTGCTGGAGCAGTACTGGAACATTTTACCAGATCGAGTCCATGATTCGGTAAGCTGACATGAACAGACTACTCTGGCTGCAGTAATGAAAATGATGGAACATTATCTGGAAGCTGAAAGACTAGTGGTCACTAAGAAGAGTGGAACCCACAATGATCCTCAGGCAGCGACTCATGGAGAAGCTTCCCCCTAGAAGAGAGTAGAAAAGACTTTGGGGGGATCAGAACAAACATGCTGGTATGAGTAATAGTCAAGTGGTGAAATATTGCTTAACCCTCCACTTCAAAAAGTTATAAACCCTGGCCCTGGTATAATTCGCCCTGTCCCAAGACTTTACAGTACAGTGACCCAAATGGGGGTACAGGTCACAGACCTGATAGTAACATTGTATGTTTTCATCATGGTAAAGTGGAGCATATCAGTAAGTTTTGTGACCACATGAGCTGTGAGTTTGTGGAATATGTTGCTAACACACACACACACAAAACCATATACAATACCCTTGCAAGTGGAGAACATATAGGATAGTGCATGAGTACCAATTAACAACAGGGCTATTCTTTCACCGAGTTGGTGCTATGATGACAGATTACCTCCAGAGCGCAGCTCAAGAGGCAATCAGTCATCATAGTACCAACGAGGTGAAAGAACAGCCCTGCCATTAAATGGTACGCATGCACTGTTCTGTATAGTGTATAGTGGAACGTCGTTGCCTCAAAAAAAAAAAAAAACTACATCTTTCTTTTTAAAATAAGACTGACTGTCAGATTGCTGCTGGAGGACACCATGGCCCAGATATTCAAACTGCGCCAGTCTGAGGAGCAAGACCCTGCGCTGCTCAAAATAGTTAACGCAGAGGGTGGCGGGGTGATATTCAAAGGAGTTGCGCTGTTGAGCAACTCCTTTGAATATCACCTAAACACGCGCAAGATGGCGTAGTGGAACTTGCGCCACCGCGTTGCCAGAGTTGAGCATTAAACTTGCGGTGGCGTAAGTACCATTGCGCCACGCAAATTTCGATATTCAAAAGGTGACATGCAAATGGGGCCATAATTTATGCAAGGCGCAGGGGGCCATTTGCATCATTATGCTTGTTGCATGCCATTTGCATGTGGAGTGCATGATCCCGAGGACTTGCTCCCACTAGCCACCCTGCCAGGCAGCAGCGTCGAGGGGACCGACACAATGCAACTCCAGATCACGGGCATCACAGTTATGACACCCCACACATCTCCCGCAGCCGATGTCCGGGCAGAACACGTACATGTCGCCCCCACCACATCACCCCACAGCCCGGTCGCGGGCAGAACATTATGAACCCCCAGTGCCCGATCGCGGGCAGAACCTATATGAACCCCCAGTGCCCGATCGGCGGGCAGAATGTAACCCCTCCCCAACCGAATAACTCCCTGGTGGTCAGTGGACCGTAAAGCCAGTCGCGGGCAGAATGTCACAACAACCCCCAACATCTCCCTGGTGTCCGTGTCCCCCCACCACCCACCCACGAAGCCCCTCCATCCCGCTCCCCCGCGGCGGGTGACAGCATCCACCCGCCTGCCCCCGCCGCCCCGCCGACTGACTGTCGGTAGGGCTGCGCCCAGTGGATTTGTGAACGATCATTCACAAATCTGACCGTCATGTACGGTATGGGCTGCACGCCCATTGGCTGTAGCCTGCACCAATGGGCGCAGCCTCTACCGACAGTCAGTCGGCGGGCGGCGGGCGGCAGGCGGTGGATGTTGTCGCCGCCGCCGCGGGGGGAGCGGGTGGAGGGGCTTGCGGGTGGGTGGGGACACTAGACACCAGGGAGATGTTTGGGGGTTGTGGCAGACAATTTGCCCGCGATCGGGCTTCACGGTCCACTGGACCACCAGGGAGTTATTCGGGTTGGGGGAGGGTTACATTCTGCCCGCGATCGGGCACTGGGGGTTCTACAGGTTCTGCCCGGCGATCGGGCACTGGGGGTTCATAGGTTCTGCCCGCGATCGGGCTGTGGGTGATGTGTGGGGGCGACATGTACGTGTTCTGCCCGCGATCGGGCTGTGGGAGATGTGTGGGAGGGGGGACATGTACGTGTTCTGCCCGCGATCGGGCTGGTGGGGGGGGCACAGGGACCGAGTTGGGGGCCAGCCAGGGTGGCAGCTGCTGTGTTGCGCGCCTGCAATGCAGCAGCTCACTCTGGGTGGCCCTCAACTGCCTTTTTTGGCTTTCCAAGCTTGCGCGTGGCTTAGGTTAGGGTTGGCGTGATGCAGAACCTCTGGCGCAACCCGACTGAATATCGGGTTGCGAGGTTATGCATGGATCCTCCTCCTGTTGAGCATGCATTCATTTGCATTGCTCTCTTTGCGCAACCTGTTGCCAGTGGCGAACTGCCTCCCACAATAACATCGCAGAATGGCGATTTTGACTTGCGCATGGTGCAACCCTGTTGCGCATGGCGCAACCCTTTTGAATATCTGGGCCCATGTGTGACGTCCGCACTGCAGCAGAACGAAAATTCATTCTGCTGTCCTGCAGATGTCACTTTTTGGTTCTGCTGCACTACGGACATCACTAGTGCAGCAGAACAACATTTTGAGAGCGCTAGATTTCAGTGAACAAAGACGTTCCACTATACACTATAAAACAGTTTCAGCTCTGGTGCATTCGGGCTGTAGGCAGACATTGGTTAAAGAATCTGTGGTAAGACCCAACCTGGGTCAGTGGGGAAGAGCCCATAAATATTGCCCACATGCATGGGGATACCTGTAAATACCCCATGGCCCCAGTATGGCTAAAAGTACACAACTGAGAAGAAATAATAAAAGTAGGAATTTCTAAAACCTTACCCTAGTCCATAGTTTGGTCTGAGACTGGGAAGGGTTTCATACCGTCCTGCAGAGCAATACTGAAAGTTTGTGCCCAAAGGAGGCCAAACAGACAGGAACTCGAATATGTATTTCCCTTTAATGACTCTGAACTATCTGGCCCAGAAGGGAAGGCTAGGAGGTCCCAGGGTAAGGAACAGGCTGAGATTGTAGTGGTTTATTTATTTTATTTATTTAGGGATTTGGATCATACCTTTGAGCTCAGAGCTCTTTTACAAAGGTTCCACGTCAAACAGTGACAATAACAACAATGATAAACAGTTTATATACAATACTCGAATAGTAGGTAGCTAGTATACAATAAGGTTACAGTGCCCTTCATGGTACCAATGGTGTTAGTACAGTGTCAAGAGCATACAGCTAGGGTAAAGGACAGTGTTTGTATGTAGCGAAGGAGATAAAGAGGTGTGACACCTAGTGTGAGAGTCCGAGGAGGAGTCAAGGTGAGCGGGAGGGGAAACTGGGGTGGGAGAGAGTGGGCGGCCAAAGGAAGTGGCTTTGTCTAGGAGATTGGGAGGTAGTGGTAGTAGGTAGGTTATAAGGTTGATCCAGTGGGGGGAAAGGCACAGGGGGAGAGGAAGACAGAGGGATAGGGCAAGGGGGAAGAGTGGGGGTAAAAGGAAAGGGAAGGAGAGTGTGGGTGAGTGGGCATTATGGGTGTTAGAGTCCTAGTGGCAGTCACAAACTGTCCTAGTAAGAAAGTGTTGCCTTAGGCCATTTTTGAATTGCGAGATGCATTGAGAATTTAGAATGTGCACTGGGATTTCATGTCCGCAAGGACACAGGTTTAAGGTAGGTTAAAGGTGATTCAGATGAGGACACAGCATCCACATCTACAGGAGGCTACGAGATCCTTCCAGAGGTCAAACCAGACCTTTTTCAAAACTCAGCCAACATAATTTCTGAACAAAGAGCTGTTGAGGTTCTCAGGAATGCCTACCAGAATGTAGCTGTGGTAAAATGGTAAAGTGGAAGATGAACGAACAGCACAATGTTTTCCAAAGTTTGAACTGAAAGATGATATTTTGTACTGGGTAGAACCCAAGAAAGAAACTGGGGGGCCGATTCTCAAAGAAGCTATAGAAAAATGCAAAATATACCAAGACGCAAATAAAAAAATTGCAACCTACGACTTGCGTTATATTCCAGAAAAACTGTGACCTGCACAAAAAAAATCACAGAAAAGACACAGGCCACGTACTGTCATACAAAAGCACAGAAGTCACAGTAAGGATGTGGAGACTGCATCAAAAGAAATGGTGGAGGAGACAGGCACAAGGAGCAGCCAAGGCAGGATACAAGGGGCAACAAGGAGGCAAAGGAGAAAGATGAAGAGGAACTTCTCCCATGAGGAGACAGAGGTCCTCATCATGGAGGCTGATGCCCAGGCAGATCTATTACTATCCAGGGGTGGGGACAAAGGCTAACATGACCACCACAAGAAAGCCTAGGAGGAGGTGGCTACAAACGTAAATGCAGTGGCTATACAGAGATGCACCATCAGAAAACTCCAGAAAAAATATGATATGAAGTGAAGGTGCAGGGAGAAACTGGCACACAGTCGGAGGTGTGTCCAGGCCACTGGTGGAGGCGGCAGTCAGCAACAGCCACTCATGGGCCAGGAGCAAAGAATAGCCGCACATCTCAGCAGCCACAGCATCACAGAGGGCACAGACCTTGACACCTTCAGGCTACAGAGTAGCACAGGTACATGTAAAGGGGGAAGGGGTGGTTGCACCAGAGCCAACATATCTGTGTGTGTAAACAGGTGTGTGTCGTCTGCAGCGCTTGAGGGCTGAGGCACTAGATGCCACACCCTCGCCCACGGCGCGACCTGTCTGGAACGGACTCGGACCCGTGGGTTGGCCGGGAGAAGGATTGAGCACCCAATGGCTTGCTCTGCTTCTCTGGGGTTGGATGGGAAACTTTCCCCGTCACGATACCGCCGCCTCCTGGGGAACTCGGGGGATGTCGGTGTGGCTGGGGGAGGCAGCAACACAGGGTTGACGTTGGCAGGGGACTGGGGCGGACGCATGTCTCAGCGTGCACCTGACCCCTTGTTCCCATTGCACGCCGGCGTCGGGAACAGAACAAGGAAAACAATCTTCACCTCTATTAGGTGACGACTTCTCAAGCAGCATATGTGCCACCCACCGACTAACGGGGCAGACATCGCTGTGCAAGCCTTCTTCCTGGAAACACTCGGAGGGAAGGTAAGGAGGGACCTTTCCTCACCCCGCCCAATTCGGGCAATCAGGGACCTCAGGGAGTTGAGCTATGCACTCTAGGGCAGACCCTGGGGTCCGGAGGGTAGACATGTGTGTGTGTGTGGTGCATTGTAGGGGTCCGATTGGGTAGAGAGCTGAGGGCAGTAGAGGCGAGGATAAAAAAGAAAGTAAAAAAAAACAAAAAAAAAACAGGTGTGTGTGTGTACAGGATACAGCAATACCACAAAACAAGATCAACAGGCTTACAGGGCATGGCCGCTGTTGGTTGGGGAGGGTTGCGGCCTGTCATGAGGTACACGCATATGTTGTACACTGCCAGGCACGCTGAGGCCTGTGTCTCTGAAAGGAAGCCACACTCAGGCAATGTGTATTGTGTGTGCATGCCATTGTGGGAATGGCTGTTGAAAAGCTGTGCAGCATGTGGGGGGGGGGGCAAGGGGTGCACAGTGCTGATACATGGGGCCGTGTGGCATGGCATAGGATCTGTCCACCAATGTGTACTGAAAAAGACCGTGAGGCATCCTGCCAACATGGAAAGAGACAGGCATGGGGCAGGTGTCATGTGACCATACCTGTGGCAAAGCACACTGGTATGGCCTACAGGCGTGGCTGCACAACATTGGTATGACAGATCTGGTAGGGCACATGTCACTGGCCACGCCCGGTACTGGGCAGCAGACAGAGAACGCATAGCACCCAGAAGCTGGTGTTTGTGTGTGAGGCATTCATGGAGGGGGGCTGTGCCCCAGGCTTGCAGCAGTGTGCAGGAGAGGATGTGGTGTAAGTGACCAGGCCGTGGGCAGCAGCTTGGGGTAACCCATGGAAGGCTCATGTGTTGTGGTAATGTGACAAAGCCCTGGGGAAACCAGAGGCCACGTGTGAGCCACCACACTGTGGCATACCTGTGACAGTAGCCCTGCCAGAATAGGCAAATGTCCTGTTGCGGAGTGGCACAGTGGGACACTGTGCCAGAAAGACACACAGGGCAGACAACCAGAAGCATGGACGTGCATCGGGCAAGCATAGTGTCACCCCACATGGCTGACAGAGCGCCTGTCCTCTAATCAGGGAGGCCAGGCATGCAAAGGCAAGGTATCCCCCATTCAGCACTACATGAAGAGGGCCAGACTAAGTGTGCTGCCACTACCATGACACAAGGATGTACCAACCATTACACATCACTAACTACGAAAGGGGTTGCAGTCATCCCATGGGCCTGAAAGGGTACACGGCAGGTGACAGATGACAATGAATGGGAATAGAATATATCAGCAGTGGCTGTCTACATGAACAGGCAGAGGACAGACAATGCAGCAGCTGTCCACTGTGGTCTGTGACCTTGGTTGACAGGGTTGCAATAGTGCTGGGTGCTGGAAGCCCTCCTGGCTGTACAAGGTTTAGTAGCAGACGGATGGGTAAGGGGAACTAGGAGGATGGGAGTGGCAGCTCATGTAATCCTTTCCCCCCACAGAGACCACAGAGGTGCTCGGTGAAAAAAGAACTGGTGTTGCACATGGGAGAGGCAGCCAGCAAGCCAGTCTAGATGATGTGGACAGTCAGGAGGACAGCAGCATGGCCAGTACCGCCAACATGCTGGTAGGGCATGTGGAGGAGGAAGAGGAGGAGGAGGAGATAGATGAGGAGGAACAGATAAGACACTGGGAGGTTGACAGGACCGAAGACGACTACAGCCAGATGTCGGAAACAGTGGATCTGCCACATGAACAAGCAACCGCTGGGGACACAGTGCGCACCCCAAGTATACATAACAATGTTGCCCAAGACCGAAGCCCAATAAGTGTGACTGAGTTGGAGGCCCGCTTGGAGGAGGCTGCCAGAAGCCTCCAACAGCAGGACACATCACTCACATACCTGGGCAACTATTGTGAATCTGTGGTAGTGAGGAAGGAGGAACAGACACATGAGCTTGCTGCACTATGGAGGAGCCTGGAGGAACAACACCAACACCTGGAGGGACAGCTATCAGGCACTGCCAGTGCCATACAGGCAGGGATACGGGAAACCAATGTAGTGCTCCAGCATCATGGTGGTCTTGCATGGGATGAGGATGTGTGCCCAGGGTCAGATGGAGGCCCTGGAACACTGTACTGTGGCAATGGAGTGGTTAGCAGTGCTGCAGCAAAGACAGACTGAGGCCCTGACATCTGCAGTGCTGGCAGTAGTGGATGCACTGCAGCTGAGGCCACAGCGCCCTCCCATGCTGCACTGGGGTGCCACACACACCCAACCAACCCATCCCCTGTAGAGTGGTGCAACCAGCGTCCAGCAGTCACAAGCCCCAACACTGCTGACTGCCACAACACACCAGCATGCTCCCACCAGAGGTCTACCCACACGGCCATGGTACACAGGTGTCAGACACCGCCACCCAGGTCCCTGTCACAGTACATGATGTGTTGGGTCCTACAGAACCCCCAAGCACAACCACCTCTACCACCACCACTCAAGTCCCTGTCACAGTACACAATGTGTTGGGTCCTAGAGAACCTGCAGACACAACCACCACCACCACGACCACTACTCCCACCAGCTCCAAGGAGTATGCCCAGTACAGGCACAAGAGCCCACTGCAAGTGAAAGCCACCAACATGCCAGCAGCATATTACCTGTGCAGGGTCCAGAGGATGAACATAGTCAGGCCATAGAGGACCTGCAGATAGCAGTAACCAATGACCCACACCCCAAGATACGTGGCTGGAAGTGATGTAATAGGGCCATGGAGGACCACGACACAGATATGCAAAACAGTGCCACTGGGATGGCTGGGAGGGCGGACACCAGGTGCAGCAGCACAAGCATGCAACCACAGCAGCCCCTGCCTGCCCACCCAAGTGTGGGCCGGACCCAGCACACACCTGCCAACACCCAGTGACACGTACTGTTACGTGTGCTTCGGTAACATGTGGTGTGACCCATCGTGGGGGAGGTCTACAACCCTGTAAACTGTAAGGGTGCAACAGGAATACAAATAGGACAGCCACACCTGTGGGGTTAACATTGATTCGGGGACTGCATTGGGTATATGTACTGGGTAGTGTGTACGGGGATTGGGAAAGCACTTGCACATACAGACAAATGGACACGTCAAATCAGTCTGTTCACAAGAGTGTGAAATGTCACACGGTATTGCGCACACTAAGCCACATAATAAATCGAGCAAAGCCAAATGTTGTTGTTGTTCATTCATCAATAGAATATGTAGACAACACCTGGCAGCAGTGTGAATAGTAAGGAGGTATGTCTGGCATGGGAGGGGGGTTGGTGACAGGAACAGTGGTAGATGGGTATGACACAAGCACAGTGACCTGACAGTTCCCACTGTCAACCAGTCAGCAGTGCATACATGCCCCTGTGATGCCAGTGGCTTGCATCACGTGCCATGTATGCATGCTGCTGCGCAGGTGGCGTGACAGGCCTGCACCCAACACAGATAGCTGCCCGTGGCATGTGATGCTGCACAGCATACACAACCTGGCTGACCATGCCATAGACCCAGTGGATACGTCATGGATGCAGGAAACATGTCCAGGTGTACAGCACAGATGGATGGTGAAATCACAACATGTCAAGGTACATGCACAACACTAGGGCCTAATGGCACAAATGGGATCACAGCAGCAGTATACAAGAAGTACAGCACACAAAACCAGGCCACATACTGTGAAGTACAATAAAACAAAAGTATTTATTGAACTGAAAGGGTGGGGTACGTAGGGTATAGGGGTGAACTAAGGATGCAGCATGAAAACCAACAACAACATTTGCAAACAACATTATAGCAGCAATCCTCAAATATAGAATAAAAGCAGCAAACACGATAGGAACAGTTATCAACAATAATTTATTTATTTATTTAGTTTTTGTTAAGTGGGTTAGGTGCACTAGCCAAAGTTGACTATTTTCAGGCATGATCCGGGAGAATACATACATAAAATGAGATGAGATTATACAATACATAGTATGTAGTACAGGTACATAGTATATAGTACAGGTAGGTTAGAATACAGATCAAGTCAGACAGTACTCAAGATAATGAAACAACTATCAATAAACAAACAGTAACAGACCACATAACTGTGTACAATGGGCAGGCATATCACCAGCAAAATATCAGCCCCTCAGTTTTGAATACAGGTATAACGGCAGTGGGTGGACACCATATTCCCGTTCCCACTTGGGTTTCCTGTGGCCCAAGTACGGAAACCCCCCTACATGTCCGCCGTGTCCTGCATGCCGCTCCTGAGGGCACCTATGGAGTCCAGTATGCGCCCCATGTCCTGCAGGAATGCACCTAGGATACTGTCCATGCATTAAATGAACTTGCGCCGGCCCATCCGGTGCTGAGCCTCCTGCTCCTGCGCCACATGTGCCTCATGCTGACCACCATCATCCTGTGCATTCTCCTGTGGCTCCTCATCAGGACCCTCCTGAGCAAGCACCTGTGCTGGGCTAACAACGTTCTGCACACTGGCAACAGTCATGTCATCGTCCCCCTGCTGGTCCACCTGACCACTGGCTGGTCCTCTGTTATCACCTGCATTGTCGTCTTCGGTGTCCCCCTTGTGGATGTGTTCGGCTCTGTCAGTCGCAGCAGTGGCAGACTCCGTGTCCTCATATTGAACATCTTGGACCTGGTTGTCCTCCACCTCCTCATCAGTTGTGGGGAGTTGTCTTGCTGGCCTACATCAGCAATGTGTCCTCTCTTTGTAGGCCCTTGCCTTCTCCCTCTTCTGGTGCCTCATGGCCCTGATCCTGGGTGTGTTGGGGACACCAGCATTTGATGCACGTCGGGGGACACCTGTAGTGGAAGGGAATACAGGTGTTACAGACCCATGGAACTCTGTACAGATTCATCCACATACAGCATGAGTGTTGTCGGCTGTATGTGGCCCTGCGGCAATGTTCAGCATCTTACTATGGTGGACAAGCACACACATCTAGCGATGGGTCCATCGTGTATAAGTTACTGCACATTGGGTACACACGGTTGATGGTAAGGGTACAGCAGGCATGCAGTGGTTCTCCGGAGGTCCCAGACATATGGGGGTCAGGCACAATGCATCACGCAGTTAGCTGGTGGTGTCCTAGGGATGTTGGCATGTGACAGCGATGGCCATGACATACAGGTTGGGCCATGTGTGGTACAGGCCCACATACACTGACGTGTATGATATCACAGGGTCCTGGTCCACCACTCGGCTAAGTGTTCTGTGTTCAGGTGGGCTGCACCATTGTAACAGGCATGCCTGTGGGCATGCATCAGGTGCTGAATAGTTTGTGGCTGTGGCTACAATGAGGTAGACCCAGTGTTCCCCTGTCACGTGACAGCATCCTTGCTGGTGTGTCCATGTATACTACAAGCCATCATCCGGGGGGGGGTAGATATCGCTGGACCACAAGGTGCACATGTGGCACTGGCAGGGCTGTGTACCAGCACCATGCAACATCCTGTGAGTCACACTATCCATAGGTTGTTCCACCACCATGTTGCACAGTGGCACTGTGTGCCATAGTGGTGACAGACATGTGTATCAGTGGTGGTGATACAAGTTACGGGTGGCACATATGCCACCTGCCAGCACTTGTATACGGCATGTCACAGCTGCCAACAACACCCCATAGCACAACATATGTATATGTGGTGGTGTGGCACACACCGTGCACTTGCATGACATGGATTACCCATGTCAGCATGGCTGGCCTGTCCATCGAATATTCATGGCATCCATCCATGGGACAGTGGTGCACACCACGCCATGGCTATGCACACATTGGTGTACCAACCATGCGGACTGCTGTAGCACCCCCCTGTCAGGACCACACATCCCCCAGCTGCCCAGGTGTCCACTGCTGCTGCATGGTGCGTTTGCTGGCCATGGCTCAAACACCATGTCGCTTCCATTTGCCTTGGCCCTGTGGCGTGTGGTTGTGTGCAACCACATGCATGCCATTGTATGTGTATGCCCTTGCCTGTGTCACATGCATGCCTAGTGTACCTGTCATGGCCCACATCCTGTGTATGCATACCATGGCCACAGTGACCAATCCATGGGAACATTGCATGCAGCTTCCCCATCCTGTGCTGTCCATCCAGGGCCCATATCCCAGTCGACACGTGGCTACAACATCAGGCTATGCCTCTGCCATGCGTGAAGTTTCCATACACACCACCCATGAGCCTCCATGTTGCTACACTGCACCTGTGCATTCATGGTGTACATCACAGTGGTGTCCACCATGCAGTGGCATGCACAGTGCTGTCCAGTGTTACATTACGTGCGTGTATTTATGTATGTGGCATGCTGGTATGGTGTGTTTGGCCACTTACAGTGCTGCTAATGTCCTATGCTCCTGACTGTATGATTGCTACTGTTGAGGTCATCACTTACCTTGACCAGTTACCTGCAGCTGCTGGCTGGCTTCCATCGCTGCCACATCCACGTCCTCCGTTGGCATGCTCACCTTCACTTCCCTCATCATGGTCTCCTGTGGGAACACAAGCATGTCACACAGCGTAAATGCTTCCCCTTGACATACAGATACAGGCTATCCAGTGTAACTGCCTGACACATTGCTAGCACCGATACCTACCTTCTGATGCAGTGTGGCCGATCCTCATAGCCACATCGGTGTCCCGTGCCATCACCTTCAGGCACTCCAACAGTTGCAGGGTCCCTCCTGGCCATGTCCTGCCACCTGTGCTTCAGCTGGCGGGATGATCTCCTAAATCCTGACACCTCTCCAGTTTGGCCATATCTGGTGCCAGATATGGTCCCCCTCACTGGGGAGTGCCTGCGACAGCCTGGTGGCAGTAAATATGTTCCCCATTGCTGTACTTGGATGATGTACAGGGCTGTCTCCTCAGGTGTGAAGTTTGGGGCTCTTCCACTTAGTGTGGTCATTTTGCAGTTCTCCTGGGCCAAGATGCAACACCTGGACTGTCCCTGTTCCCTTTGCGGACATCTCTACAGGCCTGCCTGGCTGTGCTGCACTTGGCACTGCAGGGCCCCGTGCCGAGCATACACGTGGTACCGCACTTCCGTATTCTGAGGCAATGTAGCAATGCCATACGCATTTGCGGATATTTTTGCCACAAATCACAATATGCGTATATTTCCACCAGAAATGGCAATGTACGTATATTTCCAGAGCAAAGCGTGCATGGCAATTGCAGACTGCATTATTACAGTACGCAATTGTCAGTAAGTGATGGGGCAGTCACTGTAGATTGTGTTTGCATCCTGGGGGTCGGGTTGTCATTTGTCACCGTACACATGCATGTCTCTCAGGGCCAATGCTGCAGGTTACATAGAAACAGAGAAATTGTCAGCAGATAAGGACTGCTAGGCCCATCCAGTCTGCCTGTAGGCCCTATACATTGTATGTGGCCACTGACCCTATGTGATCAATGGCTTTTCATCACTCCCTCCCCGGTCAAGCTTCCTTTGTACCTGTCCCAGGTATGCTTAAACCCCTCCACTGTGCTTGCCCCCGCTACCTCTTGTGGCAGACTATACCAAGCATTGACTACCCTTTCTGTGTAGAAAAACTTCCTCACATTATCTCTTAATCTACCCCCTTCCAATTTCATATTGTGCCCCCTTGTTCTAGTAGTTTTCTGTATTGGAAAAGGTCCCCCACCTGCACCTTGTTTATGCCCTTGAGGTACTTGAAAGTTTAAATCATGTCCCCCCACTGTCTCCTCTCCTCCAGTGAGTACATATTGAGGTCCCTTAGTCTCTCCTCATATGTCTTGTGGTGCAAGCCCTGCACCATCTTTGTTGCCGTTCTCTGGATAGTCTCCACCTTATCTATGTCCTTGCGCAGCACTGCATGCAGTACTCCAGGTGAGGCCTTACCAATGGTTTATACAATGGCATCGCCACCTCCCACCTCCTGCTAATGATACTCCTGCCTATGCACCCCAGCATGCCACTGGCCCTCCCTGCCGCCTTTGTGTACTGCTTTGATACCTTAAGGTTGTCAGAGATGATAACCCCTAGGTCCCTTTCCTCTTTGGTGATGGTAAGCCCCCCCCCAACCTGTAGCTCTCCCCAGGGTTCCCTCTACCCAGGTGTATTATTTTGCACTTCTTTGCATTGAACCTCAGTTGCCACATCTCCGACCATCTTTCAAGCTTCTCCAGGCCTCTCTTCATTTTCTGCACCCCTTCTGGAGTATCCACCCTTTTGCAGATCTTGGTGTCAACTGCACTGAGTGATAGTTATTTTAGCATCACTGTGGCACTGCTTGGGCTGGAAAGCAGTCTGCAACTTCAACCCCTGCGCCTGTGTTGCACCACAAGCATGTCAGTGGGAACACAGTAAAGCATGTTCCTTCCTGTTAGATTAGACTGGGTAGTAGTGCAAACAAGCACATGTGAACATCTGCCTGCCAGCAGCTGAGAGGGACTCCAGACAGAGAAGACCGGCAGCAGTGAACTAAGGTACCTGAACCTGATCAGCTGTAGCGAAATGTGTGAAAACAATCTGGTGTGGTGGGAGTCACTAAAGAGAAGTTTACTCAGGAAATGAGGTGAGTTTAAGTGGGTTGGATGGGAGTGTCAGGAGGGACAACACATGTAGCTCAAATGTATGATCACAATTTAACGCTGATTTCTTTCTAATGAACGTTCTGTACATCATGATTTGAAACTTGCTGCAGCAGAATGATGTATTGTTTTAATCTGGATGTTTGTTACTAGTGTTACTGTGGGGCGGCATGGCTGAAAGAAGCAGCAAAATGTAATTGATTGTGTGCAGCGTTGTCTGCGGCGGTGCCTATGGGAGTGACATGGTTGCAGGGGGGAGGGGTCATGGTCAGGATGGACTGTCCCAGTTTTAGGCCTCGGAAAGTTGGTAGCTTTACCCTGGTTGGCTCATACACCAGCTGCTTGAGTCCAACCCCCTGCAGGGATTCCAGGACGCATGTGCTTCTGGCTAAAGCAGCCACCTGGGTGGCCCAATCCATGTCCGGCATATTGAAATTCCCCAGTAGCAGGATTTCGCCTTTAGCTGCCATGTCAAGGATGTTCTCCCCTAGTTCCCTGTCTACTTCCTCCCTCTGTGCCGGAGGTCTGTAGATCATCCCTGTGCGTATTGCTGTTCCATTCCCTGGCTGCAGGGTGACCCACATTACCTCTGCCTCCCCCGTCTTCCCTAAACTTCTGTAGCCTTTATACCATCTCTGATGTACAAGGCCACTCCCCCACCCTTTTTACCCTTCCTGTCCCTCCTGAACAGTGTATAGCCTGGTACATTGACTTCCCAGCCATGATTAGCAGATTATCATGTCTCTGTTATTGCTGCTACTATGTCGAGGTCTGCATCCGCTAACAAGGCCTCCAGGTCTGGAACCTTATTTCCTAGGCTATGGGCATTAGTTAGCATGACTTTTCATGTTTTACAGTCTACCCTCCCTTTGCTCTTGTTCTCCCTCTCCAGTGTCTTCCCCCCACCCCGGTTTCCTTTCCTATATTCTCTTGCCCCCCTGTCTCACTCGTTATACATTGTTCACCTGCCTGCCCCTCCCTGCCTGCTTTAGCTGTTCCTGTAGTTAGTTATTTATTTACTTGGAAAATGTTTCACCAGGAAAGACAACATGAGCTGTAAACAGCTTGTTTCCAGAAGCGCCCTGGGTGGGGGTGGGGGGTACAAGAATTGGGAGAACAGGCAAACACAGAGCAATAACAGAGCAATACAAGTACAATTACTAAAACAAAACAGTATAGTACAATTACAGAGCAGAAATAACCCAGGCCATCCGGGCCACAGTAAACAAAACCATGTTTGGATATAACGTACATTGCAACAACCCAAGAGCAGGTGATCCGGTAGGGTAAAAGTTAGAGGATGGCTAACACATTTGAAGTGCTAGAAGTAGTACGTTGAGCACATGATTTGAAGTGCTATTGTATACCCAAGGGAGGGCAGTTATAAGACAAGTGGGGAAGTGGACAGGTGAGGGGTAGAAGGTGGGGGATGGAGGACGGAGACAGAAAGAGAGAGAGGAACAGCCAAGATCTAACCCCTTCTGGATGCTGAGAACCCTACAAGAGGGACAGGACCAGGCAGAAAGGAAGGGAAGAGAAAGGGAGCAGGGAGGTAGAGAAGAGTGGGGCAGGGGAACAGGAGGTGAGGGGAAGAGAGGGGATAGGGAAGTAGGGAGGTGGGCGGGCAATGGATTTGAAAGTGGGGGAGGGGAGAGAGAGACAATCTATACCCCTTCAGGATGCGAGAGAACCCTGCAAGGGGTCAGGATTAGAAAGGGGGAAAGGAAGAGGGGTAGAAGAGAGGGAGCCAGGATCTATACCCTTCAGGATGACAGAGAACCCTGCAAGGGGACAGGACCAGGCGGAAAGGAGGAGAGAGAAGGGGAGGGAGAAGGGGGTGGAATGTGATAGGTGACCAGACGGGAGGAGAGGGATAAGGTATAGGAGACTGAAGAAAATAGTGGTAAACTAGGAATGGAAAAAAGGACCGCATCAGTGGGGGGGTTGAGAGGGGGGTAGTGAGGGGGAGGACAGCAGTAGAGTGTCAAAATAGCACAGTAGGTTGTGGATGGTAGTAGAGAGTCAAAATGGCACAACATGTTGTTTTAGGGGGTGGGAGGAGGGGTATAACAGGTGGTAGCATGTAAGAAAGTGATCAGAGGAAGGGTTCAGTTAGTTGACAGGAGGTAAGTCAGGGATAGAAGAGTAGGGGATAGTGCACAAGGGTGGGGAAGGTTGTGTAGTGGGTCTAGTAACAAGTACAGTTATGAGAACAGAAGTAAAGTAGAGCTAAAGGATAATGTGCCAGGGTTGGGAGGGTTGAAGGAGGGCTAAGAACAAGTGCAGTTAGGGGAATAGAAATGATGAAGGGCTAAGGAGATTGAAAATGGGGAAGAGGAAAGTTTGATAGGAGGTGGCAGTGAGTTCCAAAGCTTTGGGCAGTGGTAGGAGAAAACGTCCTGGCCTATGGAGATAGAGCGACGAGGAATAGCTAGAGTGCATGTGTCAGTGGATCTGAGAGGGCAGGAGGACGGAGGGAGGGAGGTGGAGCAAAGAGTAAGGAGGAGAAGTAAGAAGGGAGAGTCCCAAACCAGAATTTAGAAGTGAAGTTGGCGCAGTGAGAGAGACGCCTGCACGCAAGGGAGGGGAAAGCTAGAGAATGTTACAAGGTACAGTGATGTGTGTGGGAGGGGATGTCAAGAGCAAAGTGACAGAAAGCATTGAATAGAGTGTCCAACCTGGTAAGGGAAGATTTAGGAGCAGGACTGTAGTCTATGTCGCAATAGTCAAAATTAGGGAGTATCATTTTCTGAACAAGATCACATCTAACTGGTAGTCGTAAGGAACTACAGGTCCTGTAAAGGGCGCTAAGCTTGGGGTGCAGTTTTTTCAGGATGGCATCGATATGTACAGAAAAGTTAAGGTGTTGGTCAAGCCAGACACCCAGGTATTTGAAAGTGGTGGTGTCCTCTAGTGTTGTCCCATCAAAGGTGTTAAAGGAGGGAAGGGAGGGCAGCCTAGACAGTCTCTGTAGTCAACTTATGTTCCTGCATGTTCCCATGGGGGGGTGTTCCTAAGCCTCCTGATGCTCCTGGCTCCCCCTTGGCCAGTTTAAATGCTCACAGCTGAAGCATTTAAACTTCTCACAAAGGACCAAGGTCCCCTTCTGGGATAGATGCTGGCTGTCCTCCTTATATAAGCTCACATCTGCCCAGGTCAGGCCCAGTCCCCTATGAAGCCCAAACCCTCCCTTCCACACCAATCCCACAACCAGGAGTTGAAGGTATGGATGTGGAGTGCCCTAGCTTCTCCTGTGACCTGGACAGGTAGCACCTCTGAGAATGAAACAGAGCTTGCTATCTGTTTCAGGTTTCTCCCCAGCTTCCTGAAATCCTCCTGGACTACAGCTAACTCCACCTTTCTCCTGGCCAGGACATTGGTCCCAGGTGGCCAATGACACCCAGCTGCTCCCTCCTAGCTATTGCCATAGCAATTTGTAGTGCCCCAGAGATGGAGGCACAACAGAAAGAAAAATTGAAAGGTGTCCAGAAAATGCCCAGGTGCGCAGTTTCAGATGCAACTATCAAACCTGTTCCAAATCCTGTCTAAATATTGTGAATAGTTAAGGAGATAATGAAAAAATTAATCCTTTATGCCAGCTTGAGCAGATGGAATGTCATGCTGAGCTTATAAAATGAGCATTGAAATTCAAGCATTCTCATTGGCCACTGACTGTGTGCTAAAGTGTCTAACAACACAGGAATAAGACCAGGCAATACCCACTGGGCATTGATATGGGTGATGCCCACAAACAATGTTAAAAAAATCAAATAGTCGCCATCTTGTTTTGTGCCACAAGCTATGCCACCCTTACTATGAAACTAACTCATACATATTGAAGTTAATGCACAACCTGCATGATTTTTTTTAAAAAGCAACTGCCACGATCACAATCATCTCGTAACTCACCCGCTCAACACAACACTGTGGTGTAATTACCACGTGACACAGATGGCACTTGAACCCTCCCCCTGTTACTGGCTGACAGATGCCAAGCAGCAGAAAAAAAACGAAGTGCCGCTATCTGTCTCCCAGCCTGCTCGCTCTCTCTCTCTCTCTCTCCATCCGAATTGAAAAGTGGTCTCTCTCCCAGCCCGCTCACTCGCTTGCTCTCCAAATACTAGGGGAAACACACTACATACTGCTTGTTCACCCGTACAGAAATAGATCCACACACAGAACTCATACCCGCTATGTGCTCCTGAACATGGTACTCTAGTGCCATCATAACAGACGGCTTCACTGTCATGCTAAACGTCACCAGACTCACACAGTACGTCAGGGGAAAAAACGCAGGTTTACCATGGTGCACAGAAGCACAACAGCAGTAAGCATAGCATGCCTTTCACCGTTGAAATCACCCGTGTCGGCTACTACCATGGTGTGCTGCTTCAGCTGTTCCAGTACGCTGTCCATCTTCGCTCGCTTCACCGGAGAGCCGGACATACTGAGACCGCTTGCACGAGAGGGGTTAGCTACAGAATCTGCTTCTTTGCTTGTGTGTGTGGGTGTGGGGGTGGGTGGGTGAATACTGCCATGACAACCAGATGTAACTACAGAAGCCTTTGTAGGACAAAATTCCTTAACTCAAACAAAAACAGTAGGCGGAGGAACTATTTTATTAAAAATCAAGACAAACATTAAACTTTTTTACTTTTAAATACTATACACTTTAGCTATCACATACATCTGTATTTTTGATAGCCATTTCACAAGGGCAATAAGCCACTCCAGGGTCTGTGTGTTAGACACTTTAACACACGGTCAGGAGGCTGGACGCACTCGGCCAATGGCCTCGTGCCTCACTATGCCTCCTAGCCATGTGTTAAAGTGTCTAACACACACCCTGTCATGTCTTATTGCTTACATATGGAATGCCATGCTGAGTATATAGAATGCCATGCTTAGCAGATGGAATGCCCACTGTGTGGCATTTTTCCAGCCTTCCAGAACCAGAACGCAGAGTGTTAAGTTTAAAAAAAATATTGATCAGTTAGAAGAGAATCGTGGTGACTGTGGAAGAGAGAGGACACAGAAAGTGAGGAGGGACGAGAAGAGCTTGCCAGGAGGGTTGAAGCTGTCCCTGAGGGCTTTCCTGTGTGCCCCTCTGCCTTCAGTCACTGAAGACAGCCTACCTTATCATGTGTTTAGTCCGCGGTGCCATGGTGAGGTGCCAGAAGAAAGAAAAATGTAAATTTTCCATTGTAAGGGCTTGGTGACCTATTTTGTTATATATTTTTTTTATTTTAAATGTAAAGTTTCGGCCCCTCAGAGGCAGCAGTAGCAGTGCTACATCGTTTGCACTGATTGCAAGACCTCGCAAGGTCCCCTGTCACCCATTTTCCTGCCTGCAATCCTCCCTCTGCCAGAAACGCCTCCCACCTCCCTTTCTAGCATTTCTCCATCCTGGTTTGGTGCGGTGAGTCGGCGGCAGCACATCAGCTAAGTGCTGACTGCCTAAACAAGACCCAAAAGTGTTTATTTTTTTATTTTGTTAGCGCTAGGTGCTCAGTGTAGCAGCCAATGGCTGAGAGTGGGCAGGGCCAAATTAGCATAGCCTAGTGCTGACAACATAGCGATGCCCAGGGGAGGAGTCAGGGAGAGAGGCTCTGAGAGGGAAACTGTTAAATATTCATAAGGGGAGTCTCCCAAAGATGGAGTTAGAGTAAACAGCAGCAAGGGAGGCCTATGCCAGTTCTTAAAGCGGCCTATAGGTAGGCCAATGCCAGTTCTTAAAGCGGTCTATAGGGAGGCCTGTGCCAGTTCTTAAAGCGGCCAAGGCAGGCCTAGTGATTTAAAAGGGGGCCCTGAGATTAAAAAGGGGCCCAGCCAAGGAAGGCCCAGTGATTAAAAGGGGGTCCAGCCAAGGGAGGCCCAGTGATTTAAGGGGGACCCATCGATTTAGAAGGGGGCCCAGCCAAGGAGAGGCCCTGTGATTGTTTGGGAGGGCATCCAGGCCTTGTAAAAGGCCAGTGTTTACAGGGGTAACAGACCCCAGGTTTTAAAGGGGCATGTTAGGCCCACGGTTACTTAAAAGGACAAGTTAGGCCCACTGCTATTTAAAAGGGGTGCGTTAAGCCCACTGCTATTTAAAGGGGCAAGTTAGGCCCACTGTTATTTAAAGGGGTGAGTTAGGCCACTGCTACTTAAAAGGCAAGTCAGACCCACTGCTACATAACAGGGTGAAGTTAGACCCACTGCTAGCCATTTAGACCTCCAGGTGTTACAGAGGCTCAGCAGCATTAGTGACCCCAGATGAGGAGGGAGTCTAGCTAGTCATCCAGAACCACAGTAACAGAAAGAACCTGCTCTAGCTAGAGGGACCCCTGGTAGTTAGGTCCATTAAAGCTAGGGTTCACCTAGAAAAGTAAAGTGCCTATGTATTTACTGTGGTCTGGATATTGAGACTGTATAATTGACCACTGCAATAAGAACTTAAACTTTCATTGCATTGCTATTATCCCTATGAACAGTAAAAGTGCTAGACTGTCCTTGTGTAACCCCCTAGGCGGCGCTGATCCTAGTGTTACACCCCTGCCTACTACACAAGCTAGGCTGAGGGGTTTGTGTTCGTTAACTTATATTAAATGTAAATAATTGCACAGTGCCTCCACTCAGAGTTACCTTTAACGTGGGCTAGCTGTTACCTGGTATAACTCCCTGAGATGTTATACCACTCACCAGTACCATTTGCCACCCCAAACATGACCCATTTGCATTTCCCCACAGTTAAGACACTTTGGTATTAATGACTCTCTTTAATAATATGCTCACACATGATGATTTGCAAAAACAGTAATAACATTTATTCTGGGAAACATAGGAGTCAGGATGGGGAACTGGAGTAGAGTTTATGCATTTACAGTATATACAATGGGTAGATTGATTGATGCTGGTGAAGCCCTCCAGCTGGGTAAATCAGTGCAGTTTCAATTTACATTTTCAGGAGGCCGGACCATCGGTGCAGTGGTTGGATTTCCGCTCTCGCGACGCCAGCGACCCGGGTTCAGGAACAGACCAGAGTCGCTGGAGGGCCGGCGGGGGGAGAGGGATAGGGTGTCCTATGGACTGCTCTCCTTCTCTGGGGAGGGGGGAGGAGGGTGGGACCCCTGGCGGAGGCCAGGAGTCACACAGCTACTGGCGCTCAGTTCAGAGAGGAGGCGGGGCGGACACTGGACGTCATTGCATGGCCCCGCCTCCCCCAGAAAACAGAAGAAGAACAGCCGCCGGTTGCCCTACATGAAGCCCTACCACAGCTTCAATTAGCCCCTCAGGCTAGGGCCCTCCGACCTATCTGAAGGTCTGTGGCGTGCAGGGAGAGCGCCGCAGCACCGCCATGGGGGGAAAGCCACGGGGCTTCGGAGGGACCCAGTAGCCAATATGAGGGGTGGAAGTCGTGGCTCCTTGACTGGGCCAAAAATACCGGGCGGCTAGCAGCTTGGGGGGAGTAAAAGAATATATTTAAAAAAAAATGTACATTTTCAGACTGTACTCTCCCCACCAACCTTAGTGATCAATCAGAGCCCTGGCTACCTAGCTAGCTGCATAAGGCAGATCATTTTTAGCAATACTCACACTGGTACCAGTATCCCAAACTATGCAAAACCCTGCAATCCCACACAACCTGGGTACCCAGTTACTGTAAAGTTCTCAAACATGATGCAGGCCTGATGGATGGTGCAGCTGTACATATACTGGCATGGTTGGGGCCCTTAAGGGATCAAGCAAATTAACTGCAGTTAGCAGAAACACATTTTGAACTATGTACAAGTCACAATTGGTGGTGCAGGGGTTGTCCTGCAGTACTTGCAGCGTATGTCCTCATTGGTTTAGGCAAGATCATGGATTAGTGCTCTCAGCAATTTTGAACTCTGACTCCAAAGGTCAAGACACAGGACAAAGCTAACAACCAGGGACTAGAAACTGACTGCAAGGGTCTTACAGCTTTTGGGATGAAAACTTGCATTTTAACTTTAAAAGCCAGTGCCTCTTTAAGGCTGGAACACTTTACTGTATGAACAGGTAGGAGCAGGGCAGGCACGCTTCAATCTTGCGTCTAGGCTGTACCCCTCGAGGGATGTGCATATGGCAGTGCCTTGGTTGGTGGCACGCTACTAGGCTGTCTCCCAATCACATTCAGCACATTTATGTATCAGTACATTTGTCGGCCTGGTGGCAATGAGGGTTGAGGCACTGGATGCCACACCTCGCGCCACGCCGGTAACCCGGGTTCGGGAACAAGCCCGGGTTGTCAGGAGTCGGCAGGGAGAGAAGAGATCGAGCATTCAGCGGGACCGCCTCTCTTCCGGAGGGCCTGAAGCGATCGCCTTAGGGCGACTTCTGGTGATGGTCGAAGGTGCAAGATGTAGTGACGCCATGTACGCATGGGGGGGCAGAGCTGCAGCACAGTGATGCCTTGACAGCCAGGCTCTGCATGGGACAATAACCCACAAGGAAAAAAAAACCTCTGGAGCCGGTAAGATGATGGAGGTCCTAGGAGCGTGCCCACATCCCACTGCCGGTCCAACGCACCCAGGACTCTCAATGGGCCACCTGATGACTTGTAGGTACCTCTAATCACAGATGAGAGCTGCCATGGGAGGGCGGGGGAGGGCAGGGGAGGGCATCCCGTGGACTGGACCTGACCGGTCATTCGGGAGAGAGCCTGGGAGATGTGAGGATTCAGGCTGGGAGTGAGAGGCACAGCTGAGCAGGCACTCCTGAAGGATGCCCAGTCCCAGGGGAGAAAAAAAAGAGTTAGAAAAAAAAAATCTATCAATACATTTATATGACTTCATGTGGAGCTTTGCTTGTATTACTTGCACAAGGCCAGACCTCTTCTGAGATTTAGCGTGTCCACACTTGACTGCATACTCTCCTGGACCTGTGCTTGCTATTCTGCCACTGTCCACAGTTGTTGCTCAGGTTGAGCCTGTGTTACGGAATTACTGTTGCCTGTTAGCCAGGGCTTATTACACAACTTTTATTACCACCACTAGACCGAGCTTGAGGCTGGGCTCGCTACCATTTTGTAGACTTTACTGGCTAGCAAACAGACACAATAGACTCTTTCGATGCAACTCTGATACTAGCTGTATCTTTATTTACTTTAGCTCCCTGGGCTCAACAATACTTTTGTATCGTACTTTTACTCACACTTCACTGTAGCACTTGGCAGTACTGATTTTCTCCAGCTGTCTAAGCTTAAATAAAACATTCAGTCCCCTATGTCATCTTTGCTGGCACTTGCAGCTCCCACATTACACAGAACACATTTCTTGACCTATCAGGCACTGTTTGGAACATTCCGCATGATCAGGGAATTTCCATATAGTCCTGTGGCACTGTTCAAGTCAGACACATTTATATGTGTAACCCCTAGGTACCACTATCCCAAGGGATACTACCCATGCCTGCATGACTAAGTGCAGGTTGAGGGGCCTGGGTACTGAAAATGGGTGCCTCCACCCGGAGGACAGGGTTAGTGGTAGCGTAGCTGACCTGGGTACAGCCCTCCGGGACACTGTTACTCCCCTCTTTTCCCTCTAGTGGGCCAACTGGTTCACAGAATACACAGTTGCAATTTGCACCTGACAGCAGTTTTAACCCCACACTTGTTGTACTTACCACCAGGGCTGATTCGGCTGGCTTGACCCTGGAGACGCCTGTAAAATAAGATATAGCAAAACAACCAACAGTATTTCAATGCTGTTTGTACAGAGGTACACCACAACCAGTTTCAGTGCAAAAAGATTTAGATCTGATTTATTTAAGGGGCAGTAACAAGGAAGGGACAAGATCTAGTGGTTGATTCAAGATCTGAATAATTCAGTCTATAAGGCATGCACTCAAAGGTCCCTGTAACACAGTCACACACACTCTGGGTACTCAGTTAGAACTACGGCTAGCCTGAAGTGTTGCCTGGGGTAGGCCAGCATTGCAGCTGGTTGGAGCCTGTGATGGAAAGAAACATGCATGCACTTTAACCCACAATTTGGAATCCGGAGCCAGATGGCTCAGTCCCAAAATACTTAGCAACAACAATTAAATCAGTTGACACACTTTGATTTGAGCTTTGTTGCAGGGAGCTACCCTGGTGTTTACTCATGCTACCCAGTACAGGATGCATGATGGACGAATTGGAGACCTCCAAATGAAGAGCTGGATGGGCAGGAGAAACAAGGCCCACACGAAGCACCATAGTGCCGATCCTGTTAGTTGGTGTTGAGCAGGGAGCCAAATCCCCAGGCGGGTCTCTCGCCAGTTGTTTCTCTGCAGTGTGAGAGGCTGTCTAGGGTGAGGTGTCAAGGCCCAGACCGGGTGAACAATTTGGAAGACAGTGCGGTAAGTGCTGGATACAGCTTCCAGCAAGCATGACACATTCAAGCAGTGGGATACCAAATTGTGACCCACTATCAGCATTCAGCACACTTACAGTAACAGCAAGGTAAATACCACAGTTCGGATGACAGTCCGGTTGCAATTCACAGTGGCTCTGCGCAAACCGTACACTCTGCAGCAGTCTCAAGTCCTGGCAGGCTGATCGCACCGAGGCAAATCTTTGGTCCACTTCAGGGAAATTCAGTTAGTCACAAATCAGGTACTGATTGCAAACGCTGCAATTTTGGAAGAAGTCCGATCTCAGGCTCAAGGTCTCTTCACTTAGAAAGATGGTAGCAGGCAGGCTAAACACAGCCTTCCCGCCGATTTCCCCTGTGCACCACGCAGGAGCAGCTGCTCGAATATCTCGAGCTGTTCACTCCTTCAACTCTAACTCCAGAATGACACTCTGCTGCAGGCAGCACGGGGACTTCCTTCTGATTGTAAAGGGTTCGGTTGGTTGATCCATCTGTCTGTCAAAGCAAGGGCTCCCCTTCTTGGTCCATTTAGGCGCCAAAGTGTAAAAACTACAATTCTTATAGAAATTCACTCCCACAAGACCCCTGGGGACAGACTCCATTTTAGGGTTCCCAAAGGTACTGATTGGTCCCATTAGGCAGTCCAGAACCAAGATGGTGGTGATTAACAGAAATGTTCATGCTGCAAAAGAAGGCAGGTTAGACAAACTACAATATGTTTACTGTTAAGACAGATAATCAGCTAACAGACACATCCCTGTAGGGCTCCCTCTGCGCAATTAGCGATGGCAGAATGGAGCAATAACACTGCAGCCCGGGCAGGACTCAAGCCTGAAACTACTCGGCCCCTACCCAGATCAATTATACACCACAAAATAGGCAGCTCTTAAAGAGACAGGCATGGAGGCTAACAGGGCACTCACATGCAAACACTTTTAACTTACTAGGACACATAATGCCAGCCTGGCAGTGGGCATTTAGGCAAGCCCAAGGAAGACTTTTTGGGGATCCCCATTTGAAGGGGAGTTACAAACAGTTTTGCTTTAAACCCCTTTCCAGTTATTAGCACATGTCCACCCACTCCAGGCGTTGATCAGATGCAGGGTGCAAACACATACATACAGTCACAATCCAGTTGCTTTAGGCATTCACTGCCCCTTGCAGATACTTTAAAATCACAATTATTAGCTTGGGCTGGGTGGCCCCTTAAAACTTGGTTAAAGGTGCACTTTCAAACACTGTTTTACTCACTCAGATTACTTGGCTTAGATGGTTTTCTCTCTGTGGTCTCAGGATTCTTCAGCACTCTCACTGCTGAGGTGGGTTCAGCTCTCTCACAGCTTGCTTACGATCAGGTCACTGGCCCACATCTTTCCCCGGCGTGGAAGGGAGGACTAGCCCTGGAGGGCATTCTGCTGGCAGCCCCCAGGCTAGGAACTTCTGCATACAAGCTGCCAATGTTCTTTCTTTCTGAAAGGAGGAGAGATCCTCTCCCATATGGAGAGACTCCAGCTTGTCTGCTAGGCCCATTTTGCTCTGCAGGGGCCTGAGCTCCAGCCCTGTGGGTAGTTCCTGCTGGATCTGCTCACCCAGCTAGAAAACACTGTCTCTTATGGGGCTCCTCTGAGGTCCCTGATTGGCTACTGCAACCTGATACTTCTTCTCTGATTAGCTGAAGCACTTATCAGCCACAGATATGAATGTAACTCCCCTACAAATGGGGGACCCCGAAAAGTCTTCCTTGAACTTGCCTAAATGCTCACTGCCAGGCTGGTATTCTGCATTTTAGCAGTTTAAATGTATTGCCAGAGAGTGCCTGTAATGTACTGTCTCTTTAAGAGCTGCCTGGATTGCAGTCATAATTAATCTGAGAAGGATCTCTGTTTGAATATGTACTTGTTTGTTGATCATTTGTTAGAGTAGTAATAATATTGCAGTTTGTTCTAACCTGCCTTCTTTGCAGCATGGACAGTTCTGTTTGTTTCCATCATCTTGGTTCTGGACTGCAGAATGGGCAATCAGTACATTTGGGACTCTAAAATGGAGCCTGCCTACAGGGCCTTGGTGGGGCCAAAACTTGTAGGAATTGTAGTTTGGGGCTTTTGGCGCCTAAAATAACCTGAAGGGGGAGCCCTTATTATGACTGACAGACAGATCAGCCAACCGAACCTTTTGGACCTTGGGGAAAGTCCCACACTGCTTGCAGTTTCAGATAGATCTGAGTTGGGAAGTGAAGAAGTAATAGCTCGAGATAGTTCGAGCAGCAATCCATACTGGATTTGCGTGGGAGAACTGTGGAAAGGCATGAGTTTGGCCTGTATGCCTGCCTGCTGTTCCTGAGAGGAAACTTGTGCTTTTTTCGGACTTAATCTGAATTTGGAGAGCGAATTAAGCCACTGAATTGTGACCAGCCTTTAACCTGAAGAAGACCAAAGATTTGCTGAATGCGATCGGCCTGTCAGGACTTCCAGCAACCTCTGAACTCCCGGATTGTGCAGACTCTGTAATTGAGACTGGAGAGCCATTTGCCTGGTACAGTGGAATTTCCCTACGTGTGAATGTGCTGTGTGCTTATAGTGGGTAGTGATTTGGTTCCCCACTGTGTGTCTGAACTGTGTTTTGCATGCTGGAGGCTGTATCCAGCTCCACGGACTGAATCCATATCCATTTCCGTTTGCATGGGCCCTGCTACACTGGCCCAGCCAGAATACCTGCTATGCAGAGAAAGTCATCAACGAGAGACCGGCCTGGGGATCAGGCCCCTTGCCTTGAACAGAAACGACACCTCAGTGATTCGTGTGGGCCCTGCTTCTCCAAGCACTCCAGCTCAACAGCCTGCAGTCTCGATTTCATCCTGCCTGTGTCCAGTATTGGGTATTGTAAATAAACATCAGGGTAGATCCCTGCAACAACAGCTAAATCTAAAAGTGTTGTCATCTGATTGTCTTGTTGCCTTTTCTTTCATGAACTGAGCCCTCCGGCTCCGGATTACAAATAGTGTGTGTTGTGCATGTTGCTTTCTTCCATCACAGGGCCCCAGCCAGCTGCAATGTTCCTGGCTAGCCCACCGTTTTCCTACCTGGGTACCCAGAGTGTGTGACTGTGTAGGGACTCAGAACAACATGCATAACTGTCTGATTAATATAGCTTTTAAGCAAATTAACCTGATTATGCCCCTCCCTTGTTCAAGTCCCCTGAATAAATCAGGCTTAACTTTGCTTGCATTTGACTGTGGTTCCAGATTGTGCCAAGAGTATTGTACTACTGTTATTTGCTGTGCTTAACCTTGTTTTACAGGGGGTTCCCAGGATCAAGCTAGAGCATTAGTTCTCACTCTTTGTGATAGTGAGCCTCCCCCAAGCCATGACAAAGATTTTGAGCCTCCCTCAAATTTGGATAAAAATCTTGGGCCTCCCCACAGGAAAAAATAAATCCTACTTTGCACAGTACACCTGGAATAAAGTGAAACTGAGTATATTCTCTTTTTATTCAACTTATTGCTCCCCACCCCTGACCCGGCATCCCAGGTTATACTTGTCACTCTTTTTTTCTGACTCTTGGGCCCTTGTTACTCTGTTTTCTCTCTATCTGGAACAACCAAACCTAGCCACTTCATCTCTCCCTCTCTTACCCTGTTATTAAACAACTTCCTGTACGCTTATCTCAGGTCACACCTGAAGACGTGCATCGGATAACTGTGCCTTTCCCAGTCACTAATTTACATATAAATACCTACTATAGAAATGAGCCTTGACTCAGTGTGCCTTTCCAAGTCACTAATCTGCATATAAATACCTATTGTAGAAACAAGCCTTGACTCAGCATGCCTTCCCCAGGCATTCATTTGCATATAAATACATACCTATAAACAAGCTTTGGCTCAATGGGAACTTCCTGGACACAAATATGCGCATAAGTAAAGAAATTCACCTGCAATTATCCATATTTAATTTGTTTTATCTTTTCACACAAAACAGCCAAAACTTAAAATTTAAATACTGTACATTCTCAGACTTGACTGGGCCTCCCCGGAACAATCTGGGGCCTCCCTTGGGAGGCTGGCCTCACCATTTGAGAACCACTGAGCTAGAGGAACCAGCCCTGGTGGTAAGTGCAAACAGTGTGGGTAATTGCCTGGTGAATAAGAGTCATTGTGAAAGTTATTATTGTATATTGTTCAGGCCACTAGAAGGGAAAGAGGGGGGTTACAGTGTCCCAGAGGGCTGTGCCCAGGTTAGCTTGACCACTAACAACCCTGACCTCCGGGTGGAGGCACCCGTTTCATTACCCAGGCCCCTTAACCTGCTACTAGCCAAGCAGGCAGGGGTAGTAGCCCTTGGGATAGCACCACCTAGGGGTTACATGAATAATGCACGAACCTCACTCGATGCATTACAGGCTCCCAGTTTTGGCACTTAAACACTAGTCCCTGTAAATCTCCATGAGCACTTGGTATTTACCTATGAGCTTTTGGTGAATGTCCCACAAGTCCTCGGTTTGTTTTCCTGGCTTTCTAATTTGCTGTAGCTGCTTGCAATGGTTGCTTAACCCACTGTCCTGTTAGCAGAATCACAGGCAGTCTTACATTAAGGCTCTGGTGCAGCCAGAAATAATTAAATATTTGCCCCAATGTCCCACAGTCTATTAGCCCTGCATGAGTACTTGCTGTTGCTGCACAGATAAACAAATTTGCTCAGTCCTTTTTCCTGTTGCTGCTTCCAATATTTTATGCCCGGAGTTGCAGCAGCAGACAGGCTGTTTTTTTTCTGAGTCCCAATATTTCACTGGTGCAACCATAAGTAAATATTCATTTGTTTAAACACTTTTTCCCTGCAAAACATGTTTCCCCAAACATACATTGCAGTTGCTTTATTTATTTAAACATTTCCTTTCTTTTTCAGCCGCAGCCCAGAATACAGCTGCCCTGAGGGCAGAACAGACCCTCATGCATATTTAAATGATCGGGCTCCTACTCATGAATATTAATGAGCCCAGATCAGATCACTTCGTGGAACTCCTTTATTTTTCCAAAGAGCAGCCTCTCAGCGGCCTGTTCGTGGTCACCGGGTCCCACTTAGGTGATGGGATCCCGGGACCCCTGGAACTACTCCCTGGTTTGACCGCAAACTCTGGCGGTCGAACATCAAAGGCGCCACTCACGCCTGCATGACTCTCGCTGCCCCGAGGGCAGACACTCGAGTGGGAGACTGCGGCTGGACTTCGTGAGCCCTGCAGGGCTGGAATAGGGCTTTGGCTGGAACAGGGTACCAAGCGGCAGGAAAAAGGACCTGGAGGGACCAAAAAAAATTACAGGCTGGTCCTGGAGGTGCTTGGGAGAGGGCTAGAGGAACAGAGGCTGCATGGGTGGCAGGTATGCCCCTGCAGGGGGGTTATGCTTGTATTACTTTGTACCAGCATTTCAGTGCCAGAAAGTATTGCTTTGTTGCCAGCATTTCAGTATTTCAGTGTCACAAGGTATTCGAATCAGTCTTCAGCAAGTTTCCAGAATCACTTCACCAATGTGTATACAGATCAGTCTTCTTCAGTACTCCAGAAATCATCTCCAGTGCATCTCTGAAGCAGCCAGCAGCATATTTTGAAGAACTGCGCTGCAGTCATCTCAAGTGCAACGTCCTGTTTATTATTTTCCGCTCTCCAGTTTCCAGTGTATGGCCTGGCCCAGTACAAAGTCACCGTCAGTTTTCTTGTTTTGTTGTCCATACCGAAGTGCCATCCAGAGCTTCTGTTTCAGTAGCCTGCATCATCGTCCTATTTCTTATTTTACGTCAGTCCTTGGCTCGTCCGGCCTTGGTGCCCAGAACCCTGTTGTTCTCTCACCTTCTACAGACTTCCTTCTCCCAGCATATTCTTCATGTCCCAGCAGTCCAGAAGCGGGCTGTGGCTGAAGGTTCTGCATCTTCTTTGTGTCTCAGCAGTCCAGAAGAGGGCTGTAGCTGGGTGTTCAGCATCTTCTTCATTTCCTGGCAGTCCCAAAGCGGGCTGTGGCTGGGGGTTCTGCATCTTCTTTGTGTCCCAGCAGTTCAGAAGAGGGCTGTGGCTGGGTGTTCAATATCTTCTTCATGACCCGGTAGTCCAGAAGTGGGCTGTGGCTGGTTGTGCAGTATCTTCTTCTTCTTCTCCCAGCAGTCCAGAAGTGGGCTGTGGCCAGGTCTGTTGTGTTTCAATTCTGGCGTCCCTCAGTGGGTTTTGAGCCGAGGAAATCTTTGCATTGTTCTAAAATTCCAGCAACCCTAGAGAGGTGGGGTGTGGCTGAGAACTTATGGCCTGTTCAAAATCCTCTCTGAACTCCCTTAGTTTTTAACTCATTCCATCCAGTCAGCCAAGTGTTCCCCTTGTGTTTCATATCCTGCAACCCAGTTTCTTCTCAATGACAGAGAAAACTCAACTGTGCACGAACTGCCTCCTAGGACATATGTAGAGTCTTGTAGTGACATGTTTTAGAGTTCCTTATAGTGGAGTGCTCCAGGTAATAGGCCCTAGGTAGAGGTGTACCTCAGGGTAGTATTAGAAACTGCATAGTGATTTACTGATCTTAGAAGACAGAACACTCGTAAAGCGGAGCTGTTACAGTTGATTATTGAAAGTGCATAGAGTCATCCTCGTACAGGGTATAGGGTATAGAACGCTCATAAAGCGGAGCTGTTATAGTCGTTTGATTTAGAGTTCTCCTCGTACAGTTGAGTAGGGATAAGAGTTCCCTGTGACAGTGTTCCTTTCCCTGTTCGTGTGAATAAAATCCTATCAAGTATTTGGAATCTATTTCTGATTCCCGCCTCTCTTTGTCAGGTGCCACCATCCACCTACTTGGGACCTGTGTTAGTCATTTGTGTGCAAGTCACTGGTGTCATCACAACACAGTTGCTTTATTTACCCTGTTATATTGTTGTGGAGACTCAGCACACATTAACATCCATTTCACCACCATCGGGGTACCACAGATCCTATGGATCTGCTTACCATCCCTCCACACAGCGCTTCCTGGGAGGCACGTGACCTCTCTCTCTCTCCCCTGCTAGGTGTCCCTAACTCCACTCCCCGGAAAATAGAGTCCTCCCACTAGGAGAAGCTTCCCCTGCTTCCCTTCCCTGGGGCTCCATCCTGGAGGACCCTCCCATCCTCTCTGGTCCCAGCCTCAGGTTCCTGAGTGGGGCTTTTCCGTTCCTCCAAAACAGTGTAGGAGTTATTAAGTGGGACCGGTTGGGAGATATGCTTTTGACCCCCCCTCCCTCACCCTCCCTGAGCCCACCTAGTCCAATTACTCCTCTTCCCTGGCATCCTTTGAGGTACGGGTTGTGTCCCAGTGGTCTCTGGATGGGGTGGATGCTGCCTTCAGCTTGGCCAACTCTGCTCAAAGACAGACAACCTCCTCCCTCAACCCAGAGGGGTGCTTGAGGATAGGGCAGCATCGCAGCCTCCAGAATATCTCCCTGAAGACAGCTGCTCCACAACCACTGCACTGCACCACTCCCAGCATGTCTATCTCTCTCCTAAATCAACTGCCTGCTTAAGATGGCTATTTGTTAGCTCCAAAATCGTTGTTTTTATTTCTTTAGTTTTTTTGTTATGCTTTTTTTTTACTACTTCCTGTATGGATGCAGGATGTTGCAATGCCCTATGGGACCCACCCTATAAATGTAGGGCAAGCTCAAAGGTGGGTGGGTTGTGGGGTGGGACTACACCACAGGCTGTGTCCAAAAACAATCAGCCAAGGAGTCCTCTGGCAGTGGCTCCTCACTCCACTCATAGTGGTACAGACACAGCCAATTACAAACACACAGTCACAAACCTATCAGCTAGAATCCCTCAATCCTGCCCAAACAAAAGGGAAACACACACAGGAATGGCAGTTAAGAAAATACTTCAAATTCATTTACAAACACACAGTCCCAAACTCACCAGCTAGGATAGATTACACCACAGGTCATCCACCTGTTCACCCCTTGGGTCACACCCTACTCACTGCTTTAGATGTGTCGTCACTCCATCCCTGTTGGTCACACCTCAGCAGGTTCATGTATCCACCAGGTACCACTCACCAGCAATGGCCACTGGCTGGCTTACAGTAATGCCTTGGCTGGTGGATGGCACCGGGCAGCACGCCTTCCACCTCGCACACACATGGCCTCACTGCTGCTGACAGCCACAGTACTGTATGTTGACGTCTGCCATGCACATTACCTAGTGCTGCCGTTGCCACCTGTGGGGTGATGGTGTCCCTCAGGTGAAGTGGTGTCAGTTGAGTTCCTGTCTGACCAGTTGTCCTGCGTTACTGACTCCAGCATGACTCTGTGGGTGTCCTGTGTGTCCATCCTGTGTGTCATCACCTCCATCTCTGTCTTCCTGGACATCATTCATTTCAGGGAGTGGCACATGGTTGCTCAGGGCTAGATTGTGTAGCATACAGCAGGCCACGAAGATCTTGCATGTCATCTCTGGGCTGTATTGCAGGGCACCACTTGAGTGGTTCAGGCACCTGAGGTGTGACTTGAGAACACCAAAGGGTCACTCAGTGACAGACTGTGTGGATGCATGTGCCTCACTGTACCTCTCCTCCACCTCATTCTGTGGGTGTCATAGTGGCATCATAACCCATGGCAGATGTGGATATCTGCTGTCACCTGTAGTGTGGAGAGAACACATGATGAATGTATACCCTCAGGGCACTGTACATCACCACAACCCCTAGTGCTGTAGGTCCCATACAGGAATGTTGGTTGTGCCAGCATCTGCCATGGTACATGGTACCCTTTCCTCCCTAAGGCCATGCCTTTGGACACACTGTTGGACATGTCCCAAGTTAACTGTGCACAGGACATCTCACCCCCAGATGGCTGGTATGACACACATGTGTGACATTACACTGTCCACACTGTCATGCTATGTCGTCTGCCCCTCCTTTAGCACAAATATTAACCACACCCACATGTTGCATGGTCAGAGACTGACCTACCTATAAGCCATCCTCCTGTTATGTCTCCTCTTTCAAAGGCCTCATGCAGGCCACTATTGTGGAGGATGTAGGAGTCATGGCAGGATCTGGGGTACTGGGCTACCACATCCGGAATGTGGCAGTGGCTGTTACATACCACCTGCATGTTCATGGAGTGGAAGCCCTTGCAGTTTACATGCACTTCCCCCTCTCCTGCTGGTGCCCTGATAGCTATGTGTGTATAGTCTATGGCACCTAGGACATGGGGGAACTGTGCCATGGTGTAGAAGACTTGGTTTGCTGGCCAAGGCACCTAGCTTCACCTGAGCTCTTTCCTTCTAAGATTGCTTGAAAGGCAGAGTAGAGAACCTTACCAGAGCAAGGGAAAAGGATTAAGACTTCTTTTGGCTAAGCAGATTTACTGTGTGTTATTTTTTATTTTGTACTCACAGGAATTGCTACTGTTTGTTGCTAACATTTCATTGCTTTATTTTTCTCTGATTCAAATTGTTGTTGTTGCTGGTATACCTTCTTCTGCATTATTACAAGGTGTGCCTACAGGTGTGTGCTAACAGATTACTGCTGTAATCTTCTGATTCAAATTGTCTTTTGCAAGGTATATCTTCTGTTACTGCTTTATTTTTCTCTGTAGCAAAGTGTTTCTTACAGGGTACAGTATATCTTCTCTGAAATTATTACAGGTGGTGCTTTACATGTTTTACAGTTTTATGTAACATTAGGATAAGCTTTCAGGGTTACTGCATTTGCTGACTGATTGTTTCTGCTCTTACCTCCTTGTTCTTTCGTCCGTGGTTCTTTTTCGGCAGGGGAAGGGCCCAGCCACCCACACCCACCCCCATCCCCAACCACCTCACGCTACACTCCTTTTATAGGGTACCACAGTTGTGACATTTCCTGTGGCAGAGCAGGAAGGGGCAGATCAGTGGGTCATCCACAAGGTGAGCTCATTTACAGGGACACTAGTAATTTAACTTGTTATAACAAGTATTGCAAAAATAAAACACAAAATCAAACCATTACTTGCATTTTCTTCCTTCTAATTACTCTGACTAGGTTATAAACCCAGCAACTTATCTGGAATGGATATCATTAACTGCAGGTACTGTGGAACAATTTTCAGAAGGACAGTCTTACAGGATTTAGAACATTATCCTACATGCTGGGCCATTGGAGATCTTAGGGCTCAGCTCCGGGCAGCATGGGCAGAGATCACGTGCCTCAAATTTCATATTCAAGAGGAAACACATTATAAGAACCACCCGCCATTTCCCCAACATCCAACAGAAAAACCTCGACCGCCAAGGGTAGTTGGTCCAGGAGGTTGGCAGGTGGTTACGAGGGGCAAATCGGGTGCCCCATCACTCTCTGCTCTCCAACATATCGCCTCCAAAAACCATATAAACACTACAAACAGGTATCTGCCTCTATCTCTGAAATCAAACAAAGGGGCAGAGGACACTGCAGCACAGGAGCTAGCACAACAAAACTCACCCAAATCAGGAACCAAAACAAAAAAAGCAAAAAGGAAATCCGAAAAACTTCTGATCACAGGAGACTCCATGATTCGGGGATTTGATACCCATCTCCAGCCAGGGGTAATGGTCAGATGTCTCCCAGGTACATCAGCGTGGAGAGACACTGACCACATTGCTAAAATTGTTCACAAAGCAAGGGAAAACATTGACGTCCTGGTACACATAGCGACTAATGATCTTGCCAGCCGGTCAGTTGTGGAGACCAAGGAACACCTGACCAGGCTGGATGACAAACTATCATCCATTTCATCCGGCATCTCCTTCTCTGAGATCCTGCCAGTCTGGGAGAGGGGGGCAGATGGACGGAAGGTCAGAGAAGGGAGATAGGGAGCTAAACATGTGGCTCAAGGCTGGTGCCAGGAAAAAGGACACAGATTTGTAGGAACTGGCAACAGTTCTGGGAGCCGAAAGTTCTTTAAATTTGATGGACTGCATCTGACTAAGGAGGAGTCAGTGCATTGGGGCAGAAGTTTGATGTCTTTGCAGAATATTTAAACTAGCAAATGGGAGAGGGTGCATCACCCCATCGTCCGAATGGGAAGAACACCTCCCCCTCAGCTAGTGGTCAAAAGGGATTCAGCATGTTTGCAGTTCATTTGCATCACCAGGTAAGAAAAAGGTCTGTCTTCCCATATGACTTTAGGGAAATGCCAAACCTCACCCAACAACTAACACACTGAAATCTGGCCAATGGAAAATCATGTACACAAATGCTCACAGCCTGAGAAATAAGATCCCAGACCTTCAGGCAATAATGTCAGAGGCTAAACTGGACATAGTAGCAATTAGTGAGACGTGATTTACCAGTAACTACACTTGGGAGACTTCAGTACCTGGCTATGTATTGTTCAAAAGAGACCGAGGTGCAAAAAGGTGGGGTGGAGTGGCCCTGTATGTCAATGAAAATATCAAAGCTACAGAAATTCAGAATACACTTAAGGAGCCAGAAGAACTGTGGGTCACCCTGGAAACAGGAAATGGAACAGCCATAAGAACCGGGGTTGTCTACAGGCCCCCTGACCAGGGGGGGACATAGACGCATTACTGCTAGAAGATATACAAAACATGACAGCTAAAGGGGAGGTTCTGATAATGGGAGGCTTCAACATGCTGGATACAGATTGGTCAACACCAGCAGGAACATCTGCCAGAACTAGACATATGGTGGATTCCCTGTAGGGGGAGGGCCTCAAACAACTGGTACAACAACCCACAAGAGACAGGGCTATCCTAGATCTAGTACTGACTAACAGGGAAGGGATCACAGATCTCCAGGTAGAAGGTCACCTAAGGGCCAGTGACCATCACATGGTATGGTTCAATTTGGCCACTACATCTAAATCATCCCATTCCAAGGCAAAAATATGGGACTTCAGAGGAGCTGACTTTGATAAGATGGCCAACAGAGTTAAGCTAGCCCTGGCAAAAAGAAACACAGGTGAGGGAGTACAGGCAAAGTGGGCAAGCATTAAGGATGCAATACTTGAAGCAACATCCCATTGTGTTAGACAGAAAAGGAAGTGCAAAGAAGAAGGAAACCACTTTGGTTCTCAAATACAGTAGCAGAAAGGTCAGAGCCAAAAGGCTGGCCTTCAGGAAATATAAGGAACACAGCGGATGAAGATAGGGAGGCATACCAAACTGCCCTAAGGGAAGCAGGTAAGGCAGTAAGGCAGGCAAAGTCCCAAACTGAGGAAACACTAGCACGAACAGTAAAAGAAGGTGACAAGACTTTCTATAGATACATTAGTGAAAGGAGAAAGTCCAGAGGAGTATTGCTAAGCTAATGAGAAAAGGGAGCATGTGAGGAGGAGGAGGAGGACCCTGTAAGGCATCTATCCTAAATAGATACTTTTGCTCAGTATTACTGAAGAGAAGGTAGGCAGGGCCCACAGCTCAGCATCATGGACACAGGGGGGAGGTGAGCACTACTCCTTCACAAAAGAAAGGGTCCCACAAGAGCTTGCTAAGCTCAGGGTGGATAAGGCAATGGGACCTGATGGCATACATCCCAGGGTACTTAGGAGCTAAAGGAGGAACTAGCAGAGCCATTAGCAGAATTGTTTAGTGAGTCTCTGAGCAGGAGAGGTCCCAGAAGACTGGAGAAGGGCTCATGTGATCCCGCTCCACAAGAGTGGTAGCAGGGAGGAGGCAGGGAACTACAGACCGGTCAGTCTTACCTCAGTAGTGGGCAAGATTATGGAGGCACTCCTTAAGGAAAGGATAGTGCAACACCTGGAATCCATAGGGGCACAGGATCCAAGACAGCATGGGTTTACAAAAGGAAGGTCCTGTCAAACTAATCTCATAGATTTCTTTGACTGGGTAACCAGATTGGTGGACCAAGGGGGAGCAGTTGATGTCGCCTACCTTGACTTCAGCAAAGCTTTTGACACTGTTCCACATAGAAGATTGATAAATAAGCTGGGTAGGCTCGGGTGGGTCAGAAGTTGGTCAACTGGGTGGCAAACTGGTTGCGGGCAGAAAACAGAGAGTGGTGGTAAATGGTATACAGTCAGAAGAGATGCAAGTCACAAGTGGGGTACCTCAGGGATCAGTCCTGGGGCCAATCCTCTTCAACATCTTCATTAGTGACCTTGCAGATGGACTAGAGGGTAAGGCTTGTCTGTTTGCAGATGACACCAAGATCTGCAACAGAGTAGATGATCCAGATGGGGTGGGCAGAATGAGAAGAGATCTGGATAAACTAGCAGAATGGTCAGAGGAGTGGCAACTGGATTTAATGCAAGAAGTGCAAAATCATGCATATAGGGAAGAGAAACCTGAAGCCACCTATAGGCTGGGAGGGAGTTGCTAGCAGTCACAAAGGAAGAAAGAGACTTGGGCATCATCATCACTGATGACCTAAAATCATCCAAGCAGACCTCTAAAGCAGTAGGTAAGGCTAGGGGTGTTAGGGTGTATTAGTAGGGGTATCACAAGTCGTAAGAGGGAGGTAATAATCCCTCCGTACAAGACACTGGTTAGGCCCCATCTGGAGTACTGTGTGGAGTATTGGAGGCCACACCTTCACAAGGACATTAACCAAATTGAGGCAGTCCAGAGAAGGGCAACCAAAATGGTGCAGGGACTGCATCAGAAGACATATGAGGACAGATTAACGGAGCTCAATATGTATACCCTTGAGCAAAGGAGGGAGAGAGGTGATATGATCGAGGCATTCAAACACCTTAGATAGGCCACTGACAGAGCAAAGGCCGATGGCACATTTATAAGGTAGAAAAAGAAATGGGCAGACTGGATGGGCCTTGAGGTCCTTATCTGCTGTCAACTTCTATGTTTCTATGTTTCTATGTATCTGTCTACCCTAGCCTCTTTATATGGTCTAGTGCACTTACACCAGCTCTCCCCTGGTCTAACTTGCGCCTGCTTTGAACTGTACAAATTGACCTTCCGAGGCTTTCAGAATCCCAGAAAAGGGGACAACGCTGTATTTTTGTGGCACAAGTTGCATTACGCCATTGCGCATCTTTGGAATTGACGCAAGTGTGGCGCAAGACTCTTTGGCGCAAGGCTGCACTACAGTTATACATGTCGCAGTTCAGAATCTCATTTCCTGTATATTTGGAAGCAAGTTGCCACTTGTGTCATCCCCTTATGATGCAAGTGCTTTGTGTTTTTTTTCCCTTTGAGAATAGGCCCCCCGAGTCTGCAAAAGGGTAGTACTGAGCCTGGTCCATACTGTACCTATTGCAGGTCGGGCCCCTTACAGAGTTTCCAGAATTTTGCTCTGTATGCATCAGGGTTCAGATCATATTTTTTTTTAACAATGTAGTTTTCAACTTATCAAAGTCTTTACGGTCCAATCAGCCCAACGGTGCAGCGGCAAGGCATCTGCTAGTGGCGCCAACATCCCAGGTTCAGGGACGGACTCAGGAGTCGGAGGGCTGGTTGGGGGGAAAAGGATTGAGCATCACAGGGACTGCTCTCCTTCTCTGGGGAGAGGGAGGAAGAGTGTCTGACATTATGCAGACCTCTGGCAGAGGCTGGGGGTACCGTCGTGGCTGGCAACACATGTTAGGGGGGTGGATTAGATGCTGGCATCCTTGCACATCCCCAGCCCAGGACAAACTCTCTGAAAAAATGCTGTCCCATTAGTGACAGCCTCCATCTCCGCTGCCACTCGCACTGCAGACTAAGGTTCGCTGGGGGGGGGAGGTTCCTGCACCCTTGGCCTTGCTCTGGGAGCAAACCAGGGCTATGGACCAAGTTCCTTGGGGAAGGGGCGTCCACCCAGCATCCCCGCCCAGGGGGGTAAGCTTGGGGATGGGGGCGATGACTGGTGCAGGGAGACTGGAACCTCCATTGCCAGGGGGAAAGGAGCCAGGTAAAAGAGAAAAAAAAATCTTTACTGTCCACATTGTCCATTTGTCCCAATGCCTCCCACCCCTTGAGAGTGAGCAGTGGAGATAATTGAAAGCTCCAGGCTTCTTTGGGTATATTGGCCTGGATACAGACCTTTTCGAATGAATTCAAAAACATGTCTATATCCTCCCCCTCTTTAAACTAAGTCATCAATTTTGAATTTAATTTGTACCCAGCCCTGGAGTTTCAGATTCACCTCCACCACTTACCTGCTCAGGTGCAGCAGGTTGGATTTTCAGGTTCTCCAGTTCAAATGCTCTCTGGCACTGCTTTTCCTCCACCTTGGCCTCTCTCTGTCACCGTCTTTCCTCTATTTCCATATCAAACCTTTTTTCCTCCAGCTCAATATGTCTCTCCTATATCCACAGCCTCCTCAGCGCCACCTCTTTGTCTGTGGATGGTTCCCACTCCTCTGGGCTCTGGGCATCTTGAATCACCACCTGTGGCTTCAAGCTTTGTGGGGCTTCCTTAGTCTCAGCTGTCACAAGGGCCTCTGTGAGTTGCTTTTTATTTTTGTTCTTACTGGGAATTCCCTTTTCTACACAGATCTTCCTTAGCTGTTTTATATTCATAGTGTTGTACGGGGAAGGCATTCTTCCTCTATACTAGACCACTATGTTAAAAAAAAAAAATCAAACAGGATAGGGTCTTACTGTCTGCAAGAAAATTTATTTTCCCCCTTTCCAAATTCTGCCCTCTGTTATATTTGAGTATCTTAGACTATAGTCTTATAATATATACTTTAACAAGTGGTAAATCATTTAATGGTTTGAAGGTTACTTATAATTCTGTTCTTAGATTCATGTTGAATGTTCCAACTCAAACCCATTACTGTCTATTGTTAAAATACTCAAATAGTTTAACTGTTAAACTAGGACCAATTTAAGAATGGGCACCTTTTTGTTTAAGGGGATAAATGGTCTCCTTCCATCTTCTATTTTTTGAAATTTTTCCAAGATTTGTCAATTCCTGTGGTACAAGATATCAAAATAAGTTTTCATTTAAATTGCCCCTTTTTAAAAAAGCATCGGGACAAAGGTCATTACTTTATAGAGGTTCGCTTTTTTTTTTCTCTTCCATTAGAAATTATAGGCTGTAAAATAGTATGGCATTTTAAAACAAGACTAAAATCATGGCTAATGGACAAAAATGATTGTACATGTGCACTGTAGTAATTAATGTTTCTTACCCCAGGAGTCCTTTAGCATCAGTATCTTTTTGCACTTAGCTGGCTAGGTGCAATTGCCCTGGAGGTGTGCCTTTAAGAGATTTTTTTAATGAGCGTAGGGCCAGCCAATCAAGAGACAGGAGGGGGTGTGAACTGAGTGAGAGCTATTGACTGCTTCAGAATTTTTTCTCCACTGGACTGAGCATATTGCCTCTGAGGTGTCTCCCAACTTTCATTGTTGACAGCCTCCTAGTGCTTATCTGGGTAAAGTTTTTCTCATAAATTATTTCCTTTAGTGTGCTGAGTGACAACTTTTACTTTTTCATTAGCGCTTCGCAAATTTTTATTTTAACGCAGCGGCTATGTTGAACTTTATTTTTACACACGACTATTTACTTTAAAGCCTAATTTTATTGCGGGTGTTTATTTTCAACGGTTTCCTTCATTTTTGACTAATTTCTTATGGGAACCGTTGAACTGGGGACAGTTGCCTTGTTTTTTACCTCAGACCTCGCGGGGTTTACCGCAAGGCACCTGCAGTAGATTTCAAACCTAAACAGTGCCTGGGGGGGTTTCTCTGTAGATTGGCAATTACGAGGAAACCTTTTTTGTTATATTGCTGGACCTTGGTATCATCTGTGTCAGGACTGTCCATAAGGGTCCAGCAGCGACCTGTGCGCAGGTGAGTATTACTGGTTTTCTATTAAGACTGGCACTGGCATAGATCCCAGGTTTTTTTTTTTATACTTTATTTTTGTTTTACACCAATATCATTTGTCCAGTGTTCAGTTACATACACTTTCATGTTCACATTGGTTGTACTTTTACAGCAGTTTTTCTTCATTAACATTTCAGTTTTTTTTTTTCCATTAATATTATTGTTAAGTTTTAACATCATTTCCAGGTTGCTTATGGTGTTGTTTTATTTAATGTAATATATATCTAAAAATATTAACTTAATTCGTATTTACTATAACTTAAATACTTTTAACCTTAGAACTTAAAAAAGCAAGAAAAGAAATAAAAAACTTACTGTCCACTGCTCTGTGTCAACTCTCCTATTATATTTTTATCAGCACCATATTTCTATCATTGACTTCCCACACCTCCTCACTCCCTTTACCACACTAATTTCCTAGAATCAAACCCAACTGAGGGGAAAAATAGATACTCTTTTATGTTATATTTGCTACATATAATTCCCAGCTAGTCCATCTGTTCATGAACTGGGCCTGCCTATTTTGGAGTGCAAAGGTGATCCTTTCCGTCTCATGTATTGAAGTGACTAGGTTTACCCATTCTTTTATAGTGGGGCTGTTTTTTCTGCCGCCAAAGTCTAGTTAGGGCTTTATTTGCTGCCACACACAGAATACGCCAAAGGTACCTGGCCTCACGTCCCTTTAATGTTTTAGGGTCAATTCCCAGCATTATTTGCTTTGGGCCTATGTCTATGATGTCCATGAAGATTGCTTTCAAATGTTTTATAAGGTCCGTCCAGTAATTTCTTATGCCTGGGCGTTGCCAGAAAATGTGTGCATGTCCTGCATGGGATTCTCCAGCAGGCAGGATTACCTCTGGATGTAAATCTGGCCTGTACTTTAGGTACAATGAAATATCTTACTCTAATTTTCCACCTAAACTCCCGCCAAGTGGGCAAGCTAGTGGTACCCCATACCTCCCTCCAGCTCCTTTCCCCACTCAGTGTCCTCTATATTCTCTCCTAGTTCTTCTTCCCATTTACTTTTAGTTCCTTTAGTACTAAATCCTTGGTCTGTAAGGTAGTTAGAATATAATAGTGTGATGGCCGCCCTTCCCATCTGTGAGGCCCATATTTTTTCAAAGGGAGAAGGAATGTCCGTGGCTCCTATTGTTGCTAGTTTGTTTAGCTCTGCATACATCCAGTTTCTCACATGGTAGTATTTAAATCTATCTCTTGGGGTCAAGTCGAATAGGGCCTGTGTGGCTTCAAATGGAATTGGTGAGCTCCCCTTCATGATCTGCCAAGAAGAATGGAATCCCCTGTTCACCTGAGTCTTAAACCAGGAGTCATGAGTTGCTGGGATGAAACGTGTATCCCAGGCCCACCACTTATACTTCCACATATGTTGCATTGTGCCCCCTCTGTTGGTTCCTCTCCTCCAAACTTCCAGGGCAGCTTCCATCCCCCCCCCAATTTTTGAACACCTAGTCATGTTTGTAATTGTTTATTAAAAACAACAACTTGCAGGAGATGGTCTTTCACTAGACCCACTTCTATATTTTTCCAGTGGGATATGAATTTCGGGTGTTGCCACATTAACACTATTTTCATCTGCGAGGCAATCCAGTACCCCGGAAGATATGGAACCACCAAGCCCCCTTTTTCCTTGGGTAGATACAGAATTTTTTTAGAAATCCTCGGCCTTTTCTCCCCCAGATAAAGAAAAGCAGTTGCTTCTGCCAAATTTCCAACATTTGATGGGGGATTTTACATGGGGCTCCCTGAAATGAGGGAGGACGTTCATTTTTGTGGATTGCACCCATGAGTGCAAAGACAAGGATAAAAGTGCCCATTTCTTATAATCTTGGGTTATGTCACTTACCAATTTGGGATAATTATCCTCAAATAGGCTCAGTGGGTTCAATCCTAAATAGATCCCCAGATATTTTAATTTATTCATTCCCCATCGCATTGGGTACTTTTTCTGAAATTCTGGGGGAACCTGAAAAGAGCATGCTAAAACTTTGGTCTTGTCCATATTTAATGTATAACCTGAAATTTCTGAATATTTTTGAATTTGACTAAATATTTCAGGGAGGGAAGTTTCTGGTTTACTCAAAAGGAGCAAAATGTCATCTGCGTATAACCCTAGTTTGTGTTCTACCCCCCCGATTTCCACGCCCTTAATTTCTGCATTCTGGTGGATCATCTGGGCCAGCGGCTCCACAAAAATGGCAAATAATAGGGGAGAGAGGGGACACCCCTGTCTTGTACCTCTTTCCGGGGGGAAAGCCTTCCCCAGATGTCCATTTACATGCACATATGCTCTAGGGGTAATGTAGAATTTGGCTATCAGTGTGGAGAAAGTCTCCGGGAAACCAAAGCCTACCAGGGACACCTGCAAAAAAGGCCATAACACCTTATCAAATGTTTTTTCAGCGTCTAGGCTCATGACCAGGGTTCTTTGCTTTATTTTGTTTACATGATCAAGGACATCCACGGCTCTACGGACACCATCCTGTGCCTGACGCCCCATTAGATCCCAGTTTTACAGCCAAAAAAAAAGGCACTGGTAATAGACAAAGTTTATTAACTGGGGCAGAACTGGCTGGTGGCATTTTCACAGAAACCTGCACTCAGTTCATAGGTCCAGAACTGGTTTGCTTTGCTTAAATTGGTGAACATAGCAGACAAACCTTTGATAATTATGGTTGAGGATAAATCAAAGGTTTCCAAAGAGGGGCCATTCAAAAATACTAATACCAAAAGCAGAGGTGCTGAGGAACCCTCCAGATCCCAGTCAAAAAAATAAAGCTTCCAAAGATGAAATTCCTCAAAAATTGAAAAATAATAAGAGTGACGGAAAAAGGAAGCTTGATCAAGCCTCTGATGAAGTGGCTAAAAAGAAACTCTTTCAAGACAGATATGCTCCCGTTGCTCCTGGGAAAGCCAATAGTGAGACAACAGGCAGCTTAAAGCATTCGGAAAAAACAAAGCACTTACAAACTGCGCAGGTTCTTCTGGCAGTGCAAGATATGGAAAAAGCATGCCAACTGTTTCAGACCCTTCAAAAGATGGGTTCTCTATTTACTGGGGTTGGCAAGCACTCTTCCATAATTCTCTGTTCTGTAGACTGTGAGGGTGATGCAGATGATGATCAATTCTGTGATGCCCCTGACATGGATTGTGAGGGCCTTGAGCCCCAGGAGTCCCCAGACCCTTGTCTTGGGGATCCTCTGGGTGACCACGAGGATCCTTCCTCTATGTTTTCATTTATACAAAATATGCTGGATACCCTGGACCTCCCTACACAGGAGCCCAACCAGGATGTCGAAGACGAAGATTATAGGGAGATGAAGGGTCTTTCATCCTCAAAGACCCTGGTCGTCCCTATCTATAATGCATTTAGAAAAAATACCATGAAGGTGCTTCAACACCCTACTTCAGTACTAGGGGTTGATAAGCAGCTTGAGAGAAAATATAAATTGTCTAAAAATGGCACCGAGTTCCTGTCAGCACAGCCTAGCCATGAGAGTATAGTGCAGCAGGCAGCTTGTGAGAAAGCTAGAGTCTCCTTGTCACCCTCTCCTCCTGACAAGGATTCCAAGAAAATTGACTTTATAGCAAAGAAAATGTATGCCACAGCTTCCCTGCTTCTCAGACTTTCTTCTTACATGACATTCACAGCCAAATATCAGAAAGCCCTTTGGAAATCTGTCCAGACTATCACCCGCAATGGATCAGATTCTATGGTACAGGAGCTGGTGGATATGTCTAAAACTGCCTTGGAAGCTACTCTGTACCAATTCCACATGGCAGATGACAATAATGATGCAGCCTCTAGGGCGATGGCCCATGCCATATCTCTGAGATGCTTCACCTGGCTTAGAACAGCCAGTTTGACCACAGACACTCAGTACAAGGCCATGGATTTTCCCAAATATGTTGTTTGATTACAGAACCACTGACTACATGAAAAAGGTCGATGAGTACAAGGCCTCCTGGCAGAGCCATTCATCCAAGCCTAAACCCACCACTCCTCGGACGGGATGTCCCAGGGGCGGTAGGGGCAGAAGTTTTGTTCCCAGGCCTTACAGTCCCTATCCCCAATCTGATTTTAGCCAGTACAGGGGGTCTTTCAGAGGCAGGGGCAGAAGGGGCCAAAGAAGATCCACCTCTACCCAGCCATCTGCCTCTCAGTCTAAGTCCTGATGTGAGTGTCCAGGTCACCTCCCCATTTCCAGTTGGAGGCAGACTCTCTCACTATCTTTGGCACTGGTCCCTCATCACGTCGGACAAGTGGGTGCTGGAGATAGTGGAGAAGGGTCTGTCATTACAGTTCAAGCAGCTGCCAGACCTCAAGCATACGCAGGTTTCAAGACCTCTGTCACCATCACAGATACCGCTGTTGGAAATGGAGGTACAAAACCTTCTGGCTTTACGAGCAGTGGAGTGGGTCCCCACCCACGAGAAGGGCAAGTGCCCCTACTCCAGGTATTTTCTGACACAAAAGAAAACTGGGGAGTGGCGACCTATCTTAGATCTCAGATATTTAAACAAACATCTGAAAAAAAAACAAATTCAAAATGGTCACTCTGTCACTCGTCATACAGTCCTTACAGCAGGGTGACTGGCTAGCCTCCCTTGACTTAAAGGACACCTACTTCCACATACCCATAAGGAGATCTCACAGGAAGTTTCTCAGGTTCAAACTTCCTTCGAGTCACTATTGGTTCACTGCAATGCCCTTCGGTCTGTCCTCGGTCCCAAGAGTCTTTACCAAGTGTCTTGCAGTGGTAGCAGCACATCTCAGGAGACTGGATGTCGCTCTCTACCCCTAACTGGACAACTGACTCATAGTAGCAAAGTCTCCTTGCCAAGTCAAGGAATATCCTTCCCTCACAGAACGCACTCTGGAGTCTCTAGGTTTCCTGGTAAATCTCATGAAGTCTCACCCGGTATGCACCCAGCTGCTCACCTTCATAGGGGCCCAGCTGGACACTCGGAAGGTATATGCTTTCCTCCCACAGGAAAGAATTCAGGGTTTCCTTTCAGTGGCAGATTTTTTTGCACAGGGACAGCCAAGACCAGCCAGACATTTCCTCAAACTTCTGGGACATATGGCCTCTATGACTGCAGTAGTTCCAGGGGTCAGGTTCAGGATGAGACTCCTGCAAGCCTACCTCAGAGCTTGCTGGTCTCAGAGAAGCAACAAACTTTCAAAGTTAATACCGGTGTCAGAGTAGTTCCTCCAGAATTTGCTGTGGTGGAAGGACTCTGCAAATTTTCAGGCAGGGGTTCCACTTCAAGCTCCTCTTCCCACAAAGGTGATCACCACAGATGCCTCCCTGTTGGGCTGGGGAGCTCATCTAGACTGTGTCTCAGTAAACGGGCAACTGGACTCCCGAAGAGTCACAGTTGCACATAAATCTTTTGGAACTCAAAGCAGTCTTACTAGCTCTCAAAGCTTTCGCTCCCAGCATAGAAGGGCAGGCGGTTCAAATTCGAACAGACAGCACCACTGCAATGTTCTACATAAACAAGCAGGGTGGTACCAGATCAGGAATACTCTGTTTGGAAGCTCTGAAGCTCTGGTCTCTAGCATTCTCCCCTGGGAGTCAGCCTCTCAGCTATTCACCTCCCAGGCAAACTCAGTACTCTGGTGGATGTTCTAAGCCGCATCAGTCAAGGTTAGAGCGAATGGACACTGAACAAGCAAGTACTAGCCACAGTGTTCAGGCAGTGGGGTACACCAGACGTGGATCTGTTTGCCTCGCCTCTCAATTTTCAGCTTCCTCAGTACTGTTGCAGGCCCTCAGTTCCAGGAACACTTCCTCTGGATGCTCTGATCCTGGACTGGTCAGGGAGGTTCCTATACGCATTTCCTCCCTTTCCTCTGATATTCAGGGTTTTCCTGAAACTCAGGCAGCAGCCTGCATCCATGATCCTAGTGGCTCCGGACTGGCCCAGGCAAGTCTGGTACCCTCTCCTTCTCTCAATGTCCTGCAACAGGCCCATTCGCCTGCCTCCAACTCGCTCCCTGCTGACCCTTCCTCAGACAGGAGTGCAGTACCCAGACGTACACGCTCTTCACCTCAAAGCCTGGTTCTTGAGGAGTTAGAGTTTCTATCCTCACAGTACTCTGAACAGGTCCTTAAGATACTGAGGATGGCTAAAAAAAGGAACACTAAGAGGACTTATGCAGCCAAATGGAAAAGGTTTTCCCTCTGGTGCAGAAGTGAAAAAGTCGAACCCCTATCAGCTTCAGACCCTCAGCTGCTAGACTACCTGGTACACCTACAGGCGTCAGGCTTGAAACCATCTTCACACAAGCTACACCTGGTGGCAATTTCAGCCTACCTTTTGGTGGGAAAAGAAGAAATCATTTTTTTCCCCATGACATTTTAAACAGTTTTTCAAAGGCCTCTTGCACCTCCAGCCTCCAACCAGGGAGCCTGTTCCTCCTTGGAGCCTGAATCTTTGCATAGATGGGCTCATGAATCCACCTTTCAAGCTTATGTCCACAGCCCACATCAAGTTTGTAACTTGGAAGACCATCTTCCTTGTAGCCATTACGTCTGCCAGGAGGATTTCAGAGCTACAGGCCCTGTGCGCTGAGCCGAATTACATCATCCCCTCACAACAATAAAGTTGATCTCAGGACAAATAGGAAATTTCTGCCAAAGGTGGTTTCAGAGTTTCACTTGAACCAGTCCATTACTCTGCCTGTCTTCTTTACTGAGCCATCCACTCCTGGCGAGCAAAAGCTCCACAGCTTGGATGTCAAAAGAGCCATCTTTCACTACCTAGAGCACACTAGACAGTCCAGAGGCTCTTCCACTCAGTTGTTCCTCACCTACGGGGATGTAGGCAGAGGAAGACCAGCTACCAAGAGAACTATTTCTTGTTGATTGGTCTCTTTTATTAGATTCTGCTATGAGAAAGCTGGTCAACAACCTCCAGTGGGGCTCAGGGACCATTCCACCAGGGGCACTGCAGCCGCGCTTGCAGCAGCAAAGGACATTCCCCTACTGGATGTCTGCAAAGCAGCTACCTGGAAATCTGTGCACACCTTTGTGAAACACTACAGTTTGCATGTGCAGACCAGATCTGATGCCAAATTTGGCTGGGCAGTTCTGCAGAGCCTCTTTCCTAAGTAGGTTCTCTGCCCGCCTCCCACTTGGTACTGCTTGGTAGTCTGCAAAAAGTTACTGATGCTAAAGGACTGCTGGGGTAAGAAGAAAAAATTACTTACCGCAGTAATCTTCTTTCTTCCATGGGGTCCTTTAGCATCAGTAAGCTCCCACCCTTCCTCCCCAGTTCACCTGTCAGAGAAGGGCTCTTACGTCACCTTTTACCAAATTTGGCGTTTGTTACTGATGAGTTTTTACCTCGTGTTGCTGTTTCTATTTCTACTTTTGGACATTCACATGTTTTTTGAATCCTGTTAATTCTTTTTCGGGGCATTTGCCCTCGTTTTTCCTTGAAAAAATTCTGAAGCAGTCAACAGCTCTCACTCAGTTCACACCCCCTCCTGTCTTTTGATTGGCTGGCCTTACGCGCATTAAAAAATGTCTTAAAGGCACACCTCCAGGGCAATTGCACCTAGCCAGCTAAGTGCAAAAAGTTACTGATGCTAAAGGACCCCATGGAAGAAAGAAGATTTCTGCAGTGAGTAATTTTTTCAATTTTCTACTTGTACTGTTGCATATGTTTATTTTTTCATTGTTATATTTGTTTGTGCTTATGTATTTCTGTTAACTTGTAGCCTATGAAAACGAACAGAATTGCTTATCAGGCTTACAAGTATAAAAAGTAAAAAATGAAAATGAAATGAGATGAAAATGTTATGTGATGGTTTCGGAAGACCGTTCAAAATCCCAGTAGTTAGCACCAAATCTGTTTCGAGCCCAGCCCCTTCGGCGTGGCAGAACTTCCAGTTCACAGGGATGTCCTCCTTTTGCGGAACTCGTGAGCAGTTGTACGGTTCAGGAAGCCTCACCAACCTTCCTGTTCTCAGTGAGGGGGTGGAAATGTAGTCTTGAGTCCCCTTGGCTCTTGTACTACTTTCTCTGGCTAGAATCCCCACTCCCAGCTGGCAGCCTCTTGCTAATATGGTTTTATAGGATAACCGAGTGGTTTTCTATCTTAATTAGCAAGGCGTACAGTCCTTACAAAACCCTTCTGTAAAAAATGTTATAACACACAATCAGACCCCAAGCAGAGTTGATAAGAAATTACAAAAGTTTACTTAAAGCAAAAAAAATCAACGCAGAAAATTCTACAATTTGGAAGATTTTATTTTTGTATAGTATTTTTATTGAGCTTTAATGCAAGAAAACACTTACAAGAAGCTAACACTTGCAGACAGGTGCCAAAGATTATACATTCAATAATCATTTCCAGATGCATCTTCACCCATCCCTTAGATGATAACAGCAACATAGGAGGACTTAACTATTTAATATTCAAATCCATTCCCATAGTCTACAGCACAGGGATCGCCTCAGAGGAAGATATGACCCCAAGCCGACCCCTCTTGGGCCCGCTTAGGATGTGAGCTAGCTCACCAGCCCATCCCTCCCCTGTAAGGCAACATATCCATATTTACATAAAGCCCCGTATTAACTATAACTCACTAGTCCTAATATAGGTCAATATTCCCAATAATCCCATTAGAATATTAAGAAAGAAACCTGTGGTGTAATCCCTTTTCAAAACAGGTTTTCTACAGACCCAACACAGCCCGCCAATTCAACATACAACCCATAATATGCAGTATATTCAAAAGTCCAAGATTCCAATCCCTTTCCTATACTTTAGCTGGATTCATAGGAAACTCTTAATTTAGAGCAGATGATTCCATCAGGCAGCTGTTTAACAAAACAAAACAGAGAGGCATCCATAGTGCCCCTATTCCCATGAAAACAATATCAAGCTATAATAACAGGGAGGCAGTGTAAGGCCCAAAGTTATTTTCCCCAGGAAATTCCAGTCCCTCCCCAGTTAACCCCGAACGTACAGAACAACCTGCTCTTAAACATCAACTAATACCGGTATATTACGCAGATACCACATCATATATAATACTTTACAGTTCACAACATGTCCTTGTGTAAATTACTCTCTCTCTAATGTATTCGCTCCCAGCTCCTGATCTTCCTCCCACTGTATAAGTTCCAACATCTTCACCTCCAAAGGATTATTGAAAAGGTATACTTTAACCTTCCACTCCACCCGCAATCTAGCAGGATATAGCAGCTGGTGAATAATTTTCAAGTTCCTAAGGTGACTATGGATACCATCGAAAGATTTCCAACGCTGTCTGGTCTCGTATGAAAGGTCCGGAAAGATTGAAAGGATCGCATCTCCATATTTAATAATTATCTTCCTTCTTGCCACTGCCATAATCCGGTCCCTATCCCCCACACCAGAGCAAATAACCGCAAGACAAAAAGACCTCTCAAATGCAAGCTGTGGCTCGTCCTCGCCAAATCCCAGTAAATCCGGCAGAAAAGTTTGGACAAACTCCAGAGGATCCTCTCCCTCCTCCAGCTCTGGTAATCCTAAAATCCGAATATTTTGTTCCAGAGCTTGATTTTCAAGTGTTTCAATCTGTTGACAGAGTGTGATATTGTCTCCGATGAGCTTGGTCTTAGCACCCACTGTTTTATTATGGTTCAGCTCCATTTTGTTCATGGACTGCTGAGCAAGGTCTGCCTTTGTCTCTAATGCCATAACCCTGGGTATCAACGAGTCAAATTTACGGTCCAGATCTTGAACCATTCTAACCAGCTGTTGTAGTGTTGAGTTGATCGTCCCCAGAGACACCTCCTTGGGATAGTCAGGACTCTTGGCCCCTGCCTCACTGCACTGAGGGGGTCCACCTCCTCTCTTATTTTTGGGATGGAAAAAATCCTATGGAGCGGCCGTAAATCCCTTGGTCTTCCCCATTGTGATCCAGCAAAATACTGCAGCAATCACCACGAAATAAGGGGATTAGGAAATAGCTTCTCAAATATCTAGTATTAGCCAAAAAGTTTAAAAAATATACGGAGTTTTGAGTACTTGCTTCCTCCCTTGTGGCAGCTCAACAGTGCCCCCAATTTAGAAGATTTTAAATGCAGACAATACAAAAATAACTATTGGATGGTTATACAGAAAAACACTACACACTGTTATTTCTAAAAGTATACCTTGATTTGATGCTTCGAGTCCAGAAAGATCAAATGTCCTTTTTTGAGAGGAAAATTCTCTCTGTAGGTGATGACGTTCTTTAGAAAAGCAAGATTATTGGAAAGAAAATGGGTCTCTGAATTTCCTTCTATTGCAAAACTCAGGGTTGTCTTGGTGCAAAGTCTTTGTTCCCAAATTCTGACTTAAAAATTTGAATTTCTGGACTTCTGGTGATGTCATCATCCGAATGGTGACTTAGTCCTGCGGCTCCGAATCCACCCAGCCAAAAAATCTTAATTTTGACTGCTTTGCCTGATGAAAATTTTGTGAAAATGCCTCCCAAAAATGCGGAGGACCACAAAACCTCCAAATCATGGGCCAAAATGACTGCAACGCACACCGACGGTACTGGATTGTGCCCCACATACTTGTAGAGCAGTAGCGTCTCATCCCCAGCCAATGAGCGGGCCTAAGGCAGGACACAGATTTGAAGTGAGAGATACTGACCCGCTCCCGATGTGAACTGATACTGGCAGAAATCAAACAATTTAGATCGGAAAGTCAACTGGAATTTTTTTTTGTAGGGTTCTCCTCCTCCAAGTATCCCCGAGCCTCCACCATCTGTCACTGCCTAGATCCCCTGGCTCCCCCGGCTTCCCCCCAGAGGATGGAGCCACGGAACTGGGCCCCTATCCAGCCCGCGGAACCAATATCTGGTTGGGGGATCCGGCTACAGAGGTAACTGAAGCTCGGGGAGAGCTTCATAGAGGATAAGACACCCTTAAGTTTTTCTTTGTTTCTACCCCACTGAAGAGCTGGATGTGCAGTGACGTCAGCTCACGAATGTGCAGATGTCCGCCAGCTCTCCCCCCAATGTTAATGCCCGCAGCCTGCTGAACACCCAGCCTCCGCTGGATGCCACTGCAGCGCAGCGCACATCCCTCACCCACCCCAGAGGAAGGAGAGCTGTCATGGGATGCTCAATCCTTCCTTCTCCCTGCCAGCCCCCGGTGGCCCGAGTCCGTTCCTGAACCCAGGTCGCCGGCGTGGCGCAAGGTGTGGCATCCAGCGCCTCAAGCCTCAGCGCCACCGGGCCGGCCAAGCCAACTGAAATTAAAAAATTTAAACTCAAAACTTACTGCTATGGAGGATCGCATGCAAGTAGTAGAGGAGAAGGTATCACAGTCAGAGGATTCGCTGATCCATCTAAACCAGGCCGTGGACTACCTACCTTAGCAACAAGAGATGCTTCACTCCAAATGCCAGGACCTGGAATCCTGATCAAGGAGGGACAATTGCCAAATTTACGGGCTGCCAGAGGGGGCAGAAACAGGACTTATGGCAAACTTCATCACTAATTTAATAAAACATGTTGTCCTGCTGCCCACCGCTATTCAGTTCCGAGTGGAGCGGGCCCACCCCTCATTAGTACCGCACCTGACTGATCCATCCACCAGGCCAAGATCAGTAGTAATAAAGTTTTCCAGCTACAGGGACAAAGAAGCTATCTTAAGAGCAGCATGGGCAGCAAAAGAGATTGACTACAATGGTGCTTGCCTCCTATTTGACCTGGAGTACCCCCCAGAGATCCTGCAACAGAGGTTGGAGTACGGAGGAATTCTCCGAGCACTAAAAGCACACCAGATATGGTTTGTGATCCCATACCCTGCAAAATTGAAAATCTTTTGGTTCACGGGCCCTGTGATGTACAACTCTCCGAAGGAAGCTAAACAGGTCTTGTTGCCACACAATATTCAGGACTCTATAGATCCTACTGTGCCACAGAAACCACTTCCACAGAGACAGAAAAGGCAAGCTGAATGGAACACAACAGTTCTCAAAAGCTGAGAAATATGTAGCCCGCACCACTCTAGCAGACATTAGGATCATGGTGCAATCTTCTAGGGTGAAGCTCGAAGAGAAACAGTCTGAGCAGACAGTGGCAACCTGAGGGAGTCACAAGAGACCAGCTCAGGTTTTTCTTTTCATTCCTTGACCTATGGCCGAGTTTATCCGCAATTTGTTTGCTTTGGTAGACATTCAGGCAATGGGGGACTGCAGCTTTGATGCTTGGTGTGTTGGTTTTTCCTTTGTTGCCTGCTGGAACTCATGGCTCGTTGCCCACCCAGGTACTGTACTACTAATTGATCCCCAATCTTATTAAGTGGGACAGTATGTTTATTGCCCTGATGGGTCCGAGGTGGAACCGAGACAGTTTTCTAGTTCAACAGGTTCTGTTTCCCTTAGGGTCATTTTCTCAAACTAAACAGAACTTAGACCAAAAACAGAGCCCCTGTAGCAGGGTTGTATGTTACAGTGACAAAACGAGGAATATTTGGAGTATAGGACTACTTTGTTTGTCTTTGTTTTTTTTTTCTTTGCACACAAATCTGCTTTGGACTGACTCTGAGGTTATGTAGCTCCTCCAAAGAAGGGTGAAGCCTTAGTTTAGTACCTCCACTTACTATGATTACTATTTCTTTGACCTAGTACTAGGGCTTGAAAACAGCATAAACAGCCCTAAGTGACTAGAACCTGCGGCTGAACTTTATAGCCCTGATATTGAGGTCTGCATTCTAAAATATTTTGATCCAGGGTCAGATACATAAGGAAGACTTATAGTCTGGTTAACAATTGATTTAAGTAGCAGGCAAAGCTACACTGATGATTTCTTTCATTTTTGATATTGGCTGGGTGTGTGGGGGGAATTGTTTATATCACCACCCAGAATGGAGAGCGTCTCTCCCTATGAGACAATTCTGATGCTTTCTCTGGTTTGGGTGAAGGCATCTATTGCCTTTTCTGGCATGCTGTGGACAAGCTACCACAGTAAGAAGGGCCTAATGGCAGCTGCCATTGTTTTCCCTCTGGACTGCAGCTCCATACCCATCAATACTTGGTTGCAGCCAAGCAAGGGGCTTCGCTATGAGCCCCTCTGGTCTGGAAGTTATTCAGGAATATTTCTTGTTCTACAAGTATGTTGGATATGTTTATATGTTCCTTGTTTCTCGTGTCATAAATGTTCTATGTTTTGGGTCAAATTCTCATGTTATATCTGGCTGGGATACCAAATGGACAGTTATCAGCAGTGCTGGAAGGATACTCCAGATGTTATGTTTTGGGCTGTCAAAAGGGTTCCTTATCAAGAATTTATTTTAATATTCTTCTGCGCTTGGTTGGGATGCCTAACTAATATTTTTATGAGGTTGGGAAGGTACTCGGAAGTGTTCATTTACATACTTCATCCTTAAAAGGGATAACCAGTGTGGGGTTGCAGCCAGGCTCAGAATGTCAGAGGAGTATACTCTAAATGGGGGGAACCTGGAAAAGGCAGTGGCCAGGCCCACAAGCTTGGGGGGAGGGTGGAATCTCGAGATCAGTGTTCAACTACGGAACAAGACGTGTAGATTTGAATGGTAAAAATGGCACCACTATCAAAACTTATAGTCTCCTCCCAGAATGTGAATGGGCTCAACAACCCAATCAAATGGTACAAGCTGCTCTCCTTGCTTAAGAGGCAAAAACCTATGTTCATTTTATTGCAGGAAATGCATCTTGATCAACCGAAGCACCAAAAGCTGGGGAAATTCGGTTTTAGCCACATAATCTCATTGTCCTATGGGGGGGGACAAAAGATGAGGGGTGGGGGTTTTGATTCCCCGCACCTCACAATTCCAGATAACTTTGACCTATATAGACTCTGAGGGATGTCTGGCTATTGCAATGGGCATCTTTGAGGGGTCCTCTCTAACCCTAATTAGGTTATAGATTCCCCCAGGGTCGGACACCAAAATGGTGCGCATTCCTGCTACAAAAGATAGCTGAACATCAGCAAGGGGTCCTATTAGCAGAAGGAGATTATAACATGATTCTGGATGATAGAGACACTATCAACTCTAGGCACCCGAAATGTTCAGCAGCTCAGAAAATGACAATGAGATATTTCAGGGAAATGGGATGGCTGGATGCATGGCATTCGATGAACCCCTCAAAACGATGGGACACGCACTGCTCAGCACAGCGCAGCGCAGGGTGTATACCAGAATAGATCTGTCACATATCAAAAGAACATGGACACCTGAAAAAATGTGATATCCTCTCCAATGTACCCTCAGATCACTCTCAGGTCCTCCTCACTTTAAGTTGGGAGTCTGAGTGTAATTCCACCTTATGGCGCTTTAAAAACCTTTTATTAAACATAAAGGACTTTCAAGAAATGAAAAAAGACAAAATCCCCCAAATATTAATAGAGAATGACTACCAGGAGGTCGGCCTCACAACTCTTTGGGACACCTTAAAGGTAGTGGTGTGAAGAGATATTGTGAGTTTTGCCTCCCAGTGTAAAAAGCAACAGACAGCTCAGCTGAGCATGCTTCAGCAGCAGCTCTATGATGTACAGCAGCAACACGCTGCTGGAGACTATTCAATTTTCCCCCTATTAGAAGCTACGAAACAGCAGGTACAACACTTACTGGACATCAAAATCGAACAGGCCTTACAATACCTGAAACAAAAATATTATGAGGGGGGCCCAAGGGCCACCTGGATATTAGCACATAGTTTAAGACAGTGAGTGACACAAAATACAATTACTCAAATTCACTTGCAGCAAACGGGGAACCTCAGTAGGATGCCCCCAGAGATTGCAAAGGCTTTTAAGTGTTATTATAGCACATTGTACACCGCAGAGATGCCCTATAACTCCCAAGCAACCTCTCAATTCTTAACAAAGCTAAGGTTCCCACAACTCACCCAGGGACAAATAGATAGACTGGAAGCCCCTATCAGCCGGACAGAGGGGGCTGTAAGGAATTTAAAAACAGGGAAATCTCTGGGACTGGATGGTCTTACTGGAGAATTTTATAAAACCTTCAGGGATCTTTTGCTGCCTACCCTACAGTGTGCCTGTCAGGAAATGATGGGGGGGACCCTATAACCCTGTCATGGAGATGTGATGTAATTTCAAGGCAGGAAAGGACCCTAGTTTATGTAGCGCATACCGCCCAATATCTGTTTTAAATATTGATTATAAATTATTTGCATCCATCCTAGCTAAAAGATTAGAACTAGTTATGCCACTGCTGATCGACCCAGATCAAAGTGGATTCATAACCTCCAGACAAACACAAAATAACATTAAAAGAACACTCCACTTCTTGTACCATGCCCCCAGTCGAAAGCCCTTTATTATTAAGTCTAGACACTGAGAAGGCCTTTGACCAGGTGGTGTGGCCATTTCTGATGGCATCTTGGGTTCACTTGGCTTCTCCAACAATTTCAACATTTAATTATAGGCTTATATGACCACCCTATGGCTTATATCAAAATCAATAGAGCCATTGCCCCCCCCCCCCGTCACTTTACATGGAAATGCCAGGCAGGGGTGTCCTCTTTCACCCCTGGTGTTTGCAATTTATTTGGAGCCCTTAGCGCTGTCCCTTGGACAATTGGAAATGGTTTGTTAATTTATCTCACACACCCACAGCAATCTTTACCCCATCTATGGTCCCTGCTTGAGGGGTTTGTGGAGGTAGCAGGGCATAAAATTAACGATGCCAAGACAGAGGTTTTACGGGTGAACTACTCCCCCACAGATATTGTGAGACAAAGATTCCCCTTTCGCTGGGACATTTCACATTTAAAATATCTGGGAATACAGCTGACTACTGAGTCAACACACCTGTATCAATGTAACCATGCCCCATTACTCAGACAGGTTACATTGGACTTGGAGAAATGGAGTACTATCCCACTCACCTTGATACAGAGGTTAGAAGCAGTCCTTATGAACCTGTTAAAAAAGATTTTTATATTTGGCACAGTCTCTCCTGGTTGTCCCCCAAAATCTTTCTTCAGAGAGATAAACAAAAAGATATCTCGCTACATATGGGAGTCTTGTCCTCCCAGGGTGAAATTTACAACCCTTCAACTACCATCTAGGGCAGGAGGACTGGCACTACTATGCCTTTATAATTATTATATATCCTCTCAGATCTGGATAATTTTTCTGTGGATGCATTGCGCCTATGCAGCGACATGGAGCGAGCTTGAAAAACGTGAAGAAGATTTGGCTAATTTAGATAAAATACTCCTGAGCCAACCACTGATACCTCTTGACCAGATAAACAATCCATACACTAGAAATACACTGACGTGTCGGAGGAAACTTTGAACCTCTAAGCAACTTGCCCCATATAAACATTTCTTATACTCCTTGCCATATCTACAGCCCTTTCAACCTGATAAGTTAGACCATGGCTTTCGGACTTGGTTGAGACATGGAATTACACTTTTATCGAAAGGGAAACTTACTATCCTTTGATGACATGGTACTCTGCTACAGTCTAGCCCTCCAAGATAAATTTCGGTATCTGCAAGCTGTTAACTAAATAAAAACACTGCCCACTCCTCTTCTATTTGGGAAGGACCACCCTCCTTTATGGGAAATCTTTAGACTAGCCTTACAAGGTGCTGCTCCTCAACATCATGTGATTTCTTATATCTACAAAGCATTACTCCATCTTAATAAACATATCTTGGACTCTGTAAAACTTTCCTGGGAGAAAGACTTGGGCACTAATATAGATTCTCAGACATGGGAAACTCATATCCATTTTTCACATCTAGGCACAAGGTCGTATATGTGGAGAGAATTTTCCTGGAAGGTGACCCTGAGATATTTCAGGACCCCTGCGATACAAGTTAAATATAATGCTACCCGAGGGTCAGTCTGCTGGCGAGGATGTGGGTATGCCCCAGCTACTCATGCTCATATATTTTGGAGGTGCCCGATTCTTAAGCCCTTTCTTGCGGCTCTACAGATAGCCCTGAGCAAGTTGATGGGGGTCCCAGTTTGGCTAACAGAGGAACTCTTCTTTGTCTCTAGAGAGAGGGATGAGGGATATTTTGAGTAGAAAACTTGTTCAACGTTGTCTTCTTACATCTAAGAAATCGATAACTAAGAAATGGCTTTCTCCAGAGCCCCCCTCAATCAAGGCGTGGCAAGATCTTATGATCCAGATATATAAAATAGAAAAGTTCATGGCTTTAGTTAACCATTGTATGGAGAGTTTCGAAATTCAGTGGAGAAAACGGATATTTTGCATCATGGCTCATAGACGGGATTTTATCCCTTAGGCTTGACACCACATTGGGAATCCTAGAAACCACAGATACATAGATACATAGACAGTGTCGGCAGATAAGGGCCTATGGCCCACCCAGTCTGCCCATTTGAGCTTGTAAGTTCAGTTTGTTTTCCTAGAAGTCTGTTGCCCCTTACCCCTGACCTCCAGAATTCCTTTATGTTTATCCCATGCATTCTTAAATCCCGTGATTGTTTCAGCCCCCACCACTTCCTCTGGCAGGGTGTTCCACTTGTCCACCACCCGTTCTGTGAAGAAATTCTTTCTCATGTTTCCTCTGAATCGTCCTCCTCCAACTTCATTCCATGCCCTCTAGTCCTGGAACATCTTTTCGCTTAAAAATAGTGTTTTCCTGCACCCTGTTCCTCCCTGTAAGATACTTGTATGTCTCTTATCATATCCCTCTCTCCTCCTCTCCTCCAGGGAGTACATGTTCAGTTCCTTCAACCTGTCTTCATAGGACTTGTGATGTAATCCATGCACCATCTTTGTTGCCCTCCTCTGAACCTTCTCTACCCTGTCTATGTCCTTACGTAGGTATGGTCTCCAGAACTGTACACTGTACTCCAGGTGGGGCCTCACTAGTGTCTTGTATAGCGAGATTATGACCTCCTTTTCCTGCTGGTGATGCCCCTGCCTATCATCCCAGCATCCTATTTGCTTTACCTGCTGCCTTGTCACACTGTTTCCCTACCTTGAGGTCATCAGAGATAGTAACTCCAAGATCCCTTTCCTGCTTGGTGCATCTATATCCTCACCCCCAACTGATATATTGTGCCAGGGTTTTTGTTCCCATATGCATTATCTTGCACTTCCTTGCATTGAATTTCAACTGCCAAACCCTGACCATTCTTCAAGTTTCTGCAGGTCCTTCTCATTCTGTCTACACCCTCTGGTGTGTCTCCTCTGTTACAGAGCTTTGTGTCATCAGCGAACAGTGAAATTCTGCCTTCTAGGTCCTCAAGCAATGTCACTGATGAAGATGTTGAATAGGACCGGTCCCAGCACTGACCCCTGTGGTACCCACTGGTCACTCTTCCCTCTGTGGAGTGACAGCCATTTACCACCACCCTCTGTGTCCTGCCACCCAGCCAGTTACCTGCCCACCACACTACTGTCCTGCCCACACCCATATTCCCCAGTTTGTGTAATAGTCTTCTATGTGGCACAGTGTCAAAGGCCTTGCTGAAGTCCAGATAGACCATGTCCACTGCCCTCCCTGATCCACCTCCCTAGTCACCCAGTCAAAATTCAATGAGGTTGGTCTGACGCGGCCTCCCCTGGTGAAACCATGCTGCTTTGGGTCCTGTGGTCCATTGACAACCAGATGTTCCACCAATCTCTCCTTCAGTAGTGCTTCCATGATCTTCCCACTACGAGGTGAGGCTGACTGGTCTGTAGTTCCCTGCTTCCTCTTTGTCCCCACTTTTGTATAAGGGGACTATATCTGCTGTCTTCCAGTCTTTGGGTACCTCCCCTGTTTCCAGTGATCGGCTAAACAGGATAGCCAGAGGTTCAGCCACCACATCTCTTTGTTCTTTAAGGACCCTGGGGTGCACCCCATCTGGCCCCATTGCTTATCAACTCTTAGTACTTCCAGTTCCTTCAGGACCCTTTCTCGTGTAAAGGGACTTGTGTCCATTTCTGCACCATTCTCACCCCTTGTACTCCCTTCAGACCCATTACCCTCCTCTTCCTCAGTAAAGACTGAGCAGAAATACCTGTTCAATATGTCAGCTTTACTGTTGTCATCCTCCACGCGGCCCCCATCCTCCCCCTTCAGTCTCATTATCCCTCCCTTTGTCTTTCTTTTTTCACTTATGTACCTGTAAAAGGTTTTGTCCCCTCTACTCACTGATTTTGCAATGTGCTCTTCTGTCTGAGCTTTGGCTTCCTTACTGACCTCCTGCCTCCTTTTGCTTCTCCTGGTACTTCCTATCATCCTCTTCTGCCTGTGTCTTTTGTATTGCCTGAATGCAATCTTTTTGGCTTTCACTTTCTTTGCTACCTCTTTGGAAAACCATAATGGTCTCTTCTTCCGTTTCCTCTTGCTAACCTGCTTAATGCATAATTCTGTTGTTCTTGTAATCCCCATTTTAAATACTGCCCACTGTTCCTCAACCCCTGATTCCTGTCCCATTCCCCTTAATGCCTCTTTCAAGTATCTCCCCATTTTCCCAAAGTCTGCCCCCCTAAAATCCAGAAGGGTTTTCATGTCCTTATGGGACAATACAGAATTAATGTCCTATTCAATTGAAAATAACTTTGTTAGTTACTATAACAGAGCCAAGATTTGAATTCCCCAGCACTCTGTCTACCCCATACCTAAATGTCTTCTATAAGAATAGCATTGTTATTATGGGTTACCCCTGCAGTTTATGTACCCCAAGAGACAGGTAAAAGAACTTCAAGACTCTTAACAGGTTTTTTTTCCTATATAAAATAATTATATTTAATCATACATTATTTATTATCAAATACTTTTACATTTACTATTGTGTTGGATATATTATGCTAGAAAAGTCTATTATTTCTTGTTGAATGAAATGTCTTACACGTAGGGATGTCTGATGGTATGACCAGCACTTTTTAAGTTTAAGTTATAAGCATGGCCCACTGTATTATTCTTGTTATAGCTGGAAAACTTAAAAAAAAAGAGTTAAAAAAAATCAGAATTTCTGTTCAGAATGCGAAAAGTCCGCTTTCACAAAACCCAGGTATTTTTTCAGGGCGTTTCCCAGACCTACATATACTTTCTAAAAGGATATAACAGCTTGGTAATTTCTCTCAGCTCTGAGATTCCCAAGGAATGCATTTCCTTCTCAAGCTTTAACTTCCAAGAGGATGCACTGATTTCAAAATGTGTGTGTAGTTTAAAGTCTGAGTGATGTCACAGTCAGGCCACCTCCTCTTTTGAATGGGTGTGACAGTTCACCTTGTCCTGCAGGTTTCACTGTGGTTCCATGTTTAAAACCCCTGTAACATGCTTTATGCCAATGTATGGTTCTTCCACTGTGGCCTTTTGCTTTGGAATGGCTAAATGCCATTTGGAATGGCTATGTGCCTTTTGATGTAAGAGATATAACCCCTTGGAATACACATACCCTGTCTGGGTCATTTCTAGATTAATGCCAGACCTTAACTGTTAAAACAGTGTCTTTATTTTCTCAAATCTCCCTCTGCCTTTAAAGGGACAGTGTTTTAAACTCTGGAGCACATCACAACACATGAAATGTGAACATTAATAAAGTAGTATAGGCCTATCTTGCCATAATGGGTATCAGTATATATTGGTTATATTGGATTATGCAACACGTCACCCCAAGGCTATTCCCTGTGTTACAATATTGCCTGGTCAGTGGCAAAAGAATTGATAAAAGTGTTTCCCTGAGTTGGGTTGCTCAAGGAGACCCTAACTAATCAAGGCACCAACTTTATGTCAAAACATATGAGGGAGGTGGGTGCTTTACTAAAGGTTAAGTCCATCTGGACATCAGTGTATCTTCCACAGACTGGCGACTTAGTGGAACTCTTTAGCAAAATATCAAAAAGTATGCTGTCAAAATTCTAATCAACTAAGGTAAAAAAAAAGGATGAATTGTTGTCCTTTCTAATGTTTGCCATTCAGTAGGTGCCACAGTTGTCCACTGGGTTCTTGCCCTTTGAATTGTTGTATGGGCGAAAACCTCAAGCGATGTTGGGTCTCATAAAAGAGATGTTGGAACAACAGGCACCTAGTCCATCTAATATACTTCACTATGTATTGCGTATGAGAGAAAAATTGGACATGACTGGCAGATTTGCCAAAGAAAATGTAATAAAAGCACAGCAAATCCAGGCAGGGCACTATAACCAATGGGCCAGGCTGTGGGAGTTCAAGTTCAGCAACAGAGTACTCCTTCTGTTGCCTAGCTCTGAGAGTAAATGCCTAGCTAAATGGCAGGGACCTTGTGAGGTCCTCAGAATGGTGGGGCCCGTTGAATCTGAAGTCTTAAAACCAGGCAGAAAAAAAGAAAAACAAATTTATCATGTTAATGTGTCGAAACCCTGGAAAGATAGGGTGGTATCGCTTATTGACCCAGAAGGCCCTAAAAGGGCCCCAAGTTAGGTGATAAACAAGGACATTGATGATGGAACCCTGGACTTAGGTTCTAAACTTGTAAGTAATGGAGCACCATCCTAGTGGACAACTGGCTCAGCCAGACCCAAAAGCAAGAAGCCCAGAGGCTGGTAGAAAATTTTGGGGGTGTATTCTCCCTAAAGCTAGGATGAACCCATGTGATCCAGCACCACATAGACCCAGACCCAGGTGTCCAGATCCACCAACATCCATACAGACTACCGGAAAGAATCCTGTACGGAATTGGTAAGACTATGAGGATACTGGGGTGTATAGGAAGAGATACTGACAGCAGGAAAAAGGGGAAACTACTACCTCTATATAGGTCACTGGTGAGGCTGCGTCTGGAATACTGTGCTTAGTTGTAGAGTCCTCATCTAAGGAAGGACAGGGACTGGATGGAGGTGGTGCAACACACGGTGACCAAGATGATTCAGGGCCAACATAGCAGATCTTACAAAGATTGTCTCAAGGCACTGAACATATACTCACTGGAGACCAGGCCAGAGAGGGGGATATGATAGAGACTTTCAAGTTTCTCAAGGGCATAAACAAGGTGACCTGCAGGGAACTATTTAGCAGGAGTACAGAGTCAAGAACCTGAGGTCACAAATGGAAACTGGCTGGGGGAAGGTTTAAGTGGAATGTAAAGATGTTCTATTTTACAAAACTGGTGGCGGAGCCATGGAACAGTCTGCCAGAGGAGGTGGTGGGTGTCAAGATTATAAACGGTTATAGCCGGCCTGCCAGCACAGTGGTTGAGCTACCACTTGTGATGCTGGCAATCTGGGTTTGGGTTCAAACCCAGGCTGCTAGAGGGCCAGCCTGGGGGAGGTGGACGTGGATTGAGTGGCCTCTGCACACTCTCCACCTCCCTGGGGGGGGCAGTGGGGTTTGAGTCCCTGGTGCAAGGGCTCTTAGGTGATCACAGGACATCCTATCACTGAAGACACAGAACTGGTAATGGCTGGCATGCTGGATGATTGGCATGTGTACACCACAGTGTCATTGTACACCGTGCCTCCCACAACTTTGCCACAAAAACAAAAACTGCCAGATGAGATAAAATGGTGCCCCCATCATGCCGCCACCCCATGTAGTGGCCTGGGGCTCCCTGCCTGGATACCAGATGTGGCATCTGAAGGGGTACTGGGGGAGGCTCTAGAAACCCCAACCTGGGGTGGTAAGCCAGGGGCGAACACCGGGTGGAGGCTGGCCCTGGCGTATGGCAAAAGTGGCTGTGAGCATGCTGTGAGGGCTGATGGCAAGCTGTCTAGGCTTCAAAAAACATAGCAAGTTAAAAAAAAAGATTGTAAATGGTTTCAAGCATGGCTGGGACAGAGTGAAGGTTTTGGTGGGTGCTCAGGTTGCTAACAGTAGGGAGAGGAGCTGGGGGTGGACTGGAAGGAATGAAACCCTCTGTAGACAATACGTTCCGGGCAGACAGAGAACTCCAGGCAGACTAGATGTTCTCTGCCATCATTGTCTACATACCTCTCAACTGTCCCTGATTTTCAGGGATGCCCCTGATTTTGCCTCAGAAGTTTACTCTGTCCCTCCTACTAAAAATTGTGTTTCCATGACCAAACAGTGGGGGTTGTAAGCACAAAATAATGTCAAACATTAAAGTTACAGACTTGTTCTTTCTTAGAAAATGCATTTTACACTAAGCCCTTTATTCTACTACCTTACCGAGTGGATAACACCAATTTTGAAAATGTGTCCCTGATTTTGGTCCTTTGTCCCTGATTTTTTTAAGCCTTGTCCCTGATTTATGAGGCAGGAGGTTGAGAGGTATGATTGTCTATGTTTATATGGCCATGGCTTCCAACTTCATTGATATAGTAAAGCAGGGCTATGTGAAGATCCAAAGCAGAAATCTGGGGGTAACTAGCCATAGGGTGTATCTGATGTGTGAAACTCAGTGCCTTCCCTTTGATTCTATTGTAGTCAGAGGGAGCCTGTTTTCAGCAGTTTGAAGTAATAGTGTTCGAGAGTGCCTGCTTGCATTCTCTGTAGAAGAGACAATCTGCTGCTGCTGTTGATCAGGGTCCAACTAGCAGAAGAACCTGTGGGTGCTAACCAGGCCTTCCGTTGCATTGCAATTAGAAGAAAATAATATTTACATTTTGTTGTTGCAGAGAACAGTTTTGCCAAGTGGGAAATGCTGTACTTTGACTTGGTAGTGAGCTGCTATGAGAATGCAAGTCTGGATGTAACTGTAGAGGAAATTGCTCTTGGGAAATTGGGTAAAATGCTGGATAATGATGGGAGCTTTTTCCTTATTTCTGTACCTTCACCAGTTGCAGACTGATGAATGAGACTGTGCTCAGGAATAGCAATCAGCTGATTAGCATTACTCTTCGTGATCATGGTCTCATTTATCAGAAGTTGATCAAGGTACGGAAGTGAGGAAAAAAGTGCTGGCCCTTGTCTGACAACAGTTTTCCCAATCCAAAGTGAGTGCAAGGAAAGTGGGTGGGTGAAAGGATTGATGCAACATTAAATAAAACCAGCAATGCAACACGTGTGTGTGTGTGTGTGTGTGTGTGTGTGTGTGTGTGTGTGTAGCGAGTCTCCTGGAACCATTATTATGCGGAAGCAAGGTAGAACTGGTACTGACAGAGGGGAGACTGAAGTATTTGCAACATGATTGAGTTCATAAGATGAATGAAAATTAGGTTGACAAGTACTCGGTTGCTAATAAAATAATGTGTACTAATATCAGAATTCAGAAAAAGAATTGAAAAATATTTTCATTTATTTGATTTATTTGATTTTGTTAACCAGGTTGGCTCACTGAGACATGCGTCCCTTTTTCAGGAGTGACCCGGAGTTAGTTACATTCAGTACAGGAACTGGACATGGTTCCATGCACGATAGTAAGCATTTTATGAAAAGAAGAACAGCAGTAATAACAGTGGCAGTAACAGATACATATCCTCAAAAACCGAGATTCTGAAATATGGTATATGTTATCTATTTGCATAGAGCAGCTCAGAGGACAGTAACAGGACAAAACTCGTAGACAACTTATGATGACTTACAGCATTGTAAGGTGATGATGACTTAACAGGAATCCGTGGAGGCAGGTACAGCTATATTTAGGAAAGGGACACTCTTTGAGCTGTCTTTTGAAGGATAAGAGTGACACGCTTTCCTGGATTGGAAGATGAAGTTCGCTCCAGAGCTGGGAGGCTTTGTGTGAAAAAAAGCATTGACCTGCTGTAGTCAGGACTCTAGGGACCTCTAGTAGAGGGAGGAAGGATGGAGAAGCAGAGATACCTGATTTGGGGCTTATAGACCAGAACATCTCTGAGACTAGGGAAGTAAGTCATTTAGCATCTTATAGGCCAAACATGGGGTAGGGTAGTTTAGTCTCTGTACCACTGAGGGAGGCAAGGATATTACAGTGGTGTTCTCTATTGCCAGTGCCTACAGCAAACCTACCGATTCTGTGGTACAATAACTTTAGCTTGATGGGTTCGGTGCCTTTCAGAAGGGAGAGTATGGGGGCCCCATACAGAAGTGCGGGGATCAGAACACTGGTAGTTGCAGACAGCTGGGCCTTGGTAGTAAGATAGACCCTGAGCCTATAAAGTATGCCCAGCTTCTGTGTGAGGAACTTAGTTACTGGTTCAGTATGTGATTTGAAGGAAAGGTACTTTATAGCATGCATGACCACTAACCTGGTACCCTTTGAAGTAGTGATCTGCAGGAGCTCACTATGGTGAGAGCCAAATTTCCTTGTCCCAAATAACATAGCATTATTTGTTTTGCATTGAGGACAAGATGGTTAGAGGGGAACCACATTTCGGGTTCCCTGAAGTCCTTTCTTGGTTCAGAATAGATGATGCTCTGGTCTGGGCCAGTTCTATAAAGCACTGCATCATCTGTGTAAAGAAGCATTTTGGTGCCTCCACAGTTGGAAGGGAGTTCATTGAGGAACAGTGAAAAGGGAATGGGTCACAGGATAGAGCCCTATGGCACCCTATCTGAGATCCAATGTTGGGAGGAAAGATAGACTCCCCACTTGATTGACTGATTTTGGCTTGTGAGGAAGCTTTTAAATCAATAGCAGGAGAAGAGGTCACGGCTCAAGTTCATTAGCTTGGCTGGGAGGAGTTCATGGTCCTCCAGGTCAAAGGTCTTGGTTAGATTGACATATACTGCTCCTAGAGGTTTTCCATCATCTTTGGCCAGAAGGACATCTGAGGTAAGGTGCATCACAGCAGTATTAGTGCTGTGGTGTTTGCAAAAGCCATGTTGGATATCCGTGAGAAGAGAGTTTCAATATGGGCTAAGAGCTGATTATAAATTAGTTTTGCTTGAATTTTCACCAAGGTGCAGAGTATGGAAGTTGGGTGGTAATTCTCTATAGGGGCCTTGGCTGCTCCTTTAAGGACTGGAACCACATGTGCTACCTTCCATTTTTGGGGCACCACACCTTGGAGAAGGGACAGATTGTACAGTTTGATCAAGGGGTACGCGAGAACAGTGGCAGCGATTTTTAAATGATGAGGTTCAAGTTTGTCGCGTCCTGCAAACTTGTCTGTTTAAATGTTTAATAATTGATTCAGGACCTCCTTTTTGATAATCAGCCAGAAGTGAAAGTTTGGATGATCAATTGGAGCAGAGGAGCTGGAGTGGGAACAAACAGGAGGAACCTTATAAGCATCCAGGTTCGTAAAGAAATTACTGAATGTTTCTGCAATCTGCTTGAGGTCGCTGAGCGTGTCTGCATTATGCTGAATTTCTTACTAAAATTTTGTTTTTTAAAATCATTAGGTAATTTTATGTATGAATACAAAAAATAGTTTCAATACCTTCTACCGATAGAAAAATTAGTATTGATACTATGTATTTGTCATTTTGTCGCTGTGTCACAACTAAAAAATATGCATCGATAAAATACTGAAAAAGCAGGTTCAGACAGTATAGATACAGATGAAATAGTATCAACAAACAAAAACAGTACTGAACAAGGGAATACTTAATGGCTGGACTCCAAGCTTTCATTTTTTAAAAAAGGTTCTAGCTCCAACAGTTCCAAAGTTAAACTCTTTTAAAAAATAATTTCTTTAAAACTGAATAACTCTGGAACCATTAGGACTAGAAACTTAATTTTATTTTTTAAATGAAAGCTTGGAGTCAGCTAAGTTGATAAGATATTGCTACAGTTACCATATATTGATAAAAAATAATTTACTACATTTTTTAAAGCCTGTTATTTTTAGCAACATATCAATATATATTACATGTACTGTATAGACATGACGTGATACAGCAAAACTGTATCATTAGGATCTATACATGTTAATCGGACTCCAAGTTTTATTAAAACACTTAAGTTTCTGTGAGTAATAGTTCAAATATTACTGCTTTAAAAATACAATTTCAAGTATTATAAAATACCATAAAAGATTATTTTTGAAAATGGTAAGACACTAGCGGTTCTAAGAAAAAACACATTCTTTTCTAGTTTATTTGTGCTATCACATCTGTTATGTCAAACTGTGACCAGCACTTTTCTACATTTCTGTACCTTTGCTGGTTGCCTTCTGATGGATGAGATTGTGCGAGCCTGACATGATTGTAAATGATCACTGATTTGTGACTGGCTAAAATATTTACCATGTTGAGAATGGGATGGGTAGGGTGCTACATGTGTAAACCCTCCTCCCTGGTCTGAGGTAACTACAATGGCAACAGCATTTTCAGGGAGGGGACCCACACAAACTACTAACTTGCACTTACTTGACCTTCCGGGCAGGAACTAACTTCCGGGGTACCACTGGCACTTGGCAGGGTGATGAGGCTACAAAGTAAGTGGGGGTTAGCAGAACAGGAACACAGAACAGAACTGAAAGTCAAAACAGGGTTTAAGGAACAAAACTGGATCCTTTTATTTCTCTGTTTCATGAGCTCAAGTTGTACTATACAGATGCTTCCAGATAACTAATTTTACTCCTCTAATTCATAGGCCTTTTCCGGTCTGCGATTGAACACCAAGAGCTATAATGCCAGGCATCCCTTGGGGCTACAAGCAAGCCCACGTGGGATGCAAGTGATCTGAACTGAGCCCTGATGGAGGCAAAAAGTCAGTGCTACTGGGGTCCATATTCCAGCCAGCATGAATGTGGACCTCCTTGGGCTAGCCAGCCCATTTCTCCATTTCACTCACACAGGCAGTTCCAAATAGACAAACAAGTAATACTGGTATGCTAGCCCACTCACCCACAAAAGTTCTTTCACCAATTATAATGATAACAAATAAATGTATTATTTCTCAAGTCACATCCAGTTATTTCATTTCTATGTTTTTGGGAAATATCCCTTCATCAGGAAGACTGGTTATTACAGGAAACTACTTTAGTTCCAAATAGAAGTAACTGTGTACTCTGAGGTGCCACATGCTATTGCATTCTGACACTTCCAGCTTGCTGCTTTCCTCTGTTATGTAAGGGCTCCACTGAAAAAGAGCTCTTTGAGTCTCTGGGCTATACAAGCACATCTGGCACACTCGGGGATACTGTCACCACATGTCTAGAAGGGGCTCCCCAGAGTCTCTGGGCACAGTATGCCTGTAAAGCACACTCTGGTGAAAATACCTAGGCACCAGAAGCAAAATCTTTTTCACATGCAACTCTAAATACCCTCTTGCGCAAACTGGGAGGGTGGGCACCAGTGGTGCCAACACAATCACTTATATATGTCAGTTAGAGTAAATTTCACCTAAGTCCCCTTGGTGACAGATTGTTAACTTTTCTTCCAGCTCTACTGTTTTTGTCTCTTCATTGTTCTCTTGCTGGATCAGGGGGCACCCCCCTTAGAGGGTACTTTCAAACAGCAGCCACCACAACACAGTACTTAACCATTACCAATTCTAAGACATGAACTTTAGCACTTGAGAGCAGGCAGTGGATGTCTGATGCACACCTCCTACCTACACAACTCCTACCATCTCTCAATCACCAGCTTGTGCCATCCCTTGCAGGCTGCTGACTCTTCCCCCATGGAATGCCAAGTCAGACCAGCTGACCCAGTCCTCCATTGGCATAGAGCATGGCATGCCTAGAGGTCTGTGAACACTCTTAAAGGAATGGGCTTCCTAAGAGGGGCTACACATGCATCCCAAGAAGCCTGTCCTATGTCAGGCAGCCTAATGAGTTCAGATAAATTATTGTTTCAACAGATGGAATTGGAGAACATGTCATCCTGGGACAGCAAAATTATTGAAGAAATTGCTGTGGTCAGTCCATCTTTCTTTGTAAATCATAGGGGGAGAAGTTACTTTTGGCTGAGCCCCTTGTGTTGGAAAGACAGGAGAGTTTAGCTGGTGGTAGGTGTCATGAACCCACTCCTGGTGGTCAGGCCCACTTAGCTTACAGTGCCCACCCTTAAGCGCAGTCCATGACAGCGGGGAACAGGAATACTCTCCTCATCCTTTTTGAATGCTTGCTGAGGTCACGACTGCACCTCTGCCATGAAGATCCAGGGTGTCCCTCTAATGCTGAATAAGGGCACAATACCAGTATCATGTCTTGTGGCCAAATATGAACCCTTTCCTTGGCTATTACACAAAGGAGGAAGATCCAGGCATCATGATCTCTATGGGGTAGCAGTGTAAAAACCTGATTTGGCTTTCTGCCTACAGGACATGCAACAGCCTGGTTCAAAATCTTTGTAGACTCTGATATTCTCCCTATCCTTCCAGATTCCTTACAGACGCTTTTCTCAATTTGGTTGCTTATAGTGGCCTTTTTGGCAGTAACAGTTTTCACAGATTATTAATAAACCTTCTACAGTCACACATATAATATAAGAAGTCTCACACAGGCATAATTTCTTTAGGAAAACAAAAGTTTTACTAAAATACTTAAAAGCAAGTACTTCTAAAAAGAGAAAATTAATTTGGGTTACAGTATACAGGAAAAGAAAATGGAAAAATGTACAATGAAATGCACTAAGACTGTTAGCTAATCTACCTGTGGTATGAAGATTTCATAGTCCAGAGAATCGCTGGTTTGCAAAATATTGCAGTTTTTCTGTAGCAGCCTTTGGTTCTTAAGCAGTCTCTGTGCTGACAGGTGTTCTCTGTGGTCAGAAGAGTCCAAGCAAAATGGTAAAATGGCCCCAAGTGTCTGTGCTGGGGAGCTTATATAGAATACCCCCCAGTCTGTGAATAAAGATTGGCCCTTTCAAGTCAGTGAATAGAGGTTGGCCTTTCTCTTTTTAGGCCACCGGGTGTCACTCTTGCGCTTCCCCAAAGTTTTATTTTCATGATAACCTTTGCTGGGTCAGATTCCTATAGTTAACCCAGGTTTTACAGTCTCACACAGGCCTGTTAGAAGGATGTTTCCTGTCACTTATAAAAAAAAATGTCAGTGTACTGTGGGAACCTTTTCTGTCACCTCTTGTCTAAGATCATTTTCCTTTTGATCTTGAGGGTTTACAACAGTGGAAATAGTTTCTCTCGTCCTGGGATTTTGAACTGGCTTAATTTAATTAGTTATAAGGAAGATCCTGTACGTTGTATGATTATACAAGCTGATTGTATTACTTCTGTTTCTCTTGGCCAGTTAACATTAGAGGAATACTCTTTGATTGTGTATCCACAAGCTTTTTGACAAGAACTTGTCAGATTCCTGCAAAGCAAGGCTGGCCTTGTGGGTCAGAGGAACACAAACCCCTTTTAAAAAAATCCAGTCTTTTCTCTTTGTGCCTTTGCTGACACTGGGATGTACATATACATAAAATTACATAAATAAAATATATACAACAGAATAATATCTACAAATAAGGGCTGGCAGCCAGGCAGCTCGCCACAGTAGATATTGTTACCACTGCCAGAAAGAGTACTAGTGACAGAAACAGCATCTTATATGCATCTGCAGTGGACTCCACCAGATTCTTGTTGGATAATTATTGTTTTGAAGGTGGGAAATGGAGACAATTTCACACTGCAACAGTAAGGCTGTGGGAGAAGTAGCTGTGGTCGGCACACCTTTCTTTGTTGTTGGAACAGCAGGGGCAGAAGCTGTTTTTTGCTGTCTCTCTCACATCGGACAGACAGGTAGGTTTAGCTGTTTGTACAGTAGGTACCATTACAACTGCCAGAAAATGTCCTAGTGATAGAAACAGCATTGTGCATATGTCTGCAGTTCTTCAGATTCATGTTGGATAAACTATACTGCCCCTGTGTGGGGTGAAGACTTTTGAGTGAGCAGTTCTTGTCTATCTTTATCATCTCTATAAATGATAGAGTATAAAATGGCTATTGTACTGTCTAAACAAAAACTTTTCTTTACAGACAGTATTGGGTGGCAACAAGGGACATCAGACAAGCTAACTTGGTTATTTTGGGGGCAAAATGGTACATTTTGTACTTAAAAAAAACAAATGTGCCCTAGTTTTATCACACAGTGCTGCAGAATATTTTGGAAACTAGTATCCCTGAAAATATTGATGTTTGACAGCAAAATAGTTTGTTAGGGACATGGTTTACAGTTACAATATAGCTTTTTCATAGAACAGAAGTAGATTCTGCTTTATTAAGGTGTTTTTCCCCCAATTTACATGTCCTGGTATGTGCCTGACACAATTTGGGTCTCCTCTACTCCCCCAACCCTTCCTACATAGTGGGAATGTACTGCCTGGGCTTATAGCAGGCTGTAGGGAGTCAGGACCCTCAGTGTCTGCAACTGCCTGATTATGGACTGTGCCACTGAAAAATGCATGTAGGGCAGTTCTTGCTACAGTAATTCATAGCTAAAAAACAAAACAAAAAAATAGAGGAGATGGAGCCTGCAGCTCAAAGTTCCTGGTTTCATGTGGAAGGCTGGTGGCATCACATCTGGGATGGGGGGCTGGGTCAGTTATCCCCTAAGTTTCACAATGAACCTATCACAACCATCCCATGTTAGCTGAGGCAAATAAAGAGGAGGATACTGTATTTACTTCCTCCACTGGTGAAATGTTATTTTAAGGACAATTAAGTTACAGGCTGGTGATTTAACTGGTTCCCTTCAAACTTCTGCAAAGCATGTCAAAAGATGCCATCACACAGAAACATAGAAACTAACAGCAGATAAGGGCTGCTGGGCCCGCCCAGTCTGCCCATTTTTATTATCTTAATTTGTGCTGCAGACCCTGCTTGATATGCTGTCTCTTCCTCACCCCTTCCTTATCCTTATGATTCCTTTGTGTATATTCAATGCATTTTTGAGCCCCATAACTGTTTTCACTTCCACTACCTCTGCTGGAAGGCTGCTCCAGGAATCCGCCACCCCATCTGTGAACAAGTACTTCCTCGCATCTCTCCTGAATCTACCTCCCTGCAGCTTCATAGCATGTCCTCTTGTTCTAGAGCACCATTTTCTCTGAAAATACCCCCTACCTGTACCTTATTAATCCCATGAGATATTTAAAGGTCTCTGTCATATTCCCACTCTACTTCCTCTCCTCCAGGGTATATATATTGATCTCCTTTAGTCTCTCCTTGTTGGACTTTCAATGCAGACCCTGCACAATTTTGGTAGCCCTCTTCTGGACCACCTTCACTCTATGTCTTTCCTGACATGTGGTCTCCAGAACGGGACATGGCAGTCACGTGGGATCTTACCAGCAATCTATATAGGGGCAACATCACCTCCCTCTTCCTGCTGGTGATACCCCTACCTATACACCCTAACATCCCACTAGCCCTCCAAGTGTCTTATCATGCTGCCTGGCCACCTTTAGGACATCCAATATGATTACCTCCAAGTCTTTTTCCTGATTGGTTGTTGTTAGTATCAGTCACCACATTTTGTACTCAGCCCCGGGTTTCTATGGCCCAAGTGCATTATTTTGCACTTTTTTGCATTAAAATCCAGCTGCCATACCCTTGACCACTCCTTCAGTTTTTTCAGATCCCTGCTCATCCTTTCCACCCCCCCCGAGTATTCACTCTGTTGCAGATCTTGGTGTTATCTACAAAAAGGCAACCTTCCATTCCAGTTCTTTCTGCTATGTGCAAGGTTATACACACTGGAGCCAAAACCCCCGGGACAGAGTACTACCTGGGAGGGGTCCAGATATCTCCCACAGAGAGGAGAAAGATCTGGAAGTGAGAATACCTAGTGACCTGAAACACTCCATGCAGTGCAAGAAGGCAGTGGCAAGGGCAAACAGGATGTTGGGGTGCATAGCCAAGGTGATCAGCAGCAAGGAGACAGGAGGTGGTATTGCCCTTACACAGGTCACTGGTGAGGCCACATCTGGAGTATGTGGTGCAGTTCTGGTGCCCTCACCTTAAAAAGGTTATCAACTCAATGGAGATAGTCCAGAGGAAGGCTATGAAGCTGACTGCAGGGCAGCAGGGTAAAACATATGAAGAGAGACTGAGGGTCCTGAACTTGTACTCCCTGGAGGACAGGGGAGATGTGAGTGAGCCCTTCATGTACTTGAAAGGGATTAATAGGAAGAAAAAGGAGGGTCTCTTCAGGCAACACTGCAGCAACAATACAAGGGGTCACAACCTTAAGTTGGGGGGGGTGTTTAGGATCGAGGTTAGGAAACATTTCTTCACAGAAAGGGTGGTGACTAAGTGGAACGTGCTGCCAGAAGAGGTGATCTCAGTGAGGGTGGTGGACAGCTTCAGGAGGGGTTGGGATAGATAAAGGGGTTGGATAAAGGTCATGGGGGAGGAGGAGGGATGGAAAGGTTGGGGGGGAGCAGGGACAACAGCCTGAGCTGTGAACCCTGTACAATGAGCAGACTAGATAGACCAGAGGGCCTAATTCTGCTGCCAATTTTGTATGTCTGTGTGTCACTTATAAAAATATTACAGAGGACCAGTCCCAACACTGATCCACGAGGTAACCAGCTGGTTACCCTTCCTTCCTCAGAGTGAACTCCATTTATCATACCCTTGGTCTCCTATCCCCCTAAGCAGTTTCTTACCCAGGTTACCATCTTTTTAGCCACTCCCAAGCTACACAACTTGCTTATCAGTCCCCTACATGGAACGGTGTTGAAAGCCTTGCTGATATCCAGGTAGGCCATGTCCAGTGCTCCTCCCTGATGTAACTCCTTGGTCACCCAGTCAAAGAAATCTATCAGATTTGTTTGGCATGACCTTCCCCCTGTGAAACCATGCTCCCTTGGATCCTGTAGCCTGTTGGATTCAAGATATACAAACATATGAACATACGAAGAAGCCAGCAGAAGAAGGCCATTTGGTCTATCAAGTCCCCTCATATTGCAGGGTCCACCGCTTAAACTACTGTCCCTACTCTACCTCCCATCCTCCCTACCCATGATCCTTACCTTCCTCATGCCTATCCCAGCCTCTCTTAAAGCTGCCCACTGTTTTCAATGAGATTACCTCTTCTGGCAGCGCATTCCAAATGTCCATCACCCTCTCTGTAAAGAAGTGCTTCCTGACCTCCCTCCTAAACCTCCCGCCCTCCAGCTTAAGACTGCACCCCCTCATGTTATAGTTGCTACTCAGCTTAAAGAGACTCTCCTTATCAACCTTATTTATCCCTTTCAAGTACCTAAAGGTCCCAATCATGTCCCCTCTCTCTCTCTCTCTCTTCTGTCTTTCAGGGAGTACATGTTCAGTGCCCTCAACCTCTCCTTGTATGCCTTACCCTGCTGACCTGCTATCATCTTTGTAGCCCTCCTCTGGACCTTCTCCAGCAGGTCCACAGTCTTTTCCTTTAGTAGTGTTTCCATTAACTTACCCACTACTGAGGTCAGGCTGACAGGACTATAATTGCTGGCCTCTTCCTTGCTACCACTTTTGTGAAGTGGGACATCTGCCCTTCTCTAATCCTCCGGGACCACTGCAGTCTCCAGTGATCTGTTAAATAGGGCTGTCAGAGGTGCAGTTAATACCTCCCTGAGCTCCCTCAGCAACCTTGGATTCAGCCCATCTGGCACCATAGGTTTGTCTACCTACAGGTTAGTGAGTGCTTTCCTAACTCTCTTCACAAAAAAAGGACTAGTATTCATTTCCCCTCACATCAAAGCTCCTGGTGCCTTTTTATGGTCCCTCTCCTTCCCCTTCCACTCTGAACACTGAGCAGAAGTATTTGTTCAAGATATCTACCTTTTATTGATCCCTTTCCGTACAGTCACTCCCTCTTTAACCATACAATCTCACCCTTTGTCTTCTGTTTTTTGCTAACGTACCTAAAAAACTATCTTATCCCTTTTTGATACTGCCTGATCTATTCTTTCTCCACTTTTCACCTTTGCACTTCTTACTGCTTTCCCTGCCTCCCTTGTTTTCCTGATACACTTCCCTATTCTCCCCTCTCTGAGTCTCCTTATACCTTCTGAATACCACTCCTTTAGCCTTTACCTTTTCTGCCAGCTCTTTTGAGAACCATAGCAGTCTCTTCTTCCTTTTGCTTGCATGCTTGATACAAAGTTTTTTTTGCTCTCACTATGTCTTCTTTTAGTTTAGCCCACTGTTCCTCCATCCCCACCCCGAGACATTCACTCAGTTTTTTTTAAATCAGCCCTTCTGAAGTCAAGGCCACTCAACATCATGTGGTTAGATTCTGTAACTGTTCTTGTATTGAACCATACCATGTGATAATCACTGGTCCCAGATGACTTCCCACCTTGATGTCTGTAATACTGTCCCTATAAGTAAGCACCAGGTCCAAGATCGCCCCATCACATGTTGGTTCACTGACTAGTTGCCTGAGGAACGCCCCCTGCAGGGAGTCCAGGATAGCCCTGCATCCAGCTGAAGCCGCAGCTGGGAGTCTCCAAACCACATCCGGCAGATTGAAGTCCCCCAGCAGCAACACTTCCCCCTTTTCAGCCATTTTGCCAGTTGCTACCAACATTTCCTTATCTAAGTCCACCCCCTGTGCTGGAGGCCTGTAGATCACACCTGTCTGAATAGTGGCTTTGTTTCCAGACTCGAGGGTGAGCCACAACACCTCCACTCCCCCAATTCCCTGTATTTCTGTTGCTTTTATGATTTCATTCACATAAAGCACCACACCCCCTCCTTTCCTTCTTCCCCTGTCCTTTCTGAACATTATGTAGCCTGGTATGACAACACCCCAGTTTTGGTTGTCAATGCACCTCGACTCAATAATGACCACAATATCTAGGTCAGCCTCCACCGTGATGACTTCTAGGTCTGGAATCTTATTTCCCTGACTTCTAGCATTGACACACATGGCCTTCCAGATTTTGTTTGCTCTATGCTTGTAACTTCCCTCTTTTTCCTTTTGTTCCCCCTTCCTTCCTCTTTTCTTCTGAATGCTTCTCCCCCCCCTTTGCTAACTTCCAGCTTCCTTGATTAACTTGCACCATGGTGGGACGCTCACCCCTCGAGATCTCCCTACTCTCTATCTCAACCTGTTGGGGGGGAGGAATTTCAAGTCAGCCTTGTAATGGTTACCCATTTTCATGACTGCCTTCCCAATCTACTGTTTAGCTATGGAACTAAAGAGGTTAATTCACATATGTCAAGCTTCCCAGAGGATGCTGTCCTCCTCCAGTGAGGTCACTCCATGTGCTTCGCTGTGCTACCGCCACCTGTGTGACCATAGGTGACAGTGCTGGCAGGAGCCCTAATGGGATGGTGGGCACCTCCTAACTTGGATGTGAGCCTGCCCTGCATGTTTGTGTCTGCTTAGTCCATGCCCATGAGGTGCCCAGCGGGAGGGGAAGAAAAAATGAAAATCCTACAACGAGCAGCAGTATGAAGTGGCATTTCCCAGGTGAGAGACCTCATAACTACTGATAAAGCATGGGCCTGTGTTTTCCAGGGAATGGGACCTAAGGCTGAGGGTAGTTGCACAGATGGCTTGGGTGAGAGAGCCTAGGGATTTGCGTTAGTGGGCTAGTCTGACATGGAAGCCAGGATCAGAGTGAAAGCAACTAGGCTAACAGCCTGGGCTCTCACAAGGGGAGTTTGTTAGAGACTGACACAGATGTGAAGTGTTTCACTCCACAACTGCTCCACGTGGTAGTTTTATCTTTTAATGTTCTGACTGGCTCTCACAGCCTGGTTTCTCAAAAAGGAATTCTGAATGAAAGCTAATCTTTATGGTCAACAGTTACTTTGCTAAATATGAAAACATCTGGCTCCCTGGCAGGAGGGAAGATGTGAACCATGGGATGCTGAGTGCAGTAGGGTGAGCATGCATTCAGGAACCTGAAAGATAGAGGGTTCACCTCAGGTAATGTGAACATCTGCTGCCAGATTGGTATAGGAATGTGAGAACTGTCCAGCCTCAGAGGTGCTCTGTAGTCACAGGGGAGGTGGGTCACTTGAACAACATTTATGCAGAAATTCAAATGAAATGTGGTCTTTGAACCTACGTGATCTTGGAAGTGAAGTTAGTTCTCTATGAAGTAAACCCATGTGTGCTTGATATCTGTCTCTTTATAAATATCGACTGTCTGAAGTGTCCTGTCCACGGGCCCAAACTGGGAGAAAACACTTGGGTGCCCAACTGAGAAAAAAAAATATTCTTTGTGGGGGAACCCTCTGGGAAAGCGATGCCAAGCTTTAGACAAGGGAAGGGTCCAGGGTGTGAAACCTCCCTGACTGACACAGAGGGCTACATGAAAATTGCATTAAATTTATTTGCTAATATCTTAACACGTGATTATACAAAAAAAAAAGTCAATGCAGCAATGCTTGGCACACATAATTGTTTCTGTGTGGCCTTTAAAATTAAAAAATATAGCATCCCTCTCAACTGACAGCTACAAAAAAAAACCTGCACACAACCTCATCTTTAACGAGCCTCCTAATAATGTATGTTTTATGCCCATGTAATGACAAAGTAACTCTTTTCTGCAACAGCTGTAGAATACTAACACATCCCACACAACCCCTTCCCCCAAAACATCATTCTTTTTTTTAGCTCAGTACACTTAATTGAAATTTCAAATAAGTATAGGAGTACACCAGCAACAAAAAGACACACGATAGACATATACTTTAAACTATTTGTAAATGATAAATAACATGGTGCGAATAAAGTAAGCACAAGACACGATGGGGTGTGCATTACACAGTTCTAATGCATGGCTAGGGGGACATAGTGAGGCACAAGGCCACAGGCGAAGGGTCCATTCCCTAGCCGCACTTAGAACTGTCTGACGCACATCCTCGAGTGGCTTATTGCACTTATAAAATGGGCCTGTGTATTCTAAATAGGGGTTCTAGTTTTAGCTGTGCATTAGACACATCTAATGCATGGCTAACAACCAATCAGATTGCTTGAAATCCTTTGCTCATTTTATAGCAATCAATAAAGTTCCGCTGATGACCAGCGACAAATGTCTGTAGAAGACAAAACAAGCAGAGAACAAATAACAGATAAACAATGAATAAATAAACAAGGGCAGCAATGTAATAACTAAAACAAAGCAGTACCAAGAGCAAAATTAGAAAAGTGGATTACAAGGTACTGTACCCAGGGAAGGTTGGTAGAGCTGTCCATGGGAGGATGGTACAAAGTGTCCCCAAGAGAGTGGCTAGGAGGCTAGAGGCAAGACTGGAAAAGAAGCAACGCAGCAAGCTAAAGAATGCTAAGGCAACTGTAGGAGGGTTTGCAATTTTTCCCTTTTGTGGCAAAAAACTTTCTCCATGTGCTTCATGCTAGCCAACATCTGCTTCAAAAACATAATTCTAAACAGTTTAAAAATTAAACAGCTTAGTAACACCATTGTTCATTCTCATCCATCATACAGTAATCTGTTATTCTGCAAAATGTTCCATCTGTTTATCCAGTATGTTAGCAAGTATTATTCTGTTAACAATTCAGGTTATAGCAAGAGTTGCAATCTGGTTAAACCTTTGCATTCAAGTTTCAGTAAGAAGTGTAGTAGGTTTCGAGACTTAAGGAGGTACACGGGGGGAGGGTGGAGAGGGATGCTGTAAGGAATCTGACATTGTCATAGGAGTGCAGAGGAGAGAGCGGGGAAGGATATGGGTGTGGGCAGGAGAGTAGTGTGGTGGGTAGGTAACTGGCTGGGTGGCAGGACACAGAGGGTGGTGGTAAATGGCTGTCACTCCACAGAGGGAAGAGTGACCAGTGGGGTACCACAGGGATCAGTGCTGGGACCGGTCCTATTCAACATCTTCATCAGTGACATTGCGTAGGACCTAGAAGGCAGAATTTCACTGTTCACTGATGACACAAAGCTCTGTAACAGAGTAGACACACCAGAGGGTGTAGACAGAATGAGAAGGGACCTGCAGAAACTTGGAGAATGGTCAGGGGTTTGACAGTTGAAATTCAATGCAAAGAAGTGCAAGATAATGCGCACAAAAACCCTGGCACAATATATCAGTTGGGGGGTGAGGATATAGCATGCACCAAGCAGGAAAAGGATCTTGGGGCTGTCATCTCTGATGACCTCAAGGTAGGGAAACAGTGTGACAAGGCAGCAGGTAAAGCAAATAGAATGCTGGTATGTATAGGCAGGGGCATCACCAGCAGGAAAAGGGAGGTCATAATTCCGCTATACAAGACACTAGTGAGGCCCCACCTGAGTACAGTGTACAGTTCTGGAGACCATACCTACGTAAGGACATAGACAGGGTAGAAAGGTTCAGAGGAGGGCAACAAGATGGTGCATGGATTGCATCACAAGTCCTATGAAGACAGGTTGAAGGAACTGAACATGTACTCCCTGGAGGAGAGGAGGGAGAGGGATATGATAGAGACATACAAGTATCTTACAGGGAGGAACAGTGTGCAGGAAAACACTATTTTAGCGAGAAAGATGTTCCAGGACAAGAGGGCATGGGATGAAGTTGGAGGAGGGCGATTCAGAGAAACATGAGAAAGAATTTATTCACAGAACAGGTGGTGGACAAGTGGAACACCCTGCCAGAGGAAGTGGTGGGGGCTGAAACAATCATGGGATTTAAGAATGCATGGGATAGACATAAAGGAATTCTGGAGGTCAGGGGTAAGGGGCAACAGACTTCTAGGAAAACAAACTGAACTTACAAGCTCAAATGGGCAGACTGGGTGGGCCATAGGCCCTTATCTGCCGACACTGTCTATGTATCTATGTATCTATGTAGGATGCTGTCAGGATTTGATATTGTCATGTGGAGAAGTGAGAGATGAGAGGGAGGACAGAGGGTTGGGAGGGAGTGTATTGGGTGATGGGAGGGGAGACAGGGGTGGGAGTAGGACAGTGAGAGTTTTCTTGTTTTAATGGTTAGCTTATCTTTCAGGTTTTTATACTAATAATGTAGATATTTTTTATTAATTTGTTTAAAAGATTTCACTAGAAAAAACCTACTGAGCTGGGAACGGTAGGTTCCATTGGAGTGGGATTTCCTAAAGCCAGATTGGAAGGGGGTCAAAAAGAAGGAGAGGTTAAGGAAGGCAGATAGTTGGGAGAAGGTCAGGTGTTCCTGAAGTCTGGACTAAGCAGGTGGACTGGGAATGGGGGATGCTCCAGTAGTTACCCAGGTAGAGGGGATGGTTCTATGTGATAATGGCAAAAGCCTAAAGGCAATCGCCGTTATCGCACAGTCAGAGTGCCGAAAACATTTTCAGCACTCTGACACCTTTAACACCTGGACAACGGTGCCAGAACATGTATTTTAATGCTTTCTGTGGGGGCTGCCCTAACCCCACCTTCCCTACTAAAGGATTTCCTCAACTCCAGGGGTGCATATCGGGGGTGAAAGCTTTGTAAAGAAAGGTTCGGGCCAGGCGCAATAAAATCGCACCAGCACCCGGACCTGAACCCGGTACCTCACCCACCCCAACCACAAGCCAACCCCATATGCCACGACGCAGCTCAGTAATCCACCCCCTACAGCTCCTCTGCCCCCTCCCAGCCCACGCTCGCCATGTTCGCTCCCCCCTGCACACGTACACATAGCAACATCCTGTCACCCAGTTTGCCCACCCCCTCATCTGGTTGCCCTACTCTCCCATCACCATGAGGGACTGCGTTGGGAAGGAGTCGCTGTTATGGATGGTGCCCTTCCCCATGCGCCCACCTCATGGGATACCAGAGGGGATCATGAAGAGGGATGATGTTTGCCCTCTTATCAACACTAGGAATTGTAGCTGTGATAATGGTTTTCATAACTGGGAAGAAAACTGGGCTGGGCTGGGCTGGGCTGTTGCAATTACCCCCCATTTCTGCTTGTGATATGTTCTGCTTGTGATATGTCTTGCTGATGAAATTGACTTGTGGTAGCTAGCCTTGTACACTAACTTTGTATAACTGATTACCTCTACTGTTGCCTGTTTCTGTCTCCCGTATGCTTTTGATGCATTTAGTCAATGTATTTAATGCTCTGCCTTTGTCTCCTGTACGCTTTTATGTCTTTATTAAATGTAACTAATTCCGGGTTGCCCGTGAAAAAGAGACCCTGTTATCTCAGTAGGCCTACCCGGTCAACAAATTTAAATAAATACATAAATAGTTACCTACAACAAATGTTAACTAAAGGGGTTTTCAAAAGTTATACTGTTTTACAAAAAGACTGTTATCTTGATGGGTCAGAGCCAACAGCACAGCATGGCAGAAGTCGGATGAGACATTAAGCCTATGTGCCATCTGCCTGCTTCTGGTGGTTGTTCAGATGGAGATTAAAGATTCCATGGAACTTCTAGAAAAGAGTAGGAAAATGACCCTGGTGTTCTGGCTCCCTGGGGAGCAAAGTTGGTACTGGTATTTTTAGTGCGAAAGTGTGCTCTCTCATTATTGTATTAGAACACTAGTTTGTTAAGTTGCATAGATGGTCACCAGGGCTTGGCTCATCATGTGTCTCATCAGAGGCTCAGCCACAGGGGCCCTGGAAATTCTAAGCACCGTTAACGGTCAGCGGTAGTTGGTAGGAAACCCCCAGATAAAAATGTAATTTTCTTTTAATACAAGTACTGACAAATTATTTCTAATTACTGTTTCCCTAATTGGGAACTCTAGGTCCCTAACTTACTAAGGGCACTCAGAGTTCCCTTAAAACAAAAATGTTTGTTTGAGTGTAATTGTAGTGTGGACATTTTTCCTTGTGTCTACTACATGTGCTCCAGAAGTTAATTTATTCTATGTGTAAATAATAACATTGACCCTGTGTAGCTCAGAACAAGTTCTGAACTAATAATAACAAATAAGTCTAAAGTTTCAACTATCCTGGTCAGGAGATGTTTTTAATAAAAAGGCAATCCTCGGTAATGGGTAGTGAGACTAATGGTTTGTGCTTCAGTCATCTGTTTTGCATTACAAATTGTAGCAAGTATGTGCATTACAGAATATTGGCATGCTGTAGTGAGTTGGATGTTTCACTCTTAAAAGAGCCTTAAGGTAAAAAAATGCAAAGGGACATTTTTTCTAGTACGCCCAGTTGAGTCTATCTATGCTGTCTGTGTCAGTAGTAGTGTTTGGTTTACTGTCTTTAAAAAAAATGCATACCTTCATTTTCAGTGTGGCGAACTCCATTTTCTTATTGATTCTTCTGTTGCTCTCTGACACCATTTCCCAGGATGCACCAAATCTCACAAGATCATGACAAAGGCTTGTCCTAGCTTAAACAGCTGTGCATTATTATATTACAATAAGCTGACTGAGTGGAAAATTATTTTTTGTGACCTACTTCTGTACATTACTAGTATACCTATTAATAGTATATGGATTTTTGACCATTTCCAAAAATATTATTTGATTCTTAATGTTTGGGGTGGGATTGTCTCTTATGCTTGGTTGCATAGCTGAGTCTGTCTTATAGAACTGCTTATGGGACCACAGCTGTCGTAGTCTTGGGGAAAACACAGTGACAACAATTACAAGAACATATCCTGCTCTACCCGTGTTAACCCTTGTGTGATATATTGGTCCAGAATTCCAGTACATTTTAATTCTGTCAGCAGCCCAAGGGTTAAGAAGGTTTTGAAGCTGGCTGCAAATGTCCCATCGCACTGCTGTGCAGACAACCTGAGTTCGGGAGTGAGCTTGGATGCCAGGTTTGGGGCCAGGCCTGATTGCAACAACTGATGGGCAGTGCATTGCAGTCAGAGAGGGATGACGTTGTACTAGATGTGCCATAGCAACCTCTACAGTAGGTCAAAGGAGAGTGCTCCCTCCACAGGATATCACTGCATGCAACTGAGGCCAAGAAGCTGTATGCATGCCAAGGGGTGGAAGGAGGGCAGGGAAAAAAATCAGGCTCTGCCTCTATCAAGACCTGGGTTCCTGGCTCCCCCTGGTTCCAAGTGCCCACTGACATGGGATCCTGGCCCACAAGATGTGGGCTACCAACTTCCAGTTCTGCCTCCTTTTCCGATGTGAATCTAGTTGTCAGAGCTCCAACCCCCGGGGTACTAAATCCTATGAATATCATGATCTCTGGAGCTCATTGGTAGCCCCCCCTTAACAATTTGGGCACTAACTTGTTGTGAGAGGCAAAATGCTGCTGAAGGGTTGCATGATGGAGAACCTCTTCGAGTATTTAAAGCTGACCCCAGCCCCGGACTTGCATGGTATAAAGCCGACGGCAGAAGGCAAGGCCCCGGACCCACCCACCTCCCCCGCTGCATAATCGGATGATGAAGTGGAGGAAAACTTCACAATCACCTCTCAAAGGTTGTGCCAGGAGTTGCAAAAAATAAATGACACAATGCAGAAGATGGAGCAAACTGTGTTAGAAACTAAGGCAGAGATAATGGTGGTGACCCAACATGCGGCAGATCTGGAGGCGGGCCTCTCAGAGACCAACACGGTGCTGCAGGAGCATGAAGAAGTGCTCCAGTATCTTCTTAAAAGAGACAGAGAGTGGCTAAACAAATTGGATGATCTGGAGTTCTGATCCCAGAGAGACAATATTCATATTTACGGAGTCCCTGAGGATACTGAACAGGGAGAATGCATGGAACCCCATTTCTGGAGAACTTTCTGAAGGAGCAGCTTGATTTACCCAAAGATCAGCCACTCAACATAGTACAGGCGCACAGACTTTTGGCAAAAAAGTCAGTAGGCCCGAAGGCTACCCCCCGTTCGATTGTTTTAAAATTCCTGGACTACTGCACCAAAACAAATGTACTACAGGCAGTCTGGGCCAAGAAGGCGGTGCTATTTGGGGATACCCGTCTGTTTTTTGACCATGACTTTACTCCCTACACACAACAGAAAAGGAGAGTTCTTCTGGAAAATAAAAAGTTTTTGGTAGCTAAGAATATCAAGATGCACCTCATAGCCCCAGCTCAGCTGAAGTTATTCTTGCCAAAGGGCCCCACATGCTTTAGATTGCTGGCAGAACCTTGCTGGAGCTGAAAGTACCACAGGACCTCCTCAGTAGACCAGATCCTTCTATGCCAGAGGCCAGATGTAGGGAAAGGGAGCCATGGAAGAAGAACAACAAGTCGAGGAAAAGAAACAATGCAGAAGACCATCGACAGCTGACTCATTGGAGAACACACCAGGAGGAAGATGCAGGAATAAATCTGATGCAGACAGAAGAGAACAATACCTTATCAGAGACTTGAATGACTTAGCCCATGTCCTTAACTGGTTTGCTGTCTACTTCTTTACTTTTAGATGGGTTGGTTCACTGACTTGAACCAAACCGGCTTCTCTCTGTGGAGAGGATTAAGGGGGTGAACTCATGTTCTAATTGCTAGGGGGTTGGGAGGGTTGGAGGGGGCTCCAGGGTGTTGGAGACTGACAGCATTAAAGGGGGATGTGAAAAGTTATAAAACTGTAAAATGTATGTAAGTTTATTATGGCAGGCACTCATAGATGGGGGGGTGGTTAGCTGAGCCTCTCACCTCACACACCTGATAGGCCTGGGAGCACACTCTTGGACAGAGTCTCAGATTTTAAACTAGTCTCCAGCTGTAGGAGGAGGCAGGAGCAGCTGGAGAACCGGTGGTCACAGGCAGAAGTGGAGAGAGGTGGCAATCATGTTGGGTGTCTCGCCTCTTGCTCCACCATGTGTTTACCAAGTGTCTTTCCTGGAATGGCTCCCCTGGAGACTACTGAGCTAACCAGGGCTCACTGCCTGCCCTCTGGGAAATGGGGAAAAAACAGACCCTGAAGATGGGAGCCATATCTGACCACTCAATTAAGATCCGGGAGAGGGTGATTCTGGGCCTCGGAATCGAGTGCTGCTTCCATCTCCTTCCTATAGATTGGCATCAAGGGAATTTCTAAGTAACTGTTCCTGATGTTCGAGCTGAGATATGGGTCACACTTCTGAGAAGATCTACAAGGGTATGGGAAAACTGAGGACATGCCGCTACTAAAGGAGGTAACTGGGAGCCGGCTGGGGATGCCCCACTGTAGCCTTGAGGTAGGAGCTTGTGGGGGCTTCAGCCTCCTGTTAAGAAAAAGAGAAAAACACATCCTTTCTGACCTTGGTGGGCTGCAGACTAGGTGGACCCCCAACAGTGGCCCAGGCTATGGGATAAGGGAGGAGAGACCAGGGGAATTTTCTATGAAAGAAAGGGGACAGACTGAGTGGGGGGGGGGCTAGAGTCACTAACAGCCTCCAATTTTAGAAGCAATTGCTGGGTAGTGCCTCTTATCACCCCTGATTAATACCTACCCTGGGGGAAAGGTAGAAAGGTACTGAACAGACTCTACAATTGCTATACTGAGGGGAATATAAGATGGTTCATGATGTAGTGTCAGTGGGGAGGAGGCAACTGATTAAGGTGGGTTTGGCAAACAGGATAAGCCAATCACCCCAAAAGTGCAAGGAGGTTGCATGGCCCACGATAGAAGGGCCACACCCAGCTGGCTTAGTACCACTAACAAAGCGGGCAGGGTGCTCATGAAACATTGGAAGTTTCATGTTCCTATATAAAAATTTTAAGTTTTGTTTATCTTGTTGTTTATCTTGTTGCTGTTTTTGTAAAAATAGGGAGACTCGCGAGGGTACAATTACAGTAAGTAATTGGATGGGTTCAGATATAACAAAGTTAAATACGGTCTTGTCTCAGTCTGGTTTACAACAGATTATTACTTTGCCCACTCGACACAATAATAGATCAGGAAATCACACATTGCTGGACTGGATATTAACAAATAGACCTATTAATATGATAAAATGTGGTTTGACCTCTGATTCGTTAAGTGATCATCATCCAGTCTTCTGTATTTGGAAGCATGGGGACTGAAGAAGTCTAAGCCAATTATAAGGATTTCGAGATCTTTTCTAAATTTGATGTACATTCTTTTTGTACAGAGTTGGGTAAAATAGATTGGTCTTTTATATTCTATCCCTGATGTGGATTCTGCATTGCATTTTTCATTACTGAGTTTACACATGTTTTGGACCAGTTAGCTCCCTTGTTAAAAGAAGGGTCCGAGGGAAAACTTATGGGTGGTTAACACCTCCTTGATTAAACTTATGAGACAACGAGACAAAGGCCTGGAAAGCGTATAAAATGAACCATTCTGCTTCTGGTTATCATGCGTATAGGACTTTAAGGAACCAATGTAAGGCTAAGATAAGGAAGGCTAAAACAGACTATATTAAGTCATAAACAATGTGAAGGGTTATCTAATGCTACTACTTTTGGAAAACAATTAATAATTTCATAAGGCCTAATGTTTGTCAACCAGGTTCAATGAGGTTGAATGGTGACTTGTTGTCTTGTCCACTGAAGATAGCTAACGAGTTTAATTTGAAATTTACTGCATTGCCTGATTCCTTTAGTGACCAGTCCAAGGTGAACTACTTGGGATTGACTGAAGATTTTACAGTTAATCCTAAACTGTACTAAGGACTACTACTCCGAAGGAGGTAGAGAGTTGTTGCGTTGTATTAAGAGGGACAGCTCAGCTGGTTCTGATGCTTATGTCCTAGTTTATTGGCGGATGCTGCCTCGGTTATAGCACTTCCAGTTAGTATTATTTTCAACTTGTCTTTTGTTACAGGTACTATACCTAATATATGGAAACATACTTTGGTCACTCCTATATTTAAATCTGGTTCACAACATGAGTTTTGTAACTACAGACCTATTTCTATCTTGTCTGCTTTAGCTAAAGTTCAGGAAAGAATAGTTTATAATCAGTTGATTGGGTATGTGGATCGCTTTGGATTATTGTCTCAGAACCAACATGGTTTTAGAAAGGGAAGGAGTACTGAGACTGCCTTGGTCGAGTTCACGAACGCGGTACTTAATGGCATGGATAAAGGGTGTCTGACGGGTGCCGTGTTCGTGGACTTGACCAAGGCATTCGACTCAGTTGATCACCAATTGTTGATTTCTAGACTTGGGTCATTGGGAGTTGGTGAGTCTTTCTTGGACTGGACGAGGGATTATTTAACAAATAGGTTTCAAAGGGTTAAATATAGGGGTGCTGTATCAGACTCTGTAATGGTTAAGTGTGGGGTTCCACAAGGTTCTATCTTGGGCCACTTTTGTTTTCTTTGTTTTTTGATCAACTAGTAAGTGTGATTAATAATGCTTCTCTAACACTTTACGCTGACGATGCAGTAATTTATAAGCAGGGTTTGTCATTTGGAGATCTAGGTGTTTCTTTAACAGAGAAATGTGCAATTTTCAGTCTTCACTTATGGCCTGTAAATTACTCTTAAACAAATCTAAGACAAAGGTGATGGTTTTGGTACCCCACCTAGACTGAGATCTGAGGTTGGTACTTTGGAAGTTAAATCTCTTGATGGATTACTGTTTGACTATGTTGATACATTTCAATATCTTGGGGTATTACTAGATTCTCATCTAAGTTATGAATCTCATTTTTGAGGTTACCTCAAGAATACATTGTAGATTAGGTTCTTTGTACAGAATCCGTTCATTTCTTATTCCTGAGTCTAGGCTGGTTATTTCAAATTGCTGCTTACTTCCTATTGTGAACTATGCAGCTATGATTACTGACACTGCTTCTGCGACAGTGATTTCAAAGAAATCCACTTTACTTCACTTGATAAGCTAAGTTTGCTTTAAATTGTTCTAAGTCATCTCATCATTGTGTGATTTTGAAAGAAATGGGCTGGTTACCGGTTTCATTAAATTTCCAATACTGTGTGGCCAAGTTCATATATAAAGTTATGGACTCTGGAATTCCACATAGTATTTCAAAGTTTTGAGACCATATATTGATGGTCATTATTCTAGACAGAGGTCAGAGAGTAGGTTTCAGAGATTCCTTTTATGAAATCTAAAAGTGGACAAAGATCCTTTGCTTATATTGCTCCATTCATTTGGAATGAAATTCCTCAAGATATTAGGTGGTTGTGTTCTGTCAAAAGTTTGCCGATGCATTAAGGATGTATTTGAATCTCAATTTAATTGTAACTGTTTTTATGAATTTTTTTTATGAATTTTATAATGTAACAAAGACATTTTGTCTGCAATTTGCTGCATTGTATATGTATGTTTGATTATGTATTGTCTGTATGCAATATATGTGGGTCGCACCTGTAAAAGGAACTTGTTTCCAGTGTGCTTACCCGTTAAGTGAATAAACAAACAAACAAACAAACAAGTGATAGGGAGTTTCACTTTCTTCATGACTGAAGGAGTATTAATAACATACAATGTCAGGGGAATGGGAAACCCAATTAAAAGAAAGAGGGTCCTTAATGAACTCAGGCAAGCTAAAGAGGAGATAGCGCTCCTGCAGGAGACTCATTTAGATCCAAAAGAAAGTGCCAAGTTGAAGGGGACATGGGTGGGACAGGTATTTTTGGTCTTTTACCTGGCTTACTCCCATAGAAGAGGGTGGCCATTTTAATGCATAAAGACTGTCCTTTTCAACTGGAGAATAGCCAGATAGATGAAGGGGCAGATTCATTATAATAAAGGGCAAGTACAGGGGTCAGCCATGCACATTAGTGAATGTATATGCACCCAATTTGGATGCAGATAACCGCACTTTCCTCCAAAAAGTACTCCCGAGGGTGATGCCCCCTTCCAGGTTAACTAACAGTAGTAGGAGACGATTTCAACCTAGTTCTAAATCCCTCACTGGGTCGATCAGGTACCAAACAAGGACCACCCTCTCGGGCAGCTAGAACCTTGGTCAGACTTATGAGAGACCTGGGTCTGATGGACATTTGGTATTATCTAAATCCCAGAGTAAGGGATTATTCATGCTGGTCAACTCCCCATAATGCCTATTCCAGAAATTATCTTATGCTAATGCCAAAAGAATGGGCATACAGAGTGGAAGAGGCAAAAATTCAGACCAGAACACTCTCAGACCATGGACAAGTCTCGCTGAGAGGTAATTGAAGAGTACACTAACAACAACTTGGCTCAGAATACTACAGCAGCAGTCTGGTGGGAAAGGCTGAAAGCCTTTCTTACAGGGAAGGTCATACATTTTGCCTCCCAACTTAAAAAGAGGAACCAGAAGGAGATTATTGACCTGGAAGCCAAACTTTGGGATCTGGAAGTAGAACACAAAATAGCTTTGAACCCAGAGGTTAAAACAGAACTAGATGCTAATAGTCAGGAACTAAATAAACTTTTAGATGATAAAATAGAGGGACAGCTTAGATATTCCTGCCAAAGATTCTACAAGTCAGGGGGGGGAGGGCTGGCAGGCTACTTGCCTGGCAAATCAGAAGGGAGGCTGCCTCATGGAATATTCTTAAGGTGAGAGCCCCACAGGGTGGGTGGGCTTCGGACCCAGAAAGCATAGCCAAATCAGTTAAAAAAGTTCTACAAGACTCTGTACACACAGGAACCCATAGAAGAGTTCCAACATAAGCGTGACTGTTTTTTCACAAAGACCAAACTGCAGAAACTAACTCAGGAGGAGAGAGACACCCTGGACTCCCCTCTTATGGATGAGGAGGTCTTCATGGACATTCAGGCCCTGAGTGTGGGCAAGGCTCCAGGCCCGGATGGTATATTGGCAGAGTTGTACAAAGCATTTAAAGAGCTTCTGGCCCCGCTGCTGGGCAGGGTGTGTAGAGAGGTCCAACAGGAGGGGAAAACACCACTGAGCTGGCAATATACACAGATCACGGTGATCCATAAAGAGGGCAAGGATCCAAAAGAATGTGGGTCCTACCAACCAATGTCTTTGTTAACGTTGACCAAAAAATATACACTCTTTTATCCTGGGATTGGACATTAAGAAAATTAAGGGAAATAGGCAGCGATCCTTGTTTAGGTTGTTATGCCTGGCAGCGCTAAAAGAGATCACGTCCAGATGGCGCACCTCGACCCCACCAGATCTGGGCTCCTGGAGAAATAGAGTGGAGGATCTCAGGCAAATGGAAGGCCTGACAGCCAAACTCAGGCTGCTGGGGAGAAACATAAAGAAATATAGGGGGGTTTGGGAATGAGAGGGGGCAGAGGTACTGCACTGGCTTGAGGTAATAGAGTGCCCACAACAAGCAAGCTCATGATCTGGGTTGGCTCTAAGACCCAAAGGACTTCACTTAGGTCAACCACTAGCTAAAGATTGGAGAACCTCTGGAATATTGGTCCCAGAGAGTGGGAAAGTAGTTTTGAAATGGGCTAGCTCAGCTCCTAGGCCATTACAAGGTATTTTAATGCTGTTCACCCAATAGAGTCTCCCTAGAGAGTTATAGGACTCCTGTTGAGTCATTAGATGAAAGGGCAAAGCCCCTAAGTTTTAACAATGGTTTATTGTATAATAGCTTAGTTTATTTCACTAGAGCTGCACCGAGTAATATCTCAAGGAAGGTCTGTGTTACTTTCTTTTGGAAGATACATGGGTTTCTAAGGGGACTGTACACCTCATTACAATCCAAGAGAAAACAGTCAGGGAACTTTGTAAACCAGAAGAAGAGGAGGGGGAAAGGGTAAGCCTTGCTTATTAAAGTGTTGTATCTTCCCCTCAAGACATGTGGAAGATGTGGTGGCTAAACAAAAAGGAAATAATGTATAAAAAATTAAAGTTCTGGTAAATGTTATGATAAAATTCTATGTATGAGCTGTACGTTTGATTTATGAAATAAAATTGAGTTTTAAAAAACACAAGATGTGGGCTGCCTCAGGTGGGCCCTCCCACCTGGAGCTCCCCAATGATCCTTTGCCTGCTAAGCGAACACACATGCAGTGTGCCACTGAGCTGCAGGTAAGTGAGGTGCAGTTCCTGTGGTGTAGAGGTTATGTCACAACCTGCAAAACAGGCAACTAGGGATATAAACGCAGCAGGCAATTTACCATCACAAATTGTTGTTCCTAGCTAAATGTATTTCTCATATAATTTACTATTAAACTCCACACCACCATGAATCACCACTAAAGTGAGTTTCCATCTTACAAAGAACATTTCAAAACAATAGTAAGAGTCACTGCTAAGATTCAAAGTGTATCTACCTGTATTTGAACCGCTGATTTTTTTTTGCCTGCTAAACAAACACATATTCGGTGTGCCACTGAGCTACAAGTAAGTGAGTTGCAGTTCCTATGATGTAGAAGTTAGTCACATTGTGTAAAACAGGGGACTGGGATCTAATTCCAACAGGCAATTCACCTTCACAAATTGTTCTTAGCTAAATTTGCTTCTCATATTTATTTATTTAAAAATTGTTAATGAGGCAAGGCACAGTGAGCCAGGGCCCGTTGCCAGGTGCGACCTCGGGGAGAGGTAAAAGGAGAACATGTTACAACTGCAGTATGAAAAATTCAAGTTAAAAGTCAGCAAGATTAACACAGGGGAACTGAAACAACTCTGAGGAAGTAGCAAAAAGGCTGGGACACAGTCGAGGTACATCGTTCTGGCAGCCATGGATAGGTGAGTAGTCATAAAAGAGAGGGGGGACATATTAGGCTTTGGTGGAGATGGGTATACAGGGAAGCAGTGGTAGCAGTGAAAAAGCAGCCAGTGAATTATAGTAAGCACAGAAACATTTCTGCATAGGCAAAAGAGTGAAATAAGAAAAGGGCAGCATTTGGAGGACTGAAGCAGGAAAAGGGGTATAGAGTTAGGTATCAAGTTAGAATAATCTGCATTTCCTATGGTGTAGAGGTTATGTCACAACCTGTAAAACAGGTGACTGGGGATCTAATCCCAGCAGGCGATATACCTTCATAAATTGGTGTTTTTCGCTAAATTTATTTCTAATATAATGTACTATTCCAACTCATCACCACCACCATGGATTGCTTGAATTGCATGAATGACATGAGTTTCTGTCTCTAAAAAAATGTTTAAGTTCCTGCCAGGATTCAAACTGCTGATCCTTTGCCTGCTAAGCAAACATAGATTCCGTATGCCCCGGAGCCGCTGATAAGTGAGTTGCAGTTCTTATGATGTAGAGGTTATGTGACAACCTGCAAAGCAGGTGACTGGGGAATCTAACCCCAGCAGGCAAGTTACCTTCACAAATGGTTGCTCAAAGCTGAATGTACTTATATAATTTGCTGTTCCATGCAACACCACCATGAATCACCACTCAAGTGAGTTTCCATCTTACAAAAAAAATTTGAAAAAATGCTGAAGTACCTGCTCAGATTTGAGCCACCGGCCCTTTGCCTGCTAAGAAAACACATATTCAGTGAGCTGCTGAACTGCAGGTGAGTGAGTTATAGTTTTTATGATGTAGAAGTTATGTCACACCTGCAAAACAGGTGACTGGGGATCTAAACCCAGGAGGTAATTTACCTTCACAAACTGTTGTTCTCAGCTAAATTTACCTCTCATATAATTTACTATTTCACTCCATACTGCCATGAATTGCTACTCAAGTGAGTTTCCATCTTACAAAAAAATGCTTGAGTCCCTGCCAGAATCTGAACCACTGATTCTTTGCTGCTAAGCAAATGCGTATTCAATGTGCCACTGAGCTACAGGTAAGTGACTTGCAATTCCTATGATGGCCAGATTATGTCACAACCTACAAAACAGGTGACACAAATTGTATTCAAACCTAGGCAAGCCTCAGCTGGGACTAATTGAATTGACTACAAAGTACCGCAGCACTAAGTTCAATTATTTTAAAGTCTGCTAATTAGCTCTGCAGAAGCCCTTCACTACATCTGCAATGACATCTAGCAACTTCTCTCATACAACAAAAACTATTGCGAGAAAGAAAAATTGTGCAATACAGTGTCGTCAAGGCACAGGTCAGGAAGCATAGGAAAACCAGGAGCAGTTGTAAAATTTGCAAGTAGCATTTTATTATTATCAATAACAGTGAATAAAAATTGTTCAGTTTAACTATGTACAAAAGCAGTACAAACAGAGAAAATAAAGTCATTTGTCTGAGGGTATCTCTAATTCCAAGTTTCAGTCTCTCCCTCTCTTTCTAGCAAAAGTGTTGCTGCTCTTTTTATAAGTCTTTGCATGGAAACTCTTTAAAAGACATCCTGTTTCTCACAAAATGTTCTTGCCAGGTTCTTTGCAGAGCAGGCTTGCAAACAGAACAGTGTTCTTGCCAGTTTCTTTGCAGAGCAGGCTTGCAAACAGAACAATGTCCCAAGATGGTCTCCTGCTGACAGCTCTGCAAAAGAGTTTGCAAACAAGCCTGAGAGGAGCTCAAACTGCATCTTAGGTTAACCCCCCAAATTCCAAATAGCATTTTGCAATAATTTCAACAGCATAACTATATACATTTCAAACAAAGGGATCCCAGTATCACTTATAGTTTCACATAAAGATTCACATATATTTTATAACTGCAGATATGCAATGAGAAGAAAAGATAGAAACAGCAAGTGAAGTGTGAATGTGTGGGATAAATGACTGACACAACCAAGCAGGGATCAAGTGCATAAAAAATGCATTTATGCGTTTGTCAATTTATTTTGTAGAAAAATCAATAAATATATACAGAAATTATAGAAAATCATACAGGAAAAGAAATTTGTTAGTCCTGCACAACAAAATAACTTCAGGGCTCTGCTTTTCCCAACAGAGCCTGTGGCTTCATTTCAGCCTAGACAGCCTAGATACCTCTTACACTTCAATCGTCTGTGTGAAAATCAGCACACTCCAAGGAAGATCCTTCTCTGCTCACTGTCAGCACCACACTGACTCGACTATCTATGATCCCCTAGTGGGGAGCCCTATTTATACCCTAGGGATTTTATCACACTCTGTGGGGGAGTTCCCATTGGCCGCGACATTACATAATGGGGAGTTTCCATATTATCCCATGCTTTAACATGCAGGGGATTTTAATTTGGCCCTTTTTGCCCAAATATGCTTTATTTCTTCAGGCAGCCCTAGTTACATCATCTCTGGGGCTGCAGAAACTAATTTTCATTTAATTATGGGACACTACAGAGCTTTTTATACATCTGCCCGTAGTGTCTTGCTAAACGGCAAGTAGTATTTCTTTAACTGCACTTGTGGTTTCTCCTGATGCTTTGGAGCATGCTTTTGCTCTGAAGCAATTCTTTTATTTCCAGCTCTGAACAAGGAGCTTATCTTCAGCTGCTTGGTGTGACATAACTCACTCGGGAGCATCCTGCTGTAAAATGAATTATACTCCTATGTCGCACTTCGTGACCAGGAGCATTGTTGGGCACTGGGGTAATTTTTTCCACATGAAGCTGAAACATGCAGCCATGACTTTGGTGCTCAGTGCCTCTAAGTCAGGCGCATAGCTAATATTTATTTCTTGGGGGCACCAGCTGCTTTCAAACCTAAAGTGCAATGTGTGCTATTCATTATCTCCAAATCGGGACATAAAAGAGAAGTGCTTTTCAGCACTTAATGTGCAAGTAGGGGGGGTTTTCAAGAAAATGGGATAGAAAAGCAGAGAGCCAGTCTGGTGGCACTGAGGGTTGAGGTGATGGATGCCACACCTTGCACCATGCTGGCGACCCAGGTTTGGGAGCGAGCTCAGGCACCAGGGGTCGGCAGGGGGAGGGAGAGGATTGAGCATTCAAGGACAGCTTTTCCTTCCCAGAGGGGAGGGATTTGGGTTGTCCAGCATGCTGTTGACCTCTGATGGAGATTGGGGCTATTGCAGCATGCAGGACCAAACTGTAAGAGGAGCATGGCAGATGCTGGCAGGGTTGCCATGCACCTTGGGATCATTGCATGCCATGCTCAGGGGGTGGGGGGCACTCACAGGACAAAGCAGAAACACCCCTCTGGCCTGAATAGGTGATGGCCCTCACAGTGCTGAACCGCCACATGCCCAACACTGGTTCCTTGCCTATGCCCCTTCAGTCTCCCAGGGCCTTAGTCACCCCTTGATTTGGGGAGAATGTAACACCCTTGAGGAGGCGGGGTTCACAGTGAGCGGTAGAGTGGCATAGGTGAGTTGAGTGGCCTGGAGAGAGTTCTTGGGACCGGGGGAGCTACAAAGAGAGTTAAAAAAAAAAAAAAAAAGGAAAGAGGATGTCAGGCTGGCCACCCTGACAAGAATAAAAAGGGAAAGACAGAAAAAGAAAAAGGAGATAGAAAAGAGTGAAAGGGTAAAATGGGGGGGTTGCACATCTGACATTCTGTACATTGCTTTACTAGTAATAGCAGGAGCTCCCTATTACACACCTCCCTCACCAAGAGGCAACAGTATTACTGTTGTCAGGCACCCTCCTGAAACCACAGGAGGGTTGGAGCTTCTGCCCACCCACTCTCAGAAACTCCGCCTCAGGAACCCCTATAAATGTGTACAGTATCTTCATTCAGACATAATATCTACAATACTGTACTTTTCCCTAAGGCTTAAAATCATGAGTTTGAATACAAACCCTACACTCACATGTCATACCGTATCACTTATTTCAAGTATCATATTGTACAGAAAGCAAAAACACATTAGTACAACACATTTCATCAAGTTTCATCAGTATGGGCCCCATATCGAGACAAGAAATCTGCGTTATGGTGTTTTGAACCTGCTTTATGCTGAATGGTGAAACGGTAAGGCTGCAAAGCCAAGTACCACCGCATAATATGACCATTCTTTCCCTTCATCTGCAGGAGCCAGTGCAGAGGGTTATGATCTGTAGGAACCTTAAACTCTGTGCCTCTTAAATAATACTTCAAAGCCTCTCTTGCCCATTTCAATGCTAAGCATTCTTTCTCCACAGTTGAATACTTTCTCTCCCTCTCGTGAAGTTTGTGACTGATATAAATCACTGGGTGCTCCTCCCCCTTCTTGGTCTGGGAAAGAACTGCACTGATGCTGGTATCAGAGGCATCGGTGTGCACTTCAAAAGGGAGAGAAAGTCTGGGCTGAGCAATGCAGGGGAGGAACAAAGAATAGCTTTAATATTCTGAAAAGCTTCGTCACACTCCTGGCACCAGCGTATTAGGGTAATTGTTTTTAGTCAGATCAGTCAGGGGCATTGCTGTGGAGGCAAAGTTTGGTACAAACTGGCAATAGTAACTGGCCAGACCAAAAAGGACCATACATGCTTCTTTGTCAGGGGTATGGGACCGTCTGCTACTGCCTGAACCTTACTGACATCTGGTTTTACAGTACCCTCCCTGATAACAAAGTCCAAATACCTTGTCTCTGTTTGGGCAATGGCACATTTGGCAGGATAAATGGTTAACCCAGAGTCACATATGGATTGAATAACCGCACTGAGGTGTATGAGGTGCATCTGCCAGTCAAGACTAAAGATGACAGCGTCATCAAGATAGGCTGCACTGTACTGTGAATTAGCATGTAAAGTCTGGTCCATGTACCACTGAAAAGTTGCTGGGGTCCCACACAACCCAAAGGACATTTTGGTGAATTGGTACAGTCCTATGGGGGTGTTATACTCTTGGGCTTGTTGGGCTAGGGGAATCTGCCAGAAGCCTATCATAAGGTTCAGTGTGCTGATGTACCTGGCACTCCCAGTCTTGTCTAAGAGGTCATCTATACATGGCATAGGGTACCCATCAAATTCCAAAAATGACACTGAGATTTTGAAAATCTAAGCACAATCGAATTCCCCCTTCCTTCTTGTCCACTACAACTATAGGCGATGCCTAAGCACTATGAGAAGGTTTGATCACCCCCAACTGCTCCATTCCCTTGATTTCTTGTATGTCCTCCTGTTGAACTCTTTCAGGGAGCCTATAAGGTTTCTGATGAATAGGTTTCTTTTGGGACCCTTTAATGGTGTGCACCACCCCTTTTGCTCTCCCTGGTATACTAGTGAAGGTGGCCCCCAAATACTTCAGCAATTGGTCAACCTCATGTCTTTGGGTTACATCTAAACCAGGGTTAATTTGTACCTCTCTGACTTCTTTTTCCATGATAAGCCTCTCACTGGCCTCCTCCAACTCAGTAACTTCCTGTTCAGGATAGATAAAATAACTGGGTATGGGGTCCTGCCTATCATGCTATTTCCTTAGTAAATTGGCATGACATATTTTTTTCTGGGATCGTTGGCCTGGCATCTCAGTTTCATAGTTAACCTTCCCAGTCTGCCTGATAACCACAAATGGGCCTTGCCATTGCATCAATAGTTTGTTTTCAGATGAAGGCAGCAATAGTAAGACCTTATCACCTGGCTGGTAGGTTTTATCTTTCAACCCTTCATCATATCAATCCTTCTGTTCCACCTGACTGTGAACCACATTCTGGTGAGCCATGGAAACAAATGTCACTAGTTTTATTCTAAGGTTGGACATATAGTCCAGCATATTAGTATGACATACCTCTTTTACTTCCTTTCAGGGTTCCCTCACCACATCCAGTAGGCCTCTAGGGTTTCTTCCATACAGAAGGGTAAAAAGTGACAATCCTGTAGTGGCTTGGGGTACTTCCCAGTATGCGAACAGGAGATATGGTAAATACATGTCCCAATCCCTCCCCTCTTCTTGTACATACTTTTGGAGCACATGTTTTAAGGTCTTATTAAAACACTCCACTAGCCCATCAGTCTGGGGGTGGTAGGGAGATGTTCTTACAGCTGAAACCCCTAACAATCGGTAAAGCTCTTTAAGGAGTACTGAAGTAAAGTTTATTCCTCTATCCAGGAGTATGGTTGGAGGGATACCCAGATGACAAAAAATTTTGACCAGTTCCTTGGCAATCCGAGGGGCCATTACAGTCTGAAGGGGTATCGCCTCCAGATACCTTGTGGCATAATCACAAACCACTAATATGTACTGATTACCTTTAGAGCTTTTTGTCAGGGGTCCTACCACATTCATGGCTATTCTTTCAAATCGGGTCATGACTGCAGGTATTGGCTGTAGGGTACCTTATCCTGTCTTCCCCCTTTGGCCACCATCTGGCACCCAGGACAAGTGCGAGAGTACTCAGCCACACTTTCGTGCATACCTGGCCAGATGAACTGGCTTGACAATCTACCTAGTGTCTGATCTCAGCCTTCATGACCGACCATAGGTACATCATGGACTAAATGCATTAGTTTCTTTCTAAAACATTTAGGGATCATCATTTGTTTAATACATTCCCTTGTAACAGGGTTAACACAAATTCAGTACAACATATCATTAGTTATAACATACTGTGGCTGCCCTTCTGCAACCACCTGGTCCACCTGTAAAAAAAAAAAAAAAAGGTTTTAACGTTTCATCCAATTTTTGTTCAGTTATAACATTAGTCCCAGCTAACTCAGAGTCAATATCAGGTATTCTCTCCCGCTGTGATTCCCTCCACTTTCGTTTTTCAGCTCTTTTCTCCTTTTTTAGATTTCTGTGTTTTCCTGGGGTCCTCAAACAGACCTTCATCAAAAGGGAAAACATCCTGGGACTGTTCTCTTTTTGTCTGGGCCCAAGTGGTAACTGCCGCTAGTAGACCACAGGGATGTTGAGATTTTATTAACTAATCAAAGTTTGGAAAATCCTTTCCAGTAATGACAGGTACTGGTAATCTGGGCACTAAGCCAACTGTAATCAATTGTGCATCCTGCTCGACAGTCATTTCCACAGTGATGGTAGGGTACTGATGGATATCCCCATGGACATATGTAACTTTTGCATCCAGCCCATTACTGCTGTAATTTTTCAACATATCTGCCCTTACCAAAGTCTGTTTACTGCCAGAGTCTAATAGTCCTATTAGTTCGGTCTGGCCAATCCCCACAGTAGTGGCATATCCCCAATTGGCTAGAGATAGGTGTGTTGCTTTAATTCTTTTATTGGAGCAATTACGGGGTATGTGTCCCTTACTTAAACAGTTGTGATATATAAGGTTAGCATGATAAGATTTCTCCCTTCAGTCCCCTTGCCAGTTATTACCCCTACCAGGGGATTGTCTCTGATAAGAAGTATCAAATGGTCTTATTGGTATTGTTGGTTGGGGTGAAGAGCCCTGGTATCCTCAGGATTTTGTTGATCTGGCCACCAGGTAATCCTCCACCAGAGCAATGGTCTTCTCCACTGTGTCGGGCTTGTGCTTCTTCACCCATACCTGGACGTCCTGGGCTAGAATTTTAATCAACTGTTCTATAATGATTAGCTCTATGATCTGGTCAAGGGTTTTGACAGTCAGTTACAACCATTTTAAACAAAAGCTTTTCAGCCTGGCAAATGTCTCTCTGGGTGTGTGTTGGCCCAGCATCCTTTGTGATCAAAATCGCTGCCTATATGTCTTGGTATTAATGTCATACCTACAGAGAATTTCCTCCTTGACCCGATTGTAATTGTTAGAGTCGGGGCAGTCAGGTGACTATACCAATTGGGCCCATCCAGATAAATAAGGAACCAATCTGATTACCCATTGGTCTTGGAGCCATGCACAGGTCTGTGCTATGCGCTCAAATGTTGTCAAGTAGGCTTCAATGTCATCAGCCTCTGTCAATTTGGTAAGTTTAATGTCTCAGGGTATATTTCTGTCAGGTTGTCCTGGGGTCAGGGCCTGGATGGCTTGTAAGGCATCCCACCACCTCTCATCTTTTCTCATCCTCTCTCTTCTTGTAGCCTCTGGTCCTCTTCTCATAGCCATCGATCCTCCTCTCGTAGCCATTGCTTCTCGACCATCTCATGCTCCATCTCTAGTTGTCGTAAGCACAACCATCGCAGCAGGTTGCTGGGATCCTCTGGGACACTTTTCTCCAGCTGCCTCTTCTCTTCTTCCTCGGTCAGGTCCTCATCCGTGCATTCCTCTTCTTCTTTTTTAGTCACCATCTATGGTCGAGCTCCTGGTTCCAATCCTGGCGTAGGCTTCAAACCCAATTTATCAGCCATGGCACGAGTCCATTGGATTTTTCTCAGCTCCACACTTTTTACCTTGTTCATGTGTCAGGTATATTACTATACCCCCTGGCAGCATTTCCCAAGCAGACTAAATGAGCCAGATATCCCACTCTAACACCAGTGTGAACGTGTTTGATAAATAACTGACACAACCAAGCAGGGATCAAGTGCATAAAAAATGCACATATGCATTTGTCAATTTATTCTGTAGAAAAATCAGTAAATATATATGAAAAGCATAGAAGAAAAGAAATTTGTTAGTCCTGCACAAAATAACTTCGGGACTCTGCTTTTCCCAGCAGAGCCCGTGATTTTGTTTCAACCTAGATAGCCCAGAGTAATACCTCTTACACTTCAATCGTTTGCGTGAAAATCAGCACACTCCAAAGATTCTTCTCTCACAGTCAGCACCAGACTGACTCGACTATCTATGGTCCCCTAGTGGTGAGTCCTATTTATACCCTAGGGATTATATCACATTCTGTGGGGGAGTTCCCATTGGTCATGACCTTACATAATGGGGAGTTTCCATATTATACTAACATACTATTTGCCAGCAGATTAGGCCTTATGGTCTATCGAGTCTGCTTGAACCTTAGATCCTTAGTTGGGTGCCGAGACCCTCCCATCCCTTGTGCTCCAGAAACCCCTATCATCCATCCCCACCCCCCCCGGGACAGGCCATCATCTGATGCATCCACTTTCTGTGTCTGTCCCACCCTCTCTTGAAGCCCTCCACTGTGGATCTCTGAACCAGCTCACCAGGCAGTGCATTCCAGGGTCCACCACCCTCTCAGTGAAAACCTCCTCCTCCTTTCCCCTCACCCTTCCACCTTCCAACTTCAAACCATGCCCTCTGGTGATACCTCCTGCTTTAGTCTAAAGATCCCTCCATGTTTACCCTATTTATTCCCTTGAGGTACTTGAGGACCTCAATCCATGTCCCCCATCTCTCCTCTCCTCCAATGAAAACAGGCAGAGCTCCTCAAGTCTGTCCTCATCGTCAAATCCCCCTAGCCCTTGTATCATCTTTGTTTGCCCTCCTGTACCCTCTCCAGGAGCTGTGTGTCCCTCTTCAAGGTGTGGTCTCCAGTACTGTCACACAGTACTCAAGGTGTGGTCTAACCAGTCCATTGTACAGCGCAGAATCACTTCCATGCTCCTAGAGGTGATCCCCTACGATGCATCCCAGCATCCTGTTTGCCTTGCTAGCTGCTCTCCTGCACTGCTCAGAGTTATTCATACATGCATCCACCATGACCCCTAGGTCTTTTTCCCCTATTGAGGCCTCCAGCACCTCCCCTCCCAGGGTGTACCTGTGTTTGTGTCACCTTGCACTTGGTGATATTGAAATTTAATTTCCATGTGTGAGCCCAGCTTTCCAGGGTGTCCAGGTTCCCTTGCAGGGCCAACCTCCCCTCTTCTCCCTCAACTACTGCTCCCATCTTGGAGTCATCCGTGAAGAGACTCATTTCACACCCTATACCTTCCCTAATGTCTGATATGTATGTATTAAACAGGATCGGACCCAGGACCGAGCCCTGCAGTACCCCACTACCAACCTCTCTAGGGTTCGAGAGCTCCCCACAGACCACTACTCTCTGGGTGTGTCCAGCTAGCCAGTTTTCAATCCATCTGACCATCAAAAGCCTACTCCTAACCCCATCAGTTTCTCCACCAGACCATTGTGGGGGACAGAGTCAAACGCCTTGTTGAAGTCCAAGAATAATATATCCACAGGCTTTCCCCTGTCCAGTTCTGATGTTACCCATTCGTAGAACTCCACAAGGTTGGTTTGACATGATCTACCTGGCACAAACCCATGTTGCCGACTATCCAGACCTCCCACCTCCTCCAAGTACACCCCCAATCGTTCCTTATTATCCCCTGCTTTAACATGCAGGGGCTCTTTATTTGGCCCTTTTTGGCTAAATATGCTTTATTTCTACAGACAGCCCCAGTTACAACATCTCTGGGGCTGTAGAAACTCATTTTCATTTAATTATGGGACACTATGGGGCTTTTTATACATCTGCCCATAGTGTCTTGCTAAACGGTAAGTGGTATTTCTGTAACCGCACTTGTGGTTTCTCCTGATCCTTCAGAGCATGCTTTTGCTCTGAAGCAAACCTCCTATTTCCTGCTCTGAACAAGGAGCTTATCTTCAGCCACTTGGTGTGGCGTGACTCACTCGGGAGCATCCTGCTCCAAAACGAATTATGCTCCTGTGTCGCACTTCACCACAAGCAGTATTGTCGGGCACCGGAGCCATTTTTCCACATGAAGCTGCAACATGCAGCCACAACTTTGGTGCTCAGTGGCTCTAAATCAGGCACACAGCTAATATTTATTTCTTGGGGGCACCAGCTACTTTTAAACCTAAAGTGCGATGAGCGCTATTCATTATTTCCAAATCGGGAGATAAAGGAGAAGTGCTTTTCAGCACTTAATGTGCAAGCAGGGTTTTTTTCAAGAAAACAAGACAGAAAAGCAAAGAGAATGTCAGGTTGGCCACCCTGACATGGAAAAAATAGGGAAAGACAGAAAAAGGTGACAGGAAAAAGTGAAAGGAAAAAATGGGGTGGGGGGTTGCACATCTGACTTTCTGTACATTGTTTTATTGGTAATAACAGGAGCTCTCTGTTACATGAAGGCAGAGAGGTATCAAGAGGTGAGAATCGTGAGGCCATCAGAGTGATCAGTCCCTAGGTCCCATGAGAACATTTGTTTGTGCAAACCAGACAGACAAGGGACAGAAGAGGAGAAGATAGAACAGATCCTTGCATTTAACTCTTTCTACATAACAAATGGGACAGGGTCCTGTTCAACCCTGTCACATGCAGAAGATCAAACCAAGGCATTTTGTAGGTCTAAAACCCTATGGCAAGTCCTAAAAGTCTTATCACTGACATCATCAATGGCATCATGCAGACAAATCACTCACACTGAATGTAACCTTAAACTTGACTAAATGTACAAAAGAGTACACAAGACCACAATAGGTGCTAACAGCTATGTTGTTGGCACCTAAAAAATGACATCCAGTTTTAAAATGAAGATTCCATGATGAGTTCAGATAGATATTTTTTTGTAAAGGGTCATGCTGGTACCATGTTGATTTTTTTAACATAGAAACAGAATTTTATGGCAGATAAAGACTGCTTGGCCATCCAATCTGCCCATCCGTACCTACCTGCACTATTACTGCAGACCCTGCCCAATCTACTGCTCTTTGTCCCTTCCACCTTGCTTTCCACTATGATTCCTTTGGGCTTAACCCATGCATTCTTGAACCCCACCACTGTTTTCACCCCCCACAACCTCCACTGGAAGGCTGTTCTAGGGATCCACCACTTTTTCTGTGAAGAAGAAGTACTTCCATACCTCTCTCCTGAACCTACCCCCATCCAGTTTCATAGCATGTCCCCTTGTTCTTGAGCACCTTTTCCTCTGAAAAATACTCTCTCCCTTACCTTATTTACATCCCCCTGTGAGGTATTTAAAGGTCTCTATCATATCCCTCCTCTCTTCCAGGGTGTATATATTGAAGTCCTTTAATCAGCCCTTGTAGAGTTTTGATGCAGTCCCTGCACCATTTTAGTTACCCTCCTCTGGACCGCTTCTACTCTGTCTATGTCCTTCCAAAGATGTGTTCTCCAGAACTGGACACACTACTCTTATCAGCGATCAATACAGATGCAACATCACCTGCCCCTTTCTGCTGGTGATACCCCCCACCCTATGCACCCCAGCATCTCACTCACCCTCCCTACTGCTTTGTTGCACTGTCTGGCCAACTTTAGGTCATCTGATATGATTACCATCAGGTCTCTTTCCTGCTTGGTGATCATCAATACCACTCCACCCAATTTGTACTCCGCACCTGGGTTTCTGTGCTCTAAGTGCATTATTTTGCCCTTTTCCACATTGAAACCCAGCTACCATACCCTTGACCACTCCTCTAGTTTTCGCAGGTCTCGGCTCATCCTTCCCCCAACCCCCAGAGTGTCCACCCTATTGCAGATTTTGGTGTCATCTGCAAAGAGGCAGACCTTCCCAGTTGCTCTGTAATGTCACTTATAAAGACATTAAGGAGGACTGGTCCCAGCACTGATCCCTGAGGCACCCCACTGATCACTCTCCCTTCCTTGGAGTGAACTCTGTTTACCACTGCCCTCTGTCACCCATCCCCTAACCAATTTCTTATCCAGTTTACCACCTTAGAATCCACTCCTAAGCTACCCGGCTTGCTTATTAGTCTCCTACATGGAACAGTGTTGAATGACTTACTGAAATCAAGGTAGGCCCCATCCATCGCTCCACCTTGATCTAGTTTCATGGTCACCCAGTCAAAGAAATCTATCAGATTCATTTTATATGGCCCCCTCATCCCCATGAAACCATGCTGCCTCGCGTCTTGTAACCCACTGGATTCAAGATATTCCACAATCCCTTCTTTCCACAGTGATTCCATTAATTTTTCCACCACCAATGGCAGACTGACTGACCTCTAATTGACAGCCTTCTCCCTACTACAACTTTTGCATAGTGTGATTACATCCACCCCCTTCAGTCCTCCGGAACTACTACTACTGTTTCCAGTGAGCTATTAAACAGAACTGTCAGAGGTACAGCCAGTATTTCCCTGAGTTCCATCAACACCTTTGTCCACCTTCATTTTAGCAAGTCCTTTCAGAACTCTCACCTCCAATAAAGGACTAGTGCCCACCTCCCTCCTTCTAAAGTTTTTGTTACTTTTTTTGTGGCCCCTCCCCTTCTCCTTCTTCTGTGAACATTGAACAAAAGTATTTGTTCAGGATTGTTCAGGATGGCTGTCTTTTCTTGGTCCCCTTCTACACAGTCCCCCCTTCCCTTTTTAACCTAACAATCCCACCCCTGGTCTTCCTCTTTTCACTTACATACCTAAAAAATGTCTTGCTCTCTTTCTTTATCTTCTGGGCTATTCTCGCTTCAGTTTGCACCTTTGCACTCCTTACTGCTTTCCTTGTTTCCCTCTGTTTCCCCTACACACCTCCATATTCTCCTCCCTCTGCGTCTCCGTATACTTTCTGAATGCTACCCTTTTAGCCTTTACCTTTTCAGCCACCTCTTTCATGAACCTTAGTGGCCTCTTTTTCCTCTTGCTGTTGCTCAGTTGTTTGATGTAGAGTTTTTTTACCTTTACTATGCTTCCTTTTACCTTCACCCCACTGTTCCTCCATCCCAGCCAGGTCATCCCCGAGGCATTCACCTTCTCCGCAACCAGCAGCACCTCCCCCTTTTCTGCCATCTTGCCAATGGTTTCCACCAATACTTTATCTAATTCCTCCCTCTGTACTGGAGGTCCCCATTGTAAATAGTGGCTCCATTCCCTGTCTCTGGGGTGACCCACAGTACCAACTACCTCCCTGTCTTCCCTGTATCTCTATCACTTTTATGCTTTCCTTCACATAGAGCACCGCCCACCCTCCTTTCCTCCCCACTTGGTCCTTCCTGAGCAGAGTATAGCCATGCACCAGTCATGGTTTTCAGTGCACCACGACTTGGTAATGGCCACAATATCCGGGTCAGCCTCTGCCACAATAGCTTGTAGGTCCAGAATTTTATTTCCTAGACTTCTAGCATTTGCACACATGGCCTTACAGATTTTGTTTCCACTGTTCTTGTTGCCCCCTTTTTCCTTTTTGCCCTCCCTCCCTCCTTTGAGCCTCTCTTTTTAATGCTCCCGTTCCTTTTCCATTTTATCTCTACCACCCTGCTTCCTATATTAATTTGCACTCTGGGGGGTTCCTCTTGGGTTCTCCTTACTCTCTACTTCAGTTTAGGCAGGGGCAGTTTCTGACTCCCTGATTCCTTCTACCTCTCCTTGGCTAGTTTAAATGTTCATTGAAGTAACATTTAAACTGTCTACTGAAGACTACTGTTCCTCTCCCAGATAGTTGCTGGCTATCACCCCTGTATAGGCCTTTATCTTCCCAGGTGAGTCTCCAGTCCCCAGTGTAGTAGCCAAACCCTTTCTCTCTGTGCCATTCCTTCAGCCGTGGGTTGAACCTTCTGGTGCAGAGATCTTGCTCCTGTCCCATCATAGACAGGGGGCACCTCAGCGAAAGCCAATGAGGAAGTTGCCTAAGACCCCTTCACAGCTGCTTAAACTCCCCCAGCACTATCCCAGCCTTGTCCCTAGCCAGGACATTAGTCCCTAAATGTACCATGACATCCAGCTCTCCCTCCTGTTCTGCTGCCCTAGCAATCCTCAGGATCTGCTTCCCATTCCTCCGAGCCATGGCAGCTGGTGGGCACCTAACCTGCCTCTCCCCCCTTTTCCCTCCTTTATTATACCCAAGTCTATCCCCCTCACAATTGAGTCCCCCACCAGAAGCTGCTTCTTCTTCCTCTGGGGTCCTCTACCACCCTCCTTGGAATCTCCTCTATGGAGGGCCTCACACCGCCCTTGGTCACTACAGCAGGTGCCTTTACCTGGCAGTCCCGCCCTGCCAGAGTGGCATAGGAATTGCAAAGTGTTACTGGCTGAGAAATGTGCCTCTGTCCCACCACCCTCACCCTTCCAGAGTCCACCATAGTCCAGCCATTTCTTCTTCCTTGCATCCTCTGAGGTAATGGTAGCAGACTTGGTGACCCCTGGGTAGGGGGAGAGGTCCCCTGAATCCTAGCCAAGTCAACCTATAGTCTGTCAACCTTCTCCCTCAACCCAGAGAGGTGTCTGCAGATGGGGCAGCACACAGTCTCCAGAAGGTCTCTCTGGAAATTGCCAATTCAAACAACATGAAGTCTTGCTGTATTCTGACATATGCAGTGATCACTAACCTTTGAACTGCCCCAGAGAACAAAGAGTTAACTTTAACGCTGAGCTCAAGCTCAGTTGAAGCCTTTGTCTGCTGTTGTTTAAACTTCAACCATCAGATTCTTCACTCTGCCTCACTGAACAGTTGCTCCGGAGATTTCTCCTTTGCTTGGTTCAAAAAAGTCGGTTAAAGTGTCGTTTTTCGCTCAGTTTCAACCAAATTTCTGCTTATGAACCTGTTGGTTTAAGTCTCTGTCTGTGGTACCATGAGAACTAGATAGTTTTTTCTATATTAGTTTCTGTGTGGAACTTGTAAACATTGGATCGATTCAGTCTGAACTGATCAGGTTTGTGTAAAAAACCTCTGTCTTTATTAGAGTGTGGTAACCGGTCTGTATCGGTTCTAAAAAAAAACGGATTTCATTATGTTTTTTTACAAGACCCGTAACACGGTCAGGAACCAACAGGGGTGTCTTGCCTGGCGGATTGCTGAAAAAGGGTAAGTTTGGTTAGGATTGGCCATGTCTGAGAAACCCAAGAAAAAAAGCCGGGCCACTGGGTTTCAACCCTATGGCGTGTGTGGGAAGCCTTTGCTAAGGCTGATCCCCACCACCTGTGTTTATTGTCTGGGGTTTGACCACCTCAATTCAGACTGCCAAATTTGTAAAAGTTTTCCCAAAGCTACCCTGGATAAGAGAGTAGGTAGACTGAGGGAAAGGGAGGCCGAGAAGTCTGCTGACCCGGATGGCCAGCCCAGTTTGGTTCCGACCGAACCAGAAGGAGTGCCCTCTGTCCAGGGCGAAACTTCTTCGGGAAAAAGAAGAACCAATTCTGAGGCGTTGGTTCCAGTTAAAAGAAAGAAAAGGGATAAATCATCCGGTTTGGATCCACAAGTTCTTTCTCTGACCGCTGATGAGATAGCCAAAGTGATAAGGATAGTTCAATCGCTAACTCCGGTTCCGGCCGAACTGGCGCCATCTGTCAGGGGCTCGGTTCAGTCGGTTCCCCCGGTTCTGGATTATACTTTAGAAGAATTTTTTGAGGAGGAGGAGGGAGAGTATGAAGATAATGATGATGATGGTGATTAAGAAAGTCTGGATGTGCCTACTGACCCGGACATCTCCCCAGACAGACCTTCAGGTGTTTCTCCTCCTAGGCTTTCTGAGTCCCCTTCCCACTTTATGTTTTACAAGAAAGTGGCTGAAACCCTCCAGCTTCCTATGGAAGAATCAGTATAGGATCAGGAGGAGCCTGATTTTGTTGAGATGATGGACATCCCAGAGTCCAGGAGATAGTCTATTCCCCTCCATAAATCTTTTGGGAAACAGACATTTAAAATTCTAAAAACTCCTAATTCCATACCTCCTGTGGACAGAAGAATGGACAAGAGGTATACTCTTTCAGGCTCAGACATGGAGTTCCTTTCCCAGCAATGCAGCAATGTTGGGGTAGTGCAGGCTGCTGCCTGTGATAAGGCAAATATTCCCTTGGCTACACACCACCCAGATAAGGACTACAGGAAAATTGATGCCATGGCAAAGAAACAGTACATGGCAGCATCTTTGGGACTCAGGCAGGCTAACTATATGGCCTACACAGCTAGATACCAGAAGTCCAGGGGGGACACTGAGCTGGCTCTAGCTAAACAGGCCCCTGACCAGCTTGTCAAGGAGCTGGAGCGGGTGGCTGCAGATGGGATTGAGGCATCCAAGGTGCAATTTCATGCTGCTGTGGACTCCAATGATGTTTCATCTAGAGTCATGGCTACATCTATGGCCCTGTGAAGGATGGCTTGGCTCAGATGTACTAGCCTATCACAGGATACCCAGGCTAAGGCCATGGATTTTCCTATCATTGGTAATTCTCTGTTTGGGGAGCAGACAGAGAACTACATGAAGAAGAAGGATGAGTACAGGACCAACTACAGGAGTGCTCAGGCCAAAGAAAGGCAAGCCACTTCTCAGAGGCAGTATTCCAGGGGCAGAGGCAGGCCCTTTCAAAGGCCTTTTTACCAAGCCCAGGCCTCCTCTTCTGCTTTTGCTCAGAGGGGGTTCTATAGAGGGAGAGGCAGACAGGGTATGAACAGGCCTGTGTCCACCCCTCAGCCTAAAGCCCCTGTCAAGCAGACACACTGATGGGTCTGCCCGAGCCGATTCTCCAATACCTGTAGGGGGCAGGCTGGCTTACTTTGTCCAGGACTGGAAGTCTTTAACATCAGACAAGTGGGTCCTGGAAGTAGTAAGCCAGGGACTGGTTCTCAGCTTCAAAAAATTTCCCAAGATGAGAACCAGATGCTTTCCACCTGCAAATCCATCAGAGGCCCTTGCCCTACAGGCAGAGGTTTCTTCCCTCTTGGCTCTCTGAGCCATAGAAAGGGTTCCTACCCTACACAGGGGCAAAGGATTGTACTCCAGGTACTTCCTAACCCCCAAAAAGACAGGAGAATGGCGGCCCATCCTGGATCTGAGATATCTAAACAAGCACCTTTTAAAGTCAAAATTCAAAATGGTGACTCTGGGAATAATTCTGCCCTCTCTAAGGCCAGGGAACTGGCTAGCCTCCCTGGACCTCAAAGATGCCTATTTTCACATTTCCATCAGGTGCTCCCACAGAAAGTACCTCAGGTTCGAGTTGTCCTCAGGCCACTATCAATTCAGAGCATTGCCCTTTGGTCTAACATCAGCCCCAAGGGTGTTCACAAAGTGCCTGGCAGTAGTGGTTGCTTTCCTAAGGAGAAAAAAGATCTCCATCTTTCCATATTTGGATGACTGGCTCATAGTGGGTCAGTCTCCAGACCAAATCAAGTCACATCTTCAGATAACTCAGCAACTGCTCACTTCCTTAGGATTCCTCCTAAACCTTCTGAAGTCAGTTTTCAAGCCAGTACAACTCTTCACCTTTATAGGGACGGAGCTGGATGCAATAAGAGCAAAGGCCTTCCTTCCCCTGGACAGGGCAAGGACACTAATAGAACTGGCCTCTTCTTTCACCCTTCAGGTGTCTCAACCAGAAAGACACTTCTTGCAGCTCCTGGGCCACATGGCAGCCTCTACAGCAGTGGTCCAGGGGGCAAGATTTCAGATGAGGGACATTCAGTTCCATTTGAGAGCCTTCTGGTCCCAGAGAAAGGATTCCCTTACCAAACTAGTCCCAGTGACTCTAACCCTGATCCAGGCTTTGCAATGGTGGCAGGATCAGGACAATTTAAGGCAGGGAGTTCCTTTTGTCACTCAGTCTCATTCACTAATCCTCACCACAGACTCCTCCCTCTTGGGATGGGGAGCCCACTTGGGGGATCTTACCACCCAAGGGCCGTGGTCACCTCAAGAATCTCTGCTTCACATCAATCTCTTGGAACTCAGAGCAGTGTTTCTGGCACTGCAAGCTTTTTCCAAGTCTGTACAGAACAAGGTAATCCAGATCAGAACAGACAATACCACCACAATGTGGTACATCAACAAGCAAGTGGGCACTTGGTCTACGGCCTGGTGCACAGAAGCAATGAAGCTGTGGTCTCTGGCCTATTCTCTGCAAACTTCTCTGACAGCAGTTCACCTCCCAGGGAAGGACAATGTCCTAGCAGATGCTCTCAGCAGGATATCTCAGGGCCACCATGAATGGTCCCTAGATCCCCTAATTTTGAAAGTGATTTTCTCCAGATGGGGCACTCCACAGATAGATCTTTTTGCAGCCCTAGACAATCACCAACTTCCTCTCTTTTGCTGCAGACCCCCAGTCTTGGGCTCAGTCCCCCCTGGATGCTCTGGTTCTCAATTGGGAAGGGAAGTTCCTGTATGCTTCCCCCCCTTCCCTCTCCTGTTCAAGGTGCTAGGCAAGATCAGATCTCAACCGTGCAAAGTGATTCTGATCGCTCCAGACTGGGCCAGACAGTCCTGGTATCCACTGTTGCTGTCCTTAGCAGTCCACCTTCCCCTGTCTCTTCCCAGGATTTACAACCTGCTGACATCCTCTCAGGGAAGGATTTGGTATCTGAATCTCAAATCTCTCAATCTCAAGGCCTGGCTCTTGAAGAGTTAGAGTTTGCTGATCTGCACCTCTCTCAAGGTGTTATGGATATTCTTAGGGCTTCTCACAAGCCTTCCACCAGAAAGACTTCCAACTCCAAATGGAAAAGGTTCACTATTTGGTGCTCTGGTAAGCATATTTCTCCAGAATCTGCTGGGTTGCCTACAGTCCTCAACTATATGGTTCATCTCAATGGCTTGGGACTCAGACCAGCTACACTCAAAGTACATTTGGCAGCTGTTTCTGCCTTTCTGTCAGTAGGCAAGCCCTCTTCTCTATCAGCCCATCCTGTATTTTGCCAATTCTTCAAGGGATTGTTGCATACCAATCCTCCCTTCAGGGACCCTGCTCCTGCTTGGTACCTTAATGTTTGCATTGCTCAGCTTATGCAACCCCCCTTTGAGCCTTTGTCCTCTGCAGAGCTTAAGTACTTGACTTGGAAAACTGTGTTTTTGGTAGCCATTACCTCTGCCAGGCACATCAGTGAATTGCAAGCCCTGTCAGTGGAGCCCGATTTCATCTCTTTCCATAGAGATAAAGTGGTTCTAAGAAGTAACAGGAAGTTTTTGCCTAAGGTGGTTCAGATTTCCACCTTAATCAGTCTATGTCTCTTCCTGTTTTCTTTACTGACCATTCCTCCTCTGGGAAGAGGAGGTTGCACAGCGTGGATGTAAAAAGAGCCCTTAGCTACTACATAGAGCACACCAAGGGTCACAGGTTTGAGTCCCTCCAGTTGTTCCTCACTTATGGGGAGGTCAGTAAGGGTAAACCAGCCACTAAAAGATCTGTTGCCAGGTGGATTGTCTCTTGCATACAATTCTGCTATGAGAAATTGGGTAGAACCCCACCCTCAGGCCTGAGGGCTCACTCTACTAGAGGTACAGCTACTTCCCTGGCTGCTGCCAGGGATATTTCTATCTTAGAAATCTGTCAAGCAGCCACCTGGAAAACAGTCCATACATTCACCAAGCATTACTCTCTGGATATCCAGGCTAGGAGTGATGCTCAGTTTGGCACAGCAGCACTTCAGAGGCTATTCCCAAAGTAGGTTTTGTCCCTCCTCTTTGGAGGTACTGCTTGGTAGTCTGCATATGTCAGAATACAGCAAGACGTCATGTTGTTTGAAGAAAAAATTACTCATCTTAGTAATGTTGTTTCTTCTAATGGAGTCTTGCTGTATTCTGACCTCCCCCCGCCTCCCCTCTCAGAACCTGGTTTTTGGGATGTGGGTGGGCAGGAGCAGTGTTGGCACCTAGAGGTGCCCCTTTTTCTCACCCTCCTTTATTTTGGGTGTGTGTGTGTTTTGTTTTGGGTCTCCTGACTTGAGTCTTTGCTTTGAAACCAAAAAGCCCTTTTTAACAAATTTAGTTGCCAGTTGGCTAGTGTGAGTTTACAGTTTCCACACAGAATGCCTAGTGAGTATAGCTCATAAAGATCTGACGGTTGGAGTTTAAACAACAGCAGACAGAGGCTTCAACTGAGTTCGAGCTCAGTATTCCATGCCCTGCATGGAAAGTTAACTCTTTGTTCTCCGGGGCAGTTCAAAGGTTGGGGATGACTGCATATGTCAAAATACAGCAAGACTCCATTAGAAGAAACAACATTACTAAGGTGAGTAATTTTTTCCTCACAGCCACTGCACTGCATCACTCCCAGCACTATCAACCTCTATTCTACCTGTGTTACCTGGAAATACTTTTGTATCTTTACCCCTGATAGGGTGTTTCTAGTTTTCCACTTTTTTGTTTATTTCTATTTGTTTCCGCCCGTGACTTGTTTAAATCTTTATATACTCCTACCCTAGACTGGTGTTGCTCATATTCCCAGTTTTGGCCTAACTTTGACCTTCCATTCTTTCCAGCAGTGATTGTTACACAGTAGTGAACAGGTGCCTTGCCTTAGTAGCTGACTGGTTGAATCCCCTGCTTCTCTACTTCTTTCTGATGATGTCTGCAGGCGCCTACAACGCCAGTCACCTGCTCCACTTCTTTGCTGTTCCACTCACTCGTTGGTCTCTGTTGAAAAATAAATGTGTAATCACCCTGTTACCCGGGGTTACTAGAGTTCCAGTAAGACTTAGTGGTAGGCAGGGAAGGCAGCTTGTGAAACTCCAGTTAAATGGATTTCACACTGTCTCACTCTGTTCTCAGTCTCAGCTGAGACTGAGGGATGACATCATTTTAGAACTGTCACAGCTGCATAAGCCACACTGGAATGTTGCAGTTGAAGGTTAGAGTAGAATGCTAGGAATTTTGAAGCCAGTCTGTGGGCAGTCTGAGTGAGAGATTGTGGTGCAGCAGAGTGTGTGTGGGCTCTCAGAGCTTTAAGCTCTATTTCAGATCTACTTTAGTTTTAGGTGTGTGTTTCCACCTGAAGAAGAACACAGGAACTGATTATTGAAGTGGTGGAGACTGCTCTCAATGGTTCAGAGCCCCACCCCTGTGGGGATGGGGGGAAGGTGTCTGCCTGTTTTCCAGGGGCAACCCCCCTGGGTCCAGCTAAGGGAAAGAAGCTACCTGTTTGAGTTGTGCTGAGGCACCAGAAGCTCTGAAAGGAAGATTCCTTGTGGAGGAAATGCCTGTGGGGCACCTGCAACTGAAGGGTGAGTTCGCTCTGCAAAAGAGCCAAGAGTTTTCACCTGAAACAGAATGAAACTAAAGGGACTGTTACTGTGTGGTCAGGAAAAGACAGCAAAGTACAGTTTGAAGATGTGGGGATTGGACTGCTTAAATCTGTGGGGGGTCTAGAGTAATGGACAAAGCCACTTATAAGTATGTTCAAGTCCAGCACAAATGGAATGAAAGAATGTGGGGATTGGACTGCTTAACTCAGTGGGGGTCTACAGTAAGGGACAATGCCACTTATTTTAAGTATGTTCAAGTCCAGCACAAATGAAAAGCAAGACAAGTAGATTGAATGTGAAATACATTTAGCAAGAATCTACACATCAAAGTGCTAAAGGATGAAGTGTTTACAGTCCAGATAAATGGCCGGGTATGAATTGTTGGAGCAAGAGGTGGGAGACCCCCCCATCAGTAGTAACCAAATTCACCTCTACGGATTTGCTCTGAGACACCTTTTGCTTTCTCTCAGGTACTTGGCCAGTGCCTGAGGAAAGTACCCAGAGGTGGGATTAAGAGGAAGATTCCCTGATGGAGTTGAGGTGCTCTTAGGTGGTTTAGGGAGTCACCAGAAAATGTTTTCATGAAGTATGGAAGGTGTCCAAGTGGCTAGCAAGGGAGCTGAGACAGGGAAAACCCAGAACAGTGTACAAGTTTGGGCTGTGTAAACCAGAGCAGTGTACAAGTGTGGGCTGTGTGCCCAGTGTGTTGTAGAGCCTGAGGGCTAAAGTGATGAGGATGTGTTCTGGTCTCCTTTAATCTGCATTACCAGGAGTGTAGCCCCGTGGGGGTCCATCTATGCTTTGTTTATTCTATTTGGATGTGAATAAAAGCCACACTTTAGAATCCCACTTCTGGTATTGGACATTACAGTTATTGCTTCCTGTGTTCGGAGTTACTTCAGTGCCCCTGTGCAGAGTAGCCAAACCTAGCCTATGTGCCGAGTGACATATTCCTCCCCGAACCCAGCCCACCTGGTAGAGCTGTCAGATACAAACGGCATACCAGCCTGGGGTTATAAATGTATGGCTGGGGAAAGGATGTCATCGAGGCACAGGTCAGGAAGCATAGAAAAAAACAGGAGCAGTTGTAGAATTCTCAAAAAGTGTTTATTAGTACTAGCAGTAACATAAAAAAAAAATGTGTTCAGTATAACTATTTACAAAGGTCAAATAAACAGAGAAGATCCATCTGAGTTTTCTGTCAATCTCTGTGTGTCTCTTGCAAGAAATTGCAGCTGTTTTGTAAGTCCTTGCAACCCCCTCCTTAACAAGCATCCTGTTTTTTTCTAAAATGTTCTTGTAAATTTCCAATGTTCTTATAAGTGTCAGGCAGGTACAGCAAGAACACAATATCCCAGAACTGAGGCCCCCTCTCCATAGCTTCTGAAATAGGTCTTAAAAACTACTCCCAAATTAACCCCTTGAGTTCCCAATAGCTTTTTGCAATCATCTCAAACTATAATTATATTTATTTTAACAGTAACAATATACAATTTCTGAACAAAGGGATCTCAATATCAGTTACATTTCCACATAATGATTTGCATAACTTTTTATACCAGCAGATATGCAAGGGAGGAAAAAAAGACAGAACAGGAAGGGAAGACTGAGAGACAGTGAGAGGCAAAGAACTGAGAGACTGTGGGGGTGATCAAATCCTAGATCTCACAAGAAAATGTGGATGTGCAACCAGACAGACAAGAGACAGGAAAGGAAAGAACAGAACAGATCCCCTCCATTCAAACTCTATATAACAACTGGGACAGGGTCATATTCAACCCTGTAACATACATCCCCCTCCTTATCAGGGAACCTGGTTTATCAAGCAGGTTTCCAAAACTTTCTATTAATTTATTTATTTATTTAGTTTTTGTTGACCGGGTAAGTGCACTAGACAAATCCTGCCTATTTTCAGGCACAACCCGGGGAAGGGGGATAAAGATGAATGCCAACTGACTTTGAACCAGATTAAGTTGTTGGTGGTATTTTTTTTAGTGAATGAGGGAAATTTGGCCAGGACACCGGGGAAATTCCCCTACTCTTTTCGATAAGTGCCATGGGATCTGTAACATCCACCTGAACTACCATCAATCCAGGCAGATGGGACCTCGGTTTAACGTCTCATCCAAAAGACGGCACCTCAGAAGTGCAGCACCCCTCTCATGCTGCACTACAGTGTCAGTACTGGGATATTAATCCAAGTGCCAGATGTGGGAACTGAACCCACAGCCCTCTGATCTCCCGGCCTCAGAGGCAAGTGTGTTACCTACTGAGCCACTGACACTGCTATTAATTCTCTAACATTAGCTTCTAACTTTCAGAAAGTAAGCACATGTGCAGTATCCCTTTTTTTATAACAGTATAGCAAACAGTAAAGTTTAAACTCATACATTTGTTTTTCAACCTTCAGAACCTTCAATTCCTGATTCATATCTTGACAGAAAATCAACATTGCTATTCTCTTTACCAGATTTGTGTATCACCTTCAATTTAAATGGCTGTAGTGCCAGGTACCATCTTGTGATTCTGGAATTTTTATCTTTCATTTGGTTAAGCCAACAGAGGAGATTGTGATCCGTTATAAGTACAAAGTCAGTTCCTAGCAAATAAAACTTAAGGGACTCCATGACCCACTTTGCTACTAAACATTCCTTTTCAATGGTGGAGTACCTTTTCTCTCTGTCATACAACTTTCTACTTCAAGTTCAAGTTTATCGCAGGAAAACTCCATTGAGCAAGCTCATTCACAAGGCGGTCCTGTGACGTGTGCAGGCAATTACATATTGCATAATAACAAACATCACAATAATTAAGTACATAATAACAGACATCACAGTAATTAAATACAGTTTCAAGTAGTATGATACATTTTGCTCAAATTAGGGAATGAAAAGGTGAGTACAAGGAGCATAGAACGGTAAGAAGCATTGGGGTGGGGGGGTCACCAGCTGCCAAGATAAATAAGAATATGGGGGGAACAAGAAAAAGGGCTAGGGGGCCAGAGGGCTAGATGGAGTGAGGGGGGAAGGATATAGTGTAGGAAAGGGATGTATTAGAGGAAGAGGGAAGGTGAGGGAGCTAGGAGGTATGGTATAGAAAAAGAGGGGGCAGAGAAAGGATAAAGATACCATTAGGGTTGGTCTCTGAGGACTTTTTTTTGAGCAGAATGGGCTGTGGCAAATGCTGAGTGGATTCCGTGTGGGCTAGAGCTAGTGACAGCTAGTAGAGAAGGCATAGGGTGATGGAAAGGTGGAGAGGTGGCTTAAAAACAACTGCAATTATCTTTTATTTTAGGTGTAGCCAGCCTTTTGAAAAAGTTGACAGAAATAGTGCTGGATAGTTTCAGTGTGGACTGGAGCTGATTCCAAAGGGTTGGAAGGGCAGTTGATATGGCACGTTTGCCAAAGGAGGTGTGAGTCCTCAGTACGTCAGGGAGGATGAAGTCACATTTCCTGAGGGAGTACAAAATGTGGGAAATGCGGATAAGAGATTTTAGATAACACAGGAGCTTGTTCAGGAGTATCTTAAGAGTCCAGATACCATCATGGAGCTTACATCCAGTAGAAACTGACATCCAGCAAAGGGCTGTGTACAGTTCGCAGTGGTAGGTTCGGTAGGGTGAGTTTGTGATAAACCGCAGAGCATGATGATAGAGAGAGTCCAATTTGTTTGGGCTTGTAACTGCTGAGGAAGTGTAAATTAAGTCTCCATAGTCGAGTAGAAAAAATTACTCACCTTAGTAATGTTGTTTCTTCTAATGGAGTCTTGCTATATTATAGACATTAGCAGTTTGATCCAGCTCTAGAACTGCCCCAGAGTGAAATAGTTAAAACCATTCCAAAATAGAATTTTGGCACGAGAGCAGCTCTATCTGTGTCATTTCAAACTTGAACTGTCAGATCTTTACGGCCAAACTCACTAAGGTCTGTGTGGAGGCTGTAACCTACACTAGCCAAATAGCTACCTAAATAATAACAACCATTGATGGTCCCAACACCCAAGACTCAAGTCAGGGGACCAGAAATACTAACACCATTCTAATAATATGAAAAAGGAACATAAGTATAATAAAACACACACACCGCGTACACATACACCCCCAAAAGTCCCAAAGGGGACAAAATGCTAACAGGACTTAAGTAGTGCCCACACTAAGTTGCCGCACCCACCAAGTAGAGGTTCTGAGAGGGGCAGGTTGGAGGTCTATAATATAGCAAGACTCCATTAGAAGAAACAACATTACTAAGGTGAGTAATTTTTTCTTCAAACAACATGAAGTCTTGCTATATTATAATTTGTCAACAGAATACACAGCAGTACCTCCATGGAGGAGGGGCAGAACCTACTTAGGAATGGGCTCTGAAGAACAGCTGTGCCAAACCGAGCATCTCTCCTGGCCTGGACATCCAGGGAGTAATGCTTGGTAAAATGTGTACCGTTTTCCAAGTAGCAGCCTGGCAAATCTCTAATAAGGGGATATCTCTGGCAGCAGCTAGAGCGCAGCTGTACCCCTGGTAGAATGAGCCCTCAAACGGGGGCTCTGCCCACTTCTGATAACAAAATTGGATACAAGAGACAATCCACCTGGCTATTGATCTCTTAGTGGCAGGTTTGCCTTTCCCAACTTCACCATAGGTAAGGAAAAGTTGGAGGATTCGAACCTTGACCTTTAGTGCGCTCTATATAATAACTAAGAGCTCTCTTAACATCCAGGCTGTGCAACCTCCTCTCACCTGAAGAGGTGATCAGTGAAAAATACTGGAAGGAGATAGATTGATTAAGATGGAAATCTGAAACCACCTTAGGCAAAACTTCCTATTAGTCCTAAGGACTACCTTATCCCTGTGAAAAGAAATAAAGTCAGTCTCCACTGACAAGGCTTACAATTCACTTATCGTCTGGCAGAAGTGATAGCCACTAGAAAAACAGTTTTCCAAGTTAGGTACTTAAGCTCTGCAGAAGACAGAGGTTCAAAGGGGCTGCATTAACTGGGCAATGCAAACATTAAGGTCCCAAGCAGGGGCCGGTTCCCGAAAGGGAGGATTAGTATGGAGTAATTCCTTAAAAACTTGGAAAACACAGGATGAGAGGAAGAGGGGATGACTTTCCTGCTGACAGAAAAGCAGACACAGCTGCCAAATGAACTCTCAGGGTAGCTGGTCTGAGACCAAGGAATAAGATGTACCATGTAATCTAACAAAATGGGCAATTCAGCAGATTCTGGGGAAATATTTTCCCAGCACACCAAATGGAAAACCTTTTCCATTTAGAACTATAAGTAGCCCTAGTGGAAGGCTTTCTGGAAGCCTTTAGGATCTCAAGAACACCCTGAGAGAGGTGTAAATCAGCAAACTCTAACTCCTCAAGAGCCAGGCCTTGAGGTTGAGGATTGAGGTCCAGATACAAACCCTTCCCTGGGCACAAGTCAACAGATTGTGATTCCTGGGAGGCACAGGGAAGATGGACTGTCAGAGACAGAAGGAGTGGGTACCAGGGCTGCCTGGCCCAATCCGGGGCAATCAGAATCACCCTGCAAGGCTGAGATCTGATTTTGACTAGTACTTTGAATAGGAGAGAAAGGGAAGCATAGAGAACTTCCTCCCAATCCAGAAGAAGGGCATCCAGGAACTGAGCCCAGCACTGGAGGCCTGCAACAGAACAGAGGAAGTTTGTGATCGTCTGGGGCTGCAAAAGATCTATCTGAGGGATGCCCACCTGGCAAAAACTATCCCCAGCACTTGAGGATCCAGGGACCATTCGTGATGGCCTGGGAAATCCTACTGAGGGCATCCGCTAGGACATTGTCCTTCCCTGGAAGATGAACTGCTATGAGGGAAGTGTTCAGGGAATAGGCCAGAGACCACAACTTCATTGCCTCGGTGCACAAGGCCGAAGACCGAGTGCCCCCTGTTTGTTGATGTACCACATTGTTGTGGTGTTGTCTGTTCTGACTTGTATCACCCTGTCGTGGACAGATGCAGAAAAAGCTTGAAGAGCTAAAAAGACAGCTCTGAGTTCCAGCAAATTGATGTGGAGCAGAGATTCCTGGGGGGACCAAACTCCCTGAGTGGAAAGGTCGCCCATGTGGGCTCCCCAACCCAGAAGGGAAGCATCTGTAGTGAGAGTCAAGTCGTGAGAAGGGGAAATGAAGGGACCCCACTCTAAATTGCTCTGATCCTGCCACCACTGGAAGCTAGGATCAAGGTTAGAGTCCACTGGGACCAACTTGGAAGGGGTCTCTTCTCTGAGACCAGAAGGTTCTCAAGTGAAACTGAATGTCTCTCATCTGAAATCTGGCTCCCTGCACAACAGCTGTGGATGCAGCCATGTGCCCCAGGAGCTGCAGAAAGTGTCTTGCTGGTCGAGAGACCTGCAGAGTGAAGGAAGAGCCAGAGCCACTAAATTCCTTACCCTTTCTGGGGAAGAAGGCTTTGGCTAGCTTTGTGTCCAATTCTGCCCCTATAAAGGTGAGTACCTGGACTGGTTCCAGAACCGACTTTGGTAGGTTTAGCAGAAAACCCAGGAGGTGAGAAGCTGCTGGGTGACCTGCAGGTGAGATTTTACCTGTTCTGGGGACTGGCCTACAATGAGCCAGTCATCTAGATAGGGAAAGACAGCAATCCTCTGCCTCCTAAGTAGGCCACTGCCACTGCTAGACACTTTGTGAATACCCTTGAAGCAGAGGTAGGCCAAGGGCATTGCTCTGAACTGGTAATGACCTGAGGACAGTTTGAATCTGAGGTGCTTTCGATGGGATCTTCTGATTAGGACATGGAAAAAGGCATCCTTGAGGTCCAGGGAGGCTAGCCAGTCCCCTGGCCTTAGGGAAGGTAAAATCATTGCCAGAGTTACCATTTTGAACGTTGGTTTCAAAAGATGCTTGTTCAGATATCTAAGATCTAAAATGGGCCACCATTCTCCTGTCTTTTTTGGGGTAAGGAAGTATCTGGAATACAGACCCCTGCCCTGCCCTGATGCAGGGGAGGAACCCTTTCTACTGCTCTGAGAGCTAACAGGGATGAGACCTCTGTTTCCAGAGCGAGGGTCTCTGAAGCACTTGTAGGTAGAAAAAGTCTGCTTCTTAACTTGGGAAACTTTTTGAAGCTGAGAACCAGACCCTGGCTTACTACTTCCAGAACCCACTTGTCTGAGGTTAAAGAAGCCCAATTCTGACTGAAGTAAGCCAGCCTGCCCCCACTGGTACAGGAGACTGGCCCTGGGCACCCCATCAGGGTGCCTGTTTCTGCAGGAGGTTTAGGCTGGGTGGGGAGCAGGTCTGCCCACCCTCGTCTGCCCCTGCCTCTGAAGAAGCCCCTCTGAGCATAGGCAGGAGGGCCTGGAGTCTGGTAGAAAGGCCTGTGAAAGGCCTACCCTACCCTGGGGGCATGCCTTTGAGAGTGGCTTGCCGCCTCTCTAGCCTGGGCACTCTTGTAAGTAGTCCTATATTCATCCATCTTTCTTCATGTAATTCTCTGTCTGCTCTCCAAACAGAGAATTTCCTACCACAGGAAAATCCATAGCCTTAGTCTGGGTATCCCATGACAAACTAGTACACCTGAGCCAGGCCAACCTACGAAAAGCTACAGATGTGGCCATGACCCTAGAGGAAACATCATTAACATCCACAGCAGCATGAAACTGAACCTTAGAGGCTTCAATGCCATCAGCAGCCACCTGTTCTAGTTCACTAGCCAGCTGGCCATGGGCCTCTTGGCCAATTGCATAACAGTATCCCATCTAGATTTCTGATACCTAGCTACATAAGCCATATAATTTGCTTGCCTGAGTCCCAGAGGCTGCCATATACTGTTTTTGCCATGGCATCAATCTTCCTGGAATCCTTGTCAGGAGGATGTGAAGCCAAGGAATATTAGCTTTATCACAGGCAGCAGCCTGAACTACCCCAACATGACTGCATTGCTGAAAGGAATTCTGTATCAGGGCCTGACAATGTATACCTTCTGTCCATCTTTTATCTACAGGAGGCATGGAATTAGGAGCTTTAAAATTTTAATTGTTTGTTTCCTAAAAGACTTATGTAAAGGAATAGACAATCTCCTAGACTCTGGAATATCCATCATTTCTACAAAATCAGGCTCCTCTTGCTCATCCACAGCCTCTTCTAAAAGGAAGCTGGAGGGTTTCAAGCAACTTTTTATAAAACATAAAATGAGATGGGGACTCAGACAGCATGGGGAGATTCTAAAGGTCTGTCTGGGGAGATGTCCGTTCAATGGGCACACGTAGACCTTCCAGCCACATTCATACTGTTCATAATTCTCCTCCCTCCTCTGGTTCATAAAATTCCTCAATATCATAATCCTGAACCACTGGGACCGGACGAACCGACCTTTTACCAGATAGTGGTGGTTCAGACGGACCCTGAGACAGTGACTGGACAATTTGTATGGCTTTGCTATCTCTGCAGCAGTTGGAGAAGAATTTTGGACTCCAGACCTGCTGATTTTCTTTTCTTTACTGGAATTGGTTCCTCAGGAACAGCTTTCTTTGCCGAGGAAGTCTGGCCTGGTCAGAGGCACTCCCTCTGGTTCGGTTGGCACGAGCCGGGCTGTGCCATCCGGTGCAGCGGACTTCTTGCCTCTCGTTGCCTCTGAGCCTGCCCAATCTTTTTTCTAGGGTGGCTGCAGGGAAATTCTTATGTACCTGGCAGTCTGAGTGGAGGTGGTCAAACCCCAGACAATAAACACATGAGGTGTGTGGGTCAGCCTTGGCAAAGACTTCCCCACAAACATCACAATGTTGAAACCCAGTGGGCCCGGTTTTTCTTTTGGGTTTCTCAGACATAATGCCAGCCTAACCAAAAACTTGCCCTTTTAACGGCAGTGCCAGGCAAGACATCCTTATCGGTTCCTAACCGTGTCACGGGTATTGGAAAAAAACGTAATAAATCCGTTTTTTTTAGAACCGATAAGAACCGGGAACCGCACTCTAAAATAGTAACTTTTAGTTTTAAATGAGTTTTAAACCCACTGATCGGTTCAAAACCGAACCGATAACTTACAAGTTCCACACAGACAAAACCTTCATTTACTTACGGTTACCACAGATAGAGCTTGAACTGAACGGTTTTGCTGTTAAAATAAAACTATTCTCAGTTAAATCCAACCGAGAAAACACTTTTTAAACCGAGAAATGAACCGAGCAGAAGGAGAAATCTCCGGAGCGACTGTTCACTGAGGCGGAGTAAAGAATCTGACAGTTCAAGTTTGAAATGACACACATAGAGCTGCTCTCGTGCCAAAATTCTATTTTGGAATGATTTTAACCATTTCACTCCGGGGCAGTTCTAGAGCTGGATCAAACTGCTAATGTCTATAATATAGCAAGACTTCATGTTGTTTGAAATGGAAGGAATGTGGCTTGAACAAGCCTGATTCTAGTCCCAAGTGGAAAAAGTGACCTATTTCGGAAGAAGAAGCCTAGCCTGACTTATGTACAGAATAGGATGTTCCATCCCATCTATATTTTGACTCAGGACTGCACCTATGCCTACCTCTGATGCATCTGTTTGTAACAAAAATGGTTTCTCAAAAGCTGGGCTTCTCAAAACGGGTTGAACATAATGCAGCCTTAATGGCTTGAAAATCTTCGTCACACTCTGGGGTCCATTTCACATTATTTGGGTACTGTTTTTTTGTGAGTTCAGTGAGGGGAGTAGCTAACTCAGCAAAGCTGGGAACAAATCTCTGATAATAACCAGCCCGCCCCTAAAAATGACCTTACATGTTTCTTTGTTTTAGGGACAGGGCTGTTGGCTATTGCTTCTGTTTTAGAAATTTCTGGCTTAACTTCTCCATTTCCCAACACATAGCCCAAATATCTGGTTTCCTGCATACTCAGTGCACATTTGGTAGGATTAATAGTCAAACCTGCCTTTTTGATAGTTTGGATAACTGCTTGTAGGTGTTCCAGGTGGCTTTTCCAGTCTGGACTATGCACCACAACATCATCCAGGTATGCAGCACAATAACCAGTGTGAGGGGATAAAATTACATACATGTGATGCTGGACTGTAGCAAGAGAACCATGTAAACCAAATAGCATGGTGGTGAACTGATAGAATCCAACAGGAGTGGCAAATGCAGTTTTATCTCTGGATTCTTTAGCTAAAGGGATTTGCCAGTAACCCTTGGTGAGATCGAGGGTACTAATATACTTTGCACTCCCCAGTCTGTCCACCAAATCAACTATTCTGGGCATAGGATAACTGTCAAATTCTGACACCTGATTAAGTTTCCTAAAATCAAGGCAGATTCTAACACCCCCTTCTTTTTGTTTACAATTACCATGGGAGATGACCAAGCACTCCTAAACTCTTCTATGATACCCAATTCTTTCATTTTTATGTTGCTTGCACGCATGTGCAAGAAACATAGTGCCATCATTGGAGATTTCGGAGGTGTGTCACCTCCTCCTCCAATTCAGTCAGTGAGCTGGCAGGCACGGCCCTGTAAGCCAATGCATTTTGGAGCTATCTACAATGTACACGCTCCAAAATGCAGTAACCCTGAGTTGAAAGGGAGCTACACTTCAGTGAGCAGAGATAAGAAGCACTGAGCGGCTCCCCTCACCTGCCCAGGCGCGTCGCGCCGCACCTACTGTGTAGCCGACGGGGTGCCCAATCCCCGTCGGCTGAGCTCGTCTCTCCCAGTTGTAGGTGCCGCGCTGAGGCCCACCCCAGCGTGGCAATCAGTCCTTTGGCCCGTGGGGTGCCCAATCCCCTGTCAGCTGAACCCCAACGTCCTTGTGCCATGCTGAGGCCCACCCCAGCGTGGCAAAATGGTCCCACAACGTCTTTTTTTTATTTTAACCTGAAAAGCAAGCGGTCCCTGGCATCTCCGACCCCTCACAACCCGCAACCCACCCATGCGCACCCAGCCTCCCGCCCCCCTTCACCCCAACTTACCTCCGGACTCTGGCGTGGCGATCTTGAGTGGACCCGGGAACACGTCTGCACTCTTCAAAGCCGACCGCAAACTGAAATGCCGATAGCTGTATAATGGCCTGAATAGGGAGGTTTCAACTTTGTTGCATATCTCAGGCATTTTGGGAATTTTGTACGAAATTTTCAACATGGGGTTTGGGACCCTTCTCATGGAATGATGTCACTGTCATGGCGTTATCCAGGCCCGAAGGAGTGATTCGGCGCAGTGACTGCACGGTGACTGCAGAATGCCGCGCCCGGGCCTGAATACGCCACCGCGGCAGTGACATCGATGTCGGAAGGTCCCAAAACTCCGTATTAATTGATAGTAAAAAATTCAAAAATGACTGTTTCTGACATCGTTCGCGCAGTTCCTCGCCAGGCTTGTAAGTTCGCCAATTTCAATATTTTCACTCCAGATTTTCAACATTGCCATTTTACCACACCTTCTTGTAGGTAGTACAGCTGTCATTTTCACGTCTCACCCAAATATGTTTCCACCCATGTAGCCAGAATGGCGCAGTTGGTGTCACCGAAATCAATGTCTGAGACAAATTAAGAAAATCACAGTGACACTGTTCATGAGCAGAGGTCTTAAAATGGCTATGTTGAAAATTTGGTGAAAAAATTCCTAAAAATGACTGTTTTACGAGCGTGCATTGTGCAGTTCCTACGCAGGCTCGTAAGTTTGCAAATTTTCAATATTTTCACTCCAGATTTTCCACATTGCCATTTTACCACACCTCCTTATGAGCAGTACAGCTGTCATTTTTCACCACTGCCCCAAACTTGTTTCCGCCCATGTAGCGCACAATGGCGCAGTCGGTGCGCAAACTGAATGTATGGGACACATTAACAAAATCACAGTGACACTGTTCGCGAGCAGAAGGTCTTAAAATTGCTATGTTGAAAATTTGGTGAAAAAAATTCCTAAAAATGACTTTTTCAAAGTGCGTTAGCGTCTAGTTCACTATGCCTCGTGAGTTATAAATTCTAATATTTGCACTCCAATGACTTCCAAATACCTAAACAGCACATAGAAGCAAGCAACATTCGGCATTGACAAATGCTTGTTTGTATTTCCTTAACCACGTCAGCTCTTAACCACTCTGGTAACCTGTATTTCTTTTGCCTAATAGGGTGAGCGTTCCTTGTCCCTATAACATGCTCAACCCCTTTTGCTCGGCCTGGTACTGTGGTAAAAGTACTGTTAAATGTGTTTAGCACATTATGGATGTCTGCAGTTTGTTCTGAGATTAAGGAAATATTCACCTTTACAGCATCAGCAGTTACAGTTTGTTCCAGTCTCTCATAAGCTACATCAATATCTTCTTTATCAGTTTCTGGTAAAGCTAGTAAAGCAGCTTTAGGTATTTTTTCAACCCATTTCTTGAGGAGGTTAGCATGGTATATCTTAGTAGGATTTTTCCTGTTAGGGGTCTCAATCTCGTAGTTAACGGTGCCAGTACATCTAAGCACTCTACTGTATAAGGCCCTTGCCACTTCATTAACAGTTTATTTTTTGTTGTGGGTAACAGTAGCAAAACCTTTTCACCAGGTTCAAAAACCTTTTCTATTACCCCATGGTCATAATATACCTTCACATGGTTTTAGGCCTCTTCCTGATTACTATGGGCAATTTCAACATATTTTGCCAGCTTCTTTCTTAGGGCACACATATAAGACATTATAGATTGTTTCTGAGTGGGGTTATCTTCCCACATTTCTTTTATCACATCCAGCGGCTCTCTTGGCTGGCTACCATACAGCATTTCAAATGGTGAAAACCCTGTTGATGCCTGTGGCACTTCTCTGTAAGCAAAAAGTAGGTAAAGCAAGTATTGGTCTCAGTCTTTCCCTTCCCCTTTTACAAACCTTTTTAACATGCGTTTTAGGGTTTGGTTAAAATGCTCAATAAGACCGTCTATCTGAGGGTGATAAAATGAGTTTCTTATGGCAGTGATACCTAGTAGTCTGTACGGCTCCTTAAGTAATGCAGCACCAACATTTCTACCCTGATCAGTAATAATTTATTTAGGTATGCCCATTCTGCTGAACATTTTTGCAAGCTCTGCTGCCACTTTTGAAGCTGTGACAGTACACATTGGAACTGCTTCTGGGTTTTGAGTAGCATAGTCACATACTACCAGGATAAATCTACTACCCTTTTTACTTTTGTCTAAAGCACCAACCACATCCATTGCAATTCTCTCAAAAGGCATATCTGTTAAGGGTAAGGGCACCAGGGGCACCTTGTCTTTTCTAGTGATTAGGGCTACTTTCTGACACTCAGCACAGGAATTACAATAGGTAGCAACATCTTCATGAAATCCAAGCCAGTAAAATCTATGCAGCAATCTGGCAAGAGTGCAATCCCTTCCTGAGTGACCAGCCACAGGACTATCATGTGCTATCTGTAAGAACTCTGTTGTACACTTCTGTGGTATAACCAATTGTTCTGTCTGTTCCTGTGTCTGAGGTTTAACCCAAACTCTGTACTGTAACCCATTACATTTTTTAAACATTGGTTCACTCTGTTTTGGTTTCACCCCCAGCTGCTTACAATAGCCCTGGAGAGAAACATTGTTAGCTTGTTCTGAAAGAAAATCACAATCAATCATTTTAGTTCCAGCATTTCCATATGTTAACCCTTTATGTCCATCAGTCATTTGTTGCCACAGTTTCTTCAGGCATCGTCTTTCTTTCCTGGATTTCCGGATCTTGGAGTTGTGCTCAAACAAGTCCGAATCAAAGTCACTGAAAGGAAAAGTGGCCCCATCATTTGAGATTTTCTTTGCCTGAGCTCTTGTTACCACTGCTGCTGAAACTGCAGGGTTCAGTTCCTCTGAAATTAACTCAGTAAATCCTGGACAGTCATTTCCAATAATCACGGGTGCAGGTAACTTAGGTACTGCCTCTACTTTCATTTGGTGTGACACACCCTTAACAGTCAGAGTCTCTTGGGTGGTGTGATAGTATCGAGTGTCCCCATGGATGTAGATGACACCAGTGCCTGGTCCTTTTGGACATTGTTTTCCTAGCACTTCAATATGTTCTAGGGTCTGTCTGTTTCCTGAATCCATACACCCCCTCACAGTTTTATCTCCCACCTTCGCATCTGTTAAGTACTTGCTCCAATTTGCTAAGGACAAATCTGCTCTAGTGTCACTCTTACAGCAACTTCTTGCAGTATGACCTTGCTTATTACAGTTATAGCAAATAACGTCTTTGAGCATGGATCTGTTACCCCCACCAGAGTTCTTATCAGACTTGGAGTTTAAATGGGAAAAATAATGTCTTACCTGTACTTGGCTGTTACCTCACTGCTGTGGCATTTGTCTGGCTATTTGGTAGTGTTCAGCAAAAGAATGAGCCTTTTCCCCACTTAATGGTTGGTGTTCCTTTACCCAGAACTGCTTATCTGTAGGCAGGATGTTGATGAATTGCTCCACTGCGAACGTGTCGATGATCTGTGAGACTGTTTTGCCCTCTGGTTGGAGCCATTTTATCAGGAATTCTCTGAGTCAGGTGAAGGCTTCTCGAGGATTGTCGACTGAGTTGTACTTCAGAGATCTAAATTGCTGCCTGTAGATCTCTCCTGAGATGTCCTACCCTTTCAGGATTTCACTTTTCACCAGGTCATAGTTTTCTGACTGTGCAGTGTCCATATTGCTGTAGGCAAGTTGGGCTTTACCTGTCAGGTAGGGTACCATTCTGATTGTCCATTGCTGCTTTGGCCATTGGCAGGCTGTGGCAACTCTTTCAAAAGTTGTCAGGTATGCCTCAGTATCATCCGAAGGACACAATTTTGTAAGTTTAATGGCTTTTAAGTTGCTTGTGTTTTGTTGCTCATCAGGATCTGTGCCAGATCCTCTGCCTTTGATAGCTTGCAAGACATCCATCCATTGCTGCATCTCTTCTCTCCTCTGTGCTTCTAAAAGCTGAATATATTTTTCTCTCAGCTTCCTCCTTTTCTTTTTGTTGTATAGACCACCATTTGAATAGGTCCATCAGGCTTTCAGGTTCTGTCACTGCCTGTTCTTTTTCCATAACTTGTGCTGGCTGTACAGTCTCAGCTTGGACTTCTGTCTCTGCTAGTTTGGCTTCCATTCTCCTGGTAACCACTCCTAGACTTGTTGCTGCAGAATCCATGCCTTTCTGTGTGCTTCCCTGGTACTAGGTCTAATACCCATGCACAAACCTCCTGGCTTAGAGTATGTAGAGTGTAATCCCACTTAGGCTGACACCATCTGTTGTTGAGGCACAGGTCAGGAAGCATAGGAAATACCAGGAGCAGTTGTAGTATTCACAAAAAGTGTTTATTAGTACTAGCAGTAACATAAGAAAATAAACTTGTTCAGTATAACTATTTACAAAGGCCAAATGAACAGAGTAGATCCATCTGAGTTTTCCTTCAATCTCTGTGTGTCTCTTGCAAGAAATTACAGCTGTTTTATAAGTCCTTGCAATCCCCCTCCTTAACAAGTATCCTGTTTTTTTCTAAAATGTTCTTGTAAATTTCCAATGTTCTTGTAAGTGTCAGACAGGTACAGCAAGAACACAATGTCTCAGAACTGAGACCCCTTCTCCACAGCTTCTGAAATAGGCCTTAAAAACTACTCTCAGGTTAACCCCTTGAGTTCCGAATAGCGTTTTGCAATCATCTCAAACTATAATTATATACATTTTAAAAGTAACATTGTATAATTTTTAAACAAAGGGATCCCAGTATCAGTTACATTTCCACATAATGATTTGCATACATTTCTATACCAGCAGATATGCAAGGGAGGAAAAAAGACAGAACAGGAAGGTAAAGACTGAAAGACAGTGAGAGGCAAAGAATTGCAAGACTGTCGGGGTGATCAAATTCTAGGTCTCACAAGAAAATGTGGTTGTGTGACCAGACAGACAAGAGACAGGAAAGGAAAGGGAAGAACAGAACAGATCCCCTGCATTCAAACTCTCCATAGCAACTGGGACAGGGTCCTATTCAACCCTATCAAAAAGGGAGTAGCCAATCAGATTTCCCTGGCTACACTCTCCACCAGCTGGACAGGTCCGGTAGGAGAGGTGGGGGATGTGCCGTCTATGTAAAGGACCCACTCATTGAACTAGCCCTTCCTCCCCCTGACCTTTACCATAATGCCCAGGCCCTTACACTAAAGGTATCCCCTGACCCCGCTAGGGGTCCTATCTATCTGACTACAGCCTACATACCTCCAAAGAACCAATCGCAGGCACTGGGCCCATTAATTGACTATCTCACCTCCGTACCCAACCCCTCTGACCAAATCCTGGTGGGTGACTTAAACATTAATTGGCTCTGCCCCTCATCCTCTTCCTCCCACGAGGCTTTTGCTGCTATTGATCTAAATTCTAAGCCAACTAGTCTCCCAGCCCACAAGAATTAACCCCAGAAGGGGCTCCAGCACACTCATAGATGTAGTCCTCACTAACAGACCAAGCCGCATCCACAATATCCAAATACTCCCTGACTGCCTTAGTGATCATTCCCCTGTTCTCTTTAACTGGGTTTCCTCTCTGCCCAAGCCCACGGTTCTAACCACCTTTCGGAGGTGACTTAGACCCTATGGGCTGAAAGACCTAAAGCATTACCTCACACATACAGACTGGTCTCCATTGCTAAACACACCAAATGTTGACATGGCTGGCCTTCTTTGTCAACACCTTCAACTCTGCCTGTGACATCTTCGCACCTATGACTGCCAGTAGAGCCAAGTAAGACATGCCCGTGGGTCCACCCCTCCTCTCGACTCCTTTTTAAGCAACGGGACAACCTGTGGCACCTTGCTGTTGCAACTGGCTGCCTTGGTGATAGACAGACCTATGCTGCAGCTCGGAACAGGTGCACCTGGGCTATCCACAAAGCAAAGGCAGAGTACTATCAAGCCTCCCTTACCTCCTCTTGGGGGAACCACAGGTCCTTCTGGGACAATGTCAAGCAACTGAATGGTCATTCTCGGTCCCCCCCCTCCTGCACTTCTCAACGTCAATGGTTCTGTCTACTCTGATCCTGCCCTCATTGCCACTCATCTCAATAACTCCTTTACTGATCTTAGCCCAGTGCTCCCAGCAACTTCTTCAGTCCCACACCCCCAGGTCTGCACCCTCCATCACTCGCCCCTTGTTCCACCTGCGCTGTGTCTCTACTCAAGAGGTCAGGCCATACCTGCTTAAAGCCTTAAAGGGTAACACCATCGGGAACGACTCCCTTGACCCCTGTCTCCTACATCAGGTCCTGGACCAGGTCATCTCGCCTATCACCTGCATCTTCAACAAATCCCTCTGCCTTGGACAATTCCCCACTGTCTGGAGGGTCGCCACAGTTACCCCTATTCACAAAGGTGGTGACAGAACTCTTCCAGGTAACTACCGGCCTATCTCAATCCTACCCCCCCCAAGGCCTTGGAGAAAATCGTGGCCACTCAAATCTCTGGCTACCTCTCTAAGTACAATGTTCCCTGCCCGGAACAACATGGGTTCAGAGCTGGCCTAGTACCAATACAGCTCTCCTGGAGTTCGCCAACTTCCCCGCAGCACTGGATGCTGGCTCCATGGCTACAGGTCTTCATTGACCTGTCTAAAGCCTTTGATACCGTATCGCATCCTCTCCTGTTAACCACCCTTGACCACCTAGGCTTTGCAACTGGGCCAATCACCTGGTGTACCAGTTATCGCTCAGCCCGCTCTCAATGTGTGAAAGTTAGTGGAACTCTCTCCTACACCTGCCCGATCTGCTCTGGAGTCCCCCAAGGGTCTATCCTTGGACCCCTTCTCTTCTTCCTCTTCCTCAACTTGCTACCCAGCAAATGCGCAGGTAAAATCCTGCTCTATGCTGATGATGCAGTCCTCATCGCTTCTGACAGTAACCCTTGTCACTTCAGAATTCTCTCCAGCTTGCCTCGATTCTGCTGAAATCTGGTTCACTGAGCACAGGCTCATAATCAACCTAGAGAAACCAAATCCATGCTCTTCTGCCATCCCCAAAATAAATCCAGCAATTTTCCCCTTGCTATTCACTCCTCCCTCAATATCCCCACTGAACATGTACAGTCCTATAAATATCTTGGTTTAATCTTTGACCCAGCCCTCTCCTTCCATGGCCACATCGCTGCCTTGAACACCTCCACCAACACACGGCTGGGCATTCTCTACCGGCACAAAAAATGCCTCCCCCTGACGCCCTCCGCTTGGCTGTCACCTCCTCTGTCATATCTCTTATCGACTATGGCCTTCTGGTCTATGGGGCTGCCGATCTGACGGCCCTGTGCAAGGTTCACCTTATACTTAACAAAGCCTGCAGACTTATAACCGGTGCCCCTAGACTTACCCACACCTGTCAGCTGTACTCATTGGCTACCCTACTCAGCCTGGATGAATGGCTCATGTATCAAACTTGCCAACTCACCTATAAAGCCCTCCATGGCCTGTCCCCCCCGGCTTATCTGACTCAATACGCCGGGCCAATCCTACTGTGAACACCCGCAGCTCATCCCAGTCGACACTGATCATTCCAAGAGCCAGAACCTCCACGAGGCCAAGGGCATTCCCCTACAGAGATTGCCCTCCTGGGTTTAACTCACTCCCTGCCGTTATCTCAGAATCACCGTCGTGCTTGCTTTCGCAGCAGTCTTAGAGATCACCTGCTACTCTCACATGGATGCCACTGCCAATAATATAAAAAATTCTCCCCGACAACGCTCCGAGCCGCACTCCCCCCACACCCACTCCCTCCACCCTGCTCTCCCTTCTGTCTGCTCCCTAGTCCCCACTCCCCTCTTACACCCCTCTCTCCTTTACATCTCTCCCCACTAACCTCCATCCTGTCTATTTATTCTGCACTTGCATTGGAACCAACTGTACCTGTTTTGATACTTGCTTGAACTTGTATTATCTGTTGGCTTCTGTGCCACTGTCTGTCCTTCATGTGACGAGGTACCTTTGTAAATGAGCCTCTGGCTCAAAGGTTGTTAAACTGATGTTCAAATAAATAAATAAATAGATTTCAGGATTTCACCTACCCATTTTCTAATCTAAATTAACAGAGATGCTGTAAGGACTAATGGGCTAAGTGACATCATCTTCTCATATGCTAATGCAGCTCTTACAAGCAAAGGAGAGTTCATCTATCAGCTAATAGAGGCACCCAGGGAAAGTTCCAAGGTGGCTACAGCTGACAGTAAAAACAAACCACTCAAACCTCTTACAATCACAGAAATGGAGCTAACTATTGACAAATGAACATACCAAATTTACAAGAAGTGTGGGTGTAGGTCTCCTTTAAATCATCTGGGTCTTGAACAAAATCATTAATTGGGCACAGTCACAACATGGCCATTATAAAGCACCTTGGTGGAGCTCCTGTCATTGTTCAACATATTCAACAAGCTATAATTATTTGAACAGAGATAACAGATAACATCACCCTTGTTACCAGCTTTGGCAGAGGAATTTTTGTGTTTTTTACCAAACATGGGAAAGCCTATATAATCCATAACACAGTAGGACTTCTTCCAGCCAAAGGGGTCACACACATACAGAAAGTAAAGTGGCATCACAAGGGAAAGACACAGAAGTTAACACTTCAAGCACCCTAATTATCCATCAACACTCTGGGTAAAATTTATAACCTTTTTTTCCATAATCCTTTTTCTCACAGGTCAGCATGGGCAGCTCTTAGTCATTCTCCAACTGACCAGATCCTAAGACCCCCACAGATTCCCCCCCCCCCGTGGCAGATCAAGGCGGGGAAGGACCATCCTGCCCCAGTCTGGGACTGGGATACAAATCCATTATTGGGCCCACTGGGTAAGGCCATGAGGTGTGACAGAGGGCTGGTAGGTGGGACTTCATTAAGTTCACTCCAGCCACTGTTTCCATGTTCTCCTCATTTTTTCTGGACCATCTCACCTTCCTGGATGTCAGGTGTAGCCTCTTGCAGCCTAAGCTGCAGCAGATCGTACTGAACTGATTCCAATCCCTGCAAAGGAGCAAGCACCCCAACTCACTGTGGTGGGGTCACTGCTGGGTTGGAGCCTGGATGTCTGCCTCCCCAGCTGGTTTGCACTCTCTTCAGGAGCACTGTCCAACCTTGGCCACCCAATCCTGGTAACCCAGGTTCACTTCTGAACCCGGGTCACTGGCATGGAAGTGTGTCATGCTTCTACTGAACCATCAGGCAGCCCCAAATTTATAACAATTTAATAAAAAAGTGACACAAGTCTCAAGGAATTCAGCACAACAAAGAAAACAGACAGCCTGGTAGCAAACCAAAAAGTTCCAAAGCAAAGCAAAATGGGACACTTGATGAACAGGTACACAAATGTCAGAATCAATTCATAGCATTTATTAAAGTGCTTTGAAGACACTGAATGGCTACCCTGGCAATTCAACCTTCCTGGTCTTTATTAGTGGCCCCTGATGAAGACCGGCCTGGTTGAAGCACCAGGGTAGCCAGTCAGCCTCTTCAAAGCACTTTAATTAATGCTGTGAATTGATTTTGGCATTTGTATACCTGTTGTTTGAGTGCCTCATTTTGTTTCACTTTAATAAAAAAGTGAACCAGTAAAATGAAAGACTGACCCTTTAAGAACAAACACTGGAGGCAGGGAATGCATTCTCCCATGCTTATAATTTAAAACAATGGCCACAGCATCAGAACTGGTTAAAGAGAACACTAACAATGTATCATATGGAGCACATGGAAAATCAAATTAGAGTCAAAAATATCTGCACTGTTGAGGTACCTGTGGGACTGGAAGGAAAGAACCTGCTAAAGTTTGGAAACATGGATAGTGCCAGAATTAAACATATGAACATAAGAAACTACCAGCAGATACAGCCATACAGTCTATCAAGTCTGATCGAATGTGCAGCTAACATCTCTTACACTGCAGCTGCTCCCCTTCCCTTTCCCGCCTCACAGTGATCCTCCCCCTCACCTTGTCCCATCCCCTTTTAAAACTGCACACTGTCTTACAGGATACCACCTCATTGGGCAGAGTGTTCCACTTAGAATACCACCCTTTTGGTGAAAAAGTGCCTCCTCATTTCTGTCCTGATTCTTCCCCCTCCATTGCAGACCATGTCCCCCTTGTGTCTCTCCCACCCCTCAACGTAAATATCCCCTCCATACCAGTCTTGTTTTACCCTTCATGTATTTAAAGGTCTCAATCATATCACCCCAATCCCTCCTTTCCTCCAGGGAGTACATGTTAACTCCCTCAGCCTTCCCTCGACAGGGTTTGTCTTCCAATCCCCGGATCATCTTTGACGCTCTGCACTGTACGCCCTCCAGTAATCTAACATAATTTTTCAAGTATGGGTACCAGTACTGCATGCAATACTCCAGGTGTGGCCTCACCAATGACCTGTACAGAAGCAGGATCACCTCCCCTCACCTGGATGGGATTCCTCTAGAAATACACCCCAGCATCCTGTTGACTTTTGCTGCTGCCTTCTTGCACTGTGCTGGGTTGTTCATTTGCCCTGTTATTATTACCCCAAAATCCTTCTCCTCCTCAGTAGTGGCTAACTGTATCCCCCCAACTGATAGCACCTCCTTGGGTTCCTCGCTCCAAAGTGCATAGCTTTGCACTTCTTAGCATTGCACTCCAACTGCCAAGTGTCTGACCAATCCTCCAGTTTAGCCAGATTGTCCTGCAACCCCTGCCACCCTACTGTGTCATCCACCACTGCTCTGATCTTGGTGTCATCTGCAGACTGATCTTGATCTTAATGCCATGCGAGATGTCTGCTGTGAAGATACCAAACAACACCGGGCCCTGTACAGAGCCCTGCAGTACCCCGCTTGTCAGTGGCAGTATTACACCAGGGCATATCAGGGCACCTGCCCTGGTAAAAATGTGCTCCAGTTGGTGTTCCATGTTGTACAGTGCAACTCCCACAGGAATAATATGTGCACTTCATATTGGTGCCCTGGCTGCCAGCTGTTACCTCCCCCCATGCCCTGGTAATCAGTAGAGGCTGGAACTGCTACTGGTATCAATGCTGAATTTAGGAAACAAGGAGCTCTGCAAGGAAAGGGTTTACTGAATCATATTACGGCACCCACACACAGACCACCTGTGAACTTTGCTGTGAAACTTTAATAGCATTAAACAAAAAAATTGTCTTGCTTGCAGTGAGGAGAGGGGGATTATATATGCTAATGGAGAGAAAAAACATTCTCTACCCTGATTTATTGCATGACCCAAAAGAGAACAGGATTTGATCAAACCAGATGGAAACTCAGAGTGCTAGTTATCTGTTGTGTTTTTCTAACCCTGGCCAGGATTCTGGATTTTTATAAACAGATACATGTTTTCTCAGACACTGAAGATGTAGAGCACTTAATTCTCAAAACTGAAATTGAGATGGCAGCAGCAACCAGGGGCGTAGGCACGGGAGTGTTTAGGGTGTTCAAACACCCCCCCAAATTACCTCCAAAATGTAAAACATATTTAATTTGAAAGAGCATGCTGGCCCTTTAAATTCCCATGGTGCTACTGTGAGCTGATGATAGGTGTCAGTATCTGATTGAAAACTAGCCTGCTGGCTGCTGCGGCATAGCGCAGCGTGGGGGGGGGGGTGCACGCTCAGAGCTCTTTAGAAACAGAAACATAGAAGTTGACGGCAGATAAGGACCACAAGGCCCATCCAGTCTGCCCATTTCTTTTTCTACCTTATAAATGTGCCATCGGCCTTTGCTCTGTAAATGGCCTATCTATTCATACTCATCTGCATTGCTCCCTTATGCCTATCCCATGCCTGTTTGAAGCCCTGCACTGTATTCATATCCACCACTTCCTGAGGCAGGCCACTCCATGCATCCACTACCCTTTCTGTTAAAAAGAACTTCCCCACATTACCCCTTAATCGGCCCCCCCTCTAATCTCATGCAGTGTCCTCTTGTCCTGCTATTTTTCTTATATTGAAACATGTTACACTCTTTCACATTGTTAATGCCCTTAAGGTGTTTGAATATTTCGATCATATCACCTCTCTCTCTCCTTTGCTCTAGGCTATACATATTGAGCTCCGTTAATCTGTCCTCATATGTTTTCTTTTTTTATTTTAATTTCTTTTTATTAAAAGTTTTCGTTACACACATTGCAAGTAAGAAAAGGGTTACAGTTAATTTATAAATGTTTACAATGGTAGCATTATTTAATCTCTGAGGGTAAAAAACTTTGTCCTATGAGATCAGTACACCAGGCAGTGATATATAATAAGTAGTCCATCTCCATGTTGCACCCCAATTAATATTGTCAAGGAAAAGGGATTAATCCTACAGTTATAAAAGGTATCCAAATAATCACCAAGGTATAAAGGAGTGTATTTGTGATTTCCTTCCCCTCATAATATAGGTGAAATATAAGATGAAATCCAGGTGTCCTCGTATGTTTTCTGATGCAGTCCCTGCACCATTCTGGTTGCCCTTCTCTGGACTGCCTCAGTTTGGTTAATGTCCTTGTGAAGGTGTGGCCTCCAAGTACTGCATGCAGTACTCCAGATGGGGCCTAACTAATTTCTTGTAAAGAGGGATTATTACCTCCCTCTTCCAACTTGTGATACCGCTACTAATACACCCTAACATCCCCCTAGCCTTACCTATTGCTTTAGTGGTCTGCTTGGATGATTTCAGGTCATCGGTGATGATGATGCCCAAGTCTCTTTCTTCCTTTGTGACTGCCAACAATTCCCCTCCTAGCCTATAGGTGGCTTCAGGGTTTCTCTTCCCTATGTCCATGATCTTGCACTGCTTTGCATTAAACCCCAGTTGCCACTCTTCCGACCATTTTGCTAGTTTATCCAGATCTATTCTCATTCTGCCCACCCCATCTGGACCATCTACTCTGTTGCAGATCTTGGTGTCATCTGCAAACGGACAAACCTTAACCTCCAGTCCATCTGCAATGTCGCTGATGAAGATATTGAAGAGGACTGGCTTCGGGACTAATCCCTGAGGTACCCCACTTGTGACTTGCATCTCTTCTGACTGTATACCCGTTTATCACCACTCTCTGTTTTCTGCCCATCAACCAGTTTGCCACCCAGTTGACCAACTTCTTACCCACCCCAAGTCTACCCAGTCTACTAATCAATCTTCTATGTGGAACAGTATCGAAAGCTTTGCTGAAGTCAAGGTAGGCGACATCAACTGCTCCCCCTTGGTGCACCACTCTGATTACACAAAGAAATCTATGAGATAAGTTTGACAGGACCTTTCTTTTGTAAACCCATGCTGTCTTGGATCCTGTGCTCCTATGGATTCCAAGTGTTGCACTATCCTTTCCTTAAGGAGTGCCTCCATAATCTTGCCCACTACTGAGGTAAGACTGACTGCTCTGTAGTTCCATGCCTCCTCCCTGCTACCACTCTTGTGGAACAGGATCACATGAGCCCTCCTCCAGTCTTCTGGGACCTATCCTGTGCTCAGAGACTCACTAAACAGTTCTGATAATGGCTCTGCTAGTTCCACCCTTAGTTCCTTTAGTACCCTGGGATGTATGCCATCAGGTCCCATTGCTTGTCCACCTGAAGCTTATTGAGCTCTTGTAGGACCCTTTCTTTGTGAAGGGACCAGTGCTCACCTCCCTCCTCCCTCCCCCGTGTCCATGGTGCTGAGCTGTGGGCCCTGCCTACCTTCTCTTCAGTAAATACTGAGCAGAAGTATCTATTTAGGATAGATGCTTTTACATGGTCCTCCTCCTCTCACGTCCCCTTATCTCCTATAAACTTAGCAATACCCCCTCTGGACTTTCTTCATTCACTAATGTATCTATAGAAAGTCTTGTCACCTTCTTTTACTGTCTGTGCTAGTGTTTTCTCGGTTTGGGCCTTTGCCTGCCCTACTGCCTTCCTTGTTTCCTTAAGGAAGTTTGGTATGCCTCACTATCTTCATCTCGCTGTGTTCCCTTATATTTCCTGAAGGTCAGCCTTTTGGCTCTGACCTTTTCTGGTACTGATTTTGAGAACCAAAGTGGTTTCCTTCTTCTTTTTACTTCCTTTTTCTCTCTAACACAATGGGATGTTAGCTTCAAGTATCCATCCTTAATGCATGCCCACTTTGCCTGTACCCTCATCTGTATTTCTTTCACCAGGGCTAGCTTAACCTTGTTGGCCATCTTACCAAAGTCAGCCCTCTGAAGTCCCATATTTTTGCCTTGGAATGGGATAATTTAGTTATAGTGGCCAAATTGAACCATACCATGTGATGGTCACTGGCCCCCAGGTGACCTTCTACCTGGAGATCTGTGATCCTTTCCCTGTTAGTTAGTACTAGATTTAGGATAGCCCTGTCTCTTGTTGGTTGTTGTACCAGTTGTTTGAGGCCATCCCCCTGCAGAGAATCCACCATGTGTCTAGTTCTGGCAGATGTTCCTGTTGGTATTGAGCAATCTGTATCTGGCATGTTGAAGTCTCCCATTATCCGAACCTCCCCTTTAGCTGTTATGTTTTGTATATCTTCTAACAGTAATGTGTCTTTGTTCTCCCCCTGGTCTGGGGGTCTGTAGACAACCCCAGTTCTTATGGCTGTCACATTTCCTGTTTCCAGGATGACTCACAGTTCTTCTGGCTCCTTATGTATATATATTTTCATTGACAGGCAGGGCCACACCCCCCCCCCTTTTGCACCTCGGTTTCTTCTGAACAGTACATAGCCAGATACTGAAGTCTTCCAAGTGTGGTTACTGGTAAACCATGTCTCACTAATTGCTGCTATGTCCAGTTTAGCCTCTGTCATTATTGCTTGCAGGTCTGGGATCTTGTTTCCCCAGACTGTGAGCATTTGTGTAAATGATTTTGCATTGGCCAGATTTCGGTGTGTTAGTTATTGGGTGAGGTCTGGCATTTCCCCTGTGTGTTGTATGGGGTGCTGGACCTTTGTCCTTACCTGTTGATGAAAATGAACTGCAAACATGATGAACTCCTGTTTGACCACTGGCTGAGGGGGGAGGGGTGTTCTTCCCATTCGACATATAGGGCGCTGCACCCCTCTCCCCATTTGCTAGTTTAAATATTCTGCAAGGACGTCAAATGTCTGCCCCAATGCACTGACTCCCTCCTTAGTCAGATGCAGTCCATCAAATTGAAAGAACTTTCGCTCCCAAAACTGTTGCCTGTTCCCTACAAATTTGTGTCCTTTTTTCCTGGCACCAGCCCTTGAGCCTCATGTTTAGCTCCCCTATCTCTCCTTCTCTGACCTTCCGTCCATCTGCCCCCTTCTCCCAGACTGGCAGGATCTCAGAGAAGGAGATGCCAGATGAAATGGATGATAGTTTATCACCCAGCATGGTCAGGTGTTCCTTGGTCTCCACAACTGACCGGCTGGCAAGATCATTAGCCCCTACGTGTACCAGAATGTCAATGTTTTCTCCTGCATCCTGAACAATTTTAGCAATGCGGTCAGTGTCTCTCTACGCTGATGTACCTAGGAGACATCTAACCATTACCCCTTGCTGGAGATAGGTATCAACTCCCCGAATCATGGAGCCTCCTATGATCAGAAGTTTTCTGGATTTCCTTTTTGCTTTTTTTTGTTTTGGTTACTGTTTTGGGTGAATTTTGTTGTGCTAGCGCTCCTTTGCTGCAGTGTCCTGCTCTGCAGTATCCTCTGCCCCTTTGTTTGATTTTGGAGATAGAGGCAGGTACCTGTTTGTAGTTTTTATATGGTTTGTGGAGGTAATATGTTGGAGAGCACCGAGTGATGGGGCACCCAATTTGCCCCTGCTAATCACCTGCCAACTTCCCGGACCAACTACCCTCTGTGGTCGAGGTGCTTCTGTTGGGTGTTGGGGAAATGGAGAGTGGTTCTTATGCTATATTACCTATTGAATATGAAATTTGAGGTCCGCAATCTCTGCCCATGCTGCCTGGAGCTGAGCCCTAAGATCACCAATGGCCCAGCATGTAGGACCGTGTCCTAAATCCTGTAAAACTGCCCTTCTGCAAAGTGTTCCGCAGTACCTGCAGTTAATGATATCCATTCCAGATAAGTTGCTGGGTTTATAACCTGGTCAGAGTGATTAGAAGGAAGAAAATGAAAGCAAAAGTTTGATTTTGTGTTTTGTTTGTTTGTTTTTGTATAACTTGTTATAACAAGTTAAATTACTAGTGCCCCCGTAAATGAGGTCACCATGTGGATATCCCACTGATCCTCCCCTTCCTACTTTGCTACAGGAAATGTCACGACTGTGCTACCCTATAAAAGGAGTGTAGTGTGGGGTGGTTGGGCCCTTCCCCTGAAGAAAAAGAAGAACCACAGAAGAAAAAGAAACAAGGAGGTAAGAGCAGAAACAATCAGTCAGCAACAAATGCAGTAACCCTGAAAGCTTATCCTAATGATAGATAAAACTGTAAAACCTGTAAAGCACCACCTGTAATAATTTCACAGAAGATATACCCTGTAAGAAACAATTTGCTACAGAGAAAAATAAAGCAGTAACAGAAGATTTACCTTGCAAAAGACAATTTGAATCAGAAGTTTACAGCAGTAATCTGTTAGCACACACCTGTAGGCACATCTTGTAATAATGCAGCAGAAGGTATACCCAGCAATAAAAATTAAATCAGAGAAAAATAAAGCAATAGCATGTTAGCAACAAACAGTAACAATCCTTGTGAGTACAAAATAAAAATAACAACACAGTAAATCTGCCTAGCCAAAAAAAGTCTTAATCCTTTCCCTTGCTCTGGTAGGGTTCTTTGCTCAGTTCTTTCAAGCAACCTAGAAGGAAAGAGCTCAGGTGAAGCTAGGTGCCTTGGCCAGCAAACCTAGTCTTCCACCGTCCCATGTGGTGTTTACTTTCTGTGGTCGTCCTTGCACTCCTCCTTGGCTCCTCCTCCAGTCTCAACATACAGCAGACGCAGCCAATTAAAGTGCCCAACTAGTATTTGGTGGCTAGGCACACCACAGCATCTGAGAGAAAGAGGATATGAGAAGGAGCTGAATTGTCGACGTCAAAGCGAGTCAGCTAGAGAAACAGGAGTCCTGAAGGGAACGGGACTGAAGTGAATAAGTTAGTTACTTCAATGTTATACTAAGTGACATTTGTGTGTGAGTTCAGCTCAGGGGTGTAGTTTGTTATTTTTACAGGGGGGGCAAAGTAACAAAAAAGTCCTGATTTTCACGTATCACAACAGTGAAGAGGGCGGGTGGCTTGCGTAATGCAAACAAACCAACTAGCATCAAATAATGCCCCCAAAACATTTAAGACTACAGCTGAATAACTCCTGGGAGGGACCAGCCCAGGCCAAGTCAGAGCACTTCCCCAACCCACCAGTTTTACTGCAGCCTGCTCTCGGCCCAACTCCTCCTGAGACCAGAGTCGAAAAACTGACCGAGATCTGTTTTGTATTCAGTTCTTCGTTCTTCCGCCTTGAGAGTGAGGACTTACTAGTAAAGTTGAAAATATGTAAGGAACTTAACTTCCTTCTCAAGAGGACAGGACCTCCCCTCAGCTTCAATTCAAATCAGTCTTGACCTAATTTTGCCCCCACCTGAACCTCCAGGTGGATAGCTCACTAGTCTCACACCCCCCTTTGCTGCTTACATAATCCTTCCAAGTCCAGCCCTTATACTGGATCCCGAACATCTTGAAATGTCTGCTTGAGCTAGCCCTCCCACCCTTGAGGAGTGCTAAAAGCATGTTTCAAGGAAGTACAGCAAATGGCTGTGCCACCTCAGTATAACTATAAACATGGATGGTATGGGAAACATCCCAGCATGTGCATCCTCACAGCATAAGCCCTTATTTACAAAGATTACATAAAAAAATGCGATTATACAATGACAAGAATGAATGCTGGCCTCTGACTGGTCAGTCTTGGGCTAGACCCATGATGTTATCCCAGTACATCCGATTCATCACAGGTCTAGTCTCAGCCTCTCCGTGAACCTCTTGATGATTGTTAGCATTAGTGTGTTTTTTTTTGTATCTTCTCTTAAAAATATTTTTCCACACCAAATAAAACATCTTTAAAATATTTTTCTTTAATTCTGTATAACAACACGCCATTGTATAATAGTAGTAATGCCCTCCAGGGTGTGTGTCATGGTAGGATGACGTCATGCCCTATGTATTGGATGCACTCGTGCTCAACCACCCGAGTATGCGACGTTATCCCAGCATGACACACGCCTGTCGGGCATTATTGCTACTTGCAACCCAGTGTTAACACTTTTCTTGTTATAACTAAGTTAATTCATTAGTCTCCCATCCCATTCCAAACCCATATTATTCAATGTCACATGCCTGAATCTGGTTAGGTAAGGTAAGCGAAGAGGATAATGCTCTCCTTAAGCAAGCAAGCATTGCATACATAAGCATGGGACTTGCTGATATCCCTCAGGCAGTGCTCTTAACAAGCATGCTGATGTACCTGGGACAGTGCAACAGAACAATGTAAATCCCCTAATTGTTCAAGATGATCATGGGCATGGTATCACACCACAACTCCTACCACTCTCCTCCCCATGGACTCCTAAGGAATATACATCTCTGTCCATGCCCAGGGTTACACAACCCCATCCAAGCAAACACGGACTGCCCTGGCACAAAAGTGGTCACATCACATAACCTAAGAGAACAGACGCCACAGGAAATTTGCTGGAACAGCAACTCCAGATACCTGTGCACAGCCTCACAGGACCCACCCTGAAAGGTAAGTACTTGGTTGGTGGTTTTTATTAGCATCACCTATGACAGTGTGTGGTGGGCCGGTCGTGGTAGCCCAGGTAGGCGTGGATGCTCCCCCCCCCCCACCAGACTACTTCAAAATCGTCTCATCTGACAGTTTTGAAGGGCACAAATGAAACATGGTTGCTTCAGTTTGATGTGGTTTAATACAGTTTTTTTTTGTCCGAGCGTGTACTGTATTCTTCTACACACAGACACAGACAGACACACACACCACCAAAAAATTAACTTTTTTTATATCATGTTTACATTCAGGATAGAGACAGGGTATAGCAGGTCCAGGCAGTATAACACAGTAAATGAAACAATGCATTTTACAATGCCCAACAAACCACCAAAAGACCACAAAACAAAGGACCTTCCCCCTGCCCTGGGGGGGGGGGGATGGCTAGGTCACAGGTCAGGGTGCTAAATGAGGAGGAGAGACCACAGAACATCTTGTCGAACCACACAGTAAGGTGAAACTACATAAACATGCACAATTTTTATACTGTAGGATTTCATACTTTCCAACAGTTCCTAATTTTGACACAGAAACTTATCTTTAGTGCTCAGAAGCCCCTTGTATGAGGGAGGTAAGCATGGCATGGACCCAGCAGACTGGCATACATGTTGAAAAAAATACTTCTGTGCCAGTATGCCTGTCCACACCTCCCTCCTCCATCACCAGTGGCCAGAACCATTTTTTTCAGCATGTGTACCAGTCCACCCTGGTCAGCACAACAGCACAAAGCTGGCAGGGCAGCAGAAGGCACAGCAAGCAACAATGAATTAAATGTCCATGCAAAAAGCTACAGCCCACTCTCCCCACCCCAGACCTGCAAGGCCTCTATCTCCACCCAGACTGGCCAGCTCAGCTACTCTCTGCACCCTGATGGACTTGCACAGCCACTCTCCACACTCTGTGTCCATCCCACCAGTGCAGCCACTCTCCCCACTGCACCAGCACAGCCACTCTCCCCACCCCACCCAACCAACACCATTTCCAGCTCCATTTATCTGGTATCTGCTCCAGACATCCAGTTCTGTGCCTCCCCATCACAGGCACACAAAAATAAATAACACCACATTTTATACTGCATTTTGTTTTCTTTCTTTGTCTGGAAAGAGAGATGTTGAGCTACCGGTCAGCACAGTTTGCCTGGTATACAATTACAACCCCACCCCACCAACACAATGCCAGTGCTTCCACCCACCCACACAACAGTGCCCCCACCACACCCACACAATGCCTGTATCCCCAACCCCACCCACACAAATGACCATTATCCGCAACACCACACACACATGATCAGCAGTGTCCCCAACCCCCAACACACACACGACCAGCAGTGTCCCCAACTCCACACACACACACACACACACACACGATCAGCTGTGTCCCCAACCACACACACACACACACAACCAGCAGTGTCCACAACCCCACCCACACACACGACCAGTTTTCCAACACCCCCCAAAAAATCATGGCCAGTCTGTTGTCGCTATAATAATAGCGAGGTAGTAGTATAATCATTTCTTTAGGGTGCATGTTTTAGTGCAAGATTTTTTTTGCTAGTCTTGTAACACTGTACGGGGGAGAACACAGAAAGCTACCCCTTTGGTTGTGTTTGCCTGGCAATGAAGACAGAGACAGCAAGGCCAAGGAATCTGTTTCTCCCCTCCACAGTGGACGATCGGAGAAATCAAAAAAAGTGAAACATTACTTTTATAGCCAGGTAAAGGATGAGGGGGGAAATAATGTTTTAACATTTACTAATGTTCGTATGCTAGCTGCGGGCACAGGTCAGTGAGATACATCCCTTGATAGGTAAAGGATGAGGTGGAAATTACATTTTAACATTTACTTATGTTTATATGCTAACACCCAGTCAGCAAGCACAGAATGTCCCCCCTCCTAACCAACATGGACAGTCCACCAGAAACCCAGTCAGCAAACATGGACAGTCCCTCCCTTCACCCCACCTACAAGGCCAGTCCTCCCAGACACCTGAACAGTCCCCCCCTCCCCACCAGACACTGGGCCAGCGAGCATAGAATGCCCCCCTCCCAACTGACAAGGACAGTCCCACCAGACACTCAGGCTGCCAGCAAACATGAACGGTCCCCCCCATATCCCACCAAGAACAGTCCCCACCCTCCCGACATACAGCTAGCAAGCACGGAATTCCCCCTGCCCCACCAACATGAACAATTCCCCCAAACACCTGGTTAGCAAACACGGAGAGTTCCCCCTCCCCAACAACATTGATAGTCTGTCTTAGACACCTGATCAGCAATCACTGACATTCACCCCCCATAAGCCAACATGGAAAGATCCCCCCCAGACACCCGACCAGCAAATAGTCCACCCCTCCCCACAAGACACCCGGCAGGCAAACATGGACAGTCCTCCCAGACAAATGGCAAGCCAAGTCCACCAAACAATGGATAGTGTCACCATCCCACCATCACAGCCAGTGTCCCCACATCACCATGGCCTGTATCTCCACCCCACCAGACCCCAGAATAGAAAACAGACTGTTCCCCCAGCTTCACCAAACACTAATCACCCCAGCCCCAAACACTGATTGTCCCTGCCAGCCCCACCAAACGCAGGCCCTCCCCCAGCACCAAACACTGACCATCCTCTCAGTGAGTCAGCCCCAAAACACGCAGACTGTCTCCCCCGACCCCAACCCCACAAAACAGACCATCCCCCCAGCTCCACCAAACACAGACTGTCCACTGAGTTTCCCCAACAATCCCCACCACACCAGTAGCACAGTAACTGAGTGTCCCCTCCCCACCAGCATAACCAGTGTCCACACCATACCAAACAAATAGGCCCCCTCACCCACCCCACCAACATGGACAGCCTCAACAGCCAGCAAATTCCCTCCCACCCAAAGAAACACAAGCTGACAGCAAATCTTCCACCCACCCCCCAGACACATGGCCATGGCCAAGACAACCCCCCCCCCCCAAAAGGCACATTTCTGGGATGTGAATGGTATTCATTTCCAACAACCAGCTTGCAGCACAGTTACTCAGCAAATCAGTAAGGGCACAGACAGGGCAGCATGCAACAAGGCACAGCAAGGCCAAGAAGGCAGGTCAGGTAGCCGAGTCTCTCCCAACAGTCCTGTTCCTTTCCGAATTAATCCCCCAACGAAACAGTAACTCATTTTTTCTGACACCAGATGAACGTGTCACATTATGGGTTTGCTGTAGCCTGCATGACCACCGGCTTCTTCACTCTTCTGGGCCTGGCTGTTCACTGACCTGAATAATCCCTCTCAGTGGACCGTGGAACTGGTGGGCAATGGGTGTGGTGTGGGACTCGCTGACAACACAGTAAATCTTTTTCTGGCCTGCTGGACACAGGAGCTGGGTGTGCAGGCAAGCCTGGCCGTGCCTCAGACTCACTGTAATTGTACTACTCGCTCCTCCACCTGGTCTGTCTGGTGGTAGAGGCCTTGTGGCCGCAGGCCTCATAGGCTCTTGTGGATGGGAGGCTCAGGTGGCAGCGGGAGAGCCCAGAGCACAGCTGGCTGCAATGAGAAACAGAGAGTAGGTAGTCAGAGGACTTGGGTGAGGCATATTTAAACTGGGCTGCTCAGGACAGGAGGAGGGTGGGAACACTAGACAGACTGAGACACTGGTGGCACCTGACAGACAACCAATGACTGCTGCTCGACATTCTCAAATAGCTATCTCTCCTCAGCCCTACGCTATATGGATGCTGCTGCTGCTCCTTCATGGAAGGCACACAGACAACTAAATGGTGCCACTAACGGAGCACTGCTCACGCGATGGCGCCAGCTCGCAGCACTCTCTGATTGGCTGTAACATGCAGGCTACTATGGTTGCAGGCTTGCAGCCAATCGGAAAAGGGGAGTGTTTTTGTTTAAGAGACATGGCGCCGCGCAGGCAGTCCGGGCATAGCCATGAGCCCATTCAATATTAAAAAAAAAAAAAATAACCAGAGAATGGTGGCTGGGCTCCTTAAAAAGTCCTGGTCTAATTTCTCAGGGGGGGGCAGCTTGCCCCTCTGCCCCCCCCCCCCCACAATCTACGCCTATGGTTCAGCTGTAAAGAATCCCAATCCATGTAGTCTGTGTCCGTGGTAGCCGAAGTGACGCGAGGATCACGAGTAGTAGGGAGCATCCAGTGACCCAGACGCCAGGCCTGTCACCGCCTGAACGATTCCTGTCGGTCCCCCCTCTGGCCTCTCAGATGGTCATCACCCCCCCTCCACAGACTAAATTTTCAGAGAATCTGGTCATAAAGGAGCCTGGAACTGGAGTGGAGGTAAGAAATTTTGTCACTCAGTGGGGTGGATGGGGGGGGTGCAGGACAGTTTATCTGAACTGTTTTTGCTTTGTTTGAGTGTACCTGTTTGTTGTTGAACCACTCATGCTGCTTTGTTTCATATTTGCCTTGCTGTTTTTCTAAATGTGTGTGTTCTTTGTTTTCCCTCCCATGTATGTCACTATTGGTTACTGTAGTCTGTGCCCAACTACTGGTTCTGCTTTGCATTGCTGCCTACATGGGGTCAGGCACATTGCTGGATGTCACAGATATGTGTAGACTTTGTGGACCCACATGGCACTGCTGTGTGCCGATGCATACACCAGTGTAGCACCTGGCTGTTGCAGGTGTATGACACATCACCCCCTGTGTATCATGCCATCGCCAAGTGCCACAGTGGTGGCTGATTCTGGGCCCACTGCTGTACATGTGTGACATACACAAGGGTACCATCGATCCCCCCTCTGTTATAGCGGTGTACTGCAGACACCATGGTAGTGAAATTCAATGAGCAGCAGTGCGCAAAGAACCACAGTGCACTGTTGCCTCTGATTCAAAGCCAAACTTTACTGAATATTCAAAAATGCACATACAAAGAATAACCAGGCAGGAGTTCAGTAAAACTACCCCTAATGCCTTGACCCCACAGGTCTTCAAGGACCCCTTGAAGACTTGTGTGGTCGAGGTGCTAGGGATAGTTTTACTGAACTTCTGCCTGGTTATTCTTTGTATGTGCACTTTCGAATATTCAGTAAAGTTTGGCTTTGAATCAGAGGCAACAGTGCACTGTGGTTCTTTGCGCCCTGCTGCTCGTTGGATTTCATTATTGCAGAGGTTAGCCACCTCATCTTGTGGTGCAGCATCAACTTTCATGCAGAAGCGCGGTGAAGCTTTGTTTTTTATAGACACCATGGTAGGCCTGCACACCACAGTGTTCCATCTTCACAGTGCACCTCACAATATAGTGGTGCCATGTATCATGAAAATTTCACCGTTGTGCCACAGCTGCCAGGTCCTATATAGGGCCCTGTCATGTACATGTCTGGGTCCTGCCTGTCCCCAGTTTGGTGCCATACTGGGTCTCGGTGTGGCACTCCCACACATGACAAGCATAGTTATGTCATAGACACCCTATGTTGAGGAGGTGTTGATATGTTGACATGTTCTATGAACGACCTGGGAGTTGTCCACTGGGTGCATGCCCTCCTACTGTGATGTGTTTTGTTTTTTTCCAATTGTTTAACCAGGAGTGGCATACTAAGCTGAAAGTTTGTTTTCAGGTGCGACCTGGGAGCACCGGGAATTTAAGTGAATTGCTCAGGGTCACACAGTATGCACGTGGGGGACGTGGGATTCAAACCCAGGTCTCCAGATTTGCAGCTCAGAGCCTTAAACCACTGCGCTATATGCTAGCCTCTGAGAAGAACTCCTGGAGGACTGCCCTGTTTTAGTGACTGCATCTGGTAAGTCTGCAAAAATAAAATATTTGTATATTGTGGGGAAGGGACAAAGTGAATGAGGGAACAAAAATGTGCATGTAAAGATCTCCGAGGGGTGTCTGGAGTGAGGGCATAGATTGGCATCATGAATTTATACACAAATAAATATATATATATATATATATACTGTATATATAAATATATATATATATATATATTATAGTTGATGGGTGAAGGGAGGGCGAGTGAGGGGGTGCATAACTGTATTTTTTTCAAATAAATTTTGATACTGTTTGCTATATTTATGCAATGGTTCTTTTGTCTGGAGGGTAGCTGACAGTTTTTTAGTTTATGTAGCATGCATAATGAAATAAATTGTTCTGGGCTCTGGTAATTAAAGAGGGAGGGTAACCAAACCACTGGGCAGTGAACAATTTTTTTTTTCATATATACCAGACCACCAGGTCCATGTCATGCTCATGTGGTTTGCTGCTTGCTGGTCAGTGGAGAGTCGGGCCTGGCAGATTTGATACACTTGCTGAAAAAAATTGTTCTGGCCTCGGGTGATGGTGGGCATGGGGCCGACGTGCAGACTGGCCCAGAACATTTTTTTTCAGCATGTATACCAGTCCGCCAGGTCCGTGCCAAGCTCCTTTTGCATGTTGTTGATGGTCGGTGGAGAGTCAGGCCTAGCAGTCTTGGTACACATACTGAAAAAAATTGTTCTGGCCTCAGATGATGGTGGGCATGGTGCGGACAAGCAGGCTGGCCCAGAACAATTTTTTTCTGACTGTATATCAGTCCGTCAGGTCCGTGCTAAGCTCTTTTCACTTGTTGTTGATGGTCAGAGGAGGGTCAGGCCTGGCAGACTTGATGCACATGCTGAAAAAAATTTTTCTGGCCTCGGGTGATGGTGGGCATGGGGTGGACGAGCAGGCTGGCCCAGAACAATTTTTTTCAGCATGTATACCAATCCGCCAGGTCCATGGTGAGCTCCTTTCACTTGTTGTTGATGGTCGGTGGAGGGTCGGGCCTGGCAGACTTGGTACACATGCTGAAAAATTTGTTCTGGCCTCGGGTGATGGTGGGCATGGGGTGGACGAGCAGGCTGGCCCAGAACAATTTTTTTCAGCATGTATATCAGTCTGCCAGGTCTGTGCCAAGCTCCTTTTGCTTGTTCTTGATGGTTGGTGGATGGTCAGGCCTGGCAGACATGGTACACATGCTGAAAAAAATTGTTCTGGCCTCGGATGATGGTGGGCATGGGGCGGATGAGCAGGCTGGCCCAGAATAAATTTTTTTCTGCATGTATAGTCTGCCAGGTCCATGGCAAGCTCCTTTCACATCTTATTGATGGTCGGTGAAGGGTTGGGCCTGGCAGACTTGGTACACATGCAGAAAAAAATTGTTCTGACCTCAGGTGATGGTGGGCATGGGGCGGACGAGCAGGCTGGCCCAGAACAATTTTTTTCTGCATGTATACCAATCCGCCAGGTCCATGCCAAGCTAATTTCTCATGTTGTTGATGGTCGGTGGAGGGTCAGGCCTGGCAGATTTGGTACAAATGCTGAATAAAATTGTTCTGGCCTCGGGTGATGGTGGGCATGGGGTGGACGAGCAGGCTGGCCCAGAACAATTTTTTTCTGCATGTATACCAGTCTGCCAGGTCCGTGCCAAGCTCTTTTTGCTTGCTGCTGATGGTCGGTGGAGGGTTGGGCCTGGCAGAGCTGATGGTGGGCATGGGGCGGACGAGAAAGCTGGCCCGCATGCTCATCTGTGGGACATGCATATGGTCCTTTACACATGTGCTGCCCTTGTGCAGTGGCACACATTTTGTGCATTTGTGCAGATATGACAGTCCCCCCAGATCAGTCTGTGCAATGCATACCCATTCATTGTACCTCACCATTGGCCTATGTTCTGGGCTTGCCATCCTAGCTCCTCCTGTTGCAGCTACTATGCCCTTTTTCATACCTGCCGAACTCTGTAGCTGGTAGAGTTCTTGGTTGTGTCACCCTTGATGGTGCAGCTACTGAGGTGTGCCACCAGCCCACCACATGCTCTTCCTGGCTGCTCAGTGCATCAGCTGACATGGGCCACCTTCAATTACCATCATACAGCATCTGTTATGGGCCATCTTTTCTTTACACCTCTGCCTGATATCATGATATCATTTCTGGAGTGCCTCACAGGGCCTACTGCAATAACCCGGGTGACCTTCTCATCCCAGGCCTGTTTCCTATGGTCCCTCAGCTACTTGTCCCCACCTCTAGACAGAAGGAGTTCAACCTCTGCATCCAGCACCTCCGTCAGTATGTCAGTTTCCCCCTTTTGAGTTTTTTTTTCTTTTGGTGTCTGCCAGCTCTTCCTTCAATCATTGTTTTGCTGCTTTCTTCCTACCATTCCTTGTGCCACCTTTTTGATGTAGCTTCCATTATTCCTGCCCAATGCACCACTTTAATGGCACAGCTCAGACTTGCTTCATTTTGTGGGACTTGGACACAAGTCTGCTTCTGTATCAAAATCAGGTGCATACAATTTGACACAACTAGTATTGACACAGGGTGCCTGTTTGACACATCTTGCTTCACTCTAAGGCTAATTGTGACTAAATTGCTTCTTTTCCTTTTGAAAACAGAATGTTGTCCAAAGTGAATGGTATGCAGTCAGGGAAACTCTGTTAAAAGAATAAATATAGAGAATACTGGCTGGGCCACTGTGCTACTGAGCAACCAGTCTGTGCTGCCACCGAGGGGTTCTGATTATGTTTGACCTCAACAGCGATTATGACGCTCGAGAGGTCCTACAGAATCAGAATCCCAAGGTGTCAGCACAGGCTGGTGTGGCACAGTAGCCCAGCCAGCATTTTATATAGTATATGGAGACATCGTCACTGCCCCCTTGATTGCTTATTCTCTCTCCTAAGCTGGTATTCAAGCTTTCTTATGCCTGGGCTGTACCTCCTGATGCTGGTTGTTTGCAGGACTAAAGCTCTGCAATGGATTTCAGTGTAGAATGAGGGGGTCTCCATACACTAAAGAACTGTATTATCAAAAAGGGGCAGGCATATGGGAGGAATAAGCCTTGAGTTACTCCACGTAATATTTTGTGCTCTTGGTGTGGTGGTTACTGAGACACTTGCAGGCACCATCAGAGACAGGATGGAGTGCACTTTCTCTTGTTGAACAAAATAAAGTGCAGTCCTGTCTCTGATGGTGCCTGCAAATATGTGCTTAAAAAGTATAACTGGACGAAAACAAAAAAATTCCTGCATGCCTGGTATGACTGTGTAGGGCGCTATGTATGGTGTCTGTCCTGCATCTATTACTGAATAAAATGATATAATTGTCTGTTCATGTGTGCTGCAAGGTTTTTGTTCTTCACCATTATTTCTGAACTGGAGTATCAGTAGTAGGTGTAAGTCCACGTCCCTGTGTGTACATGGAATATGGTGGAATGTTATGCCACCATTACCAGGTCATCCTCCATAACTCACCCATGTTTTCTGTCATGGTGTCCTAGTTGTCCCCCCCTCGTGTTACTAACATGCAAGCATGTGCCCCTTTTGTATTTTTGTATGTCAAAAATGAGCAGTTATATGTACTCCGAGTTCTGAGAGCGAGCTGTTAGGCTTATGCTGCTAGGTCTGACTTCTGAGGGTGCACCACCCACATCAATCCACACTGGAAACAGATTGAATGTCCACTACTGGAAATCGGACTGTGAAGTATGGTTGTTTCCACCCACAAGATGGTAAACACTCAAAACTGAGTGGTTCCCCCAAACTTGGTCAAGTTACACACTGGTGAGGCAGGCAGCAACTCCCATTTTTCCTCAGCGCACAAAGGCATTGATTTTTCTCTAGACAGAATTCAAACATGCCCATCGCTCTGTTAAAAGATATCTAGGACATTATATCTTTCCTTTTTGGGAATTTCAGGTGAGGTTCCTCCCAACCGAGCCCCAACCAGCCTCTGTCATGCCATCCAATTGGGGTTACACATAATGACTTGACCATCCACTCTAAATGCGTCCACTATAAATTCAAGCTCAGCAAGTATTTGTGGTGAGGCTGGGGCTTGGACTGGTGTATTCTAGCCTTATTTCTGTGCACATACACCAAGAGACAGCAACACAAACATTGCTGCTCTCTCTCTCTCTCTCTGTACTCTGTTTTGTTTAACTTGCAATACAGACATCTGATTAAAGAAAACGTTTTACTTTCAAGAGTCACAGACTGGAAACTGTCTCTTGTCTCCTCATGGGACAGCTAACATTCTTCTGCTCTAACAGGGGATCGTCCCTTGCACACACAGAACTGCTGTCCCATTCTTCTTTCTCTCTGAAATGAAAATCTGTTGTCCTGGCATCAACAGTCACCACCACTTTCCAGTGGCACTGCTGACATCACACTCACTAGGGTGAGATAAATGATCAGAGGTCCTTCATCCAGTCACTGGACAGACTGACACGCACCTCTCACTCTGACAGCTCCACTATGTTGGGCTCTCACACTCGGACCACTACACACTGACTGCACTTCAATATCACCATTCTAAAAACTGTCTTCCTCAGCTAATTCAGTTGTGGTTCAAGCTGCTACAACAGTTCTAAATGACATAATCATCCTCTGCTCAGGCTGAGTGAACAATGATGTCATGTAAAGATCTTCTACTAAGCCCTCTACTAGCTACCCCTATCTTCCTATTAGGAAAGTAGGGGGCAGCTGGTAGATCATGGATAACGCTGATGGGATTATCATTCTAGTAACCCCAGGGGATTGGGCCGTTAACATACGTTTTAAAGTTTGCTTTAAAAATTTGCATTAAACTCCTTGAAATGTCCTAAATAGCTTTCTTTAAAGCAATTTAGCAGTTTTTTTTGTGGGTTGTAAAAGCTTTCTATGTGACTAGGAAGCACAGTGCAACAAAAACCTGAACTACTCCTTTCCCCACACTTGTGTCTCCACAGTTTCATGCCTTATAGCGGCTGGTGGTTCCTGATGTGAAGTGGAAAGCATTGGGGTCCCACCTCCTTCTGCTTTTCAGATCAGTGCAACAGTGTTACTGAATCATCTTTATTGATGTTTCACTTGCAATTTAAGTGCATGGAGCCGCAGGCACACTCACCATCTATCAGGCACTGTAGCGTTAAACAGTTCCTCAGGCTTAAGAAAAACTGTAGGATTTTATCACTGGTGCTCGATAGAAAAATTGTGTTTATGTAGCCTTTTATGCTTTTGTTCGCATTCATCTTGTGCTTTTTTCAAAGTTTACTCTACTTATAATGTTTACTTCTACTTGGTGGATCATAGCTCTGATGAGCATTAATCTGCGTTTTCTGTTACAGGTTGCTGGAGTTGTAGTCCTGGCTAGTACCTGCGTTAAAATCTTATCACTTTGGCTGCAGTGATCACTTTGTGATCCAAATAAATAGCAGCACAAGATGGATATACAAGAAGGGAAAAAGGAAATATCAAGCAACACGCTGCTAAAATATTTTGCCAAGAAACCCCGTGTTGAAGATGTATGATAAAACACTGACAGTTCACTCAGTGACCCGGATCCTCATGTTTCATAAGTGAATAATCACAGTGACAGTTCTTCGGAACCACAACCATCGTGTTCCACCAGTGTACCTGATAATATAGGAAGTGAGCATGCTGGCACGACTGCTGCTGGTAGCACTGGCACTTGTAATGCACTTGACATAGGGCAGCATGCAGGGATAACTGATGCAATTGGTGTATCTGAACAGCTGAAATTTGATTTACTCAGAAATGTGTGGCGGCCTTCAAACGATTATTCTTTCCCGGAAAATGATCAGAAATTAGCATTTCAGGCTTCATGGTTAAGCAGATTTACCTGGCTGTGTTATACTACAAAAGACAATGGAGCATTCTGCAAAGTTTATGTTCAGTTTACTAAAAGTGCTGTTGGAAAAGGATCACATCAGACTTTAGGGGCACTGGTTGATAAGCCTTTCACCAAGTGGAAGAAAGCACTGGAAGTATTTAGTCATCATGCAAAAACAGCTTATCATCAACGTTGCCATGAATTGACGGAAACTTTTTTGAAAGTAAAAGCAGGATCACTAGTAGACATCGCCACACAAATAGATTCCCAAAAAAGAAGATGATGAAACAAAATCGTAACAAATTGACATCAATTGTTGATACAGTGCTTGTGTGTGGGAGACAAGGACTTGCTTTGCGAGGCCATAGAGACAGTGGACCAATACAGTCCTATGATCCAATAATAACTATAGAAAATGATGGAAATGTCCATACGCTAATAAGGTTTAAAGCTTATAGTGACAACCAAGCACTGCTAGATCATCTCCAAACTTCCTCTCTTAATGCGACTTACATTAGCCCACACATTCAAAATAAGATTGTTACTGCATCTGGAGCTGTAATCCAGAGAAAGCTTGTAGACAAAAGCTGGAATGCCAAATACTTTACAGTCCTTGCAGATGAAATAACAGATATTTCTGGAATAGAGCAGCTTTCAGTGTGTGTCCGATAAGTGGTCTATATCTATGAGATGATATCAGGGTAAGGAATCTGATAGTGTATATCACCTAGATGTTTGAAGAAAATCTAAATAATCCTGCCAACAAAGAATGAATTCATTTAGTCGGTCTTGTGTCAGGTATGACAGCCGTTCCAAAGAGCTGTGTACATTCCTTTCCTTGACTTTTTTTGTCTGAACTAGACAATCACTTTACCTCTCATTCAAAAGTGCTTTCTGGTTTCAATAGTATCTTGCCAGTATACCTAGTGGATGGCTTTGCAAGTCATTTTCAGTCTGGAGCATCAGATCTAAAATTTTATGAGTCTGATCTTGATTCTGAACAAGTTGTATTGTCTGAAATGAAGCTGTGGGGCCATAAATGGAAAAATACTGCAGAAAAACCTAAATCTGCAATAATGGCACTTACTCAGTGTGATACACAGTTTTACCCAAATGTGCACAAGCTTCTGTAAATTTTGGTTACACTACCTGTTTCTACTGCATGCTCAGAACTATCTTTCTCCTCGCTCTGGCGATTAAAGAGTTATCTTCGCAATACCAGCTGTGAAAACAGACTTGTAGGTCTTGCACTTCTAAGCATTCACCAGGATATTCCATTGGATAGTAAGCAAGTGATTGACAGACTAGCGACCACACATCACTGGCGCTTGAACTTACTACTTTAGAGTGTTTGTCCGGCAACAAGACTGGTTGCAATCCCACATTTCAAAAGTGAGTCTAATAAAATGTTTCTGGTGACAACTGATATGGGATCACTTTCTTATGACGACTGGTCTGGGACTACTTTCCCACAACTGGTCTGGTACACCATGACATAGAAAAATAGAAGTTGACATCAGAAGGAGACTGCTAGCTCATCTAGTCTGCCCATTTGTTATAACCCTATTTTGACTCTCGATTTGTCCTTTGTAGTTGGGGCTCCCTTGTGTCTCTCCAATACATTCTTGATTTCTCCCACAGTGTTGACCTCCACAACCTCTTGGGGCAGGCTGTTCCAAGCATCCACCAGTGTTTCTGTGAAAAAAAACTTCCTGGTGTTAGTAGAGAACCTCTCTCCTTGCAGCCTGAGGTCACATTCCCTGGTCCGGGAGCTTTTCATGAACTGAAAACGTTCCTCTGCCTGTATCTTGTTAATGCCTTTTATGTACTCAAATGTTTCAATCATGTCCCCTCTCTCTCTCTTCTCTGCTCCAGGGAGTATATATTTTCTACAGAGGCAAAAAGATCCACCTCTGGAGTGCCCCACCTCCTGAAAACTGTACTGAGTATCTGGGGATTCAGACACCACTCATGGTGGTCCTGACTTATCCTGCTGAGGGAATCTGCCAATACATTGTACTTCCCTGGAAGGTGTATGGCTGATAGGGATACTTTCATGGAGTATGCCAAGGACCACAGCCTCATTGCTTCTGTGCAAAGTGGGGCTGACCTTGTTCCTCCCTGTTTGTTGATGTAGTACATAGTTGTGGTGTTGTCTGTTCTGACCTGCACCACCTTGTTTTGAAGGTGTGTGGCAAATGCTTGTAGAGCTAGGTAGACTGCCGTGAGCTCCAGCAGATTTATGAGCAACACGGACTCTTGAGGAGACCATGTGCCACTTGCTGTGTGGTCCAACATGTGTGCTCCCAACCTAAAAGAGAGGCATCAGTTGTGAGAATTAAGGAAGGCTGTTTCTTTAGAAAAGGTATGCCTACCCGAAGGTTGTGCTCATCCAGCCACCACTGCAGTGCCTGTACTAGGCTGTGGGTGACTGGAACCAATTTGGACAGCGAGTCTGTCCTTTGTGACCTCTACTGTCTCAGGTGAAACTGGATGTCTCTCATTTGAAATCTGGAACCTAGTACCACTGTGGTGGCAGCTGCCATATGACCTAGCAGCCTGAGAAATTATCTGGCTGGTTTGGGTTTTCCTGGCACAAATGAGTTTGCCAAATGCAGAGTGTTGTTTACCATGTCCTGAGGCAGAAAGGCTCTGCCTAGGCAGGTGTTCAGTTCTGCTCCAATGAACTCCAGTACTTGAACTGGCATTTGCTGAGACTTCTGTTTATTTATGAGAAAACCCAGGGATTCCAGAGTAGATTTTGTTAGTGCTAAAGAGTGCTCTGCATGCTTTTGAGATTGACCCACTACTAGTCAGTTGTCCAGGTATGGAAAAGACTGTTCCCCCCCACCGTTTTCTCAAACACTCTACCACTATGGCCAGGCACTTTGTGAAGGCCCTTGGAGCAGAAGTTAGGCCAAATGGAAGTGTTGTGAACTGATGGTGACCTGATGCCGGCCTGAATCTCAAGTACCTTCTGTGACACAGTCTGATAGGGATGTGAAAGTAAGCATCCTTTAGGTCTAGGAAGACCAGCCAGTCTCCTTTTTACGGCTGCATGGGCAGAGCCCTGCAGACATTTTGCATGTAGAAGAGGGCTGACATCATGTTTTCCGTCCGTGGAACTGTTTTTCCTCCGCCTGACCCTCCCCCAAAAAGCAATCCGCCCATGTTGTCCCTATGGACTGCAGCACTGCACTATATCACAGTGGGTGTTTTTTTTTTTATGGGCGTTTCTGTCCCCTCCCCTTAGAATAAGCATCGCAAATGGTGACTGAAAAGGGTTTTGGTGAAACCGCTGGAGAATATTGGAGCTGCTGGAAAGGATGCTGTCTAGGTCTGCTAGATTCAGGTAAGAGCTCTGAAAAATAAGTAACATATAGATTTCTTGAAGCTGCATCCCCCAACAATTTAAAAACCACACTGAGAGTTTCTGTTCTGTAGATCCGTGCAGAATAATGTATGTTTCCAAAGTTAGCCAGTTGTAAACAAATGTTTAGTAAAAATGGCAACTTTGGAACCCGTAAGACTATGGAAACTATAAATAACACTTTTCTCAGGCGGACAAGCCGAGAATAATCAATACGAGTCGAACAGCAATATGATCTAAAAATCCCCTTGAGAGGACCTGCAAGTCTGAGAATGGGGAGTCAGAGCTTGATTATTTGCAAAACGAATAATAACAGTGTTTCAGGGTTTGCATTTTGTAGTAAGCCCTCTATCAGGCCCGTGGCTAGGCAGTGCCCCTGTTGCTACGGGTCTGCTCACTGTTCTTCTTTCCTAATCCTTCGGGCCGGTACTCATGGACGTTTCTAAGTGAAAGGGTTCTGATGCTGTAGTTACTGTATAGATAGGGAGTGTGCGTTTGTATAGGAAGTCTATCATAGCTACAACCAATCATGTAACAACACGTCACACATATTTTTTTAATTACATGCCTGCTACTGCACTTGATTTTTGCAATGAAAATGCATTGCAATCATAGTCCTTCATACTACCAGCTGGTTAACCATAGTCACTATACAGACAGTGCAACACACACATTCCTACAGTGTAACACATAACTGGTATAAGCGCAGCATTCCACACTTCAAATGAAGTAATTTGTAGCCTGATATCATTTTAATCTTCTCCGCCTACTGTGTACTATTAAACCTGTTTTACAGAAAGTAAGACTAATGAAGGCAACCCCGATTATTCGAGTAGCAGGGCTGTACATACAACATTCTGCAGACGTGATGTCATATGGAATGCATTAGGTACAGCTACCCTTTACATTCTGCTTACCCTAATGTGTACTATTAAACCTGTTTTACAGAAAGTAAGACTAATGAAGGCAACCCCGATTATTCGAGAAGCAGGGTTGTATATATAACATTCTGCAGACTTGATGTGGTATGGGAGCATTAGGTACAGCTACCCTTTACATTCTGCTTACCCTAAGTAGTTTCAACACTTAGTGCCTGCAAAAGACATTCAGCTCTCAAAAACAAGAGCAGTCAGGGAGGACTGGCAGTTTTCAAATTCATTATAGTCAGGAGGGCAAGACACTTCCCCAGTCTGCAACAACAGTCAGGAAGGACTTGTACAACAACACTTACTCCCAACCCTAAAGTAACCCGCTTCGGCTTGCTTGCATGTCTGTTAAGTACGGACCTCAACAGTTTACCCCCCCCCCCCCCACACAGTGCTGCAGTCAGCCACTACACTGCAGCACTAGGCTCTGCAGGTCCTGCAGGAGGAGAGGGCTGGTGACTGGACTTTGCAGCAGATCAGCATCCTCAGCCTGCTGCAACATCCTTAATCCATCCCCCAGCAGCAGTAACAACAGAAAGAAGAGAGGCTCGCAGAGCTCAGGGAGGCAGAGCAGCTATGGAAAGCAAGAAACAGCCTGGTGACAAGCGATGGGAACTCATCAGGTGGTAAGTAGAATGCTTTACACTTCCTACTGAATAAATGACAAAGGCAAACACTGTCTGGGATGAGCTCTCCCACGCAATAACCGTTTGCCCTTAACCACTGCGGGTTGGATACTAGAGACAGCAATCTCGATATATTACTTTGGACGTGTAACTGCTGTTCAATAAAAACTTTCACATGCCTGAAATTGATTTTCTTTTCTTTTTTTTCTCCCAACTGCTGTGATTCTCATGAGGCCGGCCTCCCTTATGTCAGGGCATCAGGTAACTGCAACATGAGACATGGCTTGCGATTATGGAGAGGAGGATTTAAAGAGCAGGACTGTGGAGTTTTATATGGTCACTGCAAGAAGGGGATGCATTTCTTGAAACACTGCTCTCCTTTTTCAGATCCCTCAATGCTTTTTATTTTGATTGGGTGCACACATAAAGCACAAGTTTGTGTTAGGTGTCCCAGACATACCCTCAACTGGTGTTATATTACAGACTTCCTCTGTCCCTCCTAAATTTGGCATTTTTTTTTGCCACTAAAGAGCAGATAGTTGAAATATAACATCACGTCAATAGTTTTACAGTCTAGTTAGCTATGCAACATGCAGGTTCATCTTTAAATCTACTGGCACTACATTATGGTTCTTTACAAGTGAAAATAGTTCTAAACTACTCTTGCAACATGGCAGCACAACAGCGAGTATTCTCCTTAAATTTTAGATACGAACGGAAGTAAATGTTTCCTTTTTAAACTCAAATAATAGGAAGATCTTAACATAAATGCACGCACGCACACACACCAACATTATTTTAAAAGTCAGATGGACTCTTCAGTCTAAAGTACCAATAGCATTTTTATATGAAACAAGTTACTGTATCAAAAGACAAAAGCAAATCATATTAAACAGAAAATGTAAGGCATTTTCAAATGGAAACGTACACTTGTAATGATGTGTGCATTGTGACTGTTGCAAAAGAGGGGTAGTGTACTCAAGGGTGATTAGTCTGTGCCTTTATGGCTGTAGTACCTATGTGATCCTGTTGTATGACTATTTTATTACATGGATTTTTTAATTATTGACTAATGTATTGTACTTCTCTGTATGCTGCTCATCCCTTTTGCTATCACCAAGCCCATAACTATTTTTTTACATAGTCCACTTTCCCGTGGACATATTAGCAGTGATAATTTGGGCGGATGCATGGATAGATGGATGGATAGACAGACAGACAGACAGACAGACAGAGAGATATATGAAATAGTCAATGACATTAAGCAGTTCTTTGGTCAACACATTTTTTTTTTGTTCCCTTTGGTCCTGAGCGTGGTAAAAAAGAAAACCTGATGGAGATAATTATTTGATTTCTGATGCGTTTGCTTTATTGTACTGCGTATGTTCTGCTTTGTTATATTTTACAGGTATGATCATCTCGCCCATTTGAAATGTGTCTGCAAGTGCTACAAGATGGTAGAGAAGCCTCGGTATATACCTGAACAGAATACCTTACTTGCTCTGCGAACTGAGCATGGGAGAGGGGCGCTGCAAACGAAAAATATTTTCCGTCTCTCTCTTGACTTAACCCTTACAGTACTGTGGTGGGGGGGTCCTAAATCTATATATGTTCAAACATACTCATTGTTAAGATACCCTTCCCTCCAAACAAAACTTAGTGGCACAAAATAACTACTTTTTTTTTCAAGGAGGCAGTATAGCATAGTGGTTAAGGGCACTGAGCTGCCAGCCTAGAGACTTGGGTTTGAGTCCCATCAGCCCCCACTTGCATACTGTGTGACTCTGGGCAAGTCACTTAACTTTCTTCAGCTCCCAGGTTGCACCTGGAAACAAGCTCCAACTTATTGTGCTTTTCCTGGTAAAACAGTTCCCACTTCCTTTTCTTTTAAGTGATTGACTTTATTTATTTTTATATTTCCTTACGGGAGACCCATTTCATAAATGCAATAACAACAGTCAATTAGAAATTAGGGTTCATGTACAGGATTAAGGACTTACTATATCCACTGTGGCCCAGTGTCACATTGCAAAACAGCTCCTTCTTCCTATATCAGAATGTAGATCCCATACATGGCATAATGTGCCAAAATACTACTGTTTCTAATATGTAGTAATGTTCAACAACATCTGCTGTTTTGCTCTGCTGGCACTGCACAGGACCCACAGTGGCAACTATACAGCAGATTATGTTTGTTAACCCCAGCAGCAAGGATCCAGTCTAAAAATATCAGCTTGTTGCACCAGATTCCTAACGTACAACAACAAGCTAAAGCTGCTGGAAACTGGAAACAGTGTCACTCACACATTCTATGCAACTTATTTATTTCTGTATTTATTTGAAAAGTTTCACCAGGAAAGACATCATGAGGTTCAAAGAGCTCATTTCCAGAAGTCTTCCGGGGGAGGGGAGAATGGGATACATTATACATAGCAAGTACAGAATAACATGAATTGAAGGAGTGTAACAAAATTGCATAGCATACAGTTGAACAACAAAAGGGTATGACAATACTAAATATAAATAAAACCATGCAATAAGCCAGAATGAATATTATACACATATGCTTACAAATATTGATCTAAATATATATGTGTGTGTGTGTGTGTGTGTGAAGTACATACACAATAGCATATATAGTAAAGAAGACGTTGCACACACATAAACATGTACAGCCACCTAAAACATTATTGGGGGGCAGGGGGATTAAAAAAAAAGGGAAGGAGGCAGGATAGGTAAGACAATTAGGAAGGGGAGTAAGAAAAAGGGATAAAGTGTTGAAGGAAGTAAGGGGAGGTGAGGGGGGAAGGTAAGGGGAATAAAAATGTGGGAAGGAGGCAGGATAGGGAAGAAAAACATGATAGAGAGCAAGAAAAAGGGACAAAGTAGTAAAAGAAGTAAGGGTCAGGAGCATTTGCAGAGAGGGGGAAGTATACGCTGTATATGTCTTTTTTTCACAGTATATTTCATGTACCATTTTGCCTACTGAATTTATGTACCATGCTACTCTGCGCCATGTACTATGGCTCGGATCATGCCTGAAAATTTTCCCTGGGATCAGTGCACTTACCCAGTTATCAAAATCATAAATAAATAAATATTTGCAGAGAAGACAAGACAATGAACTAGTGGATGTGGCAACTCAAAGCAAGCAAGGTACCAGCTAAAATTCTAAAAGTCTAAAACTGGTGAGTGTTCATTCTGACAATATGATCCCAAGCTGATAAACAACCTACTGTATAGGGAATAAAACACATAAAAAAGGTTCTTGGAGAATAATGCATAGTCATGTGATGTGTTTTCACCAATGATGTGGAATGATTTTTCTTGCCCATTTTACACATACACACACACACGTATTTTTTTTTATAAAATGGGTACAAAGAAAGGAATCATATAATTGGTTGAAACACAACACATGACCATGCGTATACCAGAGCGCAACCGCACACCTGCACTTTCACCCCCCTCCAAAACAATGTTACCATTTTATAAGATAGATAACCCACTCTAGGGTATGCAGTTATGCTCTGATATACACACGCCTTGGGTGATTGATGCACTTGGCCTGCAGCCTCATGTGTAACAACGCACACCAAGGCACGCGTATATCAGAGCGCGACCGCACATCCAAGAGTGAGTTATCTATTACATATATAGCAAACATTACATTAATGCACACATTAGGATTACAAAACCACAAAAGCAGGTAAATATTGTGTAAGGGTTTTTCCACCACTAATGCCCACCTCCTCCCCATCCCTAGTCTTGTGACACAGTGCCAAACTAGTGGTGTGGAGCCATGTCCCACAGGTCTGCTGTTTTAAGTTACAGGTCTGGGACCCTGTAGGACTGAATTTGGGAACTGCCAGCGATACACCCTCGGAGCCCGAGAGGGATGCTCTCTCTGTCTCTGTGTTGTGTCAGAAGGAATTGTGGAGTTTGATTTGGAATGTGTTGTTTCCCCGCTGACATTCTTCCCGAATCTTGAAAAACCCTCCTCCAATCCCAGTTCTAGAATGTAGTGGAAGAAAGCACACCCCGTTCCTTACAAGTGTTGTATACAGAACTCTGGTAACAACTGTGTTCCCAGCCCTACACCAGACCCTTCAGCCAGAATTGTGCCCACCCAGCCCCGAACCCGCAGCTCTGGCTTTTACTCCTGAGAACCTGACTCTTTTTGCAGGTGGCTTAGATGAAAGGGGAAGCGAGGGCAAAGATTCAGAGAAAAAAAAACAAAAAAACGGTTTTGTAAACAGAGCTGAATAGAGTGATGCTGTCTTTTTATGTTTGTAACTGTTGGTGACCTGTTGACATATATGTAGAGTTTTTAATTTTGTCTACTTTTTGCCTCTTGGTACATTAAAAATTATGTTTGTACCTGTTGGGGACTTGGCCCAGGTGTGATTAACGGCTCCTTCAGATCTTGCACCTAGCAGTACAATGTTAGGGATCACACAATGGACTACATATGAGTCTTTAGCACACCATTATTTATGCCCAGCTAATCTCCTGGTTTTCAGCAGGTGATGTTAAGTGCCCTAGTTTTGTAACAATATATTTAATTACATCTAGTCTTGGTGTAATTTAAACAGAATTTACCATCAGAATTGGCAATATGACACAGAAAAGATAGCTCTTGGTGTATTAACATTCCATATTTTCCACAGCAACTGACTACATTACCCTCATAAACATACAATTTGACACTAGGTAAGGACCACAGGGGCCATCCTAGTCTGCCCATTTTCTTCACAAACTTCATTATGCAGCCGTGGTGGATCTGACTAGAATTTGTTGCAATGTGGGAATGATTGTTGAAAGAGAAACCATTTTGAACTTTGTCTTCAAAATGTGTCTGTTTACCATTCTTAGATCCAGAATAGGTCACCAATCACCATATTTCTTTCTTGTGAGGACGTATCTGGAGTAAAAGCCTTTGCCTCTTTGATTTGGGGGCACTGGCTCCACTGCTTTGATTGCCAGAAGATGTTTTACCTCTGCTTCCAGTAAGATTCTGTCTGCAGATGCAGCTGGTGCAAAAGTTCTTGTTCTCAGCTTGGGGAATGATCTTAAGCTAAGTGCCAGACCCTGACTCCCTACATCCAGGGCCCACTTTTCTGTGGCAATGGTATGTCAAACCTGGAGGTAGTGAGTCAGTCTGCCACCCACTGGTGGTTCTACAATAGGAGATGCACCCTGGAATGGTATATATTGTGATTATTCTGGTTCCTCACTTGAAGCAAAAAGGAGGGTCTGGAGGCCGTAACCGACTCCTTGTATTTGTATTAAAGGGGTTCATTTTTTTTTCAGAAAAAAACAAGGAAAGGGTCATTTCTAAAATGTGCAGACGAGCATGGGTACAACTTTTTACAGAGAGTGCCATGACCAGGACTGGCACCTTGTCAGCCAGAACTAACACTGTATTCCAGAGTACTTTCTGGTACTCCACTCCATATGCCATGTAGTTGGCTTGCCTGACTATTAAAGAGGCAGCCATATAGCCCTTCTTTCCCATGGCATCCATTTTTCGTGAATCTTAATCCAGAAGATGGGTGGCCAGGGGTATCTAGGCCTTGTCGCAAGCAGCAGCCTGAACCACTCTGTCAGGGTCAGGGTGATTAAACAGAAAATCAGCTGTGGTTCTATCCAGCTGGTACTTTTTGCCAACTTTTTTATCTACCCCAGAGATAGAAGTTGGTGTTTGAAATATCTGCAATGCTGCCTTTTTCAGGGATTTATACATTGGAAGTAGAATGCGTTTTGTAGAGGTTAGATCCATGATGTTTAGAAAAACTCTGCTTCCTCCATATCCTCTTCAGTCTCCTGAAGAGGGAGATTAAGAGTCTCTACCATGCTTTTTACAAAAGCATAGTGAGAGGAGTACTCTTCTGGACCCCTAGGGGGAGATCCGAACTCCTATTCTGGGGAAACCTCAGGATTTATCGGTTCCCTTTCAAAATCTTCCTCATCCTCCTCACCATAAACAACTTGAGGTTCCAGAGGGATAGGAACTGAAGTAGGAAACAATATAGGCAGTGTAGGAACCAGGACTGTAGCCTGCAGGGCTTGTAAGACTTGTAAGGCCTTAGCAATGTCTTCAACCGAGGGCATATTATGTTTGTCTGCTGGGAGCGCCTTAGCCTTTTTGGCTGGAGGTGCAGTGACATGCTTCTCATTGCATTTTTTCTTATGTGGGACAGGCTCAGATATTTTCTCCACAGTTCTTTTTGATCTACCTTGTTCAGATTTTTCTGAACTCTTGTCAGGATCCTTGGCTTTGCCTCCATCCTTTTTAGGGATGGAGGTAGATGCAGTACTATCAGAAGCAGAAGCCATCTCCTCCAATTTTTTAGCCTCTTTTCTTAATGTTTTAGAGCAAAAAAATTTGCATATCTCAAAATTAGCAAAAATATGGCTGGTACCCAAACAGGAAATACAAAGAGAATGTCTATCTGCTTTTGCTATAATCTGCCCACAAGATTCACAATACTTAAACCTAGTGGGTCCTGTGCATTTTTTAAGCTTGTCTAAATGAACCTCTGACATTGAATAAGACAATAAAATTCAATCACAAGACTTTTATTAATACCTTGGAACCGGAGGTTTTAAATATGAACAACCGCTAACAGTTCCTGGAACCGAGCGCTACTCGGTTCCTGAAAAGAAAAGGGAACCAAGAATTACTCTAAATTTAAATAAAATAAAGCAGTCAAAAGAACTGACCTCAAATACAAGTTTAAATAATAAAACGAAGGAAAAAACTTCACCAAATAGAGCAGAACCCTTTGTTCCAAGGAACTGTGAGGGAATCACAAATAAAACGAAAAACTACTACAACTATCAAATAAACTAAACTCTAAGGCAGCAATTTAAAATTAAACTTAAAGCGAGTACTTATCTTAACAGATTATTTATTCTGAAGACAATTCAAGGAGAGCTTTCCGGGACGTCCTTACTAGGCAGGTGGAGTAAAGAATCTGAAGCACTCAGAGTGCAGCAGTTGCTAGGGCAGCAGTTTGAAACTGACATGAGCCAATTGAGAGTTCCATAATTTGCATATAATTCCATCTCTCCGGGAAGTTCAACACAGGAGGCTGACTACATCAGTTTCATCATAATGAGTGATTCCTGGGGTTAAAATGGCATCTTTCCAAGTTGGGGTTTTAACAAGTTGGGACAGTCCCGAGCCTTGAAGTGACAATAAGAAGTCCCTGCTTCTTCTTGTTGCTACCATTTAATGTGATCCAGTTAATATCTAGAAAGTCGAAGTCCCCCACTAGTATTGCAGTACTTCACGCTCATCAGACATTTAGTGGACTTCCTCTGTTAGGTCTTTGCCTCCTTTATCGCCTTGATTTGGGGGCCTGTACATGACACCTATTCTGAAAGGTTTTCTCTTGTCCATGCATACTGTTAGCCACAGTGACTCAAAGCCCTCAGGTTGCCCTTTTACTGGCTTCCATTGTATTTTTAAAAAAACCTTTTTCCAAAAAGTTGTGCCAGTTCCATATGTAGTGGTATCCCCTATTTTGGCACCAATCACACAGCCATGAGTTGAATTTGCTTACTTCAATCTTTTTGACTCGCTTGGTGCTTTTTCTTTTTCACCACACTGGCAGCACTTCTGAGAAGGCTAATTTGCATGAAAGGGAAGACTAGATGGGCCAAGCGGTCCTTATCTACCATCAAATTCTATGTTTCTACATGTGCAGACTGTCTATTCCTACAGAGGATTGATTTTAATTTGTGCTGCTTGACGAAACTGCTGATTGCACATAAGATACAATTCTAAAACATTTGGTTGAATAGACATCTTTCAACAATTGTCACCATGATGTTGAAGCATCCATAGCACAACCTTACACAGGTAGCAGCATCTCCAGCGATGTGGTGCTAATGCCTTTTCACTTGGTACGGGCCGTCCCAAGGACAGACAGAGAAATCAAACTAGCTGTCACTAAGGGGAAACTGGGCATCTCGGACTGTGAGTCGGGTGCTTATTTCAACCTTTGAGTATAATCCAGGTGGTCTGAGTTTCAATCCCAATTTCCTCTAAACGTATTTTAGCCTCAAATTTCACTTGAGCGGTGACCATGGTGACATGATGTTGGAGTAGTTATTCTACACTAACTGGTGTAAACAGCAAGAAAAGAAATATGTCAAAGAAACTGTTCCCAGACCAGTAAAGTCATCAGGCTCAGACCAGTTGTCATGGGAAACATGTCTTGGTCCAGTCATCGAGAGAGGCAGGACCCAGACCAGTCACCTCAGGAACAAACTTACTGCAGCTCAGAACTGAGCGAATACATAGTAAGAAACATGTACTGACATCATCGAATGCATCCCTCTGCACCACATGTGATTGCAGAACTCCAACTCATGAAACTAAATCTAAAAAAAGAGTGATCTGAGCATTTAAAAAAATCTTGGACTGTGAATTACATCGGTTGGCTGGAAGACAAAGGCACTATTGAAGGTTACTGAGCCAACTGGTGACAGCACTGCAGCTTACAGTGCTTTTTGAAAGCAACCTATTCTCTTGTTGAATAAAAACTGCCTAACAATGTTTGTAAAATGAGTTAAGTTTCTCAAAGAAATGGAATGTCCGACCATTGTTCAAAAGATTTCATATTGAAACAGATTGGGCTGCCTTACGACACCTACATGAATGGTACTACACTAGCCACCCAGATGCAAGACACCATTGCAGATAGATACCGTGAAGACATTGAGAAGCTGGATGCTGCTGTGAATGAAGAGCCAGTGATAAACTAGCTTTATATTGGATAAGTCCACACAAGACATTAGCAATCCAGTGCTCCCATATTGATTTGGCATTTTCCCTGTAACTCCCGGGTGATATTCCTATGTTTTCTTGTAGATTACATTATTTCCTATGGAAGCTGAATTGCCCTGTTTTCCTGTGTAACCAATGCAAGTCTATGGGAAGAATTTTCCTGTAGATGCCTCCAAATTCCTGTAAAATACAGGAAGCCCTGTAGACATGGGAGTCCTGGCAATCGCATGAAGAATCCTTAGCCTGTCCCCTAAGAAAACATGAAGAAAAATGAAGACAAGAAGACACTACATTGTAAGTGCAATGTTTATTTAACACTCACATCAACATGTTTAACAATTTTTTTTTTACAGACAGTAACTTTACTTCAAATGTCTCTCACAGGCTGTAAGGGTTGGTTTTGGTGGTGTGGTTTATCATGGCATTGTTGGTCAGTCAGTGGACTACCACAGTTACTTGCAGCCTTGCAGGCACAGCTGTATATTGTAATGCATATGGGGTGAATGGTTGATGGCACTGTTGGGCAGCCATTTGTCCACACCATTGGAGGTTCTGCTGACTGTAATGCCAACAAGAGTCTCCCACACCCCCGATTCTATGGGAATAAAAAAATTCCAATGAAATTAGCAGTGGGGAACATGTAACAAAGCTGTGCTTTTACTTCAAAAAAAAAAAGTCTAAAACTCACCACAGAGCATGTAAACCCCCCAGAGCTTCTGGGGGCCTAGCAGCCCCCAGACGCCCAGCAACAGCCTTTAGGTAGAACTATTTTAAACATCACAGTATATTACAAAAACTGCATAAGCCTAATAGCTCACTCTCAGAACTCAGAGTACATATAACTGCTCATTTTTGACGTACAGATATACAATAGGGGCACATGCTTCACACTACCAACATGGGGGGGGGGCAACTAGGACACCATGGCAGAAAACATGGGTGAGTTATGGATGGTGACCTGGTGCTCGTGGCATGACATTCCACCATAATCCATGTACATAGTGGTACAATGCCTTGTTACCAGGCGGCGTTACTAACACAGCAGGTAGAACCATGTGGGTGGTTGATTGAGCAAATTTGTAGAGGCATAAGAGGGAGGAAGAGGCATCTGCCTTAAAGGGGCACTGTCAACCCCCTTAGGCCTCAAAGTACATCTAGTTTAAAAAACGCATTTAATGATTGGTCACATTCTGTACAGAATGCCGATGTAACTAGTAGTTTGATTCCGATTCTTCTTTTTTTTTTGTAAGTGAAAAACAGACTTCCCACCATACTGGTGTTACCACACAAAAAGGTTTACATTCCTTGATCAACTCCCATTGCATTTTCCTGGACTTGAGAACACTCCCAATACAGTCTAGCCACTCATGATGCAGTGGGACTATTGCATCCCGAGTGACTGCACTGTTTGGGATTGTTCCTAATGTTCAGGAAGTATGAAAGAAGAATAGATTGAGGATTTAAAACAAAACAAAATTGTGTGTAATTACACTGTCACCATGCATTTCTGTCCTACTTAGAAAGGAAGCAAACAGCAGCTGGCCTGGTGGCGCTGAGGGTTGAGGTGCTGGAAGCTGCACCATGTCGGCGACCCGGGTTCAGGACGAGCCTGGATTGTCGGAGGCCAGCAGGGGCGGAAGGGTGGAGAGCAGGATTGAGCCCCTGAGAAGTGGCTCTCCTGGGAGGGATGTGGAGTTTCTCCTGACTTTGGCTGCCAACCTGTGGAGGAAAGATAGCAGTTCGGGCCACGAGAAGCTCGGCGATTGCCAGGGGAGGGGTGGAAGGGGCTGAGTCAGCTTCATGGGGTGCGTGTGCACCTCTGTACACATGCACAGCCATGTGCTGGGGCCCCGGGCACAATGGTAGAAAATGGGCGTAAAAAAACGAAAAAATGTAAATTAAAAAAAAGAAAGAAAGGAAGCAAATAAAACAACCAGCAACATCAATGAATTTTAGAGAAGGTAAGCAATCAGAAAATGTGAGTTTTCATCTAGAAATAATGTGGTGCAAAAATGGGTTGACAGTGTCCCTTTAAACTCTACTTCAACTAAGGCATATATACAAGCCTTTTTGGGGCCATGACTTAACTAGTTTAAGTAGTCAGTACAAAATGTAATAAACTGCACCCTTGTTTTGCACTGTGTTTGTCAGCAGTACTTTTTTTTTGATTATGCAACAGTATTTTGATTATGAGGCCACATGGCCAGTGGCATCATGCCCATATGATAAAGCGGGTATGTGCTACTCTAAATAAATATTAGTAATCTTTTAAATTAAATTGTATTGCTTCTTTTTTAATACTTTAAAAGTCAAAATGATAATATGTGTTTTTTATGTGTTTTCATTGGGGTGGGGGTGGGGTGGAGGGTGATGGTCCATTACAACCCACACCACGCAAAAAGATATTAAAAAATATATAAGGTCCTGCGGCGATACTGGATCAGTACTAACACTGTATCATTCATGCTGTGCTGTACAATTTTAGCTTCTGCCGAATACAACCATGGTAGCAGTCTCTGTGAAATGCAACTGCAAAGCATTGCTTGGCTGTTTTAAACATCCAATCAGGTCTTGGCATTTGCATCTTCCTTCTCCCCATTTTGCCCTGGTTTGTTTTCTGCACTCCTTCTCTTATCCTTTTTATGCTAATCACAAAGTTGTACCACCCAAATGTATTGTATTCTGTACTGCACTTGTAAATTACAGTATGTAACTTCTGGTTGTAGTACATTATGTTTCATGTTCATGCTGTATATCATTCTTTTATATACTGTACCCCGGGTTGCTCCTGGAAATTATCACTGGCTCAGTGCGCCTTTCCTGGTTACCAAAAGTTTAAATAAAATAAAATAAATATTGTCTCCCTGAGCGACATAAATTCAGATGCCTATTGACTTTTAGTTTTTTTCTGGGATGTCGAGTGAAAATAGTGCAGTAATAACAGCACGGGAAAAACAGCGAGGGACTTATAGCGCCAGGGAAAATAACAAGTAGGCATAATACATACAGCGGGGGTCATCTGGGCACTACCCTCCACTTGTGCTGCTGTCCCTCTGATGTGTGCAATGGGGAGGATATTTATATTAATTATAGGGGTTGCGAGGGACAAAACCTTGCAGAGAACCTAACAATGTTTCAAACCCCAGGGATTTCCCAGTATGATTAGACGTATGCAGTCAGCTCAGAATCTCTGACTGCCCTAGAACTGTAGTGATGTAATGTGGAATGTATGCAAATAATGGAACTAGAATGCTACATTCAAACTGCTGCATCTAGGTGGACTGTGTTCCATCTAACAGTCAAATTCATTTTCTCCATTCAGACAACCAGATGCCCCGAAGTGCCTTCCTCAGTAATATTGCTGCAAGTTTATTTCTTTCAAAAAAGTTGTAATTTTACTATTTTGTCATTTCTCTTCCTCTAGTTAGTGTCTTTAGATATTTAGCATTTTTTGGAGGATTTTTCTCAGTTCCTGACTGGTCTTTTGCAGTTCCCAGGAACTGAGGTCTTTTCAGTTTTATTTCTGTTTTAGTGGTTCCTAACCACTATTTAAGTCAATAAATTTTACTTAAAGCTCCTTATTTTTATTTATTTTAGGAGTGATTTCCCCATTTTGCGCTGGGTTCCTTTCCTCTCAGGAACCGACCGCATTTTTATAAATATAAAATAAGTTTTATTTAATCGCAGTTCCTTTTCTCTTCAGAGAATTGACCATGATTTTTATTTTTTCCCTTTCCTGGGGTTTTCTTTTAATCTGCTGACAACTGGCATGTCAGCAAGAACAAAAAAGAAGATTGAACCTACAGGTTTTAAAAAACTGTTTACAGTGTTTCCAAATCTTTGTCAAGGCTGATCACCACGATTTGTGTTTGGAGTGCCTGGATCCTAGTCATATTTTTTCCAATTGTGAGAAAAGATTAGACATGTGCAAAAGATTCCTCAGACCCTAAAACTACTGATAAGGGATTTGAGCACAGTAAACACAAAAGACCCACTGAACAGACTTCAGAGTCTGTACCTGCTAGTAAAAAAATATATGAAGAAAAACATGTAGCTGCGCCTCCTGCTGAAGAAGCAAAGGAGCTCCCAGCAGACAAAAAAAAATGCCCTTTGCTGAGGACATTGCTAAAACCCTGCAGGTCATTCAGGACATCCAAACTATAGGTTCTATGCTGGGTTCACCAGTTCCAATCCCACCACTGGCTCCGACAAAAACAAAAAAAAATGTTGCTGCGACTCTTGCTGAAGAAACAAAGCAACTCTCAGCAAACAAACAAAAAAATGCCCTCTGCTGAGGACATTGCTAGAGCTCTGCAGGTCATTCAAGTCATCCAAACTGCATGTTCTATCCTGGGTTCACCGGTTCCAATCCCACCACCGGTTCCCACAGACCAGGGTTCATGAAGTTTATTTCGAGAAGGACTGAGGTATCCCCTGAGCAAGATTATGGTACCCCCTCCTCACGGACAGGATGATTTTTCATCCCATTTTTCTTTTGTCAGACAAATAGGCCTCCCCTCTCAAGAGTCTATGGAAGATGAGGAGGTGGCAGAAATTCTGGATATAATGGGTCTGGTTAAGAGATTGTTCCTCCCTATCCACAATTCTCTTAAGAAAGCCACCCTAAAAATTCTACAAACACTATCCTCTGTCCCTGGGGTGGACAAGAAAAAAAAAATCAAGTTGATAGGTCTGCTGCTGAGTATTTGTATTCTCACCCAGATCATGAGGGCATGGCATAGGCTCCTGCCTGTGATAAAGCTAAAGTCCCTCCCTCATCTCATCCCCCTGACAAAGATTCGAGGAAAATTGACACCATGGGAAAGAAGGGTTACTTAGCCTCCTCCCTTCTCCTCAGACAGGCATCTTATATGGCATATGCTGCACAATATCAGACGGCCCTTTGGAATTCTATACTAGCAATAACTGATAGAGTGCTAGGTGATGTGGCACATGATCTGGCTGATACTGCCAGGACGGCATTGGATGCCACCAAATATCAATTTCACATGGCTGTGGATGCAAATGACACTGCATCCAGGTTGTTGGCCCTATCAGTGTCTTTGAGGAGGTTTGCCTGGCTTAGAACAAGCAGTCTTACCCAAGACACACAGTTAAAGACCATGGATTTTCTTTGTGAAAACAATTCCCTTTTTTGGTGACAAGACTGAGGCATACATGAAAAAGGTGGAAGAGTACAAAATCACATATAGAAACAACTCTACAAGAGAAAGAGCCTCCACTTCTTTTAGATTGATAGGAAGGGGAGGTAGGGGTAGGGGGTATTACCCCAGAGCTTATGTCCCAGTCTCCATGCCTGTAGATTATACTCAGGCTAGAGGTTACTACAGGGGCAGGGGTAGGAGGCCTTCTAGGCAGACTGATTCAACTCCAGCATCCAGACCTCATCCCAGACAGAACCCCTGGCTGCCCCAAACAGGCCTCTACCCTTCTTCCAGTAGGGAGCAGGCTGGCTCACTACCTTCAGGACTGGAAAAACAGCACCACAGACAAGTGGGTTCTGAAGGTACTGAGTCAGGGTCTCTGTCTACAGTTCAAGCATTTTCCAAAACTTCAGGGGCGCAGAATTTTCCGCCTTTCAACCCCTGCAGAAACAGTTCTGCTTGAATTGGAGGTAAAAAAGCTTCTGCAAGCAAAAGCAATAGAGCCAATCCCTCTCTCCCTAAGGGGGAAGGGCATGTATTCCAGATACTTCCTGACGAAGAAGAAGAAGAAGAAGAAGAAGAATGCGGTATGGCAGTCAATCCTAGACCTCAGATCCCTCAACAAACACTTGGCAAAGCTCAAGTTCAAAATGGTAACCCTTGCCATTGTTATCCCTTCCCTACGGAAAGGAAACTGGCTGGCATCTCTGGACCTAAAACATGTTTACTTTTCACATCCCAACCAGACCTTGCCACAGAAAATACCTAAGGTTCACTCTGCTCTCAGGGCACTACCAGTTCTCAGCAATCCCCTTCAGGCTCACTTCTGCCCCATGAATAGTCACAAAGTGCCTAACTGTGGTGGCAGCCTATCTCAGGAGGCAAGGAATCATAGTATTCCCTTACCTGGATGAGTAGCTAGTCATAAGGGAATCATACCAAACAGATAAATGACTCCAACAGGGTCACCCAAAGTACCCTGGAGTCTCTGGGCTTCCTCATCAATACTCAAAAGTCTCAGGTGGAACCAGTTCAGTCACTGGAATTCACTGGAGCAGAACTGGATGCATTCCAGGGCATGGCATTCCTCCTTCAAGAGAGAGTAAACAACTTACTGACCCTGGCAAACTCCTTTACCTTGGGTCAGCCCAGGACTGCAAGGTAGTTCCTAGCATTGCTGGGACACATGGCATCAACTACCGTAGTAGTCTCAGGTGCCAGGTTTCAGATGAGGGACAATCAGTACCACTTGAGATCCCATTGGTCCCAAAGAAGGGATCACATTTCAAAGCTTGTGCCATTTATAATATCGACTCTGCAGTGGTAGAAAGGGACAACCTCAGGCAGGGCATCTCTTTTCAGCAATAGTACCACACTGTGGTTCTAATAACAGATGCCTCCCTCCTAGTGTGGGGGACATACACAGGTGACCTCACAGTCAGTGGGAGTTGGTCCCCTCAGGAATCCAAGTTGCATATCAACCTCTTAGAGTTGAGAGTAGTCCTTCTTGCCCTAAATGCCTTTGCTCCTCAATTGTTGGGTCAGTCAGTCCAGGTCAGGACAAACAACACAACCATGTGGTACATCAACAAGCAAGGAGGTACAAGATCCTCAAGGCTGCACACAGAGGCCATGAAAATCTGGTCCCTAGCATATTCCCTGGAGGTGCATCTGTCCACCATTCATCTTCCAGAGAAGGACAATATACTGGCAGAGTCAATCAGCAGAATCAGTCAAGATCATCACGAATGGGCTTTAAACAAGCAACTATTGGACACAGTTCTCAGACATTGGGGAACGCCAGAAAGAGATCTGTTTGCCCCAAAAGGAAACCAGCAACTTCCTCTTTATTGCTGCAGGCTCCCCTCATTGGGCACATTGCCCATGAAGGTGTCAGCCCTGGATTGGACATGGAAATTCCTGTGTGCTTTCCTCCATTTCCACTGCTGTTGAGAGTCCTTCTCAAACTCAGAAGTCAGTCTGCAACAATGATTCTGGTTGCTCCACGCTGGGCCAGGCAGCCATGATATCCTCTACTATTCACCCTGTCCACCAAGCAACCCATCCGGCTTCCCCAGACATACAATCTCCTGATGGCCGTTCAGGGTCAGGAAGTATTCCCAAACCTTAAGACTCTTCAGCTGAAGCCTTGGTTTCGAGGAGCTAGAAATTTTTGAATTTTAACTGCCAGAAGAGGTTCTTAAGGTCCTGAAAGTTTCCAGGAAGATAAACCAGAAAGACATGCTTCAAAATGGAATAGATTTTGTTGTTGAACTTTGCACTGTTCTTTTGCTAGACTTGTATGCACCCACTGGGTAACACTTTGTGTCTTACTATATTAATTTGCATGTAGCCACCTAAATGTTTAGTGAATTACCAGTTTGCTTGTAGCAAATCACTCTTACCTTTACTGCTTATTTTTATGGCTAAGTCTGTGTTCTGATTCAAACTTTCTTTTCTTCACTGCTTGATTTTTGACTAATCCTGCTCTATATCCCAGCTCCTGCAATTTTCCTGTAGACTCCCATTCCTGTAGCTCTCTCTCTCTCTCTGCCCCTCCCTGTATTTAAGTCAAGAGAGCAGATCTGCACATTTAACCTTTTGGTTTTCATGTATCCCCTTCCTGCTCTTTGTGCTGGTTTTTCTGTGTTAAAGCCCTCCCCTGTGGAGCTGCCTATAATTTATTCTCTCTGTCCCTTTTTTCCTCAGGGGTTCTGTTGCCCTACTTGGGCCTGGAGTTCTCCCTCAAATGAACTGCCATCTGCGGCTCATATCCCTCTGCTGGACCTGCCCTGCTTTTCCTAACTGAAGGTACGGAGTTGCTCAGACCTGTGTCCCTTTTTCAATTTTTGACACCTAAAGCAGGTTTGGCTGATAAGTGGTGCAGACAAATTTAAAATGCAGGGCTGTGCCCTGACCAGATCCCAGCCCTCTGCCTGCTTCCTCAAATTGACAGGCTCGGACAGAAAAACGCAGCTCCCAAGGCCAATTAAGCTACTTAACTGGGACTGCTATGCTGTACTGTGGACGCAACTCAAATTTTTTTTTGTCTACTTTTCCATTTGCAAATTATACTACAAAGCCACTAGAGGGCAACAACTTGTGGAGGTTGCAATCCTCTTCCCACTGCCCCCCCAACTCTTCTAGTCCTGGATCCTTCATACCTAAAGCAAATTACCTACACTCTAACAAACAATCAGTGGTGTGATCTGAATCTGTAAGCCAGTACATCATGGCCACATTCATAGCACTGTGCATTCCATTCTGCCTAATGTTTCTATGTATTGCTGACTATTTCATAGCTGTATCCCTAAATCACCCTCCGCTGCACAATGAAGAAGTCCCACCACACAATCTTGCTACTGAACCCCGGTCTGTGTATTTCACTCCTACTTGCCTGCCAAAATGTGGAGTTGTATACCTTGGTAGCTGGCTCACCATAAGGCTGCAAATGTCCTATTTGCTAAAAATGTAAAGCAGCTACTTACCTCCTCTATCCGACCATTCCTACTACTTCTGCTATTAACCCTTGTGGGTGACGTTGAGTTAAATCCCGGACCTACCATACCTTCATCTGTCCCTAACCCCCTAACATCATCATATTAAATGCTGAAAGGGCTAAAAATTGCTCATTTAAACATATAAAGTCTATATATATATATATATATATATATATATATATATATCTATACCTTGGAGCAATCACCAGGATGGGAGGACTCACTTGGTGTTTCACCTTGGCACCAAAGATCTGGAGGGAAACAGTCTGAGAGAGGTACAGGGAAGGTTCAAGAAGCTTGCTAGGTTCTGCAGTGGCACGGTTTTCCCCTTTCATTTCCTTCTCGGAGGTGTTGTCTGTCCCAAGAGCAAGCACATCTAGGAGAGAAAAGATTGTGGAATTCAATCAGTGGCTGAAGGGATGGTGTAGGCAGATGTGGTTTGGTTTAATAGGTGACTGGGGATCAACATGGGAAGAAGAGGGACTATATGCCTCTGATAGGCTGCACCTGAGCTTAGAAGGGATAGCTGTACTAAAGGGCAAACTGGAGGACTTTATAGTAAGGAAGTTGAATTTAAACTGATTTGGGGGGGTTAAAGAAAGGACAACTCATACAGGTAAAAGAGTTGGGAGGCCTTCAGCCTCCCCCCCCAGGACAAAGAGGAAATGCAGGCAACATGCAACAACAGGGAGGGGTTGGAAGGTGAGGAAAGGGAAGAGGGGACCACATGGTGGAAACATAGAAACATAGAAGTTGACGACAGATAAGGACCGCAAGGCCCATCCAGTCTGCCCATTTCTTTTTCTACCTTATGAATGTGCCATTGGCCTTTGTTCTGTCAATGGCCTATCTATTCATACTCATCTGTATTGCTCCCTTATACCTATCCCATGCCTGTTTGAAGCCCTGCACTGTATTCATATCCACCATTTCCTGAGGTAGGCCGTTCCATGGATCCACCACCCTTTCTGTCAAAAAGAACTTCCTCACATTACCCCTTAATCAGCCTCCTTCTAATCTCGTTCTGTGTCCTCTTGTCCTGCTATTTTTCTTATATTGAAACATGTTAGACTCTTTCACCTTGTTAATGCCATTAAGGTGTTTGAATGTTTCAATCATATCACTTCTCTCCCTCCTTTGCTCTAGGGTATACATATAGAGCTCAGATAATCTGTCTCATATGTTTCTGATGCAGTCCCTACACCATTTTGGTTGCCCTTCTCTGGACTGCCTCAATTTGGTTAATGTCCTTGTGAAAGTGTGGCCTCCAGTACTGCATGCAGTACTCCAGATGAGAGCTAACCAGGTGTCTTGTAAGAGGGATTATTACCTCCCTCTTCCGACTTGTGGTACCCTACTAATACACCTCAACATCCCTCTAGCCTTACCTGTGATTTCTTGGTCTTGGATGATTTCAGGTCATCGATGATGACGACGCCCAAGTCTCTTTCTTCCCTTGTGACTGCCAGCAACTCCCCTCCCAGCCTATAGGTGGCTTCAGGGTTTCTCTTCCCTATGTGCATGATCTTGCACTTCTTTGCATTAAATCCCAGTTGCCACTCTTCTGACCATTTTGCTAGTTTATCCAGATCTCTTCTCATTCTACCCACCCCATCTGGATCATCTACAAACAGACAAACCTTATCCTCCAGTCCATCTGCAATGTCACTGATGAAGATATTGAAGAGGACTGGCCCCAGGACTGATCCCTGAGGTACCCCACTTGTGACCTGCATCTCTTCTGACTGTATACCGTTTACCACCACTCTCTGTTTCCTGCCCATCAACCAGTTTGCCACCCAGTTGACCAACATCTGACCTACCCCGAGCCTACCCAGCTTATTAATCAATCTTCTATGTGGAATAGTATTGAAAGCTTTGCTGAAGTCAAGGTAGGTAACATCAACTGCTCCCCCTTGGTCCACCACTCTGGTTACCCAGTCAAAGAAATCTATGAGATTAGTTTGACAGAACCTTCCTTTTGTAAACCCATGCTGTCTTGGATCCTGTGCTCCTATGGATTCCAGGTGTTGCACTATCCTTTCCTTAAGGAGCGTCTCCATAATCTTGCCCACTACTGACGTAAGACTGACTGGTCTGTAGTTCCCTGCCTTCTTCCTGCTACCACTCTTGTGGAGTGGGATCACATGAGCCCTTCTACAGTCTTCTGGGACATCTGCTGTGCTCAGAGACTCACTAAACAGTTCTGATAATGGCTCTGCTAGTTCCACCCTTAGCTCCTTAAGTACCCTGGAATGTATGCCATCAGGTCCCATTGCCTTGTCCACCCTGAGCTTATCGAGCTCTTGTGGGACCCTTTCTTTTGTGAAGGGACCTCCTCCTTTCCCCTGTGTCCATAGTGCTGAGCTGTGGGCCCTGCCCTACCTTCTCTTCAGTAATACCAAGCAGAAGTATCTATTTAGGATAGATACTTTTACATGGTCGTTCTCCTCACACGCCCCTTATCCCCTTTGATCTTAGCAATACCCCCTGTGGACTTTCTCCTTTCACTAATGTATCTATAGAAAGTCTTGTCACCTTCTTTTACTGTTCATGCTAGTATTTCCTTGGTTTGCGCCTTTGCCTGCCTTACTGCCTTCTCTGCTTCCCTTAGTGAAGTTTGGTATGCCTTCCTATCTTCATCCTGCTGCGTTCTCTTATATTTCCTGAAGGCCAGCCTTTTGGCTCTGACCTTTTCTACTACAGTGTTTGAGAACCAAAGTGGTTTCCTTCTTCTTTTGCACTTCCTTTCTCACTAACACAATGGGATGTTGCTTCAATACTGCATCTTTAATGTTTGCCCACTTTGCCTGTACCCCCCATCTGTATTTCTTTTTGCCAGGGCTTGCTTAATTCTGTTGCCCATCTTATCAAAGTCAGCTCCTCTAAAGTCCTATATTTTTGCCTTGAAATGGGATGATTTAGTTGTAGTGGCCAGATTGAACCATACCATGTGATGGTCACTGGCACCCAGGTGACCTTCTACCTGGAGATCTGTGATCCTTTCCCTGTTAGTCAGTACTAGATCTAGGATAGCCCTGTCTCTTGTGGGTTGTTGCACTAGTTGTTTGAGGCCCTCCCCCTGCAGGGAATCCACCATGTGTCTAGTTCTGGCAGATGTCCCTGCTGGTACTGACCAATCTGTATCTGGCATGTTGAAGTCTCCCATTATCAGAACCTCCTCTTTAGCTGTCATGTTTTGTATATCTTCTAACAGTAACATGTCTATGTCCTCCCCCTGGTCTGGAGGCCTGTACACAACCCCAGTTCGTATCGGCTGTCCCATTTCCTGTTTCCAGGGTGACCCACAGTTCTTCTGGTACCTTATGTGTATTCTGAATATCTGTAGCTTTGATATTTTCATTGACATAAAGGGCCACTCCACCCCTCTTTTTGCACCTCGGTCTCTTCTGAAGAGTACATAGCCAGGTACTGAAGTCTCCCAAGTGTGGTTACTGGTAAACCATGTCTCGCTAATGGCTACTATGTCCAGTTTAGCCTCTGTCATTATTGTCTTCAGGTCTGGGATCTTGTTTCCCAGACTGCAAGCTTTTGTGTACATGATTTTCCATTGGCCAGATTTTGGTGTGTTAATTGTTGGGCGAGGTCCAGCGTTTCCCCTGTGCATCGTATGGGGGAGATAGACCTTTTTCTTTAACTGGTGATGTAAATGAACTACAAACATGCTGAACTCCTGTTTGACCACTAGCTGAGGGGGAAGGGTGTTCTTCCCATTCACGTATGGGGTGCTGCACCTCTCTCCCCATTTGCTAGTTTAAATATTCTGCAAAGACGTCCAACGTCTGCTCCAATGAACTGACTCCCTCCTTAGTCAGATGCAGTTCATCAAATTTAAAGAACTTTCGCTCCCAAAACTGTTGCCAGTTCCCTACTAATTTGTGTCCTTTTTCCTGGCACCAGCCCTTGAGGCATATGTTTAGCTCCCCTATCTCCCCTTCTCTGACCTTCTTTCCATCTGCCCCCTCTCCCAGACTGGCAGGATCTTAGAGAAGGAGATGCCGGACGAAATGGATGATAGTTTGTCACCCAGCCTGGTCAGGTGTTCCTTGGTCTCCACAACTGACCAGCTGGTGAGATCTTTAGTCCCTATGTGTACCAGGATGTCAATGTTTTCTCCTGTTTCCTGAACAATTTTAGCAATGCGGTCAGTGTCTCTCCATGTTGATGTACTTGGGAGACATCTGACCATTACCCCTGGCTGGAGATATGTATCAACTCCCCAGATCATCGAGTCTCCTATGATCAGAAGTTTTTGGATTTCCTTTTTGCTTTTTTTGGTTTGGTTCCTGTTTTGGGTGAGTTTTGTTGTGCTAGCTCCTGTGCTGCAGTCTCTTGCTCTGCAGTGTCCTCTGCCCCTTTGATTTCAGAGATAGAGGCACATACCTATTTTAGTTTTTATATGGTTTGTGGAGGTGATATGTTGGAGATCACTGAGTGATGGGGGCACCTGATTTGCCCCTCCTAACCACCTGCCAACCTCCCGGACCAACTACCCTCTGCGGTCGAGGTGCTTCTGTTGGATGTTGGGGAAATGGCGGGCTGTTCTTATAATATATTCCCTCCTGAATATGCAATTTGAAGTGTGCAATCTCTGCCCATGCTGCCTGGAGCTGAGCCCTTAGATCTCCAATGGTCCAGCATGTAGGACAGTGTCCTAAATCCTGTAAAACTGCCCTTCTGAAAAGTGTTCCGCAGTACCTGCAGTTAATAATATCCATTCCAGATAAGTTGCTTGGTTTATAACTTGGTCAGAGTAATTAGAAGGAAGAACATGAAAGCAAAAGTTTGATTTTGTGTTTTGTTTGTTTGTTTTTGTATAACTTGTTATAACAAGTTAAATTACTAGTGCCCCTGTAAATGAGGTCACTGTGTGGATACCCTTCTGATCTGCCCCTTCCCGCTTTGCTAGAAATGTCACGACTGTGCTACCCTATAAAAGGAGTGTAGTGTGGGGTGGTTGGGATGGGGGTTGGTGGCTGGATTATTCCCCTGCTGAAAAAGAAGAACCATGGACGAAAGAAACAAGGAGGTAAGAGCAGAAACAATCAGCCAAGCTTATCCTAATGATAGATAAAACTGTAAAACCTGTAAAGCACCACCTGTAATAATTTCACAGAAGATATACCCTGTAAGAAACACTTTGCTACAGAGAAAAATTAAGCAGTAACAGAAGATATACCTTGCAAAAGACAATTTGAATCAAAAGATTACAGCAGTAATCTGCAAACACACACCTGTAGGCACACCCTGTAATAATGCGGCAGAAGGTATACCCAGCAACAACAATTTGAATCAGAGAAAAATAAAGCAATAAAATGTTAGCAACAAACAGTAACAATCACTGTGAGTACAAAATAAAAATAACAACACACAGTAAATCTGCCTAGCCAAAAGAAGCCTTAATCCTTATCCTTGCTCTGGTAAGGTTCTTTGCTCTGTCCTTTCAAGCAACCTAGAAGAAAAGAGCTCAGGTGAAGCTAGGTGCCTTGGCCAGCAAACCTAGTCTTCCACCTGGAGGGGATTAGTAGCAAATGCCAGGAGCTTGGGGAATAAACCAGTTGAATTGGAGGCCACCATGGTGGAAGAGGGTCTCAACATAGTAGCAGTAAGTGAGACTTGGTGGACTGAGCTTCATGCCTGGGAGATAGTCATACCTGGTTACCAACTGTTTAGGAAAGACAGAGCGGGAAGAAGAAACTGGGGCCACAGAGGGTCTGGAAAAGGAAGGGGACTGACATAATATGGGTCACTTTAGACAAAAGGAATGGGAAATTTATAGGGTGGGGGTGGTTTACAGACCTCCTACGCAGGGAGAAGAGGGGGATAAACAACTTATACAGTCAGTGACAAAAATGGCACTAAAGGGGGAGATTCTGCTAGTAGGGGACCTAAACCTCCCTGACATCAACTGGGAGATCCCAGCAGCGGTATCAGCTAGGAGCAGGGGTCTCTTAGAGGCAATACAAGGGGTATTCCGCAACAACTGGTAAGGGAGCCCACTAGGGGAGAAAACCTGTTGGACTTAGTCCTCGTAAATGGGGACAGTGCAGAGGAGGTGGAGATGGGGGAAGGATTAGGCACAAGTGACCACAAGGCTGTAAGGTTCAGGGTAAAATTGGGGAGGGAAGTAAACAAGACAAGAACTAGGGTAATGGACTTCAAGAAAGCAGACAAACAGAATGAAGAGGATATTTGGGGAAGAAATGTCAGGGATAGGGAATATAAAGGATGTGGAGGAATTATGGGCAGCTATTAAGGGAAGGGAGCTGAAAGCCACTGAAAGCCACTGAAATCTGCATCAAGAAGGTTAGGAAGAACAACAGAAGGAGGAGACCTCCATTATTTACAAGGAAGGTGGCAGGAGCGGTCAGGGAGAGTAAAAGGGCATTCAGAAAGTATAAGATGACACAAAGGGAGGAGGATAGGGAGGCATATAGACAGAAGAGGAGAGAGGCAGGGCAGAAGATAAGGAGGGATAAAGAGGTCACTGAGGAGAAAACAACAAAACAGGTCAAGAGGGGAGATAAAACCTTTTTTAGGTATGTGGGAGAAAGAAGGAAGGCATGGCAGGGAATAGTGAGATTGAGGGGGGAGGGAGGAATAAAACTGGAGGGGGACTTTGAAAAAGCGGTGGTATTAAATAGCTACTTCTGTTCGATCTTCACAAAAGATGGCGAGGGTAGAGGACCAGAGCTGGAGGGGAAGGGAGGGGAATGCAGGAGAATGGCTTCTAGAATGTTCACAATCGATAGAGTAAGGGAGGAACTGGGCAGGTTAAAGGTGGATAAAGCAATGGGGCCGGATGGCTTGCACCCAAGGGTATTTTTATTTATTTATTTATTTACTTATGACTTTGATAACCGGGTGAGTGCACTGATCCCAGGGACTGTTTTCAGGCATGACCCGGGCCACATAACATGGCACAGAATGGCAGAGAATACAAAATGAGAATACAAAATGAATACAAAATGAGCAACTAATTACACATGAGGAGATAGATTCAGATACAGCAATTAAAGCACAATGGATTGGTAAGGTACAAGTACACTGAGTGACAGCGAAAGCTGTTTACAATATGACACTTGGTACACAAACAGCAATTGTGTGCAAAGGTAGGTACAAAGGTCGGGTGTGCATGTTGTAAACATAACATATACAGTGGGTAACAACTAAACAGTATGTCATGCGTAGAAACAGAATACAGTATGTACAAGGCTGTGAGATGACACATCAGTAACCTATAGAATAATAACAGGCAGGAGGGCACAGTGTAGGCAGGGGACTGGTGTGGCTACGTGGGAAACCCCCTAGGTGTTGGGAGACTGGTGTGGCTAGGTGGGTAAACCCCTAGGAGTTAATTGCCTAGTGTTGCCAGGTGGATACACCTGGGGGCAGCGGCAGGAGGAGTTTGCCAAGAGCCATGTTTTGAGGTGCGATTCGAAGCTGAAGTGAGTGTTGATGGTTTGGAGTGTTCCACTGTGAGGGTGCAGCTGCAGACCAGGCCCTGCTGACCATGTTGGTAGATACCCTGGGGATAGTTAGGTGGTGAATATCAGTTGAGCGGAGGCTACGGTGTAGGGTACAGGTTTTGAGGAAGAGGTAAGGGAGGATTCAGTGTCCATGTGGATGACATGGTCCACCATGCTGCTAAGGGCAAAGTCGAAGCGTCCCTGCAGTGGTAGCCATCCCAGGGTATTGTATTGTGTGCAGTGACGGGTGGAGAAAGGCGCCAGTAAAGCAAAGCGACAAGCACTGTTATAGGCAGTGGAGAGCTTAGCCAAGGTGGCAGCAGATGTCCTGGAGTATATGGGAGAGCAGGAGTCCAGAATAGGGAGGAGGTTTCCCTGGACAATGGCTAGTCTGGCTTCAGGGGTTAGGTAATGCTTGAATCAATACGTGGCTCCCAATTTCCAAAGGAACCTACTAATAATGGAGTGGACATGCTCAGTGAAGGTGAGAGCAGGGTCAAGCAATACTCCTAAGTATTTATAAGTGTCAAACGCCTTTGAGGGCTGTGCCATCGGGGAGAGGATGCGGGGGGGCATGCATTTTGGCTTTAGCAAGGAAGGGCTTGGATCCAAACAGCATGGATTGCATTTTCTTGGCATTAACTAAGAGGAGGTTATTAGAAAACCAGTTGTGGGCCGAGGCATAATTGTGAGAGAGTACTGAGGAGATAGTGGCTGTGGATTTGTCGCTCTGGAAGAGAACCAGGTCATCAGCATAGAAGAGAGACTGGCAGTTAAGGCTATCAGAGGGAAGTGAGTTGACAAATACGGAGAAGAGGAGGGGACCCAGGATTGAACCTTGAGGGACCCCCACAGAGACAGGCAGTGTGGGGGAGCAGGTTTGGCCTATGTATATGAATTGTGAGCAGCCATTCAGGTAGTTGGTGAACCAGCTGGTGACTTCTTGTGAGCAGCCTAGGAGGCTAAGCTTGGAGGTGAGGAGGGCATGGTTAACCATGTCGAAAGCCTTCGAGTGGTCAACAAAGACAGCCCCAGTGGCTTTACCTTTATCCATGTTGGAGAGAATGTGGTCTGTCAGAAGGGCAAGGCAGTGGCTGTAGAATGGTTCTTATGAAAACCATGCTGTTGGATGCATAGGAGGCTGTGCCTGTCAATGTATTCGGCGAATTGGTTGTGTACCGCTCTCTCGAGTAATTTACTAAGATGAGGGAGGATGGCTATTGGGCAGTAGTTATCAGTGGATTTGGGGTCCCCTGATTTTAGAATGGGTGTTACCTTGGCTATTTTCCAGGGTTCAGGCACGGAGGATGTGGAAAGGATAAGGTTAAAGATGTGTGTTAGTGGTTTGGCGATGGCTGGAGCGACCAGTTTGAGGAATGCTGGGGATAGGCCATCCGCACCCGGGGAGCCATGGTTAGCCAGGCTTTTGAGTAGTCTAACCATGTCACATAAGGAGAGGGCTTTGAAGTAGAAAGGGAGCATTTGCAGTTGACTGTCGGATGTGCAATTCAGTGGATCAGGTAAGGTGGATGGGCGTAGTTGTTGGACTGCAGGGAGTTTGCTCAGATACATAGATAGGTTGGTGAACTTACTATTGAAGACACTGGCGACTTCGAGAGGGTCAGTATGCAGTCCATCATGGGAGCTGAGTTGTGGCGCAGCGTAGTTGGAGTGGGGGTTTAGAAGAGTGTTTATCGAGTCCCAGAATTTTCCCAAGGATGGCGGGGGGGGGGCAGATGAGGATGGGAGGCTTAATAAAAAAATGAACTGGTGGGGTGGCAATGGGAGCTGGCTAAGGAGTCAGACAGGAGGCAAAAGCAAAAGACAGACAGCAGGGAAACGTCCTGGCTGGACTGGCTAGCAATACAGTAAAATTCAAATTGCTGACTTAGCTAGTGCGGCACAGTTAACATTGTAACACAGCTCTAATAGTGAGGAAATCAAGCTAGAGAAGCTTCAGGCAGACTTCACTTTTCCTTAGAAAGAAAAATATAAGTATTGCGGTTTCCAGCAGTACAGTAAATTACAAGTAGCAGGCTTAGCTAGTGCGGCACTGTTAACATTCTGAGTACAGCTCTTATAGTCGGTATTTCAGGCAGACTGCACTTTCTTCTTTAAAAATATCTCCATTTCCAGCAGAAAGTTTGAAAATTGGCACACAGTCCAGCTGGCGGAACACTGCTGGGTTTTACAACTAGCCACTCAGAGGGCTCACGGGGATGGTAGCAGCCAATCGGGGCACCACTGAGAGATGGTGCCAGAACTTGAAACTTTGGCCGAAAATCCCGAGTGTGGCTGGAGCGCAGGGCTTCAGGGAAGTCCCAGTCTTTTACCTGTGCTTCTGGAGAGGTGGACGGGTGGCAGCAGGTGGACTTCCGGAGATCACACCACAGGAGTCGGTGGGCACAACATGAACCGGTAGCCGCGTGAAGCAGTTGCAAGCCCGAGTGGGCTGGAAGCCTGCAAGAAGGGATAGAGGGGGGAATTAAAACCTGCAGAAATCGGAGGTAGTTAAACAAATTTGCAATAAAACAAAGGACAGAATTTACTGGGAATTGGGGGGCGGGTCTGAGAGCCTCAGGCAGGTGCCAGCCGAGGATGGCGGGGGGGGGAGACGAGGATGGGAGGCTTAATAAAAAAATGAACTGGCGGGGTGGCAATGGTAGCTGGCTAAGGAGTCAGACAGGAGGCAAAAGTGAAAGACAGACAGCAGGGCAACGTCCTGGCTGGACTGGCTAGCAATACAGTAAAATTCAAATTGCTGACTTAGCTAGTGCGGCACAGTTAACATTGTAACACAGCTCTAATAGTTAAGTAAATCAGGCTAGAGAAGCATCAGACAGACTGCACTTTTCCTTAGAAAGAAAAATGTAAGTATCGCCGTTTCCAGCAGTACAGTAAATTACAAGTAGCAGGCTTAGCTAGTGCGGCACTGTTAACATTCTGAGTACAGCTCTTATAGCCGGTATTTCAGGCAGACTGCACTTTCTTTAAAAATATTGCCGTTTCCAGCAGAAAGTTTGAAAATTGGTGCACAGTCCAGCTGGCGGACCACCACAGGAGTTTACAACTAGACACTTAGAGGGCTCACAGGGATGGTAGCAGCCAATCAGGGCACAACCGAGAGATGACGCCAGAACTTGAAAATCTGGCTGAAAATCCCAAGTGTGGCAGGAGCACAAGGCTTCAGGGCAGTCCCGGTCTTTTACCTGTGCTTCTGGAGTGGTGGGTGGGTGGCAGCAGGCGGGCCCCCAGAGATCACACCGCAGGAGTCAGCGGGCACAACACGAACCAGTAGCTGCAGGGAGCAGTTGCAAGCCCGAGTGGGCTGGAAGCCTGTGCTTCTGGAGTGGTGGGTGGCTGGCAGCAGGCAGGCTCCCGGAGATCACACCACAGGAGTAGGCGGGCACAACATGAACCGGTAGCCGTGGGGAACAGTTGCAAGCCTGAGTGGGCTGGAAGTCTGTGCTTCTGGAGTGGTGGGTTGGTGGCAGCAGGCAGACTCCCAGAGATCACACCACAGGAGTCAGCAGGCACAACACGAACCGGTAGTCGTGGGGAGTGGCTGCAAGCCCGAGTGGGCTGGAAGCCTGTGCTTCTGGAGTGGTGGGTGGGTGGCAGCAGGAGGGCTCCCAGACATCACACCACAGGAGTCAGCGGGCACAACATGAACCAGTAACCACGGGGAATGGTTGCAAGCCCAAGTGGGCTGGAAGCTGAGGGAGGAGCTGGCAGCACCTTTGACAAGACTGTTTAACTTGTCCATGGATACAGGGTGGGTGCCTGTGGACTGGAAGAGGGCAGAGGTGGTTGCACTGCACAAGGGGGGGGAAGCAAGGAGCTGGCCAAAAACTACTGCCCTGTCAGTCTCACCTCAGTGGTGGGAAAGATAATGGAGACATTAATGAAAGAAAGGGTGGTAGACTACCTCGTGGCCAGTGGTATGTAGGATGAAAGGCAGCATGGCTGGGAAGTCATGTGAGATCAACCTGGGTGACGCAGGTAGTGGACCAGGAAGGGGCGGTGGACGTGGCCTATCTAGACTTCAGTAAGGCCTTCAACACTGTCCTGCACAGAAGGCTAGGAAATAAGCTGGAGAGCTTAGGGGTGGGCCAGAAGGTAACTAGGTGAGTCGAAAACTGGTTGATGGGAAGGAGCCAAACAGTGGTGGTAAATGGGGTACATTCCAGGGTAAAGGGGGTAATGAGTGGGGTGCCTCAGGGGTCAGTACTGGGACCCTACTTTTTAACATTTATATCAGTGATCTAGCAGAAGGACTAGAGGGTAGGGTGTGCCTATTTGTGGACGATACAAAGGTTTGCAATAGGGTGGACACCCAAGGTGGAGTGAAGGCCATGAGGCAAGACCTGGAGAAGCTGGAAAGGTGGTCAGAAACCTGGCAACTAAAATTCAATGCGAAAAAGTGTGCAGTGATGCACCTGGGGTGGAAAAACATTCGAGCAGCTTATACCCTTGGGGGGCAGGAAATCAAGGAAACAGAGCAGGAGAGGGATCTGGAGATTATTATATTAAGCAATCTTAAGGTGGGGAACCAGTGCAGCAAGGCAGTGGGAAAGACAAATGGTATGTTGGCCTGTAATGGAAGGGGCATAACTAGCAGAAGGAGGGGGGTGCTAATGCCGCTGCATAAAACAATGGTGAGGCCGCACCTGGAATACAGGGTACAGTTCTGGAGACTGCACCTACGTTGGGAGATTGAGGGGATGGAGAGAGTTCAGAGAAGAGCAACCAAGATGGTGCATGGGACGTGGGGAAAAACATATGAACAGAGGTGGAGGGAGTTGAATCTATACCCACTAGAGCCTAGAAGGGGGGGGGGCATGGTTGAAACTTTTAAGTATTTGAAGGGGATTGATAAGGTGAAGGAAGGGTGCTTGTTCAAAAGGAAGGAAGCAGCTAGAACACGGGGGCATAGCCTCAGATTGGAAGGAGGGAAATACAGAGACAGTATAAAGGGGAGATTCTTCATAGAGAGGGTGGTGGAGGCCTGGCACAGGTGGTGGTGTGATCTGAAATAGTGGGGGGATTCAAGAGGGCATGGGACAGACATATGGGGTTGGGAGGAGGGGGAAAGTTCTGAGCCAGTAAAAGGAGGAAGGGGAAGGGGTGTATATAAGGGCAGACTAGATGGGCTGGTGAGGTCCTTTTCTGCCGTCAAATTTCTGTGAATCTGTGAAGTATCCCTGATACCAGTAATAATGGCCCCCCCCCCAAGCAGGTTACCAATTCCTTTGTGGTTTTTTAATGAAGGTGCAATTAATCCATTTCTACAAGCACTGGTGCAAGAGAGTGGTACAGCACACACTGTACCACAATTAGATCAAAATGAAAGTCTGGACATACAGTATGTAGAGCATTCATACTGTTAGAATGTACTGCCTTAAAAGCCAGGAGAATGTACTGGCAGCAAGTTTCACTATCAGCATATCTAGCAGTAAAGCGCGCACCTTGCGGGTTGCGTTGAACTGTAATGCCTGCTTTTGGGGGAGACAGAAACTATTTCCTGGTGGGTTGGCAAGCACTCCTCCTAAAGTCAACAGCAGGTCTTATTGAATATGTTTTGAAAAATGCGGAGATTACTGAAAAGGAGGTTAAAATTGAGCTAACTGAAAGAGATCGAGTAGCACAGATTTTTTTCTAATCATGTGGAATATCCTGAGTTCCGTAGGCATCTGGAGAACACAATTAGAAAACAGGATATTAGAATTCAAAGAGTAAAAGCTAACAAATTTGAGTGTGACAGAAGGGACTACGAGGAGGGGAGAATTTTCAACTGAAAAAAACAAAGGGTCCCTCTAAAATCAATATTAAAGAAACAAGCAAAGCAACAAGATTACCACTCATATCAAGACATGTATACAAGTGGCTCAGGTTCAGAATCTGATTATAATCCCAACACATCTCACGGCTCTAATCCTTGTTTAGATGTGATCCAGGAGAGTATTCCCCCAAATCAGGAAGCTATGAGACAACAACAACAACAAGTACAGGTTTTCAGGCAAGAGACCCAACATGGGCAGAATCTACGTTCATCAGTTGATCTACAGTCACAGTCACCGCATCCCCATGTTTACTCTTATTAGAACAACTACACCCACCCTCATCCTCCTACGACAACCTCCAACATTCAAACAGGGATGATGGGCCTACCAGAACACCTGCTGCGACGCAGCCCTAGGTTCACATGATTCCGAGAGGAATTATCAGACCAGGTACACGGGGCAAGGGGAGGAGGTCCTGCATGAAGAGGAATGACATATGGAAAATCGACGGGGAATCAACATTGGGGGAGGGGTTGAGGAAAGAGGTACTGACAGATATTGATAATATTATAATTAACATATCAGACCATGTTTTAAATGATCATGACAAAGAAGTGCTGGCAAAAGGGCTGTCATTCGTACCTATGAGGGACTTAAATATGTTTGAAATGGCTATTGACTTCCATAAATTCATAAGAAAATTGAACTTGAAGGCTTTCTTCAGTAAAGAAGATTGGGAAAAAGAGAGTTCCGTAAGCATCTGGAGAACACAATTAGAAAACAGGATATTAGAATTCAAAGAGTAAAAGCTAACAAATTTGAGTGTGACAGAAGGGACTACGAGGAGGGGAGAATTTTCAACTGGAAAAAACAAAGGGTCCCTCTAAAATCAATATTAAAGAAACAAGCAAAGCAACAAGATTACCACTCATATCAAGACATGTATACAAGTGGCTCAGGTTCAGAATCTGATTATAATCCCAACACATCTCACGGCTCTAATCCTTGTTTAGATGTGATCCAGGAGAGTATTCCCCCAAATCAGGAAGCTATGAGACAACAACAACAACAAGTACAGGTTTTCAGGCAAGAGACCCAACATGGGCAGAATCTACGTTCATCAGTTGATCTACAGTCACAGTCACCGCATCCCCATGTTTACTCTTATTAGAACAACTACACCCACCCTCATCCTTCTACTACAACCTCCAACATTCAAACAGGGATGATGGGCCTACCAGAACACTTGCTGCGACGCAGCCCTAGGTTCACATGATTCCGAGAGGAATTATCAGACCAGGTACACGGGGCAAGGGGAGGAGGTCCTGCATGAAGAGGAAGATTGGGAAAAAGAGAGATAGAGAACTTTTTGGACACACAGAGGAATGATGAAATGGAGGAAAATATGGACATTAAAAAATTTAAACCTAAATCAACCTCCTCCCCCTCCCAAAATGTAGCTGTATCTATTTTTGAGAAAGCGGTCTTACAAGAGCCAAACAATTTACAATTACCATCAGCATGTTTTTACAATTGCACAACTGAGCAAAAGGAAACAATTGAGAGCTTAAAGAAAAATGACTGTCATAATTAAACCAACGGACAAATGGGACTACGAAAAGGAAATGCTGAGACAACTAGGGGACAAGGATTTGTATCAAGAGCTAACAACTGATCCAACTGAGAGATTTAAAAGGGAAACAGATGAAATTCTTGATGAAGCCCATGTGGATGGTATCATAGATCAGGACACTTTGGAATTTCTCGAAGTAAAGTATCCTATATGAGCAGTTCTGTACTGACTCTCTAAGGTCCACAACGCACTGGACAATCCACCAGCCAGACCTACTGAGGAGAGCATCTGCTCCCTAACTGATGGTATTCCACAGTTCATTGAGAGTTACATTAAACCAACAGCTAAGAATTCAAGATCTTACCTGCACGATACAACTCATTTGCTTAACGTTTTGGAAGATACTGAATTGGAGGAGAACACATGGCTAGTAACAATGGATGTACGCTCATTGTATACTGATATCCCCAATACAGAGGGCTTGGAAAGTTTCAGGGAAGCCTTATACCAGAAAACATCCCTCTCACAGCCTTTGGTAGAGTTGATCGTCACATTGAAAGAGAAAGTCCTAAAATGTAATACCTTCATGTTCAAGGATCGCATGTATTTACAACAAAAGGGAACAGCGATGGGGCCTAATTATGCTATTATATACATGGCGAGTTGGGAAGATGAATTTATTTATGGAGACGGTAACCCTTTCCTACCTTTGATTGACTTTTACAAACGATTTATAGACAACCTCCCTTTTATTTGGAAAGGAACAAAAGTTGAGCTACAGAATTTTGTGGCATATCTTGAATCAACTAATCCTAATCTCAGCTTTGATGTTACAGCGTACCAGAATGAAATCAACTATTTAGATTTGAGAATAATGCGGGGAACACAGGGGAATATTGAAACAAAACTTTACGGAAAAGGAACTGATAAAAGTTCTATCCTCCATTTTCAAAGTTGTCACCCCACACACATAACATCTAATATCCCGGTTGGTCAATTTTATAGAGCCAAAAGGAACTGTACATCAGCAGAGGATTATAAAGATGCTGTTACAGAATTTGCACAAAGATTTAAGAAACGAGGGTACAATGACACTGTGATCGCACATGCAAGGGACAGGACCAATAAAATACAGCGAAAAACCCTGTTACAAGTTAAAACAAGTCTGGATACAAGTGAAAAGGAAAAAGAAAGAACAGCAAGAAGATACAACCGACAGTAATGTGACCTCCGGAAATGAGATGACTTCCCAATGTCCAAAGTTTATAACAACTTTTAGCCCTCAAGTTCACCTTACTAATAAAATTATCAGAAAACATTGGTACATCTTAAATACAGAGAGGAAAGTACAACACATAATGAAAGAATGTCCATGAACCGTGTACAGAAGGGGGACATATTTGGCAGAGTGGCATTTAATTTATTTAATTTATTATATTTTTTACTTTTACCTTTGTATTTGATACTACTTGTTTTTTTAGAAACAGTTGAATTATTAGCATAGTTAGATTGGGACCCCCCTAAGTGAAGCAGCAAGGTTAGGTGCGCTTTTTCGGGTGGAAAGATAAGTGTAAGAGGAAAGAAAGAAAGAAAGTTAAATTTCACTCTGAGTGTTTTTGGAGTCACCGATACAGCTCACTATTAACGTTTCTATCTTTTAACTGACCGACTCCATTATTTGAGTCATGGAGCATTCTTAGATTATTTTTTCCACAATTTGAGTCGGGCCATAAATTGGCCCATCTGCGTTCAAAATTCAGTGACATATCACTCACCGGATTATTGGTGGCCGTGGAGCAGTGGAGACAAAGTGGAGGAGGTTCTGTTGGCGACCCGATGATCCGGGGAGAGGGACCCACAGGAGGAATTTCCTTGCCTGAAGAACAAGCGTTGTGCCGTGTCTGGGAGTCAGATCACTGAAGGGTCAGATTCTTTACCAGACTGTTGCCGGAAAATCTATTGTTATTCCTTTATGAGGAATGGGAAGTACTGCTGGTCCGGGACTGGTCATCTGCGGGGTTTACTGCTGGTGTGAAGGGGGGGTTGGGGGGTCTGACCTTGTCCTGGTGACTATGCTGCTAGATCCATCGCCATGTGGGAGACCGGGGACTGAGCCAGCTGGAGAGCTGGCTAGTGAGTACTAGTTATTTGTAGGCCATCATGGGGGTTGACACTAACTGAGGGCCAAAGTCATGGTGGTGGAGATTTCTGGTGGCGGTCTCCTGGGGCAGAGTTATTTGGGCTCCCCGCCAGTTTCTAGTGGACCCTAATCCTGGAAGAAGAAGTGTACTGTTCCTTGGGAGGTACTGGAAGCCTTGAGCAGGGCCTTATCCTGGACATGGTCAGATCTCTCTTTCTTTTTTCTACCTCCTTTATGTCCAAACTTTAATTCTACAGGCAGTGAGAGTGCCTGGTTAAATTCACTGTATATAATAATTCTGTGGTTCTGTCTTGCCTACGTGAGAGGTAGTGCAGACAGAAATTATACTGGACATTTTATTTGCGGAGGTGTGAGCTCCTCAAACTAACCATTCTATTTGAGAGACATTCGGTGACTGTCTTTATAGCTTACAGTTAAAAATACTGTTTTGCCTACTGCTTTAATAATTTTCATCGTATATTGGGTAATATTGGTTGTGGGGAAAACTACTGTTCTACTGTGAGTGGTGATGTAAGGTTTGGGAGGGAGTGAGGTGTTATTCTGTTTATATTATATTTTACTTATTTTAATTTTATTTTGTTTAAATCTCCGTCCTCTCTGTGAGAGAGAGAGAGAGAGACAGGAGTATTTATTAGATATTAGAAGGGGTAGGTTTTTATGCTGTGTTATTTTATTTTATTTTATCCTCCACTCAGTGGGAGAAAGTGGAGGATTGCATTGCATTTTTGGATTTTGTTTTTGGTTGTTTAGGTACGGAGGTATTTTATTTTTAATTTTTGGGAATTCAATTTACTTTGGTTATCTGTGGCAGCTGTGCTTTTGAGTGTTTGTGTTTTGGGTGTATGACGTGAGATTTTAGGGTGTCAATATGTGTTGGTGGACTCCTCCCCGGTCATGTGCTATTCATCCTCCAAACTTCGTGACCTCCACCCATTTACTGCCCCCCTTTACAATTTACAGTTTATCAATGCTGTAGAGCGTTGGGAATTGCTCATCAGGGGAGGGAATGGGCCGGGGGTTGCGAATGTTGGAGGGTGAATGAGCAGAGTTCTCGCATTGGGGTAGTGAGGCCCAGGGATGCCCTGGGGTGAAATGGATTCTGGAACATGGTCCTCCGTGTCTGGTCTCCATACCCAAGGGCTCCACTATCGGTGGGCAGGTAGCTTGGGTGGCCCCGGAATCCCACCCGACTCGAGCGGTGTTATGCAATGTCAGATCTATTAAGAACAAAACTGCAATAATTGCAGATCTTGTTAGGACAGCAGATCTGGCTTGCATCACCGAGACCTGGCTGGACGATAATGCTGGCTCCATTCTGGAGGATGCCGTTTCGGCTGAGTACTCGGTGATACACCGCTTGAGATTGGACTGCGGGGGGGCAGCGATCAGTTTTAAGCTTGAACTGGACCTCACAAGCGTGCCAGTTGAGGAGACCAACTCATTCAAGTGTACCATGGTGGCAGGTGTAGGCTATAGGATCACTCTCATCTACCGTCCACCTGGGGATGAGAAGCGATTCCTTCAGGAAGTAGCGGACTTCATGGTTGACATGGTGTTTGAGTCATCCAGATTGATGGTCCTGGGCGACTTTAATGCCTGGGTCAATGATGAACTCTCGCGATTTGGACAGGACTTCCTCCAGTTGATGACATCATTGGGCTTTACACAGGTGGTTGTCTCTGCTACCCATAAGTGCGGTCACTCCCTTGACTTGATCTTCCTCCTGGGGATCAAAACCTCTGACTTGGTGGTGGAACTGGTTGAATGGTCAGATCCTCACACTGTGGGGTTCAGTTTTCATGCCCCCCCAAATAGGCCGGCCCCTGTGGAGATGGTCAGATACCGCCCTTTACGGGATGTGACTCCCGATGGTCTATCAGTGGTATTTGACCTATCGGTAATTCTGGAGGCAAGTGGGAGTCCAGAGAGCCTGGTTCAGGAACAAGGCCATTACTATGGCCTTGGACTCTATGACTCCTGTCCAGTTTTGTCCTCTCTCCCTTTGCCCTCGGTCCCCATGGTTTGATGGGACCTTGAGGGAGCTGTGGCAACTTGGATGAAGGTTAGAGTGTTGCTGGCTGAAATCCATCCTGTAGGCTGACCACCTTAGATTGATGGAACATTATCAAGTCTATCAATCAGCAATCACCCATAAGAAGGCAGAGTTCCTGTCTGGGGAGATTGCTGCCGTTCAGAACCGAACAGCTCAGCTCTTTCGAACCGTGGACAGGTTGTGCAACCCAACCTGTCTTCAGGTTCGAAGAGCCTTTTCACAGATTGAGTGTGATAAGCTTGCTCAGTTCTTTGTGGACAAGGTGGCCAGCATCAGGGCGGAGATCCAACCGGCACACTCTATGGGAGCTGTTAGTGGTCAGTGTATGGTCACTCCTCCTCAGTTTGTCTGGCGTTCCTTCGACTGGCTGAAAATCGGAGATGTTGTGCAGATTGCCCAGGGTATGCATCCAATGTGTTGTAGTTTGGATCCGGACCCAACTTCCCTGATTAATGGGTTGTTGTGACATTGTCAGCCCGGTCCTTGCAAGGATAGTTTGGTGCTCCTTTGAGTCTAGTGAGTTTCCTAGCTCCCTGAAGGAGGTGGTGGTGACACCTCTCCTGAAGAAAGCTGCTCTGGACCAAAGCTGCCTTGCAAACTACAGACCGATCTCTAACCTTTCCTTTGTTGGGAAAGTGATTGAAAAAGTTGTGGCGCTGCAACTGGAGAACCACTTGACCATCCACGACATCTAGGAACCTCTCCAATCCAGTTTTCACAAGAGGCATAGTACTGAAACCGTTCTGGTTCGGGTGCACAATGATCTTTTGATGGCGAGAGATCAGAAGCGCCGTTCTAGCCTGGTACTTCTTGATCTCTCTTCAGCTTTTGCCACCGTGGACCATGGGCAGGGCCCCGTGTTTACTGCGGCAAAGTGGACCTACATTCTGTGGCAGGGCCTCATACTTTCTGCAGCAGAACAACTGCTGATTCTGTGGCCATTCTGCGGCAGATAAGTTGTGGCTAAACAGTACAGCTTCAAAAGGATTAAGTCTTAGTTAACCCTTTGACTGCCTTCCTGCAATCACTCTGCTACACTGAAAGTGGAACAGCAGGCCATTTAAAAATATGTAGTCTTCTTATCACAAATATTAAACAGCAATAACCCAAACCTGGCACAGGCATGGGCATCGGTGTTCCTTTTTTAATGAATTTTTCCTCCCACCCTGAATTTGAAACTCATCTGTTCTTCCTCTGGAAATTGGTGGCTTTTGCTGTTCTTGTAGGTTATAATCAGAGGAGGACATGCACATTCAGCTAAAACTACACAGAAGGCAAAACCAGCTTGGATTTATTCTGGTTTATACTTACAGTTAGCAGATATAGAGAGACTCCAACCTGAAAGCCATTTTTTTTTCTGATTTTGATCAATGTTCTTTTAAATTATTATTTTTTTTAAACTAGGAACACCCTAAGTGCCTTGCAACAGTGTACAAATTTGTGTGTTGGGGGGGGGGGATTTTCTTCCAATAACAGCGAAGGAGAGTGTAACTTGCAGTGTCTGTAGGATTTGTTGACTCCTGATTTTTCTTTTGGGGGACACACTAAAAAAATGCAAGCAAGTAATTCTTATTAAGCTGGAGTAACCTTGGTTAGCATGTTCTTTTCTCCTCTCAACTCAGGGTGTTGTGGTGTTCTTCAGGTAGTAACCCTCAATTCACTTGTGTATAGCAGCAATCAAACTCTCCATTCTGATTTGTTTCCTTACCTGCTTGCTCCAGTTCTAGTATACCCTGGTCCCCAACTCTTCTGCAGCCGGGCAACTTGACCCTCCTTAAGAATTGAGCTTGATGCAACCACTTTGGCTGCAGGTTCAGATCTGCCAAAAAATTACTCTCACACTTGCAGGTACAGAACTGCGGCCCACAAATCAAAACTGTGATAGATGTCCACCAGTGGAGACCAAGTCCTCTGCTCAGTCGGCTGCCAGCCCTATGTTTCTGCAATCCACTCCTCTCCCTCCGATATCTGTCACCACACCGAGATCAATTCCACCTCCACGGGCACCACTGAATCTCCTCACTTCTTGACTACAGCTCACCTTCCAGTTCTTCCTTCCAAATTCATCTTCCAAGGATTCAGCATGCACCATGAGCAGCCTCACAAGGAAAAATTAACATGGCTGAGCTACCCACACCTACACAGCAGCAAATCATAACTGCTGTGGACCTAATCAAGCTCTGCTACTTTTGTGTCAGTCCCCCCCCCCCCACAATACTGACTAGAAGGAGTTATGTAACAGGAGCCAGCACGAGTCAAGATGCCATGCAGCCACTAGCTTTTCGGCTTTGTAGTGGATGGCATCAGTTAGCTGCCCCTTCTAATGAGCATGTATGCCACGGAATACTTAACATATCAATAGCTATGCCCTTGCCTTGTGTGATCGCATAGCATAGCTAGCATTTCTGTGGCTCTGTGACTGGTTTTCCTGATTTCTGCGGCAAGCACTGATTTCTGCAGCCACTGCTGCAACCGCAGAATCGCAGAAAATATGGGGCCTTGACCATGGGGTGCTCCTTGAGTGCCTGAGGTTCATCTGTAGCCTGTCTGGTACAGTTCTCAGATGGTGTAAGTCCTTTCTCACTGGCAGAACTCAGAGGGTGATGTCAGGGATCTTTTCCTCTGACCCATTCTCTGTGCCATGTGGGGTCTCTCAGGGCTCGGTGTTGTCCCCCATGTTGTTCACGGTGTATATACTGCCCCTTGGAGACATTGTAAGATGGTATGGGCTGAGGTTTCATTGCTATGCTGATGATACCCAGCTCTACCTGTCTTTTGCACCTGACCAGGATAGTGCATTCTTGGTAGTTAACAACTGCCTCACTGAAATCCAGGATTGGATGAGCTCCAGCTGGTTGAAGTTGAACTCCGGAAAGACTGAGGTGATGGTTGTGGACCCGGGTCACCGGACAGAAGGGTTGGGGGCTGACCAACCTTCCGGACTCTGCCTGGGAGGTACCCAGCTTCTTTCCTCTGAATGGGTGCGAGACCTGGGGGTGATTCTTGATGATGGGCTGACACTGCATTCTCAGGTGTCGGCAGTCATCAAATCTTCCTTTTACCATCTAAGGAACATCACCAGGGTCAAGCACCTTGTTCCATCCAGTGACCTTCCTACGCTGATCCACGGCTTCGTGACCTTGTGCCTTCACTACTGCAACTCCCTTTATCTAGGGCTTCCGGGAGTTGATATCCACCGCTTGCAGCTAGTGCAGAATGCTGAAGCCCGGTTGTTGATGGGGATCCCATGTGCGAGTCACATCACACTGGTGCTGCGTGAACTGCATTGGCTGCCTATTCAGTGGAGGATCACCTTCAAGGTTGGGCTTCTGACCTATAAGGCCCTATGTGGACAGGGCCCGGATTATCTGCAAGAGCTTCTGTCTCCCTACTGCCCTGGGCGACTGCTCCGCTCAGCTGATGAGGGATTACTAGAGATTCCCAGGGAGACCTTGAAAACATCGGGCCCATGTGTTTATGTATGTGGCCCCAGCCCTGTGGAATTCTCTATCCCATCAGACACAAGAGTGCATGACCATGGAGGGCTTTAAGAAGGCCCTGAAAATGCAGCCCCTACTTTTCTGTGGCACATTGGGACCAAGTTCTGTGGCAAGATTACCATTTGCCGCAGAACTTCTGTGGCGGTGGTTTGTAATTTCTGCAAAAGTTCTGCGGCACTAATGAACTACCACTTCACGTGTCAGCTTGTCATCCTGGCTTCAGGATGGGGGAAAGCACAGTAACACTAGTTCAAAAAATAACAGACTTATAGAAATCATTTGATGCCTAAAAAGGCAAAAAAATATATATCCCTTAAGGTCCTAGCTTATTGCATAAACGAAATATGCAGAGGGGGCCTTATGTGATAAATAAGGTATTTCTACACTCATGAAGTCCCCACTGTGTATCACTTATATATTTATATGTGCTGTCTACACCACTCATGAGGTCTCCACTGTGTATCACTTATATATTTATATGAATCTGTAACACATACAAATATGTATGTGTGTATATATAAATATTGAGAGAGAGATATGTATGTATGTGTATATATGCGTGTGTGTGTATGTGTATATATATATATATATATATATATATATATATACACACACACATATATATTATGTTCCCCAATCCTTGTGCTGCCCAGCCAGCTCCCAGAGCTCATCTCTGAACCTGAGTTGCTGGCACAGGGGCACAACATGCTACCCTCTTGCCCAACAGCTGGCCCTGCACACAACATTTCTCCATAACTTTTAGGTGATTCTATCAACCAGTGACAATATGTAATCAATAACCCTGGAAAAAATGTGTACAGTGCAATTATTTATTTAACAGGTCTATTCTTTCAACAGGTCTGTACATTATTACATTTCACTTTTCTGGGCATAATTACTTTATTTTTCTTAAAAATGACAGGTTAACTCATTTTACCAGTTATTTATTTCAGATGGCATCTCTATACCTTAAAGGCAAAAATAAGTTTGTCCAAAGTAAGGTATGGCCTTACAGGTCTATGCTATTGTCAAGATTTTGTTTACGTTGGCCCTAGTATAATAACATAAGACTGAAAATTGTATTAGGCTGTAGTGCAGGTTAAGCAAATATCACCGTGCCTGATATGCCTCTGGCAGTGGGAGCTGTGGTAGATAAGTGACTATTCATTTCTGTGGCAGAATGCAGCCATTTCATTAGCTAATGTATGATGTGATAGCACTGATAACATCACATGCTGAGCATAAAGGAGTTTTGGATATAAAAAGAGGGGAAGAGAACCAGGTTCTATGGATAAACAGAAATATTAATAAGGAATCACCAAGAACAGTGAATTCTGCAGCACTGCAGAAGTTCTGAGCAAAATTCTGCGACCGCAGAATTCTAGGGGCCTTGTTTATGGCTAAAAGCTTACCCAAACTATCTTAGTTTTTGCTTATTCTGTTTCTGATTATTGTGTATTTTATTGCTTTTATATGTTTTTTATTGTTCAGCGCCTTGACATTTGAAAGGCGCTTTATAAATAAACTTATTATTATTATTATTATTAAACAGTACATATTGGGACATATCAAAAGAACGAAACACAACTCTACCAATTGGAACATTTCGTTGTAACAGCTGCAGTTTTTGTAAAATGATCAAGTCTGGAGATACATTTACCCATCCAGTTACATTGAAACAATACAGCACAAGAGACTTTGGCACCTGCAATACCAAAAATATAGTATACTGTATGTGGCCTCATGTACACAATGCCAAAGTTGTTATGTGGGAAAGACAGTACAAATATTTAAAGAGAGGATTGGAAAACACACTAGAAGTATAATAAATAAAGATGACATTAGTGCCCTATCCCAACATGTTCAACAAAAAGGAAGTTCACATAGATTTTTGTTTCAAATGATGGAAAAAATATACCCACACATTAGAGGTGGGGACTTGGACAACAGAATCAAACAAAGGGAAACCTTTTGGCAGTTCCAATTGAGATCATATGTCCCCCCGGGCCTAAATGACTTTTTTCAGTTGTCTCCATACTTGTAAACATGAACTCTTGGACCCTTCCACAGTTATCTGGATTTTACGAAATTCTGTACATATATATATACGTATATATTTTAGGTTTTTGTTCAGGTGAATTTAGTTGCTGCTGTTCATATTGCATTACATGGTCTGAGTAATTATATAAAATAAGGGGTCCCTTTTATACTCCACGCCCCCTCCTTTTTACCTCTTTTTTTATTAATAGTTTAGTATCCACAAGGATTTTTATTAAGTTAACATCACGTGAATTATGAAAAACTAATAGAAGTTGATAAGTAGAAATATCATAAATTCTGTGTTTCAAAAAATCTTTTGTGTTTCAAGATTAGTAGAATGAATAATGAACATGCACAATGGACGGATAAAAAATAAGATCAGATAGATATTTATATGAAAGTAACATTAATTTTAATTTGTTTAAAATTATTTTGGTGTGTTATTTCATGTGTGTTTCCATGTATGGTTATACAGTATTACCTGCTTTGCTTAGGGTGGCACTTTAAAGATAAGGTGTTATCAATATGTAGAAGTAATAATATTATCACAATTTATAGGTGCAATAATAATATGATGCACTTTACGGCATATGCACTTTATATAAGTAATAGTTTATGCACTTTATACACCAAGGGCAGGATTCACAGAAGAGATGCGCCCAGCGCAACCGAGATGTGCCAGGGCAACTCCAAAATGTACCCAAGGGTGATTCTGGCAGGGTGCTGATGCACCAGCACAACCCTGATACACTGTAGACCATCAGTAATGCTATGCGGTGTATCATAGGGCTGCATGGGCGTGCCCATGCATATCGGGCGCAACCCCATTCACAACCCTATTCTGTGGCGCAACCCCGGGGCAAGTCTGGGGATGCGCCACAGAAAGATAAGTCTAGGAGAACTAGACTAAAGTAGGTGGCCGCCTACAGGCAGGCTGCTGCACTGCAGGCAGCAGCACAGCTTCCTGCCCATCCTGGCAGTCCAGTGTGCCCCCCCAGCCCCAAACCACTGTACAATGCTGCTCCTGACAGCAGTAAAGGACATGGTGCACCCCCTCAAGCCCCCGTACAATGCCGCTCCTGTGGCATTAATAGTAATGTAGCACCCCCACAAGCCCACGTATGATGCTGCTCCAGGCTGCAGTAGAAGAACAGATGACACCCCCCAAGCCCCCATACATAGCCACACCCAGTGGCAGTGAATGATAGGAAGAACCCCTCTCCCAGCCCCAGCCCCAAGCCCTCAGTAAAGTCACCTTCTGTGGCAGCCGGATGGTGCAGACAGCCCCCTAGTACCCCCAACCCACCCTCCACCCCACCCCAGCAGGTTCCCACTGTTGGGGGGCAGCTCAACCCATCCTGCTGGCCCATGGCCCTCCACCGCGTCCCTGCTGCACTGGCAGTGCACCCACACGGCTCTGCTCCTCCTGTACATGGGCCTGCCTTGCCCTATGGTGCCCTCCGGCCTAGGGTGCAAACATGGAGAGGAAACATCAGTACAAACCAGTAGCAAAGCCCCCCAGTGTGTGTGTCCCCACAGCCCAGCCATGATGCACCCCACCACCCCCACTAGATGGCCCCACCCCTGCGGGTGGACACATGCACACCATGATATCCGGACAGACAGACGCTACCAGTGTATGGATGGAGCACCTACCTGGCTGTGGCATGGCGCCTCACTGGGCGCGTGCCTGCAGACGCCCCAGTCAGTCAGGGTCCCTCCACTGTAGGTCGTCATACCTGTGGTGACACTGCTCTGCTGTTCTGGTGATCCCGGTTGCCTCCTCCAGGCCATCAGCCACCTCCTGCCACACAGCACTATGCGGCCTGTCCAGGAGATCCTGCCCAACTAGGGCACCAGCATGAGGCTCAACTATGGCCACCAAGTTGGCCAGCTCAATAGCGCTCCACAGCTGCGCTCTCCTACATGGCATCCTTCAGTGTGTATCGCTATCAAAATGGCGCTCTGTAGCGCACATGCCCCACGTGCGGAGGCAGCGTGGTACTGTGCTGCCAGTCCCCATTGTGCTGTCACCGAACTGCGCAATAGGGGTGCACCCATGTGGACGCATTGTGCCTAGGGGGCAAAGGTTGACCACAGGGTCAAGGGTCTGTCTGTACACGGAGCACCACAGCACTATTGGGATGCCCTGTGCGTAGCGCGGTAGAGTGCTTGTGTGTGACGCCCTGCAGTGGTCTACCAGGCTGTGGCCCCATGGCCCTATAGCACACCAGGGCATTTGCGCCACATGGGTGAACAGCACACTAGTGCCACAGGCACAGTGGTGGCTGTGCCCTGCACTGCCTCCCACACACAGCATGTCAGCAGCACCACACGCGTTGGCATCAGCACCCCAGGCATGCGCCATGCAGTGTCGATTGCGCAGGTCACAGTGCTGCGCCATAGCCTGAGCACACTCACCAACATTGCGCAAGGTGCAACAGCACGATATTCAGCCAGCATATGCAAATCAGCTCATCAGCCATTCCACGGTGCAACCACTGCATTAGCATCCACTTACAGTTGCGCCTCTTACCTCATTTGCATGCATTGCGCTATATATATGCGACATGGGGATGCAGAGGACACAGTTAGGTATTGCAGTCTATTGTGGTGGGTTGCATGCTGTTGGGATGTGGGGACTGTGGTTTGTGAGGGCTGAATGGGACTGCACAGTCCAAGGTAGCACCTGTCATTCCCACAGGCTCGATCATGACCGAACGTGAAGAGGAGGAGGAACAGGGACGGGGGAGAAGGAGGAGGCCCAACTTCACCCGGGCTGAATCAGATGTCCTGTTTGAGGCATATCTCGACAGGGGACCATTGCTCAGTGGACAGCGGGGAATGCCACAGGCCCGTGTTGCAGCATGAGGTGAGGTGGCACGTGCCGTGAACCAGCATGGCAGCCACCAGTGGACCATGCAGGAGTGTAAGCAGAAGGTCGACACAGACAGGAGGAGGATCAAAGACAAAGTGGCTGCCATTAGGGCTGCAGTGCTGCCACCGGTGGAGGCCAGCCAGATGTGCCACACCTGACACCACAGGAGGAGAGGGTGGCTGGCAGCATGCAGCATTGTGCCATCGAGGGTGTTCCTGGTGGTGGCTTCCAGACGGGTGGCAGCCCATCAAAGCATGGTAGGTCCTGTGCTGCCACTGTGTGGGTGGTGGAGGGTATGCCGCAGGGCAGGGCAGAGCCACTAATGCTAATGTGTTCCCTTACAGCTCCTGAGCATCTACATGGGTCAGTGGTGGTAGGTGTGTCCACCGAGGGGATGCCCTGGACATGGAGGATCACCCATCCACCTCCACAGGTGTCTGAAGGACCGGACTAGTGCATACCTGCATGTCTGTCCAGACTGATGAGGGTGGTGCGGGTGCGGACGAGGCCCTGCCTATGTCCCAGCGTGACAGCGCCCACGGTCTACAGTGTGCTGGGACATGGATTGGTGCCGGATCCAGCACCGATGATGATGGACCACACATTCCGGACAGTGATACGTGTGGGACACAGGATGGTCCCACAGCAGGCAATGGCATGGGCGTTGCTGTGGATGGTGCCACCGTGGAGTCCTGCATAACAACACAGTCCTAGCCTGTGCCTGTATGTCCCAGTGGGGCAGCACTGGTGTGTGTTCAGAGCGGTTGGGCTGTTGCAGCACCGGTGAGCCCTGGCAATCGGCAGCTGGTGGGGCAGTGCCAGCAGTCGGTCAATAGCAACGGGGGGACAGTGTCGGGGGCGGTGGCAGTGCACCACGTGTGGATGTGCCCCAGCATGGCTCTGGTGTGCAGCGCCCATCGTCAAGGGGTGCTGGCCAGCAGGGCCAGGAACACCACGAGGGACAGCATGCCAGACCAGCAGATGACCTCTTTGATGAGCACAGCTGTCTACTCCAGGCTTCAGTAGATCAGCAGATGCAGCTCGTGACAGCGGTGGATGCACTCAGTGCGGTTCTGCGGCAGGCAGAGGAGTGGCACAGCAGGGACCACGGTCTGCTCTGGGCAGAGATGGCCCAGCAGCAGGCAGATGTGACTGCTGCCATTGACAGGCAGACCAATGCATTGACAGCTGTCTTGGCCACATTGGGCACCCAGTTCGGTGCCCATCCGCTGCAGACACTGTGCAGTGTCATGTCCACCCCCGTTTCTGGTGCTGTGCGACACCTGCTATGTCGACACCGGGTTCAGCTGTGGGCATACCGAGCACGCCTAGTGCGGGCATGTTCAGTGGGCTGCAGATCCCTGTGCAAAGATGGTCGCGTTCATGTAGCATCACCCCTGGGGGACCATCGATGCCACCCCATGAGGCCAGTGGTCAGCCTGGCATCGCTGGCAGGTCTCGGTAGGGCCACTCACGCATCCATGGTGGCCATGGTACTGTGCTGCATGACTGACCTGTCTCCCACCATGGCCACCGTCTGACACTGCCCTATGTGCAGTGTGTTGTGCATTGTGTGATGCACGGGTGGAGTACCCGGCCCTGCACACACACGGTCCCTGTGCACACCCTCCCGAATGCTGGCCACTGTGGCGTGTGCATGATGATGCCTGCGTTGCGTTGTCTGCCAGTGTGCAATGGTGCCCAGCGTCTGAGGCACTCACAGTGACGGCCACTGGGCATGGTCGTGTGTGGACCTGTGTGGGGTGGGAGTGGCAATTGGAGTTGGCGTGCTGTCTACCCCTTGTGTATGTGTGTGTGTGTGTGTGTGTGTGTGTGTGCGTGTGTGTGTGTGTGTGCGCGCGCGCGCACATATCGTGTTCGGCCCTACCCATCCCTGACGCTGTGTGCGGTGCCACACTCAGACCCATTCTCTTACCGCCATCCGCCCCTGGTGTTCTGCCCTGCCTGTCTGTTGCCTGTGCCCTTGCCATTGGTGGTTGCGCATGGCCCCGTGACCTACCTATGTTGACCAAAGTGCTCTTCTGTAATGGTGTCCTGGTGCAGCTGTGACATCTGGATCAGGCGGGGGTCTCTTCTCCCAGGGGGTGGATGTCCATCACTGGCTGGACCGGCGTCTTCATCGTCCCCACCGCTGTCCCCCTCTTCGACCTCTACGGCTATCCCACAGTCAGAGCCATGTTGTACAGGATACAGCAGGCCAGGGAATAGCCCACAGGCCTTTGAGGGGCTGTGCTGAGAGCCGTAGATGTCAAGGCACCGTAACCGTGCCTTCAGCATCTCGAACACCCGCTCGATGACATTCCATGTTGTGACATGTGCCTCATTGTACCATAGCTGCAATGGGGTCGTGGGGCGCCGGTACGGTGTGAGCAGCCAGGGATGTAGTGGGTAACCACTGTCACCTGTGTTCAGAGGGTGGACATTAGTAGGGTGGTCTGCATCGCTTTGCCATGGGCCAACAAGGCCGGTACCCATGGCACCTCTGACTATGCACCCCCCCATGTCTGCTCATGTCATCCTGCGTGATATGCATACTCAGCCACTAGATGGCCAGTGGGGATGTCCCCACTCTCAAACCTATGGCACAGTGCAGACTGGTGCCAGATGAAGGCATCGTGTGCTCTCCCAGGGTGCGTATCACAGACATTGGTAATGCGCCCCCTGGCATTGCACACCACCTGGCAGTTAATGCTTGTGTACCCCTTCTGATTGATGTATGCCGCTCCCCCCGGGCCAGGTGGCATGCGGATGGCAATATGGATGCAGTCAATGGCCCCGAGATTGCCAGGCAACCGTGCTACCCTGTGGAACTCCTGTATGTGTGCTGTGCGCTCCACCTGTGTGCTGGGGAAACAGATGTACTCCGCAGCATGTGGCAGCAGTGTGCTGAGAAATTGTGTGAGTAGACGTGACGTGTCCGACTGGGTTATAACTGTTGTGTCCCCTGTTGGTCTCTGAAAGGTGCCCATGGCGGGCAGGCACATGACGGCTGTCACCCTCATCTCCACTGACAGAGCATGGCTCCGTTGTGTGGGTGCCTGCATCTCATCACTGCACAGCTCACAGAGCTGCCTCAGGATCACCTGGTTCAGGCGGTACTGGCCCACAATCTCTGTGTCAGTGTAGTGTTCAAAGCTGGTGCGGGCTCGGTACTGCCTGTTCTGGGTGTACTGCCTGCCGATGGGCCCTTCCACAGCTGCGCCCCCCCTGCTGCCTGCCTTCTCCCACCCCTCATTACCACCTCCATCTGGAAGGTGACGCTGGCCATGTTCCTGGCTGGTGTTTCCCCCTTGGCTGCTGTTGTCTCGTTCCCCCCACTGTCCGTTCCTGATGCTCCCCCTGCACCGGGTACATCTCCGGCCTTTGGCTGTGGCTGTCCTGCCTCCTGCCACTGCCCTTAGTCCACTGTGGCACTCCACAGCCTTTCCTGCACAGTGGCACAGGCTCCCCACTCCTACCCTGTTTATGGCTCAGTTCTGGTGGGCCCTGTCCTGCTCCTGCTCAGTCCTGCACACTGCTACCTTCTGTACCACCCTGGCTGTCTGTCACAATGCTCCCACCTGTGGTTTTCCTTTTGTGTTCTTGCGCCCCTCTCTTGCTCCCTGTTATTTTGGATTATTTCCGCTGTCGCGCAACTTCCGCTAGCTCCCCTATTGCGCACGGCGCATGCTGTTGAATATCGCACTGCGCATGTTATTCATGGTTCCGCCCCCTATGGCTGTGCATGCATTCGTTACTATTGCACTCTGGTGCATTGCTTATTGCACTGTGTAGCCACCTCCCACTGAATTTCGCATAATGGCGCATTTCTGTACTTGCACTGGCGCATCCCTTTTGCACATGGCGCAACCCTTCTGAATATCCGGGCCAGTATATATATATATATATATATATATATATATATAAACTGTATATATAGTTCCATACAGTATTATAGTTGTGCGGTAGCATCACTGTAGCTAGGGCTGAGTAGGCTGCTTAATGTAAAACACCTAAATTTGTACCTTAATAGCTTTGCCCACGTTCAATAGAATAGCATGAAATTTTGCACACATGATTTGGGGGCAAGGTCTCTCGATCTGCCAAGTTTTGTCCTGGTCAGATGTGCAGATTTCAAGATCTGGATAGTGTGTTTTTAGGAAAAACTGTGTGGTTTTATTTTGCCTTTTTTTTTTTTTTTATAATTGCCTACAGCTCAGACGGTTTGGAATTTTAGTCTGAAATCTTCAAGGTAGAAAGGGCTTGCCCCAGAACAGTGCCTTTCATTGGTTTGGTGAAAAAATATGTAATAAGGATTGATATTTTGATTCTGAGCATGTTGAGTAGGGTCTTTTGGAAAGATATTTGATACCCTACTCAGCGTGCTCCGAACTGAAAATTAATTAAATTAAATTAAATTCAGTTTAACTACAATTAATCCAGTAGGTGGTCAGTGACTACTCATATAAGTACACTAAAAAATAAATCTTCATTTTGCTAATTATCTCAAGATGTCTGCCATATTATAACAGGCTGTAAATATTGAGTATGCACAATCTGTGTAACAGTGGAAATCACAATAATACTACAGTAAGAAGAAATTTGCACCCCCACACACACAAACCATGTCACACATTTGCACTCATCTCATACGATAAGTTTCCTATATACAATGAACACTCCATTAAGGCTAAAGTTATCGCAGAACAGCATACAAAGTAAAATGAGAGTATGGCTACAAAAAAAATGAAAAAAAAAATATGCTGCATTTCATTGATTGCAATAGCATAAGTATAAAATATAACATTACTGTGACTGATAGCAATTTGAAGAAATCAGGAAGATTACTTACAATTTAATGTTTACTTCACTGCAGTGCCTACTGTGCTGCTCCTAACTTGGAATTAGAGGTTGTACTTTATGAATAACACTCATACATTTACATAAATAAAAATGAAATCATGTTTCACACTTTTGAAAAATATGAATGGGACAGGACTAATAGCTTACTGCACTTCTTAATTACTGTATTTCACTGCGGGTCAAGAGATGTGTCATGGAGCAGGCCCAGTAGCGTGGAGGGCTGAGGCACTGGTGCCTTACCACCTGTCACACTGGTGGCCGTGGTTTTTTTTTTTTTTAAACTTCATGTTTATTGATTTGATGGGTCTCATTACAGCATATGACAGTGGATCATTGACAGATAAAAAAGAAATACAGCCTCAGTATAACTTCATTAGTAGACAATTGTTGTGATTAATGTTAAGACAATGTCTTTTTTCCTTTTATTTCCAGATCCTGTTTATTTGGGCTGCAAGCGGAGAGAGAGCCCCTCCTCCTGCTGCTTTCGCTTTCTTTTTCAAGGGGTGTGGCTGTCCTCTGCGCCTAGAGATCTTCTTTGAAGGATAATACTTAATATCTGTCTCATTAAAACATTTTTACTTTCTCATTTCTGTTACCTACTTATGATATTAATTAAATATGTAAAAATTAAAAAGAGAAATAAATAAGGGGGAAGAACCCTCCCTTAAACAGAACACATGGCTAGTCATTGTATAATTCCTTAATTTTGAACAATCAACATTTTTTTTTAAAGTAACCTATTGTGTGTTAATAAAATGATTGCAAAATAATTCATAGCTGGTTTTTGTTTGCTGGTCTGTCGCTTATTCTGTATACCCTTGTGATACAGTACAGGAAAGTCCCCTCAGTGAGTGAAAGCCTGCTGTGACAGGACTGAGATGCCCCCCAATTCCTCTAATAAATTCATGAATGGTAGCCAGACTCCACTGAACTTATTTTATTTATTTAGCTTTTGTTGACCAGGTAAATGCACTAGACAAATCCTGCCTATTTTCAGGCACAACCCGGGGGAGGGGGATACAGATGAATGCCAACTGACCTTGAACCAGATTAAGCTGTTGGTGGTATTTTTAGTGAACTTATCTCCCTGCAATCAGAGTTCTGCCGTAATCCTTTCTACCATTGAGATTTCCTTTAATACATCTATCCCGTCTGAAAGTGTTGGGGGATTTGGGGCTAACCAGTGTCTTGTAGCTTTACATGCTGCTGCTAAAAGAATCCCTATCAAGGACTTTTGTCTATTGGATCGCCTCCCTTTGAGAAGAATGCCCAACATCATTATGAAGAAGTTGAGGGGACCCTGAATCCAGTCAGCTGTTGAAAGTGGTTTTTCACCTGACTCCAAAAAGAATGCAGTATGGGACAGTCCCAGAAAATGTGATGATGGTTCCCTATTGCTCCGCAGCTTCTCCAACATTTGTCAGAGCTGCCTGCTTTATAATGTTTGATTCTAGTTGGGGTATCAAAGAACCTTATTATGATCTTCCATCTAAACTCTCTCCAATTATTGGAAGTAGAGGTATAGAACACCCCGTCCCAGATTCGTTGCCAGTCCCCTGCTCTTAGCCATATATCTTCTTCCCTCCCTCTCCCAATCTGTCTGGTGTCTTATTGTGGCCTAATTTGTCAGTGCTATACCACATGCCACCAATCTGGAGACTAGGCATGTTCTCCCTGTTAAGGAGGTTGCCTCCAGTTAGGTTAGTTCCAAGGGGTGGGGTCCTTGTTGTATTTCAGCCAAATGTGTAGCTGTTTTTAGAAAAGATGTGACTTGCATATATCTGAAAAAGTGAGAAGTAGGAAAGTGAAACTCCCTTTGTACTTGCTGAAAAGTCTTGATTCTCCCTTGATAAACACATTCTTTGAAGAATAACAGTCCTTGTCTGCGCCACTGATAAAAAGCATGGTCTAGTCTTGGTGGGTGAAAGTGAGTACAATGTAATATTTCAGTTCTGGTGGACAGGGTGTGTCCAATCTTCAATTTCTTCTTTACTCCCCCCCCCCCAATACCCTGTACATCTGTTTCAGCCATGGATTTCTTATCTCCTTCCTTCTTAAGTATTCCTGGGAACCCTTGAAATCTAAGCTACTATGGCCTCTTTTCCGGTATGCTACCCAAGGGTTTAATTGAGCCATTTAGCAGTAGGTTTTTAGATTGGGCACTCCCAAGCCTCCATTATTTTTGGCTCCAAGAAGCATATCCCAGGAAACTCTGGGCCTTGTTGCCCCCTATATAAACTGGTGTAGTGCTTTATTTATCTTTTCCATTCAGAGCCTGGTATGCACAGGGGTAGGGGGTCAAACAAAAACATAAACCGGGGTAGTTCGTTCATTTTTATGGAGTCCACTCTCCCCATCAGTGACAGAGGGATCAGTTCCCATCTTTTCAGGTCTGTGAGCACCTCCTTAATTAACTTCCCCTAGCTAACCAGGTATAATTGTTTGATATCTAAGGGGATGAAGATACCTAAGTATCTGAGAGTAGAGGAGACCCATTTATATGAGAATAATTGTATTAAATCTGGGGTTCTAGGGCCACTAATTAACATAACTTCTGTTTTGTCTTCATTAATTTTGAAACCTGATATCTTGCCATACCCGATTAATAATTCCTGTAGTATGGGAAAGGGAACGTTGTTTACCAGGAGTAGCGTGGGGAATGAGTCCAAGGGGTTTCTTAAATACAACATTGTATCATCTGCATAAAGTGAAATCCTATTTTCCTCACATCCCACCATAATCCCTTCTATAGCCGGATGTGTTCTAATAAGTTCTGTTAAGGGTTCCATACTCAGGGCAAACAAGATGGGGGAAAGGGGGCATCCCTGTCGTGTACCTCGTTGTATATCCAGAGCCTCTGAGGCAGTGCCATTTACTTTGATTCTGGCTTGTGACTTGTAATATATGGCCTTGATCCGGGTTCTGAAGTGTTCTCCAAAACCAAATCTAGTCAGTACCTCCAGCAGGAACTTCCAACTTAAGCGATCGAACGCCTTCTCCATGTCTATCGCTATTGCCACCTGGTGTTCCTTAGCTGTTTTTCCATTATATAAAATGTTAAGGTATCTTCTAATGTTATCCTTCAAGTACCTATTTGGTACAAAATCCATCTGATCTGGGTGGATCAGGTTGGGTAAAATTGTTAATATCTTGGTAAAGATTTTTGAATCAACATTAGGTAGTGGAATAGGTCTATATGAGGCACATTGGCTAGGGACCTTTCCTTCCTTCGGTATCACAGTGATAAAAGCTTCTCTCCACGGTGGTGGGAGATCTTCCTCCATTTCTCTGGAGTTGAACATCTTAACCAAAATCAGGATCAGTGAGGACTGGAATTTCTGGTAGAATTCTGCATTGAACCCATCGGGCCAGGGGATTTACCACCCTTCAGATTGTGAATTGTGTGGGTAACCTCGGTGGTGGAAATCGGGGCTTCCAGTTGTAATCTGATCTCCTCTGAGAGTTTTGGTAGTGAGACCTAGTTTAGAAAGGTCTGAATTTTTTGGGAGGTTTTTGGGTCTTCTGGTTCGGCAGCGCATAGGGTAGTGTAATAGTCCCTAAATGCTTTCGCTATCTCCTTGGGGGTATAGTGGGTGGATGTGTTTCCTTGTTTAGTTGTATGTATTTTTTTAACATATCTATCAGCCTGGGCTTTGTGGAGCCAGAAAGCTAAGAGCTTGCCAGCTTTGTTCCCATATTCATAGTATTTCTGATTTGCATAACGTAATTTCCCTTCAGTCTGTTGGTCCAGCAAATTTTGTAACTCTTTTCTGGTGCTATTTAATTCTTCCCTTACCTGACGGGTGGTACCTTGTTTATCTAGGGTTTCCAGCTGTTTCAATTTTGCTTCTAGAATTTTTTGCTTCTCATTGCGCTGCATTTTAAGTCTGGAGGCATAGGAGATTATCTCTCCCCGATTACAGATTTTAAACCATCCCATAAGTATTTTGACCCTGGTCCCTCCATTTTATTATGTATCTGATAGTCACTAATGACTGTCTGTATCTGTTTCTGAAATTCTTCCCTACCTAACAATTCATTCTCCAAAAAGTACATCTGCTCCAGTCCCCCAGTTGTAAGACCTGAGTTACTGCCGAATGGTCTGAGACCATCCTGGGGTGAATGGTGCATTTCTTAATTCTATATAGATCTGTACTACTGCAGAGGAAGTATCCTATTCCAGAGTGGGAGTCATTAAGATTAGAATAAAATGTGTAGTCCTTCGTAGGGCCATTTAATTCCCTCCAAACTTCTAAAAGGGCTAGTTCTTGCATGTCGCCCCTGACTGCCCGACTCATATTCTTATTTGTGGAGGCCTTCTGCGAGGAACGGTCCTCTAGTAGATCCTCTATTATGATCTCTAGTGGTAGGTCCTTCTTTAACACAACAGCAGTTCCTGTTTCTTTCCCTGAGGGATGGGACGCCCCCACCCCCCTACCCACCCATGACCGTTTCAGTTTGGAGTGTTCCTCCTCAGACAGCCTCACCTCCTGAAGGAAGCAAATATCAGCCTTCAATTGTTTAAGATAATGTAGGACTTTTGTGCATTTGTTTGGTGAGTTGAAACCCTGAACGTTCAGGGAGGCGATTGTTAAAGTACCCATCTCATAGCAGTATCCCTTCAAACTACACTTTGGCCTATTTTACCCTTATTTAACCAGGGTGGTTTGTTCATCCACCACAAACGTGTGTGCATAAATCAGACAATATTTCCAGCTACTGAGCTTCTGTAACTTTGCGCTAGCCGGTGGTCAATGTTCAACGGCGAGCACAGGTTGTTGGGGGTCGACCATGGAGGGAAAGGATTGAGCACCTGATGGCTGCTCTTCTTTCCCAGGGAGAGGACCTGCATGCTCCGCCAAATGACTGTCACCCAGTGGAGGCCAGGTGGTAGTGTGGGTCTAAGAGGGTAGAAGTAGGGAGGGCTGCAGAACTCTGGGGTGTGCACGCACATCCATGTGGGTGCACCTACATACACGCCACAGTGTGGGGAACAGGGAGAAAAAAATGTTAAAAAGCTAATGTCCCCCCCGCCGTTGCCATTTGTGACAGCCCTCTGGGGACTCCTGGGTCCTACTTCTGTGTGGATCTCCACTGGCATGACAGTGGGGGGAATGGTTGATGGTAGTGGGGGACCCTTGGTACAGTGCCTGATGACAGGAGCAGGTGGCAGTGGGTGGGAAATAAGCTATATTAAAAAAAAAAAAAGACGCATGTCATTACCTACCTCGTGTGAAACTGAAATGAACTTTGCCAATGCACTTTGTCCATAGTTCTAAACTAAGAAAAAAGGGGCTAAAACTGTTAGTAGTAGCCACTGATATTATTCTTCCTAGCTACAAGCACATAGGCTCCCTGAAATTAAAGCAGTTCTCTTCATACCAGGATGCACTATCTGCAGGAGGGACAGGGAGGGTAAAAGAGGAGGAGGAGTAGCTCTACATAAGGGAAGGAATCAAAGCAACAGAACAAAAGGGTAAACAGGGAGGAGAGAAAGCACTGTGGGTCAATTTGGAGACAGGCAACGGCACCACAATCCTCACAGGGGTTGCATACAGACCCCCATCTCACGGGGAGGAAATGGACAAGGAAATGATAGAAAGTATCCTTAGAATGGCAGAAAAAGGAGAGATATTGCTAATGGTGGATCTGAATATGCCAGATGTTCACTGGAGTGCATTTGCAGCAGCCACTTCTAAGAGTGGGGTCATTCTAGATGCCCTACAGGGGGCATGTCTTAGACAACTAGTATTGGAACCCACTCGAGACGGAGCAATCTTAGACCTGGTACTCTCAAATGGAGATGGTGAGAGGATCACAGATTTAGAAGTGGGTAGCCATCTGGGAACTAGTGACCATCGAGCAGTATGGTTCACGATAAACACAGCAGTAGAGTCAAGCCATACAAAGGCAAAAGTACTGGACTTCAGGAAGGCTGACTTTGCCAAAATGGGTGAGTGTCTAAGGAATGCACTAGCAAATGGGCAGGAAGGATGGGTGGAATGGGGAATAATCAAAATTGCCATCACAGAGGCAACAAGCCTTTGTGTGAAACAAACAAACCAAAACGATGTAAGAAACCACTATGGTTCTCAAAGGAGGTGGCAGGGAAGGTCAAGGAGAAAAAGAGAGCATTCAGGAAGTACAAGGAATCACAGAAGGAGCAGGACAGAGAACTGTATCAGTTAAAGCAAAAGGAAGCAGGAAAGGCAGTCAGAACAGCAAAGGTCCAAACCGAGGAAAAGACAACCAACTCAGTTAAGAAGGGGGATAAAACCTTTTATAGGTACAACAGGGAGCAAAGGAAGACAAAGGGAGGGATAGTGAGGCTTAATAAAGAGGAGGGGGTGGGCAGAGGGTGACTGTGAAAAGGCAGAGATACTAAAAAAATATTTTTGCTCAGTATTCACAAATGAAGAGGGGGAGGTACCCAAACCAAACAATAGAAACACGCTGGATACAGGGGTTGACACCAGTCCTTTCACAGAAGAAAGGGTTCTGAAGGAACTCTTAAAACTGAAGGTGGACAAAGCAGTGGGGCCTGATGGGATTCATCCCAGAATTCTAAAAGAACTAAGGGTAGAACTAGTGACAACACTGACTACCCTTTTTAATAAATCATGGGAGGATGGTGTAGTACCTGAGGACTGGAGGAAGGTAGATGCTATTCCACTTCACAAAAGTGGGAGTGGGGCAGAAGCAGGAAACTACAGACCTATTAGTGTAACCTCAGTGACTGGGAAAATGATGGAATCATTTCTGAAGGAAAGAATTGTTGAGTACCTAGAGGCCAGAGGAGCACAGGACCCAAAACAGCAAGTATTCATAGTGGGAAGGTCTTGTCAGATGAATCTAATATATTTCTTTGACTGGGTGACCAAAGTAGTAGATCAGGGAGGGGCTGTGGACATGGTCTACCTAGACTTTAGCAAGGCATTTGACACAGTCCCATACAAAAGATTAATATACAAGTTGGCCAGCCTGGGAGTGGGTCCCAAGATGGTAGCCTGGGTAAGGAATTGGCTGGAGAACAGGACACAGAGGGTAATAGTAAACAGAGTCCACTCTGAAGAAAGGGGGGTTACTAGTGGGGTACCGCAGGGTTCAGTATTTGAGACCAGTCCTCTTAATATCTTTATAAGCGACATTGCAGAGGATTCTGAAGGAAAAGTATGTCTCTTTGCAGATGACACAAAGAACTGCAACAGAGTTGATACACAAGGTGGCGGGGGGGAAGGATGAGAAGGAACTTGGCAAGGTTGGAGGAATGGTCAAATGTATGGCAGCTTAGACTCAATACTAAAAAGTGCAAAGTAATGCACCTGGGAAACAAAAACCCAGGGGAAGAGTACACAATGGGGGGTGAGATACTAACAACAACAAAAATGGAAAGAGACCTGGGGTAGTCGTATCAGATGACCTAAAGGTGAGCAAGCAATGTGAGAGGGCAGTAAGAAGGGCTGGGGGGATACTGGGATGCATAGGGAGAGGCATCACGAGTAGAAAACAGGAAGTTGTAATCCCTCTGTACAGACAGCTGGTGAGACCCCATCTGGAGTACTGTGTGCAGTTCTGGAGACCCAAGCTCTGCAAAGCCATAGACAGGTAGGAGGTAGTCCAAACGAGGGCAACTAAAATGGTGAAGGGTCTGCACCAGAAGACATATCAAGAGAGAGACTTAAGGAGCTTAATATGTATAGCCTTGAGGAGAGGAGGGAGAGGGGGGACATGATAGAAACTTTCAAGTACCTCAAGGGAATCAACAAAGTTCAAGAGGGTAGCATCTTTCAGAAAAAGAGGTGTGCAAGAACAAGGGGGCGCAATTTGAAGCTAGAGGGGGACGGCTCAGGGGTAATGTGAGGAAGTATTTTTTCATGGAGAAGGTTGTGGATGCATGGAACAGCCTTCCTGAGGAGGTTGTGGAGTCAAAAACAGTGGTGGAATTCTTTTTTTTCCCCCCGATTCTATTTGTAGCCCTCCAGCCTGGAACTCTCTCAGGCCACTGCACTCACCAGCTTGCTCTACCGCCCACTGTGTTCCCCTGCCATCTTCAAGTTCAGTATGGCTCCCCGGGTCAGGGAGGACAACCCAGGGAGACCATGGGGGCAGTGGCAGGGAACCAGCGTTGGGCGTGTGGCAGTGGCACTGGCAGGGCCGTCGCCTATCCAGGGCTGGAGGGGTATTTCTTGTGGTTAGCCTGAGATCCCCCCCTGCCCCCTGCATCGTGCATGTCTGATGCCAAGGTACATGGCAACCCTGCCTGCGTTAGCCACACTCTTACATGCAGCCCGGCGACTCGATGGTACCTCTGGTCTCCACCGGGGGTCGCCAGAGCACCAGGCATCCCTAACCCTCCCACCCAGAGAAGAGAGCTGCCCAGAGGCACTCAATCAGTCTCCCTCCCCTGCCGTCCCCCGACTCCCGAGCTTGCTCCCGAACTCAGGTCGTCGGTACGGCGTGAGGTGTGGCGTCCAGCGCCTCAACCCTCAGCGCCACCGGGCCGGCCCTCAGTGGTGGAATTCAAGAATGCATGGGACAGGCATAAGGCAATTCTAGGGGGTGGAGGTAGGAAGAAGCAGGCTATTGGTTAGCTAGGATCTGCAGCTTAGCCATTAGGTAGGGAAATGGGCAGACTGGGTGGACTAATTGGTCCTTATCTGACATCAAATTCTATGTTTCTATGTTTCTCCCTTAAGTGGACCAGGGTGCCCACCCTTGGTACCACTTCTTTCTCCCTCCCAAGTCAACCGCCCACCAATTTTTGCCAATATAGATGGTCCCAGAGCTGCTCCGAGCGGCGTTCGCAGTCACGGCGGCACCTCCGGCCATTTCCCTGGCCACCGCCATCACCGAGGACTTCAGCTGTCTCCCTGCCACCTTCCTGGTTCTGCTCCCCAGATTCCAAAACAAAGACGGTCCCAGAGCTGCTCCAAGCGGTGCTCGCAGTCACGGTGGCACCTCCAGCCGTTTCCCTGGCCGCTGCCATCACCGAGGACTTCAGCTGTCTCCCATCCGCCTTCCTGGTCCTGCTCCCCGGACTCCAAAACTAAGGTACAGCCACTTTTCTCCCAAAGCCAACCCACTTATGGCGGCTTCTCGATTGGTGCGCCTTTTCGCTCCTTACTCCAGATTGGATATTACAGCTATCCTGAGGCTCCTGCTTGGCGCGCCTGCAAACCAGCTCTACTAACCGCCTCTCCCTGCTGCCAATTTAAATTTCCAGTCACAGGGTTTTGAACACTTGCAGTAGTATTAATGTCTGCATTGTAGTGACTGTTAGTGCTTTTTGTGCATGATAAATTTCCTGATGAATGTAAAATGACATTTCAGTACTGCATAACTCTGTGTAGTCGGCCCTTACGGCATTTCTTTACCCTGCTTAATGTTGTAACTGCACACTAATACCACTTGTTAGTTGATGTCTTTCTGTTCTGCAATGTTTCATCACCTGTAAATGTCTTGTATTCCTTGTTAACTTGGAGCTTTTGTAAATGAGCCCCTGGCTCAAAGGTGTTAATCCAAATTTGAAATAAATAAATAAATAAATATGTTAAAAAAAAAAACCAAAAACGTTAATCTAACTGTGATTGCTAATGAAAAAGCTGCTTTCTGCTACTGCCCCTGCATTCTCTTTAGCCCTCTTAAAACTGCCTGAACTATTTGTCTCTTTCTATCTAATACCTCTCGATTTCACCCTCCCTAGGTACCTATCCCCTGCCTGCTTTCTGCTTTCACTGTTTCCTCCTCTCTCCGTTTCCAAACCCTCCCTGCAGTCTGCGTTTCATCTGTCCCATCTCCTGTCCCATCTCCTAACCCATCCCCCTACCTGAGCCAAAACTCTAACTTGTGCTGTTCACTTCCTCACCTTGCTCCCCCTGTGACCCTTCCCTACCTTACTCTGAATTGCTAATTTTCTTGTCTTTGTCTCCCACTAAAGTACCCCCACCCCCCTGCTGACAGTCTGCTGCCAGCTCTCCCGCCCCTAATCTCTGTAGTCCTTAAAGTACAGCTGTCTCTCTCTCTCTCTCTCTCTTCCTCTTAGATGGTCCCAGAGCTGCTCGAGCAGCACTCATGGTCACGGTGGTGCCGCCGCCATTACCGAGGACTTCAGCTGTCTCCCTGACACCTTCCTGGTCCCGCTCCATGGACTCCAAAACTAAGGTACAGCCACTTTTCTCCCAGAGCCAGCTCGCTTATGGCGGCTTTTCGATTGGTGTGCCTTTTCGCTCCTTACTCCGGATTGGATATTACAGCTATCCTGAGGCTGCTGATTGGTGCGCCTGCAAACCGGCTCTACTAACCGCCTCTTCCTGCTGCCAATTCATATTTCTAGGCACAGGGTTTTTCTCCCGCCCCCACACCGCCACCCAGGCCCCCTATGAAATACTCTATCTGTCCCCGCCTCCACGGCTTACACCTATCCTACTCGCTGTCACAGTCCTTCTAAGCCCCTCCCTACTGCCTCATGAAATCTATTGCCCCATTAAACTGCTTTTCACTGTTTCTGTCACCACTTCTATCCTGGTCATCTCTTTTAGTAACTACAGAAATTATCAGAAGTAGCTCTCCCCCTTTTTCTGTCTTTGTTTTTAGCCCACTTCTGTCCCTATACACTATTAACCTCTTGTCAACTGCCCCTTTGCTACAAAATTGTTTTGTACTGCTGCCCTTGCTCTATCTCATCTTTCTGCTGCAAAACCCTCCAACTTGTTGTATTTCTGGTCCTTTCCCCTTCTCTAGACCTGCCCTAATTTCTTCTTGCTTTCACCCTCTCAGTCACCCCTACTCCTTATTATTTTAATTTGACCCTTAGTAAACAGACCAGCTGTTATATATCACCCCTACTCCTTATTATTGTAACTTTTGCCCCTTGGTAAAACAATCCAGCTGTTGTATATCTCTCCTCCTTTTCTACTGAATCCCTCTCCTAATGTCAGGGCAGATGATGAATAAACAGGTACTTCTTATACTAGTCATAGCTACTCCACTTCTGTTACACCTATCTATTTTTGTGGTCCCCCCTGATGAAACTGCTCTCCCACACAATCAACACCTAGATTTCACCTTCTCAAATCTACTGGTTACACCTGCAGTATGCTACAATTCCACACCATTACTCCTAAGCAAGGCCTGGATTCATCTGGTTGCCCTTGCCCTTAAATCTAGGTCCCTGCAAATCTGTTCCCTTTCACCTTTCCTGCATCGTAAACTATGGTACCTCCTCATACTGGCCATTCTACTCTCTGGGGATATACAGCCAAACCCAGGACCCCTAACCTCGTCCACTGCCCCTATCTCTAATGCTACAGGTCTACTTATAACACATCATAATATCAGGAGCCTTGAGCGGAATTTTGTGGAACTTGAAGCTTGGACCGCACTTTATAAGCCTGATATACTGTGCCTTACCGAAACTTGACTGAAGCCAACCATCCCTAACTCACAGTGTGCTCTACCATCCTATAATCTGCTGAGGAATGATAGATCAGCCCCTAAGGGGGGGATACAGCCATCTATTATAAATCACACCTCCAGCTCTCTAAAATCAGCTCGGCCCCCATAAACCATTGTGAGGCACTTCATGCCCTCCTCACCCTTGGTGCAAAGAAATTGCATATTATCTGTGCTTACAATCCCCCTACCCACGGCCTAAAAGGACTGGATAAGCTTCTTGATCAAACTGCCATTCACTCCAGTAACAATGAAGTCCTTATACTAGGTGACATCAATTTAAACTGGTTGGGTAACATACACACGACAGCCCTGACTAGACTACAGAGTTTTAACCTACATCAACTTATCGCCTCGCCCACCAGAACTGCTCCTGAGTCCAGCACTAGCACCTTGCTGGATTGGATCATGACAAACCGACCTGAGAATATTATAGATGTAAGAATCCTATCTGACGCCATCACAGACCATTCCCCCACTTTCTGTGTTTGGGGCAAAGGTAGGCCTGAACCCATGAAAACACGCTTCATTACTTTCCGCAGTTTTGCAAACTTTGACTCACAGGCTTTCTTGTTTGATGTAGCTTGCATTGACTGGTCCCCTCTCTTTTGCTCATCAGATGTTCAGACAGCGCTAAATATCTTCCTGACAAAATTCTTAGAACTGCAAGAAATCCACTGTCAACTTGTTACACGGCAGATTAGAAATAGTCAGACACGTTGGCTAAAATCTGACCTATTATCTAAATTAAGACAGAGGGACAAAATCTGGCTTTGCTACAAGAAATCAGGTCTTCCTGCAGACTTCAATACATACAGAGCATTAGGAAATGCTTGTAAGAAAGATATCAAAGAAGCAAAAAGCTCATACTGTAATAACCTTCTAATAGACTCCCAGGGGGACCCCAAAAAATTCTGGTCCCATATTAAGTTCTTCCTGGGATCAAACCAGTCATCCACTCCAAATGATATGACTCTAAACAGCACCCATTGCAACAATCCTCTCACTATTGCAAACTTCTTTAACAGGCAATTTGCTGACTTCACCCAATATACCTCCACTTTCCCTACTTCGTCTAACCCCATCTTACCAGCAAACTCCTCCAAGCCTACTTTCCATTTGAAAAGTCCGTACCAACTAGTGAGGTTCTCTGACACTTAAGAAACATCTCGGAGCATACAGCTGTTGGGTCTGATAACTTGGAACCAAAGCTCCTAAAATTGGCTGCTCCTCACGTAGCAGCTCTCCTTGATAAAATCTTTACCCTCTCTCTGTGTCAGTTATGTCCCGGATATTTGGAAGATGGCCAGAATTACCCTCCCGTCTTCAAAAAAGGTAATCCACTTGACCCACTGAATTACCGTCCCATTGCCAACCTATCTGTTCTCAGTAAAATACTTGAGAAAATAGTTGCTACCCAGACCACTGACTTCCTATTGAAACACGACCTCCTAACTGGAACACAACATGGTTTCCGCAAGGGTCATAGTACCACCACTGCACTACTCAAGTTCACATCTGACACCTTAGTGGCTACGGACTCTGGCAGGCTCACTTGGGCCATTTTTATTGATATGACTAAGGCTTTTGACCTTGTCGACCACTCCATCCTCATTGCTACTCTAAACTCCCTAGGTTTCACGCTAAATGTTGTAAACTGGTTTGATAGCTATCTATCTGATAGGTCTCAATACACGAAATTCAACTCCACCCTCTCCGACAAGGCTACCATCAACATTGGCGTACCTCAAGGATTTATCTTAGGTCCTCTGCTTTTCACTATTTTCATTAATAGTATTACCACAAATTTCCTCAGCACCTCCTCCCTGCTATATGCGGATGACAATGTTCTGTACTGCAGTTCAAATAACATCAAGGACATAAAAACAAAGCTCTCTTGTGATTATCAGCTCTTACAACAGTGGCTTGTAAATCACAAACTAGTACTGAACACAGCAAAGACCCAAGCTATGTTATTTGGCGCTTGTCTCAAGCTCAAACACTCCCAAACACACTTTAATGTTTCCTCCCTTGATGGCTCATCTGTTGGAGTGGTAAATTAATTCAAATATCTCGGGGTCACTCTTGACCCATCCTTGAGTTTCGACCTCCACATTCATACAATTTGTAAGCAGCTTTACTCCAAACTAGGGATCACCTACCGAACAAGCTATGTGTTCACTCCTTCAGCTAGACTCGCTAGTATCCCCGTGGGATATTACTTCCCTCTCTTACCTACGGGGTTGCTATGTACCCCTCTGCCAGCAATTTGAGTCTCCGTAAGTGGGTTGTTACTTACAATAACATTTGTCACTTTGCATCCAGCTCCCCCAGGCTCAAAAATCATTGTCTCCTATACTTAGATCTAGGATGGCTTCCACCACGGGAACAAAGGTCCTACGTGCTTGGGACCATTACTGACATTATCTGATCCCGTATCCCAAATTCACTGGCCTGTCTCCTTCCCTACCAGAAAACCAACTATGTGTTGTGCTCCTCGGTAAATATCCCTGTGCTCATCAGAGACATCGCACCAATAAAGGTGGTCGTGCCTTTGCCTGTCATGCTCCCAATTTCTGGAACTCACTTCGTGTAACCCTACGCCAATCTGTATCTCACAACTCCTTTAAGAAAGAACTTCGACATCATCTCCTCTCCTCTTACACATGCTCCTGCTTCAAACCACCCTAGCCTTTACTCTCTAGTCCTACCCTCCACTTGTCGATACCTAGGAGCCTAGGGCCCACCCCTGTCAGTGAAACTCTCCCTCTTAACTTTCACTTCCTCATTTCTTTCATTTCTTTTCCCCCACTTCCTTCTCTGCCTTCCAGGTTATCCAGTCATCCTTCCCCACCTTTTCTCCCAAGCTCCTCCCTTTATCTATCTTTGCCTGGTGGCTATCGCTCCCACAGCTCCTTATTTCCTTACTTACTTGCACAGTTGCCTGATCGCATAATTTGACCTTAATTTATTGTCTTGTGTAAATATTAATGCTGTACTTTGGTCTTCCTACCTCAGTCTCCTATTTTGACCTGATTGTATTTTGTCTTACATTAACTTAAATGCTTATTTCTGGCCTAACTACCTCAATTCTTTGTCACATTGCTGCTGATATGTTACTTGTACTATGTATCATATTGTTCCTGTACTTTGCACTATGTATCATTGTTTTGCAGTTTGTCACTGTACTCTCCTGGGTCGTGCCTGAAAATAGTCTTTCTGGCTAGTGCACCTACCCGGTAAACAAAAACTAAAAAAAAAAAATAAATAAAATAAATGCTACGTCATGTTTATAAGGGCAGTCATAAAATGACTATCTTGAAAAGTTGGGGTCAAAATTAAATAAAAAAAAAATGAAGAGTGAATGTGTGAAAACTGAATGTGTAAAGATTGAATGTTGTGTGAAGAGTGAATGTGTAATGCCCACCCCGCTCCGTAAACAAACAAAGTCACACATGATCTCCTTTCTTCATGCATGGCCTGGGGGTCTCTGCATGAAGAAAGCTGCAACAAACTGTGTTGGAAACATGTGGTGAGATATACTTCACCTTTTAAGAGTATATCACTATGAGGCACTGGCTTGGAGCTGTACCTTGTGCTTCAGACTGGAAGCTCAGGGCAGGGGGCATAAGCCTTAAAGTTAACAACCCCTAGGAAGACCCCACCACTGATTCACCAAGACTCTGGAGACCCAGAACCATAATGTTTTTTCCTTTTGCTGCTTGGGGGTGGGGGTAAGGAGTTAGGGTTTGAAACCTTTACTCCACATTTCCCTACATTTGTGTCATTAAGTTACCTTAACTGGTGCATTGACGACGTTTTTTGCAAAGAATATATATATATATATATATATATACAGTATATAGATAGATATATAGATATATTGCAAAAATCATGTTAATGCTCTAGCTAGGGATAAAGCCACAAAAGTAGGGAAATGTGGCATTAGGGTTTTCAAAGCTAACACTTCACCCCTCCACACCCATTCTCAAGCCACTTGTACTGTACTGTACTGTACAGTACTGTACTTATTTATTTCACCAGGAAAAGACTCCATTGAGTAAGTTCATTTACAAGGAGGTCCTGGGCAGGACTGCATATGAAGTCAAAAAGCAATGATACACAACAAGATACAAGGTAGTACAAAAATACAAAGCAATTGCACACAGTAATACTATCAGGGAATAATATAGCACATTGGAAGTAAAAATGCACAAAGAGAATAAACTAGTTATGTGGTGTACTCAATGTGAGCAATGCCACATATACAATAACCAAACTGTAGAGAACAAGAGCAAGGTAAACATAATCTAACCTAGGGTTACTACCTGTCCCTATTTTCGCAGGACAGTCCTGATTTGGGCAGCTGTGTCCTGCAAAAAAACACGAAAAATACTACGTGTCCTGACTTTATAGTAGTAAAAATATTTTCAAATTTTCCACTAAACGTTGCAGAAAACTATAATACCTTAACTAAAATACCTTAAAATGATAAGAAACAATAGAAGCAACTAAGACACTACAATACTTAGCCTTAATTCGGATTATGTAGAGAAGACAAGTCTGTTGTATTGGTAGAGGTTATTTACTGTCCTGCGAAAAATCATGTTTAAATAAGAAATGTCCCACTTTGGGCTTCTTAAAAGGTGGTAACCCTAATCTAATCACGTGAGCGGACCTCAATACATATTCTATGCACACAGGTCAGAAGGAAGCTTGGGATGGGGTTGTATTTCCATACTATTCCAGTGTTGGTTTATGCATCAGGGACAGAGGTAGAGAGTGGTGGCACTATGCAGGGAAGAGCACTACAGTAACAATTATCCACCCTCTGCAGCAGTCCTCCCTGGCACTCCCCAGACCTTCCCAGAGCTTGAAGTCACCCAGCAATATATGCTCCCAGCTCTTTGAGCTGGAATGGAGGGCTGGGGGCTCTGTACAGCAAATGTTTGGTTTTTTGTATCTTCCCTGCACCCAGGCCAACCCCTCCTTCAGGCCGCCTGGGACCTCCATGCCACCCACCACCCTCACCGTCATCTGGCACCCCATATCTGCAGCCCCCTGGGTAACCCGACATATCCCGTTGTCGGAAGGGTTCTCCTCTTCCGAGGAGAAAGCGCCGGTAGGTGTAACCAGTTGGCCCAAGTGCTGCTGGGGTTGGTCTGGGTTGTCCAGGGCTCTGTGGTGGCGAGGGTCTGGCTACCGTCATTTGGTCGGCCGGGGCACCATTTTCCATTTTGTCCTTCAGGAGTGTGGCGTGCCACTGATGTCAAGGCACACGCCAATGTCTGTCATGCTCCTCTGCAGTGGGGGCCCAACACAGAGCTGTTCCCTCGGCCTCTGCCAGGAGCCAGCAAATGCTGGGCCACAGACCCCCCCCCAGGACAAGATGAGCAGTCATCAGATGCTTAAGTCTTCTTTTCCCCGGCTGGCCCTCCGCCCCTGAGTCCATTCCCGAACCCGGTTCATTGGCATCACAAGTGGAAATCCAACCACTGCACCAATGTGCCAGCATGTCTATTTTTTAAAGTAAACCTTGTTCTCCTTAAAGCAGTATGGGGGACAACTGTATCCCACATTACCCTGCTCTATGGGGAGTAGGGAATCTACTCCTGCGCTGGCATGAATATTGAATTGTATGCCCACTGTTCAGCCTTGATTCACACTTGACATAGTCACTGGCCATTCCATGTGGCTTTCCACATTCTTAGTGCGGGGGCGGGCAAAGGTTCTGAATGACACAACTTGTGCAGCAATCTGAAAGTACACAGCTACATGACACAGATACACATCTTTGGCATGTATCTGGACCACCTTTTAGGATTTGGTCCTTTAATAAGCCACTGCTACTATAAGTAAGGCCGAACTGCTGCTTTCATGTAAGCTTAAGACTAGTAACAGTGTTTTTTTAATAGCTTTCCACTATTCCTCAGAGCAAAATGCCACTGGTATGCTTTAAACTAATATTATCTTACGAATTATATTTGTTTATTTATAATTTTATTCATCAGGGTAGGCTGTAACCTCAAGAGATTATTTCTATTTTTTACTATTTACATTAATTCATAAAGCACTCTTAAAAAGCCACTGACGCTGCAATGAAAACTTTAAAAAACATCATAATTAGGTACAATACTGCTTTTATTACATTTATATTTTATACATTTTTCCTTCCCATAATTTATTACTAAAGAAACGTGTATGAATATGTGCTTGTTGTCCCTTACAGTTCATTTTGAGTTCATCTGCCTCTATAGCTTACTCCCTACTTCAAGTCATAATCCTCTGTTGTGACATCACAATCTGTTGCCATGGGAGTAACTGTGATGTCACAAGCAGTGCATTATGACCTCAGGTAGGGAGAAAGCAGCAGGAATAGATAAACTCTTCAGGAGCAAATAACCTGCTTTCATGCACATCACCTCACTACTAAATAATGGGGAGGAGGAATACAGAACTAATGGGAAATACAAGCTGGTCAGTGCCTAAATATTATGTTTTGTTAAACTTCTCCTGAATGTGTCACCAGCTCTTTAACAGTGCTCTACAAAAGCCACTCTGACATCGTCTCAATTGAGAGGGACATCAAAGCTAACTTCCACTTATTGGAATCATGGCTTGAGGCAAACAACCTGCTGCTAAACATTAACAAAACCATGTCTGTCCTCGTTGGTCCTAGTCGCTTAGGCACAGACAGGAGCAAACTATTAAAAATCACTTCCCTAAAAGGTGATCCCATTGAGATGGTAACCTCACTCAAGTACCCAGTGACGTCAGCAGGCATACGCAGTGTACTCAACTACGTATACTTTTCCCAGAGGGGGTAGAATTTTGCAGTAAATTAGTATTCTGCCCACCGAGTCTGTGTTTTTGCTTTGTGCAAGCGTACATTTGCAACCAAAACTGTAATGGCTCTTTTCTGGACTGAAATGGGATGGGGTGGTGGGGTGGGTGGTGGTCAAATGATGTGTCCCTCATCACTCACTTCGTTGAGGGCCTTACTTGCTGGCCAGGCCGAGGAAAGTATCCATGGGGGTGGTAGCATTTCAATGCTACAAGCCGATTGGCCGATTCATTACTACGATTGGCTGAGGGGCAGGGTTTGAGTGGCAGGCTTTTCAAAACAGGGAAATAAAAGCCCCCATTTTTCTGTGTTTGTTCCCTTTCTTTTTCGTTCGAGACAAGTCGGAGGGATGAGCAGCAGCAGCGGTGAGGCGACCTTCAAGATCAGGCAGCATTCCAATGACAGAGTCTCCGAGAAGCGTATCAAGGATCGGCAGATTTTGCGGCATCGGCATCCTCATTCAGGTCCAGGATCAGACTGCAGCAGTGGACTCCATGTGTGGTGTGTGCTTTATCACTTGATTTCTTTTGTGGCTTGCATCGGAGGAGCGAGACAGAGTTGGGACCAAGTCTCAGACACGTACCTGGGTGTCGTCCTAGACCAGAAGCTCTCACCCAGGCCTCATGTTGAAAAACCAACCAAAACTTTTAACCAAAAGCTGGGGCTCCTTTACTGGTTAAATCCTTACCTCTTGACAGCAGCTAAGGTATCCATAGCAAACAGTATCCTACTGCCCCTATCCTCTCCTCTCTCAAACAGGGTGAACTCAAACTAAAATCCCTTTACCACTGTGCACCTTGCTTTGCAGTGGCAGCTAGTAAAAGGGAACATCACTGCAATACCTTCACCACACTTAACTGGCCCCCCTATAAAAGAGGATACACTTTGCCACTCTCTGCCTGGCTCACAATATTGTATACTCCCCAGCTGACATCTCTCCTTGCTCTCAGACAGCCCAGCCAAGCCCTTCGATTCTCCTCCCATTCACTCCTTCTGATCCCAAAATACACAATGTCTGCTGGCATGAGGTCCTTTGCTTCTGTGGCCCCTAGGCTATGGAACACAGGCCTGCTCTAACTTCAGGTTCTTTAAAACTTCCCTCAGTGATCTACTCCTTAAGTATAGTTTGTGTCCTTGCCTGGGCTGAGGACCCTTAGTAGCCTCTCCAGTGCTGTTACATTATTTTGTTACAAACACTCCTTCCTCCTTGTCAGTGTTTCTACTTATTTAACAATTGTTGCAGTCATAACCATTGTTTATCCTAAATAATAAAATGGGAAGGGAGAATCCTACATCTTGATTGGTCATTAGCCATCCAAGTGCTGGCCAGGTGGACGCAGGTCAACAAAGAAATCAATGAGCCAGTAGAATTTTTAAAAACTGTCAGATGCCATTTTTTGCCCTCTCTTAGCCCATGCATAAATATATGCACACACATACGTCCCCCCACCTTGAACACAGACTAAGTGTTCTGCACACCATTACTCTAGTCTATAGCTGCTCATTAAATGTGGATCAAGCTGTGAATGGTATATTGCAAACATAGTCTTCTAGCTCAATATGGCACATTAAACAAAAACTATAGCCAACTGATTGTGGAGAACAACATGGAATGCTCAAGCAGTAACTTTAACAACAAAGACAACACTGTTCTTAAAGAACCTTTTTCAGATTCTGGAAGGGGAAACAGGGTGGGAGGTTTAAGCATAATGAGGGATCCCCTGGAAGAAGCAATATTACTATGGTAAGTAATTTTTTTTTTTTCAAGCCCCAGGAATCCCTCATTAAGCTTAAATAATGCAGACTACAAAGCAGTACCTTGGGAGGCTGGGTGCAGAACCTACTTAGGGGAAAAGGTTTTGCAAGAAACAGAGAAACATTGACTTTGACGGCAGATAAGGACCACTTGGCCCATCTAGTCTGCCCATTTCCCTACCTACAGGATAGGCCGCAGATCCTAGTTAACCAACAGCCTATTTCTTCCTACCCCCCACAAGAATTGCCTTATGTCTGTCCCAGGGGAAAAGGTTTTGCAAGACAGCAGTGCTAAAGCTGGTGACCATTCTGGACTACACATCCAAGCAATAGTGCTTTGTAAAGGTGTATACAGTTTTCCAGGTAGCAGCTTTACAAATTTCTAGCTAGGGAAACTGCAGAAGCAGAGGAAAAAAGGGAAAGGCATACAGGAAACTTCCCAACCAGTCCAGTGTCAGGCCATGCACGAGCACTGAGCCCACTGCTAGAAGCCTATAACAAAACAGGGGAAACCGGTCATTTTCCTCGGATAATGTCTGGTCGCCTAAGTGTGTTCCCTAGTCCAGAATGGAGGCATCTGTTGTTAGGACCTCTTTAGGGAACTGCTGCTGGAAGGGGACTAGGGGACTGCCCCCCCGCCCCCCGAGGCTGCTCCTGTCCTTACTCCATGCGAGAGGTTGTAACAAGGCCTTTGTGACTGGAACCAGTCTGAAAGAATAGTGCCTCTTCTGAGAGCAACATGCTTCCAGATGGTACTAAATATCTCTCATTTTGATCTGGTGTCCGGAACCACGGTAGTGATGGAAGCCATGTGGCCCAACAGGGGTAGAAAATGCCTTACTGGCCAGGGCTATCCCAGGACAAAGGAATTCGCCAGACTCGGAAGATTTTCTACTCTCTCCCATGAGAGCATTTAGGTCTCCATCTATGAACTCCAGCAGTTGCACTGGTCCTGTTTGGGATTTAGGGTATTTATAAGAAAAACCCCAGTGACTCTGGGTTGTTCTGAGTTATCTGTAAAGAAAACTTAACCTGTTGATTTGACTTCCTTATGACTAAGCAGTAGTCCCGATAGGAAAAAAACATAACCTCCTGCCCTCGGAAATGTGCCGACACCACAGTTAGGCACTCTGAGAATACAGTGGAACCCCAGAGTTACTTAACACCAGAGATCCAGAATGACCGCTCAACTGAACGCCCACCCTCACCCACCCATTCCTTCCACTGCAACCAATTAGATTAAATAAAACTCTTTGCAATTGAGGTGCAGGAGAGTGGTGCAGTGAGAAAGCACTACATAGTACTGTATGGAAGGCAGTCGATGAGGACTTCAATAAAGCCATGCACCTGTGTATCCAGAGTGAGAGGAGACAGATTTCAAAGCCAGCTCTGGATGGCTCTTCCGATTTAAGAACAGGTATGGCATATAGCAGATGGGGCTACAAGGGGAATCTATGTCGGCTGATACAGCTGCATCTGAAACCTTTAAAACAACCCTACAGGCAGTCATTGATGAGCATGGACTTACCCGGGACCATCACTTTAACTGTAATGAGACTGGTCTATACTGGCATCTCCTGCCGAACAAAACACTGGCAGATGGTAGCGAGAAGCAGGTTAAAAACTTCAAGAGCTGCAAAGACAGTGTTACCCTAATGGCAACAGCTAACGTTAGTGGCAACTACAGGCTCCCTCTAGTGTTTATTCACAAGAGTGCCAAGCCAAGATGTTTCGCTGCTGTGAATATGCTCTCTCTCCCTGTCCATTATTACAGCGAAAGGAGCGCATGGATGGACAGGAATATCATTTTGGATTGTTTTTTCTTCATCATTTTGTTAAGATTACCTGACAGCAAAATCCCTTCCACTGCGTGCTGTACTGTTAATGGACAATGCCCACTCTCACCCCGCTTCTGAAAGCTTGACTGGTCCGAGTGTATGTATTGCATGATTTGTAATAGCCTGCAAATATTGTTTCAGACACACAAATTTTTCATAGTTACGAACAACTGATTTCCCATGCTGTTCGTAACTCTGGGGTTCCACTGTACTTTTTTTTTTTTTTTGCTGATACATCATTTGGTTGGCCCGACCTGCTAACCCACCCGCTCGCTTTCCTTCCCGCTCGCATCCTTAGCATGTAACCTTCATAGCGTTTTTTTTTACAGTAACAAAAACAATCAAACACACCTGTTTCATTTTCTTTTGTACCACCACTGCAGCCATAACACCACTGCAGCTCCTAAGGCTCCCTTCCTACCATGATCACCTACTTCCAGACTTCTGGTCTCTGCCTCACACAGATAAAGCAGAATCCCCATTCTGAGCACTTCTTTACAGTACTGTCCTCCCATTCACTTAGGTAGCCATAGTATTTTAATGAGAATAAATAAAAACAAAACCAGGAAGCCTCTTGTGTGTGCTGTTTTAAACAGCATACATTCTCCCCGAGTACCGTATATGTCCCATTGCTGATGAGCTGGCACTTTTAGCGTGCTGGAAAGAAACAAAAGAAAATATTTAAAATCAGAACTTATCAGTTAAAGTAAGAGAGTGTGTGTGTGTGTGTGTGTGTGTGTGTATGTATACATGTGCCCTGTTTGGGGGGGGGGCTATGAACTACAGGGGCCAATATGAAACTACAACTATGGAAGCCTTTCTGGGGACAAATAAAAAAATACATCAAACCCATTACAGGCAGAGGAACTACGTATTTAATGTAAAATCACATGGAAAACTTAACTTTTTTTTTTAATCTTCAAGTTTATTGCAAAAATCATCATACAAATCAAGCTTACAACAGTAGTGATCAGAATGTATATATAAATCCTACTTTGTTTACTACTTCAGAACCTCTTTTTCCTTATACAGTCCTATCTTTGAAGTTCAACAATCTAAGCAAATGCAGTATTTTCATTTAGAAAATGGGTAAAAGCCATTCTAAATTCTTATTGGCTGACAGAGTCGTTTAGGTGTGCATCTATCACACAACAATGCCCACCTAAAAGAAGTGCCAGTCCAAGGTGCCACATCACCCATGGGTATCCCTCAGCATCTTCCTTCATTCAAACCCACCACGAACATTCACTACTGCAACTGAAGTGGCAAATCACAGAACATCTGTATTGCCAACCAGAAACGGACAAGCCGGCAAAACAGACCAAAACAAAATAACAGAGCTCTCAGGGAATTTTGGCTTTGTCAGCAAACAACTGTACATTTCCCTACTGCCTCTAATGAGCTCCATTGTACAAAATGTAACAGACCTTCCATTTGTAGCAGGCTGCTCCTCAGTGCGACTGCTGCCTATCCTCACCGCGCCACTGCTAATACCCAGATTAATTCAGAATTTTAATGTATCCCTCTCACTACTGAAAAACAAAACGGAGTTCAAAATTAGGTTAAAACTGAATTTTAACGTAGATCCTTGCCTTTTTTTCCCCATACCAGGCTATTCCTCAGTGCGATGCACGCCCATCACTACTGTGCTGCTGCAGAGTTCCTGATTCATTCATTTTTGTAACATAGTCACTCTCACAGGCACAGATGAAAACGAAGTGAAACCAGGGTGAATGACAGAAATGAAGTGAAAGAACCAATTAATATTAAAAAAATAAATAAATGAAACATTAATGGTACAACAGTGAGTCTGGGCTACAAGTACAAATGTCCCAGTAGGACAAAAGTCCTCAGTTGTTAAAACACAGCATTGATATGCAAGTGGAGGAACTATTTTATTACTAAAAAATGAAAAAAGAGATTTAACACATTTTCTAAGCGCAATAATATCCTCCAGTGTGGGTGGTATTGGGCTATACCCACCCTTCCAGGAGCTGTAAGGCCCACTGCCTGCGGTGTCAGGCCTCATTATGCCCCTGGGTGGGCAGGTATAGTCCAATACTGCCCACCCTGTCAGGTATTATTGCTTGCCTAAGCTGTCTCCAACCTTGGGACAAAATTTCCAGCTATTTAACCTTAGAACCTGGAGAATTGACCACAACAGGGACTCCATGTGCTTTTTCACTAATGATGTGTAGGAAACCTTTATGTCTTATTCAGTTAATAACTGCTCTAATACCGTTGTGCCTTCTAGCTCCTCTATCATATGGTAAAATGGAAGCCATCAGGAACTGAATCTCTCTATCCTCAGATGGATCCTGGCTGACAGTCCCTCCATTATTTAGATTTTATTGCAGTTCTGAAGCCAATCTTGTCTGGTGAGGGGGGAAGGGTAATTGGGAAGGGGGGGGCAGGGCAGCTGCAAGGTGAGGGTGCTGGCTGCACACTCGAGCAGACTTGATAGTGTAGGATGCCTATTTTTGCTGGCAAATTCGTATGTTCGTATGGTGGGAGTTGATACTTGTAACCACCTCTGAGTGATAGTCTTCCGCGTCGCTGCTATTAAGATATTATAGAGATATTTCTGACCTGGTCCTTTAACCTCCCTTGTGGGTAAACCTAATACTACATTTAAACCATCTATAGGTAAGATTATCCCCATGCATTCACCCACCCATTTGGTGACATCCTCCCAGAAGTTCTTAGGATGTTTGCATCCCCAAAAAATGAGTGGATATACCCGTTTCCTCACAGCCCCTCCAGCATCTGTCTGAGCCTGCTTGTCTGTAATGACATGTTCAGTCCAGGGTCAAGAAAAATAGGCTTACCACTTTCCAGTGGAATTCTCTTCAGCTCCCTAATAATGTAGTTAAATGCACTGACCTCCAGATTTGCAGCCACTGCTGGGTGTAAGTGTTCATCTCATTTCTTCCTCCCACCTCGATTATACCAGTGCCACTTCCTGGTCACCTGTATTATAATTGAGGGTAAGATATAAATTAGAAACTATATGTTTCCCTTCTTTTTGGTTTGTTAGGACATGCAGTTTTTCCACCAGTGGGTGCTGTGCAGTCCGTATTCTTTCTGTATTTCTCTTGGAAGAAATTCCTAATTTGGAGGAATCTGAACATGTCTGTGTCCATTATGACCCAAATTCTTGTTGTAATTGAATGAAAGATTTAAGTGTCCTGTCTTGATATAATAGTGTAATGTACCTTAGACCCTTTGTAGCCCAATTTTTAAAAGTGGTGTCTATTGAGGCTGGAGTAAATTTGTTATTGTTCCATATAAGAATCCAATGGTGTTGGGCATTTTCAATTGCTAGTCTTTGTTTTATTTGCAACCATGTTTTAAATGTATGTTTTGTCCTCTTATTTGATAGTAAACCCAAACCATGATTATTTTATGTTGACCAAATTAAACTATCCAAGTACTGTATCTCTCCATTATCCATTTCTTCCATTTGTTTCCAACTAGCCTCTGAGTTCATATTGCTAATGTCTATTATGTCCCTAATTGAGCAGTCCAGATGGTATTCTTCGAAATTGGGAACTCCATACCCTTCCCCTTCTTTACTCCTCATTAGAGCTGACCATTTCATCCTAGGTTTGCGTTTCACCCAGATAAACCTCTTGAGGACCCCTGACAGTCCTTTCCACTCTCTTCCTCAAATCAACATTGGCAAGGTTTGATATAGAAAGAGAAACCTAGGCAGTACGAACATACGAAATTTGCCAGCAGATAAAGGCCTAGAGGTCTATCAAGTCTGCTCGAATGTGCAGCTAGCACCCCTTATTCTGCAGCTGCCCCTCCCTTCCACCCTTCCCCTTCATTAACCCTCCCCCTTGTCCTGTCCCATCCTCATTTGAAGCAGTCCACTGTTTTACTGCATACCACTTCAGCAGGTAACGATTCCACCCAGCCACCACCTCTCTGTAAAAAGTGTCTCCTCATCTCCTCCTGAACCTTCCTCGCTCCAGTCTCATATCATGGCCCCTGGTGGCCCTCCCTCCCTTACTTTGAACAGCCCTCTGTACCCATCTTGTTTATTCCTTTCATGTATTTAAAGGTTTCAATCATGTCACCCCTGTCTCTCCTCTCCTCCAGTGAGTACATGTTCAACTCCTTCAACCTCCTCTCGTATGATAAGTCCCCCAGCCCCTTGATCATCTTTGTCGCTCTGCACTGCACCCCCTCCAGTAACTTAATGTCCCTCTTCAGATACGGACACCAGTACTGCATGCAGTACTCCAGGTGTGGTCTAACTAATGACCTATACAGTGGCAGAATCACCTCCTCCCTCCTCGAGGATATACCCCTTGCAATACAACCCAGCATTTTGTGGGCCTTTGCAGCTGCCTTCCTACATTGTGCCGAGTTGTTCATTGACACTGTAATGAGCACACCCAGATCCTTCTCCTCCTCTGTCTGGGCTAGCTGCACTCCCCCTAGCTGGTAACTCCTCCTTGGGTTCTTCATCCCAAAATGCAGTACCTTGCACTTTTTGGCATTAAAGCCCAGTTGCCAGGTGTCTGACCAGGTTTAAAGCTTTGCCAGATCATCCTGCAACCCCTGCCATCCCAGTACATTCATCTTTAGTGTTTCCACCCTGTTAGTGAATGACAATGGTAAAACCTCCCATCTTTTAAGATCTGCACAGACCTCAGCTTTTAACATCCCATAGGTTTTTTGTTGCGGTCTGATAGGTCCCTTGGTATCTGTACCCCTAAGTATCAGACCGTATTGGCGTTTCATTTACCAGGGAGAAGTGCTTGGGTGTCATCTGATACCTCTTCTCCAACTGTGATTATTTCAGTCTTAGACATGTTTATTTTAAACCCCGAGATGTCCCCATAAGCCTGTAGAATTTTAAGCAGAGGGTGTAAAGATCGGTGTGGATTTTTCAGGTATATCACTGTATCATCAGCATATAAAGTATGTTTATTTTCAACCCCCCTACTTGTATTCCCTGGACTTCTGGACTACTTCTAATGAACTCTGCTAGGGGTTCTATACTTATAGTGAAAAGAAGGGGTGACGGGGGGCAGCCCTGCCTGGTGCCCCTTTATATATTTAATTTACTTGACAAGATGCAATTTACTTTGATCCTTGTCCATGGCAACTTATACATTGCCCCTACAGACTGTATGAAATCCCCTGAAAACCCCATCTGTGCCATTGTTTGCTTTAGAAATACCCAATTTAGCCTGTCAAAGGCCTTTTCCGCATCTATCAATAGTGCCAATTTTGTTTTAGTGTGGTGTTTACCTGCCTTGAGTACATTCAGCATCCTTCTTATATTGTCTTTTAGGTGTCTAGTTAGAATAAACCCCATCTGATCCGGGTGTATTTAGTTAGGTATGATATTTTGGATTCTGTTAGCTATTATTTTAGTATACATTTTTAGGTCTTGCTTCAGCAGGAAGATGGGTCTGTATGAATCACATGTTTCTGTATCTTTTCAAGGTTTATGAAGGACAGAGATAACAGCCTCATGTCACAACTGTGGAATTTTCTTTTTTTCTTGACAGACTCTAAAGAGATTACTCAGCATAGGGGCCAGGGATTCACTAAATGACTTATAAAAATCTGAATTAAAGCCATCCGGGCCTGGGGCTTTATTTGAGGGCAGGTCTTTGATTGTGCCTAATATTTTCCTTAAACTAACTGGGGCATCTAGTCGCATTATTTCCTCCTCCCATTATTTTGAAGAGTTTAAACCCTTAAAGGAAGCTGCTGATTAGTAGGAAGTCTCCTCTCAAATGTCACCTCCAGATAAGCTTTTCAGCTAATTTTTATGTTCGGCAAAGAAGTTTATTTAAGAAAGCAGTCCACATTAGGCATGGCGACCATCTCGTGGCACCAGACCGTGGCGCGGAGCCGCACCCCGCGCTCAATCCAAATGCATAGAAGCGCAGTGTGGCACCGCATCGCATAGCGAATGGTGCCGCCCGGATAGTGCGCCATACTTATGGGTAGCAGACTTGGCTTTCTTAAATTAAACTACTTCGAAGCATGTGCGCTTTTAGAGCAAACACTGAACCGAGGGGTGAGTTGCAGGGCGGAGCCACTGCAAATGACAGTTTCTTTAAGGAAGGCTATGGTGTTTTGTTTTATTACTTGGGTGTCTTATGTTCTGTGTAAGAAGTGGAGTAAAAGTTTTCAAACTGTTGTACTATTTTATCTGGGTCTGTTTCTACGTTTTTTGCAATCGCCAGATTTTTGATGCGTGGGATTGTTTTGTCCGCTGCTGTTTTCTTCAGTCTGAATGCCAGTAGAGCAGTTGCTTTGCCCCCTACCTCATAATACCTGTGAACAGTATATCTGAGTTGTTCCTCTACTTTATAGTTCAGAAGATCCGGTATTTCCTTCCAAATGCCTGTTATCTGTGATAGGGTGGTTCTGATGAAGTTTTGTTTTTGTATGTTTTCTAATTGTTCTAGCTTTTGCTGTAGTGCATTGTGTTTATCCTGTCTTTGCTTTTTTCTTCCAGGATGCCCAGCTGATGATTCTACCGTACCTCTTAACACTGCCTTCAATGCATCCCAGACTCACAGTGCCTCCACTTCCCCACCTTCATTATGCCACTCATACTGCCTAATTTCTTCTACTATTGTTTGTTTAAAAAATTTGTTGTTTAATAAAGATGTGTTGAACCACCATTGTGTTTATTTCTTTGTCTGGCTCACTTTTCATCCACTCTGAGCAATGTAGGAGGGCAAGGGCCAAGGCAAATAAAATGCTGGGTTGCAGCGCCGGGGATTACCTCACAAAGCAGAGAAGTGATTCTGCCACTGAATAACTGCCTGGTTAGACCACACCTTGAATACTGCATGCAGTTTTGGTGTCCGAACTTAAAGAACATCATTGCACTCCTGGAGAGGGTTCAGAGGAGGGCAACTAAAATGATTCAGAGTCTGGGTGATAGGTCCTATGGGGAGAGACTTGAGGAGCTCAACCTGTATTCACTGGAGGAAAGGAGAGACAGGGGAATATGATAGAGGTCTTCAAGTATCTAAAAGGGTTAAATGGGGTAAGACTAGATGAGGTTTTTCAGAGGAAGGAGGGAGGAGCCACCAAGCGGCACAGTTGGAGGCTGGAGGATGGGATACTCAGGGGAGAGAGAAGGTAGCGTTACTTCAATTAGAGGGTGGTGGAACCATGGAATGCACTGCCTGAGGAGCTGGTGAAGGTAGGCACGGTGGAGGGGTTCAGAAGAGTCTGGGACAGGTATAGGAGGAGCAGGAGGAGGGTGAAGCTGGGTAATGTCAACTCTGGAGGGGAAACTTTGGCAGGGGTGGGGGGGCAAGGAGGGTGGCAATAGTATCCATCATGGGTACTGACCCTCGAGCAGAATCGACAGACTGTGAGGCCTACTCTGCTGGCATTTTAGTATGTTACTGGGGCATGATAAGCTAAGTTAATAGCGTGTATTTTGCTATTCTGGACTCTATATAATTTTGCTTTATGTATAAGGAGCATATCAGTTCTTGAATATTCTTGTTGGGGGTGTGACTAGAAAGTATAATTTTTTCCCCTCTATTCAGTTCCCTTCAGATATCCACCATCCCCTGTTCCTGCATAATGGCTTTTAGAGTCTGAGTAGTAGCTCTATTTGTGTATTTTTGGAAGTTCTGTCTTTTTGAGGATTCACCACACAATTAAAGTCCTTCCCCCAACTATAGTTTGGCTATCTCCTGTGACACTGTTTTAAAAAGCGGGATGCACCAGAGTTTGGGGCGTATCTGTTCAGTAGGTTGAGCTCCATCCCTTGTATGCTCCAGAAGCCAGGACCCATTGACCCTCTTTATCTGTTTTGCATTGTGAAATCCCCAACCCTACTCCCTTATGGATTAAAATTGCTGTTCCATTCTTTTTAGCTTTGGGTGGGCAGAGGTTAACACCTGGGCTACCCAGCTTCTCCTGCGCTTTCCATGCTCAGCATCAGATAAATGTGTCTCTTGCAAAAAAAGCATGTCACTTTTCCGCTTATTGAGCTCCAAGAGCAATTTTGCCCTTTTTTCATGTTTGCTTGCATGCATTTGCAAGAAACATAGTGCCACCATATGAGTTTTTGTAGGTGTGCCATCCCCACTTCCAAAGCCCTGCTCCTTTTTGCAGGCACGGCTGCACTGCACCAATGAATGTCCGAGCTGTCTATGACAGCCATTCAGATGCAGTGCCGTACATTTCTGAGAAAACCACTGCTACAATCAGTAGTGGTAACATTTAGGCAATTTGCATACTGTCATCGGCAGGGAATTTGCATACTGCCAACAGCAATATGCAAATTGTCTACACGTCAGCACTGCATCTGAACTGTCATAGACAGTTCGTTTCTGATCCCCATCGGATCCAGTCCCCCCCCCCCGACAAACACCTAGGTAGCATGCTGGGAGCCCACCCCAGCATGCTCATGTGCTCCCCTCCACCCACACACACTATATGACCAATGGGGGTGCCCAATCCCCTGTTGGCTCCACTGACCCCTCCCAAAAGCAAACTTCCAGGTGCCACGCTGGGAGCCCACCCCAGCGTGACAAAAGTCTGTGGCCCATGGGGGTGCCCAATCCCCCGTTGGCTCCACTGCTTCCCCAACAGACTTCCAGGTGCCACACTGGGAGCCCACCCCAGCATGGCAAAAGTCCCATGTCGTCTTTATAAAAAAACAACACCTAGAATAAAAGAGAACGGTCCCTCGTTGACTCTTTTGCCCCTTCCCCAACCCGCACCCACCCTCTGTGTACCCCACCTCTCCACACACACCCTCACCCCATACTTACCTATGGAGGCTGGCATGATGATCTTCGGTGGACCGGGAACACGTCTGCAAACTTCAAAGCCGACCATGAACTGAAGAAATGCCAGTAAGCTGTATAATAACATAAATGGGGGTTCTTTCAACTTTGGTGCATACCGCGGCCATTTTGGGGAATTTTTTCACCAAATTTTTAAAATGGGATTCTTGGGACCCCACCTCATGAACTCAGCCACTGTCATTTTGTTATTCGGTCCCGAAAGGTGATTTCACGGTTACTGTGCGGAACCACCTTTTGGGACTGAGTAACGAAACAACAGCATCACGGTTCATGAGGTAGGCCCCCCAAAACCCTATGTGGAAAATCGGTGAACAAATTCTCAAAAATGACTATTTTACAAGTGTGCATTGCGCAGTTCCTATGCACGTGCGTAACTTTGAGAATTTTTACTATTTTCACTCCAGATTTTCAACATTGCCATTTTACCACACCTCCTTAAGAGCAGTACAGCTGTCATTTTTCACATCTTGCCCAAAATGTGTTTTTGTGCATGTAGCGCACAATGGCGTGGTTGGTGCGCAAAATCAATGTTTGGGACAGATTAAGAAAATCATAGTAAAACTGTTCATGAGCAGAGGTCTTAAAATGGCTATGTTGAAATTTTGGTGACAAAAGTCCATAAAATGGCTTTGTTACGAGCGTGCATTGAGCAGTTTCCATGCACCCTTGTAAGTTTACGAATTTTTAATATTTTCAGTCCAGATTTTCAACACTGGCTTTTTTCCACACCTCCTTATGCACAGTACAGCTGTCATTTTTCACACCCTGGCCAAAATGTGTTTTTTTACTTCCGGCACAGAAATGCGTGGTCGCTGTGGGAAGTCAGTGTTCGGGACAGATTAAGAAAATCACAGTGACACTGTTCATGAGCAGAGGTCCCAAAATGGCTGTGTTGACAATCTGCTGTAAAAAATCCCCAAACTAATTACATTACGGGTGTGCGTTGTGCAGTTTCTATGCACACTTGGGACTTCACCAGTTTTTTTATATTTTCACTCCAGAGTTTCAACATTTCCATTTTCTACAGTTCTCTATGAACAGTACAGCTGTCATTTTTCACATCCTGTTTGAAATGTGTTTTCGCACCTGTGGTGCTAAATGGCATAGTCGCTGTGCAAAATCAGCTTCAGGCTAATGAACTGATATTGCCACTGTTCATGAGGTGGGGTCACAAAAAAACCCATGTTGAAAATTTGGAGTGAAAATACCAACGAACGCCCGGGGTGTTAGAGTTTCACACCATAACGCCCTACCCTGTAGAGACTGACAGGCATCAGGGGTGTGACTTGGGATTGTCACCTGTAATGCTCATGCCATTCCACCCACACCCTGCAGCCCGTGACAGGCATCGAGGTATGCCTTGGACTCTTTGGCCCCAAAGTTCACCCCATTCTCCTATACTGCACCCATCTCACTGTATTTCCTCATGGAATGGGGTGAGCGTAAGGCCCAAAGACCCCAAGGCACATTGTGACACTTGTCAGTGTCTGCATGGTAGGGTGTGGTGAAATGGCGTGGGTGTTATGGCTGATGACCCAAAGGCACATCCCAATGCCTGTCAGTCTCTGCAGGGTGGTGGTGGGGTTGGCTTCAGTTCAATACTTCACTGCCATTCCTTTTATGCATCTCTCTCCTACACTACCAATGCCAATGCCAGCAAGCAAACATTCAGCATTGACAAATGCTTGTTATTATAGGGTTTATACCCGTAATGTTATATGCTGTAATTCTAAGGGTCCCCATTTGTGGCTAACAAGTAAACAAGTGGTTTCACATCTATCCCTCTGCTTATAGTATTTTCACCATTTTCTTCTGTTAGATTTGTTGTGCCATTTTCTCCATAACTGTAATTTAACATTTTTGAAACTACAACTATATACAACCCAGACAAACCAGTTGCCTGACAGTGTAAAGATTTTTCTATGTTTGTTTGTTCTTCAAGGTGACTTCAAAGGTGAATTTACAAGGAGTCAGTTTATCGACAACCCCCTTGTAACCCAGTGCTGTTTTGGCTAAACCTGGATATTCCCTCACAAACACTTTGTGAGGCTGATCTGTTTGCTATATAGCTGATCAATTAACCTTTCACAAGCTAGTAGATTAATGCAGGCCTCCAAACCCCCACTTCTGCACACTTCTGTTGAGCACAGGGAATCTTTCTCATAGCTGGAACATAAGGTTGAATCAGTTATCAGCATCCTTCCCTTTTCTCTCTTTGTTCCATATCCCGCTTTACCTCAGTGTTCTCAGGTGTCCAGCACTTATGCGGTTCAGAGCAGTTGTTATATAGATCGTCCCCAACAATGGTATGGATTGTACTGACTCCAATAATTGCCAGCTGTAATTGCCCATGACATCTCAAGCAAGATTATGCTTCCCTGGGTTTTATCTCGGTCAGTGATTTATTGTTAGCCTTTTATCCTCCGTTCACTTTTGTTTTATGGTAAACAATTGCCTTTACACATATCCTCATGCATATCTTCATTAACTGTTTTTCACCATCCCCCATTCCCATCTTCAATCCCTTTTAAGAGGTGTTCCCATATTTCTTTATCTCTGTTGGTGCTTCTCAAATTGCTAAGGTTGGGTCAGCCACCATACAACCCCTGTCCATGTTTCAATGCCAGTGTGAGAGCTAAACTAATACAACCAGAAGGGCAGAAAAAAGAACAAGAAAAGAAATACCATGAGGTCTGGGTTCCCATCGCGGTTCAGGCCACTGGTAGCACTGTCTCTGCAACTCAGTGCTGTTATTCTTCCTTCGTTCCCCTGGAGGAACCAAAGTACAACTTTATTATTAGTAAAATCCAAAAAGGTGTTATGCTGTACCCTGGCCCCATCCTTGTCTGATATTTGTACTGTGTCCATATTTTCCCCCCCCCTCTGGAGGTCTACATGGTGAAATTTAACTGTTTCAGTTATCCTCTGGCTCTTGGCTCTCCACTATTAATTCCCCATTAACTATGTTCCTCTTTGGTATCCCACATAAACTGCCCTCATGGGGAGCCTTTTCTTGACTAACGGATGTTACCCTCTCCCCTCTGTTCTTTAACTGTTACTACTGCTCTGCAGTGGTGCTCCCTTGCTTCTTTGAGGGCCCCTTTTGTATGTTTCCCCCCTCATCCAGTGAGGAGAGGCTCCCTACCATCTCCAGACCCATCCTGCTGCTCACCCGTTCAAGTCTCACTAAAGCGGTTGGTAAACTACACAGTTGCCTGTCCAAATATCTCCATATGGTTTTCTCTTGTAAACCCTTAGACAAGCACGGGACTGTCCCAATAACACCGCACTTTACGGTTACAGTCTTTTACCTATTAGCTATAATTATAAGTCTCTCTTTCTACTATCTCCCCCCCCACCCCCCGAGTGTCAATTCTGATAAGGGTGGATCCAGAAGAAGAAGAAGCATCCTGCTTAACCTCCCCACCCTTCTATCTTCATCTGCCGCCATCTATGGACTTCTCATCAATTTCATTCTAAAATGACAGCCATTCAGCCTGCTGCGTGTGTCATTTAACCCCTTGCCCTCTGTCTCCCCTTCCAATATTCCCTCCATGTCTTACCTGTCCTCTCTATTCCACATTCTCCCCGTCATTTATATCTCCCTACTTTAGACATTTTGCCTTATTTATATACAATCAACTCAAGACTCAGGTTAGCATTTGGGTCCTTACTTTTCATACCGTTGCTTTTTCCTCAATCCCCCACCAAAACCTATATAAGAACCAGGTCATTCTATTAGCCAGTTAATCATTTGATTAAAACAATAAATAAAAAGGGCAGTCTGCCCGACAGCTTCGCCCCTTTCTTTGCCATGCTGTCTTGGGACCTCCAAGTGTCCTCTTAGTGCAATGGACTAAAACTGTGGGCATTAACGTGTCAATGGGCTAACTGTAGATCACAGTCAAGTTCTCATTATTCTTGGAGTTCTCTGTCAGCTGCCTTCTTATTGTCTGACTCTTCCTTTTGATCTTGCAGGATCTTCTTGAAGTCTTTCTCCAGATACTTTGGCCACCCTCCACCTTGGTGCTGTCTCTTTTGGTTCTGGCCTGCTCTCTGACATGTGGCCTGATGCAATTCTTTCTCCAGCATGTTCATTTCCACTGCCGGACATTCGATGCCCCACTTTTTGAGAGTGGGTGTAGCTTCTGCAATGTTGTCAAACACCTCGATCCCTTTCTCAGTAAATATCCTCAGTTGCGCTGGAAAGATCATCTGAGCTTTGTAACCTTTCTTTTCTTGTATCTGCTTAGTGAGTCATCTAGCTTGTTGGCATTTCACTTGCAACATGGGGGAGAAGTTCTGATTGAAAAGTATCTGCTGATCCTCCCACAGTATTTTGGTTTGCTTCCAGGCCAGAAGCAAAATGAGCTCTTTTGTTTGATAATGAAGCATCTGGATTATGATAGATTTGGGTTTAACCGAGGTGTCTTTTGGTTTTGGCCCGAATGACTTGTGGGCACCTTCGATTGTGAGTGGAATGCTTTGGGGTAAGTTCAGCACTTCACCCAGAAGATGAGTCACAATGTCCGCCACCGATGGAGAAGAGTCTTCGGCCCCTTCCTTCACTGAATGCAGCCTGAAATTATTCTGGCGAACCCTATTTTCGGCATCCTCTTAGCGATCCTGCACCTCCCTGTCTCAGAGGAGTAAGTAGATAATGTCTGCTATGTGTATTTTGTGTTTCTGCCATGTCCCCCACCAGGTCTTGCATATCAGATATTTTTTTATTGATGTTCTTGAGGTGCATCTTAAGGTCGGCAAACACCGACTCAGTTGTCTGGACTGTAGAAATGACCTTGCTTATTGCGGCATCCATTACAGATATCGGCAGCCCTCATTGTTAAACTCACTCTCCTGATCCATCGATGCAATTGAGGCCAGGGATTAAGCCCGAAATGTCCCAGGCTTAGAGGACCTCATGGCTGTTTTTTCCTCTTGCATTAGCTGCTTGATTTTGGCCACGGTAGAGACCAGACCACCTTTGTTCTGCCATCAGGACATAGATTCAATAGAGTCTTGACTTTGGATTACCTATGGAATCCTGAAACTCAGTATCCCAAACTCTACAAGACTGAACTTGGGAGACTGAATTTCGGCATCCTGATAGGTACCCCAGACCGAAATGCGGGATCCTACAAGGGACTTGCATTTAATGTGGGGGCTTTGCCCCCACACCCCCCATAACTAAAATAACCTACTCTGAGTGGGAGTGGACCTCAGAGTTAAAATAAAAGTTATGGGGGCAGAATGGCGGGGAGCAAAGGTTGCCATGACTGGGAACAGAATCTGGGTCCATGTGGCCATGCTGGCCAAGTTGCTTGTAACCCAGCCCTTCATGCCATGGGAGCAGCTCAGCCAGCACTTGCATCATTGCCTGTCTTGTAGTGTCTGACAAGGGGTAGGGCAGCAGTATGTCACATGTGCTACCTTAACCCTGTCAGCATTGCCTGGGTCAGGACACTGCAGTTGTCAGGCAAGTGTGTGTCGGGAGACTGAGTTGCAGTCTACTGAACATATACCTTGACTTTTACATTGCTAAGTTCCTGATTTTAAAGGCAAATATTAAAATTTGTGGAGCGGGTAGTCGGAGATGCAATTTCCTGTTGCTGTCTATTTCATAACGTCACCGGAAGTCCTCCCTTCTTTTTTATTTAAACCTCTTAATTTTAATTGTCATTGTAAATTAAAACAGTGTCCCATTTTATAAGCTCAGTAAGACACTCTGGGGTGTGCATTAGGCAAGCAATAAGACACGACGAGTTGCGGGTTATGGCCTGATAAGAGCACATCTCAGGTGCGTTGTGAGGCATGAGGTGCTTGTGCCAAGTGCCTTTAGCACCTGGGGAGTGCTCTTATGAGGCCATAACCCACACCTCGGAGTGTCTTATTGCACTCATAAGATGGGTCCCCAAAGTAAATATAAAAAAAAAAGAAAGGAAAAAAAATGTTTAAACTTTTTAAGAAATGAGTTTTTTAGCACTTGTGATAGGAAAAATAGTCCCCTATTACTGTACTGTTGTGTATTTGACAATGGCTACTTGGCAAGTAGAGGGCTACCCAGCCCCCCCAAAAAAATACACATACTGCTGAGGTTAGGTCCTTCCAGACAGGGACACACTAATTTAATGTTGCTGCCTTTTTTATTATTTTCCTGTGGCTGTGAGGCTTTTACAGGGACAGAGTCTGTTTGGCCGTGTGTCCATTTGCACCCATCATAACTGAGAGCGTCTTTCTCTTTAACTGTGTTTCTCTGAGTGACTGCATCTTTTGAAGAACTAAAAAATGCCGTGCCTGTAAAGAAAAGCCACTAGTGGGGAGAAAAGCAGGGTTTACAGTAGGGGGCAGTGACTGCTGGGTGGCTTAGAGTGATGTTTCCTGTCCCCCCCAATCATTTTTTGTGCCCTTTTTTATTATTTTTGTAATCTCCGTCTGCTTCATTTACTTTAGTTGTTTCATTTACACTGTGAGTCCTGCTTGACGCATAGTGAGCGTGTCCCTGAACGGCCACCGAACAGAGCAATTTCCTTCTTCACTTTTCAAAACATAACTTGTAATCTGTGGTGTCTTCGAAGTTTTTTTTTTTACTTTAGTTTCTTTAATGAGTTTGTGGTATAATGAACAGGGTAGTGCTGGTGGGGATGTCCTGGACATCGAACACCACAAACAGCTGAGCAGAAGTGAATCAGAGACCACAGATGGTGACTACAGTTTGAAATAATGGGCGCGAGAGTTGTACATCTGCTAGGGGAAGAACTGGTAATGAGAAAATAACAATTACAGGTTGAAAATATTCATTGTTTTGTTCTTGTTGGAGGGGGGACTTGGATGCATGGACTACAGAGAGTGTATTTTTGTGGTTTCTGTGTTGTTTGGGTGCCTACTGTTTCAGAGCGGGGGTGTCCAGCTTGGCAGAGGTTGCATTGGCACAGTGATCTGTGTTGTTCTCCGCCCTGACTGGCTGAAGAGGTGCCGGCTGGCAGAATATCACCTGATATGGATATGGCCAAAGGCACCTCTCAGTTAGAAAGGACGAAGAAACCTCCCAACCCATTTTATAAATATTCTAACGCACGGCCAGGGGCTGATGGCACTGGGCCTGTGGCTGCGTGCTTTACTATGCCTCTGGCCATGTGTTAGAAATGTCTAATGCAGGGGGTGTGGCCAGCAGCTGACTGGAAAAGATGCCTCTTGTGACTGCAGCATCTAATTTAACTATTTTATACAAACTAAGTATATCTTTCTATTGACAGTGATGGCCAGGTTCATTCCCCTTGCAGCCAACTTCTTGAAAGTGCTGCCTTTTGGCAATATATGCAGCAACTTTTGCTACCACTGGATCAAAACATGGGGAGAACAAAAACTATGCAGCAGCAAGACCATGAACATGGCATGGAAACCAAACCCTCAAACCCGGCAGTGCTCAAAACAGTAAAGGATTTGGAATCCATTCCTTTCTCAAAGAACTGGACAAGAAAGTTGATGGATTTACCTTGAGGGTGACCACAGTTGAACTCAAGTTGGATTCCATAGCTACAGAATCCCGGCAATCAAAATCCCTGGCCAAGAAAGCCATTACAGCTACTGCAGGGCTCGTAAACAAATATTGCCTGGTCTGACAGCATCTAGAAAATCTTGAAAACAGAGCCTGTCTGGCCAATGTGTGGATCTTAGGCATGCCAGAGGAAAGAGAAGATCAGCACCTAGTAGACTTCGTTTCCTCACTGCTGCAATCCACTCTCGGCTTTAAAAGGGAAGACACCTTGCTTCAGGCCTACCAGATCACACCCCAATGACAGCCAGCTCAAGAAGGGACTCCTTGGACTATTCCCCTAGTCATTGCGGGTCCAACTATCAAGGAAAAGACCATGTAAGCTGTGGAGAAGGGCCCTATTCAGCTCCCTGATGGCTCCAGAATTGACTACTTCCTAGACCTCGCCTATGTGACCTGCCAGAGACGTAAGTCTTTTGATGTAATCCAACCAGAACTGCACCAGCTGGGGATCTCAAATGTTTTGCTTTACCTGGCTAAACTTCGAAGGTACTACGCAGGTAAAATGTACCTTTTCAATGATCCAACTGAGGCAGGAAAAAGACTTGGAAAAGTAAAAACTAACTTTGAGAGCCGTAACATTAACAATGATTCGGAGGCTGAGGGGGACTGAAGTAGGGGACTCAATGAGCCTGGTTACTTAATGTGCTAATTAAACCTACGGTGCATGGAACACTCCCTGGCGGGGCTGACATTTAGCTTGGTTGTATTAAAAATGCTAGTTTCTTTTACTGTTGCACTATATATTAATTATTAGCTGTCTCAGACTTTCTGTTTTGGAGTAACTGGCATAAACAGTATATAGTTTAAATAATTATTTTGCACTGTCTGCAGAAGGGAGAAGATCATAACAGATTGATGTCTGAACTTCATATATGGTACATATCTGCATCTGCATGGACTTCTGATCAGTCTTTCTGACCATATCAAGTGTACTTAACACAGGGACTTTGGATCCAGCCAGTAATATAGTTGCCCGAACATCGTGGTACAATATAAAGCGGGCAAAACATCGCGGCCGACAATGTCGGCATGCACATTATACTGCCACCCTGCATATCGCAAGAAGGCAGTATGAGGTACTGTCCCTGGTAGCCGGTGTGCCCCTCAACCCAGCCACCATGTCCCACTCACAGCAACAAACCACCCTTTAGTAAACCATGACCGCAGTGCCCCCCCATCGGCGATCACCAATCATCCGCCCTCCCCACACCACTGTGTCACAGCAGTCAAAACGAGTGACAGCTCCCTGGTGTCTAGTGGAGCCCCCGACCCCCAGGTAGTCCCCCACCACCCTGCTCCCAGCCCTACCCCAACCGCTAGTGGGCAACCAGCACAGCCTGCCACTCTCCACCACGGCTGGCCACCCAACTGAACTGCAATGAATGTGCACGTACCCTGAGTGCTGAGTACGCACTCAATAATCACAGTTCAGTTGGTGGCAACGCATGGTGAAGAGTGGCGAGCTGTGCTGATCGCCCAGCGAGTTGGGGTAATGGGAGTGGGGTGGTGGGGACTACCTGGGGTCAGGGTCACTAGACACAGGAGTTGTCACTGCTTTGACTGTTGTGACAGAGTGGTGCGGGGGGGGCAGATGATCAGCACCCGGCGATGAGGGGGCACTGTGGTCATGGTTTACTACTAGGTGGTCTGCTGCTGTGTGTGGGACATGGCAGCTGGGCTGAGGGCACACTGCTACCAGGGCAGCACCTGCAGCCTTCTTGCAATATGCAGGCGGCAAGATAGTGCATACCAACATTGTCAGTCACCGTGAATGTTTTGCCCACTTTATATTGTGCCGCGATGTTTGGGCAGCGATATTACTGGCCGATCCGGGACTTTTCAAGGTTAAAATGTATTAGTTAAAAAGTTCATGGTCTTGGCGCAGATGGCTATTTATGCACTGTTTTGATTGGAATGTAAATTCTGCATTACTTTTATCATAGGAACACCCACACCATGTTGTAACAGTGGGAGATATGATACTAATCCGTTGTAAAAGATGTGATTTATGCTTTATTATACCTTGGAACCTAGTAATTGCATATTGACTGTGTATCTGGCATAATCAATAAACAAAAAATAAAAAAAAAGTAATGTATAATGCACACCCTGTTATGTCTTATTGTTTACTTATAAGATGAGGAGAGAAAATCCTGCATCCTGATTGGTCATTAGCTGTGCATTAAAAGTGTGAAAGGGAGGAGGGGAGAACAGAAGCACTATGGATGCAGTTCCAAGATCGCTCGCGCTTCATTTTACTGTTCAAAAGCCGCCGGCTCGGTCACTGCTGCACTCTGTGTGCAGTCGGAAGCTTTTTTTCAGCAAAATACATAGAAATAAGCATAAAGCACAGCGTATTCTCAGTTACTGAACCCGGGGCACCTCCTACAAAACATTTGGCAATGTACCAATCGTCAGTGTGGATAGCGCTCGGTCACGCTACAATTGCAGGGAAAGTGAAAGTGCTCAGAGTGGCAGGATCAACCAGATAAGTTTCGATATGACGTATAGGAATGTGGAGATAACATATGACGTATAGGAAGATGAAGATAACAATGTTATCTTCACTGGCCACCTGAGATATCATGTTTTATACTGTTATTTATCTGACAACATACATTATATAAATATATATATATGATGGGCAGGAGTGGAATATGGAAAATATTTTCACTCTTGCAGAGTGAGCCAGGATATTTCATGAGTGCCGAAGGCACAAGTGAAATATACAGTGCTCACGATGCAGGAGTGAAAATATTTTCCATATTCCACGATGTGCACATCATGTGTCCTATTTATACCATGGGGGTGAGATCAATGACAGTGAGAAAACTATGTTTGGTGTTGTGAGGTTCCTGTTGCTTTAAATTATGTTGGTAGTGTGTGTTTTATGAATGGGTGTTTGTAGCGAGCTGTGATTGGTTGGTGTGTGTGTGTGTTGATTAGGTGTGGTGTGCTCTGGTTATTGATTGGCTATGTGGGGGGATGTTCTAACATTTGGTGCTGGGACAGATTGTGATGAGATCTGTTTGTTGGTATGCCTCTTTATGTCTGGATGTGAGTATAATGTTTATTTACAGGTTTTGCGATGTAGGTTTCTAAAATTTGGTGCAGATTTCACATTTGTTGTGCTGCTCGCTGCCTTATTGTTACAAGAGCGCTTGTTACAGCCGTGTTCGTATTGCGAGACAGTTTGTTTATTTTTCACTTCTGGAGCAAGTATTTTAAAGTAAAGAAGTTTGTAAATGATAAGTTTAAAGCATTGACAACATATTATAATGCGATATGTGTGGTTCTACGTTTAGAGATGTAAATGATATTACTGTTGACAGCTGTAGTGTGCTTAAATGTGAGTCGGAATCCAATGGGTTTTGAAATGTAGCACAAGAGATCTGCAACTTGCTACAGTGAAAAGCAGTGCTGCAGGTGACTGTAATGATGTATGTTAATACTATTCTTTGTTAGATTATAGGGCATGTTTGAGAAGTAGGCAAATTAGAGGGCTGTTTGTTAGTGCTTTCACATGAAGGTGGGTGATGTCAGCAGAGTAGGTATAAACGGTATTTATTTTAACTCTGCTGACGTCAGGAGTATTTATTTCACTGCAGTGAAAATAAGATTTCTCTCACTGGAATTGATCTCACCCCCATGGTGTGTGTGTGTGTGTGTGTGTGTGTGTGCATGTGTCTATATATATATATATATATATATTACATGATGGGCAGGAGTGGAATATGGGTATCTTCATGAGAGAACAGTGACCTCTGGATACTCACAAGTAGCAGGGCGTAGTGGAATCAGGAGTGATAGTATCCAGAGGTCACTGTTCACTCATGAAGATATTTGCCATATTCCACTTCTGCACATCACATGTGTGATTTATACAATAGGGCTACCTATTGTAGTGTTTTTAGTTTTTCAGTAGCATGTATAGTTCATTTTTAAAAGAAGTTTCATTTCAGTGTTTTTTTTTCTGTGAATGGGTATTGTTCCACATTGTTTGCTTAGTTTGTTTCAATCCTCTTGGCTTTGTAGGTTTTCATTGGTTGGTACTATGGCGTTGCAGCATTATGGCTAAAAGTGGTCAGTTTCATTGGCTGGCGTGTATGTGGGAGGGCTATACATTTTGTTGGATATGGCGGCTACATTTTTCGGTTGCCGAGAGTAACAGGGTGGGACGTTTCATAGCACCATTTCCGAGTCTGCAGTGTATTTCTTAGGTTGGTTTAGCCTTGTTTTATTGCATATGTGAGTATGGAAGGTTGTGGTGGGGTCTGCAGGCTGGCAGTACTATGAAGCTGCTGAAGAGTGATGGCAGCTCCCGGGAGCAATCGAAGATTGCTGCAGCCCTGTAGGAGTTGTAAAGGTTAGTGTTCATGGTTACAGAAAAAAAGTGTAAACTGATGGTTTTATGTTGTGCTTCTGCTTTTATGTGGTGCTTCAGCTGTGAAGAAGGAAGAACATGGGAGTCGGGGTTTGGAATATGACCGGGTTCTCGGTGTGTAACTGTTATATTTTAGTATTACACATGGACCCAGGACCATTAATGTGAAGCTGTGTATCTGGTGCCGGCTGGCAGGGTGGTGCTGGAGATGACGTGTTCACTGTGTAGATATGAGGCGAGTGACGTATCTACTATGTGTATATGAACATATGAAATTGCCAGCAGAAACAGGCCTCCTGGTCTATCGAGTCTGCTCGAGTGTGCAGCTAGCACCTCATCTCGTAGCTGCACCTCTAGCCCCCCTCTTCCCAGTATCCTTTACCCTTACCTTGTTCCAACCCCTCTTGAAACTGCCTACCATCTTATAGGACACTATCTCATCTGGTAAGGTGTTCCATTTGTCCACCACTCTTTCAGTGAAAAAATGTCTCCTTATCCCCTTCCTGACTCTTCCCCCCTCCAGTCTCAGTCCATGCCCTCTTGTGTCCTTCCCCCTTCTCATCTGGAAAACCCTTCTGTGTTGGTCTTGTTAATCCCCTTCAGATACTTAAATGTCTTGATCATATTCCCCCATCCCTCCTCTCCGCCAGCGAATACATATTCAGCTCTCCCAGCCTGTCCTCGTAGGTCTTGCTCTCTAATCCCTGGATCATCTTTGTGGCTCTTTGCTTCACCCCCTCCAACAATCTGATGTCCTTCTTCAGGAATAGGCACCAGTACTGCAGGCAGTACTCCAGGTGGGGCCTGACCAATGACCTACACTGTACAGGATAACCTCCCTCCTTCTAGAGGAGATCCCTCTTGCAATACACCCCAGCATTTTGTTGGCTTTTGCTGCCGCCTTCCTGCACTGAGCAGAGTTGCTCATGCTCCCTGTAATAATCACTCCTAGGTCCTTCTCCTCTGTGGACCTCCCCAACTGTACCCCATTCAAGTGATAATCCCTCCCCTGGTTCCTAGCTCTGAAGTGCAGAAGCTTGCACTTTTTGGTGTTGAACCCCAAACTGCCATGTTTCCACCAACTCCTGCAGCTTAGTCAGGTCTTCCTGCAACCCCTTCCACCCCTCCGCATCATCATCCACAGCTCCCATTTTGGTATCGTATGTGAATAGACTGATCCTGCTCCGGATCCCGTGTGAGATATCTGCAATAAAAATCCCAAACAGCACTGGTCTCAGTACCGATTTCTGTGGTACCCCGCTCATCACCGCTCTCGGTGACGAGAGGCCCCCCCCACCACCCTTTGCTGCCGGTCCTTTAGCCAGTTTGTGATCCATTTCACAATTTTTGGTCCCACCCCCACATATTCCAGTCCCCCCCACAACCTCCCAAGTGGCACTGAATCAAAGGCCTTGCTGAAGTCTAAATACAGGACATCCACTGCATGGTCCTTGTCAAGTTCCCACATCACCCAGTCTTAGTACTCTACAAGGTTTGTCTGGCAGGATCTGCTCAGTATAAATCCGTGCTGTTAACCATTCTGGAGACTGTTTTCCTCCAAGAAGCTCACTAGCCTCTCTTTTAGGATGGTCTCTATGAGCTTTCCCAAGATTGATGTGAGGCTCACTGGCCTATAGTTTCCTGATTCATCCTTTGGGCCACTTTTGTGGATAAGCACCACATAGGCCATTCTCCAGTTCTGTGGCACACATCCTGTGTCCAGGGAGGTATTGAACAGGTCAGCCAGTGGCCCCACCAGGACCTCTGTCAACTCCCTTAGTACCCTAGGGTGAAGGTCAGCAGGTTCAGGTGCTCTGTCCACCCTTAATGCCCTCAACCCATCTAGTACCCTGCTCTCTGTAATTCCTACATCTGTCATCTCCCCCATGCCCCTTGCCTGGGGTATCCGCGCCCCCTCTTCCTGCTTAAATATAGAGCAGTAGTATTCATTCAGTGCCTCTGCCTGCTCCGCCCCTTTCTCCACCCACCCCCGTCCTTCTTAATCCTCACCAGCTGATCCTTGCTCCTTCTTCTCTCTCTGATGTAGCGGAAGAAGTCTTTTTCTCCACTTTTGATTCCCTGTGCCAGTCTCAGCTCCCTGGATGCCTTGGCCGCCCTGACCAGTCTGGTAACCTCCTTGGACTTCTCCATTTACGTATCCTTAGCTTCACCCCTTCCCAATTTCCTGTACTTTCGAAACGCTGCCCTCTTGGCCCTCACCCTTTCCATAACCTCCGGTGTCAGCCAACTGGGTTTCTTTGCCCTTCCCTTTTTGCTTTTCTTCCTAGTGCAAGACTCCATAGCCTCCGCCAGCCCTTCCTTTATACTAACATACTATCTGCCAGCAGAATAGGCCTTACGGTCTGTTGAGTCTGCTCATGCCTCAGGATCCTAGTTGGGTACTGAGGCCTTCCACCACCATCGCATTTCTGTTTCTCCTGTTTACCATCCCGACACCCCTGGGTCGGGCCCCCCCGCTTCTTCCCCATTCTGTACCTGTCCCACCCTCTCTTGAACCCCTCCACCGTACAAGCAAGCACTAGCTCCCCAGGCAACGCATTCCAGGGTTCCACCACCCTCTCAGTGAAGTATCTCCTCCTCTTCCCCTCTCATCCTTTCTCCTTCCAACTTTAAACCATGCCCTCTGGTGATACCCCCTCCTTTAATCTAAAGATTCCCTTCCTGTTTACCCTATTTTTTCCCCTGAGATACTTGAAAACTTCAATCATATACCCCCGGTCCCTCCTCTCCTCCAATGAGAACAGGCCAAGCTCCTCCAGTCTCTTCTCATATGTCAAATCCCCCCAATCCCTGTATCATCTTGGTTGCCCTCCTTTGTACCCTTTCCAGGAGCTGTATGTCTCTCCTTAGGTGCGGCCGCCAGAACTGCACACAGTACTCAAGATGTGGTCTAACCAGGCCATTGTACAACGGCAGAATCACTTCCCTACACTTTGAGGTGATCCCTCTTGCAATGCAGCCCAACATCCTATTTGCCTTGACTGCCACCCTCCTGCACTGCTCAGAGTTATTCATACTTGCATCCACCAGCACGCCTAGGTCTTTTTCTCCTGCCGTGGCCACCAACCCCTCCCCTCCCAGGGTGTACTCATATTTGGGGTTCCCCCTTCCCAGATGTAACACCTTGCACTTGGAAAGGTTAAAATTTAATTTCCAGGTGCGAGCCCACCTATCCAGAGTCTCCAGGTCCTCTTGCAAAGCCACCCTCCCCTTCCCTTCTCCCCCTCAACCACTGCTCCCAGCTTGAAGTCATCAGCGATGAGTCTCATCTCACACCCTATACCCTCCCTGATATCTGAGATGTATTCGTTAAACAAGACTGGCCCCAGGACCAAGTCTTGTGGTACCCCACTATTGACTCCTCTAGGTGTTGAGATCTCCCCACCAATCACTACTCTCTGGGTGCGCTCAGCCAACCAGTTTTCTACCCATCTGACCATCAAGGGGCCTACTCCCATCCCCTCAGTTTCTCCAGTAGGCCTTTGTGCGGGATCGAGTCAAACGCCTTGCTGAAGTCCAGAATAGTACATCCACAGGGTTTCCCTGTCCAGTTCCGATGTTACCCATTCATAGAACTCCACAAGGTTAGTTTGATATGATCTGCCAGGCACAAACCCATGTTGGCGACTGTTCTGACATCCTATGTCCTCCATGAACTCCCCCAATCGTTCCTTCAGTATTCTCTCCATTATTTTGCCCACCACCGACATCAGGCTGACAGGCCTATAGTTGCTCATCGCTTCCCTCGACCCCCCCCCCTTGTGGATTGGCACCACATGTGCCTCTCTCCAATCCTGAGGCACTATCCCTGTCTTAAGTGACCTGTTGTAGAGCTCCACCAGGGGTGCAGCTAATACATCTGCCAATTCACATAGGACTCTCGGATGTATGCCGTCTGGCCCTGGAGATTTATCCTTTTTTAGGGCCTTAAGGGCAAGCCACACTCTTTCAGTGGGGATTTCATCATCTGTCCTTCCCCCTGCTGACCAATTTATCCCGATGTGAAACCCCTGGGGTGGGCCCTCCCACCCGGCCTTTCCTCCTTTGTTGCATCACCATTTCTGCCCCCTGACCCTTCCAACTCTGACTGATCCTGCTTTGTAAAATTTCCCTCCTCCCTGGTGAACACGAGGTAAGTAGCTCCGCCTGGTCCCTCGCCTCCTCCACCCACCCCCCTTCTGATCTCAGCCTGCTGATCTGGCCCTTTGTTTTTCTCCTCTCCCTGATGTACCTAAAAAAAACCCTTTTCCCCTTCCCATACTCCCAGTGCCAGCCGCTGCTCCTTACTGGACTTGGCCCCCTTCACCATCTGGGTGACGTGTCTGGCTGCAATACGATAAGCTTCCTTTTCCCTCTTCCCTCTCATTCTTTTATACTCTCTGTAGGCAGCCTTCTTTTCCCTGAATGCCTCCTGGACCTCCCCTGGACCACCAGCATGGTTTCAGTGACTTCGCCCCCTTACGCTTCACCTTTGCACAGATCCTGTCTCCTGAAGTCCTTGTTTAATGACCTCCCATCTCCCTTCGACACTTGTCCCAGATGTGATCCTCTTCAGATGATCCTTGAGTTTCCTTCTCATGCCCCCAAAATCCACCCCTCTGAAATCCAACGCCCAAGTTCTAGAACAATCCCCCCCACCCCAGATTTATTTGAAACCAGACAGTGTCGTGGTCATTCCCTGCCAGGGGATCCTCCACTGTCAGCTCCCTCACCAGCTCCCCTTCTGCCAGGACCACATCCAGGATACGCCCATCTCCCATAGGGTCTAACACATGCTGAGTGAAGAACACGTCCTGAAAGCCATCCAACAGTGTCTGCTCCTTGGCCACCTTAGAAGTCATGGTTTCCCTGTTTGTAGCTGGCATATTAAGGTCCCCCATCAACACTACTCCCTCCCCCTTTGGTCCACACTGGGCTATAATGTAATCCAGCAGACAATCCTCCAGAACATCATCCATCCCTGGGGGCCTGTGTCCCATTTCTGGTCTGCATCCTTGTGTGGTTGCATACCTGCCAGGTGTTGGCCCAAAATTTCCCCCATCTTCTTAAAGTCCACCTCCCTGAACCCAATCACCCTTGTGCCCATGCCCTGTATCCCTCCCCATGTTGAGTGTGAATCACACCGAATAGTGGTCACTCCCAGCTAGTGGTTCCTCCACTTCCTGATTCATTACAGCTTCCCTTTTATCCAGTGCAAGATCCAGAGTCCTTTCTAACCAAGTCGGCCCCTGGACCAGCTGTGTCAGGAAGCTGTCGTGCACTTGTGGTGGATGGGTGCCCTACCCCACCCTCGGTAGGTTGAAGTACCCCACCACCACTGTGCTCTCCTTCCTGCAGACCTTCTTAATTTGTTCAGCTAATTCTCCATCCAGATCACTCCCCTGAGCTGGTGGCCTGTACACCACCCCAGTCCTCAGTGTCCTATTCTTTGCATCTTGGAACTGCATCCATAGTGCTTCTGTTCTCCCCTCCTCCCTTTCACACTTTATGCCCTCCTTTACATAGATCGCCACTCCCCTTCCCCCATTCCCCTTAGCCCTATATTTTCTGAATAACCTGAACCCTGGGATCATCATATCCCATTCCTGGTACTGGGTGGCCAACTTTTCCGTGATGGCCGCAATGTCCACCCCCTCCACTGCCATGAGAGCCTGTAAATGAAAATTATGCACCTGCCATAATTCTTGATCTTCTCTTGCATCTTCATCATTCATTACTGTTGGGTAGCCAGCCGGAGGCATGCACCCATGTGAGAGCTTATTTTTATTTATTTTTTTATCAGGGAAGAGTCGGCACCGATGGTGCTGCCCATGAGGTACACACATTGCGTGACGCACGCGGGGTGGCTGTTAGGCGCCGTAGACTCCTCCTCCTCCATCCCAGTTCTGTTCTGCTGGAGAGTAAGGGAAAAAAGGGGATAGAGAAATAAAGAATGGGGCAGAAGTCCAAGGATAGGAAAAGGAAAAGGAAAAGATATAAACTGAAGAAGAAATAAACTGCCTAGAGGACAGAAGAAATGTATGACCCTACTAACTGGGGTTAGGGCCCCAGCACATGTGCAGCAGCACAGGAAAGAGAGAGGAAAAAGAGAAGATGGTGGGAAAAAAGAAAAGGTATTGGGGGGTGGGGGATGACTCCTACCATGTTTTATTTACCATAGTCTTACATTTAGCTGTAAGACCTAAAGAGAATGAAGACACAGGTGCAAGGTCCCTGTCGACTTCAGAGACCACTGGATGGGCGTCCAAACAGGAGCCCTTTTGAAATGATCATGGAGGATATAAGCATGGTGGAGAGCAACCCCCCGCCCCCGGCTCAACCCCGCATTTCAGGATGAAAGACCTGGAGCATGATCCTCTTGTCGGACCCCAAGGGTTCAGCCCAGGGAAAGGAACATCTCTAACCTAGGAAAGGGACCTGTCCAGGAATCATCCCTACAATTTGCCAGAGAATAGAGAAAGAAAGTGAAATAAACTGAGGGAGAAATCCCCTTGGTTCCCCTACAGGATGCGCTAATTAGGCCCTCACTCTCTAAAAAGTGGAAGGGTCCAACAGAAAGGGCCAGGCACTGAAGACCCACAGTGCACCCTGCCATGAATCCCAGAGAGTTCCTCTCCAAGGCCGGGTGAAGACCCTACTCACCACCCTCCTAAGGTGGGTGCTCTGTGACTTCAGAGAAGGAAACAGAGGGCCCTGAGGTACCAGGGGGACTCTTCCCCCAACTGGCCTCAAAGGGGGGGGGGGTGAGCAGGATGGTAGGTGACACCCAGAGGCTGATGCCCAAGAGGGGAGAGCGGGAGGGAGTCAGTAGTGAACGGTGAAGATACAAGAGAAGATCAAGAATTATGGCAGGTATGTAGTTTTCATATCTTCCCTTGTCAGTCTTCACCATTCATTACTGTTGGGTGAGTACCAAGCCCCCTGAAGGGGACCTGGAACTGCCCTGAGGGAACAGGTTCCCTCAGCCTCTTGCGGGGGAGACTCAGGAGGGAGAGATTCCACAGCCCTACTAGACCAAACGGCCTAAGGCTGGGCAGGTCGAGGAGGTGTCCCCCGTGGCCAGGGGGACGGAATATGCCCCTGTAAATTCCTCCTCACTCTGCGGGAGAAAAGATGGATCCCCCAGAAGGCGGAGGAAATCACCCTACACCGGGCAACAGGTGATAACCTGAAGAGGTGAAGCCACGCCATCCACCTGATGCAGATCACTGTCCCTGTCAGTCTGGAAGCCACCTCATTGGCATCATACAATGCCCTTGCTTGGTGCCCTGCCAGCTCCAGACCCCATGCAGAGAGGGCAATGGTTTGCCTAGATTCCTCTGAATCAGGCAATGAGGCTAAGACCTGTGCCAGCATTGACCACAAGTGCCTGTTGTAGGCAGCATGGTGGGCCTGATGTGAACTGATGCAGAGCAGCACATGAGCTGAAGAGAAAACCCTTCTACCCCACCGGTCAAACTCAGAAGAATCTGGATCCGGCAGCTAGTCATGCACCGGGTATCGAAGCCTGGAAGGAGTATCTAAAGCTGTCAGCCCTGAGGGTGGGTGAGGCAGGGAACCTAGAAACTCCTGGGGAGCGCAACACCTCCTCCTGTAGTCCGCCAGGGCTGGGAATGAGGTGGGTGGGGACTGCCAGGTGCAGATTGACGCTTCTTGGAATGGGATAGGCCAGGAAGGCACTACCAGGTGGTCTGCATTAAACTTGCTCAAAAAGAAGCATGTCTCCTGCTCAGTATCGTGCCTTACCACATGGGAAATATGGAGCTCCTGAACTAGCCTCGAGAGGAACCGCTGATATTAGGTGAAATCAGCGTTGGAGGAGAGGTGGGCAGAACATTCCTCTTCCTCAGAAAAGGAAGCCAAGGAAGTGGAGGAGCTCGGATGTTCAGAGTCCTCCTGTGGCAGGGGAGACAGATGGAAGACCTGCTCATCCATGGCTCTAACATACCTAGGGAAGGCCGCCACAGTGGCCCTGAACATCTTGCAGGTTAAAGGTCCTATAGGGCCCACATAGTCTGGGAGAGGGGGAGGTGTCTGCAGAGGGGTTGGGGAAGGGCACCTACCTGAAAGTGCTCGGCCTCTGCCAGGGCTCTGAGACCCCACTGTAGATCCTCCCTCAGGGGGGAATTCAGAGGCTGACTCAGTCAGCTGATGCTGCAAACAAGAAAATTAACTCTGGGTTAGCCCTGAAGGGGAAACTCTCCTGTGGTGCAGCAGGGGCTGCATGGATCCAGAAGGGCAGACCCCCACACCGCCCACCAAGGGTGCCTCTGAGGGCTCAGAGGAGGAAAAACAGGGCTTGGCACTGCGACTCCTCCCCAACCCCGTAGGTTAGTGGAAGGGGAACCCCGAGCTTCACCTCGGCCTCTCCACCCCTCTGACTCAGAGGCTGCCCTCTTCCTCGGACCCAGAGCCAAGGGGTTCCCCAATACCATAGACCCCCTGAGGGAGGCTGTGGCAGAAAGGGTCCCCATCCCAATTGTGGCGGCCAGGGCAGCACCAGGGATGGTGGCTGCCCCAACCTCCAAGGTCAGAACTGTCACTCTGGTTACCCCAGAATCGCTATCCAATGATGGGCCCCCAACACCGGTGTCAGAGCAGGGGCTCCCAGAGGTCGCAGACTCTGGAGTGCCTGGCAGACAGGCACTGGGACGCCTGGTGCCACATCCTAGGGGACTCCCCGACTCTGAGGAGTCAGGATGCCAGTCTGGGTTGGCTAGCAAGCCCCCCTCCTCCAAAGAGAAGAAGAATAAACAGACTGCCAGACTAGTGACCCCAGGAGCCCCTTTGCCAACGGCACCGCGAACGGCACTGTGGCCAGACACGACGCTGCCCTGACCACTGGTGCCATGAATGGCACCAGGATCTGGGGCAGCGCTGGCAGGTGGTGCCAAAGGTATGCCGGTGTCTGGCCCAGTAGCTGTGGGTCACAACACCAGGGAGGCCTGCACCTCCAAGGAGGTGACTACCATTGTGGTGCTCCCAACCCAGCTCCACAAGGAACTGGGCTGTACCTCTGGCACCACGGTAGAAACCTTCTCTACAGCAAGGCTATAATCTCAAGAGGAGGTTTCCTCCTCGCCGGGTGATCTAGACCCAGGAGGGGACCTGGAGGCAGGGCAAAGAGATCTTGCCATGGCATCCCTCGAGCGACGTCGTCCTCCAAAAGTCGGCGGGTCCCTGCTGACTTTAAACCCGTGAATTTCCAGAATGCGGCAGTCCATGGAGAAGCAGGCATTGCAGTTGTCCATATCATGATCAGGACCCAGGCAGTGAAGGCAGATGTCATGCCAGTCTGTAGCGGAGTAGTGCTGGCAACAGGGGCACCAATACATGTGGGCACGACCCGCTTTGGATTTTCTTCTAGGCCCCGAACCAGACATGATGCAAAAACAACAAATGAAAACTCAGGGAAAGACCCGGCACTGTCGGTAAGAAAATATAAGGAAAGGACTTACCGGATAAACAGCGTCAGATGGACTTCACAGAACTGGGACGGAGATGCAGGGAGGTAGGATGCGATGTCGGCGTCAGACAGAGTAGACCCGATGACGCAGTAACTTCTTGCTCACTCGCAGCAGGTGCTTCCTTGATGGCAGGAGAAACAGAACTGGGATGGAGGAGGAGTCAACGCCACCTAACGGCCGCCCTGCATGCATCATGCAATGCATGTACCTTGTGGGCGGCACCACTGGTGCCGACTCCTGCCTGAAAGAAAAAAAAAGCTCCCACGTGGGTGCATGCCTCCAGCTGGCTACCCAACAGTAATGAATGGTGAAGACTGGCAAGGGAAGATCTCTGCTGTTCTATTTCTTAGGTTTCTTGCATTCAGTGAGACCACCATCCAGCCTGTCTCCTCCCTTTCCCTACCTCTATTCTCCCCTTATCCTCCTGTACTTTTCCATCAGCAGTCCCTCCCCACCCCTCACCTAGTTTAAATCTACCTTTGTTGATATATACCCCACTATTCCCCATTTTAGTACTTCCTTCCCCTTCCTGCTCAAATGTAACCTGTCCCCTGCATACAGGTCACTGTTGTCCCAGGGCCTGCCCCAGTCTGGCACTAATCTGTACTCCCTGACACGGCACCAATCCCTCAGCCACTCATTGAACTCCTCTAGCCTTTTTTTCCTCACTGTACTTTCACATGGTATCGGGAGTACCTCAGAGAATGCCACCTACCCCCCAACCTCCTCACACTACCTATGCAAATCCTCAAACCTCCCCTTTGCCACCTCCCCCACCAAGTCATTTGTACCCACATGCATCACTATGTGAGGTTTCTTTCTCCCCTTACATGCACACTTGAGAAGTGCCTGCCCCGTCCTGCCCGCTGTCAACTCCAGAATAGCCTTGACCCAGATACGATTGTGCCTTTCTCCAATTCTGCCTCATCTGACCCCTTTCAGTATAGAATCCCCCAGCACTAGTACCCCCCATCTTCTTGTCCCGAACCCCCCTTTTCCTGTTTTCACTGACAACATTTCCAGAGTCCACACTGTCCTGCTCTTTATTACCCCTATCCGCACCATTTGTGACTCTTACATCTGCCCCCCATTTCTGCCTCTACCCTGCTCTTCCCCTTCCCCTTCTTTCTTTCCCAGCCTGACTCCTGGGCCTTCACTACCCTTTTCCTCCCCTCCCCTTCCATCGATCTCCAACACCTCCCCTACCATCTCCTATGCCAACACTGCAAACCTATTACTTGCTACCCCCACAGTGGTGCCCATCTCCTCCTTCCTCCTGCCCTAAGCCTTCCCTCCACTTACCGCCCCTCTGTTCTCCTTAACCCCATCCCCCCCATATCCTCATGGGATTTAACCCTGCTGTTCCTCCTCTGCTTCTCCCAGTTACTCCTCTCTGGGGTCCCTCCTACCCCAGCCCCCCTCCCTCACCAGCTCCCTCCAGAGCCCCTGTACTTCCTCTTCCAGTCTGCTCAGCCTGTAACAAATTGAACAACTCCCCAGTTTCCATAGTATATTCATCTAAACAGCTGCCTCACAACCATTGTACCCCACTATCCTCCCTGTGCCTGCCACCCTCACTCCATGGTGTCCCCCATTCCATCCACTATTCTGATGTCTCCAGTCACCCTTATTCGTGCCCCTCCACCCCCCAGTGCGATCCCCCCATAATGCCCCATTTTCCTTCCCTCCATTATTCGCACAACTTAAATGTAAACTCAATTTCTTATCACACACCCTGTACAGCAATAGCTGGATACCACATGTGACCCTACTAGCTTGCTTCTGAGTCCTTCTTTACTCCACTGGTCCCTAGCTTGCTAGCTCAGTGAGAAAAAATTACTAACCTTAGTAATCTTGTTTCTTCCAAGGTATTCTTCTCTATCCATAACTCTTTGCAGTCAGCCTACTAAGCAGAGCTGTCTGGAGAAAATGGAACTATATGCAAATGATAGAACTATCATTGGCTTGTGACACATATTCAAACTGCTGCCCTTATCTGCTGCAATGTTTCATCAACCTATACTAAGACTTATCTAAATATACTTGTCTAATATAACACAACTTAAGCTGTCCAAGACTGCATAAAATATCCTTAACATAATTCTACCCCCGCATGCCAGAATTACCTGGAAAAAGAACAGAATCAAATATTTCTCACTAGGGTTAGAAAACATATGTGCCAGTGTTTGGGACTTGTAATTAGATAACTCAATCAGGAGTGCAGAGGCTCTGGTTCTGGAAGGGGAGGCAGGGAGGGGGAATTATGAATATAGAAGAATACCTTGGAAGAAACAAGATTACTAAGGTGAGTAGACTAGAAGAGGAGGTACTCTCTCTGCAGACTTCAAAGCAGTACCTTTGGAGGTGGGCAGATAACCTACTTAGGAAAAAGGCTCTGCAGGACTGCTGTGCCAAATCTGGCATCACTTCTGGACTGTGTGTCCAAACTATAGTGTTTAGTAAATGTGTGTACTATCCTCCAGATAGCTGCTTTACAGATTTCCACTAAAGGAATATCTCTGGATGCTGCTACAGTAGCAGCTGTGCCACTGGTTGAACGAGCCCTCAGGTCTGCTGGGGGTTCCTTGCCCACTTCTAAGTAGTAAAACTGAATGCACTGGACTATCCAGTGGGAGACTGACCTCTTAGAAGCTGGGGTGCCTTTACCTATGTCCCCATAAGTAAGAAACAGCTGTTGCTTGTCATGTCTATGATCCCTGGTATGGGTCATACAGTAACTTAATGCTCTTTTGACATCTAGACTATGGAGTCTGCGGTCACCTGAACTAGCATGATCAGTGAAGAAAACTGGATGTTTAATGGATTGGTTTAAGTGGAAATCAGAAACCAGGTTGTGCCTCCTGGGTAAGTGTATTGGTTTGGATACCAATATGGAAAGTAATAGAGGGTACCAAGGCTGCCTGGCCCAGTCTGGTGCTATTAGGATCATTGATGCAGGTTGTGACCTGAGTTTGATCAGGACTCTGAAGATGAGAGGGAAGGGAGGAAAAGCATACAGACTTTTCCCTGACCAGTCCAGAGCCAGAGCACCCAGTGGGATTGTGTCTTTGGCTGGTGGTCTGCAACAAAAGAGGGGCAGGAGGTGGTTTTCTTGGGATGCGAAGAGATCCGCCTCTGGTGTGCCCCATCTCCTGAACACTGAGTCCAGCACCTGCTTATTGATGGACCACGTGTGATGTGCCTGGTTGATTCTACTCAGGGCATCTGCCAGGGTATTGTCCTTTCCTGGTATGTGAATGGCCAGTAATGAGGCCTTTAGTGAGTAAACCAGTCTCCAGACTTTCATAGCCTCCATGCATAGAGGGTCTGATCTTGTTTCCCCTTGCTTGTTTATATAGCACATTGTTGTGGTGTTGTATATCCTGACTTGCACCACTTTCTCTTGTACTAGATGGGTGAATGCTTTCAGGGCCAGAAACACTGCCCCCAGCTCCAGCAAATTTATATGCAGGAGTGACTCTGTGATGGAACAGGTTCCATAAGTGGTGTGATCCCCCAAGTGAGCACCCCATCCCAGAGAGGTGTCGGTTGTGAGTATAGCTGATGGGGGTTCCCTTTGAAAGGGTACACCTTCCCTGAGGTTGTCTGCTTCCTTCCACCACTGAAGTGCTTGAAGCAGGGTTTTTGTTACTGGAACCGGTTTTGTCAGTTTGTCTTTTCTCTGGCACCAGTGTGCTCTGAGATGAAACTGTATATCTCTCATTTGGAACCTGGCTCCCAGGACTGTGCCTGTTGCTGTAGCCATATGTCCCAGGATTTGCAGAAACTGTCTTGCTGGTTGTGGCTCATTCAGCTTGAATGAAGCAGCTAACTGCAGAATGCTTTGTACCCTGTCCTGAGGGAGGAAAGCTCTTCCATGTATTGTGTTCATTTCTACTCCTATGAAATGCAGAACTTGTACTGGAGTGAAAATTGATGTCTCCCGATTTGCCAGGAATCCTAGAGACTGTAACAGGTTTAGTGTTACCTTTAAATGATCTTGTACCTGCTGTGGTGAATTTTCCACCACTAGCTAGTCATCAAGATAAGGGAAGACTGATAAACCTAACCTTATTAGGTATGCCACTACCACTGCCAAACACTTTGTAAACACCCTGGGTGCTGAAGTGAGACTGAAAGGCAGAGCTGAGAATCGGTAGTGTCCTGATGGAAGTCTGAACCTGAGGTACTTCCTGTGAGATTCTCTTATTGGGATGTGAAAGTAAGCATCTTTTAGATCTAGAGATGCCAGTCAATCTCCCTCCTGGATTACTGGCAAAATCATTGTCAGTGTGACCATTTTGAACCTTGGTTTTATTAGATACTTGTTCAAAAGTCTGAGGTCTAGAATAGGCCGCCACTCGCCATTTTTCTTTTTAGTGAGGAAGTATCTAGAATAGAAGCCTCTTCCTTTCTGATGACTTTGGACATGCTCCACTGCTTTTAGCTGGAGTAAGCTTTGAACCTCCTTCTCCTGGAGTTTTTTCTCTATGAGGAAGCTGGTCTGAATGCCTTTGTTCTCAAGGGAGGAAAAGACTTGAAACTCAGGGACAAACCCTGACTTACTGCTTCCGAGACCCACTTGTCTGTGGTGATGGAATATCAGCCTGGAAATAGTAAGCCAGTCTGCCTCCTACTGGTAGAGTGGAGGCAGCCTTGATCATTAAGTCAGGGGTTATGTTTTGCCTGGGGCTGAGCCTGCGTAGTTTGGGAGCCTATCCTAGAGTCCCTTCTACCTCTGGCCCTGAAATACCCAGTCTGCTGGGGGTATTGTTGATACTGTGGGACAGCATGTGCCTGATAAAAAGGTCTACTATAAGCTGTTCTTCCTCTGCCTCCCCTTCCATATGGTCTATAGGAGGAATAAGGCCTTTCTTTCGAGGAATTACTCTTACAGGTGGCTTTATATTCACCCAGCTTCTTCATGTATGCTTCGGTCTGTTGACCAAATAAAGAGTGATCCTCTACAGGGAAATCCATGGCTTTAGCCTGGGTATCCTATGTTAAATTAATAGCCCTTAGCCATGTCAGCCTTCTAAGGGCTATGGTAAGAGCCATCCATCTGGCAGCATTGTCGCTGGCATCTGCTGCCATTTGGAACTGGTACTTAGCTGCTTCAAGTCCGAACCTGGCTGTTTCAGCCAAATCATCAGAGAGAGGTGAAGGAGCCTTCTCTGCCATGGCCAACACGGGCTGCCACAGTGATTTTTGGTACTGTGCTGAGTAAGCTTGGTAGTTAGCCTGTCTTACTCCCAGTGAAGCCGCCAAGTACCATTTCTTTGACATGCTATTTTTCAAGAGTCCTTCACAGGTGGGTGAGAAGATAAAGGAACCCTCGCCTTCTGACAGGCTGCTTGCTGGACTATCCCCTGATGATCAGGGTGAGAGAGGAGGAATTCAGGCCCTTGTCTATCCAGTTGGTACTTTTTTCCCACCTTCTTATCCAGAGGTGAAACAGAATTTGAAGCCTGCAGGATTTTAAACAAATCTTTTTAAAAGAACCTGTTTATTGGGAGAAGAATTTTCTTTGAGGGTGTTAACCCCATCATCTCCATATATTCGGCCTCCTCTTCATCTTTTATGACCTCTGTGGTAGCCAGGTCAAAGGTATCCACTCTTTTCTTTACAAAGGAAAAATGAGAGGAAAAGTCCTCTGGTATGGGGGGAGAGCTGAACTCCTGCTCTGGTGAGATCTCTGATTCAATAGGCTCACCTTCATCAATTTCAGGTGAATCATATTCTTCAAACTCCATCTTTTGAGGTGGGTTTGGTTCAGAGGAGGGAGCAACTGGGATTTGAACTAGTGGAGGGAGCGTTGGAGTAGGTATGAAACCCTGCAGAGCCTGTATGACCTTCATGGCCAGGGCAATCTCCTCTGATGATGGCAGGCTGTGAAGCATAGATGAAATCCCTTTTGGTTTATTAGCCAGGGGTTCAACGTACTTTGTTTTCTTAGGATTTTTTTTTTGGTGGGAACCGCAGAGTCAGCCGGATCACCCACCCTTTTTTCAGTAGTTGTTTCACCCTTGTCAGGGTGTTTAAAGAAGAGACAGTGGTTTCACCCGCAGACTTGGGGAGTGTGGGCTGGTCAGAACCCATAATACCCTTCTCTAATCTTTTTTTGTAGTCTTTCCAGTCTCTTTTCTACTGTTTTCTGTGGGAATGATTTGCAGATATCACAATCTGCTGAAAAAGGATCATTCCCCAGGCAGACTACACATAAATTGTGCTTGTCTGCTTTTGCAAAAACGTCCCCACACTTCAGGCAGTTTTTTCAATCCATCCAGCCACAGTCCCCAGAGAAGTCAGCAACTGTTAAAGATTTAATCTAAATTCAAAAACCACCAGCAAAACTTGCCAAAAAATTCAGAGATAAACTGTCAGAGACAAACTCGGAGATAAATAAACTCTCAGAAGCAAACTCACCTCATATTCAAACTCCCCTCTAACCTCTCTCCAAAGCAAGTATAATTAATCTTACATAATAAATGTAAGATTTTACATTTATACATATAGTTGATACATCATCGTCAGTTTAGCACACCGGAGTGAAAATACACAATTTTATTACGTGGTTTATCACTTCACCCTTATTGTATATATATATATATATAATTTTTTTTTTATATAAAATGGGGTGGTAAAATCATAGAAATTCCAGTAACATGATTGGACAGAATGCATCACATGACCATGCATTATTTCCCAACGACTGCACACCTCCCATTACGACCGCACGCCTGAACTACTTTCCATCCCACAGAACCTTCTCACCAGCAGTGAGATCACTTCACACCTGGCAGACACAGGCTGCCACACAAACACACACAGGCTGGCACCCACAGCAGTAACTAAAATGTGCTGTATATAGTTGCCCCACACACCTCTCAATAAAGTCTGTATAACCTCTGTTGTTATGGTATTTTTTTTTTAAAGTCTCTGACTGTAATGGGGGCTAAACAAGCGAGTTGTCTCTCTCTGTATAGTAGCGTGACCGAGTGGTTTTATTGGCAGTTCAGGACATGCTGGCACAGCTTCAAAACAAGGTATTTTACTTGCAGATGCTGTGTAAACTCCTTTTTATTTTAAGATTGCTCATATTTCTACAAAATGAAGCCACCGACTGTAGAGAGTGAAGAGCGAGCGAATCACCGGCTTCAGAATTGTAGCTATAGTAACTCTCGCTCTTGCTTCCGTCTACAATTCTGAAGCCGGTGACTCGCTCGCTCTTCACTCTCTACAGTCAGCGGCTTCATTTTGTAGAAATATGAGCAATCTTAAAATAAAAAGGAGTTTACACAGTATTTGCAAGTAAAATACCTTGTTTTGAAGCTGTGCCAGCACGTCCTGAACTGCCAATAAAACCACTCAGTCACGCTACAATACAGATATGAATGACTCACTTGCTCAGCCCCATTACAGTCTGACGCTTGTTTCAAAAAATTAAAAATGAGTAATTGTTTTTGAACGTCTGCAACCAGGTCTATAATTACAGTTTACACTACTTGGTCACGCTACAGTACAGAAATAATACTGAAAGGAATTAGAGTGTAACACACTCTGACAATAGCAGGATCAACCAGATACATATTTTTATCACTTTTTTATTTAAACCAAGACAGAATCAACCAGATAAATACCACCTTTAACTTCAAACCCATCACAATTATGGCAGGATCAGCCAGATAACCTACTGTAAATTAAACAATTATCTCTGCCAGACAGGAACTACCTTTTGTATCTCCTCCGTCTGCCGAAATATTTTTCCATTTATAAGATAGATAACCCACTCTTAGGTATGCGGTGGCGCTCTGATGTCATGCGCCTTGGGTGGTTGGCACTGACCTCTTGCCTCGTGCATAACACACACCAAGGCGATGAGTAGTCTCCAGCGACACCTAAGAGTGGATTATCTATTACTTATATATATATATATATATATGTTTACACACACACACACACAAAGGTAGCAGTCATGGTTAGCATTTAATGTACAGGTTGAGGCTTTCAGCTTGTGCACATGCTTGCCCACTCACTCACAACACACACTAACGGAAGAATTACATTTAAACAATGCAGAGCTGGTGACGCTTTTTATTCCAATTTGCAACTGCAGGTACCGAACTATTTCAGTACTGCTGTAGAGAACAGTTAATTATATCTGTTTAAGTAAAGTAAAGTACTTTAAAAGGCCTGCTGGCTGCTCCTCCAGCTACACCAGGAGCCCTACCTCTCCCAGTAAGTTCTGCATACCTTTGCCTAATCACCTCACTACCCCTCCCTCCAATTTGATAAGGCCAGCTGGCTTCTCCTCCTCCTGTACTGGTTGCCACTGTGTTATAGTTATCTACCTCCTCTCTGACCACCTCAACTTGTACCCACCTCCTGCTGCCTCTCACTCACCCTTGTGTTTTTATGACTGTCAGATTTATCCATTCAGTTCTCCTGATGTTTATGATTTACTATGATGTATTGTTGGATTATGATGTATTATATTGTGTAACCCCCTCCCAATGTTGGGAGCTTACCTCGCTCCTGCTGCCTTCTACAGCTCCAGTAACTGTCTGTTTCTTCGCTTTCCCAGCCCGATCCTGGACTTTTGGGCTGACAGTATAGCCTAGAGGTTAGAGGAATGAGGTGTGAATGAACTTGATACATCCAGCAGACCAGACCTGAGTTTGATTCTCACATCCTCCACTTGCATACTGTGTGACTCTGAGCAAGTCACTTAACCACCCAGTGCTCCCAGGTCACCCCTGAAAACAGGCACTTGTGCCTAGTGGGCCTTATCCAGTTACCAAAGACTAAAATAAATAAATAAATAAATAAAAGGGCCACGGGGAGCACTGTAGCTTGTTCCAGGGCCTCCTGCGCCTCTGTGCAGTGTGGCCAGAGTGCCGATTTGTCCTTCTTGCTCCCCCAGCTTCCCTGAACTGCAATTGGAGCTGGGGAGCATAAAAAAGTAAATTTTGGTGCATCCTGCACCCAACAAGAAGCAGCAGAAGCACCGCACAGTTCACTTGCTTCCCCGCCCCTGAACTGCTGCACAACAGGGTGGGGAGCACTGAAAAGGCCACTTGTGTGGCCTAATGCTGAATGGGCACTCGCAAGATGCAGCAGAAGCACCGTGAGGGATGAATTCCTCTCTCCAGCCCCACTGGACTACAGAAGCAGCTGGGAGAGCCAGAAGAGGATGAAATAAACTTTTTAAAGCACTCCCCAATCCTGCCAGTGCCACCAGTGGGTCGGGGAGTAACTGGGAAAATGGTGACCCCAAGGACTACAAGTCCCATGATGCCAAGTGGCCTTGGACGGCCATTTAGAACTTCAGCTCCACCAGGGGAGCCTTCAAAATGAAGCCAGCGACTTGGCTCCTGTTCCCTAATTGTGTACCCTGGCACTAGCGACCCTCAGAAGGGACCAGGAGGGTGCTAGCCATGCAGCCAAATGTTGCCAACAGTGACCAGTTATATTTTTACATGTTTTGGAAAGTGACTGAAGCCATACAAGCAGACCTCTAAAGCAGTAGGTAAGGCTAGGGGGATGTTAGGGTGTATTAGTAGGGGTATCACAAGTCTGAAGAGGGAGGTAATAATCCCTCTTTACAAGATACTGGTTAGGCCCCATCTGGAGTACTGCGTGCAGTACTGAAGGCCACACCTACACAAGGACATTAACCAAATTGAGGCAGTCCAGAGAAGGGCAACCAAAATGGTGCAGGGACTGCATCAGAAGACATATGAGAACAGATTAACGGAGCTCAGTATGTATACCCTAGAGCAAAGGAGGGAGAGAGATGATATGATTGAAACATTCAAACACCTTAAGGGCAATAACAAGGTGAAAGAGTCTATCATGTTTCAATATAAGAAAAACAGCAGTACAAGAGGACACAGCATGAGATTAGAGGGAGGCCGATTAAGGGGTAATGTGAGGAAGTTCTTTTTCACAGAAAGGGTGGTGGATGCATGGAACAGCCTACCTCAGGAAGTGGTGGCTATGAATACAGTGCAGGGCTTCAAACAGGAATGGGATAGGCATAAGGGAGCAATACAGATGAGTATGAATAGATAGGCCACTGACAGCAAAGGACAATGGTACATTTATAAGGTAGAAAAAGAAATGGGCAGACTAGATGGGCCTTGTGGTCCTTATCTGCCGTCAACTTCTATGTTTCTATGTTTCATACAGAACTATTTGATGGTGGTCATCTTTGCAGAGACTGCTAGACAACAACGTAGTATCCGATTGGTAGTTGCAGTACATCCAATGAGGACGAAGAGTTTGTGAGTATAGTGAACCAACCAGTGACTGGATTTTGAACATGAGCATTCTGAACTTTACAGTTGGAAACAGAGACTTCTGAGGAGGTTTCTGAAGTGAGAAGGTGTGTTTCTAATCAGATCCTGCTGCTGACAAGCTAAAATTATGCAATTTTGTGCCTTCTGCGCAAGCTAGAAAACGTTTTTATTTTTTATTTATTTAACAAATCGGAAAGACCTTTGAGCCAAGGGCTCTTTTACAGAGGTTCCACATCAAGTCACAAGAATACCAAATTGCAATGGTTTCAGTAAGTAGTACAACATGAGGAAAGTAATTACATAAACAAAAGAACAATATGGCAAGATAAATATTGTGTCAAGTGCAGCCAGTGGCCTTGTCTGAAGAGGGATGAAAGGGATTACAAGGAGAGAAGTTCATGGGGTGAACTGGGGGGTGGAAGGAGCAAAGTAAGAGCAAGGAGGGAGATTTCACAATGAAGCCTAAGCAGGAAAGACTCACGGGGTGGGGGTAGAGGGAGAGAACAAGGTGAGGAAACAGAGGAGGGGGGGAGTGGGAGTGGAGGGGTAAAGGAAGAGGGGGATGAGGTAGGATGAAAAGAGGGCAGTAATGGGAAAAGGATGAAGGAAGGAAGTGCCGTGGGTGGAATAGCGCAGCAACAGAGTAGGGCTATATAGGGGCAAACGGTAAAAGACGGAGGTCCCAGTGCATTTAGCTGTTAGCAGAGATTAGGTATAGCAGTCACAAGATGCTCTGGAAACTAGGAATTGATGCAGCTTCTACTTAAATGGTCCCAAGGTTGCAGTCATTGCAATCTCAGGAGGAAGGGAATTAAATAAATTAGCAGCTCTAACTGCAATGGATCGCTATAGGAGCGAGGTGACAGCGAGGGACAGTAAAAGTTTGGCTCACAGAACTGTGTGTGCTCTGACTGCTCCGAAAGGGACTGAAAAGCTGACAGGAACCTGGTGGTAGGAGACCAAGATCTGCCTTCTTAGCCAGAAGGCAGGCTTGATATTTAATGTGAGCCTGGAGTTGAAGCTAGTTTGCTTGTTTGAAAAGGTCACAAGTGTGAGTACGATATGCTGCACCAGTTAGTAGACGGCATGCCTTATTCAGAGCTGTGGTGAGCTGTTGTAGGGTTGTGTCTGTGGCAGAACCATAAATGACCAAACCATAGTCAATAATAGACACAATTGAACTTTGGATAGCCAATCTGAGGGCTTCGGTAGTAAGGCAATGTTTATGCCTGTGTAGAAGGCATAGGTGAATGTTAACTGCCTTGGCAACATTCTCAACATGGTTGGAGTAGGAAAGCGTACTATCTGGAGTAATTTGTAGGTGTTTAAAAGATTGAGTCTGATCAAAAACAACACCCGCACTGTTTTTAATCACCAATTGTTTGGCTTTGTGCTTGCTGTGGGTACCATGGAAGAGCATGACTTTTGTTTTTTTGCAATTAAGCACCAACTTATGAGAGATGAACCAGGACTCAGCTTCAGTAAAACTTTTCTGAAGTTGGGCCTGAAGGAGGGTAAGGTCAGCAGTCTTTGAGAAAATGATCGCATCATCCACATAGAGGAGTACTGGTTCAGAACAGGATGCTGGAAGATTATTGAGGAAGGTGCTAAATAGAAAGGGTCCCAGTATCGCTCCTCGAGGAACCCCAGAGCTGACTCTATTCTCACCTGTTGTGTGCAGTTTGCTAGATAGCTGGTGAACCACTTTAGGGCTTCTGAAGATATGCCAAGCCCAGCAAGTTGATGTGTCAGCGTACGGTGATTGATCGTGTTAAATGCTTTAGACAGGTCAATAAAGGTTGCACCAACAAGTTAACCCAGATCAAGAGTATGGTGAATGAAACCTGTGATTTCCAGTAGGGCCGTAGATGTGCTGTGCCCTTTCCGAAAACCATGTTGTTGGACACATTGTAGGTTATATTTTTCCAGGTGCTCCACAAACTGGTCAGCAACAATCCTTTCAAGTGCTTTGGACAACAGGAGAAGAATAGATATTGGCCTATAATTCCCAGGTAGAAATCTTTTCCCACTCAAAAACTGTTGTAACCAGAGTGGATTTCCAGATCTGGGGGAATTGTGAAAGCAGGAAGAAGCGACTGAGAAGCTTGGTGAGAGGGGCTAGGACTTCATCTAGAGTTAGGGTAAGAAGTTTTAGGTCAAGGGAATCACTGCTTGTCCTAGTTCCTCCTAGAACTTTCAATAGGTATGTCTTGGTCTCAATTTACGAGATAGCTTTGAAGTAGAAACATGGGTGGGTAAAGGCCTCTTCTGATTTGGTGGATGTAGGAGCTGTGCAGGGCAGTTCACAGAAATTTGGGGCAGAGCTTGGCTAAGGTCTGTGAAGGATGAATTAAATATGCTGGCAATTAACACGGGGTCATGGGTGATGGACCCAGCCTGTTTGGATGCTTTCCCAGTGATTTCTGAGAGGTTTTCCCAGAATTGTTTCCCGTCTGCCCAGGTCTTGGCAAGGATGTCCTTATAGTAACATAGAAAGACCTTCCAAGGACTTGAAATTCAGAGGGTATATTTTTATCTGCTTTCAAAGTGACAAGATAGAAGATCCTGTGGTTGATGCCTTCTGTGCAGGTTCAGAACTGGTAACCTACTATTCTAAAGCCTGAAATGATTTATTAGCTGTAAGGAAGAGTGAGGTAAACTAAAGCTACTGCCTCATTTCCCTACCAGTTCAGAGACTGAGTTCACTGCGCTGTACCTATGCTCTGAGGTACTGCGTGTTACCTGAATTGCTGCCTACCTCCAGTCGAGGTGGGTGAAGACAAGCCCCTTTGCGTGGTGAAGACTGCCTACCTATAGTCGAGGTGGGTGAAGACAAGTCCCTCTGTGGGGTGAAGAGGATCGCCTACATCCCAAGCCTTTCCTGCCTGTCCTTCCAAGTTGCCTGAAAAGGGAAGACATCCCCCAACATCCTGCATCTGTGTCATCTAAGGTTGTGAGTACTGGGTTTTATGCACACAAATACTTTCCTAATTGTTCAGCTAGCTAGCTTTTAACATTACATCTGGGCTCCTGTGCGACCTTAGCAACGCCCTTAGCAACTAGTACAGCCAGGAATAAACTGTTTCACTGCACCCCCTGATGTAGTTGGTACTTTTCTCTGCAGCACCTCAGTAGTTCATCTGTGCTGTGCCCAGCTTTTCCACATCACAGGCCTGCAACTACTCAGTGTGTGCACAATAATATTGAGAGCTCTCACAGGGACTGTGGGGTTAACTGGTGCTCCAGTTGGGGGAGTAGATCTGGGACTGGTAATTCTGAACTGCACTGTACCATTCCTGAATGTCTATGTGATTGATGTTACTGGTTTGCATACAGACTAGAATATTATTGAATGCTTTTATTTCCCTTTGTTTCCACTGCTCTCTATCTCTTTATCTACCCCAAAATACACCCCCATTGTTTATTTTTCTGAAAACTGTTGCAGCTATTGCATTATTGTGTAGTGTGATGTTTCATGCTTAGAGTTATAAGTGGGGAGGGGTCTGTATATTGTTTTATCTGTTTCCAACGGAAGGGGCTGAACATCATTTCCTGTGGGGAAGCACCCTGACAGTACGCTGTTGGAAGGATGCCCATAGGTGGAGGCACCACGCCAATCACACAGCCAATTGTACCCACGAACCCGGATGCCAACCTTTATTCCCTGAGGCAGCACCACCTGTGGGTGGGTGTGCAGGTAGAAGGGAAGGGGTGGGTTACAATTGTGCATCTCCCACACATTTTGTTTTTTTTGTACCTTGATGTGGAACCTGTGTAAAAGAGCCTTTGGCTCAAAGGTGTTAATCTGAGAAGTTTCAAATAAATAAATACAAGTACAGTTACATAAGAACTTACCGTAACAGTAGATCTTTGAGAGAGGCTCTTGCAGTAGGTACTAACCATTAAGACTAGAGCTGTCAGATGCTAGGACTACACGGAAAACTTTAGCTAGCAGTGTCAAGCGGTGGACTGCCCACCCGACCTCACGTGACAGATGTCAGCATGACACTATACAGTGGGAGGTCCCCATGCCTGCCCTCCAGTTCTCCTGCCAGAGACCTAAGAAGGTGTGACAGGAGAAAGGAGTGGGCTGCTGGAGCCAAAGGAAAGGCTAGAAAAAAGTAACCACAGAAGCAGGGGGAAGGTGGGAGGGAAAGAGGTACCTACTTCAAGAGCCTCTCTCGAAGATCTACTGTTATGGTAAGTTCTTACATAAAGTACAGTTACATAAGAACTTACTGTAACAGTAGATCTTCAAGAAGATCTCTTGCAGCAGGTCATTACATATAGGACTATGCTGCCAGGCATTAGAACCCCACAGAAAATGTCTAGCTAGCAGCCCAAAGTGAGGGACCGCTCCCGACGTCAGCTCTGCCCACGACGTCAGCCACTGTATAAAGGGGGTGGTCCCCCGGCACCATCTCAGTTCGCCCGCCAGAGACCCAGCTAACTTAAAGTAATGGACAAACCGAGGAGATTTTGTCATCTCTGAAGGGACAACCTTAGAGAAAAGCACTGGGGGAAGGAGGGAAGGGAAAGCCAACCTGCTGCAAGAGCTCTTCTCAAAGATCTACTGTTACGGTAAGTTCTTACATAGCTGTACTATCTCACTTTGAGATAGAGCTCTTGCAGCAGGTTATTACAAATAGGACTGAGTTCCAAGCATTACTGAAATACCACCAAGTCAGACTGGCGGTGGAACAGAAGGTAAAGTCTCTGCGCTATCAGGAGAGAAGCCCCTGAAGGACTGCCAGGCCAAAGCCTGCTCTCCTTCTGGAAGCAATGTCCAGAATGTAATAAGGTGTGGACCGAACTCCAGGTGGCGGTGGCACAAAGATCTGCGGCAGACATGTTTCTTAGTGAGACGAAGGAAGCAGAAACTCGTCTAGTGGAGTGACCCTTCACAGTACCTAGTAAGGGTTTCCCATGTTTCTCATGGCAGAAAACAATGCACTTGACCAACCACATTGATAGCGTCTGTTTAGTGACTGGTGCGCCCAACATCCACTGAGCAAAAGAAACATATAACTGGTCAGATCTCCTAATTGACCTGGTTCTGTCAATGTAGTACCGAAGTTGTTTTTTGGACATCTGAGGTATGCAATAGAGACTTCCCTTTGTTAGAATACTCCACATAGTAAACCGGAAGGTTGATGTCCTGATTTAGCATCAACTCCGACACCACCTTTGGAAGGAACTTAGGGTTTGTACGGAGGGACAGTCTGTCCCTGTGAAAAACCAAATACGGCTCTTTGCTCATGAGAGCCTGAAGCTCGGAGATTCTCCGGGCTGAAGTAACAGCAATCAAAAATAATGCTTTCCAAGAAAGAAAGCGAAGCTCGCAACTCGCGGCTGGTTCAAAAGGGGGGGCAAAGTCAGCTTTTCTAGCCTAAATAACAAATCCCATGGGGGGGCAGGGTCTCACATGGGGGGCTTAAATATGAAGGATACCTCGCAAGAAGTTCCAGGACAGATCGAACTTCAGCCAGGTTCTTGCCATCCACCAGTACATGATAGGCAGAGATGGCCAAAAGGTGTACCTTAATGGAGGAATAGTTAAGGCCCCAATCCAACAAGGATAAAAGGTACTCCAGGACCCAATTTACATTGCACAGAAATGGGTCCAGATCATGGGTAGCCACCCAGAAGCTTAACCTTTTCCACTTCATGGCATAAGTGGCCCTAGTAGATGGTTTCCTTGCAGCTACCAACTCTTCAGCTACCCCCTCTGATACCCCGAACCTGCTCCTAACTATGCCTACAGGATCCATGCATGGAGATGCAAAGACTTCAGGTTGGGGTGCAGTAAAGTGCCTCACTCCTGAGAGACTGAGAGGATAGTGGGTGGTTCCCCTGCTAGATGCTGTAAAAGTGGAAGCCATATTTGTCTGGGCCAGAAAGGAGCAAGCAGAATCAGGGCTACTGGTTCTGACAGTAATTTGAGCAGAACTCTCTGCAGAAGTGGAAAAGGCGGGAAGGCATAAAGAAACTTCCCCATCCAAGAAAGGGGCAATGTGTCTCACCATAAAACACCATGCCCTGGCTCTAGTGAACAAACATTTGGCAGTTTGGCATTATGCGGGGACGCAAAGAGGACCAACTCTGGTGTGCCCCATCTGTCCAAAAGACCTTCTGCCACTTCTTGCAGCAACTCCCATTTGAGGGCTTGCAACTGAGGCTGTCTGCAAGCGTGTTTTGAAGGCCAGGAATGTGGACTACCTGCAGATGTAGACCGTGATCCATTGCCCAATGCCAGACCCTCATGGCCTCTCTGCAAAGGGGGGTAGGAATGCATCCCCCCCTTGTTTGTTGATGTAAAATACCACTGACATGTTGCCTGGGAGAAGTTTGCTCTGGAACACCTGCAAGGCATACAGCACAGCTCTCATTTCCAGAACATTTATGTAGAGAGAGCACTCTGCTTGTGTCCAAGACCCCCTGGTCTGGTGGTTCCTGAGCTGGGCACTCCATCCCACTCCAGACACGTCCGTGGTGACTATCTGTTGAGGTGGAGGGTTGCAGAAAGGAGTCCCTATGAATAAGTGAGAGGGGTTCAGCCACCATGAGAGAGTTTGGTGAACAGCCTTTGAAATCCTGACCCTCTGGTCGAGGTCATCACTTCCGCTGATCCCACTGCACTCTGAGGTTTCACTGGAGCATTCTCATATGCAGATGAGCAAGAGGAACCATCACTATGGCAGCTGCCATGTGCCCCAGAAGCTGCAGTACTGATCTGGATGAAGCATGTTGTGCAGAGGCCACCCTCTGAGTTAGGGCCTGCAAATGCTCTGCTCTGTCCAAGGGGAGAAAAGCCCTTCCCTGCACTATGTCCAGAATGGCTCCTATGAACTGGAGCCTTTGAGATGGCCATGACATGGACTTCGGGAGATTCGATGTGATCTCGAGGTTCTGGAACATACTGAAGGTGCACTCCAGAGTGCGGTGAAGTTACTCCGTGGAGGGAGCCGATAGCAGCCAATTGTCTAGGTAGGGGTAGATATAGTACCCCTGCCTCCTTAAGGCTGCTGCTGCCACCGCCAGGCTCTTGGTGAAAACCCAGAGGTGCTGAGGAGAGGCTGAAGGGCGGGGCCCAGAACTGGTAGTGTTGCCCTTCGAATATGAATATGAGATATCTCCTGTGGGATGACAGGATCTTTACGTGAATGTAGGCGCCCTGCACATCTAGTGAGCAGAACCAGTCCCCATGATATAGCAGGGGAAGAAGTCCCAGTAGTGTCACCATCCTGAACCGTTTGTATCCTATAAATAGTTTCAGCTGACTGAGGTTCAAGATAAGGCGAGGGTCTCCTATCTTCCTCGGAACCAGGAAGAAGCGGGAATAGTGCCCTCTGCCTCTTTGAGATATGGGAACTACTTGGATGGCTCGCTTGGTTAGGAGGGCCTGAATTTCTGCCCGGATCAGATCTGCATGGGAGAGGGAGCAGGTTGACAGGAAAGGAGGATTCTCCAACGGTAGAGTGGAAAACTCTAGGGCATAGCCTTTCTCTATGAGCTGCAGTACCCATTGATCTGTGGTGATTCTAGACTGTCCTACCAAGTAAAGGGAGAAACACCCTCCACTGCCTCCCCTACTAGCTCTACTGTAAGAGGGGAGTGGGCAGGGGGTCAGGCTGAGGCAGAAGGAGTAGGGGGAGAGGGTCTCTAGGTTACTCAGCAGTGCATTGGCCCTGTAAGCCTGCTGTTTGGAGGGGTGCTTTTCTTTTAAAGCCACCTCTTTGTGGTTGCTTCTTCTGTTTCCCCGGCTGCCTCCAAAAGGGTCAGCGCCTAGGAGGGTAGGGATCTGATTTGTACATCCCGTGTACATTCAACACCACCTTGCCTGAATCCTGAGGGCCCTGAATAATCTTTTGGACTCCCTGGCCAAAAAGGACCAGGCCCTGGAATGGCAAGACCAAGATGGTATCCTGGAGGTCTTGCCTAAAACCGAACACCCTCAGCCAGGAGTGGTGCCTGAGGCCACTGCCCGGGCTGCAGTGTCAGCCACGTCGTAGGAGCTGAGGAGCACAAGCCTGCCCACATCTCCTCCTGACTGTAACACTGCTAACAGCTCAGACTTGGTGGATGAGTCTGGCTGGGTCTTGGCCAGATCCATAGCCTTTTGCCACAGGCATTTCCAGTACATAACCATGTAAGCCAGAAAATTAAGGGATCTTATGGTACAGGTGGATGAGGCATATATCCTCCTCCCCAACTGATCTATTTTCTTAGACTCCTTGTCAGGGGGCTGGGAACTAGTATGCTAGGGCTGCTGTGTCCTGTCATGTGCTGCCGTGAGCACAATGGCGTCCACCTTAGGGTGCTCCCCAGGGTAAGGCTCGCTTCTTTTGGTTCAGTAGAGGTGGTCTGCCTTCTTGGGCACTGCCGTTGTGGTGGCTTGATGTTTCCATGCTAGCTTCGTGACATCCTGAAATGATTCCACCGGAGGGGGATGACCAAAGGCTTAGGGTCAGAGGCACCTAAGAATTTGTCTAGACAGCATCTCTCTGGGTCCAAATCCTCAGTCTCCCACTGATTGAGGAACTGTATATGCCTTATGACTTCCAAAAAGTTCTGATCACTACGAGGCGATCTTGGAGAATCCCTCTTGGTATCCGGGGAGGGCAGAGGGAGCTCAACCTCCAAAGAAAGGTAGATGGAGGAGTCATAAAAGCCTCTAGTGCAGTCAGACAGACAGTCTGTGGACCTGCTGTGATATTGGGAGTGGCGTCCCTGTGATCTACTTCTACCCTTAGAACTGCCATCTCTGGATCTGCTGTCCCTGTGAGAGGGCGAGCATAAGGGGGAATGATGGCCCCAGTCCTTTTGCCTGACAGAGTCATGATTCGAGCCACCTGGAGTTGGCCTAGGCATTGGGGGTGGTGACGGAGATCTGGGAAGAGGTGCTGGCTGCAGTGGGGAACGCCCCCGGTGTCGCCTTCTGATCAGGTCCATGGAGAAGGTCTCCCTTTATTATGTTCCACCAGCTGGTGAACAATGCTCCGACCTCTGCTAAAGGGACCACAGAACCTGATGGTGGCTCTGGTGCCGCCCATGATGGACCCGAGGGAGCTGGTGTCTGGTCCGGTAGTGGAGGAGCATCTGGCGTCTGGCCGCCTGACTTTCCGTCCCCTGTCCCTTGGTCGTCTGCTCTATTCTTAAGCGTCGGGGGAGTGGTTGAAGGACACTCATCGGGACCTGGCGTCATAAGGTCCAACATATGGTCAGGTGCCATCAAGTCCTCTGGGTGAGGCCTTTGGGAGGCTGACGGCAGCAGGGGAGCTTTAGCTTTGTCTGGCATGACAGCCATGGAGACCGGCGCTACGGGGATTTGTCACCTGTCTAGTTTGACTGGGGACGACCTGTCAGGTGTAACTGGAGTTGAACTGGATGACTCGCTTCCCCTGCATTTACCCCTGTTGTCAGGCTTTGCTGACAAAGAGACGAGGTCCTGACAATGGGAAGCCAGGCGGACTCCCACCGGAGAAGAAGCAGTGACCTGGTCCTGGGCCGTAAACCCTAGCGAATATTTGTGGGTCTGATGGCCAGCGAGGAAGAGGAAAAAGAGGCCTGAGAAGGCCCATGGCCAGTGTTCCTGCCTGACACCTGAGAGGAGGTGGGAAGTGTTAAGGCCGCAACCCCCGGGACGGCTAATGACCTGTGAGCACAGTCTGATGACCTGTCGGAGGAGAAGGCCTTACCTTTGTGTGGAGAGCGAGACTGCGAGTCTGACTTGGTTTTCTCCCTGTTCTTTTTGTGATGCTTCCCCAAGTGTTTTCCTCCTTGGAGGAGGCATCGTGAGTGGAGGACAAGGAGGAGCTGTGTTCCAAGTGACACTCCTGCATTGCGGACACTTGTTGCTCCAGAAGGTAGGTCTTTAGTGTCTTCGGATGGCATGTGCGAGTGCGCTGATTGAAGCTCTGGCAGTGTGGGCAATTGTCGATCTTGTATCTGGGACCCAGGCACAAGAGACAGGCCGAATGGACGTCCTTAGCTGGAATGCCACATGTGCACTTAGCTTTCTGCTATGGTGTGGAAGTGGAAGGCTCGGAAGACATAAAGAGGCGATCGAAAACTCATATATTGAACTGTGCGGAGTGTTGGAGAAAAAAGGCGGTCGACGGGAAGCAGAAGATGTCCATGGAGCTGATGTGCTGGGTCGACGGCAGGAAAAAAACTGAGGTGGTGCCGGAGGACTGTCCCCTTTATACAGTGGCTGACGTTGTGGTCGGAGCTGACATTGGGGGTGGTCCCTTGTCTTGGACTGCTAGCTAGAAGTTTTCCATGGGGCCCTAATGTCTGGCGGCATAGTGCTATATGTAATGACCTGCTGCAAGAGCTCTATCTCAAAGTGAGATCTGTACTATTTTACTTTGAGAGGGCTCTTGCAGTAGGTAATAACCATTAGGACCGAGTCCCAAGCAGTGTAATTCAGACTAAGGCTGAAGCATGGGAGGCAGGAAAGGTCTGCAGTAGGTACAGAATTAGGACAGGAGGCCCTGTAGGACAGCTAGTCCAAAGCCCACCCTGTACCTAGAGGCAATGTCCAGACTGTAATGTTTGGCAAAGGTGTGGACAGATCTCCATGTGGCTGCTGCACTAATGTCCGTGGCAGAAACATTCCTGAAACAAGCAGTAGATGCAGCCATGCCTCTGGCTGAGTTCCCTTTAACTTCCCCCGAAAGGGGCTTGTTATACTTCTGATAACAAGCGCCCTCTCTTTTGGGTGCAAAGGAAATGAAAAGCTGATCAATTTTGCGTACTGACTTTGTCTGGTTCGTGTAATAACGCAAAGTTCTGTACACATCAGGTGTGTGCAGGATGGCCTCCCCTTGATTAGAATGCTCAAGGTAATACACTGGCAAGTGTATGGTCTGATTCAAAGTAAACTCAGAAACCACCTTTGGTAGGAACTTAGGATATGTGCGTAGAGCCACTGTGAAAAATCAAACAAGGCTTCTTACACATCAGGGCCTAAAGCTTTTGAGCAGAAGTAATAGCAACTAAAAAGAGCGCTTTCCAGGACAGGTAGCGCAGGTCGCAGTTCGTGGCCGGTTCAAAGGGAGGCAAAGTGAGCTTCTCAAGAATAAAATTTAAATCCCACAGAGGAATAGGGTTCCTTACCTGGGGTTTCAGATTAAGAATTCCTTTCAGAATATTTCACCGTGATCCCCACTTGCCTGAACAGGTTCAGGGTAGTATGCAGTGAGGCCACGAGTCCATCCCTCGAAGGGGCTGACAGGAGCCAGTCATCGAGATATGGGAAAACATATATCCCCTGGTGGCGTAATGCCACTGCCACCACCGCTAGGCACTTGGTGAACACCCTGGGTGCCAAAGAAAGGCCAAAAAGGAGCACTTTGAACTGGAAGTGTTCCCCCTGGAAGGCAAAATGCAGGAAGCAGCGATGGGAGGGAAAAATAGGGATATGCAGGTAAGCATCCTGCATATCCAGCACACAAAGCCAATGGCCCTGCTACAGAAGGGGCAGAAGACCTGGGAGGGTCAGCATGTGAAACCTCTTGTACTCTACATACAGGTTCGGCGTGTTGAGGTCCAGGATCAGACGAAGGTTCCCTGTCTTTCTGGGGACCAGGAAGAAGTGCGAGTAATACCCCTTTCCCTGGTGGGCCCGAGGAACAGGATCTATGGTCGATTTTGTCAGAAGAGCCTGAATCTCTTCCCTGACGAGTGGAATGTGGCCTTTTGGGTAATGAGAGAGACCTGGAGGGTTTCTTGGAGGGCTCTCTGCAAATTTGATGGTGTGACGTTGAGTGATAAGCTGAAGGGCCCACGAGTCTGTTGTAATCACCCCCCACCCGGCCAGGTGGTTGGAGAATCTGCCCCCTACTGGTTCCTCTTAAGCCAGTGGTGGAGCGCTGCCCTGGCAGCCCTTTGGGACTTGGCTGGGATGGGGTGGGGTGGGTTCCGTTGACTAGGCCCGACGTTTGTTCTGACATCGGGCTGGCTGTTGCTTATTGTGATGCCATTGCTGGCGATGAAATGGCTGTTTAGGCTTAGTGTTCGAGCGGTACATGGACTGCAGAGAGTCCAGTGCCTTGCCATTATCCTGGAGTTCCGTGATGATGTCCTTGACGTCTCCACCAAAAGGACGGGTCCCCTGAAAGATGCATCCTGGACGGCTGACTGGACATCTGAGTCCAAACCAGATGCCAGCAGCCAGGAGTACCGGTGCATGTTAATGGCCGTGGTGGCACTCTGGGTAGAAATGTCTACCGCATCATAGGTCGCTCATAGAGAGTGATGCCAGGAGATTTCTGCTGTCCTGACCATCTAAGAGATTTTGGCTTTAGCCTTGGAATTGGGCAATGCCTCAAATTCCAATTTCAACTGTCCTAAAATGGATTTCCGAAACACGACCATGTGCGTCAGACAATTCAATGCTCTAAGAGCCAGAGTGGAGGAGGAATACACCTTGTGTTCAAACTGGTCTGTTTGCCGTGACTCCTTATCCAGAGAAGTGCTCGTGCGTTTAGGCTTGGCCGTCCACTTGTGGGCTGCATTAATGACCACTGTGTCTGCTTTGGGGTGAGAACAAAGGTGGTCTTTACCCTCTGGGGTCCGATACAGTCTATCAGCATTTTTTGGTGACTGCGGCCACTGAGGATTGCTGCCAGACAGTGGAAGTCAGATCCTCATGTGGTTCAATCCATGGAAGCATGAGCAGGGGGACAGCTTAGGCATGTCCAGGTGTTTCGCCAACCTCTTGTGCTAGGGGTCCTGGGCCTCCATCTTCCAACCATTTGCCTCCTGAATCTGCCAGAGGACCTCTGTAATGGAGGGGTCCTCCGGAGGAGACTTGGGAGGAGTCTTTGGGTTTGGGATTCTCTGGAGTGGGGATCTCAAATCCTGAGGCAGAGGAGTCGGTAGAATCCGAGTCTGAGGCCGATGACAGAATTCTGTCCGAAGACAAAGCCCGTGGGAGCAGGATCTCCTGAAGGGAGACCACCTGGTCCCCGCCAGCATCTGCTGCTGCGGTAAGGATGCAAGGTCAGTACCGAGGTAGAGGGGCGAGACTGTACTGATGAGAGGGACCTTGGTTTAGGATCTGAGTAAGGCGGCATAGAGGCCGTGGCTGGCTGCCGCCTGTCCAATTCCGAGACTAAGTGAGTCTTGGTAGCAGACCACCAAGACTGTAAGGCCTCCTTAAAGTCCACCTGAGGCTGAGGCATGGAGGAGGGGGGCCTGGTAGCCTTGGAAAGAAAACCCCGGCGTCATATAGCCCGTTGTCGGGTAGTGGTAACTCGACATCCCATAAAGCGAATAGCCCGGAGTCAGGTACCCCAGCGTGGGGTACCCAGGCATGTGTTACCTTGGCGGAAGGTACCCTGGGGAAGGGTAGTGAGGCGCAGGGAAGTCTGTCATCAGAAAGACCAGTGAGGGGCCTGACAGTGGAGCTGATGGACAAACCGGTGTGGAACCTGATGGAGCTGATGGCCCTATCGGGGGTCTTGACAGTGGGTGGCCAAGGGTAGGCCCCAAAGGAGGGTCCGAGGGACCTGACAGGGACCTGGATGGAGGATTTAAAGGGCCTAGCAACATCAGGTCTGGCACAGGAATGACCGGCAGAGGTTACGGCATCGACTCCGAGGGGGCTGAGGGTCCTGCCGGAGTCCAGGGGGGGGGGTGGAGGTAGCCCAGACTGGGGAGTCTGCAGTGCAGGCGATGTCCACTCCCGAGGGAGGTCTGGCATCAGGTGTTCTGGATCCGGCAACGGGCTTATGTTGGGTGGACACACCCCATTCTCCATCTACGAATGTGCAGGGGAGCCAGGACATACCACCGATGAAGGCAGCGAAGGAGGCTCCCGAAAGGGTGAACCCTCTGGGGAGGGCTGCGGCAGTGTGTTCTGATCCAAAGGATCAGTGTCAGGCCTGTTATCAGGGCCAGATGGAAGCGCAGCAGCTGTGCGGATGTCAGAGGAGCTGATGTCCGACTTATCAGCCAGGGCCCGGCGTTCATCAGAGGGGCTGATGACCGACTTACCAGTCACGCCACTAGGCTTAGACCCTGAGGTTTTGAGGGGCCTAAGGGTTGCGGACCTCTCCGAGGGATCAGAGGTGCCCACCTAAACTGTGACTAGCTCAGGTGGGGGGGGGAGCTGCTCCTTCCAAGGAGGGACAGGTTTGGCTGGAGGAGCAGTATCTACTTGCGTGGGAGGCCACTTGTCGCCCGCAGCCCCTGGAGGAAGATGCAGGCGGGAAGGAGACCGATTGCAGTCCCGGTGCTTCTCCTTGTCCTTCTTCTGGGAGTCGAAGAACTCCCTAGGGAGAACTATCCCCGCAGCTTCTGCAGCTCCTTCTCCATGGAAGCCATCTTAAGTTTCAGAACATGGGCTTCCAGGGCCTGTTGGCAGCATTTCCATGTGGCCTGATTAAAGTTCTGACAGGCCTCACAGTCCTTGGTCTTGTGCTCTGGTCCCAGGCAGAACAGGCGGAGGGAATGGCTGTCCTTGTGAGGGAGCTGAGTTCCGCAGGAATCGCATTTGTTCTTATGTGACTAGGAAGGTGTCAGAGAAGACATGCATGAAAAAAAGCTACTATTTTCTAATAAATTAAAGAAAGACTCATCTAAAATGGCGGTCAACTGAAGCAGCGTTCTCCATGAGATCTGATGTGTGCAGGTCGACGGGAAAGAACTGGACAGTGGGGGTGGGGATTGCCCACTATATAGTGTCACACTGATGTCTGTCACGTGATGTTGGGTCGGTGGTCCCCCACCAGACACTGCTAGCTAAAGTTTTCCGTGTGGTCCTAGCGCCTGATGGCGCTAGTCCTAATGGTTAGTACCTACTGCAAGAGCCCTCTCGAAGTAAGATCTGTTAACCGTACTGGTACAGCTATACTGAGAGATTGCACCCATCTACTGTCAATGCAGAACTACTTCCTCATCGATCGTGGACTCAGTTGCTCACTCATTCATGCGCTGGTATTTTCACTTTTATAGCTACAGTTTACCATGCTTCTACTGGGGGAAAAAGTGGTTAAAACAAACAAAAAAACTCTATACAAATGTGTATCTGTGGATGCATGTGACTAACAGCATCATACTTATAAAAGACTACAACTATGGTGGCAACAATAGGACAAATGTCCTAAGGTGGGGAACAGTAACTTCATACTTTATCAAAAATTGAGCAAAACTATTTATTGTACACATATTTAAATATTTTATCTTTAAATTTTTTTCTGCCATATAGAAAAAGCCCAATTTATAGGCACAATAAGACACTCCAGGGATGTGTTCTAGACAGTTCTAATGCACGGCCAAGGGCTGAAGGCACTCGGCCTGTGACCTCATGCCTTAATACACCCCTTGCCATGCATTAGAACTGTTTCATGCACACCCCGTTTTGTCTTATTGTTTACTTACTGTCACATGTTAGTTTTGATTTATTGTAAATTGTCCTATTTCTTCATTGTTACCGTGGAAAATCTTACCTTGACTTGCCCTACGGATTTTTGTTATTGTTGACTCTTACATTGACTGTTGCATGTAATTAAACCCAGGGCGCCCCTGAAAAAGGGACTTCTAGTCTCAGTGGGCCCACCCGGTCAACAAAATTCAAATAAACAAAGAAACAAACAAACAGAGCATCAGAGTGTTGTACAATAGGAGAAAATACAAAAATAATAATAAAAAAAAGTTTACTACATCTTATAGTACAGTTACATAAGAACTTACCGTAACAGTAGATCTTCGAGAGAAGCTCTTACAGCAGGTAATGACATACAGGACTGGTGCCACCTGACGGCAGATCAAGGCAAAACTTTCTAGCAGTACCTAGGGGACCACCCACCTCACATCGGCTCCATCTCCGATGTCCCATGCACTATATAGGAGGCGGCGATCCCCTCGTGCTCCAGTTCTTGGATGCCAGAATGGCACATCTTGCACGAGGTTGCATCCAAAAGGAAGAAAAACAGTCCACACTTCCCTCGCCAAACAGAGGAGGCAGCATGGCCAATGCAGTAAGAGCCTAATCCTCAGGGGATGGAGGGAGGGAAAGTTATACCTGTTGCAAGAGCTTCTCTCGAACATCTGTTACGGTAAGTTCTTACGTAACTGCACTATCTTACTTCGAGAGGAAGCTCTTGCAGCAGGTAGACATATAGGACTGATTTCCAAGCAGTATAAAACTAAAGACAACTACTTGGGAGGAGGACAGGAAAAGGCAAGGAACAGAATGTCAGGGGAAATCCCTCAGGAGATCAGGCCCTGCAAAACCGCTAGGCCGAAACCAGCTTTGCGTCTGGAGGCTATATCCAGACTGTAATGCCTGATGAAGGTATGAACAGTGTGCCATGTAGCTGCAGCACAGTTGTCCGCTGTCGATATCCTCTTGAGAGCTGCGAATGACATTACTACTGCTCTAGTGGAGTGAGCCTTGATGGGACCCAATAGGGTCTTGCCATGTTTTTGGTAACAGAAAGTGATGCAATGTACCAACCAAAGCGAAAGCATCTGTTTGGTCACCAGGCAGCCTAAGGACCTGGAAACAAAGGACAGAAACAACTGATTAGATTTCCTGACCTCCTTGGTTCTGGACAAATAAAACCGTAGAGCTCTGTGAACTTCCAGAGTGTGGAGAAGAGTCTCCCCTTTATTAGAATAATTCAGGTAGTACACAGGGAGCTGAACCGTCTGGTTCAATTTGAGCTCTGACACCACCCTGCGTAAGAATTTAGGATTAGTGCACAGGTCTACCCTATCCTTGTGAAAAATCAGGTAAGGCTCTTTACACATGAGCACCTGAAACTCTTGAAATCTTCCAAGTGGAAACAGCAACTAAAAACAGTGTTTTCCAAGTGAGAAAACACCTCACAATCCATGGCTGGCTCAAAGGGAGGAAGTGTCAGCTTCTCCAACACAAAAAGTAGATCCCAAGGAGGAACAGGATTCTGGATCAGGGGTTTGATGTGCAGGATAACTCTGAGAAAGGCTTTTGACATTTCCAATTGAGCCACTGATCTGCCTTGGACAGGGGCGTGGTAGGCAGAAAGAGCAGCCAGGTGAACCTTACTGGAGGCATAACTTAAACCTGACTCCGATAAGGAAAGCAGGTACTTGAGAACTGTATTGATCGGACAGACCAATGGATCCAAATGTCTCGCTGTTGCCCAAAGACAGAAACGTTTCAAATTCACAATGTAAGTAGCTCTTGTGGAGGGCTTCCTTGCCTCCACCAGGACTTGCACCACTTTATCAGAGACTCCAAACCTAAGCTTAGCTAGGTCCTGAGGAGCCAGGCATTCAGGTGGGGGGAACACAGCTTCAGATGAAACAGGGACCCGTTGTTCTGAGAGAGAAGATGTGTTGAGACTGGTAAGGATACAGGAGGTTCCACTGAAAGACGCTGTAGCAAGGGGAACCATATCTGACAAGACCACAGTGGAGCAATCAGGATCATAGTAGTTCCTTCTGGTTGCGCTTTGAAGAGAACCCTCTGCAGAAGTGGGAAGGGAGGGAAGACATAAAGGAACCTCCCTTTCCAAGAGAGGGACAATGCATCTTGCCAAAAACACCAGGCCCTGGATCTAGCGAGCAGAAACTGGGCGGTTTAGCATTGGATCGAGATGAGAAAAGGCACAGATCTGGGGTCCCCCACCTGGCGAACAGATTGTCAGCCATGGTTTGAAGGAGGGACCATTCATGGGCCTGTGACCTCGACCTGCAGAGAGGGTCCACTAATACGTTCTGGATCCCTGGAACGTGAATGGCAGAAACGACCAAATGATGATTGGTGGCCCAATCCCAAACTCTCATGACCTCTTGACAGAGAGGATAAGAGTGGGTGCCTCCTTATTTGTTGATGTAAAAGACCACCGAAGTGTTGTCCATCTGGACAAGGAGGTGACCTGGAAGGATAACAGAGTCCAGCGCCTGCAGCACATACAGGACTGCTTTCAACTCGAGGACATTTATGTGTAGACTCTCCTTTAACGGGGACCAGGAACCTTGAGTCCTGTGATCCCCCAAATGCATGCCCCATCCTGTGTTTGAAGCATCCATAGACATCTGTGAAGGGGCTCCTAGCTGAAAGGGAACTCCTTCCAGGAGCATTGAGGATGACATCCACCAGCGAAGTTCCCGGCGGACTGGCTTCGTGACTCTGACCTGGACATTGAGGTTGTCCCGATTCTGGTCCCACTGGACCTTGAGGGTCCACTGAATAATTCTCTTCTGCAACCTGGCGAAGGGAACAGAGACTATGGCTGCTGCCATGTGGCCTAGCAACCTGAGCATTAGTCTGGCCGGTACTATAGAGGCCGAATGTATGATGCCAGCTAGAGCCCGGATGTGCTCTACCCAGTCCACTGGCAAGAACACATTCCCTCGAACAGTGTTCAATAATGCCCCTATGAACTGCAGATTTTGAGTGGGAGTCAGAAAAGATTTGCTGGGGTTTATCGTGACACCCAGATGCCAACACAGAGCGAGGGTGTCCTGAATTGTGTCTTGAAGGCGGTCCCTGGAAGGAGCCAGCAGGAGCCAATCGTCCAGGTAAGGGAACACAAAGTGGCCCATCCTCCGAAGTGCTGCGGCGACCACTGCCATGCACTTCATGAAGACTCTTGGGGCCAAGGAGAGACCAAAGGGAAGAACTTGAAACTGAAAGTGTCTTCCTTCCAATCGGAACCTCAGGAACCTTCTGTGTCCCTTGGCAAAGTGGATATGCAGATAAGCATCTTGCATGTCCAGAGACGCCAACCAGTCTCCTCCGGATATCATGGGAAGTAGACTGGGAGGGAGACCAATCTGAATCTCTTGTAGGAAACCCACAGATTCGGATTGCTGAGGTCCAAGATGGATCTTAAATTCCCTGTCTTCTTCGGAACCAAGAAGTGGGAATAAAAGCCTGAGTCTCTCTCTGCTGGAGGTATGGGTTCTATGGCCCTTTTGGCTAGCATCTCCTGCCACATCTGGTCTCAGTGTCTCCACAGGTGGCGGGATGGGGGGGTAGTCTGTTCAGGGGTAGTTCTTTGAACTCGATGGAATGCCAGTATTCCACGAGCTCGAGGACCCACTGGTCAGAGGTCACTTCTCTCCATGCTTCTGCGTACAGAGAAAAGCGGCCTCCCATCTGCTCTCCTGGTGGTACGTTGGGGACAGGAGGGTCACTGGAATAGTCAGGCATTTGGGGAAGGGAGAAAGGTGGCTGGGGCTAGTTTTGCCTTTTGAGAGGTGGAGGCCATGGAGCCCTTGGCTCCACCTCTTTGACCAAAGCCTCCCCACTGAGGCTGTTGTTGAAAGCGGGGTTGTTGAGGCTGATGTCCCCCTCGGCCATGAAAATGGGACCTGCGAAATTGCCCATTTCGGGCGATACACTGACTGTACGGTATAGACAGCCTTACCGGAGTCTTGTAATTTTGAGATGATCTTCTCCAACTCTTCACCGAAGAGAATGGAGCCTTTAAAGGGGGCATCCAGAATGTTCGCATGAACGTCTGGCGTGAACCCCAAAACCCGGAGACAGGAGTGATGCCAGAGACAAATGTCCATGGCAGCCGCCCTTGCAGATGTGTCCGCAGAGTCGTACGCAGATCTTAAAAAGTGCATACCAACGTCCGAGCCCGTCTGGAGTAATTTCGCAAGCTCTGCCTTTTGGGGGAAGTTGGGCATGCCTTGCAGGATGTCCAGCCCTTGTTCCCAGAGGGCATTCTGAAACTAGACCATATGTGTCAGGAAGTTGAGACTCCCGATGCTGCAAGTGGCAGACATGTACACCTTTCTGCCCAACGAATCCAGCTGCTTCGACCCCATCAGGTGGCTGGGTGCTCAAGTGTTTGGGCCTCTGCGAACGGTTGTGAGCCGCCGACATCACCACCGAGTCTGCAGCTGGTTGTTCAGCCAGGAAGGGATGGTCCTTAGGTGCCCGGTACAGACGATGTGCCTTCTTGGGGACCGCAGAGGAAGAATGTGGGTGCCTCCAGGTAGCTTGAGTAATGTCCTGGAAGGTGTCCACCATGGGTGGGATGACCACTGGCTTGGGGTCTTTTTGGCGTAGGTATTGTGCCAACCTCAAGTGCTCCAGGTCCAGGGCCTCTGTATCCCACCCCATGTTTTCTTGAATGTGACGGATGACCTCCATAAAACTGGGGTCATCTAGCGGAGATTTTGGTTGATCCTCTGTGTCCCCAGGCAGAGATTCAACACTGGACATGGGGGGGGAGAAGAGTCAGAGTCAATGTATGTGTCCGAAGAAGAGGGAGAATGAGAGTGTCGCCTCCTTCGTTTGTGCCTATGCTGGTCTGGCGTAGGACAGTGTGAAGAGCTCGGAGAGCAGGACCATCTGCACCTGCGCTTGTCTGCATTCTTATGGGGACTGCGAGGCAAACATGACCTTTTGGTATCCTCTCCCTGTGGCTGCAGAACCTCTGTAGTATCCGGCTGAGGTACGGGAACTGAATCAGGTTGAGGTGGGGGAGGTGGTTCTGGTTTGGGATTCAGGTCCTGCTGGACAGTGTCCCACCAATGGGAAAACCTCTCTTTTACCTGAGCCATATTCAGCCTGGGAGAGCTAGGGGCTAGCTCAGGCATTGGTGCCTCCATGCCATTGTCGGCACTGGAGTTGGGCCGGTCTGGTCTGGTCCAGCATTGGCTGAATAGGTGATGGCAGTGGGGCCTCCTGTAGGCTGTTGTTGGGCTCTGAAATTGGCCGGGCCGGCATCTAGTCCTTGGATGGAGGGGTGACGTCAGAGCCGGTGTCAGCTCAGGCTGGAGTTGCTGACGTCGGGGTAACCTTAGCCGGCGGTGGAGTGGTAGCCGGGGAACCGACAGTGGTCCAGATTCGGCCTGTGTAGTCTTATCTGATGGATGGTAGAAGCCGAAGGCTGAGGGCGGTCAGCAGATTTATGAGTCTTGTCCGATGGATGCCGATCAGACGCCGGAGGCTGATGGCAGTTGGAGGACTTGGATTACAGAAGCCCTGCCAGACAAATATCTGGAGGCCTTTTTTCCTTCCCAGGAGCCGGCACCGGAGACGGAGGCCGAGTGGGAGGAAGACTTACCGGAGTCCACGGTTTTCCCCGAAGAGCCCGGGGGAGGGCAGATCTTGATCGGCTGAAGAGAAATCATGAAGCCAGTGGACTTGAAGACAGCAGTAGTAGGAGCAGAAGGCTTGAGGCTTGTTAAGTGGGACTTGCAGCCCGAAGAGCTAGATTTGGATGCTGCATGTGATCCAGAGGACTGGGACCTCAAGCGGGATCACTCCCATTCCTTGCACTTCTTTCGATGCTTGTGCTTGTGGTGTTTTTCCCTAGCAGGAGTAGAAGAATCCCCTTCTGAAGAGGAGTCTCTCTGCATGGCGGCCAACTATTTTTGCGTGAGGAAAGCCTAGAGAGATTTCTGGCACCTTATGTGGGTTCTGCTGTTGAAGGCCAGGCAGTGAGAGCAGAATTCGGTGTTGTGGTCTGGGCCCAAGCAGTAGAGACAGGCGGAATGACCATCCTTAGAAGGGCTCTGACGCCCGCAGGATCACTTGTTAGTGTGCCCCATTGGCGGAGTGGACATAAAGAAGATTAGTTGAAGAACCTAATTAAATTGCGGTCAGTACTGGCGAACGTACAGCCAAGAGCTAACTAACGCGTATAATGACGGGAAAGAACTGGTGCATGAGGGGACCGCTGCCTCCTATATACTGCATTGGACTGCATGGGATGTCGGTGGTGGAGCCGATGTGAGGTGGGTGGTCTCCTAGGTACTGCTAGAAAGTTTTGCCATGATCTGCCGCCAGGTGGCGCAAGTCCTGTATGTCATTATCTGCTGCAAGAGCTTCCTCTCAAAGTAAGATATAAAATTACCTTAAGAAACAAAACAGGTACAAAGTAAGTAAAAACAATCTAGAAAAAAAATTATTTAAAAAAGGTTATGTTTATGGAGATCCATAATCTTCATTTCATAAGAATTCCAGGGGAGAACAGGAGCACATAAGTATTGTATTCTAAGTTAGTTACAACAAGTCCAAAGTCATAAAACATGTAATTAATATATACAGAATAATGCATATGTAGGTGTGGGATATGCAGTTTTTTTACACACCAAAGGTGTGTGATAAGACATAAACCTCGAGAGCGACGCTCGAGAGGTTTATATATTGTCACATACTGAGGGTGTGTAAAAAAACTGCGGATCATACACCTTCATATGTGTTATTTTTTATAATAACTGGTGTTGGCTGGTGAGTGTTTTCACGGGCTAGCGTGGTACACACAACCCAGCGCGAGACAGTAAAAGCCGTATCAACTCGTGGGTTGATATGACTTTGCTGTATCAACTTGTGGGTTGATATGGCATTATATAGGTCTCAAAAACAGGTTGATATTAGGGGTCACCAGTCATAACACCTTACACCATGAGCATACAGTTGCAGGGTTCATTATGAGTTTAGCCAATGTTGTTAGAGGCGAGAAACAGTAGGGAGACTGGTAGTGAGACATTCATTTACTGTACAAACACATATAAGAACAAAAAAACAGAGTGCTGTTTCACCGTGTGGGCTGCAAATGAAACCAAAGTGTGTGCTGGAAATAGAAAAAAAGGCTAAATCAAACTTTTTTCCTATTAAGCTTTCTTCAGAAATCATCTGCAAAGAAAAAAATAAACACAGCCATTGATTTGTATTACACACTATTGAGCCGGTGTTGTTATTCTCCACAGATTGTCTTTTGAATGGTGTATGGTAGCTTAGATTCAATGCTAAGAAGTGCAAGGTAATGCACCTAGGAAACAAAAACCCAGAGGAAGAGTACACAATGCGGGGTGAGATACCAACAACAACAAAAATGGAAAGGGACCTGGGGGTAGTCATATCAGATGACCTAAAGGTGGGCAAGCAATGTGAGAGGGCAGCAAGGAGGGCTGGGGGATACTGGGTTGCATAGGGAGGCATCACCAGTAGAAAACAGGAAGTTATTATCCCTCTGTACAGACAGCTGGTGAGACCCCATCTGAGTACTGCGTGCAGTTCTGGAGACCTAATCTCCATGAGGCATAGACAGGATGGAAGCTGTCCAGAGGAGGGCAACTAAATGGTGCAGGGTCTGCACCGGAAGACATATGAAGAGAGACTAAAGGAGCTTAATATGTAGCCTCAAGGAAAGGAGGAGAGGGGGACATGATGAAACTTTCAAGTACCTCAAGGGAATCAACAAGTCCAAGAGAGTAGCATCTTTCAAAAGAGGTGTGCAAGAACAAGGGGCACAATTTGAAGACAGAGGGGGCGGCCTCAGAGGTAATTTAAGGAAGTATTTTTCACAGAGAGGGTTGTGGATGCATGGAACGGCCTTCCAGAGGAGGTTGTAGAGTCAAAAACAGTGGTGGAATTCAAGCATGCATGGGACCGTCATAAGGCAATTCTAGGGGGTGGGGGTAGGAAGAAGTAGGCTGCTGGTTAACTAGGATCTGCAGCTTATCCATTAGGTAGGGAAATGGGCAGACTGGGTGGGCCAAGCGGTCCTTATCTGCCATCAAATTCTATGTTTCTATGTTGTTGCATCATGCTGTATAGGGCTTGCAACACAAGACTTATGAAGAGAGATTAAGGGACCTCAATATGTACTCGTTGGAAGAAAGGAGGGAAAGAGGGGACATGATAGAAACATTCAAGCACCTCAAGGGTATAAACAAGGTACAGGGGGGAGACATTTTCTAATACAGGAGGAGCACAAGAACGAGGGGCATGACATGAAATTGAAAGGTGGGAGGTTAAGAGGTAATGTGAGGAAGTTCTTCTTCACAGAGAGGGTGGTGGACGCATGGAATGGTCTGCCTCAGGAGGTGGTGGGAGCAAGCACTGTGGATGGATTCAAGCATGCTCAGGACAGGCATAGGGGAACCATAGAGGTACAGCAGTGGGTGGGTCGGCAGCAGTAATCCAGTAAAAGGGCTTACAGGCAGACTAGATGGGCCAGGCGGTCCTTATCTGCTGACAATCTCTATGTTTCTATAGGAGACTAAGGGAATGTTCTGTTTGTTGATTTTTTTTTATCTTCTGTTTGTACCCCTTCCTCCAGAACTCTCTCGGGCTGCTCCCACTGACCAAGCACCGCTCTACCGCCCACCTGATCCCCTGGCTCTACCTGCCCTCCACCATCCTCCAGCCGACTGACTCCCCAGCTCTGAGCCCTCTTGGGTAGGGCTGCCTCCACTCCAGCACTCTATCTACAATAGAGTGTTCTAACTGTGGAGATGGAGGAGCAGCTCAGGATGCGGAGGCAGGGCCCGGTATTGGGCATGTGGCGGCATGGCTCAGGGGACAGCCATCTCCTATCCGGGGTCAAGTGTTTTTCTGGCTTTGTTTCCCCCGGGAGCGTGGCTGTGCCATAAGTGTCCGCCACGTTCCTCCCTTCCTTTTGCTTTGAGTGCAGGCTGTGCCGCCGGTCTCCATCGGGGTGCATTGTTGCACCGAGAACCCTGGATTACTGCCCAGGAGAGAGAGCAGTCCATCGGATGATCGATTCTACTCCCTCCCTGCCGACTGCTCAAGCTTGTTCCCTCAACTCCGGTCACCAGTGTGGCGTGAGGTGTGGCGTCCAGCGCCTCAACCCTCAGCGCCACCAGGCTGGCTCTATTTGTTGATTTTTAAGGACTGAATTTTTCCTTGCTAACTGTTGATATGTAGGGGTCCAAAGGTTTTTCAAAGGAAAAAATCTTTAAAAAAAAATACACCTTACTGAGATTTTACTTTTAGCCCTAGAGATCAATTGTTGACTGCTGAGCTGGTTGAAGAAAATGCATATATATATATATTTTTTACTTTTTATTTCTAAGATATTATATATATATATATATATATATATAATGGATATGCAGTGGGATGATTGGAATACATGATTTATCCACACAACAGCAGTTTGATCTTGGGTAACCTCACAAGTGGCGTAGCCACGAGTGAGGTGTCCGAGGTCAAACTGCTCGTGTGTGGATAAATCATGTATTCCACGATGTCCACATTGCATATTTGATTTCTGCAATAGGGATGTTTTTTGTGTGCAGTTTTTTATTTTGTTTTTGGTTTTCTGTGCGTTTTTTTGAGATGAAATAGTAGGGATTATATTCTGGTGCCCAGTGTGTTAGTGCGTGTTTCAGAAGAGGCTGCTGGAGGTGGGTGTAAGGCTGCTACAGAGTGTACGTTGGAAGAGCTGTAGCGCATGTTATTAGTGGCTGTTAATGATTTGTGGGCTGAGCAGACATTTCTGAAAAGATGGTTCATTTCTCGCTTAGAGAGGAGCCGCTGTTTTACTGTGGCAGTTCTTTCTTTCATTTTATTTTAACATAGAGATGGTGCTTAGTAGCTGATTGATCCTGTATGGAGGAGTGTTTATCAGACTTATTATGAATTGCGCCATTTTAGTTTGAATCATTCTGGACCATGGCAAGGAGGAGAAGAAGCTGGTGGAGAGATCGAGGAGAGATATGAACACTGGGGGCAGCAGGAAGCATGTAAGAACAAGAAGAGACAATTAGATGAGAAGTGACTGATAACATGTCTTAAATAAACAGATATTGTTCTTGTGGAAAGTTTTAGTTATGGGACACAATTTTTAGGCTGGAGTGGAGAGCGAGGTGTGTGTGTATGCACGAGCACGGGGCAGAGGGTATGCCGAGTAGAGACTAAATTAACATGGAGTGGCTTCAGGGAGAAGGTAAAATTCATCTGTTATGAGGCCGGTGAGCGCTGAATAAAAATTTGTTGTCGGTGATTGGACTGTGGTTTTGGAGGGAGCAGTTATCCATTCTGGTGGGTGCATGTGGTTGGGGGGATGGGAGAAATAAACAAGTGTGATGCTCGTGAACTACAGGATTAGCAGCAGCGTGCAGGAATGAAGAAAAAAAAAAAGAATCCTGTTTTAAAAGGGAAAGGACAGTTGAGCGCATTAAGTGGAGGTGCTGAAGTGATGGATTTTTATGGTGCTAATATATAAATTGGTACGGAAGGAGCTGCTTAAGGGATGAGAGTGAGTGTGTGTGTGTGGGGGGGTTAGAAAGAAAATGAAAGTAAGTGGAAGTAGTGCCTGCAGGAGGGGGTGATGATTGATGGCAGGGTGTAGGATAAATGGTTGATTGATGGCAGGGTGTGGGATAAATATTAGAACCACCGTTTATCCCACGGCAATAAGAATAAATGAATTTATTCCACTGTTTATCTGCCCACATATATTGCATAAATTGTTACTGCATCAGTTAGGGTGAATACCATAGCAACAAAAGCAGGGAAATGAGATGTTAGGGTTTCCAACCCTAATGCCCCACTCCCAGGGTCCCCCCCCCACACCAACAGGTGTCGGGATGTGCCATGGGGTCGTCAGGCCCAACTCTCACCCCATTTCATGTGTAAACAAGCTTACATGCGACAGTATAGGACAATGGGGAGCAAGTTGGGCCTGAAGACCATGGCACCATTGTGTGAAGGAAGTAGAGGGAGGAGGGAACCCTGGGGGTGAGGCAACCCTAACGCTTCATTTCCCTGCTTTTGATACTATGGTGTTCACCCTAACTGATGCAGTAACAAAGTTTTGCAATTTGCACTGTTCCTGATTTCTGCTTTTCTATCTATTAGTATCTGTCACTGTGGAAGCAGAGAAATGTTCAAAATAAACGGAATGGTTTCAAAAGCAGACTGGTCAATTTTCATAAGCAAAACCACATCTTTGGAAAACATGTAAAAATTGAAGAAAATGGTTGAAAAATCACCTTTTCTTTGCAAAAACAACACAAAAATGTTTGAAAACACTCCCTCGCTTATGAAAATGGAACACTTCCATTTCCATAGACAGTACTTGATAACATGTGAAAATTGGAGAAAATGTTCGAAAAAGCACCTTTTTTTGCAAAAACAATCCGAAAATGTTCGAAAACGCTCCCTGGCTTATGAAAACGGGATGCTCCCATTTCCATAAACAGTACTTCATAACATGCAAAAATTGGAGAAAATGGTTTAAAAGCACTTTTTTTCCAAAAACAACATGAAAACATTCAAAAACACTTCCTGCTTCTGAAAGTGGGATGCTTCCATTTCTGCAAACAATACTTCATTTTCAGAAAAGAATGCCCCTTTTTCCAAAAAATACCCCATTTCCGAACCAACAAAATGCCCTATTTTCACATGAAATGCCCAATTTTCGAACAGAAATTCCTCATTTTTGCAAAAAATCCCTATTTTTGAACAAATGCTCCATTTTGCGAAAAATTTCAAATTGTCGAACAAAAATGCTCCATTTTCGCAAAAATTGCCCACTTTGAGAACAAAAATGTCCAGTTTTCGAAAAAAAATTCAATTTTTGTGCTGAACGCTTAACTTTTCCCATAGGAAATAATAGGAAATTAAAAGTTTAATAACTTTTGAATGGATTAATATTTTTTCACCAAACCTTCAAAAGGCACATCTGTGACCCAAATCCTTCTGGAGTACTGTCACTACAGCGAACTCCCTACCGTGGAGACCATCACAGCGACAGGAATCGTGCAAAATTCTCTGCTGGCCCCAGGACTGCCTCCCCCAGTGTACGCCCCCTCCCCCAGGACAACTCCCTTTCAGAGTTGTATCCCTAGAGACTGGGGGTGTGGGGGGCGGAGCCCAACAGAAACAGAGAGGCACCCCCGACAGTGTAATGCTGACACTCGGCTCTGTGGCTGTCACTGTCAGGGATGTCGATGAGTAGGATATCACAGCAGCATGGTAAAATCAATCCTTCCTACCCTGAAAATTTCAGCCCACAACATAAAACCATTTCTGAGATCCAGGATGACAAAAAGGGTATAAAAAAAACAACACAAATTTTATCAGTAAATAAGTATAGATGTGTACAGTGAATGAGAATGGGGTAAATGTTAGGCTTGAGACCCTCACGGCACACCTTAAGCATGATTTTCTGACTCCAGGGTGGGGGTAGGGTGTTAGAGTTGGAAACCCTAATGTCATATTTTCCTACTTTTGTCGCTTTATCCTGAACCCTAACTGATGCATTAACATAGATTTTTGCAAAGGATTTCCTTACTTTTTGAGATAGCGTAATTGTAGCTGTATTTGCCTATGGGAGCGCAGGGTGGGGGAGGGCCCAAACTCCCACACAACTATAGTCTTTTTTAAGATACAGCAATCATATCCTTATTTGCCTGTGGGAGAGCAGAGCACTTCGGGTCCTGAGCTCCCATTCCTCAACAGATGCGTATATGTATGTCGTTGTGGAAGGGACCTGTGCTTTCATTTATAGGACAACAGTGACCAAATTATCAGCATAGTCATCTTATTACCCCACCTCATGTACCAATTACAGTAAATTTTCAAATACTCACCAAAACATTATTCTGCGCAACCGCAATGCCATTCACACAGGGGCGAAAACACATTTTGGCCATGGTTTAATTATAATAATTATTTAGGTCCAAATAAGAACCTAAATAGTAATAATAAGTACAAATAAGGGGGGATTGCCAAACCGAGTAGGGAAGTCAGCAGACTTGGTGGACCGGTTGGTCCTTATCTGCCATCATATTCTATATTTCTATGTTTCAAGGATTTGAAAAATGACAGCTGTGACTTGCATGAGGTGGTGTAATAAGAAGGCCACATTGAAAATCTGGAGATGAAATATTTAAAATTTCCAACGTTACAAGCGTGCACAGTGAAATCGCCACGAATGGGCATAACTTTGCCATTTTAACATATTTTGACCCCCAGATATTAAACATTGCCATCTTATTACCCCACCGCATGTACCCAGTAGAGAAAACATTTTCGAGTCCCTGCCAAAATGTCATTACGCGCAACTGCCAAGGCCAGATTAAGGCATAGGCACAGGCCTAGGGCCCCTGCCTGCCAGGGGGACCCCAGCAATACCCAACATATATTTGCTATATATCCTTTTCTTTCTGCCTGAGCTGCATGTTTTTTGTAAAGGACTCAGCCACTGAGTAAGTCAGGGACTGAACTGTGGCATGACTCTCACCTCCCTGATTAGGTGTTAGGTGCAACTGACAGCTTCAGGGGCCCCAGCCATGATGACTGTTAAGGTGTGAACAAGCCCATTTCCTTTGCTTTATCTCCCACTTAGAATCCCAGCTTAGAATCTTACTCTTAACTATAAAATATTAATAGTCCAATTCAGTGGGTATGCTTTATATTATCTTAAGTACCTGTTTTATTGGCTTAGGAAACCTTGCAGCATCCTTGAAATTTGAATGTAAGCAATAGTTTAATTTACTTGAAACCTTTGTAACATGTCTGACTCTGGGTTGTTTTACCCTCTGCATTCAGATGAAATGCCTTTCAATGTATTGCTCATTACCTTTGTACCATATTTGACTCTGTGTTGTTTAATCCTTTGCATTCATTTGTAATACCTTTCATTGTAGTGTCCATTTCTCTTGTTTTATACTTCCATGATGTGGTACCTTTGCAAAGGTGTCTCTGACTCAGAGGTTTGTAATACCGATATCTCAATAAATAAAAAATAAATATTTAATCTCACTCCTAAAATTAAGAAATCGACAATAAGTTTCAGTGATGCAATTAAACATCATACTCTTTTTTTTTTTTTAATTCTCTCATCTTGCTTATGCTGAAGTTCTGACCTTGATACAGCTCTGTCTTCAGGGTGAACAAATGAATGTATTTCAAGATTCCCATCAGTAAATCTTGCCATTTATGGATCCTGGCTTACTTATCAATAACAGAAATGTTTGATCCTGGGAATGATTTCAAATTCTTCCAATAATCACTCACTTTGTAGTACAATCTCTAAAGTTCATAACCCCCCTAGTAAACCACAAACTTAACTCCTACACCACCCAGGACCTAGCCTCTTTTAGAGATCGGTCCCTACCCAACCCAACAAAACTCCCACATCCTGGTTCATACTACCTGACAGGACAGTATGATAACACCCAGACTGCGAGTGCACACATGTGTGTTTAGGGCTGGGGAGCTTTGGAGAAGTGCAAATCATGTCATTTCGCATACAAAAAATTATTTTTACCAGGCCTATTAATAATTATTTTCTCTAAATTATCAAAAGTCAGGGGTTCCATGTGATAAGGGCGATTGCCAAATGGCGATTGTCCTTATCGCACGTGCATATCACTGAAATTCAATTTCGGCGATGTGCAACTGCAGCATCACTCAAAGCGGCGCAAAAACATGTTATTTTGACTTAATGCAGGGCTGTGCCCCACACCACCTAAATTAAGATTATCAACTCCAGGGGGTGCATGTTGGGGGGCATTCTGTGTAAAAAAAATTAAAAAATCCATGTCTCGGGCCAGGTGCAACAAAAAACATCGGCGCCAGGTCATGAACCCTGCATCCCCGCCACCCCAAGCCAGCACTCACCCCACCACACCATGACAGTAGCTCAGTTTCAACCCACGGCACCACCCCTCACAAACCCTCCCACCTCTTGCTCGGCACACTCCCTCCCACACCCCCGCGCATGTATACACGCGTGATATCCCGTCGCATGTCACAAACCCTCCCCGTCTGGTTGCCCTCCCTACACCCTCACTGTCAGGGCAGTGGCTGCAAGCAGGTCGCCGTTTTGGTAGGCGCCCACTTGCGGTTTGCCCAGTACACAGTATACCAAACTCAGGCTATTGTTATTTTTCCATACTGATAGTATTAGTTTCATAAATTTTTATTTTCTTTTTACTATCTCTTTATACTCCCCTTTGCACTGCGACTGGTCCCTCTCTCCAGGCATCCCAATGCACCCACTCTGGGCCATGAGGACCTGGAGGATGCTCCCATAGGTGCCCCACTCCTATACAACTCTAGAGACCTGGTTTGACCCCCAGGTGGGACGGAAGAGTCCATCCTACCTCCTACGATCCTCAGTGGAATGTGTAACCAAAGCTCCTTCCTGGTTCCTCCATGAGTACCGTAGTCGCGGGAACCTTTTGCCTAGATTTGCAGTGGGTGTTTCTCCTTGTTCTGGTCCACCCCTGCCGTCCATAGTGGTGCTTGAGGAGGACCAGACAGAGCACGCTGGAGACATGCCTCAGCTCCGGTCCTTGGCTGACGTCGGCCCCTCCCTATCTGCTTTCCCAACCGCACCAGCACCACCTGTGGTCACCCAGGCGCTGGTAGTATAGCGGCGGGGCCAGCATCCCACCCCTCCCCAGAGAAGGAGAGCAGCCACTGGGTATTCAATCCTTCTCCCCTGGCGACCCTAGTCTGTCACCGAACCTGGGTCACTGGCGTGGTGCGTACTGTGGTGTCCAGCGCCTCAACCCTCAGCACCACCGGGCCAGCCAGTTCCATTAATTTTGAAGCATTTTATGCCATTTTTTAGGGACAGTAAGAACATTGTTTTCATGTTTCAGTAATGGATATGCAATAGCCAAGAGGTGCGGTCATGGCGAAGGGGCATGGTTACAGTGAGGGGGGCCCCAGATTTCTCTTGGGCCTAGGGCCCCAGGCTGCCTTAATCTGGCCCTGGCAACTGCAATGCCATTCTGGCCACAGGTGTGAAAACACATTTTGACCAAGATTTAAAAAATAACTGTAACATGCATAAGGTGGGGCAATAGGCTGTCTATGTTGAAAATTTGGTGTCAAAATATTAAACATTTCCAAAGTTGTGAGCATGCTTAGTGTAATTGCAACAAATGGTCATAAAACATTGCCATTTTTACATATTTCGACCCCAACTTTTCGAAATAGCTTTCTTATCACCCTACCTCATGAACAATATGACTGTCATCAAGCAAATCTGCCTGAAAGGTGAATTCACCAAGCGACCGTGAAATCACCTTTTGGGCGGACGTTGCCTAACGACAGTTGCATTGTTTATGAAGTAGGGTCCCCAAAGGACCATGTTGAAAATGTAGGGTCAAAATGTCAAAAAATGATAAAGTTGTACAAAAAAGTTGAAAACCCCATTGAAATACATTGAACTGCATTTACCTTAATTTTTCATATTGCAGTCGCCAGCTCCAGCAGCAAGATGTGTCTTCGATCGGGAGAGCGGATCTCGAACCTGGGATCTCTTCAGGTGAGTGAGGATGTGGGGGGTGTGTCAAGGTGTGGGCAGAGGTGGCACAGTGGGAGGTCGGTGGGCTGCAGATCAGCGATGGGACCTTTTTTCTTTTCTTAACAGGTTTAAAAACATCGAGGATCATTTTCTTTTTTCAGGTTGTGTTTTTCAATCGTAGGGTATGTGTGTGTGTGTGTGTGTTTGGGGGGTGCCACTAGACATCAGAGTAATAGCAAAAAGTGGGGACCACAATTGGAGGGTGGGGTGCCACTAGACACCAGGAAATGGAAAAACAATGTGGGGCAGTGATCAGAGGGTGGGGTGGGGTACCACCAGACACCATGGCATTATGAAGAAAAGAAGGGGACCATGATCGGAGGGTGGGGGGAGGGTGCCACTGGACACCAGGGAAATTTTTTTAAAAAGGAGACAGCGATCAGAGGATGACAGTTCGACCTGTAAAGAACTTTGAACAGTTATTTTCTAATTGGTGGATCCTTACAAAGCAAGGGAACGGTGACTCAAATGTCACCCCAAAAACACACACAAAACATGAACATTTTAAATAAAAATAAAATAATATTGCTAAGCATGTGTCTGTTTGGCTATTCACTAGGTGGCGAGATTGGCCTGGCGTCCTGTGCTGGCAGTGTCTGCGAGGTTAGAGAAGCAGCTGATGTGGGAGACTTATCGGTTACAGTTATGCAATTTGAAGTTTCTGTTACTTTCCCTTGTTTCCTTTTCTGAATGGTATGTGGTCCAAGAATGGGACTGGGTGCTGTTTACTGGCAATAATGCCAGCAACTGTGAGCTGCTCACCTCACTGCACGCCCAAGTTGGCTCTTGATGCTACCTGCAGATGCCAGCTCACCTCATTGCTCAATGAGTGGGCTCCCAGTAACCCAAGCAGGTGCAGCAGCTCACCTCACAGCCTGCTGAGCTGTTCTCGATACTGGCACTGCTGGAGTGTAGGACAGTAATTCTTGCCTGAGTCCAGCCCAGCCCAGCCCCGAGCCCCCCTTCCTATTACCTGATGGAGAGATCATCTCCATGCAAAAGCACATATTCCACAAGTTCAGCCCAGGAAGAAAATTCTCCAAGGCATAGCCAGCACCTGAAGGACCCCACACAGGTTTTCCAGCCTACTGAACTATATAAAATCACTGTGACACCAGCTGTCTAATGTCTCCCACACCTCATCTCCCAGCCAATGTATCAGGGCCTATCCCTGGCATCCAGTGACAACCAAATCACCAAACAGACTGCAAAACATCGACAGTTCCATGACCCCTCCCCCACACACATGCTCCACCCACATTCAGTACAGAACCCACCCCAGTCCCCCTCCCCATTACTATTACCAGGACAGAACCATGCAGCACATCTCTCTTCGTTGATGGCACAGCCATCATCTCACCTTCTTGACCAGCCACCATGTGAACTGCAATGAGCATATAATACTGTAACCATGCTCACTGCAGCACATATGGTGACTGGCTGAGGAGGTGAGACGAAGATTGTGCCTGTCACTGAACAGAGATGCACTGCACGTTCCCATCCTGCAAAGATAGGGGGCAGTATAGTGCAGTGGTTTAAGACTCTGAGCTGCAAACCTGGAGACCTGGGTTTGAATCCCACAGCCCCCACTTGTATACTGTGTAACCAGTGGCGCCGGAGCCAGGGGGGCCACCCGGGTCATGGCCCCACCACTTTAAAATCAGGTAGGGCATAGCCTGGGCACTTTTTATTGTAAAACAGTCATTGTAAATTGCATCTTCTTATGCCCCGATTTTGTTCCCGGTCCCAAACTCACGTGGCATCCCTGTATTTTACGGGGAAATGGGGCACTCTACATGGAGAGTGTTCCCTTACTGTTCATACAGCCAAACAGGGCAATACGCATAGCTTTCACGACACATAACGCATTCTACAGGAAAACACAGGAAGATAACCTGGGGTTACAAGGAAATGTGACAAAACAATTGTTGTGGGAGTTCTGCGACCGAGCTAAAGCAGACTTCCGCTTTTGCAGAGAAGAACAAACGGAGTTCTGGCTTTCTGCTGCTGCCAGAGTCTCAGGCTCCTGAAACTTTCCCCTGCTTAGATGCAGTCGCTACCGACTTGATGCGCTACCCAAATTCCACTGAGAATTTGATCTCAGTGGATATCCTCTACCCCAACTTGGCTCACACTGGGCGGAAGACAGGTGGTAACTGCCCCCCCCCCATTGGGTTCCGGTTGGGGCCGAGCTGGTTCCCCCATCAGGTTCCAGTTGGGGCCAAGCTGGTTCAAAGTGACACCCGAACCGAACACCCAGCCCCTCCCTCCCGAACCAGGCACGTACTGAGGCGAAGGCGTGAAAACTTAACTCACCCAGACTGGACATCCATTGGGTGCGGGGGCGGGTGACACTCTCACCCCACCCAGACCCATCACACACTAGAATGGATGCTTGGGTAGTACATCCATAGTATTTAGGCTGAGATTAAAGGGAGGAAGGTCTGGGTGACATCACCTATACCAGTGCACTCCACCCATATCTGCCCCACATTATTGGGTGGGTTATGGATTGCCTGCCCCCTCAGAAAAAAAACCCTGACTAAGCTGGGGTGGAGATCTGGGATGACAGCCTCCCCCACCCCAAAACACACAGCGCGCAGTTGTCCGTGGCATCCTAATCACACTGGGACCAGGCAGGCGCCTAGGCTAAAGGCTCGTGGTTAGTGTGAGCCTTTGCCCAGGTACCAGTCACACGTGTTTACACTGAGAGGGTGGGACACGCAATCAGTAGCTATCACAGTACAAATCAAAGTTGACATGCTGCCAGGATAAGGAAGGGGTGTGGTGGGGCTTTTTCCCAACCGATGCATGCAGGAGGTCCCCCTGGACATAAGAGTAGCGCTGCGGGGGGTGTCGGCGTGGGCGGTGGAATGTTTGCTCGCTGCCTTACTGGAAGGGACATGTCTGTCGGTGACACTCGAGGACGGTGGCTTCTCCCTACGTGCTTCCATCATTCTCTCTCAACCGGCGAGGACAGTAGCATTGCGGGACTTCCCAAAACCAGACGTCACCTCTCAGGGCTGCCAACACCTACCTACCTACTTCGTATTTAAATAACTTTTTATTTCCACTCGCTTCTCTGATGTCGTCTGGGGGTGGGAGCTGTTCGATTTCCCATCATTTCACTTGCGAACCCACCATTCAGGATCGTCTTCTTGGCTCTCAAGTCCCAGGAAGGGACTGAAGAAATGAGCTGCCAGTTTTCCAAGTACTTTTGCTGGGCGAGTGGAATCATGTGAATTGCTCGGGCTGCAAATCCACATCATGCCTGAGTTGGATGGGTATCACAGGAGACAACTTGTTCCGTGTTTTCCTCAGTGGAATGTACTACATGTTTCTTTCTGGACCAAAGAGCTTAACGCTTTAGATTTCTCAGGTGAGAAGTTCATTTCAGATGTATGTGCATGTCAGGTTTCAGACCACCACTTTCAGATGTGTGGTAATAACGTCCAGTTTAGACAGTGATGACTTCACTTTTAAGTGTGTGACATTCACTTTCAGGTGAGTAATAGGGACTTCAGGTGCAATCTCTGCACTTTTAGCCTGACAGCTTCACTTTCAGATGTGTGATGATAGCTTCACTTTCAATTGTGTGTACCATTTGCCTTCAAGTGTGTCTGTGTGTGTGGCATTCACTTTCAGGTTCATAATAATATGACATCACTCTCAGTTGAGTGAGGACTTCACTTCCAGGTGTGTTTGACATTTACAGTATTTCCAGTAATGTGTGACATTCTAGCCCCCCTCAATCATGTCAGGTTGCAGGTCCGGACTCCACATGCATAGGAATAGTAGTCCCTCCCCCTCATCCAGTATGAGCGCTCAGTGCTGGTGGTGTGACCACATGACATCCCTGCCTGGCTGCCTCAAGGAGATTAATTTCCAGGGTGGGAAAGCAGTGCGCAAGGCGAGCACCATGAGAGAGGAGGATGGAGTGAGTGATGCCTGAGAGTAGATGACGATGAGAGGAGAGTGGAGAGATGACCGTCAGGATGACTACGATCGGAATGGAGCCTGGTGGTCCAGAAGCCAGTTGTGGGTATGTGAGCAGTGAGCTCATCTGAGAGGAGAAGAAGACTAGATGATCATGAGAGAGGACAGGAAGGAAGAACAGAAGTCCAGTCCTAGTCCAGAGAGTTGGCCCCCTAAAAAAAAGACAGTTAAGTTAATCTATGTGAATATTTCACTTCACACTTGTGGTGTGTTGTCTCCTTTCTTAGACTTCACTTATTCACTATAGTTTCAAAAAATTGCAAATTAGCAATCACTTGTCTTGACTGCGCTGGCCTGTGATGTGCTGCTGCCTGGGCGTCTGGTCAGGCCCCCCCCCCGGCCCGTTTTATTAGTCTGTGACTCTGTATAGGTAATAAATTATAGAATTGATTGAAACAGAACAACAATGAACTTGAAAGAAGAGGAGGCATTTTGAAGCAGAACTCAGAGAGATGCAGTTTGTGTTTATGTGGCATTGCATGTTTGTGGAATTTGAATAAGCTATCTCGGCACTGACCGCTGACTGTGGTGCGACCTCAATGACTCAGTTTGTATGCTTCAGCTCCATTAGTTGATTTATCCAGGACTGTTATCTTAAATGTAGGATACATCCTGAAGTCGGCTTACTATATGGTAGTGGAAGATTGTGAAATTGCAAAGGGACTGAAGTGGTTGGGGAGGTGCTGGTTGCCTGTTCTCGTGCTCCTGGTCACCTGTTATTCTGGTCAGTGGAACAAAACGCAAAATGCTACAGGTGGGTTTTCTTTCCTTTTTTCATTCTTTTTTTAACTTCTCCTACCAGTGTGCTCAGCCTCAGCCAGTTAGTGCAGAGACTGGCCGGTAATAATTAGAGTGTTTCTTAGCTTGCATTTTACCTGTGTAAGTGATCAGAATTCACCATTATTGTTCCTGGCTTCAGGGCTTGCATTAGTATGTGTAAAGTATGTGTGGTGGTGGTGGTGGGGGGGCAGGTTGACTCTTTGCTTCAGTTGCTGGGGGTCAGTCAGACAAGAGAATCCTGGGGCCAGAAATTTGCTGCAGTGGCTTTGTAAAACATTACCAGATATTGTTTCTGCTAATGAAACCAATAAAAAAAATCTTCCCTATACAGGGCATATGCTGAAACGTTGCTTTAAAACCTCAACATTCCCATTTGGGGACTTCAGTAGAGGGGTAAATGGTCACTGTCGACCTTTTGTGCATCATATTAGTTTTAGGCAACAACCAACATTTTATGATTGCTTACTTCCTCTAAAATTCATTGATGTCACTGGTTGCTATTTGCCTATCTGCCTCCTTGCTTTTTAGAATCAAAATGCATGGTAATGTATAACTATGACCAGATTGGTTTTGTTTCAGATCACTGAATACTCTTAGTGCACACTTCCTCAACATTAGAAACACACTTGAATAGTGCAGCCACTCATGATACAATACTGTGTCCTTTACTCCCACAGCATCATGAGTTGTTAGATTGTATTGGTGATGTTCCCGTGTCCAGGAAAGATGCAGTGAGAGCTGGTCAAGAAATGTAAACACACATGTTTTGGTGTGACACCAGTATGGTGGGCAGTCGGTATTTCAAATTTTTAATATAAGATAGGGATCTGAATCAAACTACCAGCTGCATGATGCATCAGT